>CM046999.1:48430602-49799352 GCA_025698465.1 Gossypium longicalyx
GACCATATGCATAGAGATTGAATGACTCATTGAATGTGCAAATGGTGTGATTTTAACATAGAAATGGTATGCTTAAATTTTGATTTTGAATGGTTTAAAAACATGAATGAATGTTGGTTCATTAACTTGAAAGTGTATAAGTTCATTTGGAGTGAATTGGTCCAATAGAGGCATGTTGGTTGAATTGATTTGGAATTGACTTAATGTAATATTTAGTAATGTTTGATATACGTTAAAGGAGATTTTTATGCAAGTTTCAAATGTGTTTTAAGATGCTTTGAGAATGAAACTTTGATAGATTTTGACATTTTAGTATTGAAGTATCGATACCTTGGCATAAGTATTGGTACTTAGCTCCTTCAAATAAATTTTCAAATAAACAGAATGTCAATTTAGCATCGATACTTTGGTAAGGTATCGGTACCTATAAGGAAGTATCGCTACATTGATCCGAGTATCAATACTTTAGGATTTTAATTTGATTTTATGAAACATCATAACTAAATTTGGTATTGGTACCTTCAAGTGGTATCGATACCAGTTGAGGAAATTTTGAGAACTTTGCAAATTGATTCCTATCCATACTCGAGTTTATAAATGAGTTTCTATAAGCTCGATTAAGTTTTGGAAAAGTGTAATTAGTGAAAAATAGTTGTATTTATGAGATGTCTAATTGTTTAATTGATTTACTTTTAATAATTTTGATAGTAGTTATTTCAATAATTGTTTTGACATTTCATAGCTCGGACCTAACAATTGAATCGGATAAAGAGTATTACAACAAAAGAAACTAAACTCCAAAGAATCAAACTGATGAGTTACCAAAATCCATAACTATGATGAATTTTATTTCAATTCCCCATAAAAAAGAGAGAGCAAAAACCCAATCCAATAGATTATCAAGGGGAGTAACATCAAGATACAAAACAATCTTGTTACCTTGGAGATGGAGGGCTTTCCACCCCCTGTCATTGTCATTGCCATTGCCTCCCCTGTTTGGCGGTGGTTTTTTATAATTTTTGGTTTCCTTCCTCTCTACTCCTCCTGAGTTGCCACGAAACTTAACTATGGTACGAGATATATAGTTGCAACAGAAGGGAGAAAGATGGTAGAGCATATACTTGCACAGCAGAAGATGGGGAAGTGAAACTTAAAAGCAATTTATATATAGACAGTTAAAAGTAGTTGCTTTTTTTGCATATTATTTGCCCTCCAACTTTTTCTATTTGTTACAGGTGAAATTGTTCATTAGTTAGCAGCGAAGTGGACTTTCAACTCACTGGAGCCTTAATGAAATCCCCTGCCTCTTTGCCCATTGTTTGATCGGCTTCGAAGTTTCTTTTTTAAAATCCAAGTTTGGATTGATAAATTTTTAATTCGGAAGATCGGGCTTGAATTGGTCCAAAATTGTTTTATCTTAAATAAAATCTCTATCAATAGAGGTTTATGTTAATAAATCAAGTGGAGTATTATTCTTAATTATTATTACTATACATATCAAGTCATAATTTATTTGAATAAGATAGAAATGAAGTAAATGGCATCCTCTACAGAAACTGGGTTTTAAGCACATGTTTTTCCTGCATTAACTTATAAAATACCATCCTGGGGAAGATTTTGATTTATATTGGAACATCACATGCTTACCCCAACCTATTGATTTTAAGATCCAAATCAAGGATTTTCCTCGCTATTCCTATTACACTTCCTTCACAAATCATATTCTGCTGTAATTACTACCACACTAACTAAACTCTTCAACCCTTTTGTTTATTGGTATAATACTTTCACTCTTTTAAATTTATTTATAAAACTCATAATTATTTTAGTTCCATCCATCGACTGGTTTAATTAGATTCACTTATCGATTACGAATAATTTACTTAAATTCAACTCAACAATTCTATTAGTTAGTTTTCGGTTTAGTCAATTGGATTGACGGACTTGATCGAGTTTAATCCGGAAAAAATATTTAAAAAAAAAAGTAAATTCAGAGTTTTGGAAAGGAAGCTAAACAAAATAAAAAATGAAAATTGGAGAGCACATATCATAGACCAAATTTGAATTGGGGAATCCAAGTTTGGTAAAGGGCCCAATTTGCACAAAAAATGAAAACCCAAGGTTTAGTTGATGTTTCATGGCCCAACTAAAAAACAAAAAAACAGAATTTTCCCGCTAACCCCAAGCCGGATTCATCACTCCATCCTTCTAGAGCTTAGAATTCTCTGCAAATCCCAGTAAATATGGAAGAAACAACAAAACCAAGAAGAAAAGCCAGCAACAGGAATCCCCTTACTGATCTCACCAATACAATCCCATCCTCTCTTCCTTCTTCACAATCCTCCTCTGCTTCTATCAAAACCCAAATCAAATCTTCGCGCCCTTCGGATCTTAAATCCCTTCCTAGCAACCCCAATACCAGCCTTAAGCGCACCTCTAAGCTTACTCCCACTGAATCCACCAAAAATATAAATAATAATGACAATGACAAGAAGGAAAATGAAATTTGTCCGAGTGACAAGGCAAATCCTAGCTCCAAGCCGTCTCCGCCGTCAAAAACACCTTCCGTTTCGGGTATTTTGATGGGTCTCGCTTATTTCTGGGTTTTGGTTGGATTTTTTAAAGTGGGATTTGATCTTTGGGTTTATGGATTGTCTAGGGTTTTTACTTCTTAAATTTGGGTTTTCAGGTTCTGGAGAATTTTATTTTTTGTTTTAATGCTAATGAATTGATAACATTTTGCGACGATAGAACTTTGTTGGTTCAGTTTGAGCTATATAGATTTTCTTCTAAGATAACTCTATAGATATTTTAGTTACAATGCATTCCGTGCTGTGGAATTTTGTGAAGTTATCTAGACTCTAGACTGTAATTCTGTGAATTCGATTTATGTTACTGATCTATGGAAGCGCTTAATTTTAGAAATTATATGTGAAATGCATTCTATGCTGTAGAACTGTCTTCTCAACCTCTTCTTTGTCCCTAGTTTTCTGGATTGTGCATTTATTTTGGGCCGAACAGATTGTACATTATAGCTTTGATCTTATGTATTTGTGATTGTGCAGATTTTGAGCCTTGTACAGTTTACAGGAGACGCACTGCTAAGAAAAAGAAGAGTAAAGGGAAGGAAGTTGCGGGGCCTTTGAGTAGCCTTTTTGAAACGAGGACTCCCAGCTTAAGGTGGTTTTCTTTTCGTCAGTTTGTGCATTTATTGATGGTCTTTGGATAAATTTTAGTCTTTCATGACTTTAGAAGGCAAAGGATACTCAAAATGTGCATGGTATGTTAGACATTGATGCAGTGAAATGGGATTTCATTGTTGTAATGTTGTCACTTTTTTGTAATTGTAAAATATTAAATAGATGATGGAAGTGATCTTGATCTTTTGATCTCAACCTTTTGTTGGTTAGCTTTCAGGCAACGGCTATAAGATTATGAATCCAAAATTTTGATCAATAAAATGTACCAAATAGTTGGACATTTGATACCTTGGCCATCTATTCGAATAGTAGATAGTAGAAAGAAAAAAGCCTGAAGTAACTGTTACATTGATTACAATGGTCTTTTTGTATTCATTTTCATTCATATATTCTCCACTTCTCTTTTGTAATTGAGTCTTGAAGGAGACAGAGTGTGATGAGACTGAAAGACTGTTGTTCCCTCTTAAGATTTTTGCTATAGATGCCTGTGTCTTGTCATGTTTTTTAACATCCGTTTCCAATTAAGTCATGATACTTGCTGATCCAAGTTTCTTTCACAACTCAGAAAATGGCTTTTCACTAGGAAGCCTGGGACATAAAAGTTTAAGATCCTTGAATTGTAGTATGTCATATTTTGGTTTTGAAAATTTCGGTCTTGTATATTCAGATGTTTAGTCTTCTTTATGTTTTTTTTATTCTTACTCTTTGCCGTCAATATTAATCACTCTACTTGTTCCATGTTTCATTGATTTAGAAGATGTCTTTTGTTTAATGTTTTCTCAGATTATGATGAGTCCTTCATTAACGCTGCTTCTCTTTCTCTTTAATATAGGAAAAAGAAGGATGGAGATGGTGATATTGGTATCTCTAAATCATGCCCAATGCCATGTAAAAAGGTTCACTTAAAACTTCTCCTGATATTTTAATTTGATTTGTGTTGAATGGAAATCGTGCGACTGATCTTTGGTTTGGGATTATTTGGTCTTCATTAAGACAAATTTTATATAGCTCCGTATCTTTAAAATAATTCAGATTTTCATTTATAAAATCCAGTAATCTGATCTTAATTATTGATCATCGATACATATCTGTACAGTGTTCTCCCTTGTACTTCCATTGCTGTTTACTCCAGCAGGCTGCAGCAATGGAGTATTCCCCATTTTACTTCATCAAATGAATTTCTCTCCAAATATGCTACATTTTTTGTTGTTGGAGCATTAAAATGTCAGGAATTTTTGTTAGTGTCTATACTTTGTAAAATTTTCATCAATTTCTACAAGATTTGAGGCAATACTTAAAGGCAAATAGACCAGTCTTGGTTTTCTCACAGAGCTATAGAGTGGAATTTAATCTAAATCTGGCTGAAGCATCTTTCAGGAAGCAAATCAGCCATATCCTGCAACTTTACTCTGCACAAAATACATTATATTATCAGTATTAGTTGTTATGTATTCATGTTTGCTTTTGCATTAACTCATATCACTTGCGTTTGTCCCTTATTAGCTTTTTTCTTTTCCTACTCAAGCATATGCATCCTTAAAAAGATAATGTGATTAATATGTATTGAACTGAGCTTATTGGTTTGCAATGTCTCGACAGAAGCAATGCCGAGACAAGGCTGAGATAAATGCTTCTAAGGTTGACTTGCCCCAAGATTTCATCAACAAACAAAGAGCGTATTTTGCGGAGGTTGATGCATTTGAACTGGAAGAGGAGGTCGCATCAGGTAATGAGTCGAACTAGATGAAAAAAGGTATAGAACTGAATGAGTTAGGATAATGCAATTAAGATGATCTAACCCTGTAAAACTCTCTGTATATAGTTACCAAAATAACCATCTTACCTTAGCTATATCATCACCACGAGAGTCTTGTTTACAGTAGTTTTATATTGGATTTGGCATTCTACTTTTCTATGTTTAGCAAAAGGCTTTTTGATTCCTTTGCGATTTGTGAATTATTGATATCATGTTATTGAGGAACTGCTTGTCAAATATGTGTTGACAAAAAATATTTTGGTTTATAAGAGGGGGTGATTAGTTGACCTGTCGAAAGACCGGGTTAGGTTTCTGAATTACAAGATATTAGCTATTTTGGTTCGATCAATTTTTCAACATAAATAGCATCAGAAATAACCGGAAAAAAGGTGTGGTCAAGACCTAATAATGTGACAAGAAATGGGATAGTGGATACTCTAAATTTGCGTGTTGAGACATGGAAATGTAGCTGTTCCATTGCTTTAGTTTCTACCAATGAAGCAAATAGGGTGGGGTGTAGTTCAAATTATTATTGCTTTGGGCTTTCAACTCATTGGAGCCTTAATGAAATCCGAAGGGCCCTGCCCCCTTTGCCCATCGTTTGATCGGCTTCGAAGTTTATTTTTAAAATCCATGTCTGGATTGATCAACTTTTTTTATTCGGAAGATCGAGCTTGAATTGGTCCAAAAGTTTAAAACATTATTTTATATTAATATTTATATTTCATAACTAATTTTAAATAACTTTTTTTATTCTTAGGTTGGGTTGGGATGGTTCAGCTTGAATTTGGGTTGGGTTAGTGTTAATATTATATTGTTTATATATATAATTGTTCAATCTTGACTTTGCTTAAAATAAGAGTTTAAAACTTTATGTAATAATATTCATATTTATAAATTTTTGAACCAATTGCATGAATTAAATTATGTTTTAAACTTTAAAATATTTTAATTACATTGTCAAATTATCGATGTTGTATTAACATGTAAAATTTGTAAAAAAAAATAAAAGGGTCAAATCACTATTTGAGGCTTAAACTTGGCAATTTTTTAAAATAGGTTTAATGACAAATTTGACTATTAATGTTTACATGTTTTGTCAAAATGGTCCTAATTGTATTTTTTAGCCTTTTTTGGCTATTAATCTTTGTTTTGTTTTTTTTTCAAGTTGTTTTTTTAATAGATTTGATGAAAGTATCGTTAAAAAAAATTAACATGGATGATGTGAAATATTTTTAATGAGATGTAATTTATTACTTAGGTAACTCAATAAGATAATTACATGTGAAAAATAATAAAATAAATAAATAATATATGAAATTAAAAAGATAACTCTTAATTAAAGAAAATAAATGTAATTATCTAAAAAAATGGTTCAAAATGAATTTATACATTTGTTTACTAAGAGGATTCGAAAAGATAATTAATAAATCAAATCGAAAATATTGAATATGTGCATTCATTTTGAAACTTTTTTTAGATAATTATGTTTATTTTCTTTAAATTAAGAGTTAATTTTTAACTTAATTAATTAATTTATTATTTTTCACATGTAATTATTTTATTCTGTTATCTAAGTAATAAATTACATCTCATTAAAAATATTTCACTTATAAAATTCCACATCACCCCGTTAACTTTTTTAATGATACTTTCACCAAATCTGTTAAAAAAAAAACAATTTGAAAAAAAGAACAAAGTTTGATGGTAAAAAATGGTTCAAAAATACAATTAGGCCATTTTGACAAAACATGTAAAAATTAGTGGCCAAATTTGTCGTTAAGCCTTTTCAATATTGGGGCTTGAATTTTTTTTTGTCCAAGTTAGGTTTTGGACTTGGCAATTGTTCTTATGTTGAGGCCTAAATTAGGTAATTGTTCTCACATTGGGTTTTGAAATTTTTTTTTGTCCAGGATACTTCTTACTTGACAATTGTTTTCATATTGAAGCCTAAATTTTTGGTTTTCAAGGAATAACTTGGAAAAAAAATATTTTAAGCCCCAATGTAAGAACAATTGTCAAGCCTAGGGCTTAACTTGGACATACAAAAAAAAAAAAAAAAGAGTTTACACCTCAATGTGGGAACAATTGTTAAGTTTAGGGCTTAACTTGAACCAATAAAAAGTTCAGGCCTGAATATGGGAAAAGTTGTCAATTTTAGGCCGCCTTTCTTTTAAAATCAAAAACTAAACATAAAGTAAAACCGAAAAAAGAGAGAGTAAACGGCAATTTCTATAAAAGTTTCAAAAACCTCAAACCAAGGGTTTTACAATATTCATTTTAAATTTTATCATATAAGATTTATATCTTATTTAATGGTCAAATTAACAATTTTAGTAATAAGAAGACCTAACATAGATATTTTGAGGATATAATTAGAATGCTTTAAAATTTGAGACCTAACTTAGAATGAGAGTTATAATTTAAGGATGTTTGATGAAATTAACTCTAAATGGTTAATCAAAACCCGTTTAAGTTTCATCATATAATTATTTTTTAAAATATTTAGTAATTATATATACTTTTTACTATCATTATATATTCCTTTTCTTTTATTAAATTTTTAAACCTAAATAATTTACATATGTTTAATATTTATATTATAGTACAATATATTTAATTTTTATATAAAATAAATTACATCATGAAATAAATGAAAACTTATCTTATTATAAATTTGAAAACGGATTGGATTAAGATAAAATTAAACTTTGAATATTAGAAATTGAGCTCAGTTTATATTTTAAATGGATTTAATTTTCTTGCACATATTATTTTTTAGGTTTAATATTTTGTTCAATCTCTCTTAATTTTTGATAAAGCTTTCAAGTTTAAATAAATAAATTAACACTTAAAGCAAGTTTAATTTGAGTTTAGCCTTTGGAAGTCTCAACTTAAACTAAGTCAAGAGATATACTGATCTAATAATTTTGGACATACTATATAATTATATGATATTAACAATATGAAATAATACGATATATAAAAATATATTAAAATTACCCAATACATGTTATTAGCATATGAATATGGTGACAAAAGAAAATCATAAATACAAATAAAATTTATCTTTTAAAAAACTTTAATTATTTAGGTATAACGAAAATGTGAAGAGTGAATGACTTAAGTAGACTTGTTCATAGGTCGGGTCGGGTCCGACCGAAAAGTGAAAATGTTAGGCTAAAAGTATAGGTCCAAAAAATTGGTTTGGGAGAAAAATAAAGCCCATTTAGAAAATGGACCGGGACTCAATTGTTTCTACTATTTTGTTGTTTTTTTTTTCACTATTTTACCATCATTTCACTAATATGTTGTTACTATTTTATTATTATTGTTTAGATATTGTATAATTCTTATTTTATTATTATTTTTGTTACTATTATAGAGGCATTTGCTTGTTAAGTTACATCCATGTCAGTGTTATTTAAGTATACATATTGTTTTTTAATTTATTTTTAATTTGTTGAAAAATATTTATTTTAATTTTTTAGTATTTTTGATGTATTGTTTTTTTTAATATATATATATATATAAATAATACAGACAGGCTGGGCTTGAATTTTATCATTTTTTCAGATCGAGTTTAAGCAAAATTTTATATTCATTTTCCAAGTCGAATCTAACAATTGAACTTAAAATTTTAATAGGGTCCGGTCAGAACCTGACTCAACCCACAAACACTTCTAACCGGAAGTGTAATAAATATATGTACTAATTGGATTTTCTTTTTCTTTATTTTTTTTTCCTTCGTACTGGTATGGAAGAAGCAACAGTACTAATTGGGGCTTGATGTCTCCGGGCAGTTTTTACTATGGCCGAGAAAAAAATGGATTAAATTGAATATCTGTTCCAACGGTATTTAAATGATTTATAGGATGTAAGTTTAAAAATTATGGTTATTTAAAATTAAATTGATTTTTTTATTTAGTATATATTTAATTTTAATTTTTTAAGATATAAAAATAAATATTTTATTTTTAAAATAATAAAAATAATTTAAAAGTTTTTGAAAAATTATTATCTTTTAGCAATATTTATGAAAAAATTTGAAATTTCGTCAAATAATATTAAAAGGCTATAAAACAAAGTTCATTTTATTAAAATAAGTCTAAAAAATTAAAATAAAAAATTACTATAAAAAATGGAGAATCGAATCAAATCAAACTGAATTATGATGAATTGTTCAAAAAATTAAAATTAAAGAAAAAATCAAATCCAACCAATTTCACACCTATACTATAACCTAAACTCAATTTTATTTCATGTGCTATACATTTGTGCAAAAAGGTAAGGTTAATTACAATGTTAGTGGAAACCTGTTTTGTTAATGTAAAATAATTGTTGCGGGTGTTTTATATTGCAAGGATGTTGAGAGTTACGTATTGGGTTTATAGAATTTGGAGGAGGTAAGTTGAGATATGGGCAGAGTTTCAGTATATTGTTGATTATTCTATGGAGTTAGGTTGGTTTATAGTTCCCATAAACTTCTCTTGATGCGTGGCCGGATTAGGGATAAAAAATCCTAACCATGCAATGGATTCTGAATTAATTCGTTCTAAATAGAATAAGTTTTTTCTTTTGAAAAATGGATATGAAGTGGGTGGGGTGGATTTTTTTCTTTTTAAATAGCGAATATGGAGCGATTATAGTAATTGTTTGTCTCACCCTGGCCTACTCCACCATATGAGATTATTATTTCATCTTTTTATTTATAAACTATTAAAAGGTTAAAAAGTAACAACACAATATAAAAAAAAATAATCCATATATTTTATGTTTATTAAATATTTTTTTAAAGAATTATACTTAAATATTTACTTGATTTTAAAAATATTGAAAATATTAAATATAGGTAGTAAAATTTAAATTGAAGTGGAGCAGGATGGGACGAGAATGGATGTATCCAACATCTATATAGGTAGTAATGATTTTTAAAATTATACATTCATAGTGGAATGAGACAAGTGGCAAAATAAAGCATGCTAACTATGAAACGATTATGGATTTAGTAATATATATTCACCTCCCAAACAAGAAGTTGATAACATATAAGCTATCATCATGTTTTTCACAATCAAATTTATATATTTACACCAACATCAAACATAAAAAATTGTTTTTTTTTTTTTTCCAATTCTATGATAGGAAGATTAAATTATAGTTTTAATTAACCTACTACGTGGAGAGTGGAGGAAAAATAAGAGAGGCAATGCCATCCATTTTAGTCGTCCTTAGAAAGACATCTTGTCGGAGATTCCTACAAGTTAACCACTTTGTTTGACTACAACAAAATAGCATAAAGTGATAGTCATATTGGAAGAATGTAAAAGGAATCAATGTCTTGTCTTGAAAGTTTAGTTTGTATATCTTTATTAACTCATTTGCATTATCTTATTCTTTTTTGGGGCTATATATATATATATATAGTGCTTCTTTTGCTAGCTTTTTGCATGTTTTGCTTAGCCTCCAAGTTCCAAACCCATCCATACCATCTTCATGAGTAAATCTTCAAATGATTTTGGTTTGAATTTATCACTTGAACCCTTTTTTATTATTATTTTCAATCAATGCTTTTGGTTTTAAAATCCAACTGTTTCACCATGCGTATGAAGACATTTCTTGCTTATATTTACTTAATTAATGTAATTTAGAATAAGCTAGTCAACCTAAACAATTCAGTGTTAATTATATGCCTTCACCCACATCTAATCTCAATAACATGCAATTTCTTGTCGAAGCTCGCTTTCGCTTAAAAGCTCACATTTTGCTATTTAAATCATGGGTGAAATATTAAAATTTTATTTTATAATTAAATTTAAATAAATAATATTTTTATTGATTAAATTTGTTTATGAATCAAACAACTCACTTCATACATTAAGTTTATCTCAACCGGGCTAAGACAATATATTTTTTAATTTGAACTAATACGATTCAACCCAAATTTAAATTAAATAATAAAAGACTTGGACCGACTTCGTTTGATCCAAATTTTTGTTAAATAATAAAATGTTTTCATGTGAATAATAAAGAAAATGACATTAGGAAATTTGGGTTTCAACATGAAAACTTTTTAAAATCAAGTTACAATCAAATCTACAAACCTATCTAGACAATGTGTATATTAAATCCTAACTTAAACCTCCATTATTGCAAACTTAACTCATCTCTATTGTATAATTCTATATAGAATTTTGTTGAGAAATTTAAAATTGACAATTTAGTATTAGAGAAAGTGTCCACTTATCTGTCCATCAAATTTATGTAGAGACAATTTTTATATTTAGGTGTTGACAATTTATTAAACTTTATTTTTGAGTTATGCTGATTACATGATGAATATCTAGTCCATTATAGATGATCTTTCTGTTTGAGAATATGAATATTGGTAATTGATGGATTGAAACTCTCTAAAGCAATCTTTTGTATTATGAATTTGGATTGAATCGTGATTCTAACGTTGAATTGCCAAAAATCCATATTTATCTCATATGTTATTATTATATTGTATTATTTTTATGGTATTACTATTTTGTTGAGTTTGTATTAGATATTCTATGTAAGTAAGTCTCGAAATCAATATCTATATATTTGAGAAACTTGCCTAGAAATATGTACCGATAGTTAGGCAATTACTTTGGTCCTAAGAGAATATTTTTGTAAGAGTACTATTTTTAAAGTAAAACTTATTCTGGTTTTGCTTGTTATGATCACAAGGAGTGTTCATAGTGATGAGAGTAGTATATCTTCAAAGCGCAAGGGCGAAGAAAACAATCACGATGTGTGTGATTGAGTAAGTTCACTTTGTAATTGTTGAAGAAAGATAATATTTTTAACTGAACTAACTTCGGTAGATACAAAAAAACCAAACTGTAATCATTTTCTTGTATTCTATTTTCTTATTTAGTGACCGGAGAATTATCCACTAACTCATACACCAATATGATTGTACTATGCCTGTTCTTAGCAACGTCCTTTATGCTAGCAAATTTAATTATCAGGTTATACTTCAATTTTTATTGTGCATTTTCATTTATTCGAGCTGGATTTTGTTATTTTATATTGTATGTTTTAGAAATTAGTTTGCTTATTCAATTTATTTTTTATTTATCTACATCACATATAAAATATTTAACTAATATTCTTAGTCTCGACTTAACTGTAAAAATATCAAAAATAATTTTATTCTTTTTTCAGAAGGAATAAAAATAACCAAAAGTCACTTTTTTTTACAAATGAATAAATTTTATTTTAAGGATATTTTTATTTTTTTCACTTTAATAAATCTAGAAAAATCATAAGATTTAAACTCCATTCATTATAATTGTTTTTAACACAATTTTATAATTTCAACAAAATCATATTTTGGTTATACATTTATATTATAAAATTGTTATGCCACGTTGTAAATGCACCATAATCTAATACTATATATATATATATATATATGTGGGAATGTAAAGAGCTAGCATGAACTTTAGTTGCATTTATTTCATAAATCAATTTTAGTTGCACTTATTTCATAAATGAAAATTATGTATTATTTTCATATCAAATGAAAAAGCTTGAGCTGTCGTACAATGTTAGGCACGATTTAAAGAAAAGTTGAATATGATCAAAGGTAGTCCATCGAAGAGCATATATATATTTTATTAAAATTAATATATATTATTATTGATCCGTTTTGGGGTACTTTTTCAAATTTATCATTATTTTTAAAAATATTTAATATATACATATAAAAATATATAATGAACGAGATTCAATAAAATTTATTAAAATATTCACCAATTATATAAAATATTCATCAATAAATTTTATAAATAAAAATTTATGAAAATTCATTTCATACATTAATTAAACAACAAGATTATCCACAACAAGATTATCCCATACTAAACATATAAGATACAAGTTTTGTAAAAATAGTCTTAAATTAAATAGAGTGGTAGTTAAAAATTTTGTTTTGTTGGATACTAGTTTAACATGGATTCGAATTATCTTACCTTTTTTCTTTACTCCTAATATTTTATGAAAAAAAATTCCATAAAAATTACCGTGATGCTTTTAGGGATTTAACACTTTTTTTTATTTCGTTTGTTTTTATATAAATTCTGTATTTTATTTTATTTTATTTTTAAATTTTTATTTTTAAATTTTAGTTGTTAAAGTTTTTAATATTTATTATTATAAACGGTAAAAAAGTAATAATTTTATTAAAATTATTCATACATAAATTAGTGTACGATATTCTAGTCGGTGCAATTAGAATTAGGTAAAATAAACTGGTGTAATTGATAGTATTAAAAAATTTATCAATACGAAATAGAGTTGATCGTTCCAACTTTCTACTAAAATGATGCGTATTGACCGGTGTAACTAGAAACAATATGAAACTAACTACATTGAATACAACACCTTCCAAAAAATACAAACATGTTAATATGAATTATTTATCTTAGATTAAATTTAATTTGTAGCATTAGGTATTCGTTAAGTACATAAATACATGGAATGCCAAAAAATATTAATCATATTTAATTTAGTAGAGAGATGATAACATATGTTTGCAATTGCAGGAGGAGTCATGCGACATCGAAACGTGAAGTGAATTTTAGACTTCAACCAATATTTGGGATAAGTTTAACTTTGGAAGCTGAACTATGGGCCATCTTTAATGGCTTGACTTTAATCTTGAATCGGAGGCATGACAAAGTATTGATGAGCACAGATAGTATGGAGTCAGTTCCTGCTATTCAAGACACTTATTTTAAAGACTCAAATTCTATTTTGATAAGGTAAATTTAACAGTTGTTAACAAATGTATATCAATGGTACATCTACCAAATTTCGAGAGAAGATAAAAAAAAGTTGCAGATTATCTAACCAAAATAATTTGTAATAATAATAACGATAGACTGAAGTGTTAGTTTTTGTTTAAACTTCTTTAGCTATACTTGTTTAAAAAAAAAAAAAAAAAAACTTCAGAACAAAAGTTGGATGTCCGAAACAATCATCCAATGCAATCAATCAGCTAAAAAAAGACACAAACCTGAGCTAAATGGAGACTAACAAATACCCAAAACCCAATTTATTATCTAAATTTACTTTACTTTTTGCGGTAATGATTTCAGTTTTGGATATTTAAATAGTAATGTTTAGATGGATAAAATATAACATAATTTATTTTATTTTTTTATAAGTTTAGAATTACTCTTTATATTTTTATTTTAAAAAATTTAGTCTCTTTATTTTTTAGATTTTAAAACTCAAGTTCAGTTGTTAACATTGTTAAATTTATTGATGCAACATTTTATAATAAAATAAAAGTTACTCACTTGGTAGCAATATAACGGAAAAAATAATGTTGTAAGGAATCTAAATTTAACAAAATAATTTTAATAGTGTTAAAAATTAGACCTAAAAGTAGAAAGAGTAAACTCCTAAAATTAAAAGTATAGGGACTATATTCTAAATTTACAAACCAAACAAAAGCTTATCACTTTTTTCAAAGCAAATTGTGGATCCAAATTTTTTAAAAAAAATTCATATATTAATGGATCTCTACCCTTAGGTAGCGTGTGGTTTGATGGAAAGTGGCCAATTTTTTTTATAATTTAATCGGTTGAAAAGTAATTCTAATGTCTGATATGTCAAATTATATATACTTTTCTTGAAATTTGGCTTTCCAATGGGAGTTACTTTCACATGAACATGACAATATGATTTCCATGATAAAATATGACAAAGTTACTTTCTCATGTAGATTGAAAAGTTTAAAAGAATATATAAAGACAAAATTAACCTTATGTTATAGTGATTTAGTGTATTAATCTATTAATAAATGTAATAAAAAGAAAAAAAAATTCATGCTGCTTAAATTTCTCTATTACATCAACAAATTGTTCAGTAAAATTATAAGATGAAAAAATAGAAGAAACATTAAATATCCCCTTTTATTACCTCCAGGTTTAGGTATTAGTAGGAGTTAATTTAGCATTGATTGGATGAATCCCCCTTTATTTTATCTCTAGCATTAGGTTTTCATTAAGTATAATTACGAACCCCCTTCGCATGCAAATGTTGACTATCCATCCTAATCTGCATTAAACAATAACATTAAAGCAAACAATCTATTAAACAAATTAAGCTGTTGTTTTTGACAAATTATTAATAATAATAAATTAAATTTCAAACCTCTTTGACGAAACCTCCAGGCTTTAACTTAGCAAAGGCTTGCTCTTGTTTCTGTTAATTATACTACTCATAAAATAAAGGTTTAACCAAGACCTTAATAAATTTTATTTTTTTAACGTCAAATTAGGCTTTAAAAAAAGTCTACTTATTTAATCTTTAATGAATAAAAAATAACTAATTACTTCATTTCATTAATTAATCTTTAATGTTGTACATGTAGATGGCTACTAGCCATCAAAAAATACCATGTGGCATGTTATATGTGTAATAGTCTGATTTTTAGTGGTGTCGAAAATAGTGGTTCGAGGCCATCAAATTCGGCAAGTAAACTCGTAAATTTTATTATTTAATAATTACAAGTCAAATATGGTTTTAAAAAGATTTTTGAATTGGTAATTTATGTTTTATAATGAATTATTAGGTTCGAGTGGTAAAATCCTAGGTTAAGTGGTTTTAGAAAGTGAGGTATTGGGAACTCGTTTCTATAAACCGAGCCGTAAATATTTTTATAAATACTTACAGAGTGGAATTAAGGTGGTATTAAAGTTTCGTTGAAAAATTTTAACATTTCGATAGTTAATTAATTAAAAAGAACTAAATTATAAAATATGTAAAATTTAATCACTATTTGATTAAATGAGTAATTGATAAAGGAAAAGGGACTTGAATGAAAATTAAACCATGGTCAAAGTTTCCAAGCGGTGGTGTTATGATTGTTTCCACTAGCTTTTGGATTAATTGCTCTTTTAGTCCTAATAAGTTTGAGATTAAATTGTAAATAACTTCATTTTGTTAGAATTTAATTAAATTGAAGGTCGACCAATTGTGAAAACCTTCCTTTGATGGTTATTGTGCCATATATTTATGTGATGAAAAAATATGGGCATAGATTTAGTGTTTTAAATTAATTATTAATTAAGGGTAATATGGTAATTTGATGGATTAAATAAAATTAAAATAAAAACATAAGAAAAAAAAGTGCTAGTCTGTACTTTCGATTTTGAAACTGTTAAAGATTTTGAAAGTTTTCATTGATGAACCTTGTGATTTCTGATATTAAATGATGAATTTAAGATATTAATTATTATTTAAAAGTATTTTATTAAGTGATTTTTCATGAATTTTCTGGTTAGGGATTAAATTGTTGAAATAGTATAAATATAAGGGTTTTTTTGTAAAATTATTGCAAAAAAGGGGTTGAATTGAATGCCATGAATATTCGGCTAGCTTGGATTTGTATTAAAAATGGTTAATTTGCATGTTTTGGGTTCAAGGACTAAATTGAATAAAAGTAAAACTTTAAAAGCAATTTTATAAAAATTTCAAAAATGACCAAATTTCATGAAATGAATTGTTTTATTGTCTAAATTAATATATTGAATGAAATTATTAATTTAGATCAAGATCGGGTTGAAAATCAAGAAAAATAAAAATTACCAAACTGCCCCTAAATCTTGGTATTTTTGCAATTTATCCAGATAAGTTCGTATGGTTAAAAATTAATATTTGTATTAATTTGATGAATGGCATTATGCAGTTATTTTATTGCTGAAAATGAATTATTGTTGGAATTATAATATTGAATTGAATATTTCGGTTGAATGGAACGCAGGATTTGAGTACATTCGTTATTTGGCGTATGACGCTATTGAAGGAAGATATTGAAAAATTATCCAAGTAAACTGGGGTTCAGCATTTTTTGTGAACTCTCATGTTTTACTTTCTGTTTAGTTCTTTCGAGCTTCTGTTTTGCTCTTTCGAGCTTCTGTTCAGCTCTTACGAGCTTCTGTTCAGCTCTTACGAGCTTCTGTTCAACTCTTATGAGTTTATGTTAAGCTCTTATGAGTTTCTGTTTAGCTCTTATGAGCTTTTGTTGGCATATCTGTAAGGCCCAACTCTTATGAACTTCTGTTAACGATGTACTCTTATCGTGTGTCTGATAAGTGAGGATAGTGAGTTTTGTTCGAATTAGAGGTAATTGTTTTAACTGTTCTATACCAATTTTGGTTCTTTTGGTAATGTGATTTTGGGTTGTTTGGTAGCAATCGTGTGGGACAGAATTCTTCTCATGCAAATTCGTAGTCAGGTTTGTTTGGGAAGTTAGGTAAGTATCGAGCGTTTGAATTTCACTATTGAAGGTTTCGTTTGTTCAATTTAATTGTGGATTAAAAATTGATTTTGGGAGCGTGTAATGTCGTTTGTAAGTTCTGGTGGGCTCGAGATTGTTTACGCATTAAAATTGAACCAGTGTGTACCCCTAACCCGAGAAAATAAGGTTTAACGAAAGCCAAAAATTAGGTCTGTCGACGCCACACGGACGTATAGCCGACCGTGTAGCTGGCCGTGTGCGAGACACGATCGTATGACTGACGAATGTGTGGCCATGTGCATGACACGACCGTGTGATGGTGTGAGTGTGGCCGTGTGGGTCATACGGGCTAGGCCAAAATGGGCGTGTGGGCCTACACGGGTGATCCCCACAGGTTTGTGGGTTTTGAACCAGGCCGTGTAGGCCACATGGGCAAGGCCAAGTTGGGCGTGTGGGCGACACAGACGTATGGCCCCACGCGGGCAAGCCACACATGCATGTGAGCCCAAAATTTTGAAAATTTTCCTAAGGTCGCACGGGTTGTTCCGATCGACTATGGGCCTACCGTAGAGTCGGTAAGGGCTAACCAAACCTTGTTTATTGTGATCTAATACTCTAATAGTCTGATCTGAGTAGGAAATTGATATGTATGTCTGACTGTACTGTTAAGTATTGATTTATTTGTATACGAGCATGTTAAGCATGTTTATTCTGTTATTTTTGCATCTGTATTTTGTATTTGTGTTTGGGGTGAGATTTGTATATGTGGAGAAAGTGATCTGTATAGTGACCTTTCATCTATATTCTGGCAGCTTGACTACATATTATCTGTTATGTGTCGCATTGACATTATATGATGTGTAGGGATGAGTGGATGTTTTTAACCCCACATGGTGTGATGGGATGGACGGAGATGGTGTGTAGAGGATGGGGGTAGGATTCTATACGTCTGATCTATTATCTGTTTCTGTTATGGACTTAGGTCTGAATCTGTATCTGACAGTGTATTAAATTTTGTGTATGTTGCATGACTATCTCTGTTGGGTTACACACTAAGTTTACAAAAACTCATATCTGTTTGTCAGTTCTGTTCAGGTAATCCATAGACATAGGTTGGTCGGTGCGACGAAAGCTCAGCGATGACCACTTGACGGAAACTGTTTCCATTATTATTATTTAACGGTTTTACTGAAATTTCAGGTTTTTGTGAGAGTTTTGTAATTTTTAGACTCTTCGGACTTTTTGGACTGTTTGGTTTGAATTTTTGGGTTTGATTACATTATGATTTCTAAACTGCGATGATTCGACAAAATACCAGTTTTAAGCGAACAAATGTTATTTTTGAAACACGAGCCTGGTTTTGTTTTAAACGATTTTCAAACTTTCGCTGCGAACTAATTGGTTAAATATAAAGAACAACATGTAACAGTTTCAATAATATATATAATTGAATATGTTTTATAAAACTTGGACGTTTTATCAAATAACTAAATATTGTTTTATCGAAGTATCATTGGTTTCAAAACTTTTTTTTGTAACACTCCCAAATTCAACTATAACGTCTAGGCTGGGTTTAGAGTGTTACATAAAAAAACTGACATATTTTCTTAAGTTAGCTATTAGGTTTTCATTAATAAAAAATAAGAGTCAATTGAGGCTTTAAAAAAGTGTACTTACTGAATCTTTAATGAATAATTATTAGTTCATTTCATTAAGAGAAACCATTAATTGATTAATTTAATCATTAATGAAGTTGATGCAGTTGACAGTAACCAACATAATATGCCATGTGGAAGGATATTGATGTGGTATGTTAGGTCAACAATTTTTTCTAAATAAATATATATTCAAAAATTATATATAATTAAAAAAATTAATAAAAATTACATCTTGAATGAACTTGGACATTGGTTGTCAAGGTTCATTTGATTCTAGACAATATTTTGTCCCGATTCATTCTAGATGAACTTCAAACTATAAAAAAATTAGAAATTATAAAAAAAATATTAATAATTATTTAAAATTGAAACAAATAGCTTTTTTTATATATTTAATTTTTATTAATAATTTATATATATTTGAATTTAAAAAGTTCAAATTAAAAATTGAAATAATAATTTTTATATTCAAAATTTGTATATGTAAATTATTATTAAAAATGATTCGAATTGTATATAAAAATTATTATACAGTCTTTTTGCATTGTAATAATTTTTTAAATAATTATTAATAATCAACCTTGCAACAATATTATGCCTTCTTAACCCGTTTTCTCACCTTACTTTACCTTTCAAAACATTGTTCACAATGGATAAAAGGGGTGTAAGCTTTAGCGACATCTATGAACGAGTACAACAAATAATTTATGAAATATTTTATAATTTTTAATAGTTGCTACGTTGTACTGCTAAGGATACTTAAGGTGAGTTTGGATGTGCGGTGCGTTTACTTGCGGTTAGTGTAAAAATAGGGGTAGCGGTGAAATTAGATATTGTAGTGTGAGACAAAAAGTAAGTTAAATGCACCGCACCGCACCCAATCGCCTATCCAAACTAAGCCTTAATGTGTAATTTTTTAAATATTTTTAATATATTTTCTAATTTTTATGTTTCTTATAATATTTTTTAAATATTTCATTAATTTTTTAAATATTTTTAATAATGTTATATATATAATTCATAATCTTTTTACAAATTTCATATTTTCATAATTTATATTTTTTAGTTTATATAATTTATTATTTTTAATAACCTTTTGCACTTTGAACTATTTTTATATATAATATTTCTTTTGTCATTTCTTATAGTTTTTATATTTTTGCACTTCAATATTTTATCATTTTATAATTTTTTATGATTTTCTTTAATTTTTAAAGATTTTTAATGATTTTAAATATAAAATATCATTTTTTCGTCACGTGGTACAATCTTAACATGCCACGTGGTGAAAACATCTAGAAAAAAATTATTGTTGTTACTTTGTAATAATTAATGGTTAAATTTAACGATAAAGAGTTTAATTGATTGTAATTTTAATGTCTAAGGGGTTAATTGAGTAGAAAAAAATATAAAATTTAATTAATTTTTGAAAATTTAGGAGATTTTAAAACCTTTTAATGTTTTTTTTGATAATTGAGAACCCAAATTTCCATGCGTATATTAATATAGCTGTTGCCACTGAATTAAGAGATTGTTAGCAACAGTCTTTTCAACTTTTTAATTATACCTAAAAATAGATAACTCTAAATTCCTAATAAATCATCAAAATTCTGAGGATCATGTGTTATCTAGAACTAATGCTGGGTCCTCACAAATGAAGAGAGTTTGAAATCATCAAAGCGAATATGCTGAAGATCATGGTTTAGGTTAAAATCCTTACGTATTTTCGTTATCGGAGATCTCAAGTCTTCACCAAACCATAATTAAATTAATTAATTAACTAAGCTGTCTGAATGTGGGGTACAATGGCTTTGAAATTTTGATACCCATCAACACTGCCTTTCTTCACAATTTGAGGTCAAACATATTACCAACTCGTTGAGAATAGATCTTTTCAAACTAAGTAAAAGACGTGTTTTAAAGTTTTAACCCTCCAACATTTTGTATCAGATGTTCTCTTTGCTAAGCAATTGAGTAAATCGGTTATTAATTCTATTAAAAGTTTCACTCATTTCTAATATTTAAAACGAGTCTTTGTACGCTAGAACGAGGTATACATGGCACACAATGTGTAACAGCTTGGTTATTTTGTCAGCTATATTTGCTTTTAGCAATAGAATGTGATGAAATTTTTAATAGAAAGGACCAATTCCCTTTTTAATTTAACATTTAGGGACTAATTTACCTATTTTTCGAATAAATGGGACAAAATGCAATATGACTCATAATACAGAGACTTCCATAATACTTTCACCCATTTTAACTAGCTATGTCTTCATCTACAAGTTTTGTCATCCGTAATTAAATTGCTACTCAAAAATAAACTTGGAGTTTAATTAAGGCGATATGTGTAAACATATTTTTTAAAAACAGATAGAATTAAAAGTGTAAATGAGATATTTGTAGTTATAAACCACTCAAATTTGACTCTAAAAGAACTAGAATATTTAGGCTGATTATTGAAGAAGTCGATCTTGATTGGTTTGAGAATCTAGTCCGACTTATTTATTTTTTGATAAAAGTCTGATTTACTATTATTATTTTAATTAGTATTGAAACTTATAATTCAAACTCGAGTTGGAGTTAGTTTTTTTTCTTTCTTTTTTTTTTTTTAGAAAAAGAAAAGTAATGAAAATTTTAAATTGAAATCAAGGTGAAGTTATGAAGCAAGCCAATTTAAGCATGCTAATGCTTTGAGTAATTAATAAGGCTAATCAAACTTAAGTTGAATCTATATGAAGTCAAGCATCAAAGTTGAACTAGTTTTTGGTTAATGAAGCATTAGTAAATAAAAATTTACCAGCTTGAACTAAGTTTGACTTAAGCTTCTTACTTGAGGTAAGCTTAGGTGGAATATATGTATGTAACAAATATAAAATTCAAATAAATTAGGAATAGTCAAAAAAGAGTTTCTTTTTAATAGTTTTAAATTATGTAAAGTTTTTGTTTTTTGAGGACGTAAAATATGGCATGCACATTGTGAACAGTATTTAATTAACCTTGAGAACATCTCTATATAAAGCGACGATTTGCCAACCTTAAACGCACATTTTTACTTGAAATTAATCCTACATATGGCTTCTTCTTTTTCCAAGTTTTCCCAGACTTTGCTTCTCCTTGTGGTTTTCTGGGGAATCATCAGCAGCAGCAATGCTCAACTTTCAACCGATTATTACTCAAAATCATGTCCAAACTTGTTTTCAACTGTCAAATTCACTGTTCATTCTGCTATAATGAAAGAGGCCCGCATGGGTGCTTCACTGCTTCGACTCTTCTTCCATGACTGCTTTGTTAATGTAATTTCTTCTACTCCCAAAATTCAAACTTTTTATCATACTTGGAGGGCATGTTCTTGCCTTAGTATCATTATTTGAAATATCATTCATCGTAAATGTTTATAACATAAGACCTTTTCATTAAAAAGTAAGGATTTATAGGACACATTTTCTCACATCCCGATAATAAGGTATAATTGTGGGTGATAGGGATGTGATGGATCATTGCTACTGGACGATACGTCGTCGTTCACGGGAGAGAAAAATGCAGTCCCAAATCGAAACTCAGCTCGAGGATTCGATGTGATTGACGACATCAAGTCTGCAGTAGAGAATGTTTGTCCCGGTGTTGTTTCTTGTGCAGATATATTGGCCATTGCTGCTAGGGACTCTGTTAAAATTGTAAGCCCTCTTACTAAGTTTATATAAAAGGAAAGGGTAGTTGAGAGAATTAATAATACTCATTTGGTATATATATGTATGTAGTTGGGAGGACCCAATTGGGACGTGAAGCTTGGAAGAAGAGATGCAAGGAGTGCAAGTCGGGCTGCCGCAAATAATGGCATTCCTGCGCCAACTTCCAACTTGAACCGACTCATTTCCAGGTTCAATGCTCTTGGTCTTTCCACCAGGGACTTGGTTGCTTTATCGGGTTCGTCTCTCTAAATATAAATGTTTATATTCCGTATCTTGGATCAATATTTGTAGAATCATACTGTAAATTGTTCAGGAGCACACACAATTGGACAAGCAAGGTGCACATCTTTCAGGGCTCGCATATACAACGAGAGCAACATCGATCTTTCCTTTGCTAAAACCAAGCAAAGCAACTGCCCAAGATCGAGTGGGTCAGGGGACAACAATTTGGCACCACTTGACATCCAGACTCCAACATATTTTGACAACAAGTACTTCAACAACCTCATCGGCAAGAGGGGGCTGCTCCACTCGGATCAAGAGTTGTTCAATGGGGGATCCACCGACTCCATTGTAAGGGCTTACAGTAAAAACCCGAGCTCCTTCAGCTCTGATTTTGTTACAGCCATGATTAAGATGGGAGACATTAGTCCACTCACTGGATCAAAGGGAGAGATCAGGAAGAACTGCAGAAGGGTTAATTAATTCATGGGTTATTATTATTAGAATAAAGGCATGGAAATTTCGATACCTCAAGTCGATTTGACGTGTTTAAGATAATTATGCTTTAGTGTTGTGTGGGTTTTTTTTTCAATTTTATCTTTTTCGTATTTGTGGAATGGCTTAGGCCCAGTTTCTGAGAGACTTTTGTGATAATTAGCTTTGATCAGAATTATGATTATTTCAGCATTAACAATGTTTTATGTTCCCTTCTATCTTAGGCCCTGCTTTTATTTTATGCTTTCAATATTTAAAAATAATCCATTACAACAAATAATTGGGGCATTGATAATTGACCTTAGTTTTTATCAATATTATTAATATCGAGGAGTCGTTTTAAATGAATACAAATTATGCAGTAATTTTCACTTAATACTAAAAATAAATATTTTTATTATTAATCCTATTATAATCAAAATTTAAGCTGATTTTTTTTTTAAATTTAAATATTTAATTCACATAAAGATCACATACCATCTATTTTCCTCCTAAAATAAGAAATTTTAAAAATTATAAGATACAGATATGCAAGTTATAAACTATTGGAGAAGCTTTGTTATGTGCATAAAGATGATAAAGCCCATTGGAGAAGCTTTGATGGAAAATTAGGTCTAAGGGCTTTGCACAACCTCTTAGCCCATACCTATATGTTCATTTTTTTTTTTTGGAAAAAGATATAAATTATATGAAATAAAAAAAATAATATGTTTTATTATTTGTAATAAATTCTGATTATATTATTTTTTTGACGTAATGTCTAAAATTACTCATAGTCCTCCAACTCATAAATAGAAGGATAATACGTTTTAGTTATTGCACTCGAACCCATGTTCTCCTATATTGATAATAATATTTATATTAATCAAACTAATATTGGTAAAATGATTTTAATAATTGATATATATATAATTTATATTTAATCAATTAAGCCCAATAATAGAAACCCAAATTCCAAAAAGAAGGGTTTTATACCAATAGCTCAAATAAATCTAACCCAATAAATTAGAATTAATAACTCAAATAAATCTAACCCAATAAATTAGAAGTCCTGAATCCAACAAAATTAATCTAAATATTAAAATATCTTATAACACAATCCAATTTTTTTTTTTTAAATGCTATAAGTAAAACCCTAAAACTCGTCTAAAACCACCACGGTCAATACTTCGGAGTCTCTTTCTAGTTCGTTCTCACTGTCAAAGCAAGCGGTGGTACCGGCACCGGCGCCTCATTCACCTCAGTTCTCACCGCTCAGATTCCTTCTAGTCTCCCCGTTCATTCTCATTTCGGTCTCACCGTTCTGCCTTCCTCTTTCAGATTCACTAAGGTATTCTTTGATATAGGCTTCAACCTCCTTGGATTTTTTGGGTTTAGGGTTAATTTTTGTGGGTATTGATTTTTATTTATTGTCGTTATAATTACTACTTAATTTTTGTGTGTTTTTTAAAATATATATATACTGATTGGAGACCACTTGTTTTACATTTGTTTCTCTTTACTGCATAATGCTTTAGTTTGCATGGTGCCTTCAGTTTTAGTGAATTTTAAAACGTTAAAGAAAGTCAACGGGGTAATTAACCAAAGCTTCGTTACATCAATGCTTGTTTAATTTCACTTTTATGAATGTTGGGACTGGAAAATTTTAGCATATGGTAGGGGTTTATGGCTTTATGAACTTATGCTTTTAGGTACTGCACATTCATTTTGATTAGTTTGTTTGATTTTGAGGCAAATCAAAGAATTAAAAACTCCAATGAGATGAATGTTTAGATTTTTAAAAAAAAAAGTTATATTGTACAGGAAAAATAGGCATATGGAAGAAGAGTTGGTTTTACGGACGGAATTGACCAAAGTTAAGTCGGGTCGGTCATGGCAATTTGAGTCAGTTGATTTGGTTATTATAGATTAGTGTCTGTTAAATAAAAATAACAGACTGAACCAACCGAGAGAACCAAATGCTTATCCCTAGAACAGCAGGCTGTTATAGCCGCTATTGATGTGAAAATTTTTCACACATATATTGAGTTCCTTACCGGTGGATGACAGTGCCACTACTGCAAATAGTGGCTGCAACACCACTATGCCACCCCTATTTGGAACCCTCGTTCTGCTCCTACTGCTATAGTTGATTGAATTTATCAATTCCTTTTATATTTCTATCTAATGCTGTGATTTAATTTGTTTATAGGATTACTCAAAAATGTCTAGTAATGAAAATGTTATGATCATTGAGGACAAGAGTAAATGATATACTCGGTTAATGAATGCCTTGTAGACAAAGAATTAAAACTGTATTATTATAGAAGGTATACAATATAATTGGTATATTACATTTTAATTTGCTTTTTGAAAATTAAACTGTGTTATTTCTCATCTACAAAGTTATATTATTATTTTTATTTGTTGTATCATGTCCAAATGAGGATTGTACTTGCATACTTGGGGGAGATCATGAATAAATTTTCATGAGTTGATATCAACTATGGCTATTTTTAGTCTTCAAACAATGGATTCTTATTATTTTTCTATTGGTGCTAATGTGTTTTTATTATCTAAGTTGTTTGTTGCATTTTGAAAGTTACAATTTTGTATTTGTCTATTCTTACATAAACATTTCAAGTTGTTTGTTGCAATAGTTATAAATGTATTGTTTATTTTTTTCAGTCTAGTGGAAAAAACTAAATGGATTATGATACAGGTACTTAAATTAGCTTTCGTGCATGTTGTCATCCCTATTCTTCATGCCTCCTGAAACTGTTTCCCCACACCTCCCTTTATCTTTTCTCTTCCATTTATCCTTGTCAAGTCTTGCTACCATCTTTATTATATCCTATGATCTTTCTACCTCTGTTTCACACCTTTTATATTTAAAATTTTTGATTTGGGAAGTGGACAGTTTTTGCAGATAGTGATTTTGACCTTTTATAAGCCAGTCAAAGTGAATACAGAAAAGAAACAAGATGAAATCAGTTGTGGGCATTGTTGTATCAAATAAGATGCAGAAATCAGTGGTAGTAGCGGTGGACAGGCTCTTCCACAACAAGATTTACAACCGCTATGTCAAGCGCACCTCCAAGTTCATGGCCCATGACGAAAAAGATGAATGCAACATCGGTGACAGGGTATGTCTTTCATTTTCTTTCAGTGTATGAGTATCTTGTACTTCAGTGTCATAGTAATATTAACAATACTTGGATATGTACTTTTCTTAGGTTAAATTAGATCCTTCTAGGCCGTTGAGCAAGCGTAAGCATTGGGTTGTTGCTGAAATTCTCAAGAAAGCTAGAATCTATACACCCCCATCTGTGGATACTGCCGCAAATGCAAGTGCCAAGAATAAAGCACCACTTTCTTCAACCTCATAAGGTTCGGCTTGATTTCGTTGCACTTGGTTGTAAAAATCAAGTTTTTGATTTGCATCTAAAAAACCCCCATTACTGTCTTTGTCGTGCTTTTGAGCAATAAAGCACTAATTCATTTATGGAGGTTGGTCTTTATGAAAACAAATTCTCTTTTTGATGTGTTGTGAGTGTCATTATAATTAATTTGACCAACATGAGAGCTGTTTGCAAATATAGTATTTCTATTGCTGAATTTGGTGGAATGCGTCTCATGCTTTGAATAGGTTTATGGACTACCACATGTGATAATCTAAGATCTAACTAACAATGTTCAAGATGGCATGCTTGTGCAGCTGATGTTTGTTGAAGGTGTGTTCTGCTTTGCATTGATATAGTTTGCCTGTGTTTACTGTGTTGTAGAAAAACAGATATGGAAGAAACTTCCTTGTAATTCGCTTCTCGCTGAATAGAATAGTATAGAAGTGGAACCGTGGGTTATTTTGGATGGGAAGTGAATGAGCTAGACATTAGTTAAAAAATGAAGAAACAAAATAGGTGTGGTTTTATTATATTAAATTATCCTTCTCTGATGAGAGAGGGAGACCTTGTCTTTTCAGTTACCTTGTTCCAAAGAATTCTTATACTGAACCCTTTTTAGATGCTTACCTTCAACAATTGGAGTGATTTTATGATCCCTTTCACACTTCCAGCGCCACCCCACCCCCCCCCCCCCCAAAAAAAAAAAAGAAAAAAGGAAATTATTGCATTTAAAATATTATTTCATTTTGACTAATGGTAATCACTAAGAATTGTCTGTTCAGATATGATGAATGTTTGAACAATTAAAGAATGAAGGTCTAGAATTAGCTGGTTTTGATGGAAAAATTATTATATGAACTCTTTCTACCCACCACATAGCCAACAAGACTAACAATTTTTATATTCATGACATTGTTACATGAGGATTGTTTTCCATGTCAGTGAACTCCCACCTCTTCTCTACAACTGAGACTTGCGAAGCTCTCAATTAAGTTGTTCAAACAGAAACTGATGTTTGGTCTAATCAATGTAAAAAACATGGTGTCATACGCTAAGCTTGTTTCCACAACTGGAAACCATGTACAATAGTTTCACCCGCGAAGCTTACGTGTAAAATAAAAGATTCATCGTCTTTCTTGTCAAAATGATGAAAATGGGAATTGGCTCCATGGAATTTAACAAAACTATCAAACTTGTATATTGTTAGGGTTGCATTTTCTAAAAACCCGAAGAAATAGCAGGGTTTCAAATTTCATGAACAAAAACAATGGAATTTGTTGTTGACATGAATTCGGCAAAATTTCCAAAATTTAGGTTAAGAAGTTGGAATTGCAGAGGTGTGAGTAGAATTGAGAGATGGAAAAGAATCTTGACATGTATTAATTTGGGTCCATTTCTGAGAAAGGTGTATATAATAATTTCTTGGGCATAATGTAGCATCAAGTGAACTACTCAGCTTTCATCTTGAATAAACAAATTTCATTCTATACTAAAATCAATTTCAAGAAGGGAGTTCAATTTTCATAAAATAAAAATTGAAGAAACACCAATTAAGTAAAGTGGGTTTAATTAAACTGAATTTGTTAGCGAACAAAAAGAAGAAAATATTTATAAATAAGAAATGTGAAATAACTGAGAAGAAATGACATTAATTAAATTGGAAAGGAATGCATGGTCATTGGTCAAACTCTATTATTTTATTATAATGAAGATGGAAAGAGAATCTTGGGGTCCATGTTGCTTTACGATTTTAAGGTTTTATTTTGAGGGAACATTTATGTGCTCATGCTCTCTTCTTCTTCTTTTATGTACATTAAATTTTAAAAACAAAACGTATCTTCTTTTATATTAAAATAATGTATTTTAATAAAATTTAATGTCCTATTCATTGCTATTGTATTAATTAAAAGAAATGAGTTTGAGTAATTTTTTTAATTTAAAAATTGACAAATTTATTTATAATTTATCTCATTTACTATAATCGATATTTTTACATGAAATAGTAACATGTAAAATATTAGAGCATTAAGTAGTACAACAACTTAGAGGAACTGAACTCAAACCTAATTATAGGCAAATAATTAGGAGTATAATACAAGAGGTATTCAAAACAAAAAATCCTAAACCCCCAAAAAAACAAAGTTCTCTGGCTTAAATAGAAAATTCCCTAGAAAACTCACTCAAAAACTTTTCTCTTAATATTGTAATAGACTTAATTTGTCCGGCCCAAAAATAAAATAAATAAATAAACAGTTCACAGTCCAAAAAATTATAAGCCCAAATAACCCAATAAATAAAAAAACTTAATGGCCCAACAAGCTCAGAACCTAAACTGTTTTCAGTAAAAAAAGGGAACAAAAACCCTAGCCGCCGCACCTAGGACCTTCCGTCCACTTGCACTGCCCTCTGACACCTCTGACGCCGTCTCAGCACCGCCCTAACTGCTCCTGCAAGAGAAACACGCAAACAACAGTAGGAAAATAGTAAAAATGGCTATAAAGGCCAAATCTAAATGTATTTCGAGGGGGATTTTTTTTTAATACAAAGAAATCCGAAGAGTGCGAATGTAAAATCAGTGTTTCAAACATATATCTGAATAAAAAAAACAGCAAGTATTGAAGAAAAAAAAACAGATTCAAACGGGTCAAGGTCCCATTTCTTCTTTTTCTTTTATTTTCATCTTTTGATTACACATACATACATGCTTTCTCTTTTTTTTTCTTTCAAAAGCAGTATATATATATTTATATATAAATATAGCAAAAATAAAAAATAAAAATTTTAGCGGCAGACAATGACCGGTCCGGTGACCAGACCAGAGGGCATGAGAGAGGGCCTAAAAGGAGCTCTCAGTTTTTTTGAAGAAAAGAAAGGGAAAAATGAAGGTTTTTTTTTTTGCAAAATTTGGCCTTTTATAACACTACCAAAACGGTGTCGTTTTGCACCCAATGCCCTAACTCCGAAACGGCGTCGTTTAGGGCAAATTCACGCTCGACCCGACCAGCTCCAAGGGGGATCTGCACGTTTTGCTTTTTTGAGATATTTATCCCTTTAGTCCCCCGCTTTGTACATTTGTTTCAATTTTGTCCTGTTTTCTTTTCTTTTATCTTCTTAAATTCGCCCTGCTTAATTTTAAAAGTTTTATTTTAGTCTTTTTTAAACAGTGCGCATATGGGGAGGGATTATTCTCTCATTTGATCCTTCCATGAATGTGCGCATTACAATTTGACCCTTATTTTTTCATTTTATTTCCGATTTGCCCCCAAATACTTATTTTAACACTCAATTTAGCCCCTTTTTTGTTATTTTTGTTGTTTTATTATTAAATTGATTAATTTAATATATTATTAACTATTGTTATTACATTCGTATTTGTATTTATTTATTATTCTAATACCATTATTATTGTATTATTATTATGGCTATTATTTTATTATGATTATATTTTCCTTTTTGGGTTTATCTACTTATTATTTTATTATTAATTAATTTAGCATTATTATTATTATTATTATTATTATTATTATTATTATTATTATTATTATTATCAGTTTTTTTAAATTACTGTTATTATTATTTCTTTTACTATTTAATATATTATTATTACCCTTTTTATTACTATTATATTATTACTATTATTATATTTACACCTATATTTGTTTTCTTATTATTTATCTAGTTTTCATTTATCTATTTATATTTCTTGCCTACTTATATTTTAGTTACTATTAAATTTTAGGTATTATATCTCTATTTATATTTATGTATTAATATCATTATTTTACTATTGCTATAATTTCATATTATTATTATTATTATTATTATCATTACTATTACTATCGTTTTCTTAAATAGTTTTACATAATATTTATTTATTCACTACTAGTTTTTTTTAATTTTAAATATTTTGTAGCTTACTTATTATTTCCTTTTTTATTTTAGCTTATTCGTTTCATTCATTCATTTTATTTTTGCTCTTATTATTATCTTTCACGTTCGCTTCTATGTTTATTCTGTTATGCTTGTCAATACCGAAATTTGTATTTGTTTACGCATTCTTTATCATCTCATTTTATTACAAACATATGTTATATTAGCCTTTACCTAACCCAAAATTGATTCTTTTAATAAAGGTAATATTCAGTATTTGGAAAGTTCGAGAGATCGTGCCCTAACTTACTGGGTTTCGATTTTTTCTCGTTTACACTAAATAATCAAGTATCCTTTAAAAAAAAGGGCTAAAATACACGAATTTTAAAAAAGGCAAGCTCATTCTCAAGAGTTCAAGATGTCATGTCCTAACTTACTGGATATGATATTTTATTACTTCGAGAGAAAATATTTTTAACATTAGAGTATTTTTTTTTTACAAAAAGAGGGATCGTACTTTAAAGTCTTTCAAGTTTTCAAATTTTCGACACTAAGACACTAATTAATCAACTAGGTACCAATTTTTGGGCGTTACGAGGGTGTTAATCCTTCCTCGTACATAGCCGATTCCTGAACCCGTTTTTTTTGAATTTCGCGGACCAAAATCGTTGTTTAAATAAATCAAATCATTTGTTAAAAACAACCACTTTTACGAGGTGACCCGATCACACCTCATCAAAAAGGATTGGTGGCGACTCCCGTTTTTCGTTTTCGTTTCCAAAATTAAGTCGACCCTGTTTTTCAAAAAAATGGTTTCGACAAATATGATTAAAATATTCCTAGAATCAAGGGCGAAGCCAGGGGGCTGGCATGGGCCCCGGTCCCCCCTAAAATATAAAATTACATTTTAGGCCCTTAAAATTTTTTAAAAATTTTAAATTAGTAAAGGTAAAATTGTACTTTGGTCCCCCTAAAATTATAAAAATTCGATTTAATCATTTACAAATTATAAAGATATAAACTATAAAAAATTAAAATTTCATCCGGCCCCCCCTAAAAAAATTATCTGGCTTCGCCCCTGCCTAGAATCATCAAAGTTTAATTGGAAAAAGATAAATGAGTTTAACTAAGAGAAGAAATCCGATTTTGTGAGGGAACATGTTGAATCGTTGTGACGTCGTTCATCATATCATCGAGACGTCATGATCTAACTCATCGTGACATTAAACCTGTTTTAACTTTGTTTTAACCTGAACACACTCCACATTGACAAGTATAGATAAAATAATACTTTATTTGAAAATATAAATTATAACAAATAGGAAGTAAATATGAGTTCGAACTGAAATCACAATTATAAAGAAATTGTGCAAATGGTCAGTTTGTCACATATTAAATTGATGTCTAAATGTGTAATTGTGGAATCTTAGAAGGGATGTGATGTGTCTCCCTAATAATCACATCAACTTCACTTAAAACAACATCTGACATTGTTGCAATTTTTATTTACTTAATTCGCCAAAAATTAATGTTATAATCCTTTCTTACATATTAATCTAAAAGTTAACAAAAAATCTCCAGACATCTTTCCCTAAGAGCATCTAATATGTAACAGCTGTCTCTGTTATAAGTTGCAAAGATTCCTCTTATCATCACCTTAATTACACCTACTGTTTTTTTTTTTTTAATTCTAATTTAATTTTTTTAGTTTCAATACCAAAATCTCTACGCTCTTACTTGTAGAAATTTGAAGGCAAACATACTTAAAGAAACATAGGTCAATTGGGTAAGAACCTAGGATGTTGTCTTTTTACTTTTTAATTTTTTTCTGTTTTCACCTTGGAGCTTTAATTAATAACTTAGCCTACAATTCTTGACCAAATTTCTCTCTATCATAGCTATAATTAATTTATATTTCGTACTCGTATATTAAATTTATAATTTTTGTTTATAAATTCCTTTAAAAAATCTTTAGTAAATTGAAAAAGTAATATAATTATTATTTTTAAATATTTAACTAATTTAGAATTAGATATATTATTGTTATTTAATTTTTAAAAATATTTAATATTAAAATAATATAAAAAATCATGATTTGAATATTAATATTAATATATTATCTTTTAAATAATATTATTAATAATTTCTTTCAAGTTATTTATTTTGTATATATGGTTAAATTAATTTGTTTTAATGTCAATTTTCAAAATTTGATTTTTTTTTTGTAATTTTGTAATTATCTTTTCTCTATTTTAATCAATTGATTTAATTAATTCTTATTATATTTGAAAATTATAAATTTAATTTGATAAATATTATTAATATGTGTCTTTTTTAAAATAATATATTTTTTGACACAATGTCTAGAACTACTCATAGTCCCCCCAACCCATAAATAAGAGGATAATGCACACTCGAACTCACATCCTCCTACATTGACAACTATGCCCATGTCAATCGAGCTAAAACTCAATCAGCTTTAAAATTATATTTTAAGCTTAACAATTTAATATTAATATGATAACATTAAAAGTTAATACAATTAAGTAAAATCTTAAAATAAAGATATACTTTATTTTAAATTAACTTTATATTTAACATATACAAAATTATAAAGAAAGAATTTAAACAAAAGGCAAGGGTAGACTTAAAAAAATTAAAGGCAACAAGTAAAAAAGTAATTTACCTAAATTGTAAATAAATGCTTCAAAAAAAGAATACTATGTATTAAAAAACTGTAATGTGAATATGGCTATTTTTTTTTAACCATGTATTACTAGAGTATATATATATAATAATAATAATAATAATAATATTTTTTAAATTTTTTCATGAAAAACAATTGTTTTTAATATTTAAGAAAAAACCAACCACTTGAAGAATCGATCCCTTTTAAGGTTTTTTTTTTTTTTTAATTCAAGAAAATTCCTAACAAAAGTGAGAAAGAGGAAATATTGAATTGGTCGACTGGTTTTGGATTCAGTGAATTTGAGGAAAGAAAATATTTGTTTGGAAATCCCTAGATATCAACATTTACTAACTTTTCACTCTATCCCGCATTTTACTCTACGATAAATGCTTTTACATATGCATAGATTCGACCACTAACTTTTAACTCCACTTAATTTTAATTATAAAATATAATATTTATTTTTTTCTCCTTTGAGGATTAATTTTAAAATAAATGAAATTTATTATTTCGAATTTTTAGGTTTTTTTTTGTATTTTTAATTGAATTTAACTCATAAATTTATTTTTTTTAGCATTTTAAGTGAAAATGTCACAAAGAAAAACAAAATTGCAAAAGGATCAAATTATACAATGTGTAAAGGTTAAGGATCAGATTTTTAAAATCAATATTAAATTGACATAATGTATAAATGTTATGGATTAAAGTTGCTATTATGCCAATTTTAAAAGTTGTTACTGTCACACCCCAATATTAGTGAATCCAAAAAGATGAGTAAAATATATATGTAAATTGTTTAGCATGCTGTGTAACATAATCCACCACCCTGTTGGCTGGATGACATGTCAGAGTATTGGCGCATATTAGCGTTACAGTATCTGCCCGTTGGCGATTTCTAAGGAATTTATTGCAAGATGTTTTCAAGTGAAGAAAAATTATGCTCATGAAAGTGCGCGCCTATGAAGAATACGCCCCAGAGTTTTGTTTAAGCACTAAGAGCATGTCAAGTGTATGAGAAAGTTGTAGGAGACTTAATTATCCTTAAGACCACACCAAACGTGAGTCATTGCCAAGACATAGTACGCCTAATTCGCATAAATACTGTTCAAGTGGGTCTTGTATCGGGTTTAGTTAGGAGTTGTTGGGATTCTGCATCAATAGAAGTAGAGATCAAAGTAAAGAGCAAAGTAGCAAGATGTATGAAAGATTGGTTGTGCACTAAAACAAGTTAAATGAACACACCATCATAGCGACATGGTTGGCCACTTCTCAACGAAAGTCAATTTGATTGATTTGACCCTTCCCATGACTAGTCAACAATAAGGTAAACCTTTGCCAGATTTTCTTATACCTACCTTAGATTTGGTAGGGAAATTAGGGGGATCGAGAGTATATTTATGGGAAGGGGACATTTTATATGGTTAGCTATCTACTTAATGTTTTGGTTCTTCTATCTGACCTCAACATTCTCTTCTTCTTCTTCGTTAAAATTGAACTAAGATATCGTTTAATGAGTAGATGATTTAGCTTTATGGTAAGTCTTACAGCTTTGCACGTTACAATTATAAAAGGGAAAGGGTGTTACAGAAAGGCCCTACTTGAGGGTCGTATGTAGTTGAAACATTAGTAAAATATCTATAATGGGGATTCTAATGGAAAATTTATGATCTTTTAAGTAGTTGCTGTTGTTGGTTTAGGACGAACATTTGAAACGGAAGCTCAAGGCCGAGTTAAGGTAGGTTTTTGGTGAGTCTCTAAACCCAACTTCTACACATTACATTATAATGAATCCTTGTATGGTCGATGTGCATATCTTCTTGAGTAGTTGCTATGTGTATGTATGGTTATTTGTTCTCTGTGAAGTACTCATATGTATGCTCTAAAGTGTATAATGCACTGTATGAATATGACAATGTGTGGTAAGCATGCATGAGAAGTTATATGTTAGGAAGTATGACTCTGTTAAGATTATGAGCAAAATCTGTGTAGGTGCGTCCATTATGTCAATTGAATTGTAATGACCCAAAATTCACGGGCATCGAAAAAGTGAGTTATTGGGCCTCTGTTTTAGTAAAACGGGTTTAAAATATTTACGAAGCTAGTTATCTGTTTAATTAGGTTTTGGTTAGGTAAATTTGTCTTAATTAAGAATAATTAAGAAAAAGGACTAAATTGCAATTGTGGTGAAAGTTGAATTATAGATTAAAGAAAAGCTAAAGGGACTAAAAAGGCAAATAAGCCAATTGCAAAGATTGAAGTGGTTTAAGTGTAAAATATCAAAGATATTTTTTCAGTTAAAATATGTATATTATATATATTTTTTCAGATTATTCTGATATACAGATGATACAAACCAAAGTTTAGTCTATTGATACAGTCCCAGTTCCTCATATACCGGTCAAGGTCTATCTAGACAAGTATAGTAAACCCATATGCTGCTTATAGAAAGTCCATTTTTTCCCCTGTAAAGTCTATCAGAACTTTAATGAAAGGTTCTGCTAAACAAGTAAGGGAATACATCCAAGCCTCATGGTTTGATAGTTTTCCCATTTCTGCAACTTTATTAGAGCAGTTTGTTACCCTTGAAATTCCAGCAGAATTTCCAGCAGAATGGAAACGTGCAGGATATACTCATATCTATTTTGGAGCTATACGACTTGCTTTAAATTACCATGGCACAGCTGGAAAGCCTGTAGTTGCAAGAATTGCACTTTTGGATTCCAGGTATTTGGAATACCAAAACGCATGTATTGCTACAATTGAGGCCACACTAAACTCAGGTCTTGTTATGGTCATACACTTTCCAAATTTCACAATGGCATTGGCAGACCCCAACTTGACCACAACTTTGAAGGTTCAAATTCAAATAGCAGGAGCACTACAAGTAGCTTCAGCTATTGCTGCAACTCTTCATTATCAGATTGTTTACAGAGTCCATGATCATGCCTTTAATCTTTCAAGGCATGGAACAGATGACTCCCTACTTATCTTAGTAAACACAAATGACCAGCCTCATTGTGTTCATGTTCAAAGACAGATTCCTAAAAAGGAACTTATCAGACTTCTCCCAGAAAAATGGATTACTAGCTATGAACAATTACTTGAGCATAGTCAACCAAGCCAGTCAACCACAAGCAAGATTACATTAAAGGGAGATGGGACAACTGAGATCAAGTTTGATCATAGTCATCTTCACAGTCCAAAGAATTCTAATATTTTCCTGACCCAGCTGATGATGCAACCAATCGAAAGACCAGCACAACTCCATGATCAAGAAGATTGATTGAAGGTTTTTCCGCAGATGGAAAACCTTTATATATGTTTAAAGACCCTATAACTGGACATTGTCCTTGGGCTTTAAACTGCTCATGTGAGTTATGTGCAGATGATAGAATGACTGTCTGGATCGATAGCATGGACATGTCTGTATCAAAGCCAAGAAAGAAGAAGACAAAGAAAAACTCTACCCAAGATGAGTTTTACAAAAAATGGATGAAATGAGATCCAGATATTGGACCACTTGGAGAGGACAATGGTAAATTTATTTACCTTGTTGATTATTCATCTCATAAATCTTTACCAAATTTACAGGTTCCACCTGAACCTTGTAAACGTCCTTCTCTTCCTCCTCCAAAATCATCCACTCCACCTCCTGCAAACACTCCTAAGCCACCAAAGCCAAAATCTTTTTCCCAACCATGTTATAAGAAAATAAACAAATGGGTTAAGAAAAAACCAGATTTTCTTGCTTCTCAAAACCCAATCTCTGCTGTATGTATGATGCAGTCCATGTCATCATATGACAAAGACTTTCCACCTCTTGAAGAGTACTCTGAAAAAAGTTATACCCATGCACCAAAAATCCCTTCAAAAATTCAGACTGATATTTCAGGTGCACTATCTAAAATAAGTGCTGCAGAAGCCACTCTCAATTGTCAAACAGAAAATGTTATTGCTCAAAACCAAGTTTTAAAGAGAATTGATTCAAAAATCTCAAATGTTGAAACCAAGATAGATGACAACACCAAGATGGTCAAAGATCTGATTCAACTTCTACAAAAAAATTGGATACAGTAGCAAAACAACCAGCAGCACCAGGGCAAGATTTCTTTTCTCACCTTGCACAAAGAGAAAAAGAAATTCAAAAATTAAAAGATCAAATCAAGACTCTTCAAGATACGGGAAAAATTCCTGAGCCTCCCCAAAGAGTAGAAACAATTGAATTGTTTCCTTCTATCAAACAGAAGAATCCACTTCCAGCAGAGGGAGTACGAATAACTTTTCCAGAATTTCTAAAACGTACCAAACCAAGTACGTATGAAATTTTTCTGGAAATCAAAAAATAAGAAGCCGAGAAAAAGAAGCAAAGATCCACTGATGAAACCAAAGCAGAAAGTGAAAGTGAAGCCTATCAAATAGAGAAAAAACTTGAAAAAAAGACCAGTTTCAGAGGAATCTCCACCAAAATCACCTCCTCCAAAAAAAATTCAAAATCTCTGATGATCCAGGAAGAAAAACAAAATCCTTTAACCAAATTCTTAAAGGATTATACAAAATCCATGATTCCTAATATCTCAACTGTACAAAATCCAGAATCAAGCACTAAAATTGATTCAGGAGAAAGTTCAAGATCATCAGAAGAATTTGAAGTCTCATCAGACAAACAAACAGAAACAGAAATTGAAGATTTGCAAAAGGCATTTCAAACAACTAAAGTTGAAGAACCAAGTGATGATGAAATGTAAGATATGCCAAAATCATCTTCTGCACAACAGAGACAGATGCCAAAATCTTCCATAGGAAGAACCACTTTCACTTTTGATGATTTGCCACCAGCAAAATGGCCAGACAGAATCCAAGAATTTCATTCTTGGTTAAAAACTCGCAAGCTCACTAAAGATAGCAACTACAACATTCTTATGGAGTTTGTCTCCAGATTTACGGGAATGTTGAGAGATTGGTGGAACTCCATCAATCAACATAATCAAATGCAGTTTTTAGTTCTTCAAGATCTAGTTCAACCAATCAGAATCATACATCAACATTTTGTAGGAAACCCTGAAGATTTGCTGACATTAAAAAGAAGGGAATTCTACAAAAGAAAATGCAGTTCGTATGTCAAAAAATATTTGGAAAGGTATTTCAAAATAATGACAAAGTTATTTTGTGCTTTAGGCCTAAATCCAAATCTCAAGCCATTCATCCTCTTATCTCTTCCAAATCCAATTCAAGTTGCAGTTAATCAAGCTCTTCAAACGCAGAACAAAGACATTCTCCAGTTCACAGTCGGAGAACTTCAACAAGAAGTCTTTGTTACTCTAGAAGACATATGCAACAGAAGAATGATATTCAAAAATTATCTCCATGGTGACAAAAGAACTGACAGAGCCTGTGATTGCCGCACAAAAAAGAAGAAACATTTCAGAAAACATTATTCTTTTCCAACTTCAAGAAAAAAGAAAAAGATCAGGCATCAATGGAAATATCTTAAGAAGAAAAGAAAGTCAACAAAATCTGATCGTTGCTACATCTGTAATCAAAGAGGACATTTTTCAAAAAATTGTCCAAAAAACAGAAAGCAAGCTAAGAAGATTGCGCAAGTGGTGAAACAATCAGGGATTAAGATACAAGAGGAAAATAATATTGAATCTGTTTGCTCCATTGAAGATGAGCCATCAGATAAAACCATTTGGGCTATTCCTGCTTGTGAATTTTCAGAACCAGAATTAGATTATTCTGATATACAGATGATACAAGCCAAAGTTCAGTCTATTGATACAGTCCCAGTTCCTCATATACCGGTTAAGGTCTATGTAGACAAGTATAGTAAACCTATTACTATAATTGCCTTTATAGACACGGTGCAGCAGAGACCATCATGAACCCAAATGTCTTACCATCAGAATGGTGGAAACCTCATATAAGGTACTTCAATTCTACTGTTGGTCACCCTTTTACTACCCATTTGATTAGTAAGCTGATTACTATCCAGTTCTTCCCTGGCTGTTGTGTCAAAACTACAGTATTGGAATCAAAACTTCCTGGAAAAGATATTATAGTAGGCTTTGGCCTCTATAAAAAAAGCCCAGCATCTTAGAATACTCCCTGAAGAAGTAATATTCAAAAATCTTTTCCAACCCTTTGTCAAAATACCAAAACTGTTTGCAATACAATCTGAAAAAGTCCTTCACATTATTCAGGAACTAAAAACCCAATCATGTGCAGAATTCCTAAATAAATGCCTAAATCCTTTGTGGAAAAACCCAGATTTCTTTATTAATCTTCCTTTCAAGAAAAATGAATATATTAACCCAACAAAGCCCAGCCATCGTGAAATGAATCTGCATCATCATCATTAGCGCGTAAAAAAGAATGTAAAGAACTACAACAACAAGATCTGATTGAACCCTCAGATTCTCAATGGGCATGTGAAGCTTTTTATGTAAATAAAAGATCTGAACAGATCAGAGGAAAGGTAAGGTTGGTAATTAATTACCAACCTCTTAACATTTTCCTTCAAGACCATAAATTTCCACTTCCAAACAAAGATTTACTCTTCTCAAGTTTGGCCAAAGCAAGAGTCTTCTCCAAATTTGATCTCAAGGCAGGATTTTGGCAATTAGGAATTCATCCTAATGACAGATCAAAGACGAGATTTTGTATTCCTAACAGACATTTTCAGTGGAAAGTCATGCCATTTGGATTAAAGACTGCACCTTCGTTATTCCAAAAGGCAATGATAAAGATTTTTCATCCTTTGATGGAAAATGCTTTAGTTTATATTGATGATATCCTGCTTTACAGTAAAGATGAAGATTCTCATGCACAACTCCTTGATGATTTCAAATCCTTTATTTTCAAATATGGGATAATGTTGTCAGAAAGAAAAATGCAGATCAACAGATCAAAAATCCAGTTCTTAGGAATGGACATTAAAGAAGGAAGATATTCCCAGGACCACACATTGCTCAAGAGCTTCTCAAATTCCTATAAAAAAACTTGTCTCTCAAACAAGTTTAGTAATTTATCGGGATTGTTAATTATCTTAGAGATTTTATTCCTAAAATTTCTAAGTATATTAACCCCCTGAAAAAGATGCTCAAAAAATAACCTCCGCAATGGTCTTCCTCTCAGACAAAAGCTCTTCAAAGACTGACAGAAATAACCCAGAATTTGCTTCCACTTCAAATCCCCTCGGATGGAGAAAGAATTTTGCAAACAGATGCCAGTGACAAATACTGGGGAGCAATTTTGCTTGAAAAAAGAAATGGTAAGAAACAACTCTGTGGTTACAAAAGTGTAAGATTTTCAGAAGCAGAAATTCATTACCACTCCATATTCAAAGAAATTCTTGCAGTCAAAAAAGGTATTGCAAAATTCAAATTTCATCTTGCAGGATACTATTTTCTGGTAGAAATAGATATGTCTTCATTTCCTCAAATGCTCAAATTTAAACAGAAAATAGTTCCTCATCCTCAACTTCTGAGATGGGCAGAATGGTTTTCTCAGTTCAAGTTTGATGTTAGGCATATAAAAGGAAAACAAAATGTTCTTACTGATTTACTTTCCAGACCCAAACCTGAAGTCAAGCCCAAACCAGAAATCTTTGCTTACAAGAGAGTTTTTTGGCCCAGGCCAATCATGATGTTCAAACCCTATTCCTCATCATCTACATCTCCTACACTTTACACAGTTACTCCCAATCTTTACCCTGAATATCCACCAGAAGTTTATACTCTTGTGGAAAAAGAATTGCTTTCACCAAAAGGCCAGAGACATGATGTTCGAATACCAAATTCAAGTTTTCAAGAATTTTGGAGGACTTATTCTTAAACCTTGGGGCATTCATCCAGATTATCCTTTCATTCACCCAATTAGGTTTGAGTTTGTTGAACAACCAAACGAACTAAAATGGTTCTTATGGTACTTTACCCATCTTTACCATATTGCCATACAGTTCAACACCGTTGACCTTCTTTATTACTTGAAAAAAGCCATCAGAGGAAATATTGAACCAAAACCACAAAATTTCTTTACTTTCCTTAGCTGGTTTCATCCTGTACCATAATGGCTTCAAATTATTGAACAACATTCCGGCCAAACAAGGGGAAATTATGGAGGTTATATGATTATAATCTTCTATAAGCCTCAATGCTTTGTCAAATGTGGAAAAGCAACCCAACTCAACTCCTTTCCCACCACCTGGATTCACAAATCTCTTGAAAATGATATCTTCAAGGATGATGTTCAATATCGAGAGTTACAAAAGTTTCTCTGCCAGCTTAATAGAATTATTCCGTTTGAAATATGGCCACCTCTAGATATTGATGCACCATGGGACACCTGGCCAAAGACATACACACCTTATCATAAAGAGGCCCTAAAAGCTCTCCGTGAATATCATGAAGGAATTTCTGATCCTACAGAATGGTCTCAAGATTACCCAAGGTAATATAGTCAAATCAGTCTTGCTAAGTTGGAGATACATGATGAAAAAGAAAAAGATGAAGAAATGACCTACTATAGTGGAGATTCCATGGATAGTGCTCAACTTCCACATTCAAACGCAAACAGCTGAAGACATCTATCAGGAATCTTACTTTAATAATTAAAGAGCATTCTGCTTTATGTCAATAATGTCTAATATCAGTACTATTTTTACTTTATGTACTGTTTACTTTATGCTTTAATGTCTAATGTCTATCCAGTGTATTGTTTACTATTTTGTTGTATTACATCTCCTTCAGTTATAAAAGGAAGATGTATTCTCTTTGTAAAAAATCAAGGTTTTCCTAAATAAAATCCCAGTGTGTTTTCTTTATCCATGGCTTTCTAAACCCCCTTTGTTTCTCTAAATCTTCTTCTTCTTAGAAAACTTTAGATGAGTTAACAAAGAATTACAATATAGTATGCTCTGTGCTTGCCATATGATGGATCATGCACATCAGAAATATTAAAATTCTGATAAACGTAACAATATTGTTGTGGATAGCAAAAGTTTCTTGAATTAAGGCTTTGTAGCTAAAAGGCAGTGCCTGTTGAATAACCCGTGTGTAAAAGGGTTTAAGTTTTGGCATAGCATATCTGCTACAATTCCTTCTTTCTTGCAATTCTTGTTTTTATCCACACCCGTAAAATAAGTGTATAATAAGTTAATTATATTATATTATATTATTATATAAAATAAATAAAAATTTTGAAAATTATATGGTGATGATAATACACATGTGTAATAAGTACATGTATACACTTGTAAAATATATATAATTACTTATTTTTTAAGAAATTATTATTATATTATATTATTATCATATTATATTAATTAAATAATAAACAAAACACATAAAATGGAAAAGAAAGAACAAAGAAACAGAGAAGCAAACGAAATAGGGAGAAAGAAAGAAGAAAAGAAAAGAAAAAGGAAAAACTAAGGTTTTAAAGCTTCAAGTTTAAATTGGTAAGTCAATTTAGTCTATTTTTCTTATAATTTTGATGTTTTTGGAATCTTAAAACAAAGTACCATTGGATTTATGTTGAAAATTTGTTAGTTGATAGATTTTTAGACATAGTTCATGATAGGAAAATTGATGAATTAGGGATTTATTTGATAGAATATCTAGTTAGAATTGGTTAAAGGATTAAATTATAAAATAAGTTATAAGTTTTATGCTAGAGGGACTAAATTGCAAGAATTTCGAAATTAAGAATTTATGATGAAAATTAGTTGGTTAAGTTTAAATTTAGTAGGAAATTGAATGGAAATAAAGCATGCATTGTGATAGGAATATAAATGAATTTAGTTAGGACTAAAATGGAATTATAGTAAAAGTTGAGTAGGAAATTCAAGTATTAGATATAAATTGGTTTTGTATTAATAATTGTAAATTATTTTAATTTTTGTAACTAACGTCGTGCCGGAGATATCGGCCAAAAAAGGAAAAGAGAAAGCAGACGGGGAATAACTCGAGAAAATTCTAGTTTGTATTACTATAATTTGAATTTATTTATTATCAATTGTTAAATTCTAATTAAAGTACTTGGTAAGTGAAATTGAGGTGAGTATGAATATTGCATTGAATAAAAGTGAATGAAATTATGAATATGTGTGAATATATGAATTGTATATTGATTGGAAAAGTGAATCGAATTAAATTGAATCGAAGTGAAATTATCTGAAATGTGTATTGATTAGATATTGGAAAGTGATATAAATACCCTATTAACTAGTCGGGCTAAGTCGGATATAGTTGGCATGCCATAGGATTGAAAGTGTTCAGTGATATTTCGACCTCGAGTCAATGAGACACTAGGTGTCACTATATTACTTCGGATAGATTTGATGAGGTACTGGGTATCAACTTACTTTGGCTTGGCCGATGAGACACTGGGTGTCAACTATTGTTTCGAATTATCCGATGAGACACTGGGTGCTACTCTGGTGTGTTTGGTTGGATCCGTGGATCCGCCAAAGTCCGAGTCTTGTTAATAAGGGCAAATAAATGAAATAGCAAAAAGTGAATGAAAATGATAAACTTTGTTCATGAAATGGAGAGCGAATTGAAATTAAGAAATGAAAATGAAAAGAATGAATCAAAGATTCATGAAGAGATTGATGTTCAAATGAGATGTTATATGATATTAAATTGGTGAATAGCCAAATTGAGTTGCTATTGTTGAGAAATGAAAGTTAAGAATAAATTAGTTTATTTATGAATTAATTGTTATATAATTTGATATGTTTATTTGTTATTTTACTTAAATAATTTAAATTATAGTAATACCATTGAGTATATCCATACTCAATGTACGGTTGTTTTCCGTGCGCAGGTTAGTAGAAGTCAAATGATCCAATTCAGCATCCAGAATCGATCCTGACCTCAAAAATTTGGTGATGTATATTTCTTTTGGTAAAGGTGACACGTACCTAGGTTAAGTGTATGGGTCAATGTAGTTTTGGTTGTGTATCTTAATATATATAATGTTTTGAAATTGGTTATGAGGAATGATAAGTCATTAATATAGCACATTTGGTACTAAATTTGGATTGAATTTGAATGAAGTTTTATAAGTTTACTTCGATAGATACATATGAATGATTATTTAGTAAGTTTTAGAGAATAATTTTTTTTTATATAATTTAGGTGTATTTGTAAAAAAATTGTATAAGTTGTGATATTGGTTTTAGATTGATTGCGATTTAAATTTGCATGGTTGGTTAGGTTGTTATAAAGGGGTTATATTGAGTTCATACGGCCCCATTACACGGGCATGTGAGCCCTGTACTTAGGAAGAATTTTGGAATTTCACAAAAAAGTTTTCGAGCACTCAAATTGGTCCTAATACACTTCTAACACGTATTTTGGGCCTCGAAAGTTCATTAAAGGGACACTATTAATATTTTATAATATGTATGCTATTTATTTGTATGATGTTCGTAATTTATCTGAAAGGTTCAGTAATACTCTGTAACCCTGTTTCGGCGACGGTTTAGGGTTAGGGGGTGTTACATAAGTGATGCATGATAATATATGTTGACATTAAGGGGGTTCGAACGGAGTGTGGGGAAAGTATGTGATACAATAACAGACCCCGTGGTGGTATTTTGATGACGTCAATTGGGATAGTAAACATGATGGTAATTATGGTGAATATGTTGTTCATCGGGACGGTAAACACAAAGACCAGTGAGGCAACTACGTGGAAAGACCATGGCCATAACATATTCTGGAAATGACGGATGAGCTGCATTTGTCTACTAGAGTTTTTGCGTGTCTCGGGAGCAATGATGGACAAACCTCAGGTTATGTTGAGTTTAGGCAAATCCATATCGTCAAAGGCGACAGTTGGTTTGGTGCCTAGATGGCAAACCAAACCAAGCCTTTATGGTGAATATTCTGTAAAGCCTTTACTTCTCTATAAAGCCTTTATGGCAAATATTCTGTAAAGCCTTTTTGGCGAGCTCTCTGTAAAACCTTTGTGATGAATATTCTATAAAGCCTTTGTGGTAGACTCTCTGTAAAGTCTTTGTGGCGAATATTCTATAAATTCTTTATGGCGAACTCTTTGTAAAGGATTTTTGGCGAGCTCTCTATAAAACCTTCTTAGCGTATTATTCAAAAAGCCTCAGTGGCGGAGTAATCTAGGGAATACTTGTGGCAAGTTTTCTGGAAGGCTTGTATTGTGAATTCTGCAACGCCTAAACGACAAGTTGATATTCCACCTTTGTGGTAAGACCTGGGCATGTCTATCTGAAAGAGTTCTCGACAATGTACCTGCTTAATGATTCAACTATAGTGATCCTCTATGTTAGGGAACTTTGTGTATTTGGAATATTAGTAGTACAAATGTCCGCCAAACTTGAAATTTCTTAAGTTCTGTATTAAAGTCAACTGAGATTCTATTGCCTGAATTAAAACCTTATATTTTTTAAGCAAGTCTGGTTGTCTAGACTGATTTGGAAACACGATGTAACTGGTGTTCTAATAGTCGCTAGATCTAATAAAAGAATTCGCCAAGAGTAGCATCCGTTGGGTATCATTCTGAAAAGTGCATTCAACTACTATCTACAAAGAAATTGTGTAATGAGATTCGAAATATAGGGTGAAGTCTGTGATCCGCCAATTGGGTGAGAAGTGTAAATATGGTTAAGTGGGGAGATTGGAGTATAGTAATTCGCCAACTAGGAATCAGATAAGTATCCGCCAAGGTCTGAAAGGAAATCCAAAAGCTTTAAGTCAAGAAATTCTCCAACATAGCTTAAAGGTAATAATGGATGAGGCTTACTAAGTTCTTTTTAAATTTACATGTGTTTTTTGGTATGCAGGTTCCGATAATCGAACTAGTGTGCCGGGAGGGACCAAGCCAGGGATACATCATGGTGGCAGATTGAAAGCAATATTATGCATACAAAGGGATACTTTTAGAAACTTGTTTTCAAATGATAAATAGTAATACACACTACGAATATGTCTGTTTTGTCAAAGTTTATGGTGTAAGGCTATATACTATCTTTGAGAGTCTATGACAAATGAGAAATGTTTCATTCAAACCTTTTGTCTTAGAAAGGATTTTAAATAAATAAGATATACACCACGAATATTGTGACATTTTATACTTGGGTTTGGTAAATTGGGTTGGGTATAGGGTATTACAGCTACTGTTAGCCAGTTGGTGATTGAAAAAGACAAAATTGAATAGTTGGGTGTGACCATTTTGTAAGTTTTAATAGTTGAGTGACCAAAAAAGAATTTGAGTGACTACTGATGTAGTCTAAAAATTTAGTATTTAAAAAAATTCTTAAAAAAGTATAAAATATCTTCTAATAGAATCAAAATAAAATAAAAAACTCAAAAGTTAATTTTTAGTAATATATCAAGAATCAGTGGAATAAAAAAATTCCACAAGCGGGTCTAAGATGATTTCAAGTGTCATTTTTAATTATTTTATGGAATAATATTTGGTACATTTCTAATGGAGTTTTTAGACTCCACAAGTAGGGTCAAAAGCTTAACAAATGTCCTATAAGAGTATAGTAAAATATTTAAAAAAATATATGGCAATTTTTTAAGGTTACTATTGAAATTAAAAAAATACACAGTTAATTTTAGATCTATCCATGGGCCGAACTATAATTGAGGAGAAATATAAGCGGTGCCGCCGATTAATCAAACCACATTGAGTGTCACTATAAAAATCGGATCATTTCCTTAAATAATTTTTAGTGTAGGTTATTTTATTAATTAATTAATTTTTTAAGGTTATTTGTATAAAAAATCCTCAGAAGAGTGATCATAAATAATAATATAGGTTACACCTGTTTGTTTTCTATAATAGGTGGCAATCATCCTTATGTTGAATAGAGACCATAAATTGTAAAATCTTAGGCAGATTGTGAAAGGAAGAGCGGAATATCCTTTTGGTTATTATTATTATTATTTTAATCAAAGTGGGAATTCTTTTTTATTTTAAAGAAAATGAAAGGATTGTATATAGAGACAAAGGTGAGATGCCACGATTTCAAGCAACCATGACGTGAGACCAAATTCCATCACATCTCTTACAATTCTAGAGACTCAACAACAGTAGATCATCTACTTATGTAATACATATATATATGTTTATAATTTATTAGATTATTACATAACCATGAGGAAGTTAATGTAATAAATTTATAAATTAATTAATTAAAAAATAAATGTGATACTGTTTGAAACAATAAAGCTGAGTTAATAAATATTACGATGTGTTAGGTTTAAATTTTATTATATCTATTATTTTTTAAAAATTATAAAGATAAAAATATCTTCAAAATAATATTTAGTACTTTATAAAAATAATGAGTTTTTTTTATTTATAATTTCACAAACTGAGTTGGAATTCGATTGATAAGTGAAATAATCTTAATCAAATACTGAAATATAAGTATAGATAACTAGTACTTGGTTTGAATTTTTTAAGGAGTTTACTAGTATAAATTACGAGTACAACTACAAATAATACATATTTGATTATTTAGAATTGAAATCAGATTAACACAAAGCACAATAAATTAAAAATCGAAATATATTTAAATAAAGTTCACACATAATAGGATTAAACCCAAAATAATCTAAAGGGGAATCCATATTTGACATTTACGTACGATGGAACTTGAACTTAAAAAGGCAAAAAATTCATTCACAATACTTGGTTTAATTTAAATGATAATGATGATATTAGATTTTAAAACAAATTAGAGAGTATAAATGTGTATGAGTACTTATATCTACTTCGCGTTTATGTTTTTTTTTTGTTATAATTATTTTTTAAATTTATAAATTTTAATATATTAATAATATATATTTAAATCTTGAAAACGATATTAAAAAAAATTAAGATAATTATAAATCTTTAATATAAACACTAAAACCAACTTATCCAGAAAAAGGGATGATGAATGAAATAAAAAGTTTGCCATTGCTTGCTTAAATGAGCAATACAAGTTCCAAAATGCCACTTAATTTCCCACACGCCAAGCAAACCCATGATTGAGCAAAATAATCTTAGCTAGCTGGCAAATGGCACTATCATTGACTAAATATCAATAAATTTTTTTTTAATTACATTTTCACTAAATACTAGCTTATTGACAAGATTCAGTAGCTTTTATTAAAGTGTGCCCAATTAATACAACTTTGAGATGGGTCAACCCAAAGAAGCTGTGATTAATTAATGAGGGTTAGCATTGGCCTAGATTCTCACTTTTGCTGGCTAGGTCCTTTACTATATAGGGAGCTCGGAGAAATTCATATTTTAAAATTAATTTGCAATTTAATGTAAGTGCTGAAGCACCCATAATAGTAATTAAATTCTAGTGTGCCTAAAAGAATTATTGGAATAAATTTTAAAATTTTAGGTGGAATAGAAATAAAATAAAATCTAATAAATTTAAAAAAGATAAATTTTTTTTGGTTTTCTTTTAAGAAAAGTAAACATTTATGTCTAGCAATATTAGCTCGAAGGGTTTCTATAATAGCTAGACTTACCCCATTAATAATTAATATGGTAAATCATCTACCTTAAGATATTTATATATATTATATCATTCTTATAGCATATACATTCTAAAAAGAAAAAAATACTTAAAATTATCAATCTCATGACTAACAAGAGGAAGGAGATGAAGATATAGGCATAAAAAATTATGGGTACATTAAAAAAAAAGTAATTATTTACAAATATAATTATGAAAAAAAGTTGATATGTTGAAGGCCTCCAAACGAGCAAAAAGGGTAAAATATCTTTAACATGTAAAAATAGATTAACAAAAAATTATAATAAGAGTTATGTATGATAAAAGTATTTCATTTGTATGCTTTAACAATCCAAACACCCGAATAATAATAATAATAATAATAATAAAAGAAAATTTCTTTAGAAGTTTCTAACCCTACTTGGGGATGATCAAAACAATATACATACCTTTTGTCTCCCCTTCCCAAATTCATGTCAATATTAGATCCTTCAGTGGCACAGAATAGCATGTGCTAACAGCCTGTCTTTCACATGCAACGCATTCACCCTCCCACACACACTAAATCGAAAAATTGGTGATATTGGGAGACTGAAATAAAATTATAAAATTTTAAAGTTCACCAAAATTGCTATTATTCCATCTACACCTCTGACTAGGATCTCCCAATTTTACACCCCAATAACAAATTCTCACTTGTGTCTGCCATTGTCTAGGGTTGGATATGTAAGTCACTCAATAGCTATGCAATATCAACTTCTTTGGTAAAAGTAACATGAACGCCTTTATACAAGGAGTCTGATTGCATTTTATTCTCTTTGGCAAAAAAAAAAAGACAAATTAGTTCGTATATGTTAGATCAAAGAGCAAACCGTACTTTTGTTAAAAATTCTATCCATTTCTACTTTTAAAAACTGGTCATTGTACGTCTAAGGTACACAGGGCACACAGCATACCACTATCTGGTTATTCCGACAACCACACTAGTTTTTAACAGTACAAATGAATAAAATTTTTAACAAAAAGGACTAATTTGCGCGTTAAAATAATGTACAAAAACTAATTTGCTTTTTTTTTAAGTAAAGAAGAAAAAATGTAATCTGACTCTTAGTACAGAGGCCTCCATAGTATTTTTAACAAACTTTTCTTTTATAATCAGTACTATCTACTTGACATGCATGTCACCAAGGAGAAAAGTTATTAATGTTGCAGGAATTAGAATATATATTGTCCATTCACCGTATGATAGTGGCCATATTATTGAATGAGGAGAATTTGAAAGAGAAGTGGAAATCAAGATAAGAAAACAAAATGTAGAAGAAAGAAACACATCAACCAACAAATTTATAGGTAAAGGGCATATATATGAAAGTTTATCAATTGTTGAGCAAGCTAGACAGTAATGTTTTGAGTGAGTAAATAAAAAAAAAAAAAAAAAAAAAGCAAGGAAACAAGAATACTCATTTCTTCCTCATTTTTATTCCATGTTTTTTTTTTTTTTTTTTTTTTTTTTTTTGCATCATTATAGAGAAAAACAAATGGGGATTCTTTTGGTTGTCAGTCTAAGGTAATAAATATCTTTTTATCCAAAGTAGGAAACATTATCATTTGAAAGGGTGGTATAGTCCGTAGAAGTGGTGGGTTGGGTGTATATGGAACAAGTTGTAACGGCGGTGGTAGTAGGAAGAGGAGGTGGTGGTGGTGGAGGTGGTGGTTGAGTGGTGGCTGGCGGTGGTGCAGCCACCGAAACAGCCCCAGATGAGAGCATGGCTACATGGGAAGAAGGTGGTACAAGGTTAGCTTCCCTACACTTGTATTTTATTATCTCAGCCCTTACTGCATTCAGTTCAGCTTGTAAAGATTGAACTTGCTGTTGTAAAGCTGAAATTGCACCCATGCACCCATAAACTGGATCTCTTAACCTCACATTCGCCTCATAAACAAGACTGTTGGCCGCGTCGGCTCGTTGGCTCTCCGGTACTTCCTGTATTAATACACCATGAAAACCACCATTAGAGGAAAACAAAATCTAAAAGATAATAATTACTACGGGTTTAGGGTTTGAATTATGATCAATTCTTACCATTAGCATCTTTGAGACATTGCTAGCACCAAACACCTTGTGAACAGAAGCAAACTTCTGGGGTTCATGAGGGGAGAAATATGGAGAAAATGGGCATTCTTGAGCACACCTACGCCTCAAGAGTTTGCAGGCGGCGCATGGTGTAATCGTATTTAGGGTTCCAGGAGGACCCAACATATGCCTTCTTCCCATCTGATAATTGGCTGAAACATCTGCTTCTCTCTTGATCTTCTTGCCTATCTCATCAAATCTCTCCCTAAAACACCCACGAACCCAAAAATAAAAACTAAAATCGAATTATTACTTTATATTTCTATAAAAACCAATACATTAATTTGATTAATATAAATGAACAATCTTCTTATAAGAGACAATTAAGCCTCAAAACCTCCTGAAATAGCTAGTCATCGTATGTATTAAGCTCCTACAAAGCTTAAAGATATCTATGATCACATTATCCGAAAATATTGTGACAAAATATATCTCGATAAGTAAAGAAGGAACATGAAGACATCATATATATATGTGTATGTATGTAATATTTATGTAGAGATAGAGAGATGGAGAGAAGAGAGAGAGATAAAGATTTGTACTTCTTACCTTTCTCTGGACATTCAGGCATGCTCTCAAGTATGGAGAACAAATTTGTGAAGCTGATGAAATGAAGAAGAAAAAAAAGGGAAAATGAGAGAAAGGGTGGGAAAAGAGTGCTTAAAAGGCAAGATATACAGAGGGAAATGGTATGGTCCACTGTTTATATAAAATGGAACTATATAAATAAATAGACAAAAAGGGGATGCAATAATTATATTAAGTTGAGAATAGAAACAAAAGAAAGCTAAAAATAAAAATTTATGGGTAGTTGCTAAAGTTGATGTACGAGGGTTCCTGGGATTATTATGATTTGCCACTTTGAGACCAAAAGCTTTAAAGGAAGCTATAAGGGGAGAGGGGGATTGAGTTTGCTGAAATTTATGTTTTTAACTTTTTTAGTGGATAAAATGTTAAATCTACTAAAGGTGCCTCTATTCGTTTAAAATTTAGTTTTATACTTTAAATTTGAGATATTAAATTTCTGTATTTTTTTTATTTAAAATCTTACTCCTTCCATTTAATTTTCTTGTTAAAGTTAATAATGTAGTAAGTAAAATAAAATTTTAGCCCTCAATATTTATAATTTTTTTATCAAATTTGTCCTTACCCTTTAAAAGTACATTAAATTTAAAAAAAAAATTCATATTTTAAAAAAAAACATAAAAAATAAAAAATTATAATTTTAAAAACTTTAAAATTCAAAAAATAAAATATAAAAAAATTGTAAAATTCAATGTTATGGCAAGTCAGAGTCAAAACCAGTTGGAGTATCAGTCCGGTGAGGTGTAAAAAATCAGTTGACCTGTAAATCGGTATGAACTGATTGAATCAAGCGAAAAAAATTAATTGAACTGACCATTGAACCAATTTCGAATTGGTTTGACCAATTGGTTCCCAAAACGATCAATCCAACCAGTTCAAAGTAAATAAATTATTAAAAAATAAAATAAAAATATTAAAAATATATAAAAATTGGTTCAATTGTCTTTTTAGCTTGGTTCAACCTATCCGTACCAATTTGTGAATCTACCAAAATTTAAAATTTTTAAATTTTTTTTGCCTTCAACATTTACATTCTTTTGTCATTTTGGTCTATATCCTTTAAAAGTATCGTATTTTTTTAAAAAAAATTAAAATTTATTTTTCTTATTTAAAAATATTATTTAAAAAAATAAAAAATAAATAACTCTTTAAAATTTAAAAATAAAAATATTTTTATGAAAAATATTTTTAAAACATAAAAATTTTAAATTTCAATAATATCTAAACCGAACTAGCCTTGATTGGATGAAAAAATAGTTGGGGTATTAGTTCAATGAGAGGTAAAATTTTGGTTAACCTGTGAACTGGTACAAAATAATTGAACCGGGCTAAAAACTAGTTCAACTGGTAGTCGAACCGATTTTTATATTTTTATATTTTTTATTTTTTAATAATTCATTTGCTTTTAACCGATTGTTCTGGGAACCAATTGGTTAAACCGGAATTGGTTCAATTAGTTTTTAGCTTGGTTCAACTAGTTTGTACCAATTCACGATTCAAGTAGTTTTTACCTCTCGCTGAACTGATGCCCCAACCGCTTTCCGGTTTGACTGGTTAATTTAGTTCGATTTAGATAACATTGAAATTTGAAATTTGAAATATTTATATTTTTAAAATCAATATTTTGAATTTTACATATTTTTTTATTTTATTTAATTTTTTAAATATATTTTTATTTAAAATATGAAATAATTAATTTTAATTTTTTTAAAATTTAAAGTACTTTTAAAGGATAATGATAAAATTAACCAAAAAAAAATATAAATATTGAAGGCTAAAAAATTATTTACCGTTAATACCATTAACTTTAACAGGAGAGGGACTAAAATTTTGAAATAAAAAATAGAGAGATTTAATGTGTGAAAATAAAATTTTAAATTTGAATAGTGGAAGGAGGTTTGATATATTTGAAGAGAAAAAATGCCAGCTCTTTCACTGCTTGCTCACGTGCGACTCCTTAAATGTTTTGACTTTTGGAAATTATCGAACTATTCAATTTTTGGCTTTGCCCACATGTGGTCTTTGCTTCTTCCTTAGGAAAGACCCTAACCTACTACTCACCTCTTTATATATATATATATATATATATAAGTAATCAATTATGTAAATTATCATGTTTATGTTTGAATACTTTTCTTGACTTACTAAAAAAAGAAAAATGATTTCCAATGAAAAATGTGTTTTCATGTCAAAACCTTTCTATTACCTATAGTGGTAAATTATTTTAATTCAACCCTAATTAATAATATAATTTTTATTTGAAATTTGTAATTTTGTAATTGTCTTAATTCAATATTTGAATTTACATCTTTTTTTTGAAAAGTAATATAATCGTTAATAAATTTAAATTTATAGATGAAAGTAAGAAAAGGCTATACTCCGTAAAGTATAATTTTAATCCCTCTTAAATAATTTAATTTAAGTGTTTTTGTCTTTTGAATAAAATAAAATAAAATTGTAGTTTCTAGTTTTAAACTCTTGAAACTTTATAATTTAATCTTAATTTTTTTGTACAAATTTCTTGATTTCATTTTTGACATGAATGTCTGCATGCACAACTTTTTATTCAATTCTCGAAATATAACTTTCTTTTGACATTAAATATGGTTTGAAAAAGATATTTTGTAAATGTCGAATTACTTGTTAAACTAATTGTAATTTATAAAAACAAGTTAAAACTAGAAAAGAAAAATAAAGAACACAACTAATTAGTTACATGGTTCGGATCCAATCCTATATTAGCAAGGTCTTGTTCGAAGAGTAATCTATTATAATTTTCATAGTACAATAAATTATTTAAGCTTAACATCACTCATATTCGTTGTAAGCTTACTCTCATATAATTATAATGATTGAACTCTCTTGCTAGCACTTTCTCCAATAAAAGCTTAGTGAAATTTAAAAACGTAGTTTTAATACATAAAAGAAAACTACTAACTGATGTTCCTCACAATGAACAGAGTAAATATGTTAGTTAATATTAGGCACTACAATTTTCATGAAGCAAGTTATTGTGATGAGAACAAAATTTACAAAATTTCAATCCATATCAACCATTGAAATCTTATTTACGATAAATGAATTTTTTTTGATTCGCATGTCCATTAAACATTAAAAGATAATGGCAGTAATTTTTTTCCGAGTTTTTTTGCTCGATTAAAAATTCTACCACAATATCTGCAACTGATTATTACCACAAGTTGGAAACACTTTTTTTTTTTTTTTCATGTTTTTCTCTTTTGTTCAAAAATAAAACATAAATTTATCGATTTTGTCTTATCATGAAATTGAGAGCTTCAGCCACCATAATATCATATGCAGTTCAGCAAGATTCATTAAAAACTTTCTATTCAACATTCATTCTCATGATAAAGATGATCATACTGTTCATTTTTTGCATATTTAATTTCTAACAATATTACAACTAACACAAGATATATATATATATATATATAAATAAAAGAAAGGTTAGGTTATGATCCAAATACATGTAATTGAAAAATGGGATGATCATAGAAATGAGGTTTAATTGTAAAGGCCAGCCAAGCATGTTAGTTTCTTGTCAAAATCAAGAAGCCATCTCCACTAAAAAGGACCAAATCTTGGGATCTTCTAGTTTCGAAAATGAAATTTAATTATTTATCAGAATTGCCGTGTACTACCCGCAATTTGTTGTTTCAAGATATGACCCAATACACCTTTAAGTGTTGTAGCCTCTATTTCAAGATGTCAGCTAAAGCCTCATACATGCACACATCACATGAACTTCCTTTTTTTTTTTTTTTTTTTTTTTTTTTCCCCTAAATAATTTAATCATCACAATTTCAATCCCATTTTATTTTATTCCTTTTAACCAAACTCGGCCCTCATCACACCAGTAGAGCTTGAAAGCCCATTTCATATATATATTTTTTAGAAATCAACATATTAAAATTTATTTTCTATTAATATTTATAATTAAATAAATATTTTTTATTGAAAAATAGGAATTGGATTATAATATACCATATCTAGATTCAATTCAATTCAAACTAAGGTATAATCGAACACTTCAAAATTCTATATTGATTAACTGAAACCTTTTTTTTTTTTTCCATTTTACATGAGACTATCGCTAACTTATAGAGATGTCACTATCACTCAATTTTAAGCTGAGGCAAGGGAAGATTTATTGAAATTTTATCATGATGAGATCACTACAGGAAAATAGACTTTTAGCGGCGCTTTTTTTAGCCTTTAGCGGCGCTTTCTAAAACGCCGCAAAAAACACCACTATAGGTAACGCCACAAAAATTTGTGGCGTTTATTGAAAAAAATGCCGCTAAAAGTCTTGTGGGAAAAGCGCCGCTAAAAGTCAAGGCTTTTAGCGGCGTTTTTTCTACAAACGCCGCTAATTTTGGCAGATTTGCAATATTTTTTTCACCAATATTCAGCCCTTCCTGCATTAAAGTCCAACCAAATACAACAAATATAATATAAAATGTAGCCAAAAACAGCAAATTTAGCATAAAAAATACAACCAAAAGCATTAATTCTAAATGATACTTCAAATTTAACTAAAGATATATGATATAATTAATAAATAAAGTATAATTTAAAATATTTTTACAATAATGTTAAACGTGACAAAACTTAAAAACATTCTTACAATAAGAAAACTAATGTCTAAGACGGCGGCTTTTGCGATTGCTGAAACATATGCATCATCTGCTGAAGCTGTAGCTGGAGGTCATCGTACTTTTTGCTCTGTTCTGCTACCATCACTCGTGCCTTTGCCTCTCTCGCTGCAGCCGCTGCCTCCCTCTCTGCTACCTCCGCTCTAAGTTGTTGCTGGAGTTCTTCATATTTTCGTTGAACCTCGGCAATTTGCTCAACCGTGTTCGCTTGCATCTGAGCTATCTGGTCTCTTAACCTCTAAACTTCAGCTTGAGCTTGACTTCCGAAAGGCATGTATTGCTGGGAGCATGATCCAAAATATTGGGTCGGGGTAACACGAGATCCTTGAAATCGAACCCGACCGTACCTTTCAGGACCCAAAACTTCAGTGATAATTCTGTTATCAATGTTCTCAAGATTAACAGAACTATCACTCGAAGCAATCGCTTCATATCCCGCCTTCTTCTCCTTTAGTTTCTCCTAAAAAATCAATTAAAGAGTTAGAAACTAAATATATAATAAAAAGGAATGCAACATAACTTAACATTATTTAAAACTACTAATGATGAATTGAATTAAACAATTATAATTAAAGATTATAAATATTTAGAATAAATCAAATATTATTAAGTGAATATACCATAATTTCTCGAAATTTCTGATGTCATAGAGATCCATCTTTCTTCCTATGCGTAATCTCAAAAAAAGTCAAGGCGTCCAACTTTTTGTCCGAATTTGACTTCCTACAATATAGTAGTAAGAATATTATTTAATAATAGAAAGTTATTAATATTTGAAAGAATTAATAAATTCATAATACCTCTACTCATTTCTGAAGCAAAACTTCTCGACCTGCTGTGTGCGTGAATTTTGTTTTTGCTCACGCTTGTTCCAACTCGTTCACGGTCCTACATAATAAAATTATTATTACGTATATAGTAAACACTATATATAAGAGTTTGGAAATACGCAATACCTCTCCTTTCTTTGAATTCCAAAATCTAACCGCATCTTCCCATTGATACCTCAAAGATTCCCTGTGAAACATTTCTCAGTTTTTCCTCGAGGCTTATGTCTTTCTTAAAATATTGTTTCTTTAAAGTACTTTTATTGTCTCTCCATCTTTTACCTAATGCCTTCTTGATATAATCATCGGAGACTTCTAAAGCAAATCTCTCTTAAAAAAACATAAGTTTAGAATATAAATATAAATGAAACTTAAACCAAAGTATTATAAATTGCATTCACATTTTGTTACCTTAATATTAGCGAGAGCCTGATTTTTGTTGCTATCAGGCATGTGATGCCATGATTCGTAGTTGATGGGCAACATATTTGCATTTCGTGCTAAAATGCCCAAATAGCCTGCTAAAAGTAGAGCTTCAGATCCAACAGGCTGACCATGAGTATTTCTATTTACTTTAACACGCTCGACAGGATCTAAGTCGTATAAATCTCTAAGTAGTGTACGTCCTCGAACTCTGCACGTCCCACCACTTTCAGCTGAAAAATGATATACTATTATTATATTTAAATTGACAAATAATTCAATAATAAAAGTCAACACATGTAAAATGAACATAACATTACTTTGAAATTCTTCAGGCTCATCAAGTGTCTCCTAGCACATTCAAGATCCAACAAGCTATCTCTGCTGTTCACTATTTCTTTCTTCCGAATTTGGAGTATTCTGGACAATACTTAAATCTCGTACTCTTCTTCTACGCATTTTTCCTGCAATACACATAAAATAGTTAAAGTTTTAGTAACAAATTACAACAATAGTAGTACATATAAAATAGTTAAATTATATAACATGACAAAGATTAAAATTATAATATTACATATAATTAAAAAATTGTAAAATCTTACTACATCATTATTTGTAAATATCTTTATCCACATCATGCCGAACCCATTGATGTTGTGTATTAGTACTAGGGATATTTTCATCTAAGTTTTGTTCTGGAAAAGGTAATGTTTCCGATCTTTCGACGATGTCATCTCTACTTTCATTACCCATTTCAAACAAGTCTCTAGGGGTGTTCCGGAGTATAACATACCAACCCTCATCAATTGGATCTTTCGAATAAAAAACTTGTTTCACTTGAGAGGAAAATACATATGGCTCGTCCATCAATTGTTGTCCAGTGTAAGTCAAGCGAGAGAAATTCAACATTGTAAAACCAAATTGATCTTCTTTAATTCCTCGAGCAGTGTTAACATCAGCCCAATCACACCGAAATAAGACAACTTTCCATCTGCCATAGTAATCCAACTCAATAATGTCGGTAAGAAGTCCGTAATACTCCACATTACCCTCAACCGGATTACTGTCCCTAGCACTAGCATAACTTGTAATTGAAGAATTAACAACAACTCCACAATTTTGAGTTCTCCTTATTCTCTCACGATACTTTGTATGAAATCTGTATCCATTGATGAGGAAGGCACTATATCTTTTTATTATTCTGTTCGGACCTTGGGAAAGCCATTTAATTTCGTCATTGACATCCTTTCCACTCCAAACCTATTGAATCGAAAGTAAATTGAATAATTAACTAAATTTCAGGATTATATGTAACTTATTAACTTTAGTTACATACCGTTTGACTTAACCATTCATAAAAAGATTCTGTGAATAACTTATTAATCTCTCGATGTTGCAATCTTCGAGAGCGTGCACGAGATCTTAAAATTTGTTTGTACTCACTACGTTAAAAACAAGTGTAATTGGTTAGAAGATAAACAAATCAAAACAACAAATATGTGAGGAAATTTTAGAACTTACTTGCGTAACGTTTCAACTAAATCGTGGTGAAAAAGTACATATCGATGTGCTTGTATCCACGATATATCATCTAATTCTGCAATTTCAACTTTGCCGATTGGTTCTCCATAACTTTGGAATAAATAAGTTTCGGCCAAGTTATGATCATTGAGCCTAGCATTTCTATTTGGTCTATTCAATCGTGTTTCAACATCTTCTAAATATCTAGAACAGAATGTCATGCACTCCTCTGCCAAGTAGCCTTCAGCAATTGATCCTTCTAGATAACGCTTATTGCGACAATAAGATTTCAATTTGCTTAGGAACCTAAACACGATATACCATATTTATCAAAAGTTGTAACTAAATGTATAGACGCGAATAAATAAATACTTGACAAATAAATTAACACCTTTCTATTGGATACATCCATCGATAAAAAACCGGTCCACCAAGTATTGTTTCGTGAGGGAGATGGATTACCAAGTGCACCATAATAGTGAAGAAGGAAGGTGGAAAAATCTTCTCCAAATTGCATAAAGTCAAAGCAGCTCGATCCTGTACTTTCTTAAGTTCTTCAACATCCAAAAATTTGCCACAAATAGCTTTCATTATATTGGATAGTTCAATTATACAGGACGTCACATTTTTTGACATGCAGCACCGTAAAGCAACTAGGAGTAAATCTTGCATCAAGATGTGGTAATCATGTGATTTTAATGAATATAATCTTCGATCTTTAATACTCACACATCGAGATATATTTGACACATACGCATCTGGGACCTTTATATCCTTCAACACCATACAAAACACCTCTTTCTCTTCCTTTGACATTGAAAAAATAGAAGGCGGCAACCGATATTTCCCATTCAGAAGTACTTGAGGATGAAGATCACACCGAATTCTCATGTCAACTAAATCAAGTCGACTCTGAAGATTGTCTTTTGATTTTCCATCGACATTCAAAATTGTCTCAATTATGTTCTCGCAGACATTCTTCTCAATATGCATGACATCAAAATTGTGGCGTAAAATATTATACTCCCAATAAGGCAACTAAAAAAAATACTTCTTTTTTTCCACAAGTCTGCCTCATTAGGATCATCCTCTTCGTCAGATTCATCATCGGGTTCATCCCTCGATATTCTCTTTGATTTCATGTTAGGTGGTTGATTCATCTTCCCATAACTGAAGTTGATATCTTTTAACATAAACAAGATTTCAGATCCATGGTCTGCTGAGGAGCTCCTCTGTACTCTTCAGTACCGTCAAATAGAGTCCTCTGAAATCTAAATTTATGATTTCCATCTAACCACTGACGATGACCCATGTAAGAGAACTTCTTCCCATTGTACAACCACTTCGAACAAGTTTGCGCAGCACAACAAGGACAAGCATAACGTCCTTTAGTACTCTAACCCGGTAAATTAGCATAAACCGGGAAATCATTAATTGTCCACAATAAAGCTACACATAAATAAAAGTTCTCTTTTCTTAATACATCATATGTCTCAACACCCGACCATAATTGTTTTAACTCTTCAATAAGTGGCTGCAAATAGATGTCAATATCATTTCCAGGACCTTTCTCTCCAGGAATAATCATTGATAAAATAAACGAAGATTGCTTCATGCAAATTCATGGAGGCAAATTGTAAGGAACAAGCACCACAGGCCAAGTACTGTACGAAGTACTCATGATTTTAAATGGATTAAAGCCGTCAGCTGCTAGCCCAAGCCTCACATTTCGAGGATCGCTTGCAAAGCTTGAAAATTTCAAGTCAAATGATTTCCAAGCTAAAAAATCCGTAGGATGTCTTAATAATCCATCATCGGTCCGTTGATCATTATGCCACCTCACAGATTCGGCCTTTGAAGTCTTGGTATTAGGGGAAAGTATCGCAAAACCTTGACTGGCTTCTTTCTTAACTGTGCCTCACCTTCATCCGCATTCACATCTTCTGTATTCCCATTCATCCAACGAGACTTGCCGCAAACATTACAACACTGTTGGTTCTTCTGATCACCCTAGTACAACATGCAGTCATTTGGGCAACTATGAATTTTATCGTACCCAAGGCCCAAATCTTTTATTAGTCTCTTCATATCTTGACAAGATTGGGGGATTTTTGCAAAAGGAAACATCTCTCTCAGAAACTCTAGTAGCATTGTAAAAGAATTTCCAGTCCACCCTCCCAAACATTTTAAGTGAAATAAACGAATGCAGAAGGACAATTTCGAATATTTTGATCCCTCGTAAAGTTCTTCGTTCATTTCATTAAGTAAATTGTAGAACTTCGCCGCTTCTTCATTTGGCTCCTCATAAGGTGCACTTGTTCCCGTTTCGCCAAAAACATTTCCACCAATATTATAATCATCAGATGCAATAAAGTCAGGTGGAAATGATTGCTCACCATGACTGTGCATATTAAATGCATCCCGCAACATACCTTCCATGTCATCTTGTCTAACATACTGATGGTAATCAGTATCAGGATAAGTCAGATTAATCGTTGAAGAAGTTCCACTAGATGTACACTCTCCATGGAAAATCTATTTTTTATACCCCCGAATAAAGCCATCAACAATTAGATGTTCGTAGACAACTTCACGAGTATGCCAATTGATGTTGCCACACTTCTTACACGGGCAAAGAATCATATTCTCTTGGCTTGCATTTTGAAATGTAAAATTCAAAAAAGTTTGTACTCCATTTCGATAGGCGTTGCTTACCCTTGATAATTTCATCCAACTCCTATCCATTTCGTAGTTCTTGAATTCTAAAGTTGACAATAAATTACACAGGTAAGTTGTTTATTATGTAAGTCTTGATATGATATATTTTTATGTTTTATGTAAGTTATGTAGATTATGTAAGTTATGAAATTTGAGCTTTAAACTATATGCTTTTAAGGAAATTATTAGATTACACTACATGTATTAGTTAAGTTATGTAAGTTGTTATGTACGTTATGTGAGTTATGTAAATTATGTAAGTTATGTGAGTTATGTAAGTTGTTATGTAAAATATGTAAGTTATATGAGTTATGTAAGTTATGTAATTTATTCAAGTAATGATCAATATTAATACTATTTTGATAAAAATTAGTTATAACTTTTAAAGACATTTAAAATTATTAAATATTAAAGTCAAACATTATTAATATAAAAAAATAGTAATTTGAATATAGTAATTTTTTAAGATTCATCATACGTGGCATTGTTACACCTAGGGAGGATCCATTATATCTTACAGCTCGATATAAGGCAACCCGTCAGGTTTCCAGCCTATATACTTTGAATCTTTAAAATATTTAAAAAAAGGTTGGAGAGAAAGTCAGCTATTGTTGTAATTTTAATGGACAAACAAGCTACATGGTAATAAATATTCAATAGTAAATGAGCTCGATAAAACTTTTTTCAAGTCTTTTTAAATTTTTTAAGATTCATCATACGTGGCGTTGTTACACCTAGGGAGGATCCATTATATCTTACAGCTCGATATAAGGCAACCCGTCAGGTTTCCAGCCTATATACTTTGAATCTTTAAAATATTTAAAAAAAGGTTGGAGAGAAGGTCAGCTATTGCTGTAATTTTAATGGACAAGCAAGCTACATGGTAATAAATATTCAATAGTAAATGAGCTCGATAGAACTTTTTTCAAGTCTTTTTGAATTTTTTAAGATTCATCAAACGTGGCGTTGTTACACCTAGGGAGGATCCATTATATCTTACAGATCGATATAAGGCAACCCGTCAGGTTTCCAGCCTATATACTTTGAATCTTTAAAATATTTAAAAAAAGGTTAGAGAGAAGGTCAGCTATTGTTGTAATTTTAATGGACAAGCAAGCTACATGGTAAATATAATCACTCTTAAAAGCCAAGGTACTTTTACTAGCCTTTTACAAAATACCAATACACCACCCACCCTTTTACTAGCCTTTTACAAAATACTCAATCACAAATTCCACCCATTGAAGTGTGGTAATTTTGCAAAGGTACACTCAATCACAATATGCCAATAACTTCTCATCAACATTTATACATTGTAGATTGAATGAATTTAGGATTGGCATAGCAATGTCACTAGGATGGTATCCACAATCCTGAATACAAGGTCGGTATAAAGAAAGGAAGCTTAGTGGAATAATTAGCACATGCAGATGAAAACACAACATTTAAGTTGCTGAATAAATGTTCTATAATAGAATCAACTAACCTCTTTATAAAAATCAAATAAGCTAAACTAACTCAGTTGAATGCCTTCATTAATTTTCTTGAAATGAACACTACCTCACCAGTTTAGCTTTCTTCACCTGCAAAGATAATATTGATTGCTATTATCATCTTATTCCTCAGAACAATCACATATTATCGAACTAAACAGCCATCAAATTGGTACAGGTTTAAATGTTTTCACACCTGTGGTTTGAGTGTTAGCCTGTGTGGTCCTCAATGAAGCAACGGCTACAAAAGCACTCTCATGTATTTAACGATGTCTAACAAAGGGTACTCTGCAGATCCAACCAAACACTTTATTAATGCAAAATGAGGAAGAAAGATGAGACATGAATCATGCAAAATGATGGAAATAAGTTGAGTTTTGCATGCTTATATCATATGGTTTAAATATAATTTCAAGCTTATATTGAAGTATACCAAATTCGTCACATTTACGAAGCTTCAAAAACTGACAAATTCTTGAAACAAGAATCTGCCATCCAATATGAGAATTTTGCACCACCGCAATTCTTAATGATGAGTTGCTCAAACTTTTTACTTATTTATTTGTTATTTTATTATTTGATATGCTAGGATTTGGATCAACTTTAAGCGGTTTAACTAACACCTTTAGTGAAAGGAAAAATTAAAAAAAATGTTTAAAAAATGGGACGCAACTTAGTCGATTAAACTTGTTGGTCACAAAGAAAAAAATTATATTATAATTATACTAAAATCTCCTACCATTTAAAACTTTGAATATAACTCAAGGGTTGGCTGTCTTGCTATGGAACCCATGGTTATCTAGTTAGGTTGCAAACTTAGCATAAGGTTTGCTTGATTATCAGCATCAGTACATACCTTAATTTGATAATTTGATGCCAAACGGCTAGAAAAGAGGCACTCCAATGAGTTTTATATGCCTGCACTTGAACCATCTACAATACCAAGGAAACAGATGCGAAAGCCATTACTGATCCTATCTATAATTACAGTAGTAACTAAAGAATATCAAGGCAATAAAAGATTTAAATCTACAACGTATAAAGACATCAATTGCTAAGGCATTGACATATTGAAATGGTATAAAAGAACCTCAAAGGAGTATACAACGTATGGTGCAACTATTAAAAATATAAATATATATTAAACAAAATGACTTAATTGAAACAAATTATGATCATAGTTTTATTAACCATAAAATTTAGGAATGTATGGTAAAAAAGAACATTCTTTAATGTTTATGTAAATTTTTTGGAAACACTAAAATCTAAATAGTATTAAATGCTTGTTTGTAATAATAACATGTATAAGTTACAAAATAAATTTATATTAAATTATGAAAATTATGAAAGTTGGTTTATGTTAAAGTTACCCTTAAAGGAATGTTAGGACATTTAAATACAAATCAGACCTAATCTACAACATTATAAATTTAACCACTGAAACTTTGGATTATGAAATTAGTTACACCGCATCTAGTATTTTCATGAATTCGGTGAAGAAGATTATTCCATCTTTTCTCGGTATTGAACCGAATCGACTGGCCAACATCGTGTTGGTTATAGTATGAAGAAACCGAATCCTCTCAAGTACGTCCCCGCTCGATGCCGACATTGACGATGGTTCACTCCTTGCTCGTACTCTATTCTTTCTTCGTAAGCATTTTTGGCATTAGTGGCATGAAATGTTTGTTCCGTTGTTTCACCGAGTAAACAACTTTGCATTCTCATGCATGTTAATTGATTCAGTTATGGTGAGCAAGAAAAACCAAAAAATTGAAAATCGACTCGAACCGATATGAAATACAAGTTTAAGAATCGCAATTATTCAAAACCAAATAGTGTTCTATTTTTTTTACTTATATATAATTAATTTTAAATTTTTATGATATGAAAACGAATATTTTATATTTAAAATGGTGAAAATATTTTAAAAATTCTTGACAAATTATTTTGTCAAATTCTTGACAAATTCTTGACAAATATACAAGTTGGTTTATGTTGTCGAAAAGCTTATTTGGCTTGAAAAGCAAGTTTGAAATGCAATGCTAAACAAAGATTTAATATTATTTCGGTTTTGCTATCTCTAGCAACCAATCTAGACTGGCCTCTTCATTTGTTGCTGGGGATTATACTAAAGAAATCAACTACCTAAAAGAAGTACTTGCTAAGGAGTTTGAGATCAAAGACCTAGGATCATTAAAATATTTCCAAGGTATGAAGGTTGCGCATTTAGAGGGATTTGATTATTATAATTAAGGAGGAAACAGTGGCAAACTTGTTTTCATTTTTCTCCCTTGAATTCTAGCAGATTCATGTTTATGGAAAAAGAAAAATTACAGTGTTTTTCTCTTTGAAATTCTTCATCTCTCAATTCTATTTCATCTTTGCAATTCTACAGAAATAAGCTTCTAATAGAACTTAAAATTTTAAATGAGAAAAGACAGACAACTCACCTCTGAACCTTTACAGATCAGTATATTTTCGGGATGGGGATTTGCATCGAAGAAATCGATCTTTAGTATATCAAGCAAAATGGGTGTAAACATACAGAGCACATAAAATAAAGCATACATTGTTTAACATCAAGATCAGTTGAAAATGCAAAGAAAGACAACAAAGAAGCCGAAAAGAAGAAAAATTACGGCATACCCGGATCTTCCTTTCAAAGAAAGATTTACAGGTGTTTTTCTCCTCAAATCTAAAGCTTTGATATTTGCAGAGAGCAATTTTGTGAGAGTGAGAGAAGCTTAGAATTAGGTACAGAGGGGAGGAGTGGGAAATGCAGAGTGTGGGAAATTTAGGGTTTAGGGGCAATTTCAATTTAGGGGAGAAGGAAATTTTGATTTGGGGAAATTTAGGGGTTTCGGGTATGAAAAGGATGAAAAGGATGAAACAAAAAGCAGCTGCGTTTTGCTAAAGATAATCACTTCACTAAATCACACTTGGAACAACGTCGTTTCAATTAAACATTTAGTGGCGTTTTACAAAAGCGTCGCTAATTCTCAGTTTTTTGCTGCGTTTTTTACGAAAGCGCCACTAATTCTCTATTTTTTGCGACATTTTTTACGAAAGCGCCACTAATTCTCTATTTTTAGTGGCGTTTTTGTAAAAACGCCGCTAATGCCTCTGCACACAAATCATAAAACGACTTCGTTTTGCCTGATTTGAAATTTTTTTGCGGTGGTTTTTTACAAAAACGCCACTAATGCATTTAAATTTTAATAGTTTAATTGTTTCTTAAATTCCTTTTAAACTAATTTTGTTTACTTTCAAACAATATATCTAATTTGAAAAAAAATAAATTATATTGAATAATTATTATTTAAATATTTAATATTTAAATTTTGGGTAAATAATTTCTAATAATTATTTAAAACATGAAATGAATTCAAATAAAATATATATATATTCAAAACCATTTATGATAAAAATGAACTTGACAACCTTGAGAAAAAATGAAAATTTTTAAAACATTGGGTTTTTATTAAAAATATTTTTAACTAGGTGTGACCAATACTTATAAAATTACATTTCATAAAATAAAATTTAAAAAAAATTCTTTTAAGAGATCATTATGATCTGCATCTTAAAATTAAAGTAAGACGAGTTTAATTTCGAGAGTCCATTACATGCAAAGAAAGTTATAGCATCTTGTAATACTCGGAAATTGATACATTATTAAACACATATTGTTTTTTAAATTTTGAAATTATAAATTCAATTTCAATATTTAGTCATGAGGCTATAAATTTTAAAGTGCTCACGAATTTTATAATTAGAATTTAATTTAAAAAATAAAAATACTAATTTTATTTTATTTCATTTTTAAAATTGATTCAAGTTTAAGAATTTCATGTTAACATTTCGTACTCAATAATTTTATGAACCATCTCATCAAATTTCATATAATACTAAATCCATGCGTAATTATCTGGGAATATAAACATATACATCGTAAATACATGTATAAACATGAGATCAAGTATTTAATTAAACCACACTCCGAGCACTCCAAAACCTAGATTCAACCAGAACATCATTTAATCAATTAACCCTTAAACCCTAACACTAACCCTTATAACCTTAAACATTAAGACCCTAAACCCTAAATACTTTAAAACAATACCAAACCCCAAACAACAAACTAATTTAAAACACTATACCCCAAACCCAAGATAACAAACCCGGCCCATACCATAAACTTAATATATATACTATACCATTGGACCGGCCTAAACCATAAACTTAAAATATATTCTACCATTGAACCCTAAACCATAGGCTTTAAACCTTAAATATTAAACCCTAAACCTAAAAATAAATTTAATCAATATTAAGTACTGCTTCCACAATTTATTATAAACATAAGCTTTTACATTAATATCTATATATATACACATCAACATCCATATGATTTTTTGGGGGGGTTTAGGGTTTTAGAGTTTATGGATTAGTGTTTATGGTTTATGTTTTAAAATTTAAGGTTTAGGGTTTAATGTTTAAGATTTAAGGGTTTACAGAAAGCCATACAACGTCGATTTTAACAGCTTGGTAACTTAAATAAAAATTTCTAAATAGTTTAGTTATCAATTTGTAACTTTTCATAATTAAGTAACAAAAATGAAACTTTCTCATAGCTAAGTGATGAATAGTGTAGTTTATATTTTTTTATAAAGTTAGCTTTAAATACGAAAATAATTAAATCGAATTCAAAATAAAAATAAGAAAATAATATGAAAATTAAATCAGATCAAATCAAAACGAGTGTCGGTAACCCCTACTAAAAAATGCCTGCTCAACTTTTTGCGGTGTTTGGACCAAAAATGCCGCTATTGATCGGTTTTTAGTGGCGTTTGGCCAAAAACGCTGCTATTGATTAGTTTTTAGTGGCGTTTTGGATAAAAACGCCACAATTGATCAGTTTTTAGTGGCGTTTGGGATAAAAACGCCGTAATTGATCAGTTTTTAGTGGCGTTTGGGATTAAAACGCCGCTACTGATCAGCTTTTAGTGGCGTTTGGCGAAAAACGCCGCTATTGGCCGGTTTTTAGTGGCGTTTTGGCCAAAAATGCCGCTATTGACCAGTTTTTAGTGGCGTTTTGGCCAAAAACGTCGCTATAGTTTAGTTTTTAGTGGCGTTTCAGACAAACGCCGCTAATGTTTATTATTTGCGGCGTTTTTTGTTGAAACGCCACTAAAAGCGCCGTTAAAGCCATATTTCCCTGTAGTGGATGTTACAGTCTCCGATGGATTAATTTGCTAAAGAGAAAACATCAAGGAGGAATATACACCCGTGATGATGGTGGTTCACCTTGGATTGGAGCAGAGAGTTGCAGTTCTCAATGAAGAAGAGAATTGGGAGGACAAATCACAATTGGTTGGAGAAGAAAGTTGTAAGTATCTTGGTGTGTGCTCTATCATCTCTCACGTGTTGTGATTAGGCTAATCTATAGGAGATAAAAGAGGCCACGCGTCTTGAGTTTATTAGCGGCAGAGTCATATCTTGTCTCATTGAAGTGGCAGTGATGTAACATTCTAGGTTGACGATACCACATCTTAGGACCATCTCCATACGCATTTAGCGGAGATGGCTTAGCGAAAGTTTATTATTGTGTTGCTTGATGCCTAATGTTCATTTGATGTGAGGTTTGCCCTATAGGGACACATGTATGGTATGTGTTCGTTGATTGGGGACATGTCAGAGACTTGCGAAAAATGTACAATAAGACTCAAATTCAAATTTTGGGAATCAAATGGTAGTTATAAAAAATTTAGAGGTTTTTTTTTAACTTGAAATGTAACAGCCCCAATTTTTTATTTGTCATATACTGACATATCGAGAAGCTTAGTAGAAATCTAATTTAAAATTTATAATGCTTTTAATTGATTTATTATTATGGAATTGAATATATTATAGTATATTAACATATTATGAACATGAAAATGTGGTTGATGGCAAAAAGGTAACTTCATAGATTATTTTCAAGCTAAGTCTCATTGTGGAGATGTTAATGAGAGTTTGAATCTTGACTTGGTGATTTAACGTTATGAATGAAACTATTAATTTGTATTGCAGTGATTATTTCCTCGAGTGTTATTCTAAACTTGTAAATATGATTTAGTACTGACATTTTGAAAATACTGAAACAAGGCCCTATTAGCTTAGTTAAATGGTTAGGATATAATTGGCATGTCAATAAAGACTCTTGTTTTGTACTATAATACTCTTGTTACTTTAACTTTGATGCTGTTGTTCTTGACACTTTGATGTGATTCTGATTTGGCATTCAGCCCCTTGCGCTTCTGTGTTTCTATTAGTATAGTTCCAAACAACTCATCTCAAGTATCCTATCTTTATTTTCTAGGCGTACTAAGGTTTGTAGTTAACTAGCTTTGATTTCTAATAATAACTTGATTTTGACATGATAAAAACAAATACTTGAATTGTTTTATGCAAATTCTTGTATGTGTTCACATAGTACTAAATTGTTCTTTGTTTCTTTGAATTGTCATGTAGTTGTCAGTCATTATTTCAAAATGTATTATATAATCTTGTACTTGACCTGAATCTTAGTTTTGAAGGTAAGTATATAAGGTATTATCCATACTATCTTACTAAACTTTAAGCTTAACGCGCCTCTGTTTTTGTGCATAAGTCTTCTGAATCAAGGCTCAGTGCATCTCGAGGATCACAAGCAAACACCATTGTCAACATCGAAAAGTATGAAATATTTGCATTTGCAATTGGTACCTAGTGACATCTACTAGAAAAGTCATTTAGCGATACAATATAAATGTTTCATATAACTATTAGTTGTGATGGTGATGATATCTACCTCTATTTTGTTTATTTTTTATTAGCCTTGAGTCAAATTCCATATCTTTTGAATGTATGCATAAAAGCATTGGTTTTCCAGGCTTTAGATTGGTTCATGAGTGATTTTATAAAGGTTTAATATACTACCTGTAACACCTCTTACCCGTGTTCGACGTCGGAACAGGGTACAAGGCGTTACCAGACTCAAACATAAGTAAGTATATAAAACCGATATATAAATCTCCATTCAATTTAAAACTTTTGAAATACATTCTTATCGTCCCTGTAACAGGCCTACAAGCCCAAAACATGCATCGGGGGTGGTTCGGGGCTAAACCATGAATTTTGGAAAAAATTTCATTAAACAGGGTCATACGCTCGTGTGGACACAAGGACACCCCCGTGTGCCCTTGGCACGCCCGTGTCCTCAAGCCATGTAACTCTCTGTTTAAGACTTCAGCATAAATTTAAGACCACACGGCCAAGACACATGCCCGTGTGCTAGGCCGTGTGGCGAATTTAATTTTCTCATTTAAGGTGCAGACTTCACAGGGCCTGGGTACACGCCCATGTCCTAAAGCCGTGTCCTCTGCACGGCTGAGACACACGATCGTGTCTCTGCCTGTGTGTTTACTATTATGCATACTGACTTGAACAATTTGGGTGCAGGGGACACATGGCCGGACGACACGCCTATGGGGCTGACACACGGCCTAGACACATACCCGTGCGTCTACCCGTGCGGACAACTTTGAGGCTATTTTCTAATCCCTTTTGTCACCCTCAACAACCCATTTGACAATGGTGATTATCATGTCATAAATGGACTACTTAAACATCCATAACTTTAACTTATGCATGACAAATTTATGTCAAGTATACATAATTGGGACTCCATGACTTGTTAGGTTCATTCAATCCATCTCTTTGCCTTTATTCATATTATGACCATGCCAATTAACACCTTTTATCCATCAAGCATAAATTCCACATTTCATCATCCATTGTTAACAACCAATAGGCACCCACCACAAGAATAATAACACATTTCATACATGTATCAGTATTTAGGGATTTCAACCTCACAATCAATATGAGCCATCTTTCTTGGCCATATACAAAATGGAATAATATACCAAAATGAGCCATCACTTTGGCTAACAAATATGACACATATAATAAAATACTAAGTCCCCTATACATGCCATACTTAAATGTATCAAGTCAATTATACCCTAAAGAGTCGTTGATAGTGTGACTTGAACTCCAACGTCCATGATCCCCAAGCTAGCTTGGCGATGCTATAAGAAAGAAGAAAAGGAAAGGGAGGGTAAGCATATAGCTTAGTAAGTCGTGTGTAAATAATAAACAACTTAGGTCATGAAACTTATTGATTACACATACTATCTATTAGTCCCATTGTCATATTACACATAATGAACATAATGAGAATTGATAATAAATGTATTTGAACATCATGCTTATCTTACTCTTTCATACCCGTACCAAATTTCCAAACATGAACCAAGTCCAAAACTCATGAGGTTTACGTACGTACATGTATCATGCATTATTACTCATTCTACCCCACATTCTTAATCATAATCTTCAATAGCCCGTTGCATTACTCGGAATACTAAAGGACGTTCGGAATCATCACACACCACATAAAATGCCAAAGCCATGTCCCCGACATGGTCTTACATGGGTCTACATACCAATGCCATATCCCATATATGGTCTTATACGAAGTCTCATGTTAGTGCCAATGCTATGTCCCAGATATGGTCTTACACGAAATCTCATATCAACGCCCTATCCCAAATATGGTCTTACACTGGCACACATATTAATACCGACTTCAAATTTCAAATCTCATCACAATTAAGCCCTTAAATCAACTAGAACATATGTTTTTCACTTATTGCAATTTAATCCTAATAACTCAATTGGACACCTTATCAGTAAAATTTCTCATCGATATTTTTACACAGGCATGCATATATATCATAGACCTCATAACATCCATAAAATAATTATTTCTATCTCGAATTTGTGGTCTCAAAACCACTGTTTCGACTAGGCCGTAATTTATGATGTTACAATTCTCCCCCTTTAGGGTTTTTTGTCCCTAAAAATCTTACCGATAAACAAGTGCGGGTATTGATTTCTTATGGCTTCCTCGGGCTCCCATGTAGCCTCCTCTATCCCATGCCTATGCCATAACACTTTTACTAGGGCGATATTCTTGTTTCTCAACTGTTTGACTTCCCGATCTAAAATCTTGATCGGCTCTTCACTATAAGTCATGTCCGGTTGAATCTCAACTTCTGTCGGTGATATCACATGTGAGGGCTCCCATCTATAGCGGCACAACATAGACACGTGGAATACATCATGGATCTTTTCCAATTCTGATAGTAAAGTCAACCGATAAGCTACCGGTCCCATCCTTTTGGTGATCTCGTAAGGCCCTATGAAACGAAGACTTAACTTGCCCTTTCTGCCGAATCTTAGAATCTTTTTCCATAGGGATACTTTCAAAAATACCTTATCACCTACTTGAAATTCAATTTCTTTCCTTTTTAAATCTGTGTAAGACTTTTGTGTATCCGATGCCCCTCTTAAACAATCTTTAATTACTTTCACCTTGCCTTCAGTTTCTTTAACCAAGTCAACCCCGTGTAATTTATTTTCCTTAAGCTCTATCCAATACAAGGGAGTTCGACACTTCCGGCCATATAGTGCTTCATAAGGTGCCATTTTTAGGCTCGTCTGAAACCTATTGTTATAGGCAAACTCAACCAAGGGAAAGTACTTTTCCCAACTACCTGAAATTTTAGGACACACCATCTCAACATGTCTTTCAATGTTTGAATCACTCTCTCGGATTGGCTGTCGGCTTGTGGATGGAAAGCGGTACTAAAATTCAATCACGCGCCAAAGGCTTCTTGCAACCTTTTCTAAAACCGTGAGGTAAACCTCATATCTCTATCCGATATGATCAATAAGGGTATTCCGTGAAGTCTCACAATTTCAAAAATATATAACTCAGCTAATTTATCAAGCAAGTAGTCAGTACGTACTGGGATAAAATGAGCCGACTTCGTCAATCGATCAACTACGACCCACACCGCATCTCTCTTACTCGGTGTCAAATGTAAGCTCGATACGAAATCCATGGTAATTCAATCCCATTTCCACTCGGGAACTATGATAGGCTGTAGTTATTCTGAAGGTACTTGGTGTTCAGCTTTTACTTGTTGACAAATTAAGCATCTCGCAACAAACTCGGAAATATCTCTCTTCATACCGTTCCACCAATATATTTTCTTCAAGTTGTTGTACATTTTCATACTACCGGGGTGTACTAACAGGCAGCCACTGTGTGCCTCATTCAAAATATTATGAATCAACTCGGTATCTTTAAGAACACAAATCCTATCTCAGAACATCAAACAACCATCGGAAGTAACCCGAAAATTAGATTCAGAACCTGACTCACACTGAGTTCTCTTAGCTTGCAATTCATTGTCATTACTCTGAGCTTTACAAGTTTCTTGAAGAAACATTGGCCTAGCTCTTAACTCTGCTACAACCGCACCATCATTTGATAAAGCAATCCGAGTATCTATGGCTCTCAAAGCAAACAAGGATTTTCTATTTAGAGCATCAGCGACCACATTCGCCTTTCCTGGATGGTAGTCGATTATTAACTCATAATCTTTTATCAACTCTAACCATTTCCGTTGCCTAATATTTAAATCCTTTTGAGTCATCAGATATTTCAAACTCTTGTGATTGGTGAATATTCGGCAAGTCTCACTATAAAAATGGTGTCTCTAAATCTTTAATGCAAACACAATGGCGGATTGTTCTAAATCATGCGTCGGGTAATTTTTCTCATGCGGTTTCAGTTGTCTAGATGCATAGGCTATCACTTTACCTTCTTGCATAAGCACACATCCCAAACCATTCAAGGATGCATCACTAAAGATCATGAACTCCTTTCCCGACTCAGGTTGAACTAACACTGGAGCTTCAGTCAATAACGCTTTCAGTTTCTCAAAACTCTATTAGCACTTCTCTGTCCATTCGAAATTAACATTCTTTTGTAACATCCTTGTCATTGGAATGAAAATTATAAAAAATCATTTAACAAACCATTTGTAATAGCCAGCCAAGCCTAAAAAGCTTCTGACTTCTGTCATATTCCTCGGCGGTTTCTAGTCAACAATGACTGAAATCTTACTCGGGTCAACTCTAATACCGTCTCCTGAAATAGTGTGTCCTAAAAACCTGACTTCATAAAGCCAAAATTCACTTTAACTGAACTTGGCATACAACTACTTGTCCCTCAAAGTCTGCAAAGCAGTTCTCAAGTACCCAGCATGCTTTGCCTCATCTTTTGAATAAATCAAAATATCATCGATGAACACCACAACAAATTAAATCCATGAACACGACAGGAGCATTTGTTAACCCAAATGGCATAACGAGGAATTCGTAGTGGCCATACCTCATTCTGAAGGCAGTCTTAGGCACATCTGATTCTTTAACCTGCAACTGATAATAACTGGACCTTAGGTCTATCTTTTAAAATACAGTACCTCCATTCAATTGATCAAATAAATCATCAATCCTTGGCAAAGGATACTTATTCTTTATTGTCACCTTGTTGAGCTGTCGATAATCTATACATAGTCTTATCGAACTATCTTTCTTTTTCACAAATAATACGGGAGCACCCTAAGGTGAAAAGCTCAGTCTCGTGAAACCCTCATCAGTCAACTCCTGTAATTGAACCTTCAAATCTTTTAATTCTGTTGGGGCCATCCTATACGGAGCAATCGAAATAGGCAAAGTATTAGGAGTCAAATCAATGCCAAACTCTACTTCTCCAATAAAAGGTAACCCTGACAATTCTTCCAGGAACACATTCGGATATTCATATACTACTGGTACTGACTCAATCTTTAACTCAGTGTAACACTCCTTACCCATACCCGAGACCAGGACAAGGTATGAGGCATTACCGTACATAAACAGGGCATATCCAAAAAATATGGGTCATAAAATTTCACTCCAAATTAAAACCATTCAAACAAATTCATATTGTCCTTATCATGGACCTACGAGGCCCAAAACATATACTAAAAGTAATCCGGGACTAAACTGAGAGTTTAAGAAAATTCTAAAAAAAAATTTAGGTTAAAGCCTCACACGCCCGTGTGAAGGCAATGCACACGACCGTGTCCCACACTCGTGTGGAATTTCTAGAATTTATTTTTCATTTCAAACCTATAGGGGTTTTCACACGGCCGAGCACATACCCGTGTCCCTGGCCCGTGTCCCTCACACAGCCTAGACTCGCCCGTGTCCAAAAACTTGGACATTCTACTTGTGACGTCATCATTTATTTAAGGGCACATGGCCAAGGCACACGCCTGTGTGCTAGGCCGTGTCTTTCACATGGTTAAGACGCACGGCCGTGTCTCTGCCCATGTGTTTACTATCATGCATACTGACTTGCAAATTTTCGGTGCAGAGGACACACGACCATTTAACACGCCCATGGGACAGACCGTGTGTCACACATTATCTAGACACATGTCCGTGTGTGTACCCGTGTGGCCCTTTTTGGAGGCTATTTTCCAAGCCAATGGTCACCCTCAATCACTCATACATTCAAACACACTTGATAACATGCAACATGACATATTTATGCACTCAAATACTCCACACTTTAGCACTCTCGCATCTTCATAATGTCATCTTTTTTCACACTCATTTTTTTCACCATTTAGAGGCATTCCACACCAATTTCATGCATTATTCAACTTATTACCATAACTTCAAATTGTGTATTCATACACATAGTCATTTTAAGTCATTAGGTCATCCTCTAACCTCTAGCACTGATGGGTGTCGAATCCACCAAAAATAATTCCTACTAAATACTCTAAATAGTAGTAAGAGTGATAGTAGGTTGAGTCTACAGGGATTGGTACTCTAATCAACTTCCGAGTTTGACTTATGAACAGAATGTCGTGTCAAGGGTCACGGCTAGAGTTGTGCCACGACTCAAAATGTACCAGCTGAAAAATAAGCAAATAAATAAGTAAAGCAGGGGATTTTGAAATTGATTAGAAACTAAATAATTAAAACTGCTAAGATAAATAATTAAATAAATCATAAATTAAATTGAGATTTGCAATAAAATGTAATAAGCCTTAGCCTTAGACTCGGTAAATTCCGCGTTGAGTATCGGTCTTCGAAAATTGATCTTCTCCTTCAAACGATAAGCTGGTTATAGTGATTAAGAACGTCCTAACCACCAATTCTTCCTCTCGTAGCTGGTCCCGGTACATCCTGCAAACCAACCCTTACCGATGTTCCCGATTTAAGATTTTAGTAGCCTTGCATTCTGAAGAATCCAACTCGAATTAACGGCCTCAACCGCGTGGGTCGTTTAAACCTGATCACCTCCTCATTGATTTGTTCTCGGAGATCCAAATACAGTACGAGCGATTCGTTTCCCCAACTGTCAGAAAACACGACTCTAACCCAACAAGCTTTTTTTGACTTGAAATCAAATTATCCTTAAGGGATGAGTTGTCAATCCCGATACTTAAGGAAAAGGTGAATACCGAATGGAAGGATTTTAAAAGAGAGTATGAATCTCACGATTCTCGACCGAAAAGAACACCGGCCTAAAGCTAAGATAGAATTTAGTTAAGCATGAAATTGTTCATGCTTTGTGAGCTTAGAAAGGAGATTGATGATTGTGGTGAAGAAATGAATGAAAAGGACTTGGAGAGCAATTGGCCCGATTATGGAAAAGAAACAAAATTGGAGACAAGCTACAAAATGTAACGTCAAATTGAAGAGAAAAAAATGATATTCCAATTCCAAATTGAAGAATGAAATACAAGAGAGAGAGTAATTCAATTCCAAATTGAAATAGGAATGTAAAAAAAGAGATGATTTCTTAAGAACTAAAAGCCCCTATTTATATACATAGGGTTTACCAAAAATAGCCTAACCTAAATTAATAAAATAAAAATAAATAATAAAACAAAATAATATCTTCCTATTTTTAGCTTTTTGCAAAGTCAAAATATATGATAAATCCTTGGCTTTCTCCATCCTTTTGATTTGGCTCCAATTCAACGATTTGTTTTCAATTTGGCCCCTTTTTGCTCATTTTTGACCAATTGTATCTCTGACAAGATTAAATCATAAAAACACCAATTAAGCAGGGATTAATTCATAAATAAACCAAATTAAACACAAGAATCATGTAAATTAATATGTTTATCAAGCACTTAATCCACACTTTACCATACATTCATCGATCAACAACATATCACATCATTACCATGCAGTCACCAAGCAATAACATATACTACCATCAAAACACTAACACATACATGCATGAGTAATTAGATTACAACCCAAATGATCAAATATGAGTCATATCACATGGCCATTACAAAAAGAATCATTATCATCATCATAGGCCTTCACAATTTGGCCAAATAGCATGACACATATCACAAATTGACCAAGTTCCAATACATGCCATATTCAAAATAATAATTTCACTATACCCAAAAGTCTTTTGATAGTGTGATCGAATACTCTGACAGCTTTCGATCCCTGAACTAGCTTGGCGGAACTACAAATGATGGAAAAGAGAGAGGAGTAAACATTAAAGCTTAGTAAGTCCACATGCAAATAATATGTGATAGTGGTAAACAATTAACATGAAAAAACATGATAACATATACATAAAGATTATTCTTCATCCAAACCTCTTTGCTTACTCATCATATACACATACATACTTGCTCATCTTAAATCGATCTCTATCAAAGCATTACTCATAGGTTTAGCATACGTACATGTACTCATAGTAGAGTATCGATAACCATACCTCTTTCATATGCCCTCCTTGAAACTTTATTACAATCATTACATTACCCGTTGAACACTCAGAATACTATTGGATACGCGAAAACCTTGTACATAAGTGCCACATATACAAATGTAGCTGAAACTACCACAAAATATGTAACACATCCATAATGAACTCAGACCTCTCAACGAGCTCGAATGTTACATGAAACGTATCCATTATGAACTCCGGCCACTCAACGAGCTCGGATGCTCGCATCCATAATGAACTCGGACCTCTCAACGAGCTCGGATGCCACATATCTCATGAACCCAGACCACTCAACAAGTTTGGACTTCTTTGTTCCTAGTGACATGTCACTTGTATCCTAAACTATTCCGAAGATTCAAACGGGATTTTCCTCACTTGCATATAGCATCTCCGTCATACTCGCTCATAACGTCGAGTATAACAACCATAATAACATTCAAGCTTTCATAGCAATTAATAAGCATAAAAATCTTAATTACAATAAAAAAATTATCACAATTTATTAAAGCATTAAAACATACCACAACACCACATTATTTGCATATGTACTTACCTCAGTACAAAACGATGATAATCGAGCCAGGTCGTCGTATACTTTATTCTTTCCTTGATCAAGTCCCGATTCACGTTTTTCTTGATCTATAATGCCAAATTTAACTTATTTCTTATTCACATTATTCAAATGGGTCCATAAATCATACTTTTGAAAATTTACATTTTGACCCCTAATCTTTCATATATTTACGATTTAGCCCCTAGGCTCGTAAAATGAAATGTATGCATTTTTTTGATTACCCAAGTTTAGCCAAACCTTTACTATGCTCATATCAGCCCATATTTTCTTTTATTTCACATTATTACTACTCACTTTTACACTTTTACAAACAAGTCCCTTGTTTAGGTGTTTTCACTAAAAATCACCTAATAAAATATGTTCATCATGCATCAAACATTAATATTCCTCTATTAATCATCAAAGTACAAGTAGGTCATGCATGGGTCAATTTTTATTCTTGAACCCTAGCTCAAAATATAGCTAGAAATGGGTAGACCATGTTACCGAAGCTTCAAAAATACAAAGAATATTAAAAACGGGACTAGTGAACACTTACTATTGAGTTTGGAAATGTTGAACAAAACCCTAGCTATGGTGTTGTGTGATTTTTGGTAGCCAAGGAAGAAGATGGACACATTTTTGGTTTGATTTTCCCTTTTTATTCTTTTAATTACCCAATGACCAAAATGCCTTTAGGGTTTCTCTTTCCAATTTTTCTTATGCATGTCCATTTTTGTCCAAAATTTTAAAAATTGGTAAAATTGCTAATTAGGACCCTCTAATTCATAATCTAATACAATTTCATGCTTAAAACTTCTAGAATGCAAGTTTTGCACTTTATTCAATTCGGTCTCTAAAATGCAATTAGACATTTTATGCATAGAATTTCTTCATGAAACTTTAACACATGTTTATTTTCATATCCTAGACCTCATAATGATCATGAAATTATTATTTTAATGTTGGACTTGTGGTCCCGAAATCACTATTCTGACTAGGCCCTATTTCAGGATGCTACACTCAGACTTTTTAGTGTTCAACATAAAGGCAAGGTAAGCTTCGGACCTTTCTTACACATTTCTGAGCAGACATGGAAGAAATCACTGCAAGCATGCCATTTAATTCATCTGGTTCAACCCGAAGAACATTACTATTTTCACATTTCAGTTCAATAAACTTTCTTCCACAATTCACTACCACATCATGAGTGGTCAACCAATCCATACCAATAATTACATCAAATTCATCAAATGGTAATAGCATGAGATTAGCCGAAAAATAATGACCTCTAATCATTAAAGGGCAATTTTTAAACACTTTATCAACTAACACATACTTGCCTAACGGGTTTGACATCTTTATTACGAACTCAGTAGATTCAACAAACAAGTTCATATCAGACACCAACTTCATGCAAATATACGAATGGGTAGACCTCGGATCAATCAAAGCAACAACAGTAGTTTCATAGATATAAAATGTACCCGTAATTACATCAGTAGACGAGGCCTCTTCGTGAGCACGAATGGCATAGGTCCTTGCAGGTGCCCTGCCCTCGGGTTTCATAGCAGAATCTCTAGGTGCACCCTTACTACTCATTCCATTACCCGGATTCATCTGAAGTCTTCCCTTATTAGCAGTGCTATCTAACCTTGTTCCTTGGAAATTTCCTCTTTCCGTCCTCTCGGGGCAATCCTTAACAAAGTGATAAGGGGAACCGCACTTAAAATAACTCCTATGACACTCTCGACACTTTCCGAAGTGGTGTCTCCCACATTAGGGACATCCTGATCTATCGGGTCGAGCATTCCCAACACTAGCAATTGAGGTAGTCTGAGCTTTTGGAACTGAGTATTGTTTACTTCTATTCTTGCTTGAATACCCAGCAGAGGCATTAGATCAAGTAGTAAAGTCCAGCAGAGGCATTAGATCAAGTAGTAAACTCTCTCGACTTCTTAGATGAAGATTGAAAAAATTTGCTTAGTTGCCTTTTCCTCGAGTCTCGAGATTCCAGATTAACTTTTCGCTTTTCTTTAGCCAATTCTTCATCCTTGTATGCTCTCTTGACCAATACAACAAACTCTTTTAACTCAAAGATACCGACCAACAATCGAATGTCTTCGTTTAACACGTCCTCAAATCTTTTACACATGATGACTTCAGTAGATACAAATTCCTGAGCGTATTTGCTAAGCCTCAAAAACTCACGCTCATACTCGGTAACTGTCATTTTACCCTGTTTCAACTCGGGAAACTATTTCCTCTTTTGATCCATAAACCTTTGACTGATATACTTCTTGCGAAATTCCTCTTGGAAAAACTCCCAAGTCACTTTCTCTCTCGGTATAATCGATACGAGAGTGTTCCACCACTGGTAGGTCGAATCTCTTAGAAGCGATACTACGCACTTCATGCACTCTTTCGGTGTGCATGACAACTCATTAAATACTCGGGTGGTGTTCTTGAGCCAAAACTCCGCCCTTCGGGTCATCATCAATGTTAGCTCAGAACTCTTTAGCTCATTGCTTTCTAATTCGATCAACTGGAGGCCTTTCCCTTCTAACCATCTCAACAACTTGGGGAGCCACAGGGGTAGGCTGAGGAATAGGAGGGGGTGGGGGAGGTTGAACACCTGGGTTTGTCCGAACAAACTCAGTGTACCAATTATTCATCATGTGGAGAAATGCTTCTCTGGCTCCTTCTCCTCTACTAACCTTCTCGGGTCCACTACCAGATGACACTGCTCCTTTAGCGGGAGCAGGTGCGTTACTTTCTACATCCTCAGTAATTGCTCGTTCGGGATCCATTTACTATATAAAACACAATTTCAATTGCCAGGAGTTGCCACACTATCATAATATACATATGGCATGTATAGCTAGATTTTCACACTCGCTACGTAGTCCTAGAATCGACTAAATCGTAGCTCTGATACCAATAAATGTAACATCTCTTATCCATGTTTGACGCCGGAACAGGGTACGAGGCGTTACCGGATTCAAACATAAGTAAGTAAATAAAACTGAGATATAAATTTCCATTCAATTTAAAACTTTTCACATACTTTTTTATCGTCCCTGTAACGGGCCTACAAGTTCAAAACATGCATCAGGGGTGGTTCTGGGATAAACCGTGAATTTTGGAAAAATTTTCATTAAATAGGGTCACACGTCCGTGTGGACACAAGGACACGCCCGTGTGCCTTTGGCACGTCCGTGTCCTCAGGCCGTGTAACTCTCTGTTTATGATGTCAGCATAAAATTAAGATCGCACGACCAAGACACACGTCCGTGTGCTAGGCCATGTGGCGAATTTAATTTTTGTATTTAAGGTACAGACTTCACATGGCCTGGGTACACGCCCATGTCCTAAGGCCGTGTCCTCTACACGGCTGAGACACACGGTCGTGTCTCTATCCGTGTGTTTACTATCATGCATACTGACTTGAACAATTTGGGTGCAGGAGACACACAGCCAGATGACACGCCCATGAGGCTGGCCGTGTGTGACACACACCGCTGCGTCTACTCGTGTGGACAACTATAAGGCTATTTTCTAAGCCCTTTTGTCACCCTTAACAACCCATGTGACAATGGTGATTATCATGGCATAAATGGACTACTTAGACATCCATAACTTTAACTCATGCATGATAAATTTATGACAAGTATACATAATTGGGACTCCATGACATGTTAGGTTCATTCAATCCATCTCATTACCTTTATTCATATTATGACTATGCCAATTAACACCCTTTATCCATCAAGCATAAATTCCAAATTTCATCATCCATTGTTAACAGCCAATTAGGCACCCACCACAAGAATAATAACACATTTCATGCATGTATCAATATTTAGGAATATCAACCCCACAATCAGTATGAGCCATATTTCTTGGCCATATACAAAATGGAATAATATACCAAAATAAGTCATCACTTTGGCTAACAAATATGACACATATAACAAAATAATAAGTCCCCTATACATGCCATACTTAAATGTATCAAGTCAATTATACCCCAAAGAGTAGTTGATAGTGTGACTTGAACTCCAACATTCACGATCCCCGAGCTAGCTTGGTAATGCTATAAGAAAGAAGAAAAGGGAAAGGAGGGTAAGCATATAGCTTAGTAAGTCGTGTGCAAATAATAGACAACTTAGGTCATGAAACTTATTGATTACACATACTATCAATTAGTCTCATTGTCATATTACACATAATGAACATAATGAGAATTGATAATAAATGTATTTGAACATCATGCTTATCTTACTCTTTCATGCTCGTACAAAATTTCCAAACATGAACCAAGTCCAAAACTCATGAGATTTACGTACATACCTATACCATGCATTATTACTCATCCTACCCCACATTCTTAATCATAATCTTAAATAGTCCGTTGCATTACCCGGAATACTAAAGGACGTTCGAAATCATCACACACCACATAAAATGCCAAAGCCATGTCCCTGACACGGTCTTACATGGGTCTACATATGAATGCTATATCCCAGAGATGGTCTTATACGAAATCTCATGTCAATGCCGATGCCATGTCCTAGACATGGTCTGACACAATCTCATATCGATGCCATATCCTAGATATGGTCTTACATGAAATTACATACCGAGGCTGATGTCATATCCCAAATATGGTCTTACACTGGCACACATATTAATGCCGACTTCAAATTTCAAATCTCATCACAATTAAGCCCTTAAATCAACTAGAAAACATGTTTTTCACTTATTGCAATTTAGTCCTAATAACTCAATTGGACACCTTATTGGGAAAATTTCTCATCAATATTTTCACACAGGCATACATATATATCATGGACCTCATAACATCCATAAAATTATTATTTTTATCTCAAATTTGTGGTCTCGAAACCACTGTTCTGACTAGGCCCTAATTTGGGATGTTACACTATATTAGTATTTTGGTTGTTTTGACATGTTATAACTTATTTTGACCATGTTACATGTACAAAAAATTTTATTATAATATCTATTTTGAGAAATAAAAGAACATGTATTAGGTTGGATTAAATTGTAAAATGCTGAGTTAAAAGTTCAGTAAGCACATACAATTGAACCCAATACAAGAAAGGCTTGAATCCCTATCATAATACATATGAGGGGAGGCACACCCAATTAGTCGCCCCTCTCTCCTAGTTCAGCTAGGGGATTGATTTTTTCTATTAAATAGACATTAAATGTATTTTACTAATTCAACTAGGGTTTCACTTCCTTTCCTTATAAATAGATGGCACTGGTAAGGCTAAAGATATAATAAGTGATATACAACTTTGAGATGTTGTTATTTTACCCGAAAATAGTGAGAATTTATATCTAAGTATAAATTATATTTTCCTGGAATAACAATTCTACCGGTTTCTATAATAGAGAAATTTTTACTTCCCGTTTCTATAATAGAGAAATTTTTACTTTCCCACTGGAAGTAAATAAAAAATTTTCTGGTTTTGTATTTGATTCGAAAGTGTTCGAGTCCAAAGTCGAAGCAGTTCATTATGCAAGAATAGCGGAGAAGGCCGTTCAATTGACGGCAGCTAATGACAAGAATCCATCTCGCTCAAAGCACAAGTATATTTCAAGAAAAGTTTATTCCTATAAATATTAAAACTGGCTCGATTTTCAAAAAAAAATTTGCTGTACAGAAAATCAAGACAACACGAGTTTAATAAGATACCAATTTTGGGCGCCGCGGGGGTGCTAATACCTTCCTCGCGCGTGACCGACTCCCGGACCCTGTTTTTCTCTAAATTTCGACGTAGACCTAAACTCGGCCTCTTTGTTATCCAAAAATAATTTTTTCTTTGAAAAAGAGGATTTATTAGGTGTCCGATCACACCTAAGAAAAAGATCGGTGGCGACTCCCCTTTTAATAGAATCGCAAGTTGGTTTTCAAATTTTCAATAAATTGCCTCAATTAGCGACCGAAGCTAAATTTTTACGTCGCTACAGCTGGCAACTCCACTGTGGACCCTTTTTGAGAGTCGTGTCTGGAATTAAACTCGCGTTGACAAAATTTTCAAAGTTCCTTGTTCAAATTAACATTTAGTCGTGATCCTCAAATTTTTGTTTTCAAAAAGTCATGCATACGCATTATATTGTAAATGTTTTTCTAACTCGTTTTTTCCTTTTTATTTTTCAGCTTTTAGTTTTGTGGTTTAGTTTTGTAGTTTTTTTTTTAAAATAAAACGAAAGGTTTGTGAGTTTCTCCCCACACACCGCACACTTGCATTGTTGTATAACATGAGCTCTCTACTCGGGCTCCGTCCGCTTAAGTTGAAGTAATCGCTATACCTTCATGAGTTAACTCGTTCCTCCGCACAGGCTAGTGAATACTTCCGGGTTACATATGACTTATGCTTTCGTGAGTTAACTTGTCCCTCCGCATAGGCATAAGTAAATGTAATCCCTCGAATTGAACTCGTGAGCTTGTGATGGGCTACGACCGAGGCTTTGTACTAGTCTTAGTAGACGATAGTACGAACAATTCAAGTACCTGTCTAGAACCGAAACCGCATATAGCAAACCATACGAGCCACCTAATTAGAGCCATGCCAAACCTTCGTCTGTTTAATAGTCACCAAAATAAGTACAAGAGAGAAACGCCTCTTGCTTTTCATTTCCTTTACATTACACTGTTTATACAAAAGAATCGAACCGGGTAGCTTAATTTGTTGAAGTTTCCATAGTTTTTCTCAGTTTATATTTGTTGTGATTACTAACCAAGGTTGTTTGTCTTCTTTTTTTTTCATCATGCATCATAGGCATCTTGATTAGGAAGGTGTTGATTAGAGATTGGTTGCCAAAAACGGGTTTCTGATGGAGGAGTCAATTACGCAAGTAACCGAGAAAAATGTCGTGGTCCGAGATTGGTCTCCAAGAACCCAGAAAGAAAAATGGGACAGTCTAATGGAAGGATGTATTCCCAACCTACCCGAGCACGTGACTGTGAATGTTCGTCAGAATAACCTTGATGACTTGACTCAGAGTTGGAGACAGTGGGATTCGGACACTAGAGGCATCTTCACTGAAAAGTACAGGGATATAGCCAGCCTGATCGCTGTCAACATAGATGAAAGATTGATTCAGGCCATGATCAGATTCTGGGATCCGGCTTACCAGTGTTTCATTTTCAATCAAGAAGATATGACCCCAACCGTGGAAGAGTACGCTGCTTTACTTCGTATTGATAATGTGCAATTCTACAAGATTTATGCAAAGGAGCCCAAGCCGATGACTTTCAAGAAAAAGTGGTAAAGTTGGCTGGCTTGACCGACACATGGGCCGAAAAACAAATAAAGAAAAAGAATGAAATCAGCTGTATTCCGTGGTTTTCCCTACGGGATTTAGTCCTAAATCATCCCGATATTTTGAAAAGAGTGAATCTGTTCGCTTTGGCCATTTACGGATTGGTCGTCTTCCCAAAAATTTTGGGGCATATAGAGGTTGCAGTAGTGGAATTCTTTGAAAATTTAAAACAAGGAATCAACCCTATCCCAACTATTTTGGCTGAGACCTTCAGATCCCTAAGCAGTTGTAGGAGGAAAGGGGAAGGACGCTTTATCGGATGTGCATAATTGCTTAATGTTTGGATTTTGAGCCATTTCTAGAAAGTAGAGCGCACACCGTACCACATGTTTTCAAAAACTTTCGCCCCTTTGGAAGCCTATCTTGAGAGAGAATGGCCAAAGGATGTCACCGAAGAGCATTGGGTTTCAGTTTTTCAGAACCTTCGAGCTGAAGATGTAACCTGGAGAGCACCGTGGATTCGCCCTTCAGTTCTGTTATACAAGGTGGGAAACCAAGATTGGGTACCACTGCTTGGATTATGGGGAGGAGTTGGTTATGCTCCGTTAATGGTCCAAAGACAATTTTCTTCACGACAATTTATACTCGTCACCGGAGGATTAGCACAGTCCGAGTTTACTTTCGCGGGTGAAGGTTATATGAAAAGGGTCCGAGACACTGCAAAGTCTTGGAAGAAAATTCATCTGATGGAATTGCTCTATATGCTAATACCCTCACCCAAGATTACGACAAATGGAGGAAGCAACGGGTGAACAGTCAGCAAATCTCGTCGACAAACTACACCGTCCAGAATCCTTTCTCGGAGGAAATACTGCCTGAGCTAGAAATGGTAAGACAAGAATTTGAACGAGAAAAGGCCAAGATGTCTCGGGACCTTAGTGCTCTTCAAGAGGAAAACTACCAGCTGAAGATCAACGTTCAGATTGAAAGAACCAGAACCGAGAAAGTGCAAAAAGAAGCTGAAGTCGTAAAAAATGACTTAAGAGATCTTCATCTGGAAAATAAGAAGTTAAGAGGCACAATAAAGAACAGTGGGCTGGGCAAGTCGTCGGCGGAATAGAAGGAAGAATTAAACAATATCAGAGGAGGGATGGAATTTTGGAAACGGAAAGCGAAAAAAGAAAAAGAAAAGGCTGCGCGGGCTATGATGGAGCTAAGGAAGAAGAACGCCGAATATGAAGCTATGTCTGCCGAGGAAATGACTAGTCGATCTAAACGTCAAGAACTAAAAGAGAGGATACGAGATTTAGAAGACATGCTGCAAGATCGTCAACAACAGCTAGATACTCTCTTGAAGGCTTTGGAAGAAAAGAATAGTCAGTATGATAGAGACATTCGTGCTTACGAAGAGGGCCTCCAAGAAAAAGAAATGCAACTTAGTTATTTGATCAATGAAATTCGTGGGGTAGCCATACACATGGTACAACTATCGGAAGAAGCTGAAATTCCCATTTACCAATTCCCTCCAAGTCAAAGATCAAACATATCAGAATTCTTAGCACAAGTAAAGAAATATGGTTATATAGCTAGGAAGTTTGTGTAATGGCTGAATCGAAAATGGCAAAATGTTTCGTAATGGACTCTTTTGATAAATGAAATGCCTAAATAGGGGCCGTCTTGAAATCAACACTAAATTCTTGCATATTCATTCATGACTAACATTCATTTGACATTTATGCATTCATTCATTCATTCATTCATTGCATATCCCATAATCGTTCATTGAGGTTGAAACATACAATTCGCAGTTGTAATACCACAAGACTGGAACCACGTCATTTGTATAGGACACGCCGACAAGCTAGAGTAATGGAGGCTGAATTCAATGAAAGGATTGAAAGGATAGAAAGAATCCAAAGGGAATTACAAGAGCAGTTGGTCAAGTCGCAGCAAGAGACAAGAGACTTAATGGTGAGATCTCGAGAAGAATAGCTCGAACAGGAGGATCAAATGGCCAATATGATGGAAATGATGTCAGCTTTAGTTAAGGGAAAGAGACTCATGCAGAGCCCTGATATCGAGGAACCTCGGTCAAGAGTTAATCACAATCAAGATCCGTTCTATCCCCCAAGATTCACCCTGTCATACGCCCACGCAACACAAAGAGGGTACACCCAAGGGGAACCCACAGACCTGGAGTAACGGCCGGTTCTATCTGCTCATTTAGGGCAAGGAATATTTCTATCAAATCCTGGAGCTAATCCTGCCAATCCAATTGTTCCAGATTTGGATGATCCAGCAGAAATGGCCAGGTTGAAAATGGATGATCACGAGGCTCAAGAGAAGTATAGGAGCTTGGAGGAAAGACTTAAGGCAATAGAAGGCACTGAAGTCTTCTCTGCACTAGATGCTAAAGAACTCAGTTTGGTACCCGATCTAATTCTGCATCCGAAGTTCAAGGTGCCTGATTTTGAAAAGTACGATGGGACAAGATGTCCAAAAGCGCATCTTATCATATTTTGTCGGAAAATGACCGGTTATGTGAATGAAGATATGTTACTCATACATTATTTTCAGGATAGTCTAGTAAGATCGGCTCTTCGATGGTATAACCAGCTTAGTATGGAAAAGATCCGATCCTGGAAGGACTTGGCGTCAGCATTCTGTAAGCAGTACAAGCATGTATCGGATATGGTGCCTGATCGATTGACTCTACAAATGATGGAGAAGAAACCAACAGAAACCTTTAGACAGTATGCGCAGAGATGGAGGGACGTCTCAGCCCAAATGGAACCCCCACTAACAAAAACGGAGATAACCGTCCTCTTTATCAACACCTTAAAGGCACCGTTTTATGACAAACTAGTGGGAAGTGCCACGAAGGACTTTGCGGATATTGTAATATCCGGTGAGCTTATAGAGAATGCCGTCAAGAGCGGTAGAATGGAAGGTCAAGAAAGTTCAAGAAGGATAGCGCCCATGAATAAGAAAGAACCAGAAGCCCATATAGTGGGAATGGGAAGCCGCTATACCCCTAATCCGTATCCAAACCAACCCTGACCTCGAAATTATCCACCTCCGAATTTCTATTATCCTCCTCAAACCCCTTACTACCAAGTACCACCTCCTACCTACCCCGTATACGCCACGAATAACCAAAGACCCGTCGCCACATTCCCACAAAGCACTGTACCCATTCAAAGCCAACCCAGAAACGAACCAAGACCAGGAAAGCCTAATCCCGAGAGACCACAATTTACTCCTATCCCTGTGTCGTATGGGGAATTGTACCCAAAACTTTTGGGGAAACAATTGATATCTCCCCATTATATGGCACCCCTGAAACCCCCGTATCCGAAATGGTACGATCCTAACGCTAGTTGTGTATACCACGCTGGGAACTAGGGACATTCTACAAAAAACTATCTTGCCTTTAAAAGGAGAGTTCAAGGACTCATCGATGCGGGCATTCTACAATTTGATGGTACTGGCAGCACGGTCGAGAACCCATTCCCAAACCACACCGAAGGGAATGTGAGCGCAGTGGGAGAGGAGGACAAACAGAAAAGTAGAAGATGGGTTTCTGAAATAAGAGCACCTCTGTAGAAAATCTGGGAGGTACTAGTTGAAAAGGGGTTGCTCTGTCCTCTTAACAGAGTATTCGAAGGAAGAAATGCAAAAGGTCAAAGTTTTTGCGAATTTCATGGTATTGAAGGGCATGGCATTCAGTCCTGCGAGGAGTTCAGAAGATTGTTGCAAAATATGATAGATAATAAGGAGATTGGGATTTTTTATAAAGGCGAAGAGGCCGATAGAGGAGAAATATGCGACTCTGACAATCAATCGTCAAGTTTCCCGTATAGCGTCGATTGATCGTTAATAATTTATTACGATGCGAAGAAGAAGCCGATAAAACCAAATATGATCATTAAAGTACCATCTCCTTTGCCTTACAAGGATGATAAGGCGGTACCGTGGAAATACGATATCAACATCGTCACACCTGAAGGTGAAAAATCCGAAACCACAATTGGAGATGTTGGGGAGGTAGGCCATTTTACCCGTACTGGGCGGTGTTATTCTAAAGAGATTGAGCCTATAAAGTCATGCCGTTTGGATTAAAGAACGATGGGGCAATATATCAGAGGGCTATGGTGATGTTGTTTCATGACATGATGCACAAAGAAATAGAAGTCTACATCGATGATATGATCGCCAAATCCAAGGGGGAAAGAGAGCATGTTGAGAACCTCGGGAAGTTGTTCGAAAGACTAAAAAAGTTCCAGCTAAAACTTAATCCAGCCAAGTGTACGTTTGGGGCTACCTCAGAAAATTGCTAGGCTTCATCGTCAGCGAGAGAGGCATTGAAGTTGATCCAGATTAGATAAAAGCTATACAAGAACTACCATCTCCGCGCACGTAAAAAGAAGTCAGAGGATTTTTAGGGAGGTTGAACTACATCGCTCGGTTCATTGCTCAACTTACCAACCAGTGTGACCCAATTTTTTGACTCCTTCGAAAACATAATCCGAGAGAATGGAACGAGGAGTGCCAAGTGGCTTTTGACAAGATAAAACAGTATTTGTCTAGTCCCCCGGTGCTAGTACCGCCAACTCTAGGAAGACCGTTAATATTATATCTAACTGTGTTTGAAAATTTAATGGGTTACGTACTGGGGCAACATGATGAGTCAGGGAAAAGAGAAAAGGCGATTTACTATCTCAGCAAAAAGTTCACAGAGTATGAAGTAAAGTACTCGTCAATTGAAAAATTCTGTTGCGCTTTGGTTTGGGTAGTTTGGAGGCTCAGGCAATATATGTTGTGTCATACGACATGGTTAATTTCAAAGTTGGACCCAATAAAGTACATGATGGAATCACCTGCACTCTCAGGAAGAATGGCACGATGGTAGATCCTATTATCAGAATACGACGTCGTCTATGTAAGTCAAAAGTCGATAAAAGGAAGCGCCATAGCTGACTTCTTAGCAGCTCGAACTACGAATGAATAAGAGCCATTGAGATTTGATTTCCCAGATGAAGACTTGATGTGCATTACAGAAAAAGAGTGCGAGTCATCAAATGAGAAGTCATGGAAGATGATCTTTGATGGTGCGTCAAATGCATTGGGGCATGGGATTGGAGCAGTCTTAATATCACCAGAAGGGAACCATTATCCATTCACTGCCAGATTAAACTTCTTCTGTACCAATAACATAGCGGAATATGAGGCTTGTATCATGGGACTTTATGCAGCAATTGAACGAAACATCAAAATCTTAAAGGTGTACGGGGACTCAGCGTTGGTGATATACCAAATCCGTGGAGATTAGGAAGTGAGAGATTCAAAATTAGTCAAATACAGCGATCTGGTGGCAGGACTGATTAAAGAATTCAAAGAAATAACTTTTAATTACTTCCCACGAGAAGAAAACCAATTGGCTGATGCCCTGGCCACTTTGGCTTTAATGTTCAAAGCAAACAGAGAAACAGAAATAACGCCTCTTCAAATAAGCATATATGAAGTCCTAACACATTGTTTCAGTATTGAAAAAGAGCCAGATGGACAGCCATGGTTCCATGATGTCTTAGAATATATCAAGAATCAAAGGTATCCCAAACAAGCAAATGAGAACGACAAAAGAACAATCAGAAGAATGGCAGTGGGATTTGTTCTTGATGGGGACATTCTATACAAAAAAGGAAAAGATCAAGTGCTCTTGAGATGCGTGGATGCTGTTGAACCCAGAAAAATACTTGAAGATGTCCATGAAGGAATTTGTAGGACACATGCCAATGGTTTCACTATGGCCCGGAAGATTATGAGACTCGGTTATTACTGGCTGACGATGGAAAGTGACTGCATTAGTTTTGCATTAAAATGCCACAAATGTCAAATTTACGGTGATAAAATTCATGTAGCCCCTTCGCCCCTTCACGTCATAACTTCTCCGTGGCCTTTTTCTATGTGGGGCATGGATGTTATAGGGCCAATTTCCCCAAAAGCTTCTAATGGACACCAGTTCATTTTTGTGGTTATTGATTACTTCACAAAATGGATAGAAGTCGCTTCATTTGCCAATGTGACGAAGACTGCAGTTTACAGGTTTTTGAAAAAGGAAATCATTTGTCGATATGGTTTGCCTGAAAGAATCATTTCAGATAATGCCTTGAATCTGAACAACAAGATGATAAAATAAGTGTGTGAACAATTTCAAATAAAGCATCATAACTCATCACCCTATCGCTCAAAAATGAACGGAGCTGTTGAAGTGGCCAACAAGAATATTAAGAAGATTATTGAGAAAATGACCGAGACATATAAAGACTGGCACGAGAAGCTACCATTTGCTTTGTATGCATATCGTACATCTGTACGGACATCTACAAGGGTAGCTCCTTTCTCTTTGGTCTATGGAATGGAAGCTGTGCTACCTATCGAAGTTGAGATCCCTTCTTTACAAGTCTTAATGGAGTCGAAATTAGAGGAAACAGAATGGGTTCGAGCTCGATATGACCAGTTAAACCTCATCGAAGAAAAACATTTAAAGACAATTTGTCACGGACAGATGTACCAAAAGAGAATAATCGCGGCTCATGACGAGAAGGTACGGCCAAGAGAATTCTACGAAGGAGAACTCGTGTTGAGAGAGATTCTCCCAATACAAAAAGACTTACGAGGAAAATGGGCACCAAATTGGGAAGGACCATACTCGTGCTGAGATGGATGGGAAGGAGTTACCGAATCCAGTGAACTCAGATGTTGTGAAGAAATATTATGCTTGAAAAAAGAAAATAAAGATGAAAACCCAAAAAGGGCATCTTAAAAAAAAATATCAAGGTGAAAACCCAAAAAGGGCGTCTTGATTAACACAAAAGATTAGGATGAAAACCCGAAAGGGCGTTCTAATGAAGGAAGCACTGGGCTTGAAAAGCAGGGCGTTTTAAACGGTGGGTCAAACAGCAAGACTACAATATTTGAAGCATTTTTGAAAGCTCGAAATCTTCTACGCAAGAAGCCATACTCGAAAAGATTCTTGATTGATGAACGTGGAAGAGTTCATGCATTGAATATCTAGAGCATTTGTATCTGTTGAATGCGATCCCTTTTCTCTTATATGACATTTTTTACTATCGTTAGTTAACTTTCTTTATTTGCTACATTTGAAATAAATAAATGTGAGGTATCCTTTTGTCCCTACCTGACCATTTTCATGCATCTCATTATGTCATTTATTTACATGATAAATAGTGAAATGTCATACTCTAAACAAAAGAAATTTTAAGCATTACCCAGATAAGAATTCGATAAGTACAAGAGCCTCAAAGCAAGGACAAAGTTCAACCAGTGGCAAAAGAGCGATATCTGAGAAACGCAGATTGTTCATGAAGCTTGAGGACGGGTACAAGGCCTAAAGAGAAAGTCACGAGCCGAAGTAATAAATGCAGATCATCAAAAAAAATCATGACAAAAAAGGATATACAACAAACACGCCTAAGGCGCATAGCATAATCATGTAGGCATAAATGCATTTAAGACAAACATGTGCACATCATGATAACATCATGCATGACATATACAAGTACTCCAGTAGAGCAAGAGGATGTGATGATAGCTGTACTGAATCAAAGGAAAAGAGACCTGAGTTCCACCAGATTACAAGTTTCGGTATTCTAATGTTTTTTATTTCTGTTTCAAAAAAATCAACTCATATTGCGAGAGGTGAGTTGAGCCTCAGGTCACACGCTGAGGTATATTTAATTTCTGTTTTTCAAAAAAAAAAATCAACTCATATTGCGAGAAGTAAGTTGAGCCTCGGGTCGCACGCTGAGGTATTTTTAGTTTCTATTTTTCAAAAAAAAATCAACTCATATTGCGAGAAGTGAGTTGAGCTTCGGGACACGCTGAGGTATTTTCAATTTTTGTTTTTCACAAAAAAAATCAACTCATATTGCAAGAGATGAGTTGAGCCTCGGGCCACATGCCGAGGTATTTTCAAAATTCCATTTTTCAATTTCTGTTTCTTCTAAAAATCAACTCATATTGCGAGAGGTGAGTTGAGCCTCGGCTCACATGCTGAGGTATTTTCAATTTATGTTTTTTTTTTGCAATTTATACTTTTCAAAAAAATCAACTCATATTACGAGAGGTGAGTTGAGCCTCGGGTCACATGCCGAGGTATTTTCAAAATCTGTTTTACAAATTCTGTTTTCAAAAATCAACTCATATTACGAGAAGTGAGTTGAGCCTTGGCTCACGTGCTGAGCTATTTTCAATTTCTGTTTTTAATGAGTCAATTCATATAGCGAGAAATTAGTTGAGCTCAGGATCACATGCCGAGTAAAGAATAAAGATTGGAGCTGATTGAAGACACCAGATTTTGTCTCCCTGAAATTGCAGTGGAGCTAATCGAGGATATCAGATCTTGCCTTTCTGAAGTCGCAGAAGAAAAGACCACAAACCTTATCTCACTAAAGCGATATAAGAGCAGATTGAAGTTGAAGATCTCACCTTTCTGAAGTTACAGTGAAGCAGAGCGAAGCCACAAAATTTCATATCCTTGAAGTTACATTGGAGTAAATTGAAGCTACAAGGCATATCTCTAAATTAGCAGTGGATTGAACCAAAGCTACAAGATGCGATGGACCAGAATGAGGCTGCTAGAAAAGAGGAGCACCAAAGAAGTCAAGACTCGGCAAGACCAGGCAAAATTGGCCTTTCTTTATGTCTTTGCTCTATTCTCGTTACACGACAATGAACAAAGAGGGGCAACTGTTATAGGTCAATTTTGGCCCGATTATTTTTAAAACTCAAGAGTCCAATTACATTAAACCCGTTTACAAATTAAACCCAAAATTTTACCCAAACCCGAATGGCCCACTAAAGCCTAAACCAACCTAAACCCAAAACCCCTAGCCCAACTACAAACCCTAAGCCCAAATTAGAAAAAAAAAAAGAAACCCTAAATCTAACCCTTCCCACTTGCGCCGCAACCACCTTCTGACACCACGCCACCGACGTCAGCCCACTTGCACCGGCCACCAACTCTGTAGCACCGCTCAACTGCTCCTGTAAGAGAAACACTCGAAAAGACAGAAACAATAAAAAGATAGATGTAAAAGAGTCATAAAAACCCGAATGAAATTTTGTAAAAGGATTCGGCAGTTCAAACAAAAAAAGAAATAAAAAACATTCGATTTTTGAAGCAAAACATCGATTCCATCAATATTCAAGTAAGAGAATATAACCAAATCAAACCCAATATCAAAGATCGAAGAATAGAAAGCATAAAACCTAAGGTGATTTTTTTAATCCCATTTTAGTTTTGTTTTTTTTTTTGGCCTATTTTCTCACATATATATACATTAAAACATATAAAAAAATAAATAAATAAAATAAAAAAAATTAACGGTGGCCGGCGCTGGCGCCGGTGACGGTCCGAACCGGACGGTGACCGGCCCCGTGGCCAAAAATCCCCTCCCCCTCCCTTCTCTCTTCCTTCTCTCTTTTTTTTTTCTTTCTCTCCTCACCAAATGATTTTTTTTAGAAAAATTGGCCTTATATAGCCCTCCAAAATGACGTCGTTTTTTGGGGCTCGCCCTTAACCCAAAACGCGTCGTTTTGAGCGACGACCACACGCCACCCCGACCACTTTGAGAGGATCCGCGTGTTTTTGATTAATGGGTTATTTATGCGCGCGGTCCTTCCGCTTTTTCAGCCTTTTGCAATCAAGCCATTTTTCTATTTTCAATTTGGCCCTATAATTTTTCGCACCTTGCAATTTAATCCCTGATGATGCGTTGTATTTTGAGGGGAAGGAAATATTGCTGTTTTAGTCCCCCTACGTTCCACGCATGTTCAAATAAGCCCTTTCTCCTTTTTTTTATTTCAAATTCGCCCTAAAACTTCAATTTCGTTTCGAATTTAGTCCTTTTTCCAGATTTAATTTGATTTTTTATATTATTTCTGTCCCTTTATATATATTATTATTTATTATTGTATTTGTCGTTATTTATATTATTATTATTAGTATTATTATTATTATTATCATTATTATTATTATTATTATTATTATTATTATTATTATATATTAGTGTATTTTTTTATGTATTTATATATATATGTAGCAATGTTTTATTACTTTCTTTTAATATTTTTATTATAGCTATTTTTTTTTTGTATTTCAATGTTATTATTATTATTATCATGATTATTAGCATATGTTTTATTATATATGTATATAGCTTTATTATATATAAACGTATATATTTATGTAGTATTATTAATAATTGTCTTGTAACATTATTATTATTTCTAATATCACTACAGCAAAATAGGTTTTTAGCGGCGTTTTTAGCGGAGTTTGAATGAAAAGCGCCGCTAAAGAACGAGTATTAGCAGCGCTTTTTAAAAACGCCGCTAAAAACGCCGCTATAGATCTAAACTATTTTAAGGTTTATGGATTATGGGTTTAAGGGTTGGTGTTTAAGGTTGATGGTTTATGTTTTATGATTTAGGGTTTAAAGACTATAGTTAAGGGTTAAGGGTTTAGATTAATTAGTGTTTTTTAATTTATATATTAAATAATCTCTTATATAATTATAAAAGAGATAATTTTAATTTTAATATTTTAAAATAATAACAAATTATTTATTGAAAAATAAATAAATAAAGTAACAGATTGATATGGATGGGTAATTATCTATTTTGGATAGGACCAAATTATAACAAATTAAATAAGGTCTTATTTTTATTTTGAATTCAATTTTATTTTGATCATATCTAAAACCGACTTTATAAACAATATAAATTAACTACACCATTCACTTAGCTATGAAAAAGTTAATTTCAAATCATAACTAAACTATTTAATTAGAAGTTTTCATTTAATTAAGTTACGAAGCTGTTAAAATCAATATTATGGCTTTCTCTAAACCCTAACCCCTAACCCCTTAAATCAACAACCCTTTAAACCCCAACCCCTAAATATATAATCATAAACCCCTAAAAACAATAAACACTAATCAATAACTCTTTAAACACTAGACCCTAAATCTCAAATCATAACCCCTTAAAACTCTAAACAATAAACCTTAATCCCAACCCTCAAACCCTAAATCTCAAACCATAAACCCTTAAAACTCCAACCTCGAAACCCCAACCCTTAAACCCCAAGCCTTAAAACTAACCTCTAAACCCATAAATTATAGATCGTAAATCCCAAAACGTTGTCGTTTTTAAGCTTTGTTTTAGTGGCGTTTTGGGTTTAGGGTTTATGTTCATGGTTTAGGATTTAGGGTTTATGGTTTAAAATTTAAGGTTTGGGGTTTAATTTTTAATGTTTAGGGGTAAATATGGTGAACTACTTAACTTGTGTATCTTGGATTTTTTTATAATATAAATCTAAATAAGATAAATATAAATTATTATTTTAAAAAAATATATATATCAAAATGGGTTAAATCCCAAAAACATACATGAACAATGGTTTAGTGTGCAATTGTATACATGCATGAACTTTAATTTGATCAAGTTCTTGTAAATTATTAACACAATTATTGATATAACATCATTTTATATTTATATATTGCATGCATAAATATTTATATTTATTAAATATAAAAATATATTGATGTATTTATTTTTTAAAATGTATATGATTAAATCAAAATTAAAGTTTCAACTATACATTTAAATCACAATTAGAATTTCACGTCTACAATTACACATTAAACCGAAATTCATATATAATTCTGATATGTATCTCTATCAAAATTTAGGTGTATACATATAATTAAATGCCATTTATATAAAAATCTAAACAACTAATGCAAACCATACTTAAAAGAATAATGCTTGTATTGCTTTGTCATTTTGTATTTTTTTTAATTCATCGATTCCATTTTATTTCTATTAAAGTTTCCTTTTGTATTTTATATGTTAATTTAAAAATTATAAAAATATTCAAAAAAATTAAAATTTAAAAATGAAAATAAAAAATTTAAAAATTTAAAAATAAAAACTTAAATATTTAATATTTAATATTTTAGTCCATATTTCAGTTAAAAAGTTTAAAATTCAAAATTTAAAAAAAAATCCAAAAAATAATAAACTCAGTACGAAAAATTTGAAAAAAAAATAGAAAAAATAAAAAAATTAAAATTGAACAATAGTGACGTTTTTAGTGAAAACGCCGCAAAAGACCAATAATTTTTTGTTACCCGCTCATTCTCATCTCTGTGGCGCGCCCTAAATCCCTTTGTACTTCTTTCTTTTTCCTTATACTCTGAAAATTTGCCCCCAAATTTCCCATTTTCAACGACACAAGTCAATACCCCTACACCAATCACACTTCATTTTCCTTTTCATTTTACTACACTAAATTCACCCACCATAGCTACTCCTTTTCTCTCGATCTGTAAGGGTTTCTTTTAATTCTAGGCTTTCATTTGTCTTCCTTTCGTTGTTTGTCGTGTGAGACAACAGGACGGAGCAAATGTCTGAGGACGACGAGAGGCAGCAATCTCCACCGTCGGATCTTGAGTTCGTTGTAATGGCGTTTGCTTCTTTTTTTTTCCGACGCTTGATGGCCTTCTTCTCTGAATCTCTACGTTCTCTCTCATTTCCCCCTTTTCTTTTCTTTTCTTTTTTTTTTTTGTTTTTTGCTTTGTTTTCTTTTCAAACATTTCATATCCTTAAAATTAAGGTTTTTAAATCTGTCTGATCTATTACATTGATGTTGTTTTGTTTGACTTATTGTATTTTCTTCTGGTTATGAACGATTTCTAGTAGATCTGAAGTGATTCTCTTCTTATGATTTTTGCTTCTTTTTCTTTTCCCTTTTAGTGAAGTACATATAAACATTACGTACAATGTTGTTTTGTTGATTGCATATTATGACTGTAAGATTCCCAACTTATCTTTTCTGAGATTTAGTTGCAGATTTGCTTATAGGTGTGGTTTTTGCTGTTTGCTTGCGTACATTTGTTAATTCCGTTGAAATGAAGCAACTATTATTCTGGTGTCAACTACAAAACCTTATTTTATCGTGCATTTCTCAAGTTTACTTTTGGTGCAAAGGCAATTACTGTTATTATATATAGTCTGATATACTCTTAAGAACATGGTTCCTAACTGCAAATATTGCTCATTTATTTGGTTTATAGCTTGAAGGGTATTTGAGATTTGAAGCTGTTCAGTAAAAAGACGGCATCTTGGGTATGGAGAATGATCACAGCATTCTAAAATTCGAGAGAGACAGTAAGATGGGTGTTTTTCCTTTTGCCAGCAGCATTCATGTAGAAGTGAAACTCATGCTTTTTATTTATTTATTTATTTTTATTTTTGCTTCTCCCGTTTTATGTTTTAGTTAATTAGCACTCGAATGAAACCAAATCCGAAACTGATGTTGTGTATGAAATATGTAGAATATTAACCATTTGATTTGAGAGATGCCATTGTTAAAGCCCTGAGAATTGTACAAAAGGCAATAGGACTTTGTATTTATGTAGGGAAATACCATTTTTATTTAAAGTATTTATGTAGACAAACTTCCGTCCCTTTGTTACCAGAATTCAAGTTTAAAATGTAGAACATTCAATATATATTTTCTTGCATTTGTGTTGTAAAATAGGTTGAATATTTTCAAATTTTCCATTAATTACCAAGTTCGAAGAATGTGATATCGAAAATTGTAAAAGGATTGATAATGCTTGATACAAATGTATAAGGAACTGTTCTGACCAGTTTCCTATGTACATGGTTGAGTAGTTATTATTGATAGGTAATAGGTCGTTAAATATGTGGATTATTTAGTTCATGCGTGCAATAGTGTGATTTAGTTGCTATAGAGGAGGAAAAAACTCAAATTTTATCTGAGCTGCCACAAAGCAAGAAACTGCTTAGAAGCTCTCTTCAGTGTCCATAGGCATTTTAATTGACATAATATGTTATTTGAATAGAAGTCCTAAGAAGTTTTATTGAAGATTTATTGATTTTGTCATATGTGATTCAAGATTTCATATTTTATTCTTTTGACTATTTTCAATTTTTGTCTGTGCATTGATCTTAATATGATTACCATTGTCAGGAATACCAGGTTGTGCAAAGTCTGCACTTTGCAAAGAACTATTAAATACCCCAAGAGGACTTGGAGATGATCGACTAGTTCAGAGTTTGATGGGTGACCTTATCAAAGGTATATAATAAATGTGAAATTGACCCATAATGCTTTCTGTATTTGTAACCTTTGGTGGTTCAAAAACATTCCTCTTTAGTTAACATGAGTTTCTTACTTGAACATTTTATGCCTATGTCTATCTAGGACCTTTATCTCTATTCTTTCTTCTGTGATAATGCTGAAGTGGTTGGGGTGTTGGCAGCATTAACTTTTGTATGTCAATGGTTGTTCGGGATCAGTATATCAATTATTGGTTAATAGTGTTGTTGCATTGAATGTGACTTTCATGGATGACCCTTTGTTAACTAATTCTTTCGTAGAGCTTGAAATTAATGGTTTATTCAACGGAGCAGATGAAATTTCAGTTTCAAACTATCACAGTAAAAGAGCACGGAATTTCCTTTCCTGCAATGGTTTCTGCTTGGATTGTGCTATTTCTTTTGTCTATTGGCATTTGTTGTGTTTAACAGTTTCTTATGATGTTCTGTAGGTTTTATTTGCCCTTAACTGTACGGATTTGTATTGATGACAGAAGTAGCAGGTAAAGCATAAGTTACTGGTTTATTGAAGTTGAGAACTTAAGGCTTCTCTTCTTGCTGATAGTGCATTTCTTGAATTAATGCTGAGTGTATGATATGTATTTGTTAGGCATGGTTATTGTTCCTTTACACTGGTTTGGCTATGCGAGAGAACATATTGCGAGCAAATGGAAGTGATATTCGTCCATGGTAATTGCATCCTTTTTTTTTTTCAAATGTTTTCTGAAAGCAAACTTGTACATGTTTATACTAACAAATTATACTTTTTTTCTTTTTTTAATTCCAAAAAACTTAGAGGCTAACTCGAAATCATTCAAATTTAAAAATTTGGACGCACTGATAGATGTAGGATACTGTTAAGTACTCTAGTTTTGCAGAAACCCCATGGAGGATATAGCCAAAAGTCTCTTACGGTCTGATAATTTAAAAATTTGAAGACACCAAATTTGGTTTCATTTTTGAAGAGTCAAGTCCCTGCTTGCCTTTAAATTTGCCCCTCTAGTTAAATTTTTTTAATAAACTCAAAATTTGAATATCAAATCTTACTTTTGTACGAGAAGTTATGCATGCATGCATATAATTTTGCTTATAATTCTGCAGCAACATAACTTGGTTGTTGATAATGTTTAACTCGCAGAATCAACTTATTGTTGAATCAATTTCTGAGCTTTAGAAAAAGGTGTGCCATGGTTTCTCTTATAATATATATCTATGTGAATATTAATATGGCTTGGAATTTTTTCTAGTTGTATTGCGTTGCAGTTATCTGTAATATATCTATGCGGTTTGTTTTATCTTTGTAGGGCAATGAGATTGAATGAGAGTGATCTTTTAAGAGAGTAAACTGGACAACGATATGAAATTGAGACGCCCATGACGGTGATAAACCATTTAACCGTTCTTTGATTCTCTAGCTATACATGAAACCGCTGCTTATGAGTATTTTATAGAATAACTATGAGGTGGTTGTAAAGTTGCTTTATTTCGATAGCCATGGATTAGTTCACTTTGTACATGTGTTTTGATGTATATGCTCTGGTTTTTGTGAAAACTATAGTCCAAAGTATCCACTTAATAATTGAATTAACCGGAAATGATGAGGTTTATATCAACTTAGCAAGATCATAGTTCCTGTTGTAAGAATTGCCTTGATCACTTGAATCTTATATAATATTAGTATATGGAGTTTTGTTAGTAATATCTTTGATTAAATATTAAGACTATACCTTTCCTTGATGTTCTGAGAAAAAAAAGTGTGAAGAATAGAGACCATTGCGCATGTCATAGGCATTGAAGCATGTTTGGTACTTTGGTGTTGGGTAATCTGTATGTTTTGGTTCCTTATTAATCTCCTTTACTATTTAAACTTGTGATGCAGTCTTGGGTGGGTAAAATACCAGAGTATCCTCATCCAGTGGCATCTTCCATATCCAGCAGAGTGATGGTAGAGCTTGGAATGGTGACCGCAGTAATTACTGTCGCAGTAGTTCTTGTTGTAGGGTTTCTAGCAGCTGCTGCATTTGTTGTCACCAGTTTTAAATTTAAATGTATTAAATTATATATTAAATTAATGTTTATGTATTAAATTTAAATTCATTAATTTTTATATTTAAAGTTAAAATTTTAATAGAAAATTTAATTTAATTAATATTTTTTATTTATCCTTAAAAGTATATAGTTAAAGTTCAAATTTTAAAAATTAAACATAATATAATATTTATCATAGAAATAAATAATAAATATTATTTAATTAAAATAGTTTTTTTAAGGTCTTGTTCTTTAGCGGCGTTTGTGAGAAAAGCGTCGTTAAAAGTCATAGTTTTTAGTGGCCTTTTTAAAAAAAACGTCACAAAATGTTAGCGGTGTTGTCTTTAGCGGCATTTTTTGCAAAAGTTTTAGTGGCGCTTAAAAGCGCCGTTATAGGCATAAAAAACGCCGCTAAAAGTCAATTTTACTGTAGTGTATGTATATATATATTTTTAATAACTATGTATATACTTTTAATGTTATTATGTGTTTATTTTTAATAATATACGTATATATTCGTGTAGTATTATTAATATATATTTGTTTGTTATTAGTATTCCTAATATATATTGTACGTATTCGTTTATTATTATTATTATATCTATTTTTATCCCTATTATGTTTATTGTTAATACTAGTACATATATTTTATTGTATAAGTATATATACTTTTATATATAGTATTATTTTCATACATCATCATATTTATTATTACACCTATTATTTTCACTATTATCACTTATTTTATTTTAATATTATTATGTGTTATTGGGTGTACATACATTTTTTTTTTGTTAGTATATGTTTTATTATATAATATATATATATATGTATGTGTTGGTGCAATATTATTAATAATTGTTTTGTAACATTATTATTATCATTTTTAATATGTATATCTATTTTTGATTACTATATTATGTACATACTCTTAATATTATTATGTATCTATTTTTAACATACATATATCTATATTCATGTAGTATTATTAGCATATATTTGTTTTGTTATTAATATTTCTAATATATATTGTATATATATTCATTTTAATATTATGTATATATGTATATTATGTATATATTTAATATTATTATGTATACATTTTTATATATTACGTATATCTCTTTTAAATATTATATCTTCATATATGTCATGTATATATTTCTAATACTATATTATGTTTTCATATATATTATTTATGTACTTTAATATCATAGTTATATATTTTTATACGATCTTATGTACATATTTTTACATGCATATATTTTCTTTTATATATTATGTATATACATTTTTAATATTATATATGTATATATTTATACTATATTAGTTAGGTTTTTATACTATCTTATGTGTACATTTTGAATGCTATGCTACGTATATATTTTAAACACTACATTTTTATATGTATTATATGCATATTTTCAATACTATTTTTCTGTACATGTCTTTAATATATATACGTATATGTATATGTAGTATTATTAGTATTTTTAATATTATATTCTCTGTCACCTTACATACTATTATATATTATATGTATATATATAGTCCATTGTTTCATTTCGTGTTTAATGTTATTATTATCATGCATAATATCAAATGCATCGGGAATACTTATTAATTATTATTTTATCATTCGCTTCATATATTCGTAAATCGCATTTTATTACAACATTGTTATAAGTTTTTATTGTTTTTTTTTTAAAAAATGTATTCTTATTCATGTTTTAAATCAATTTCAATAAGCAAGGCAATGAACCGATTTAACATTAAGTCATCGATTTCATCGCTATGTTGGGTGAAATTCGTCGACTCGTGTTGAAAACGGGATACCCTTCTAAAAATCGAAAACTAAAATTCTCATATTTCAATTGGATTACGATTAAATGTCAGATTGAATTCGTACTTTTGAAAATCAAGACAACACGAGTTTAATAAGATACCAATTTTGGGCGCTGCGGGGGTGCTAATACCTTCTGGCGCGCGTCGCAGGCTCTGACCTGTTTTTCTCTGAATTTCGACGTAGACCTAAACTCGGCCTCTTTGTTATCCAAAAATAATTTTTTCTTTGAAAAAGAGGATTTATTAGGTGTCCGATCACACCTAAGAAAAAGATCGGTGGCGACTCCCCTTTTAATAGAATCACAAGTTGGTTTTCAAATTTTCAATAAATCGCCTCAATTAGCGACCGAAGCTAAATTTTTACGTCGCTACATATACAATATTAAAATGGAAGAAATTAAATTAAATTGTGAGTAAAAAGAAATTTAAACACATATAAAATCAATTTGTGGCCTATTTTTCAAGTTCATCTTCCATGGAATAGTTTGGATTCAAATCATCATTGTACCAAAACAAGAATACTAATGCATACAATTGTTCATCATGGTGTTGCCATCAACTTTGAGTTGGTGTTGAGTTAGCTTTTGACACCAACTCAATCAACAACATTATTAATATTAGAAATTCTACCACACATGTATATGTGTGAAAATTACACACTTAGAACACAAAGTGTGTTAAAAAATAATATAAAATAAATAATAACACATAAAATATGTAAAATATTAAAATAAAAAAATAGATTAAAATGTGAGTAAATTAAATTTAAACATGTAAATACATCACTAAAAACTCTATCATACACGTATGCGTGTGGCAACCACTTATTTAGAATACGAATTTATGTTTAAAAATAACATACAGTGAATAATGAAATGATTAATATATACAATTGATGAAAATAATAAAGTATATATAATATAATTAAAATAAAAATATTAAATTAAAATAAAGCTTTGGTTCAGTAGTAAAGGTTATTTCATTGATATAAATAACAGATGTTCAAATTCAATCACATGTAAATTTTTTATTGATTTTTTAAAAAGTAAATGACTAAAGTACTCTTGAATAATATGACTTATTTTATTACGAAAATACATTTTTGTAATTTTCATAGTCGAGTTGGTGTCAATATATATAAAAATTCTGACTGAGTTGGTGTCACTCATAATTGGGTCTCAATTCGGTTATTAAATTACCAAAATGCTTTTAACAAAGCAATAAATATTAATTTAATGGTACTTTTGTCTTTTTATATAGATCTAGAAGAATTCTAGTTTACAATAAGATTTGAACCCAAAACATCAAACATACACTCTCTCAACTTTGTCATTTTAACTAAAACAAGGTTTGGTTTATAAGTGAATTCTTAATAAATATATTGTATAATTATTTTCACTCATATTGTGGGTATGCCATAATTATTTTTTAATAAAAATACATGCAAAATTATAAAAATATTTATTAATAAATGAATATATATTTTTCTCATTTTCTAACATGACATTTATTAAAATAATAATTTTAGAAATAAAATGAATTATGGAAAAAAATATGAAAAATACTTAAGCAATTCAACTTTTCACATTTTTTCTAACACTAACAACTACCATGTTCAGGTTGGGTCAAAAACTATATCCTGAGGCTAAAAAGGGCAACAACCGCCATGTTCAATTTTTTCCTTTTTTTCCATCATTGACTAGAACGAGTTTGTTGCGTTTGAGGTTGTAATTGAAGGTAGGCATGGTTGGGGGAATATATAAGTGAGGATGAGGTCTTGGAAATCTAGTAGATGGAAAGCCATGCCAGCAACTACACAACCGATTTCTAGTCTGATGGCATGATGATGAAGGATGTGAAAATCGAGGGGTTCGAAGTAAAAGTTATTAGTGTTGATAGTTGTGAGCAAAGGCGATGCCCAATGCTCGAGAAATTCGACGAAAACTAAGGAATAGGGCTAGGCATATAATAAATTATTATTTATAAAATAAAAATTAAAAAAAAAGTAAATCTTGTTTGTGGGTTATAAAAAAAACTATTTTACTTATAAATTATTATTTTAATAAATAAATTTCAGAAAAAGATAAAAATAAGTATTTATTTATTTATAGTTTTGTATGTATTTTTATCGAAAAATGAACCATTAATTTTTTTTATTTTAAAAATTGTTATTTTTGAATTTTTAAGAATAAAAATTAAATTGACAAAATGTGTAAAGTTGAAAGTTAAATTTATTGAAAATTTTAGAATTAGGACTAAATTAATAAAAATCTATCAACATTAGAGGGCTATTTTTATTATTATGCCAATAAAATCACCACAACAAAATTCAACAACAACAAAAACACCCTAATAATAGTTGAGTTACTATTTGCATAGTTTGCCTTCTCACATCCCGAAAATCAAATTAGAAGGAATTGGTTTAGTGAAACTTAAAAGAATCACGAATTAATTCTTGAGTTAAGATTTCGAAATTATGTAAGGTAATTTGTTTTGGTTTAATGGTTAAGAGATGTGAGTTTTGTGTGTGAGGTTTTGGGTTTAAATCTTGTCTCATGAATTTTTGTTACTTTTGTCTAAACCCCTGTACTTGGGCATATGATTTATAAATTATTTTCATTCAATTAGTGGCAATGATGACTTAATTAATGATTCAGTGGTAATGCTTTAGCTTACTTTTTAATTATGTGATCGAATTATTGTGTATACAGAGTAGAATTTTTTATTTTATTATTAATATTTTTTTTTTATGTTTTATGTTTTAAACTCTGGGAAAAATTTTAACTAACCAGGGATTGAGTGGGGAAAGTGAGTGGTTTAAAAAAAAATTCTAATTAATTTTTCCCAAAATTCCCATGTTTCTCTCCCACTCTATTTCACGTTTCTTTTCCCCATCTTTGCAGTTTCTTTCTTCTTTTTTTCTTTTTTTTTTTTGTTCTGCCGTTCTCTATCCTATTTCTTTTTCCCATATTTTTGGTTCATATTTTGACAAGAAAATATCTTTTACCCTGTACTTCTGCTAGTTCCATCTGTGCTGGACCTTTACTTCTGCAAGTTCAATCTGTGTTGGGGCGTGATCATAGTCTTCTTGTTTAAGCCACTTTTCCATTTAAATAAGCTCGTACATGTTTGATGAGAGTTTGTCGTGAAAATAAGTTGATTTAATTTCTTGAACAATTTTATAGCATCTGAGTTGCTTGGGTCAAAAGTGGATGGCTAAGTTTATCTCTTTAAGTCAGGTTTTAAAATGGTAGTCTTAATTACTGGTTAGTATACACGTTATGTGATGGAATCAATTGTCTTCACTGTTTACTAATAAAATCATTTACTTATAAGTTGTCCTTGTTGCAAGCTTTCCAGCATCTTAAATTGTGTACTGTTATTCTTTTTTATCTTTTTGGTCAAATGCTTCTTGGATATGCTTAGAAGCTGGTAATTCGATTGAAGTGGTTTTGCATTAAAACCCCTCATATGCTTTGACATTGCTCTAATCCCTCCTACCATTGGTTCTAAGAGTCAAAGTCAAGAAAATTGCTCATTGTTTTCTTTGTTAACGTTATGTACTTTAAAGCTTGCCACTCAATTGCGACCTATCACCACCAATTCTTTTGATCACTATCGTCCCATTATAGGTAAATAATACTTGATTTAATTTTCACTGTATTATTCTTTCATCGTATTTTCGGAATCACCTTTGGTAATCTCCAAATATCATGTTTTGGCATGGAGATTAAGTTACCCTACGATAGTTTATCTTTGCAATATATCTTTAATATAAGTTTGTATGATTTTCTACTGCAAACCCTAGAAATGTGGCTCGTGTAAATTAAATGCTTCTAAGCTACGAAAATTTAGAAATTCGGTTTGTGATTCTTATATTTTAAAACATTTTACTCTTGTAGTTGAATTATTAGTTTAGTGACTATGATGATATCACTCAGTGCATTTGAAATTTTACTTGTGTGTGATTTATTAAATTATTTTTAATAATGGCTACTTCCGTGATTTTTTTATATTTAATTGTTTTATTTTAAATCGTTGCTAAAATTACGACTTTAATAATTGATTAAATTCTCAGTAAAATTAGTTGGAAATTCTTCTGATATAGTTGGCATACTGTAGAGCGTATGGTACTCCATCATTTCTTGGTGTTCATTGTGCGGACTATTTCGAATATCCGAGAGCATTGTTATAGTTGCGCTTTGTGCATTTGGTGTATTGGTTGATCATTGACTAACTTGCATTTATCGCACAACAAAGTATTATCATTGTTGGCACTTGCGCCATTTTTATCGGTCGTTTGGTGTTCGGTTGGACATTCATGTGTCCGAATATCTTTCCTCCTATTACTTGGGCAAAAGGATTAAATGATTTTGAACATTGAATTGAAATGTTCTCGCTATTTATTGAATGCATTGATAATTTTTCATTATTGTTTTAATTGTTATTTTCGTTAGTTCATGGGTTGTAGATGACCTGTAAGCGTTTAGTCGCCTTTAGTGGTGTTGGGATTTTCTAGGTGAAGTTTGTGAAACAACAATCCTTCGGTGTTGTAATTGTGGTTTAGGACTATTATTGCGATCGTTTGGGGTACTGATATACTTTTCATGGTTCTACATCAAAATTTAATTAGGTGTATAACGAAAACCCAAAAAAATAACAAATGGAGAAAGTTGAAAAAGGGGACTGTCGACGCCACATGGCTGTGTGCCAGGTCGTGTTGTAGGCTGTATGTAGCACATGACTGTGTAGACCACACGGGCTAGGCTATTTGGGTCGTGTGGGCCACACGGGCATGTGTAGGTTGTGTGTTAGGTCGAGTGGGCCACACGGGCATGTGTAGGTCGTGTATTAGGCTGTGTGGGCCACACGGGTTGGCCAATTGGGTTGTGTGGGCCACACAGGTCTGTAGGCCCATTTTTTGCAAAATTTTACCTAGGCCTGTTTGATTCGGAAATCCGTAATTAGACTTTTCGTAGGGGTCATACTGCTTAATTAAGGCTTTGAAACAAGGTATCTATTAATCTAATTTTGTGTATGATGTGTTTAAATATGTGAAATATATATTTGCATGATTCGATTAAGTTTTGATGAGTATGATATGTTATTCATTAAGCATGATTTGTATCTGCTATAAAAGCATGTGTGACATGTACATTTCTGACATCTGTTAGTTCTGCATGTGCATTGGGATGAGATTTGTGTTTATGGAGGAAGTGTGGGCAGTTTAATTTATCTGTAATTTCTGGTAGTTCAGCCACATATATTTATACACTTACATATGTATTTGGTGATAAATCACCTATGGATCTAAAAACTAAGTTGCATATATTCTTAAAAGTGTCATATTGACACTAAGTAGTGTGTAGGGTCGTATGGGTATTTAATACCCTATACGGTGTGTAGGGATGGTCGGAGATAATGTGTAGTGGATGGGGTAGGATTTGCACATGCATCTGTATTTGAATATGAACATGCATCTGTGTCTGAATCTAAATATGCAACTATATTCGATTATGAAATTTATCTAATTCTGTATATGAGAGTATGTTTGAGTCTGTATCTGAAAACGTAACTATTTAGTTGTGCATATCTAATTTTCTGTTTGGGTTGCGTTTTACACACTGAGCTTTATAACTCACCCATTTATTTTGTTTATGACTTTTCAGATAAACTTTGAGTTTAGAATCGGATGGCGTGCAGTAGCTCAGATTGATTCTCGATTCATAAATTAAGATAATTTATGTTTTTAATTATTTTGGACTGTAACTTTGTTTAGACTTCGTTTTGGTTTTTGGTTCCGTTTATTTGTTTTTTGTTAGTATTTAAACATGAAATTGCAAAACCCTACTGATTAACAAACTAAAATTTAGTTTTCAAAATTATAGCACTGAAAAGTTTTTTCGCAGCAAAATTAAGTAACCCTTAAAGAGTTTTTTAGCAAGTGTTTGTCTTTAAACTGGAAACGTTTTGCCAAAATTATTGCTTTCAAAACACGATTTTGAATTCAAATTTTGGGTTTGAGATAAATGATTCTGGATTTAAGTTTTTCTAAATATCTGTGAAAGTTTTGCCAAATTTTATGTTTCCAAATCGCACTCCAAATTTAATTAAAATAAAAGTTTTTAAACAAGCTGATGTAATTTCTCAAATATAGTCATAATGTCTAGGCCGGATTTGGGCGTTACATACATTTTTCTTTATTGCTTTTTTCTTTTACGTTTTTTTTTTTTAATTTCCTTTCTTCTTTTCCCCATACCTTGAGCATCGCCCAACTTCTTTTGCCATCGTAAGTGGTCTGCACCAACCAACCGTCACCACCACGCACCTCCTCTCCTTCTCCTCTCTTTGATTATTGGCTTGGATTGGCCGAGAAACGACTTGAAATCCTCAAAACCAAATCCAAGTTTGAACTCTTCTTTGACCAGACATCCACCGTACGCCGTCTGATCACAGTGGAAATTCAATATCTCTCCCTCCTCGCCGTGAGCCACTTTTCCACCGTTGGGATCGTCCAAAAGACACCCCGAACCCCTTCAACTATGAAATGAGGAGTCTTCTCCTTATTGTTTTTCGAATCGAATGAATAAATTTCGTGTTAATCGAGTTGACGAGTTCTATTTTATCATCCTAACTCGATTTGAATTTTTTTTTGAAATCAAGTCGAGTTGAATTGAGTGAAATTTTTCGAGTTAAATTAAAAATATTAAACATGTCAAATTAAAAACTTGTTAAAATATAACTAATTCCATGTTAGAGCACATAAATTTGAAATCATATATATTTGAAATCTTTTTTAAAACAAAATAATAAAAGAATTAGATATTTTATTATGATAAACTTGAATCAATAATTAACTTATTTAGATCCCAAAATTATTATTTTAGAAAAAATTTAAAATTTGAACTTTCTTTATATATTCTTTAGAATTTTTTTTTAAAAATATAAAATTTGGAATTTTTTAAAAATATTTGAAATTTTAAAAATTACTATGTATTTTTGAAATTATTTGTAATTTTTGTTGAGAGAGATGTTAATTTATTTATTTTCAAAATTGACAAGGACCAAAGAAGTATTTACACCAATCTGTTATTCGAATTATTCGAGTTGTAGAACTCAACTCTCCACGAACTCAAAACTAGAATTACTTATTCAAGTGGACTTAAATAACTTAAAATTTTAAAAAATAATTAATTTTTTCAAATCAAATTAAATTTTGCTGATTCTTAATTTTGAATGTATTAGTGGTGTATAGTGATTGCGAGAGAGCGCGAGTAGGAGGGGGAGGCCAAAAGTGATGTTAGGGAGCCCAAAGTCAAGGGAAAAATAGGTGAAAAGAGCACCCTTTTTCTCTCATCTTTGTTGTTAAGTCAAGGGAGGAAGGGTGTTTTTAAGTCGAGGAGGCAGAGCTAGGATGATGGTTGATGGTGAATTGGTGATGGCGTGGGTGGCTAAGGCAGGGGTATGGTGGCCGCGGAAGGCCGGCTGTGATGTGAGTGAACAACTTGTAGGGGCCAAATTGAAATATTTTCATAGCTGGTGCCTTTTCATAAATTTCCTTTTCATAATTCACATATAATTTTATAATAATTTTTAATTCATCTGATAATATTTTATATTTTTAATTTTATATATTTTTGTAATTTTTAAATATTTATAAAAAAACTTAAATGTGAGATGGCATACTCGTCCCAATGCCTTATTTTTTAAAAAACTTTTTAAAACATAAGTCTCTTTTTTTAAAAAAAATAATAATTTAATTTTATAAGATAAGATTCATATTTTTCAATACAATCTAAATATCATAAATCCATTAAAACAAAGTAAACTATATCAAATAAAAAATTGATTTTATCAATAGAAACCCAAAATTACAGCTTAGTCATAACTAGTTCAGAACAAAGAAGTCGTCATCTAATATATTACCAAACCTTTTAATACATACATGTAGCCATCAAATATATAGAAGTATAACCAAACATTGCTTCATATTTCTAACCTAAGACTCTAGATTTGATATTTGGTGAAAACCAATACATGTATAAACAATGATTTTGAGTCTTAATACTTGGGAGGCAACGTTGAATGCTTCCATCCTCAAGGTAGTAAACACCAGCTTCACGAGAAATTAATGGATAATCTTGTTTGTGAAGGCTATAATCCATGTCATGTAAGAAGTAAATACAATTCTTATCAAGTTTGTCACAATTTTTTACTGCTAAGCAATCTCCGGCTCCCACAAATAATGATTGATTACCCACATCAGTTAATACTGCCGTATGCAATGTATCACCAATTGTCTGAATCTTCTTTACTTGGAACGTAGCTGCTTGAAAATACATGAATAGGCTTGTGCGATCACCGTCGTCATTGTCATTGTCGCTGTCGCTGTCACTGTCGTCCAAATCCATTATTCTGTCATATATTTGAGTAACCACCAATAATTGACCGTTTGATTCCACCAAATACGGCCACCGGAAAGAGTCCTTATAATACAAAATGCTCTCTTCGTCATCTGCAGCAAAAACTAAATTAGTGGGTGGAGGTGTGGAGCTGATCAACTTCAGATTCACACGTTGACTTCCTAAAGTTATGGAATGATTTTGAAAACAAGGATCTTGATTATTATTTTCCTCATCTGAACTCAAGATGCAGGCATATAATTCCCCATCAAAGAAGGAGAAATTCCCATAATAATATTCATCACCTAGTAGCCCTTCAACGATGGTCCACCTCTCATCCTGTGGTCTACAAAGTGCCAAAATTCTATTATTAATAGAAAATTTTACCACTACTATGCATTGTGATGCATCAGAGGAAGATATTTTAACTCCATTTATTATGCAAGCAGCAGGGTTCCATCCAGGGTGTCTAGCAGTGAAACTATCTTTAAAACTTGATATTGTCGACAATGGTGGAAGCGGAATTTGAGACCTTGAGATGGGATCAAACAAAAATATTCGTAGATCATCAACATCCATGCCTGTGACGAGGAAAAGCCAACCTTTAGAACACCCAGAAAACCAACCTCCTTGGGCGGATCCAGGGAGATTAAACTTACGAATTTTGCCCTCACAAATATCAAAGAAACTCAAATATTGAGAATTTCGGTCGTAAGGAAGCATCAGCCATAGTAGCTGTGGCGTTCGCTTTATATTTGATCTCCATTGCTTGCAGACAAGGTCGAACCGGAGACGATCCTCTAAATCCAAACGCTCAAAGATTGAACTCCATATGTCATTGGGAAGTTGGTTCCAAGGTGCATGAACCGTCATCTTGCTTGTGGATGACTTCAACAATGTCCTGGTCTTGGAGAACGAACAGCAACCTCTGAATAGATTAAACGCCAAAGTTTTATAGGCAAGAAACATATATTTGATCATCCTCATTGTGTTATACCAAAAAAAGAACAATTTGATGAACCAGAAGTGCTTCTAATAGCTATGATATATATAAATATACATAAATCGATTTAAGAGTTAAAAGTATGATTAGGACTTTAATTCCTAATTTTAAGATGGAATAGTTCCAATGAACCATTAGAAAAGGCACAGTAAATTGTGGTGGTTCATTATTAGGATTGGTCATTATAATATTTTCAGTTCTAATTTTTTGTTAAAAGAATTCTATTTCACTCACAATAACTATTATCTATTTATATTATATATAATGTTTGATTGAGTTGATATGATCTATTAATCGAGTTTTAATTCAGTTGTAATTTTACTAAAAATTCTTTTTTTACAAAGCAACAAATATTATTTTGAAGGTATTTATATATTTTTACATTATGATAAATCTAGAAAAAAATATATATGCATATGATATAATTTGAACACAAAAAAACTTATTACTTATCCTCCCAATTTTATCAATTTATCTAAAGTTACATTTGATTTTTACGTTAGTTTTAATAAATTTATAACATAATTATTTTTACTGATATAAGTGTATCATAATCTAATATTGATAATGTTATTGATTAAATTATCGTCAAAATCAACCTAAATTTAATAATAACACCCATATATTTTAAACATGTAATTTATACATGCATAGTAATTAATTTATACTTATACTTTGTATTTGAGATTAGATATTGGACCTTTTTTTGTTTTTCTTTTTATAAAAAAATTGCCTTTTTTTTTTCTTGAAAGAATTATATTTCAATATTTTCTTTTCCTAAAAGAATTTGATTTCAATTGAAATCATTTAATCGCTTTATCAACATGTTACTTATAAATAGATCTGCTAATGGTTTCGGATAAGGTTTTTTTATGTCTGGATTCAGGTCAAATATGTAAAAAAAAATCTGCAGTTTTTTTTTTTACTGTTTTTACTTCTTCTTTTTGCTTTTTTGTTTTTTTTTTTTCACTATTTTACTATCATTTCATTTATTTTAGTGTTATTTAAATATATATATATATTAATTTATTTTCAATTTGTTAGAAAATATTTTTTAATATTTTTAGTATTTTTGATATATTGTATTTTTAAAAAAAATTATATAAAAATTAATATTAAAAGAATTAATACGAGTCGGGCCAGGTCGAGCCCGAATTTTAACATTTTTATCCAGTCTAAACTCGAGAAAAATTTTAAACCCATTTTTTAAGCCAGGCCTAATAAATGAACCTAAAATTTTAGTTGAGCTCGACCTGACTTGGCCCATAAACACATCTACTTATAAACTGCACCTTAGATTCAAATAAATTCTAAATAACATTTATGTAACAATTTTCAAAAAAGAATTGATGAAAAAATTAATTGTGGTTTTAGTGAGATGCTAAATACTATCTTTAAGGTTTAAATTCAATCAATTTATATATATGTTTAGATTTTATAGAAAAAAAAGTCAAAAATACTTTTAAAATAATATTTATTATTTTATAAATATAATTTTTCTTTTCTTTTCTTTTCATTTCTTTTTTAATTTCATAATTAAGTTAGTATTCTATTAACGAGTAGTACCAACTTAGTCAAACTATTAGGGTATATTTAATTCACATTATATAATATTACACCCCATAATCTCACATTTCAAATTAAGATTATCTTGTCAGGATTCAAGCCATTTCTACCGCCCATAACTTCACATTCTCAAATAGTTTTAAGATGTTGGAATATAGGGTGTAATCTCACTATCACTCATTCATTAAGTTATCTTTGATTATAGGTAGAATTTGAAATTTTGGATCAATTTACCCTTTATTTTTTATTTTAATATGTTTCGTTCTATTTTTTTAATAAATTTAAGTCTAAATAAAAATTTTATTTATTTATTTTTAATAGTGAAATAATAGCGGTTATACTTTAAGTGTGTTTGGTTGGTCAAATCTTACATTATGGCTAATAATATTATATTTTCAACATTCCCACCGTAATCTTGTATTCTCAAATAGTGTCAAGACACTGTAATATACTATGTAATGTCATTAATACCCATTACTTAGTTAATCTTAGATTACAGGCGTAATATTAAATTTACCTTTTATTTTTATTATTTTAAGTAATTTAATTTTTTCAAATAAAATTAAAGTCTAATTAAAACCAAAAAAATGTATTCTTATTATATTTACTCTAACATTTTATTTATTAGTATATTAATTAGGTTATAATTATAATGATGGTTGGTGTTGCAATAACTTTTCATGAATTATTATAGTTATGATTTTATAAAAAAAAAAATTCTACATCATATATTTTAATTATTAATATATAAATTGTAATAAAAATGTAATATTTTATCATAAATTTATGAAAATTGAAACTAAAATTATTAAATGAACTAAACTTTTGAAAAAAAAAATTGTATAACAATGATGAAACAGTAAAATGTACTTCTAAGTAATCCTGCATTTCATCAACCAAGTATATGAATCTTACATTTTGACCAAATGAATCAAACAAGGTAATGTAACATATTGGACACTCCACCTCGTAATCTTACAATCCCATAATCTTATTACAATATGTAATCTCACATTTTTTAGCCAAATCTTCTAAAATTATAATGGTTATACATTCTAAAGATTTATTTATTAGTATATTTATTAAGATAATAATTAGAGCGAGATCCACTTACACTAGTGTAAAGTAGTGTAAAACTAAATGTAGTTTTTTCACTTTTTTGTATATTTTTTTATGATTAATATTTAACTATCCAACTTTCATAATTCATATTGCATTCATGTAGATCATGCACGCCAAATTTGAATAATATTAAAATTTTCTAACTATTTTTTATGTAAAAAAAACTTTCAACTATTCAATAAATATTAATATATACACTATTTTAGATCGGTATAATAGAGATATGGGATCAGTTCAAATATTTACATGCATGACAAGTACAATTATATTGTTAAATTCAATAGTTGGAATGTTAAAATAATATACGGAATTTCTCCCCTTATGATTATGATTTGTATATTTAATTCAACATCATATATTTACTTATTAATATATACATTGTAATAAAAATAAGAATTATCAAAATTTAGCATACTTTTATAGAAATTGAGACTAAAATGTAAGAGCTTGATTTTTAATGGTGTCGAAAAAGACGATTTCAAAACCTTATTTCCGTAATTCAAGATCGTAAATATTAAATTAGAATATTTATGGAATCAGTATAAATGAATATTAAAGTTTAGTACTTCAATTTGTCTATTAATTGCTTAATTGGGGTATAAGGACTAAATTGTAAAAGTCTTATCACTATATATTTTTAATTGGCCAAAGGTTCAAGGACTTAACTAGCAATTATTCAAAGGACTAAAGTGACTAATAAATCATTTTTAATTAGTGCATAGTGGATGATGATGTACATGTCATTATACTTAATTAATTTAAGTTTAAAGTATAATAAACTAATGTTTAATAAATAAAAACTTGATTTATTAAATCTTAATTATGTATATAAGTAAAGTGCAGGGGAAAAGATGAGGGTCATCATCTTTCCCACTGTCCATTGAGAAGAAAAACATAAAAACTCGACGGTTGAAGGCTTGAAGCATTCCACCACACATTAGGTAAAATTTCTAAGTGATCTTTTTATAATTTTTTATGTTTTTGAGGTCACGAGAGCTTGATTTAGTTAGTCCATGTACCACTTTGTAAAACTGTTAAAGTTTTTGAAAGTTTTCATTGTTGATTTCTTGAAGAAATTGGTGTTAAATTGATAGATTTTAAGCTTAGATGTGAGAAAGGATTAAATTGTAATGTTTGATTGTTAGGTTTGAACAAAAGGAATAAAGTGAATAAAATGTAAAATTTAAGTGAAATTTTAGTAATTCTAGATAGTATAGGGTCCCTAAGGTATGTACTTGAAATCGATTCTAAAATCGAAGCTCAAAATTGAAAATTATGGCTATTTCAATTTTAAGGACTAAATTAAATAAAATATAAAAATTTAGGGGTATCAAAAACTAAAGTTTCATAGGTTCATTCATATCATGATATAATGTATAATTTTTTTTATATTTATGGATTGAATGAAATAATCGAATAGATCAAGAATTGGATCAAACAAGAGATAATCGCGGAAAAGCTAAAATTGTTGATTAGTCCTTAGAGTCTCAACTTGACCAAGTAAGTGCATATGATATATATATATATATATATAAGTTTTTATGTATTTGATTCTTGTATGTATGTTTGATTGTGAATTGATTGGTCATGAATTGATTCAAAAGGGTAGATTTAGACTAAATTGTAATGAAATGATTATATGTGTAAAAGATGCCCGAGTGAACTTAGTAAATGTTAGGATATGATTGACATGTCAATAAGGTCTTGTGCACATTTGTACAGATTGATGACATATATTGCTTAGGTACTACATTTGTTATGGATACTCAAATACATGTGGGACAAGTTTAGCTCGGATGAGTAACTTGATATCGTTTTAAATATTTAACCCGGACAGGTAACTTGACATGTATACATGCAATTGGAAGTGTCATTATAAAATTTTAGCCGGGACAAGTAACTTAGGACGAATATATTCAGCTTGGACGAGCAACTGGTGTAGTATAGTATAGTACCTGTGTATCTGAGTTATTTTACTAGGGTTTATTGGGTGGAACAATTCATAGAAATTGAAATGAGGTATAATGATCTCGATGTTCACTTGTGAAATGTTAAATTGAACTTGAAAATGTAGGTATCATCCCATGATTGAATAAGTTTTGAGTTTTGTTAATCAAAATGACATGAATTGGAATGATAAGTGATTGAGATGTTATATATTACATGATGAAGCTCACCTTGTTGTTGTTGTGAATTGTCATGTCTAGCCAATCTATGTCAAGCTAAGTAGCTTGTTGTGCTTAATTGAAATATAATGTAAGTTGTGTTTAATGCCTATGAACTTACTAAGCATTTAATATGCTTACCCCGTTGTTTTCCCTTTTCCTTGTAGATCGTCACCTTGCAGAACAGTCAAGTCAGACTGTCTCAAAGCTCACACTATCCTTATTTCAGCAACTAATTTGATTATCTTAAGTCAAGGAATTGTGGCATGTATATAAGTGTTTTGGCATATACTTTGATATATAAGATGTCTTGATGATTTGGTTTTTTGATTCATATATGAAGATGAATGTATAAGTATTTCATGCTTAAAGATGTGATGTTCTATAACTATATGAATGGTAGATAGAATGGCATGAAATGAGATAGAATTGGCAACTTTCTCGGTTGGTGAATGAGATGAAAATGTTTGTGAACATATATAACTTGTAACATGCCTGAATAATGTGACCTAATCTTGATAGATGATGGTTATACTTAATGCTTTTAATTTCTATTTGTGTATTTTTTTTCATAATTGATTATAATGAAATTGAAATGGTATGTTTAAAAGTAGTTTGACATAGATAAAGTTTAGAAATTACATGACTTGAATATTAGCTTGTAATGACATTGAATTGTTTCGGTTTAAATGGTGTAGAAGTAGTGATTAACTTGATAAAAACTTAAACATAGATGCTTGAACTATTTGGCATGTTTTTGGTATGTTTTGATTAAATTGAAATTGGTTTTTATTGTATAAGTTGTATGGTTTGGCTAAAAATCATGAACTAGGTACCAAATGACTCATTTTTACCAAATACAATGTAACACCTCTAACCCGTATTCGTCACCAGAATAGTGTTACAGAGTTTTACTTATAAATACAGAACATTTACAGATCAAACTTATAGTTTACTATTCATTTTTCGAGATTTAGTATTATGTCCCTTATTTGGACACTCAAGGCTCAATACAAGTAATAGAATCAAATTGAGATTATTTTGAAACCTCATAAAATTTTTCTCAAATTTTATAAAATTTCACTTATGAACAGTAACACACACGCCCATGTGGTTGGGTCGTATGGTTGCACACGCCCGTATGGTTTGGGACACGCCCGTGTCCGTAACCCGTATATCTCTCTGTTTGTGATGTCATCAATAAATTAAGGGCACACGGCCATTTCACACGCTCATGTGCTTAGGCCATGTGATAAATTAATTTCTTAAAAATAACTGCAGACTTCATACGGCCAGGGCACACGCCCATGTTCTAAGGCCGTGTCCCTCACACGGCCAAGACACACGGCCGTGTCTTAGCCCATGTGACTAATTCTAAGCATTCTGTTTTGCTAACTTAGGGTGCAAGAGACACACGGTTGGATCACATGCCCATGTACTCAAGCCGTGGGTCACACACGCCCGTATGTCTTACCCGTGTGGACAAAATAAGGTCATTTCATAACCTTATTTCTCACACAAACTTAACCATTTTCCTGCACAAAAATTCAGGAAACCACTTATCCATCATTTTAAAGAAAACTTATTTAGCATATTCACTTCGGCCCTCTGATTCAGACCTTCTATTACTACTATCTATAGCTCGTCGCACGGAAGCTTGAGAAGCACTCTCAGCTTCCTCTGATTCAGCTCTTGCTTGATTGGATGACATTTACTATATGAAAAACACATTTAAAAATGGTCAGGAGATATCACACTATCATCAATTATATAATGGTATGTATAGCTAAACTCGTACTTGCTACTTTAGTCTTAGAATCGGCTAAATCGTAGCTCTGATACCGATAAATGTAACACCCTTAACCCATATCCGTCACTGGAATAGGGTTACAGAGTATTACTTATAAATACAGAACATTTATAGATCAAACATATAGTTTACTATTTATTTTTCGAGATTTAGTATTATGTCCCTTATTTGGACACTCGAGGCTTAATACAAGTATTAGAATCAAATTAGGATTAGTTTAAAACCTCATAAAATTTTTCTCAAAATTTATAAAATTTCACTTATGAACAGTAACACACACGCCAGTGTGGTTAGGCCATGTGGTTGCACACGCCCGTGTCCATAACCCGTGTATCTCTCTGTTTGTGACGTCATCAATAAATTAAGGGCGCACGGCCATTTCACACGCCCGTGTGCTTAGGCCGTGTGACAAATTAATTTCTCAAAAATAACTATAGACTTCACACGGCCAAGGCACACGCCCATGTTCTAAGGTCGTGCCCCTCACACGGCCAAGACACACGGTCGTGTCTCAGCCCGTGTGACTAATTCTGAGCATTCTGTTTTGCCAACTTAGGGTGCAGGGAACATACGGCCGGATCATATGCCCATGTACTCAGGCCGTGTGACACGCCCGTGTGTCTTACCCGTGTGGACAAAATAAGGTCATTTCATAACCTTATTTCTCACCCAACTTAACCATTTTCCTACACAAAAATTCACATATATCTACCAACCAAATCCAACCAATTTCCATCAATTCATTTAGTATATTGTCATTTTTAATCGTATCTATAAATTTACCTTTATCTTACTTATTACTTTATGCTTTGAGAAATGCATTTCTTGCTTGTTTTACATGTAAAATTCTATGTTAATATAAACTATATTATACCATTCCAAAACATATATCACTAGTCATTTCAAATAGCTAGTTTACAAACCAGTATATACTAATTTATCATTTGACCACATTAGCCTATACATGCCATTATATCAAAATAAATTCATCATTTATACCAAAATTAAGAAGTTGATAATGTGATGATTTCTCCGACCTGAATCCAACCTTCACGAGCTTTGAGCACTTGTCAATTTGATCGTATCTTTTAATCCGAGACTTTTTTTCCTCGGTGTTTTTCTTTGTTTGACACTTCCGGATCAATTCAAGCTTGAAAGGTTTCCTTTCTATCTCCTAGGATTTCCATGTATTTTATGGAGAAGATGATGATATAAAATGGGTTTAATTCTATTAATTATTTAACATATATTAATTAATTCAATTTCTAATTTAGTCCTTACCCTATTTAAATTTTTCCATGGATGACTCACCAAAAATATCTACATATTTTTCATCAATGATCTAATTGCTATATAAAGACCTCATATTTTGAATTTCATAGCTATTTGATCCTATAGCTATTAGAATCCAACTTTAACATTTTATTCAATTTAGTCCTTTTTGCAATTAGACACAATATCAATAAAATTTTTCCATAAAAATTTTCATGCTTTATTCCTATCATATTACTTATCATTTTATGAAATTTAAATAATTTTATTTTCAAACTCAGATCTGTGGTCCCGAATTCACTATTACGATTTCACTGAAATTTGGGCCGTTACATACAAGGTCCTCATCTCGATGAACATTTTTCCTTTTCGCAACGCCGGACGATAGTATGTGATGTCGCAACGTCAAGTGGCCTAACGTCGTGAAGTGACAAACTATTTAACAACATCACAACGTGGAAGAGATGGCGTCATGACGTCGGCCTTGAAGTTTTAAAACTTTGTAATTTGGTCCTATTTAGTGCTCGGGTTGACAAAAGAACTTTCGTAAACTTGATTAAGGCCCGAAAATAATGTATTATTGTAATTTAATCATGATTGATGTTTGAATGAATGTGAAAATGACTATTTTATTGTGGATCTGATTAGTGTTGCTCTGGCAACAGTTGTGACATCCTGTAGCTCGGACCCAACGATTGGGTCAGACAAAGGGTGTTACATAAAAAATATTAACCGAGCTAAACTTGTTAAAAATAAATTCAATAACAAGGACAATTTAGTAAAGTGTGCTTCTAAATAATCTTACATTCTGTCAACCAAACACTAAAATCTTATCTTCCAGCCAAATGTATTGCATTAGGTTGAAATACCAAAAAAAAAAAAAAGGTTGTCCAAAATCATGATAAAATGAACTTGAATTCGACCCAACTCAATTTGATCACAAGAAAGTTAACAATCCAAGTTTGCTTAAAATGAACCCGAAATGCTTTAAAGCTAAAATAACCCAAATTTGTAATGATTCAAATTTAAAATGTATTGTTGGATTTAGGGGAACTTAACTATAAATAGAGGCATTCCCCCTCATTTGTAATCATTACATTCAGAGTTATTAAATATATTTTGGGAGCATTTACTCAAATACTTGGTATGTTAGTTTTCTTGTGGCTTTTCTATTTGATTCGTGCTTCGCTTTCTTTTGTGCTTGCTTCTGCTTTATTTCGGTACTTTAGAGAATTTCATTGTGAATTATCACTTTCGAGAGGAAGGCTGAATTAGGCGAATTTAAAACAAAACCATCGCTTTAAGGCTACATGGTTTGCCTGACTAAAATTCTAACCTCATGACAAAAGTCAAGGGTTAAGAAACCCCTTTCCTTCCTTATTTTCAAGTGAAACCCAAGGCCTTCTTTTCTCTCTTCTCCCTTTTTTTTCCTTTTTATTTCATTTCTCTCTCTTTCTCATTTCTTCTTTTTCTTTCTTTTCTTTCATTTTTTTTCCTTTTATCTTCTTTTATTCTCCATTTCCTCTTTTTCTTCTCTTACCCTAGGCATTGCCCAACTCCTTTTGTCATCGTAAGTGATTTGCTCTGACCAACTATCACCATCAAACTCCTCTCCTTCCCCTTTCTTTGATTACCGGTTTGGATTGGTCAATAAATGGCCTAAAATCCCCCAAAAATTGAACCGTGTTCGAACTTTTCTTTGGCAAGATCTCCACAATGCGTCATCTGATCATCGTTGAAGTTCAATCTCTCTTCGCTATGATCCACCTTTCCATTGTTAGGTCGTACGAATGTTTAATTCAAGTTTTAAAGTTGATTTGATGAAAATTCATAACTAGCTAATAATATTAACAATTAACTTTCTTCAAATCAATCCCAAATCAAAATTAAATTAGGTCCATCAAATCCACAATTGACATTAAATTTTTTCTATCGACAAAATCATGAAAAATTTAAATATAATAATATTAACAATTAATATTCATCAATAAATCTTCAAACTTGAATTAAACATTAAAAAGTCAACATAGTCATTTTTGAATACCAAAATATATAATTTTTATCAAATACAAGCATCGTATTTAAAAAATGTCAAACTTAAAAAGAACAAATAATATATTAAGCATATAAAATAATATTAATGATTTTTTTATTCCTGTTGAGTTAAAAAAAAAGGTGAAAAGACTTCAAATTATCAAATTCAAATCAGCATTAATTTATAATTTAAAAGTTTCGTATCATTTAAAAATTGAACTCAATAATTAATAGATTGGAACAAAGTTTAATATCTACTATTAATAATTAAAATTTTAAAAACCTATAAATCCATTAAAACAAAGTAAAGTTTATTGAATTGAAAATTGACTTTATCACTGGGAACCCAAAATTAGAACTTAATGCTTAGAAACTTCTTTCATCAAAACAAAGAAAATCGTAATCTAGTATATTACCAAAACCCCTTTGTAAGTATAACCAAAGGGTTTAACTCAGCATTGCTTGCTTCCTATTCCTAATCAAAGATTCTAGATTCAATATTTGGTGAAAACCAATACATGAATGAACCATGGTTTTGAATTTTAATGCTTGGGAAACAATGTTTAATGCTTCCATCCTTAACATTATAAGCACCAGCTTCACGAGAAACTAATGGATATTCTTTCCCACTGCTATAATCCATGTCATGTAAGAAGTAAATACAATTCTTATCAAATTTGTTACAATTTTCTACTGCTAAGCAATCTCCGGCTCCCAAAAATAATGATTGATTACCCAGAGCAGTTAATCCTGTCATATGCAATGTATCATCAGCTGTTGTTTGAATTTTCGTTATTTGGAACGTAGCTACTTGAAAATACATTAATAGACTTGTAACATAGTTGTTATCGTCATTGTTGTCATCGTCGTCGTTATTGCCAACATCGTCATTGTTGTCGTTGTCTCTGCCATTATCATTGTCGTCGTCACTATGGTCACCACCACCATCATCGTCATTGTCACTGCCGCTATCATAATCATTGTCGTCGTTGCCGCCAGCCTCATCATTGTCGTCGTCACTATCGTCATCGTCATTGTTGTCATCGTGGTAGTCCCAAGTGCTTATTGTATCACATATTTTTGTAACCACCAATAGTTGACCATTTGCTTCCACCAAATATATATGACCATCGCGAGCAGTCCTTATGATACAAAATTCTCTCATCGCCCACTGCAGCAAAAAATAAATAAGTGGGTGGAGGTATGGAACTGATAGCTTTAGATTCACACGATGGTTTTCTAAAGTTATGAAATGAGTTTGAATATTAGGAGCTTGATTATTATTTATTTCACGATCTTCACATAAAATGCAGGCATATAATTCTCCATCAAAGAAGGATAAATTTCCATAAAAATATCCATCAGGTAATAGCCCTTCAACAATGATCCATCTCTCATCCTGTGGTTTACATAGTGCCAAAATTTTATTATTGCCATATAATCTTGTCGCTACTATGCATTCCGCTGCATCAAAGGAAGATACTTCAACTCCACTTATTATGCAAGCGGCAGGGTTCCACCCAGAGCGTCTGGCAGTGAAATTTTCTTCAAAACTTGATATTGTCGACAATGGTGGAAGCGGAATTTGAGCCCTTGAGATGGGATCAAACAAAAATATTCGCAGATTATCAACATTCGTGCCTGTGGCCAGGAAAAGCCAACCTTTAGAACACCCAAAAAACCAACCTCCTTGGTTGGATCTAGGGAGATTCAACTTACGAACTTTTCCCTCATACATATCAAAGAAGCTCAAATATTGGGAACTTGGGTAGTAAGGGAGCATCAGCCATAGTAGTTGTGGGGTTCGCTTTAAATTTGTTCTCCGTTGCTTGCAGACAAGGTCAAACCAGATACGATCCTCTAAATCCAAACGCTCAAAGATTGAACTCAATATGTCAATAGGAAGTTGGTTCCAAGGTGCAAGAGCCGTCATCATCTTGCTTGTGAAGAACGAAGCGCAACCTCTCAATAGATTAAACCACACAGTTTTATATGCGTGAAACATATATTTAATCATCCTCATCGTGTTATATGTCGAAGGTCGACTAAGCACTTTCAATACGAAAAAGAAAACGCAATTGATGAAACACAAGGTGCATGTTATACATATTGACAGACTTGCATCATATATATAGATAAACAGATTTGTGTCAGAGTCGAAGTACCTTACGGACTTTAATTCCTAATTTTAAATGAACTTATTGGGTTTTTTACCTAAATAATATAAAAAAATAATTAATTACGAAAAAGTTATAGAAAACAGAATAATTACGAAAATAGGTATTTACTACAGTGTTCAGATAATGTGATCTAAAAACTCTAAGGACCTTAAATGTAAATTTCCCGTTTTAATTAGGTGCTGAAAAAACACTTCAAAAGGTGCTATTGCGGCACCAAATTATAAAAGGATAAATTGCACCCTAAACTCTCTTATTCATTATTATTTTTATCCTCTTTTAATACCAAAATAGATTAGCCTCTTATCAATTAGCCTAAAAAAAATTTCTACCAAAATGTATTTTTGTAAGTAAGTCGATTCCAATTGGAAATCAATTTTTTTTTAATTTTTTAAAAGATACCTATAATTTTATTATCAATTTGATTTACCGGAGACGATATAAAATTATAAATATAAAAGCTTTAGAAACATCTTATTATGTATAAATTATAATTATTAGTTAAATTTATAGTTTCTAAATATAATGAAAGCAAAAGAAACTTACTATAAATATCATTAATTGTTATGTCAAATATAATTTGAACAATAAAAATATTTTTAAAAAAATAAATAAAATTTATTTCAAGTTGAAATTAGCTTACTTACAAAAATACTATTTGGTAGAAAAATATTTTAAACTAATTGATAAAAGGTCAATCTATTTTTTGTGTTAAAGGAGAATAAAAATTAATAATAAATAAGGGGTTTAGGGTGCAATTTACCCTTTTAAAATTTGGTGGCGGCACCGTTAAAGCGTTTTTTCACTGCTATTTAAAAAGGAAAATTTCATATAAGGTCCCTGGAGTTTTTAGATCATCATATTTTAGTTTAGTACCGCCAATATGTCAAGCGACACGGTCGAAATATTGTAGCAAATGCCTATTTTCGTAATTATCTTGTTTTCTATACATTTTTCGTAATTAAATATTAATTTTATATTATTTGGATTAAACCCGAACTTATTCGATTACCTTAAAAATAAATTAATTCAATTAGAAAAAAACACAGTAGGTTGGTTGTTTTTAGAATTCGTGATTAATATGTCGTTGTAATGAAATTTGTAAAATAATGGTGCTTTGAAAAGAAGAAGCATTCTATTTCAATTATAATTACTATTATACTTAATTTGTATTTGTCATACTTTGAATTTTTGGAAGAATAGGATGATCTTGAATGGCGCCGATTATCAATTATACGCCTGGCTAAAATATATGAACCAAAAAGAAAATTTAAAATATACCATTAAGTACTGTAATCTTCACAAATTCAGATTTTGGTTTTACTTTTTTCACTTTTTATATTTTAAAATTTAGGCCCAATTAATAACCGTGTTAATTTTTTGTTAAATTTGTTAATGTGACATTTTGAAGTTATAAAAAAAAACACTCAATTATTAGCTATGTAATTAAAGAAAAATTAACATTATAATGAACTTGAATTTAATAAAATAATTTCAGCGGTGTTAATAGTTAAACCTGAATTTTGTAATCTGAAAAATAGAGAGACTAAATTCCTAGAAATAAATATACAAGAATGAAAATTTGAATTTATTAAGAGTATAAAGACTTACGGTATATTTTAACCAAAAAGAAAAGGCCGGATAGTATACAACTTACCTTTATTATACTACAATTGTCTAATCACTTTTGTAATTAAGTTGAGACGATTTATAATGTTGAAAAGTTTGAGCTTGAGCTAAACTCAAAATTTAGAATTCAATATTTGATTCGAACTTGATTGAATATCTATTTTTAAGTTTGAGCTCAAGCTCAATTAAGCTCGATTTGATAATTAAGCTTAAGGTTAATAATATAGTATAAGCAATAACACAATTTAATAAGATAAAATATTAAAAATAAAAAGTTTGTGAGCTATCTATGTCGAGTATTATTATTCTCAAATTCAGTTCAATAATTACTGAATCAAGTTTGAGTTATTTTCTAATCGAATTTGAGTAGCTTGCAAGCATCAATATCTCATTTATATCCCTAGTTGTTAACCAATTAGGTGAAGAAAGAGAAGAAGATAATGGTTCGATGAAAAAGGAAGGAATGGATATTGGGAGGAAGTCTCAATTCTCTTGGAAGAGATGGGAAATTATGTAGGTTTTGTACATGTTTTTGTGAGTTATTTGCATGACTCTTTCATAGTGGAGGACAAATTTGGCTACATGTTCTAAGATTATTGACATGGAAGTCTGATTTGATACCCTTGACAGTGATGGTGATGTGATGTCTTAGGATGAGACATGTTAGAGGGACTAACAATTAATTACTTTGGGTTCCCACGTGGTCCTCATATAGCCTTAGCATTAGTAGATATGCATAGTTTGCCAAGTTGAGGTTCGAAGACTAGGCATAGTTTTCCAAGTTGAGGTTTGCGAACGAACCATTGGTAAGCTATAAGGTCTGCAATATGGGGTATAAAAATTGCCCCTCCTAGGCAATTGAAGGTTATAAAGTGACCTTCGTGAGCCTGGTGAAGAATTCTCAGCATAGGTATCGGTGATGTAAGAGTCTTGAAGTTTATGATGAAGTGTTATAGATTGTATAGGTGTTCTGATTTTAAGCCTGAATATATATATTTAATCTGTAATTTGAATTCTGAATAATTGAAATTTTTAAATTTATTAAATTTATGGCTGAAGAAATAATTTTTTATATGCATGTTCATTTGAGTTTATTGAAGAAGTTTGTGAAACGTATGATGTGTTACGACGTGTTGGTTGCATTCCTAATGAAACCATTGTTATCTTTAATATTTAGATACACATGTTGTTTATTGATTGGAGGAATTTTTGCGTATGGGTAAAGTTGTGCACGTGTGTGCATGATAACTTACCTAGGAAGTTTCGTAGTAGTCAAAGGGTTTTATCCTATTTATAAATAGGGGTAAGCTTTTTAGTCTTATTACCATTTGTTTTCTAAGTGTTTGGATTTCTGCAATTCTTTTCTTGTTTGTGTTCAAGGTGCAGTTCAGTTTGGTAGGTTTCAATTACTTTAATTTCCTTTTATTATTCTTTAATTTTCCTCTTTATTGTTAGCAAAACATGGGCCCTAGATTGCTTAGTGTTCCTACTGGAAGTAAGGAATTTAAGTGTTGGACGTATGTAGAGGAGATGTGGAAATTATTGGAATATAGATGAATTACGTGTTTTAATAATTTTAGATACAGATTCGATATTTTGAAGGGAAAGCATCAATTGAGTGATATGAATGATGTGGTCGTTGAGAGCACCAAAAATATCTTATTCCCTATAAAATAGTAAAAATAACAGTAAAGAGAAGTAAGGTCGAATCCTCAGGGATCGAATTGTACGAATGCTCGTTTCTTGAAATCCTGGACAATTTCTTAGCCAAGAAAACCTGCGTTCCTGAAAAATAAAAAAAATAGAATTAAGAATCTGGAAAAATAAAAATAAATTTTAAAGTGATTTGAAATTACGAAATTAAATAAATTACAGAAATTAAAATGAGGAATATAAAAATAAATAGAGTTGGGAAAAGAAAGTTTCTTATGTGGCGAGATTCCAGCCACCGGTTGTCTCATTCTGCCTTGGGTTCAATTCTTAGCTTTTAAGTAACCCTTCTCGAGCAGAATAAGCCAGTTATAGTGGAAGAGGACGCCTACAACCACCAGCTCCAAGGATTTAGACTTAAAATTTGGCAGAGCCTGACTCTAGCCAATAATCGCTTTTGTGGGACTATCTTCTGCTAGATCATCACTTCCCAACAGCGAATACCATGCCGTTTTGTCTCTTGGATTCGTCAACCTCTGACGTAGAAAGCCAACGAACCGACTGTGCAACATTCCCAAAACGTACAAAGCGGTCGTTCCTTGCACAAGTTGAAAAGATCACCTATTAAGAGACATGGACGGAAGCGTCAGCCCCGTAATGCGGAGAAGCGATGAATACCCTGTTGAGAAGGCTAAGCCCGGATTCTAAGCCTCATGAACCTTTTTTGGGGAATTTTGACAACCTTCGGCTAGATTGGTTTAGTGGCTCATGATTTTTGGGAAAGAAATAAATAAAATAGATTTGAATTTTTATTGAAGAAAATATGAAGAGAACAAGAGACAAAGTTTTTGGGAGAGGGAGTGTTTACAGAAAAAAAGAGATGATCAATATGTGCCACTCCATCCCCTATTTATAGTACTAGAAAACCTAGTCTATTCCTAATGAAATTCTAAAAGATAAATACAAATAAATAAAGACAATTAAAGATAAATAAAGATAAATGAAAATAAATCCTAAAATTAAATCTAAATAAAAATTCTTAATAATTATCCTAATATAATTGAAATTAAAATAGATTCTTGTGCTATAAAATCTCTTCTTTTACATTTTAGCCCTTAGGTCTTCCATGTTTGCATTTTTGGCACCACTTCTCTCTTTCTTTGCATGTTGGCCCATTATATCTTCAAATTTGCATTTTTTACCTTTAAATTTCCTTCCACCTTCAATTAAGTCCCTAAAAGATAAAAGATCATAAAATAACCCAAATTAGTAGGATCATACTCAAAATAAACATACAATTAGCACATAAAATATGTCGTTCTAGAGTATTATCAATGAACAATTGTAAGAGAGAAAATCATTGGTTTCTTTTTCCCTTATATGTTTTTTAAGTAAGGTTTCATCTACCTTTGCATCTTCTACTTTTTTGTAGAATTTTTAAATGCATTTGGAGTGGCTCTTTTGCAATTAATGGGTTCCTTATGGTAGACTTTAATGATGTATTTATTTGATTGTCAGCTACATAGAGAAGAAGCTTCTGTAAACGTGTTTAGAAGAATATACATTGTAACCTCTACTAGTGAGAATAAACAAAAAGGGTTTGTAATGTTTGCTACTTGAAGGGAAAGAAAAGTTGTTGTAGATAACACTACCAACAACTTGCATTTGGCGAGGGATAAATATATTAAAATTAAGTAAACTTATGAGGAATTCTCTTTTCCTTTGGCTTAGGTTAAACCTTCCACTAAAAGAAGCACCTAGGATCCTCGCTCGTTAAATGCAGTAGAAGAGGCTCAATTGAAAAAGCTGCAGATAAGTTTGCCAATTAGATATGAGCAAGTTCACAGCTTGAGAAACATATGGTAATTATGTTTAATGGAAAAGAGTCCTAACAGTTGGGATGATACGGACTTCAATACCCCTAGTAAGGATCAACTTGATGGGATAAAACCATGTAATGAAGCTTAGCCATATGGGGATAACAGTGTAACAGCAGAGATTCTTTTTGAATCATGTGAAGAACCAAAAAATTGGTTAACTGAGCATGTCTTTTGTCCTGAATGTAGATGGGAATATTGAAGCCAGAAAGAAGAAAACAATGGTGTTATTACGAGGGTTCCAAGAGCTACAAAAGGAAAGAAAGTTGAAAAGTGACTGAAACTTTATGAGCTATTCAAACCATTCAAAGAGTTAAAATTGTTGATGTTACTCAAGGACCATTTGAAGAGAGTACAGGACCTAATTTGGTGGTTCACATGAAGAAAAGAAAATATTTGTATTCATATTCTCTTCCTTCTGTTAGTGAAAGTCCTTTAAGCGGGGATGTGATGGATATTAAGGCTCGTGCAAGCTCTGATACACAATCTAGTATTGGAGGTATTACTTTGAATTTGCTAATTTGTTACATTTATTTTTGCATGTTTTTGTATTTTCTAGGAAAGAGAAATATTGTAACCAAGTGTGTAACACCCCAAACCCGGCCCAGACTTTATGGTCGAATCTGGCGATGTCACATGACAGGGTATTTGAAAACTAGGTTTCTACGATAAATCCATTTTTGTTTAATTACTTTTCTTATCTCTTATTAGATTCTAAAATCCTTACTCGTTAAATCGACTGTCTTAAACATAATTCGTTACAGAAGCTTTTAAAACCGTTTTGAGTAAATCGTATGTTTAGAGAAAACTTTACCTTTTTGAAAATTGAGTTTCCCTACGTCTAGCAGTTATAAATCCATAAAAATAAATAAAAACCAAATTTAAGCAAAAGTCCCAAAAAAGTCCCCAGATTACATCCAAATAAACCACGGTAAATAAAACCATAAATAAAAAATTATAAATCGTAAAAGTCCCAAAAATTGTGGTCACCATCGAGTCCTCTATCGCACGATCCGTCTAGGTTTGGGGATTACCTGTGCACATTAAACAAAGAGGGGTGAGTTTACGTAAACTCAGTGTGTAATCCCACAGAAAACAAACAACAAGAAAACACAAGGTACAAGAAAAAAAATCTTGGTCCTAAGCCCTTTCGATGCTCGATGATCGTGATACACAAGAGCCTTAGCCCATCATAGTATCAGTAACCAAGTCCTACCCAACCAGCCTCTACACATCATCTCTGTCCAACCCTATGCTCCATGTGGGGATTAAATCAACCCACCCAACCCTACACTCCAGGTAGTACTGAATACGGCACAAAACAACAGTTTGTAGCTGAGCTGCTAGTATATTAGGCTTAAGAGTTCAATACACTTCCTCCAAATAAAATCAACCCAACCCCATGCAATGCAACAAACAATACATGACATGCTATCTCATGATATCAGTACGTATAACCAGTAAATGTATACATGCATACTATTATCATACTCAATATATATCCATCAATCAGTTCGTTCATACAATTAGGGGTCTAAGTAATGCTTATCGGCCCTACAGTAGGGTCACAGTCGACTTAAGTGACCCATGCAACCTTAGCAATCAATTCAGTGAAAATGGGCTTACACGTCCATGTGGCCTGCTCGTATGGGCCAACACACTCGTGTGGCCCACACGGCCCAAATTTGCCTTGACCTTGTAGATTACACGGCCTAGCCCAAAATTCCACACACCCATGTGGTTTACCCATGTGGACTCACACGCCCATGTAGCTCACACGGCCCAAATCAATATAGTCCATGTGTCGCACACGGTCTGCCTAACCATCACATGGCCATGTCTTGAACGTACAGCCTAGCCTCGTCGATTACACGCTCATGTTAGGGCACACGGCCTACCACATGGGCGACCACATGCCTGTGTAGCATCGACAGTGGGGTTTTTCGGCTTTTCATCGAACCTCATTTTTTGCGTTTTGGGTACACACCTGGAATCGATTGATGCTAAAATAATCCCTGAGCACTCCAGAACTTAAAAATCGGTATTCCAAGTACAATTTCAGTGACACTAACGAAACTTGATCGAAAATACAATGAGATCAACTTTCAACTATCAAAAACCTTACCTTTGATCCAGAACAGCGTTTCTACACTACTTCAATACCAATCGAAAAACTCTAGCCTTTAACCTTCTCCAAAAACTAAACGAAACCCATCAATCAATATCCCAAAATCAAAATAACTACACTTACTATTCTTACCAAAGCTTACCAAACTCGCGTAAGTACAATCAATGTTAGAAATACAAAAGAAAGGAATGGATTCAGAAAAACAAAGAAAAAAAAAGAGGAGAAGCCCAAGACAAATTCAGCAGAAAAAAGAAAATGGAAGAGTAGGGTAGGACGTCAAAAATTTTGAGGAAAAAGAGAACAGAATTTTGGATGAACCGAAAAATAACCAAAAAGATTTTGATAGAGTCCAAAATCCCTTAATTATCTCCCCACTTCCTACTAACTACACTATCACAACCACCCACTACTCAAATTTTCAATACAATTCAAACTATCAGCCACCAAACCGAGCAAAAATAATCTCCCTTGCCCACACAGGGACTCGAACACCGAACCTTCAGCAGACTAACACTCCATTTAACCACCAAACCAGTACGTAGGCCCATTCTAATATGTACTTATAGACTTCTAATTAAAAGCCTATTGACCAGAGATAAGGCTTAATTCATAAAAATACCAAAATTTGCCCAAGTCATGGCTTGAACTTGAGACCTCTCACCCGCACCCAGAACACTTAACCACTGAACCAGATACAGACGTATACCCAAAAACAAAAATTAAAATTTTGGGGCTTTACAAGGTGAAACATTCTCATTAGAGATAAATAATCATAGTAAGGAATTTGGAGCCAAGATTCATTCCTTGAATGTTTTATTGGGTTGTGAGATTCTTAATGAAGTTCCTCGTGAAAGTTTTAATTGGTCTTTTAGTAGTAGTTCCAGCTTGTGTTGCTTTTATTGCTTATTTGTTTACTAAAATTTATTACTAACTATTTTTTTGTCATATAGATGACTTATACAGGAAATAATTAGGGTACTTCCTCTAACCCTAAAGTCCTTACTATTGCCATCGTGTCTCCTATGCTTGTCTCTACCTCTTCTACAACTTGAGAATCTATTTCTCTTCCTGTCTCAATGAGTTCTACTTCAATTGCTCATGCTTCAATTGTTTCTAGTTCGCCAACCCTAACCACTTAATACTTGGGCTTTAAAGAATCAGTTAATCAAAGTCTAAGTGCTTCAAAAAGTGAACCAATAAATCAAATGCCTTTTATTCCTCTTAAAGAACAGTAGTAAAAGAAAAAACATAAGACTATCTCTTAGAAGAAAACTGGCTCCGGAAGTTCAACCATATAGAATCACGCCTCTTCTACTGCCTTTTCAAGTTGCTCTAGTTAAACTACTCCTGCTATTCCTTCTCTTCTCTCGAGCTTATGCAGTGAGTCTACTCCTTCAACTGGTGTTTCAAGAACTTCAATAAACTCTTCTTCTGTTGGTGTTCTTCCTACATCTGGTAGAACTTCTCAAAGTTCTCCTTCCATGAGTAGTACTTCCTTTGGGATCTACCCTAGTGGAATGATGAAAAGTCTCATAAACCCTTATTCCCATTATGTTCTTTGGCGAGGATTTAAAGGATTAGATTTGAAGGATTAGGTATCTTCTTTCATTCTGCCGAAGCAACAAGAAAAATGTCTGGATGGTTTCCTTTAAAACAGATCAATGGTCCACCTATAATATACCCTATGGATTTATGGAAAACAATTAACAATCTGGAATACGAGAAGAATTTTGTGCACCAGCAATTGGGTAGATCCTTAATGTATCAAAAAGTTCAACTACAAAACTTAAATGTTGAGAATAAGGTTTTGAAGAAATTGGTTATTTAAGCTACCTTAAAGGAAGTTGTTTTGAAAGAAAAAGTTAATCCTCTTAAGGATTTAAATGTAAAATTGAAGGAGGTTGCGAAGCTAGCAGAAGAAAATCAAAATTTGAAGGAGAAAGTAGAGTTAAAAGCTCGCATGCAATAGTTAACTTTGAAATATGCAAATAAAATTTTTTTTTTTTGAAAAAAATCCCACGATGGCAAAGTTGTTCAACTAAAGGATCAATATGAGGCAACGTTAATGCCATCAGAGAATATATCAAAGAGAGCTTACAAAAAAATGATGTTGAACTCAAATTTCTGTAAGCTGCAATTGAGGCTGTCAAAAAGGAAAAAGATATTGAAGTCACTTTGGCTAAGGAAAATAAAAATAGAGGCATTGAGGAAGCTATAGATACTATGAGAGTTGAGGTTGCAAGTACATTTAAATGGGCTCAACACGACGCTATACCCAACATTCAAGTAGCTCATGGCCCAGTCGATGTTTCAAATGTTATGTTGAGCAAATTGTGCGATACTACAATGAACTTTGATATACTCAATCCTATTGGTCCTAAACAGGAAGCTTTTAGAAAGGATCAACAATTTGTTGTATTGTTTCCTCCTAGTACTCTTGCTAATTCAACCTTCGGAGAGGAATAAACAAATGGTGGAGATGGAGAAGAGTCCATTGTTGAATGATATTATTGCTAATTGTTGTTGTTATTTGACTAAATGGGTATACTTTTGTGAAAAAATCAATTAAGCTCCTCAGTGAAAAATAAACTCAATTAAGCCCTCAAACTCTCAAATTGCATCAATTAAGCCTTTTGAGCAACATTTTCTATCTTTGATCGTTATGATGCTGACGTGGCCTTTGACGATGCTAGCATGGCGCTCTATGTCAGTGATAGTTGCTAATGTAGCATTGTCATGTCAGCTACCACGTCAACAAAAAAAATCAATTTTTTAAAATAAAAAAATAAAATAATTTTTTTTACTGGAATATTGTCTAGGTTCATTCATTTTAAAACTTAATTTTAAAAAAAATTATAAAAAATGTTTTTTTAAACTTTTATAAATTTGTAAAAAAACATTATTAAAATTTATAAAAATATTAAATGAAGTTAAAAATTTTCAAAAAATAATAAAAAACTGTTAAATGTTCAGAATGAATCTGGACATATGGTTGCCCAGGTTCATAATAAATCTATTACATTAGCTGTGATGGGTTCCCTCATTTTAACTTCATACTTCTTCAAGTCAGTTAATGTGAGTATCCTACCAGCTTTTTTAAACATCTATTACCAAATTAAACTCGATGGATCCATTATAGAAAGCTTATACCTTTATATTGAAATCTTTCGTAGAGTTATTGTTAGCTTCTTGTTGTAACAAATGTCATCAACTTTCAAAAACTCCTATTTGATGTGAAGACTTCTCAAATCCCTTTATCTTCCATGATTTTTTATTTCAAACTTTCCATCCGCATTTGGAGATATGGAGAAATTTTGAACCCTTTTCAAGCAAGATTCTCAACCGAGTAATCTTTTCCATGAAAGTTTTCCATGTTGTTTCCAAGCTTTGTGAATGCCTGCAAGTTTCCCTAAAACTTTGATATAGAGATCAGCAGTGGCTTTTAGATTAGCATTGCCTGCATACATGTTCTGGATATGAGAAAAATGGAGTGATTAATGAAGAAAAAACAAACAAATAACAAATGGATATTCAACATATGGAAATGTTGATCAATTTCTTGTTCACCTGAGAGGCTTTCATTAGAGTTGTTTCTCTTATGTCAAATACTTATGTTTTCCCATTATCTTCTCTAATTAACATGAAGAAACCTCCAACTATGCCATTTGATCCTAGGCTTACAACCCCTAAGCAAAGGGAAGTAGCCCCTATTGCATAGGCGGCATGGCCTCCATTCTGGAGAATGCTTGTAGTAGTCAATCTTTTAGTGGTGTAACACCCTGTACCCGACACAATCACCAAGTCTAAGCTACAGTGTGCCACATTCATTATTGAAACAATTACAATTAATTTAGATACGAATATTGTAATGCCCCGAATTTTATGTTTCAGCTTTTGTGATTAATTGACATAATTGCGTATTTGCTTCAGTGGTTAAGTGTTCTGGGTGTGTAAGAGAAGTCTTGAGTTCAAACCTTAGCTTGGGAAAAATTTTAGTTTTTATATGTATGAAGCATTGTCTTGGGTTATAGGGCTTATAAGTAATTGATTGGAAAAGCTTGCAAGAGTAGGCCTGCTGGTCTGGTGGATAAAGGGAGTGTGGATGTGAGGGAGGTCTTGGGTTTCAGTCTGAATGAAGGCATTATTTTTGCTACTAATGCCGTGGGAGTGTTTGAGTTGTCTTGAGATACTGAGTGTTTGCAACAGCTGAGGTTTAGTGGTAGCAAAACAAGGGATTTGGGAGTAACCCAAATCATTCCACTCTCTCTCTGTAAATTTCCCCTCTCTATATTTTCTCTATTTTTATTTTTCTTTCTAGCCAAAAATCCCCGGTTGCTGCCAATTTTTGCTTTATTTTAATATTAGTTTTTGGTCTTTTTTCGTCATCGTTACTTATTTCTGCGTTTGGTGCGAATTCGGAGACAATCTAGGCGCTGTGGATTGCTAAAACGACACTTTAAACAGCAAGGAACTGCCGTTGATCGTTAGAGGTTCTGGAGTGTTCGTGGTTTTGTTAGCTTCGAATCGATACCAGGTGTGTACTCTGATTACACAGAAAACGAGATTCAGTGAAAGTCGAAAAGTAAACTGTCGACGCTACACGGGCGTGTAGACTGCTCGTGTGGTAGGCCGGGTGGCGGTACACAACCGTGTGGTCGACGAATTAGGCCATACGCATGCGACACGAGTGAACCACATAGGCGTGTGGGAATTTGGGCTAGGCCGTGTGATCCATACGGCCAAGGCTGATTTGGGTCTTATGGGCCACAAGGGCGTATGGGCCCACACGAGCATGTCACATGGGCGTGTGAGCCTATTTTTCTGAAATATTCTGTAAGGTTGCACGGGTCGTCCAAGTCGACTGTGACCGGTTATAGGGTTGGTAAGCATTACTTAGACCTCTAATTTCGGTAGATCTAATCTGATTATGTGATGTATGATTAACGCATGTGCTAGTTAGCATGTATATCTGTTATGTACTGTATATGGGTATATGTCTGTTAATCTGTTTATTAGCATGCCATGTTTGTATGCTTCATTGCATTGGGGTGAGTTTGATGAAGTGAAGGAAGTATCTGAAAGGCTTCATAAGCCTGTTGTCTGGCAGCTAAGCTGCATATTTATGACGTGTGCTACATTGCGCTACCTTATGCTGTGTAGGGTTAGATGGGTCGATATTATCCCCATATTTGGTGTGCAGGGATGGGTGAATCGATTTTATCCCCACATGGTGTGTTGAGTTGGACGGAGTTGGTGTGCGGGGTTGGTGGGCATATTTATCTGTATATCTGATCTGTTGAATGCTATATCTGACTTCGTGGGCTAAGGCCCAACTTTATACATGCATTTGATTCTGTTTCTGAGTGGACTAAAGCTCACACAGATTCTGTAAAGGGCTCAGGCCCGAAGTATGACTATTTTTTGATATCTGTCTGTACGCATGTTGAATTGTGGGGATGTACACACTGAGTTGCAAAACTCACCCTTTTCTGTTTTATCTGTCCAGGTAATCCCCAACAGTAGTTGGATTGGTGCAGTGGAGGACTCGATGGTGACCCCAGCTTTCCACTTATGGGTTTAATAGTTTAAACATTTTATTTCGTTCCTTCTTAATTATTTTGGGAATTTTAGATGTAATCTTAGACTTGGACTTTCAGTTTTGATTTGGGATTTGAACTGTGAATTCGGATTTTAGAACTGCAACGCTAGAGAATGGTTTTCTCGAGATAACTAAGGTTTTTCGTAAATTAAATTGGTTTTGAAAGCTTTCGCGATTTGAAATATGACTCTAGACTAAATTAAAGATAATAATTGGAACGGTTTTCATGTAGCGAAAAAGGGTTTTCCACAAACACTCTCATGTGACATCGCCAGATTCGGCCATAATGTCTAGGCCGGGTTTGGGGTGTTACAAATACATAGCACAATTCAATATTTTACTTATGAGCATATAATAACATTATCAACTAAATTCACAATTTAGTAATTAGATACTCAAGTTCATATAACATAAGATATACCAAAAGTGACTTAACTAGATAGGTACATGTCAAACTATTCAAAAACATAAATACACCAACATTGCTGAGTCCAGGATCTTCTTTGGATGCTTAAGTCGAAATTTAGGATCTCGAATATAACCTAACCTGTACACGAAAAATAAATTGTACATTGAGTAATTAACTTAGTGGTATTCTTAGTATTCTTACAATTCAATATTAACACGAGTAAGTTATTGAAAAATACTTAATAATTACACCTATGAAGACATCCTACTAAGTACATCATTTATACCGCTTATGTCCATTTAAACAAGTTTCATAACCTAGCTAGTTTAAGAGTATTCCATATTAGCATACTACATTCCAAATCGAGTCAATTGATTCATCCAAATTTCATACCAATCTTCCGGATCATAACCCACTATACATAGCCTTTCACAATTGCAGTTCATATTAAATCTCATTATCAAATTTTTTGTTCTAACACTGTCCTATACAACATAATATGCTTATATTCATACAAGTTCCAATATTCAATATACGTACATATGTACTAACTTACCATGTAATATTCAATTCATAAGAAATTTAGTTTCTATCTATTATCATCTATAAGTATTAACATTTATTCAATTATGTTGCATTTCATCACATCACATTACATTACTAATTCAAATCAACCATTCATTATCTTTTGTATTAGCTCTTAGGCTCATTTAACTGGTTTGTAAGTCATTAATAATTAACTATCGAATTTATACACCTGCAGTAAAGTTTCATAACATTTACTCATTTTTAATCTATATTCATCCAATTTATCCAAAAATGTAATTATTAACCCGAACATAAAATAGGGCTTAATTGCACAATTTCAAATTCTTAAAAACAGGTACTGATACCCATGAAGAGTACCGATACCAAATTTAGCTTCAAAGTTTAAAAAACACTTTATTTAAGTCATAGGAATCAATACCTGTAATGTGGTATCAATACCTATTGAAAAAGTATCGACACCCATTTAAGTATCAATATCGTTTTGGCATTTTGTTTGTTTATTAAATCAATTCAAATGGTAAAGTATTGATACCTATGTCATGGTATCAATACTTATTTGCTAAAATGGTAAAAAAAATTCTTTAAAGTACCTACTTCATGCCCAAACCTAAAATATATCAAATGGTGCCTTGGGCACTCATATGACCTGTATAAAACCACTTCAAAACATACATTTTATCATTCATATACCAACTTTTCATTCAAGAACACATTAAACCATTCAAGTATCATGCAACCATATCAATTCACTTCCAAACATTATTGAAAATTGTGATGCTTACTAACTTACTTATTCAACATCAAAGCATGATCTACTACGATTTTACATTCCTACACCAAACATCAAAATCATATAAAAATGCATACTCAATTCATCCACTCATGACTAGTTCATATCTAACACATTTCCACAACATTTTGCTTACCAATTCATGACATTATTAGTATACTATTTGTATATCCATTTCACATACCTAACAACAATTTCATTCACACCTTATCCAACAATTCTACTACCAACATCACCCAATGTCCTTTAGCTACCTACCATATTATTTCATACTCATTTCACACTTCAAGCATATCACAACACAATTATATACACATGACTCACACCATTATCAAATAGCATTACATACACCCAATCTATACCAAAATACCAAATCATCCATCAACTTAGGATAATATAAACATAAAACGCTTTTAAGTGCATGCTCTAGTTATGTACTATTACAATTCATATATCATCATTCTTTATTCATCATCAATTCATCATGCAATATAACATAATTCAGCACAAATTCTCAAATTATGTTATTTTCAATTCTATTCAATCTAATTTCTTTATCTCGATACTCAACATATTCACACCAATACAATACAATTAATCTCTTACGACTTACCTCCATATCTTACCATATAATACAACAGAAATATGCAACAATTAAAATAAATTGAGTTATAGAAATACAAATCGGAAACTCATGTCAATCATCGTCAACTCTTGCATTTCCTTCCCCTTTCGACAATCCTACGTCATTTTTATGCTACGAATAATAATTTAGTAATGGTATAATATCAAATTCTAGTCGTATCACATTCAATTGCAAGGTCATAAATATTTTGTAAATTATTCAATTTAATTCTCTATTTCGATAATCAATCAAATTCACACCAATACTATTCGATCAGTCAGTTTATTGATTCAAAATACTTTATATTATCCCATTATGTGCATATGAAATTTTAAATTTTATTTACAAATTTTTTCTAAATTTTTATATTTTATTTAATTTAGTCCCTAAAACCGAAATTGTCATAACTTTCATATTTGAGCATCGATTTTGAAATTGATCTAAATTTCATCCTTCTACAACCCTCTAATATCAATAATTTCATAAATTTAACATCAATTTTTCACACTTTAGTTCCTATATTCAAAATCAAACATTTAAATTTTATAAACTAGTCATTTTTCATTTCTAAGTTTAAAACTTAACATTTTAACACCAAAAGCTTCAAAAGTCATCAATGGTATCATTTCCAAACTTTAACAGTTTTGAAAACTAATACTCAGATTAGTTAAACCGAGCTTCAACGATCACAAAAAACACAAAATTTATGAAAAACGGGCTTTGTATACCTTACTATGCATGTAACAGCCTAATTTTAAGTGATGTCGGAACAGTGATTCGAGATCACTAAATCCGACAAATGAGTAGGAAATATTATTAATTTAGTGAGTATAAATTAAATGTAAAGTTAGGAAAAATTTTGAAATAGTGAATAGTGTACTAAAAATAAATATTAAAATAATTAGAATCGAAAACGAGGTATCGAGGCCTCGGGAATTTTAAATCGAGCCATAAATATTTTTATAAATATTTATGGAGTGTTAATATGTTAGTATTAAAGTTTCATCAAGAAATTTTAAAGTTCTGATAATTAATTGAACAAAAAGGACTAAATTGTATCAAATGCAAAATTGTAGGAAATGATTAAATAGCTTAATTGATAAAAGAAAGAGGGTTTAAAAGGAAAATAGACCCAAGGTCTATTTGGGCTGGATGGCAAGGGCATGAAATCAGCAAGAAAACAAGGAGAATTAAGGGTAAAATTGGAAAATTGCAAAATTTACTTAATAAAGTTAGGACTAAAGTGGAATTATCTAGATTTCTCTTTATTTGCTGCATTCTCATCAGCAAAAACACCAGGAAAGAGTTCCCTCAAGCTGGTTTTTCATATTTTTACTGCAAGTAAGTTCAATTCTTGATTATTTCTTGAAATTTTTGTGTTTTTGTGACTTTTACAACTAGGTCCACTTGTTGAATTCATTAGTTTTTGATTCCATGAAAGAAATTGAAAGTTGCTATGGATATGTGCTGGAAGTATATGATGATTTGACATGGAATTAGAGCTTTAAATTGTTTATATGTTGATTTTATTGAAAGAATTGAATAGAAAGTGAATGTTTGGGACCTAAGTGTAAAAGAGTTTGAAGTTAGAGTGTTATGTGGAAATTCTGAATTTTAATAGTTATGAAATAACTTATAATGTTTAGTAAAAGTATTAGTTGAGAAAATTATCTTAATTTAGGGGTTAATTGAGTAAGGACTGAATTGTATGAATTGTGAAATTTGGGGCAAAATGGAAATCAACATTTTGCACTAAAACTGTTTTGGACAGCAGCAGTAGTCTAACTTTGAAAAATCACCAAAAATTGTATAAATGGAATTAGAGGATGAATAAAATAGAGTCTAGTTTCTTATAAAAGAAATAATGTAAGCAATGGAATTGTAAATCATGAGATATGATAAATTTTGTGAGACAAGGTCAGAATGAATTCGAGATCCCCTGTCCTGACTTTAGAAATTCACCATAAATTGTAAAAAAATTATTAAGACTCATACTTTACATGCATGGATTCCTTATTGAGTCTATTTTTAAGGGAAACAAACGGCATGGTCGTTGGAATTCTTTACAGGGAGAAATTTGGTTCGTAGTGCACAGAAGTCAGAGTAGTCGTCCTCTGAAACAGGGGAGATTTCAATGAATAAACTGTATTAATTGGCCTAACCAAAAATTATGAAAATTTTATGGTAAGAAGATATATGAGTCTAGTTTCAGGAAAAATTAGCGGAACTTAATTTGGAGTTCTATAGCTCCAGATATAAATAATTTAGTGACTATGACACAGATGGACAGCTTGAATATTCACATAAGTAGATAGTGAAAATTATGGATAATATTACCTACAAGTGTGTTGTTTATACTAAGGATGTGGATGGAGAGGAGGAGGAGGAAAATATACAAAAATATATGAATGACTCGTGTATAAATTGATCACATGCCTGATTATAATCGATAAGTGTTGAATTAGAAACGATATAATGTTTTATTTGGAATATTTATTATGAAATTATGATTATCGCTATAATATAAAAATCGAACTTGTGAGTTTATATAACTAAATTTAGTGACCATTTGTTAATATTATTAAATTTCAATATTATTTTATGAATGGTGATTAATATTTATGTATGTTAATTGTTGAAAATAAGTAAATTATGTACAAAAGTTATGAAATTGAATTGAGAATTTTGGAGGAACTAACGCAGAAAATAAGTACAATCTTTCAAAGAAAAAGATGAATTGACGGTAAATTACCCAAATAAACCGAGATTCAGCATTTGTTACGAATTCTCGTGTTTGCTTTCCGCTTAGCTCTTACGAGCTTTCGTTAACTCATATGAGTTTCGCTTAACCCTTTTGGGGTTTCGATTCACTCTGTGAGCTTCGATTAGCCTTCAAGCTTCCGCTTAGCACTTATGTGCTTCAGCTTAGCCTTCTAAGGGCTTCCGCTCTAGCACTTATGTGCTTCAGCTAGACTTCGGCTTCCGTCTAGCACTTATGTGCTTCAGCTAGACTTCGGCTTCGATTATGATGTACTCAAATCCGTAAGTCGCTCCTTGAATGGACAAGTTGGTAAGTCGTAAATGTAACATGTGGAAAAAGAAATGTAAGTAATGTTATCATTATTATTATTGAGCTCAATTATGTGATTTTGTCATTCGTAGATTGTGTTTGACAGATATGTTAGTAAATTATGAGTATGTGAATCAAAATGACAGAATTTAAATACCTAATGAGGTTGAGTTCATTCGCACGAATTTGTCATTTGAAATTGTGATTGACAAGAAGAAACAGTGAGTTGTATGCTTATCAATGGTTATACATAATTATCTGAAAAACAAGAAAAATGACGGTTATTGATATATGAAAATATGAGACATTGATATATGAATGTGGAATATGTTTGATAAATGTGTTCATTCTTAATTATGGAATTATGTACCTCATGTGTGCTATTTGCATAAAGATGATATTTCAAATACTTTGGTGAGTAAAGCTTAAATATGAAATAGTATGAAATCAAGACAAGTTGTTATGAAAATATATTTAAATTATCTGTAAGTGTTTTTGTAGTCCTCGTTAATGCCTCGTACTCTATTCCGGCGACGGATACGGGTAGGGGGTGTTACAATGCAAGAGTCAAAATTCAAGCTCTCCAAAACTCTCTTCAATGGTGATTTTTGATGGAATGAGGAAGATGAAACAATGTTTTTCTCTTTCCTTGCACCTTTAGCTGTTTATTTTTATTTTTATTTTTATTATTACTTTACTTTTAATTTTAATCATAAAATTACAAAATTTAACATATTTTTAATCAATCAAACTTACCAAACCGTCCACCACCTATTTAAGAGGTTAAATTGCTACTTAGACCTTGTTTCAATTATTATTTAAGTCTTTCAGCAATTAAAAATTTATAACGATTAATTTTTATCATTTTTTTAATTTAATCATTATATATTAATTAATCACTAATTCAACAAAATTACTTATTCAAAATTCAATTTACCTATATAATAACTCTTTAAATATTTAATAAAAATATGTACGAACTCAATGTATGAAAACGAGATCTCGATATCTCATTTTCCAACATCATTGATTTTAGGGTCACTAAGCTTGTACCTTAGTTAACTATCCATTTAACAAATTAAAGGATCAAACTCCGATTAAACTTCATACTAATCTCGTAAATATTAAATAACAATATTTACGAATTCGAATATAAAAAATAGGTTCTGAAATCACATTTTTCAACACAATTGAAAATTAGATTATAGTGATGTCGGAAATAGAGATTTCGAAACCCAATTTCTAATGATCGAGTCCGTAAATATAATTATTTAATATTTACTAGATTGATATAAATTTTAATTATATTTTTGAACATAATCTAAATTTAGAATTTTCTCAAAATGATTAAAAAAATATAAAAGTATAATTTACTCAACCAGAAGCCAACCATACCAAATCTAATATCAATCCTTAGGGCAAATAATTTTCTTAAAGAATATAAAAATTGACACAATTTAAAACTATGGTGTAACTTAATTTCATCCAAAAGCTAATTCCTTGATTAAAATTTAAGATATTAAATAAGAAAAACAGTAGAAAAATTAAATTAATAAATCCAAGAAGAAGTAAATTATTACTTATATATAAATCCAAAACCAAAGTATTTATAGATTTTTCTCCCTTTCTATCTTTTCTAATTTTTGTGGAACGAGCAAGCAGAGCTTTACAATCTTGATAGTCACGTGATATCCAGGTGAACCTTACACGTGCATTTCAATTAAAATAAAAATATCAAAAAAAAAAAACCCAAAGCTTTATCATTATTATGTTTTTGGTACATAACAAAGCTTATTTCTTTATCTCTTGTCTTGTGTACCTTTGTTTTCCAGGCCAAAGAAAATGGATACTAATTTCAGAACCTCTTCTTCTTTACTACAGCTGAGATCTTCTTTTTGTTTTTCTCCTTCACTCTCTTCTTCAAAGCTGAGATTATCGGTTTGTTTATTTTTTATTTTCGTCTTTTTATTATCATATTCATTTTAAGTGGTTTATTGATATTAATCGCTTGTTCTTTTTGACAGAAATCAAAGCGGTTGAACTTTGTTCAGCATCGGTTAGTGATAACAAATTCGTCTGGGTTTGATGAAGATTGTTCTTTTGATGGCTTTTCTGTTAAACCCAACAAGCTTTTCATGCAAGAGGTACCCTTTTCTCTTGTATCTTGGAGTAGGTGGTTCTTGGAAACTGTTTTAATTGTTTTAAAGTAGCAATTTTTTATTACTGGGTGTTTTTTTGTGTGATTTTTCTCGTGGAAAGAAGGTAGCTTTTCGTTAATATCTGAGTTTATGGTACATTCCCTGTGAAAGAAGATAGTTCTTGGTAAATTCTGTGAATTTAGTAGAGGAGTTGTTTTGGGTTCAATTTTGTTTTTTCTTTCAATTCTTATGTGTCGATAAATTATGATGGTTTTGTTCATGTTTTATGCCCCTTAGGCTATTGGAGCCGAGTATGGAGAAGGTTTTGAGACTTTCAGGTTGGACGGGCCTTTAAAGGTTGATGTGGTAAGGAATTTTAAGTTACTCTTTATCCATTCGATTGGTTTATCTGGTTTTCTATAAGTTTGGCCATGTTATTATCTTACGGATTTCTTTTGGTTCGAATAGGATTTCTTGAATGATAGATTACAAGAGGGTTTTCTTAAGCGAATTCGCTATGCCATGAAACCGGATGAAGCATATGGTCTCATTTTCTCTTGGGATGATGTGGTGGTAAGTCTTAATATTTTCCCTATACAAATAAGTCATATGTTGATTGATTTATACTTCTGATTGACCTTTTATGCATATTTGCTTGGCTTGTTGATTTGGAATTAAATACTATAAATTAAGCTTGTGATATTGTAGTCATAACCAACTAAAATGTAAATTTCTATAATGTAAAATTTTCTATCTTTACTTTTACTGTTAATCAGCTTGGCTTTATGCTTGAAACTTCTTATGCTGTGTGGCGTTAGATGGGAGTACCTTGAAATTTTAAATTGAATGTTAATTTCTACTGTTTTCATTTTTGGCATGCAGGCAAATACTGGAGCTCTCAAGTTAAATGCTTGGAAACAACTTGCCCTGGAAGAGGGTATGTACATGCACTTTTGTGGCTTCAGTATAAATGCTAGGAATAGAGGAAAGTCGGATAAGTTATGTATGTTATCATGTATTTTTTTCTTCATAACCTTGTGTAGATGATGAGAGTCTTTAATAGATTCCAATAAATCATCCTTTATAATAGTTAAAGAGGGTTTTAGAGTTATCAACATTGAAATCATCTGTAAGCTTAAAGGAGCTTTGATTTTCCTTCCTGTATTAACGGAGAATTATCTTAGCGAGTTTGAAACCCTAACTTGAAAATGGAATTAATTTCCTTTTGCTAATTGAGCTTATTGATTTAGAAAATTTTCTGCCATATAAAAATCCTAATGTTTTTTTTACTGAATCTTGTGCAGGAAAGGAAATTCCTCCTGAGGCTGATGCTCAAAAGTTGATGCTTTATGCAAGTGCTGATCATGTATTGCATAAGGTTCGGGTATTTTTGGTGCTTTAATAATTTGGATTACGTTTTCGGATGTTCAGCTATTTAAGCAACTTAGTGCTCGATGCTCTTTTAATAATTGGGGATTTGAGAGGGGATGTAGCTTGTCACTGTGATGTGTTGTGAAAAGCCAGAAAGTTGCAACAATTATTGTCATAAAATTATTGGTTCTTAATTATGATTGTATTTGGTGTCTTCATTAGATAGTATATCTTTCTTTTTTCTTGTCGTAAAATTTAATCTCAGTTATAACAAATAAATAGGAAAGAAAGGTGTATTAGATGAGGGTTTCTTGATTTCCCCTTAAGTTCAGCTTTCTTGATTAATCCCATATGCAGTCATATTATGCTCTCTTTTTTATGTCTCTTATGAGTTTCCCAAAATTTTTAGATTTTGCGCTGGGAAACCATAGAAAGTGAAGTAGATAGATTGAAGTCGAGGCTCTCACAGATTTATTATGATAATCTTCCAAAGGTGAGTGCTTGTTCAATTGATATAATGGGTTTTAAATTTGTCCTCCAAGTTAACAAACAATATTGCTGCTTTCATCTTCATTCAGCTAAGAAAACCAATGGAAGGTCTAGAAGAATGGCTTGATGCTGTATCTACGGCTCACATCCCTTGTGCTGTGGTTTCAAGTCTTGATCGAAGGAACATGGTTGATGCTTTAGAACGAATTGGCCTCAAGAAGTATTTCCAGGTTCTTTGTATTTCTAAGTATTTTATGTTTCTCTTGTATGGTGGCAACCAATATCGTTGCAGTTCTTTTGCTGTCTAGAGATGCCATTTTTTTTTATAAAACTTTTCTACATGAAGACCTTTTCTAATCTTTCCTTTGTTACTGTAGAAGACTGTTCATTTAGGGGAAATTGAATAATAGATGGATGATCTTGTGCATTGTATAGTATGGAAAATCTGTTCTTTATGTTCCATTCTCCAATGATGGTCTCAAGACCATATATAGTCAATGAAATTCAGAGGTAGTAAGGTTCTAATCTGGTAAATTTCTTTAATTGTTCACAGGCAATAATTTCTGAGGAAGATGGTATGGAGTCAATAGCTCATAGATTTTTGTCAGCAGCTGTGAAGGTATTTTCCATTTAAGATCAAGGCTTCATGCATCTCACCTATCATTGTTAGAGTATTTATCCTCTTAATTATCAATATGGTTTGGGACCTACATTTGAGTTTGTCAATTGTCATATTGCTATGAGAAATTTTTAGATAGTATTGCGATATATTTTTTCTGGGTGAAATTTCTTTTATTTCTTAAGATGTTTGCTCCAATATTTGGCAAATTTTATTGTTCTCAGTTTTCTTTAAGTAAGAAGGAGAAATTTACTGTCTTATGGGTATGCAAAAGAGTTGTCTTCAATCTTTGCTATGTTAACCTGCAGTTGAGTGTTGTGTCTGCTCACTCCACAATACCAGCTGCCACTGACATGACTGAGAGTTCTTAATGAAGCTTGAGCGTGTGTTTATTACCCATTTTAGGCTTGAAAGCTTTCCAATATGTCAATCAATTTGAAGCACTTGCTAAACGCTATATTCTTTGTAACAGATGATAATTGCAAGAGTTAAAATGGTGGTTGAGATAATTTCTATCTATGCCAATTAGGTTAAAGATACTTTCTACCACTGTTATTTTAGTTCTCTTCTAAAATATATATGAAGCACCTGCACTTGAATGCATTTAATTTCTTGATTATTGAGAATGGTGGTTGAGTTTTTAACTTGTAGCCATAATAGATGCCTTTATAGAAAGAAACTGTTGAAGTTGATTACAGAAGCTTCTTTTTGTTGCTAATTTGTTATCTTTTTGATAAATTCCTATTAATCCCTTGCAGCTGGATCGTAAACCATCTAAGTGCGTAGTGTTTGAGGATGATCCACGTGGCATTACTGCAGCTCATAACTGTACAATGATGGCTGTGGCATTGATTGGCTCCCACCCAGCGTATGTGTTTCATTAACATAGAAACATGCTATCATTCCTACATGGACACTTAATTGCAGCATTTGATAGAAACCATTTATGAAATGTGATATAGAACCGAACCCCTGTTCAATAATAAATTATCTGATATACTTCTGCTATAGCTTATAGGAAGCAAATAATAAAACAGGGATGTAACCCTTGGTCTTTTACACTTGGGAATAAACCTCAAAGTGACCCTTTTAAGAGTGGTTTTTAGATCTATGTTTAGAATATGCATAGTTCGTGCATATGAGAAACGTATCAATGTTGCAAGTTTAAGAGATACTTTACTGGAAATGCAATCAGATTAGCAGAAAGCGATAGGGGGTTGTATTCTTATTGTCCTTTTACTAGAGAAATCATGTGCTATGTTGCTCTGTCTCTTCATTTCATTTCTTGAGTATCCATGTCTGACTTGTCCCGGGTATAGGTATAGGGATATGACCCTCCAACTACTGGGAAAACTTAGAAAAAAATGATCATACGCATGTTTGGTGTATACCTGCATTTGACACACTCGAACCAGAGTAACATTGGTCATGTGAACAATTATGCTTCATTTCAAAACCTTCTCTGGCAGAAGATATTAGTGAAGTAAAAATTAAGCCTTGATAAATATGTCATAACAAACAAACATATTGTATGATCAATTTTGGGCAATGTATTGATTTGTTTGCTTGGTTTTTATGTCATGATTAGATATGAAGGAACTTGTTTTCTTACACTTGTGCACCTTTCTAATCTTTGGGAAGTCATCTGAAACCTGCAACTTAGAAATTGATTGACATGAAAAATGAAAACATGCAGGTACGATCTAGGGCAGGCTGATCTTGCAGTTGGTAGCTTTAATGAGCTTTCAGTGATTAATCTTCGAAGATTATTTGCTAACAAGGGTTCTACTTTCATGGACCGGCAAAAGCAGATCATAGAGAAGACTCCTCCGAAAAGGAAGCTTACAGTTGATACCATCTTCTGAATCATTTTCACCTTCCTTTCATTTCAAAGTTGTCCCTGTATTTTAAGCGAGAGCGCAGTTTAGGAGATAGTTGTATGAGCCATGAGTACATAGTTGTATTATACATGTTACTCTTCATTTTCATGGTATGGAGATACATACATGTATCTGGGGCTGAGTCCGAGTAACATAGGTCCACAGTTTACTTTAAAATTTGATTTAGTTAGGAAAATGTTGTCCCATATATCATTCGACTGATTGTACAGTAGATTGAGTTGTCATCATGTGAACTTCACAATAAACAGTAACTGTTGGAGCAGACGAATCTCAGGACAATCCGGATGGCCATTGTAATTTTGTCCAGAATCAGTGAAAATGATACCCTTTTTGCATTACTTTTAGCCAAAGGTATTTCTGTTTTTTACTCTGCTATTTCATAATGCTTATATCACGGTCCACAACCATAAAAACGCCTTTACGTGCTTGCCAAGGACCAGGACGCTAATGTGAGTTGGCTAAGTTTTAAGTTCTTAATTTTTGCATTTGCCTTACCTAAGCAAATACAAAAATATGAAAATAGGGCAATACTAACCCCATTCAGGAATTTAATGTCAGCAGAACAATATTTTCCTTGCATATGTTAGCACTTAGAAAAGCATCTTAATAAACAAAATGAAAAGAAGAAAACATTTGTTTTGGTTACATATCTAGAAATGAGGTTCTTTCACATGCATGTATTCATATCCAACAAATATTCATATTTGAAACTAAATTGCAAAGCAAGACAAGTGATAACTTAATGAAGCTGCACTTGCTCGAGGAGACAACTATCAATGCTCGGTTTCTCATTTGCCACATGCTAAATCACCAATCTCATCGTAAACTCTATCCCCTTTACCTGTTAACTGGACTCAGAAGTTGAATATTGAATAAAAGTGACTCCAACATGGGTATACTAAAATTTTCCAAGTTTTTCTATATATTTGGAGGACCATAGCTGCCTGTCCCATTTTACTTACCCGTAAGTCCTGATTCTTCTCGTCTGGTTCGCTCACCAATTCTCTCCTAACCATAAACTTATTTCTCCATCATGCAACATGTAATCGATTGATAACACTAGAACTCTTTAGAGAAAATCATCCTCTATGCATACGTACCCGCACAAACAAATGTGGTTTTAGACAATAAAACAACAAACATGATCAGAGAATAAGAAATGCACAAGGAAAACCCGAAAAAGCAATAAGTAGCATATAGAATGTATTGTATTGAAAGAAACATCAACAAGTTGGTTTTGTAAACAAGACAACTCAAAAACAGTTAATTGAAGTGCGAAAGTCGAGCCAGGTTTAGAAATTTGATCTCACCATTCTTAACTACTAGACCGACCACTTCAGAACACATAAAGATACAAACGCCATGTAAAGAATGCTTATACTGAGACAAGTTCTCTCATAGTTTCAAATAGCACTCCAGTAATTCAAAGCAGTGACAGAAACACAAAATAATAGCCATAGAAGTTATTTTGTGTTAAAACCAAACCATGCAAATGGAAAAAACAGCACATTTCTTGCTAAATTTCCATAACTACACATCAGGTAACTTAGCAGTTCAGGTATGAAAGAATTATAGCATTTCAGGCTCATTCACATTAAGCTACTACCATGAAACATGAAAATATCTGATTCAAGCAAGAGTCCTCACAATAAATAAAGGATCAAGGCATAAAGCAAAGATGGGGAAGCAAGTAAATACAAATTATGCCTGCTTTCAAAGGAAAATTAGTAGTTCCCATTCCTAGGAACCTTGGTAAAAAACTAAACTTTATTCTATTCGGTGCCTTAACAATATCTCCTCTAGAATTGACCAACATAGCTCTAAAAAGTAAACTCCATCCTAGTGGAAAAGTAATATCTATTTTACTTGGACCCAGGTGTGAGTGTCAGTTACAGGTATGTTCAGTTTTTTCTTTCTTCCATATATTTGGAGGATACTTGGAGGGGCATATCCCCATCTCATACTGACATCCGTGTATGCATCGGAAACAGATATCAAATGCAAGTACTTTAAGAAAAATGAAGAGTCAGAGCAGCATGGTATAATACAACAAAAGCAGGTTCATTTTTGCTTTGGCAGTGAACAGAGGAAAACAGCAAAACAACTTTATTTTAGATGAATATGGTTTGATTTCTTTTCACCGTAAAGTAAAAATAATGGATCATATGCATCAATCAATACCAAGAAGTAAAAGCAATTGAATAACCTCAATTTTTTTTTGGATTGGAAGTGACCTCAAGTTAAAAATGTCAAAAAGAGTACAAACTGAAACATCACGAGAGTAAAAGAACATCAAACTCCAAAGAAACATCAAACTAAGTTAACATCACCCTTAAAACAAAAATTTGCATGATTTTGTACCATAAAAAAGAATCAAGGAAACTGAAGTTTACAGTAACATCCCATTCAATCAAGCTATCATACAAACATTCAATATGCTAATAAAATTCAATTAACTTTACACTTTATTAGGGCTTCAACAACATTACTATTCACAAGAAATGATTAAATCATACTCTAGATAAACTCAGATGGAGAACTGGAATCAGGCTTCCCATTATCGCCTAATCCTCCGGGATGCTGCAAATTTTGTAAAACTTGAGGAGGCAAACCTCCTAAACCAGCTGCTAAGCCATCATTTGCTGAACCATAAAACTGACAAAAAAGCCTAGCCATAACCCCGAGAATCTGCATTTGGTTCTGGCATGCTTCCATATGCATTTGCATCATTGCTTTCTCATGTTCAATTTGCAATCCCAACAACCTCTCCCTCCACTCCATCGCCTCCTCTTCGAGCTTTTCCTCCATTTCCCTCCTCTTCCTCCTCTCCTCATCCAGTTCCTTCTCTAACCTCAATCTTCTTTCACCTTCCTTTCTAGCCCAAAATAGCTCCCTTTCCTCCAACTCCATTTCCCAATCCTCCATCCTCTCCTCCCTCTCACTCCATAACTTTTCTTTCCCAAACTCCATTTCCCTCCTCTTATGCTCCCTCTCCATCTCAACCTTCTCTCTTGCAAACTCTCTTTCCTTCCTTTTCTCTTCCCTCCTCACCACCCCATCTCTCAATTCCAATACTTGTGTTCCAAGCAATCCAAAACCCTTGCTTCCTCCTACACCTTTCCTTGATTTTCTAACACGAGAAATACCAATATCACCAAATTCCCTCTCCCCTCCAAACTCACTCTCAGGCCCCAGCTTCTCATCGCCACCATCATCCCCGTCTCCATCACCATCACCATCAACACCATCATCTTCCTCTTCCTCCTCGAAATCCTCACTATCAATTGCAAACCCCAAGTCACAACAATCCTCAAACAAATCACTCCCATTACCATTACTTTCAATCCCTTTCTTCCCTTTTACTTCAAGTTCCACATCACCGAAAACCTCTTTATACTTCAAAAAGTTTTCCCAATGGTTCTCACCATCTTTCCAATTAAATTCATCCTTTGAAATCCTAATCTTCTGCTTCACCCCTAAATACTGGTGCCTCATGTTTTGAACCTTAATAGACACATCACGCCAAGACCATTTGAAAGGAAAAGTAATGGGATCTTGAAGATGATGAACCGAGTTAACATGATCAGCTATGGGCTTGAACTTTTTCTCTCTGGTTTTGAGCTTGGATAAAGTTCCTGAATTGAGAAGATCAGAGTATTTGGACAAAAGGGTTTGTTCTTCAAGCTCTGACCATTTCTTACGTTTCATTTTTGTAGGAAAAGATCTTCGGGAACGGCCTTGAAAATTGCTTGAACAAAAAACTTGAACTTTGCAGGTTGTCTGAAAATGGCCTAGCCACAGACAGAACTCAGCAAGTTGTTTCGAGAGATTTGGGTTTCGGGATTGATTGTTTTTTTCCTTTTAGTGTAAAAATTAAAATGACAATTTTTTTATTTATAAAAAAAGGGTCAAAATAATAATAAAATAATGGGCTTGGCATTGGCCAATAGTAAAGTTGAGGTGGCAAAAGGAGACGACACGACTTTGGGACATTTCTTTAAAAGATTACATTTTACCATTTCCTTATCTTTTTTTCTATCTAAACTCTAATTCCCTGTCAAAGACCCAGCAGCAATGAAACAAGCTCTTAATAGATGAGTTGAGAGATGAGTTGAGAGTTGAGACCCATCTTCAAAATCAAACTCTAACACTGAAACTTTGTCAGGCGGTTCTAATTGGAACCAAAAACAATGTCTTGTACCTCAGTTTCTTCTTTTACTGCTTCTCTCTTTGTCCCTTCAAAAAGTTCATCTTTTTCCAATCATAAGCGCAGATTCATCCAATGTTCTCTTGGTGGTACTCTTCTGTTTTCTTTTTCCTTTTAATTTTTCAACTTTATTTTCAATCTTAAGATTACCACTTTGTTATTTGATTTGGATTTCCTGGTTTTTCTGGCAAGTCAAAATTTTGGAACGTTATAAAATTAGGAGCTCAAGCATGAAAACCTCTAGCCGGATTGGGTTATTTAATGTGTTTTAGTTATGAGTTTATGAAGCTAGTTGAGATGCAATTATGTTTTTAAGTGAATGAAGCCCATTTCTAGTCTGGGTTTCTATGTGAAAAGTTGCTTGAAATTATCGATGAGATAATATCAGATGTGAAAATTAGCAGCCATTGTTAGATATGATGGTGAATGGTGATTAGTTAATTGTGTATAATTTTCTGATGAAGTGGTGGGAATGGTTAATTATAGTTGAAAATTGAAATTATGTTAGCTATGCTTTGATGAGACATTGGACAATGGCCTGCTTGCAAATGAGAACAACCATAGCATTGAAAGGCATTGGGGGCTTTTCTTTTCTCTTCCTTTTTTGTATTTTTCTTGGGAAAAATCAAAGGAAAAACTGGAATTGATTTTCTTCTATCTTCATGTCTGTCATTGTTCATAATTTTTACTGGTTATATAACAATAGCGTGCTTGATACCAATGCATGATCATGATCATGCAATTTAGTTCTATTGTGGCATGTTTGTGTTGATGATTGATTGAAAAGTATAAACAGTATTAATCTGATTGAAATTACCTTTGTTCTGTCTGATTTCAGCATGATATATAGTTTCCATACATTTGCATCCCCTTGTATGCAAGCATAGCATATTTCACTTAGCTGAATCATTCACACCATTGATTCTCCACCATTCTTATTCTTCAACTAATCTCTTTGATCAGGCCTGACTGCATTATTGAGCCCTATCTATGTTTTACTGAAAATGGCTGATTTAATAGTTTTATTTGTGAAATTCTCATTTAGGGGCTGTAGTAGAACCAAAAGCTTTAGCAGAACCCTTGTTGCTCAATGCTGTTCGAGGGCAAGATGTTGAAAGACCACCAGTTTGGCTTATGAGGCAAGCAGGGAGGTACATGAAGGCAGGTTTTTAAATCAATGTGGTTTTAAAAGCAATTTTTTTTAATGATCTGCATTTACTTTGGAGATTGCATACCTCAAACTGTAATATGTCTGCTTCATGTTTCTGCTATCAAACCCTTTTTTGAAGAAAAAGAAAAAAGAAAGATTCATTTATGTTTTCCTTTGATAATCTAATAGAAGGATCAAAGTAGGCTATATGATATACAAAATGAGAATTCTAAGGTGCACAAAGTATATCATAATTCCTAGCCATAGTGTTCTTTTAAGGAGCCTCATACATTCAAAATCCAGTCATTAAAGAAAGAGAAGAAAAGAAACGAGAGTAGATTACATGATAATTTGGAAAGAAAATTTCCTAAAGAACCTGCCACGTGTTTGTAAGTTATCTGAAAACCATGCCTTTTATGCTTCTCTGAGATTAAGCATAAATGAAATGTTGTATTTTCTGATATTTGTGCTTTTTTTTGTGTGTGTGTGTCTCTGTGTTGTACTTTTTGTTTCTTTTTGCAAAGCTTATGCTTTGATACCATCTTTTATTTCACTTTTGATTTATATGAATGCAGATATTTTTTCTTTGACCTTTTCTTATTGTAATTTCAATGTTTGTATCTCCTTTTTGCATCTCAAAGAAGTGAGCAGGTCATTTCTGTTTGTTTCATGTTCTATTTCCTTTTCAATTATGTCTTACTTCGAATGTTTCATATTGTAGAGCTATCAAATAATATGCGAAAAATATCCTTCCTTTCGTGAAAGATCGGAAAATGTTGATCTTGTTGTTGAGATTTCCCTGCAGCCATGGAATGTTTTCAAGCCAGATGGGGTAAGAAATTTTATTTTGTAATCCTTTTTTTTTGGAGTATCAAGAGAGCCACCTTCTCCCCTCCTCATATGCCCGTTGCTCTTTGCGTATGCAAGTTATATTTGATAAAATCATTGTATATTGTGACAGGTCATTTTATTCTCCGATATTCTCACTCCTCTCTCAGGGATGAACATACCTTTCGACATTATCAAGGGTAAAGGTCCAGTTATCTTTGACCCTATAGCCACTGCTGCTGATGTTGATCAAGTGAGAGAATTTAGTCCCGAGGGGTCAGTTCCATATGTTGGTGAAGCATTGACAATCTTGAAGAAAGAGGTCTATATTGACATTTCTTATAGTATCATCCTAAATTGAATTTCTTATATTTCCCATTATTTCAGGGCTTGGTTTTCTTTAGTAAAACATTGACATCCTAAGTTGAACATTCGGAATGTTCTTAGATACGGAAGGCAAACAAATAATAGGATTAATTAGAGAAGGTGGTTAACCTTAATGTTCCCAAACAGAAAGGTTTGCCATTAGGTGTCTCTGCAGTAGTATTTTGCTTCAATGATAACTAATTGAATACAAAATATTTATCCCCTAGGGCTTTCCCAGTCCCTTGCATCACCCCCTATCTATTATCTGAATTTTACAATTGTTTTGTTCTACCATTTTATACATGGAACTTGCATAATTCTTTTAGAACTTGATTGATAATGCTGTTGCCAACTTAATGTTGCGTTTCAGTGAATTCAAAAGCTAGTGTAGACTCACCCCATTTCTTCTTTTTGCCAGGTAGATAACAAAGCTGCAGTTTTGGGTTTTGTTGGCGCTCCATTCACTCTAGCATCATATGTGGTTGAAGGTGGTTCATCGAAGAACTTCACAAAAATAAAAAAATTGGCCTTCTCTCAACCCAAGGTAGTTAAGGTTTATGTTTGTTTTTTTGCTTTTGGAACCAGTCCTTGTCTTAAATAGCGACGTAAGTGTTTTCTGTTTGCCAGTGAACAATGTTATTAACTGGGGTGAAAGTGACCTCCTTTTCCTCCTACAGGTACTTCATTCTTTGCTTCAGAAATTTGCGACCTCCATGACAAAGTATATTCGGTACCAAGCTGACAATGGAGCCCAAGCTGTTCAAATATTTGACTCTTGGGCAACGGAGCTAAGTCCGGTGGATTTTGAGGAGTTCAGCCTGCCATATTTGAAGCAAATTGTAGATGCTGTAAAACAAACCCATCCGGATCTTCCTCTAATCCTTTATGCAAGTGGATCTGGGGGCTTGCTTGAAAGGCTAGCTTTAACAGGTGTGGATGTAGTTAGCTTAGATTGGACTGTTGACATGGCTGAAGGTAGAAAACGACTTGGACACGATATTGCTGTTCAGGGAAACGTTGATCCTGGAGTTCTGTTCGGTTCAAAGGACTTCATCACCAATCGGATACATGATACCGTGACAAAAGCTGGTAAAGGGAAACATATATTGAATCTCGGTCATGGGATTAAAGTAGGTACACCTGAAGAAAATGTTGCCCATTTCTTTGAGGTTGCTAAAGCAATCAGGTACTAAAAGCAATACCAGATTAACTGTTTTCGGACTGAGTAAAGTTTATGCATCTTCAGGTTATTTTTTTTTCAGCCCTTGATTCTTCATTTGTATTTATATAGAGAGCCCTTTGAGAGTTCTTTCTCGGTACACATTCTCGGATACGGTGCTTCAAGAAAAATGGAGCCGTAGTAACATAAACTTGTTGGAATTTAGAAAGTTCCGTTTGGTCTTTTTTTTAGTTTGTATTTGTTTATGTGCTTGAGCTAACAAGAAACTCTAAATTTGGAAGCATTCTCATTTGAGGCATTGCTGGGGCCTTCTCAGTTCCTGTTTAGAAAGTAGTTCTGAACCTATATATAAAAAGTTTTTTTTTATAAAAAAAAAATAATAACTGATGAGTTGCTATTTCAGAGTAGTTTAGTTATCTTTTATATTTGATTCAATTAAGTTTCAATTTTTAAAAAATAAAATAAAATACAACAAAATAACTGACAATTTTTTTATACAAATGCATCTAAAATCTAAATTGAATCATTATCAGTCCTATTAAAAAAAGCAGGGGACTGATGAGAGCGTAAGAAATCATGTGCCTCGTGTAACTTTAGACTTTGAGTGAAATATTCCCTTCATGTTCAGCTTTGTATATAAAGGGCTATGATAATAATAAGATAAGATATAAATATGTAGCAGGGGATCACAATCTTTGATCCCATCCCATCACAGAATGCTAAAAACAAACCAAATTTGCCCATCAAATTTACAACAACTTTGGTCTTTTTTTACAGCTTAAAATGATGATGAAATCAAAAGTCATTTGAGAGAAATGTTGAAATAAGCTTGGCAAGCGAAAATGGAGGCCAAAAAGAGTTTTAGATTCCAGATTCAGCTTGGATTATAAAAAGTCAAAACATGAAACATAAATAGAATCTGATCGCTGGTTTATGATTAGGGTTTTGGCTTAAAAAAATTATAAGTTGCTTACCTACTGGTTTTGTTTGCTAGTAATGAAGTGTCCTAATTATAATTTTTAAGCTTTCAAGGCATGCTGATATCATATCAGAATATAGTTAAAAATGGTTGGCAACTTTCACTCAACTTCCAGCCAAAAATAAATTATTTTCAGACCTTCCAATCACCAAATTCTGCTCAGCAAATATGCTAATGCCACCTCAATGATCATTTCTATATACACATTATGTGAATAGTTATATACATAATTGGTGAGGTCTACCTGTACCAATTGTGCACATCCAGGGGAATTTTAACTCTTTTAAAAAGGATTTTGGTAAAATTGTTCTTTTAAAACCTTGTTAAAAAATAGTTGATGCCAAGTCTTGTTATTTGTCTCCTTTGACTCTTTTGAAAAGGATAAAAGAAGAAATGCAAAGGAAAATGCAATCATGATGGTTCAGCCCTTGTGGCCAACAAGGAGGACTACCAACCCCTTAACCACACAAAAGTGTTGTACAAACGTTTTCAAAATTTAAGATGTGGGGTCCAGGCAAATTTTATGGAGCATTCAATCCTGTCAAGACCTGACACCAATCAAATATTTAATGACTCCAATAGGGTTTCATTTTGTCCACCAACTCATGTCTCATGATGTCATCTGTGAACTAGTGGCCTTAAATGGCAAACCAGTTTTGGAGCCAACACCCCAAGAGTCTATTTTGTAGGTTCAATAATGGTGTTCCAATTTTCTTCAATTAATGCCTTAAACCTTGTTGAAAAACTAAGAAAAAAGAAAAAGAGGGTTTGGTTTTTGAAAGAAAAAAGGAGAACCTGCCATTTCTCCCCTCCCTTTTAGGGTGACCTTTTGTTTTCGTTCTTAGAAAAAAAATTAAATGGGGTTAAGTTGTTTCCTTTCCTTTTGTATTAAGCATGATTTGTTTGAAGCAAAAGCAGAAAGATTTTGAAGTTTATTCTAATAAAAATGGACACTGAATCCCCAAAATAGCCTCATGATATTTTATCACCATTGCTTTGCATGTCAGTTTTGACTGCAGTAGAAAAGACAGGCTTTTGTCTTAACCCACACTTTATATAACATAAGCCTTTCTTTATATATCTCAAAACCAGGAACATCAATTATTACAGATTGTGTCTTTCATCTCCATCCCTCCACCACTTCCTCAAAAGTCCATCTTCCTCGGTTTAGCCCTTCTTTTTCCTTCATAGGTAAGTTTGAGTTCTTCTTTCTTTACTTCTCTATTTTTTGGTTGAGTTTCTTTGTTGAATCATGTTCATCTCTTAGTAATTTTTTCTTTTTTTGCCTTCTAAAAATCTAAGCTAACATGAATTTAAACTGTAAAAGTATGCTCACACCTTTAAATGTGATCCAAAAACAATGTTCTGTTCTTTTATATGTTTTTGCTTTGCCTTTTGGTCATATCTCATCTATCTTTTATTTGCTTAGAATGTTCTTTTTCTCTTCAAGATTTAGCTCTAGGATCCATTGTATATGTCGTCCATCCATACCTGTTATTTCTTTATCTTAATATTTTCAGTCCTTTGATTATGTTGATGAAATATTGTGTTAGCTTTAAGAGTTTGTTTCCATATCTTAATTTTTGTCCATCTTGGTTTTGCTCTAATATTTAAACTGATTTTTCTATTCATTCTCTACTTTGAAGCATGAACTTGGAACGCATATATATGATGCATTCCTGTTGATTAAATCATTCTTGACTTGTCTCTTTGTGTGATTTAGACAGCTTCCAGACAGGTCCAGGGAATGCAGAAAGATGTGCTTGCATGCTGTGAATTTTTTATTTGAAGCACATAAAGTTGTATCCGGTTCTGAATTACCCGCATTCATTCCCGATAATGTTGGATGCTCAACAGACAGCAAATTCATTCCCTGTATCCATTTTGTAAATAGAGTTGAAAGTAAAATCTCTGCCATGTTGAAGGGTGACCTCGTTGAAGATGGTTGAGCACTCCAGTTATAGCTTCTCCTGCTCTTTAGATGTTATACATATATATAGTTACTGCAGGAGATAAAAATTTATCTAAGGGTGTTAAGATTTGAACTTTAGAATGGAAAATAAAGGGAAGGTGTTGATGCATAAGTATGAATTCGGAAGATTGTTAGGACAAGGAAACTTTGCCAAGGTTTACCATGCAAGGAATATCAAAACCAGTCAGAGTGTGGCGGTTAAGGTCATCGACAAGGAGAAGGTTTTGAAAGTGGGGATGATGGACCAAACCAAGAGGGAGATATCGGTTATGAGCCTGGTTAAACACCCGAATATCTTGGAGCTTTATGAGGTGATGGCTAGCAAGAACAAGATTTACTTTGTTATGGAATATGCCAAAGGTGGTGAGCTCTTCAAGAAGGTATCTAAAGGGAAGTTGAGAGAGGACATGGCAAGGAAGTATTTTCAACAACTGATCAGTGCAGTTGATTTTTGCCACAGCAGAGGCGTTTATCATCGGGATTTGAAGCCGGAAAACTTACTCCTGGATGAAAATGGAATTCTTAAAGTGTCGGATTTCGGTTTGAGTGCGCTTGCAGAGTCTAAGCATCAAGACGGGTTACTCCACACAAGTTGTGGAACCCCTGCTTATGTAGCGCCTGAAGTTATAAACCGAAAGGGTTATGATGGAGCCAAAGCCGATATCTGGTCTTGTGGGGTGATCCTCTATGTTATGCTTGCTGGTTATCTGCCATTTCATGATTCGAATCTAATAGCAATCTATAGGAAAATAAGCAAGGCAGAGTACAAATTTCCTAATTGGTTTTCACCTGAAGTGACCAAGCTGCTGTCAAGAATCCTCAATCCGAATCCGAAAGCTAGGATTTCAATCGCGAAAATAATGACAAATCCGTGGTTCAGAAAAGGGTTTAACTCGAAACCAATTCAGAGTAAAGTTGAAAAAGTGTTGGTTCCAGCCGATATCGATGCAGCTTTTAGTTCTGAGACTAAGTCCAATGCATTTGAAGCAAAGAAAGACATGGCTAAGGTCACTAATTTGAATGCCTTCGACATCATTTCTTTATCGAGCGGATTCGATTTGTCCGGACTATTTGTGGAAAATGACGAGAAGAAGGAAGTGCAATTTACGTCGACACATACATTCTCTGCCATAACATCTAAACTAGAGGACATTGCTCAAAACTTGAAGTTGAAAGTTAAGAAGCATGGAGGGCTAATGAAAATGGAAGGATCCAACGGAGGTCGAAAAGGCGCATTGGCTATTGATGCCGAGATATTTGAGTTTACCCCATCTTTCCACTTAGTGGAGCTGAGGAAATCCAGTGGTGATACATTGGAGTTTCGAAATATGTTTCAACAGGATGTTAGACCAGCACTGAAGGACATTGTTTGGGCTTGGCAAGGTGAGCCGCTTCGCTCATCCTAGCCGTCTTCGATTCAAGTATTATTTGCATAATGTTTTTAATGTTTCTCTTTGTTGAATCATTGTTAGGCAATTCAAGTAGGATTTCATTGTGTGATTCTGGCATTTGGGTGTTGTTTAGTAACCATTTTATTAATGTTTGTGAATGATATCTATGTTCAGTTGTGTTGTGCAGTTAATGCGTGAAAACAACAATCCAGCTTTGCTGTTTTTTTTTCTTCTTTCTTTTTTTAATTTTTTCGATGCATCATGCCTACATAAATCTCATGCAATAAGATGATATATCATCATTTGCGTAAAACAAAAAATATTGAATGGTTTAAAAATAAATAAATATAAATAATTTATTTTTTTTTAAAATATATTAATTATAATTGTTAAACATAAATAAATAAATAAAACTCAAATACAAAACTTAGAAATTCAAAACCCCAAATCCGATGTAAAATTTCCTTTTATCCTCATAGGATTACTGCATTCGTAAATTGATACTCTCTCTTTTTTTGTATTTCTCTAGAAAAGGTGGTTATTGCATTTGTGAACTGATACCATCTTTTCTTCCCGAATTCTCCAAAAGAGATTTTCGAATAATTTCTTCTCTGATGGTAATTCATAGCTAATGCAAAGCCAAATTTCTCTTTTGACCCCACAAGTAGTCGCAACTGAACTCAGTGATTCTCCAAAAGAAATTTACAAATTTATCATGATTGCGGCATGATTAGCCAGCTGGAACTTGATGGTGCCATGATCAGCTTTACCACCATAGAAGAAATCAAGAAACATGTTTTGTCTTATTTGGATTGTAAGCAATATGATATTGTTTCTTGCGATTCACAGTTTATTACAGATGGTAGTGTTTTTGTTGTGGTAACTAGCACTTTTACTATAAAGAACGAAATGATTATCAAGTTCAATCAGCCTTTCATCTTTACACAGATGGAAACAATCAATAGTTATTTCATCTCCAATGATATTTTCAAATTTCTTGATGAGAATGAAATGGGAAGTGCTCTTCTTATCAAAGATTTTCCAACTGTTATTTCTAGTTCTATAACTGATCCTATAAAAAGTTCTTCAATCACTCTCTGTCAAAGGCGTCCTGACCGCTATTTCAAGTTCCACACAAAATGGTGTCTCAATCCTTCTTACCGAATATGTGAGCTGTGCCTCTTATTTATCGAATAGTTTTCAGGTACTAAATACAGCCCGTATCATGACACAAGGACTTCAGTATCGCAACACCAAAGTCAACTGGCAACGTCATGACGAGAAGCTTCCCGATGCTGCAATGTTATTATGACGTGAATGGGGACGTTATGACGTGGCGACGTGTTTTTCATATAATACTACAGGACTTTTCTTTTGAAGGTGACAAGATGTAGTCGCAGATGAATTTTAGTAAGAGTTTTAATGGTTACTATGAAGAGAATTTTGTACCCGTTTTAAGAAAACTCTATGAGAATTGAGGTTTTATTTTCGGGGTTTCGATTTGTACCTTTAATACATTCTGGTTGATTTTCTCTATAGTATACTCTTGTTTATTTATTCATTTAGTGAAAAGATGAAGTCTCCTTAACCTGTTGTTTTTATCATAAGAGTTTTCTACATAAAATAAAATTTATGTTCAATTTTTTCTACTTTTTTTTATTTATTTATATGGGTCGATCCCTAACAGAATATGTTCCAATTATTGTTTCGACTCCGGTACAATATGATGTGCCAACTTTTCAGATAGAAAATGTTCCAAATTCTATTTCGAATTCGACACAATGTGACATGTCAACTCTTCATATCGAAGATGTTCCAAATGCTGATGTTCCCATTGCTGTTTCGAGTCCGAAACAGCATGATGTTCCACCTATTCATATCGAAGATGTGCCTGTTCTGAGCTCGACACAGAATGAAGTGGAAACTGTTGGTATCAATGAAGGTCTATCATCTGTTTCAGATTCAACGCGACATGATGAACCAATTTTTGCTATTGAAGACTTTCCGGCTATTGTTTCGAGTAGGACACAACATGATGTGCCAACCAACGTTCTTCCTAAGAAGAGTTTTCTATAAATGTGGCATGCTTTGGATGAAAACAATGGTCTGTTCAAGTTGCCGGCAATTAAACCTGTCCGAATAGCACTTCAAGAGTAGAAAAGTGGAACGGAAAATAAATCCGTTGGAATAGCACTCAAGAGTCGAAGAATGTTAATGGAACATCTAGTAATTTAGCCATCGGTTCAAAATCTGAACAACTCTACGAAGCATTCAAGATTTTTGGCCAAATAAAAGTTCAGATTAAACTTGATAGATTGAGAAGGTTGCATGCTTTCATTGAATTTGAGTCTTCAAGTTCTCCATAAACTGCAATCTAATTTTCATTTATCAAAATTGAGAACCGAAAATTCACTATCAAATGGAAGAAATAAAGTGATAGTGAAAGTAACAAGTTTTATTAGAGCTCTATCCCAGCATGTTATTATCTTGTTTCTGGTTATACATGTCTCAGTTGGCACTATTCTATTGTAGCACTTAGGTAACATTAACCATGATATAAACAAATTTTTATTATGAAAAGTAATTATAGTTATCTCTTTTTGTTTTGATAGGATTATTGTAGTTTTCTAAATATTATAATTGAAAAGGCTCAATTTTGTCCGGCCCAAATAAGAAATCAAAAATTAAATAAACAAAATAAAAAATCAAATAAAAATTCCAAGTCCAATTACAAAAACGGCTCAAATACAAAAAATATTAGGCCCAATACATTCCCCATTACAAGCCCAAAATAGCTTGAATAAAAAAAACCCTAAAGGTCTAATGGGCCAAAAACCTGAACTTTTTAGAATTTCTGGCACTGCTCCTCCGCTCACGTCAGCGTGCTCCCCGTTCGAGGCCTGATGCGCCCCTACCACCATTGCACCAAAATGGTAAAGGTGAGCTTCCAATTGTCGCCGTTGACCGTGGACCGTCACCTGCAAAGAGAAAGAAACAAACAATGGCAGAAACAATAGAAAAGAAAATAGAAAAAAAATCTAATGTAATATTCGGCTATAAAAGCCATAACTATCATGTATTGTTTTTTTTTTTACAGAGAAAGCAATCAAAAAAATAGAATACAAAGAAAATTTCAAAGGTGATTTCCTTATTTTTAATATGTTATTATTATTTTTTAAAAAAACATAAAATAAAAAAGGGTAAAAAAAACTTACTAGACCGTTTCATATTCCTCGACCACGAATGGACGAGGACGCCGTCTCCGATGAAGGACGATTCTTCTGGCGTGAGACCTTCGAATCGCCTTTTGATTTGTCGGAGTCCTCATTAAGAAAGAAGGTGCTGGGCACCCTTCGAAACGCAGAAAAATCGAGAGGTTTTTGATCTTTTTTTGGTTTTCGAAGGTTTTGGCCTCAAATCTGGGTTGAGGGAAACAAAATGGCCAAAATAGACCTTTTTCATGAAGTCCGGCCATTGGGGACGGCAGTCATCGTCGCCGTCGACTGGTGGTCGCGACGGAGCAATGGTGGCTCCCGTAGCCGGCCTGAAGAACATTTCAGAGAAAAAAAAAAGAGAGAAGGGAGATTTAAAAAAAAAAAACAAAAGGGAAAACGATTTTTTTTTGGGAAATTTTTAACTTAAATAGGACAGAGGAACAACGTCGTTTTGGCCTGGTTCTATAAACCCCAAAACGACTTCGTTTTAGTTATGATCTGCCAACCCGACCCGATTACTTAGCAGGGTCCGCGTGTTTTTGCAGAATGGTTTATTTGCGGCCCTGGTCCTCCTGCTTTTGAGCGCATCTTGATATAGTCCTTTTTTACTTTTTTCTATTTTACCATTTTATTTTATTTTATTTTCATTTTGGTCCAGGGGCCATTTTAGGAAATGGGTACCTAAAACGGTGTCGTTTTAGCAGAAACTGATTGCCCAACCCGAATCACCCCAGGATCCGCTTGTTTTTTAGGAGGAGGATATTTTCAGCTTTAATCCTTCCGCCTTTTGAGTTATTTTAATCCTATTCTAATTTCATTTTTTTCCTTTTAGATTATACCATTTAATTTTTGTTCGTTTTCAATTTAGTCCTCAATTTGTTGACCCTCTGGGGAATGACGCATGTCCCAAGTGCTTGGAATAATTACCTATTTGGCCCTTGTTATTTTCCGCATATTATATTTTAGTCCATTTTTTTTACAATTCGAATTGTATTTTTTATTTTTTTTTAAATTTAATTTAGTCCTTTACCTTTCTTAAATTTAAACCTTTTAATTACTATTATTTAGTTTCCAGCACATTAACTCTGTTATTTATATTTCGCCCTTTAAGTTATACAATTTACATTTTTGCTCTTAAATTTATCGATTATTTTATTTTGGTCTTTTATTTTTAATTATTGATATTATTAATATTATTAATATTATTAGATAATAATTATTGTTAATTAACATTAATTTTATTAAAATTCACTCAAAGAATTAATATTTTATGAATATAACTATATTATTACCATACATTTTATATTACTTCACTATTAGTATTATTATCATTATGAATATTATCAATAGAATATTTTCTTATCTATTTCATTATTTTTTATTTGCACTCATTATATTATTGTCATTTCATTTTGATATTTATGTTATTTATTTTGTTAATGCCATAATTTTGTCATCCTCGAATATTGTCAATATTTGCTACATATGTTCATCTGTTCCTTTGCACAAACGCACAAGAAATAATTTAAAACCAAGGTAATATTTTTTTTTTATTTTGGGAATCCAAGAGGTTGTGCTCCTAACTTACAGAGTATGATTTTTTCCTTTAACTTAAGTAATTGAATATCCTATTTAAAGTAGAAACACATGGGATTTAAGTCATAATCAAATAGTGATTATTCTTATTGTTGAGGATTCGAGACATTGTGCCCTAACTTACGGGGCGTGATCTTTTCTTCTCGATTAATTTGAAATAAAGCTTTTTCCATAAAATTTAATTTAGTTGGCGATATTTTAATAAAATAACGTTATGCAATGAGAGATTGTATTTTAAATTCTTTTTGAATTTTCAATTTTCAACATCAAGATATTAAGTAATCAACTAGGTATCAATTTTGAGTGCTATGAGTGTGCTAACGTTTTCTCATACGTAATCGACTCCCGAACCCATTTCATGGATTTTTGTAGACCGAAAAGTATCGTTTTAATAAATCTAATGTTTTATTAAAATAAGTTTTTAGGTGATCCAATCACACCTAATTAAAAATGATTGGTGGCAACTCCACTTTCGTTTTTAAAATAAAAGTCGGTTTTAAAAAAAAAAAGGGTTTCGACAATAAGTTATTGTTTTAATTAATACATGATAGTGATTATATAACAAATATTACAATGTGTCTTTATTTGTATGGAGCGATGATTTAAGTTCTTGTCAAACTAACATAGATTCAAACCATGTTACCCCATCCCAACTTCAATATTACATAATAAAAAAAACAAATATTACAATGTTTTATGTTAGGAAAAAAAAGTATTATAATATATTTTGAGTAAATGTAAAAATCTTATTAATTTGCATTCCAATTAATTTTTCATGAAAGATGCTTAAATGTTTACTAGAAATTTTATTGCAAGTGTATGCATTTGGTAACCATAGATTTAAAATATATATGTGTGTTTAAAAATAGTGTAAAATAAAAATAAAATCTATGGTTTGAAATTAATTAATCATAATTACATATTAAAATAAAAAATTAAATTAAATTATGAGTAAAACAAAATTTAAACACATAAATACATTATATTAACAATATTAAATGCACTACAATTATTTATCATCAAAATAAAACTATTAAATTGTGCATACTAAAATAAAAACATATAAAAAATATTATAATGAAGTTTTGGTTGAGTGATGATATATTTAAAATTTTACTAATCTAATTGACGCGGGTTCAAATCCCTCCATAAATATATTTTTATTCATTTTTGTCAGAATGACAATATTATAATGAATTATGGAAGGCTTAATGCTTAATTTGGCCCCCGAACTATGTCTGCTTTTTCACTTTGGTACTTTTAACTTCTTTTCATCCAAATTGGTGCTTAAACTATCATTCCATTATTTGGTTCAACCTTTTTTCTTAATGGAGTTAAAAAATTAAATTGCCGTGTGGTGCCAATCAAAATGTGCCATGTGGCACTTAATGTTACTTAAAATAAAAATATTGTCTAGACATTGATTAACATTGACTAGTGTTGGTCAATGTTGATTGATCGTTAACCAATCATTGACCAAGTTGACCATCTACGTGGCGTTATTAAAATGCACCACATCACCCTTATTTTTTTTATATTATATAATATATTGTTTTAAAATGTAAAAAATCATATATAATATAATAATAATTCAATTTTTTTAAAATTTTTAAAAAAATTAAAAATTCTAAAATATATAAATATAAATTAAAAAAATTAAAATATTATATAGAAATTGAAAAACTTATCAAATCTTATTTTTTAAAAATCTCTACATTCTACCATTTCAAAAAATATATATATCTAAATTTCTAAAAATTTAAAACTTTATATATATTTTTATCAACTTTGTCTATTTTGGAAATTTAGAAATTTAGATATTTCTTTTGAATATTTAGAGTTTAGAGTTTTGAAAAAAAACAAAATTTATGACAAATTTTCAATTTTTATATAATATTTTGATTTTTATATAATTTTGATTTTTTTCAATTTTATATAATATATTGGTTTTTTTAATTTATAACTATATATTTTAGAATTTTTTAAACTTTTAAAAAAATTAAATATTTATATATTATATATTATTTTTTTATATTTTTAAATAATATTATATATAATACTAAGAAATAAAAAGAAATGTGATATGCACTTGGATGGTTAATTTGGCGAACACTGATCAATAGTGGTCAACGATGGTCAATGTCGGTCAACATTTAATCAATGGTGGGTGAATGTTTTTATTTTTAAATAACCTTAAATATCACATGACATACTTTGATTGGTTGAAAGGTCTCATATGGCACATTTTAATTGGTACCATGTGGTATCCTAAAAAAAAAAAGAAGTAAAATCAAATAACAGAATAATAATTTAAATACCCATCTAAGATTAAAAAAGGTTTAACAAATAAAGTGGGAAAATATGTATTAAGGTATTATGAAAGGATATTTTTATAATTTTTTTTATTTGAAATGATATACGAATATGAAAATTTTAAAATGTTGGAATTTATATTTTGGCTAAAAAGAAAAGGATTTGAATTGGTTTATTATCACCATTTTCAAATAAAAAATTAATTTGAGAAGCATTATTAATCACATATTTTAATTAATTAAATATTATAATTTTATTAAAAAAGTTAAAATAAAAATCAGGAAAAAGTAATTAATTTTGTTCCCTTGCATGTTAGAATTTATGGTTCATAATGAATTTATTGGAATTCTAGATTCGAACCAGTTGGGGCCCAGAAAAATGGACGGTAAGCTTGAGTTTGAGTACACAGATGCGACGAAAGTCATGAAAGGGGCAACATAGTCAAGTCCATTCACTAAAATCTAAACTATAAAATCTGACACGCCCAAACCCAACAATATCAAAGCAACAAGAAACAGCACAAATGAGTACCATAAACAGCACCGCTTGTTTCTCTTCAGTCTTCCAAAACCCATCACAAACTGAACTTTTTCCTGCAAATTTCAAATGTAGGTTCAATTTCATGCTCCCCAAGAAGCAATCTAAAATGGGTGCTCCTAGAATTTTCTGTAACTTGTCTGAAACCGAGACTGGAATTGATGATAATCCCAGAAACAGTAAGGTTTCTGTGAGGTCCAAGAACAGGATGGAAGAGTATAACACTGCCATGAAGAAAATGATGAGGAATCCATACGAGTATCATCATGATCTTGGTCAGCTTTTTCTCTATAAAGCCCATTTCTTTTTGGGTTTCGGTAGTTTTGGTTAATCAAATTGGTAGATTATGTTATTTGGATGAACTTTCTTATTTTAACCCTAAAAGAGACATTTATGTGCTAGAATCTGGATGTGTAAAGTTTTTTTTTTTCTTTCTTATTCTAGCTTGGGTTGTTTTTCTTAAGTACATAAAAAGTTGCTGCTACTTTATGGTAGTAGCCATCCATAAAAGGTAGAACTCCGTAATGCCTTAGCATGAGAATGGGGAAACGGTTATAGATGCTGGGAATTGAATTCTAAACCTATATTAGTAGCCATTACCATAAAAGTGATTGTATAAACCAAATTGATTACGCTTTGAGTTAGGGATGAAATTATATATTAATTAGGAATATGGATCTAGATCCATAAAGCACTTTTTGACTTTGGATTGTGTTGTATCATGTGACTTTTTGTAACTTTTTAAAATAGAATCATGCTTATTACAAACAAAGGGTGTTGATTAAAATATTTAATGGAAGTAAGGAACTTTTCCTTATTTCTGGTATGACATCTGATCCATCTTCTGTTCATAACTTTTGATTTGTCTCCTCATTCTATAAGATAATCAGAAACCCTAGAGCTCAACTTTATTAAAATTGACTTTGGAAATCTCCTGTTTAAGTTTGCATTTTGCTAATGAAACTCTGAACCCCCCCCCCTCTCGGGTGGGCGGGTCCATGGTGTTTTTTGCTTTCTATATTATTGAATGTTGCAGCAGAGTGTTACTTTTGGATATGATATATGTCTGACATGAGTATGATCAATGTTTTTTAAGTTCTCTATGTACCTGGGAGATCCTTGAAAGGTTCCATCTTTATATATTTGGATAGGTGCCGAACATGGTTGCTGGACACAAATAGTTCAATAAAAATGATGAGTTGAAGCAATATGGAAAGCTTGCCGTAACTGAACCGATTTTTGCTAGTAATCCACTCTCTTCAATATGTCCGTTGCTTCCCAGCTTATCAACTAGATTTCCAAGTTTGATAGAAGGCAAACCAAGGAGTGTGTACAGTCTGATAAAAAGAAGATTTAGCAAAAATCTCTGTTGCTACACTTCTTCATTTTGTTTTGTTGTTTTTTTTTAATACTTGTGTTTAACATGTATTCAGACATAAGTATGGGGATATGATTTTTCTAGGATCCTCCAAATACATGGAAAAGCATAGTTAAACCCGTGTTTGAGTCGTACTTGTGTTCAAAAGTCAAGCAGAGTTTGAATAACTTAGGCAAAAAAAGATTAGTTAGGATCTCTACTACCTTCATCTACAAAGTGACATCTATCTAATAGAGCATTTGAATTTTTCCCCAAAACATTCTATAATGTGTATATATATTACAGCAATCTTTGCCATTATTCTCAAGCTAGGAACTATGCTCCATATGTTCATTTATCCCTAAACATAGTATCATCAAGAGAACAAGTTTATAGACCTGGTCTGGTACTGCATTTTGCAAACATTTGTATTCCTAGTTGTCCACTTCTACATTTCAGCACTTCATCTTTCAAGACAATGCCACCTCTTCTTGATCTGTGATAGTTAATATTACAGACAAAAAGTGTGTTTGCCGTGTGAGTACCCTTGTGTTAGTGTTCATGGTTGCAAGTACTTGCATTATAATTTCCAATACAAAAACTGAATATCAAGGTAGTCATACATGTTGATCAATTATTCTGATGATCCATGTCTTGTTTTTCAGGCATGAACTACACACTGCTAACTGACAATTTGATTGTCGGCTCTCAGCCCCAGAAACCCGAAGACATAGATCATCTGAAACAAGAAGAGAAGGTGGCCTATATATTGAACTTGCAGCAGGACAATGACATCGAGTATTGGGGAATCGACTTGCAGCCTATAATCAAAAGATGTCGACAACTTGGAATTCATCATATGAGAACACCTGTAAGGAAAATTTTCTCACACTTTATAATAAATTATTCATTCAGGAAAAAATGAATCAGATCAACAACACTCCTTAAATGAAGTTTGAACGACTTCTAGGAAATGTAGGCTTCATTAAAGAAAATTATCAGTCCTGTTTGGATATCATAAACAAGTGAATCAAATGATAACTTGTGAGTAAGTTTAATGTTTTTGGATGCTTGAATTGATCCTGCTATCTTATGCATTGATAGGCAAGAGACTTTGATCCAGATTCCTTGAGAAATATATTACCTAAAGCTGTTTCTTCATTGGAATGGGCCATTGCTGAGGGAAAAGGAAGAGTATATGTGCACTGCACAGCTGGTTTAGGGAGAGCTCCAGCAGTGGCTATTGCATATATGTTCTGGTTCTGCGGCATGAATGTAAGTATTCTACATTGCATCATCCACTTCCACTAATTCTACCTACGTTGCTCCAACTCTTTTTTTTTTTTTTTGAAGTACTCATATTTGATGCGTTTCCGGACAAGGGTATAAGATATATGATCCTCCAAGGAGGCAAGAACGCTCAAAATACATAGAAAAATATTCTATGTTCGCCACATACTCATATCCAATTCTTCTACCTGAGTCCAAATAAAATAGATTCTATAACATAATTGTCTTTAGCTTATGAAGTTTCATTGCTTGGTATCTGTTAAAACTGTCAGCTAAATACAGCATTCGAAGCACTGACCTCAAAACGACCTTGTGGACCCAATAAAAGAGCAATACGAGGAGCCACCTATGATCTGGCTAAGAATGATCCATGGAAGGAGCCCTTTGAAAATCTTCCTGAACATGCTTTTGAGGGTGTAGCAGATTGGGAGAGGAAGTTGATTCAAGACCGTGTTCGTTCCCTCCGTGGAACCTGATTATCTCGGTTAGCATTCTCTTAAAGCCGGTTCACAATCGCACGGCAGACAAATCCGCAAAATCTTAGGCATTGCTTGTGGAATGTTGAAGCTGATCTCTCCAGGGACTATTTTCCTGACTGAATAGCAAATTACTTGGTCAAATCATAAATATGATCTGATTTTTATAGAAACTATGTCATAAACCATAAATAAAACATTGAGAAGTACAGAAAACACGGAATATTCCATGTTCAAAGCATGGTTTATATGCTATTGAAGCTAAATTTTTTAGGTTCATAACTTGAATGATCTCTCTGGTGATTCATGTTACATATATTGTACCATTATCAGATATATTCAGATTGTGCTTAAAAGGATGCAAGCTCGATCGAGTTCATTTTTGAAGATCTCGATTTGACTTAAACTCATTTGATTAGGTTCATCTATTTAATAAAACAAGAGTTTGATTCTCATGTTCGACTTTATACTTGGTTTTATGCTTAATCTTGAACGTAAGTTCAAGTTTGAATAGAGATTTTTTTGTTGAATGCTAAATAAAAATAGAAAAACTTAGTTTGACTCATAAGCTACTCAAGCTAGATCATAGAAGCTAGATATAGAAAAAACTTGAACACAAGTTTGGCTTGTTGACAATGACCTAATTAAATTTGAGTTTTTTTTTCTCTCTTGAGTCTTGTTTGAGTAATTTATATGTAAACATCTTGTAAAACAAATCCTTAAAACTGGATCTCAACAGTTGCATTTCGAATGCACAAAAATATGGTATACTGAACAATATATGTAAGCATATTGTAGACATTCTTGCCAACTTCAACACAAGTTGTACAAATATTTTATTACACAAATCTGGTGCACTGAACAATATATACAAGCATATTGTAGACAAATTCTAGGCAACTTTCAACACCAACTAGAAGTACAAGTATCTCTCTTTTTCTTAAAGAAAAGGGGAAAAATAAAAAAGGGTAACTAATGTTGCTGGAATCTCATCCTAAGATGAAACAGGTAACCTTTTGGGCCATAAGATTTTGCTAAAACTAGGAAAGAAGGTTATTGATGAATGAAGAAGAAAGCTACTGCATGCATCCAAGGAAAAGTAAAAAAGATGCAAGCAGTCATAGATTAGCAGCATATAGTGCACACAAATGGAAACCTCTTACAGCAAATGAAGATGTCAAACTGTGCGGTAGCTTTTATAAAGTTTAGGTAAGAAAACCCACCTTACAGTTGCATATTTCTCAACTTCTATAAAATGCAATAAATAGAGAGAACAAAGGAGTCATTCCATTTCTACTCATTTTGATCATAAAGACAAATTCACATCTTTCAGACTTGTTTAATTTTGTTTATACACTTCCAAATTTCAAAATTAATTTTTTATACTTACAGGTCTGAAATTGTCTCCATAATTTCAGAATCACCTCCTTCCTTCTCCATATGCTTCCCAATGCTATGTAATATCTCATAAATCTCCACTGTTCTCATGGAAGATGAATCTCCTGAGAAGAAAACATCAACTTTATCCCTCAGTTCAATCCAACTACATCCAGGGGTTTTCTTCAATCCCTTTTCTTTCATTGTTGCTCGGATGTTTGCAGCTTTCTCCCATAATTCAGCATCTCCATACAAATGTAACAATTGAACATAATTGCTGCCCCTGTCTGGTTCCAGTTTCAGTAAGTAGTGAGCTGCCAGTTCACCAAGCTCCACATTTAAATGGGTTCGGGAGGCACACAACAGACTCAACCAAACACTCCTATCAGGTTCAATGGTCATGGATTTTACAAAATTATAAGCATCATCTAAACGTCCAGCACGGCCAAACAGATCAACAATGTTCACATAGTGCTCCATTTTAGGTTCAACCCCATGCTCCGCTCTCATGGATTGAAATATCTTGTGGCCTTCATCAACTAAACCAGCATGATTGCAAGATGAAATCAGGGAAAGAAAAGTAATATCATCAGGTTTGATTCCACTGTTCTTCATCTCATTAAATAATGACAATGCTTCAATGCAATTGCCATGAGATCCATAACCAGAAATCATGCAATTCCATGTAACTAAATCTTTCTGAGACATGTTCTGAAATATATACTCAGCATATTTTAAGAATCCACACTTAATATACATATCCATCAATGCATTCTCCAGATGAATATCAGATTCAATCTCTAGCCTAACAACATATCCATGGATAATCTTTCCATTTAGTAAAGCTGCTGTGGATGAAACTGCAGTGAGAACGCTTGTAATGGATATAGAGTCTGGATAAAAACCATGCTGAATTATCTTAGAGAAAAGTTTTATAGACTGGTCAGGCAGACCATTTCGACAATAGCTTGATATCATGGAATTCCAAGCAACAAGATTTTTGTCATGCATATCTGAGAATAAACGTTCAGCCATACCCAGGAAACCACATTTCGAATACATATCAACAAGGGAAGTAGCAACATAAACATCTTGGTGCAAACCACTTTTGATAACATATCCATGGATCATGCACCCTGAATCTACATTCTCCAATCCTGTACATGCGTTGATGACACTTGACATAATATCAGAATCTGGTCTTACTCCTCCATCTGCCTTCATTTTTCCAAAATAATCTAACGCTTCTCTGAATTTCCTATTTTGACAAAAACCTGATATCATCGAACCCCAAGCAACCACGTCCTTTTCCCTCATTGTGCTAAGAACGAAATTAGCATCACCAACACTGCCACATTTACAGTACATGGTCAGCAATGCACTCTGAATTGCAGTACTATTCTCTATAGGCCTCTTCACTAATTCTGCATGAACTGACCGCCCAACATTATATATTCCAATCATACTGCTACATGATAAAACATTAGATATTGTGAAAGAATCAGGGGTTATTGCATTATATCTCATCTTGTTGTAAACTTCAAAAGAGGCAAAAGAATATTTATTACAAACAAAAGTTGATATCATAGCATTCCATAACTCAATTCCTTTATCCAATACCTGACGGAAAACATATTCAGCATCTTCAACAAATTGGCATTTTCCATACATGCTCAATAAAGAAGTATAAACGAAAGGGTTATTTTCAAATCCCATTTTGATCAAATCACAATGAACTTGCCTCCCAAAATCCACAACATCACCATACACACAGGCACTCAAGGAACTACTAAACGATTCTGATACAAACTTAACATTCTCAGTTTTCATTAAAGAATACAACTTTAAGCTCCATTCCCATCCTCCATTCTCGAGAAAACCACCAATCATTACATTCCAAACAACCACATTGCTCTTATCTTCCAAATGGTCAAATACAAACCAGGCCTCCATTATTCGACTACAACTCGAATACATACCAATCAATGCAGTTTCCAAAAAGGGATCACTCTTAAATATATGCCTAACAATGTAGCCATGAATTTGCTTTCCTTCCTTAAACCGCAAAGCACCAAGAAGAATAGAAAGTGAGTAAGCATCAGGAAGTACCCCAAGCGCCCGCATTTTGTTAAAATGAGCCAAACCCTCGTTTATTTGACCAAATTTGAGATACCCATCAAGCAAAGAGTTCCATAAAGTGACATCTTTAACAAAGCCTTCTCTTGTAACCATTTCTTCGAACACATTAACTGCAGAAGAGAATGAACCACATTTGGTGTACATGTTTATAAGTGAAGTTGTGATATAAGGGTCGGAGTGGAGACCCACTTGGATGATTGTGGAATGGAGGGTTTTTCCATAGTTGAGGTTAGAGAGGAAAGTGGAAGCTTTAAGAAGAGAGGGAAAAGTGAAATTGGTGACTGAAAGTGGAGAAACAGAGAATAGCTGTAAGGCTTTAGTGAATTGGCCATGTTGAATAAAGGCCTTGATGTTGGAATTGAATAATGCTGGGTTAAGATGGGAGGTTTCATAGTGTGAAAGCTGGCGTGAAAGGCGTAAGGTTTGATGCATTTCTGCATTGTTTCAAGCAGCTGCCACAATGAGGAATGAACAACAGCGGTTAGATAGCAACCACTTCGATTTGCGAATCTATCCTATCTGTCTATCTTTTATGCTAACATTAATAACCTTTATTTTATAATTTTTAAATAATTAAATTAAATTTTTATATTTTCTTAAAGGGTTAAAAGTGTAATTTTATCATATATCATTTTAAAATTTATATCTATACTTATTATAAAATTTATTATTAATTTAGTATCATAAATTAACTGAATACGAATTTAATTAAAAATATACGAAAATACCCTTATTTTACAAATTACAAAGTAAATTATATTTTTAGAATGTTTTGTCATTCTATATCTTAAAAGAATAGAAAAATAAGCATACACAATAAGATTTTATATATTTTATTTGTTTTATTATTTATTAGGTGTTATTTTAAAATGAGGAGTATTTTATTTCTCAATGTTTATCAATGGAGTGAAAATAACAAATGTATTTATTTTACCCATTTATTATTTTCCCATTTTTACAAATTATATAATAGTTTTTTTCCAAAAATTAAAAAGTTTTTTTTGTAAAACAAATCAAATAGGTAACTGGGAAGTTGTGATTTGTGGAATTTTTGTAAGATGTTAATTTTTTGGGGTAATTTAGGTAAAAGGAAAATAGATACCAATATAAAAATAATAATAATTTAAATACCATTTTATGAATTAAGTCAATATACATGTTAAGTTATATTTGCATACTCCATTGCAATTCAAAATCACTAATTAATTCTCGATTGAGTATTAGCTCAATTGGCATTGGTATTGGTACTAGTACAAGATGACGTAAGATCGAGTGCGTTGAAACTCATTATCCTCTTGTTAAAAGTTGGGAATGGGTTATGAGTAGTTTTAAGCATTATCCTCATGTGCTCTTATGAAGTTGTGATGTATTGTGTGCATAGGTTTAATTTTTTTGGCATAATGATAAATTTAGTACTTAATATTTTTATCTTTTTTCAATTTGACTCTTATTTTTTTCAACTAATTCTGGCAAATAGCCTTTCAAAAAGATTCAAATCATTTTTTTTTGCATAATAATTTTTTTGGCCAACTTTATATAAAAAAAATTATTTTAGCTCTGTGTTTAATTTTTTGCTTCTTTTAGATATTAAATTTGTATTATTTGTCAAATCATTCTAAAATTAACAAAAAAGTTAGCGTTTGTTAGTTTTGTTGGCATTGTCACGTGTATGCCACGTTAGTAATTAATTAATTTTTTAAAAATTAAAAAATTTAAAAATATATACTTTTTATACTTTTTAATACTTTATAAATTTTAAAATATTTTTTATTTTTTAAACTTTAAAAATTAATTAATTGTTTACGTGGTCTCACCATAGCAGTCCACGTGTATGTCACGTTAGCAAAGTTAATAAACGTTAACTTTTCTATCTATTTTAAGGTGATTTGACAAATAACACAAGTTTAAAGGTTGAAAAAAGTGAAAAATTAAATGGAAAGCTAAAATTATCTTCTTCTTTTTTTAAGTTAGAAGGTCAAATAAGTCATTACGCCTATTTCAACAAAAATGCTAACTAAAACATCTTTTAACAATGTTGGCGTGGTAGCCTGCCTATAATCTACGTGTATTTCATGTTGACATGATACTATTTATCTTATATGACACATTAACAAACAATTTAAAATTTATAGAAATACTCAAAATATAAAAATTTTAAATTGTTATTGATCGACACAATTAAGCAACGAACAAGTAAAAAAATAGCGGAAGAAATTGAGAAATTAAACACAAATTTAACGTGAAAAAACCCCTCCAAAGAGGATAAAAAACCATAGGCAAAGATAATTTTACTATAATGGCAAAAGAACAAAGAGTATAAAAGATGGAGATAAAAACTAAATCTCAAACCCAAAAATAAAAAACCCTTAAAATGTAAACACAAAATTCTCCAAAAGTGTTATGAGTCCTAATCTTTAATGAGTGTATTTCCTAATATTGTAAAAGAGTCTATTTATAGGCTAAATTCGTAGGTCAAATAATAATAAAATAATCTAGACTAATTAGAGTTCGATTGAAACAAATAAATAGAGTTTAACTGGGAGATTATCTCTCAAATTTGATTGAAATATAAGGCATACTTAACAAATCTCCACCTTGACTCGTATTTCCACAACACCATCTTTGAAAAGCCCATCATGGGCTTATCTTGAACTATGCCGGAATTAATTGAGTTGAATTTGTGTTTTGAAGCTAGAAGACTTCTAGCCTTCAACTTATGCACTGCCAAATCGAAACTAACTCGGGTCTGATTTTCACGAACACAGTGTCCTAACTTTTTAAAACCCGCATCCAAAAGGGAACCTCTCTTCAATCAAATGGTCATTGATAATACTCTAGAACGACATATTTTATGTGCTAATTACATGTTTATTTTGAGTATGATCCTACTAATTTGGGTTATTTTATGATCTTTTATCTTTTAGGGACTTAATTGAAGGCAGAAGTAAATTTGAGGGCAAAAAAGTGAATTTGGAGATAAAAAGGGCCAACATGCGAAGTAGGAGAGAAGTGGTGCCAAAAATACAAGCATGGACGACATAAGGGCTAAAATGCAAAAGAAGAGATTTTATAGCACAAGACTCTATTTTAATTTTAATTATATTAGGATAATTATTAAGGATTTTTATTTAGATTTAATTTTAGGATTTATTTTAATTTATCTTTAATTAGCTTTATTTATTTGTGTTTATCTTTTAGTATTTAATTAGGAATATGCTAGGTTTTCTAGTACTATAAATAGGAGATGGAGTGACACATATTTGACATCTCTTTTTTTTGTAAACACTCCCTCTCCCAAAAACTCTGTCTTTTGTTCTCTCCATATTTTCTTCAATAAAAATCCCATTTCTATTATATTTATTTATTTCTCAAAAATCATGAGCCACTAAACCAATCTAGCCAAAGGTTGTCGAAATTCCCTAAAAAGGTTCATGAGGCTTAGAATCCGCGCTTAGTCTTCTCAACAGGGTATTCATCGCTTCTCCGCATTACAGGGCTGACGTTTTCGTCCATGTCCCTTAATAGGTGATCTTTTCAACTTGTGCAAGGAACGATCGCTTTGTACGGTTTGGAAAGGTTACACCGTCGGTTCGTTGGCTTTCTGCCTCAGAGTTTGGCGAATTCAAGAGACAAAACGGCGTGGTATTCGCCGTTGGGAAGTGATGATCTAGCAGAAGATAGTCCCACAAAAGCGATTATTGGTTAGAGTCAGGTTCCGCTAAATCTTAAGTTTAAATTCTTGGAGCTGGTGGTCGTAGGCGTCCTCTTCCACTATAACTGACTTATCCTGCTCGAGAAGGGTTACTTAAAAGCTAAAGATTGAACCCAAGGCGGATCGAGACAACCGGAGGCTGAAATCTCGCCACATAAGAAACTCTCTCTTCTCCCAAACTCTGTTTATTTTTATATTCTCCATTTTAATTTTCACAATTTATTTAATTTCGCTATTTCAAATTCTATTTTTATTTTATTTCGAAATTCTTAATTCTATTTTTTTTCAGGAACGCAGGTTTTCTTGGCTAAGAAATTGTCCAGGATTTCAAGAAACAAGCATTCGTACAATCCGATCTCTGAGAATTCGACCCTACTTCCCCTTTACTGTTATTTTTACTATTTTATAGGGAATATGATATATTTGGTGCTTTCAACGATGCATCAGTCATACATTTTTCCTTCCTATGACAAAGTTGCCTGTAACAACCCAATTTTTAGCTAAATCAGAACAGTAGTTTCGGAACCACAAATCTCAGGTCGTAAAATTAATTTAATAGTATTTTTGGTGTTTATAGCATGTGAATATGTATGTTGGAAAGTTTTGTGAAATAATTTTATCGTTTGAGTGTTTAATTTGATAAAAGGACTAAATCGCGTAAAATAAAAAAAGTTGCATTCCACTTGTTAAAAGTACTTAATTGCCATGGATTATTAAATGTGAAGCCCTTATGTTGTTATTAATCCATTGCTAAGGTTAGTTGACATTTATGTCCATGGTTTTAATGTTTTTAAAGTTTAATTAGTAAGGTTAAATTAGTAAATCAATAATTTAGTTAAGTAAAATAATAATAATATGATATCATCTTCTTCATTTTCTATTATCCATAAAAAATCAAAAGAAAAAGAAGCCAAAAATGTTGTTTTAGGGTTTGGTTTCTTTGAACCTTTGATTGAGGTATGTTTTGAGCTCGGTTTTTGATGATTTCTATGTTTTTGTGATCATTGCTTTGAGTACTAGCTAGCTCATGTCTCAATTTTTGAAAGTGTTGATGATTTTTAAAGTTTCCATTGATGAGTTCATGTGTTTTATGATGTTTGATGATGAATTATGAAAGCTTGGTGCTTGATATACATGTTTTGTAAAGTGATTTTTGGTGAAATTGCATAAAAGGGGTTAATTTGTTAAAATGTGAAAATGTGGGGTTGAATGTGTGAATAAATGAAATTTTAGGGCTATTATAGGTCCCTATAAAATTCGGCTAACAAGTGTTTAAATTGAATTGTGTGAATTTTGTATATTTATGGAATATGGACTAAATTGTAATAACTGTGAAAGTTTAGGGCCAAAGTGCAAAAATGCCCAAATATGTGTTTGTGGACTGAATTGAATAATTATGTTATTAAATGAGTTAATTTTGAATTTATATAGATCGAGAAAGAAAGGAATTGGATTTAGATCGGGAAAATTGAAGGTTATCGAGTAATCGATTCAATTCATCAATTCCGAGTACAAGGTAAGTTCGTACGTGATAAAAATTGTATTAATTGTATATATGCGATTACGATTGTGTACGATGAAAAATCGACTATGTTTGACACTTAGTGTGCGATTCGAGATAGCGTCGGCTATATAAAGCACTTAGTGTGAGAATTGGAATAGCTTCAGCTATATGTGGCACTAAGTATGCGATATTAAAATAACTTTGGTTTGATGGCACTAAGCGTGCAATATAGTCATAGCTGCGGCTAATCATTTATGCACTAAGTGTGCGAGTTCTTATAGCATTGAAAGATTTCTGAACGATTTAACGTATTGGACAAAGAGGTGAGAATGAAATAAATAAATACGGGAAAGTACAGGTACGTACGATACCTATGTGGTAGTTGATACTATGTGTATGAAGCTTGATGAATTGGTATATACATGATAAATGGTCATGGATTAGAATTGAATGATGATATGAGAACTACTAAGTGTCTATTACTTGATGTTTTGTGTATTATGAATTATTGAATATTTTTGGTACGAACTTACTAAGCTATGAAGCTTATTGTGTGTGTTATTTGCCTTTGTTTTATAGATTATCGAAGCTAGCTCGAACTTGAGGATCGTCGGGAAACATCATCACACTATCGATCGTCTCGTTGGTACTTTTGAAGCTTTGTATATAAGGTATATGGCATGTATAGGCTAGTGTCATTTTGGTATATTTTGGGTTATGATATTAGCCATGAGATTTGGTTTGTAAACATTGACATGTATTTGGGCCACCTAATTTGGTTTGAATTATGTGTTTATTATGTGATACATGTAATGTATATAATGACTTATGTGATGGTTATAAGTTTGTTTATGTAACTAGTGGTTATGTGGTAAGCTAATGCTAGAATAAAGATATGTTGTGGCTTGACTTTGAGGTGATAAAATGATATATTTTTAAGCATGAAATAGGTGATAAGTTGATGGGTAAATGCATTTAGAAGTTATGCAAGTTTGATGATTTTGGCATATTGAAATGGTTTGTTTTGGTTATGGAATTGAGTAATTGAAATAGTTGTTAATAGATGGCATGATATGTGTGTGAATTGGTATGTTTTGGCTGCCTATATATGTGTTGAAATGATACCATTTTGATGGCTAGTTGAGCATGAGAAAAGGGTGGCTTTTCACACGGTCATGTTACACGGCTGTGTGTCCCCTGAGGTACCCTTCGAATTAAAGTCAGTATACCCTACAGTTTTAACACGGCTTAGACATACAGGCATACCTACTGGTCGTGTGTGGCACACTGGTTGGCACATGAGCGTGTGGTCGGCCGTGTGACCCAAGTCAGTAACCCTCTTAGATTTCACACAGCCTGGCACACGGGCGTATCCTTGCCTGTGTGGTGCAAGTTAGTATGTATGCCCTGTTTTCACACGGTTTGTGACACGGGCGTGTTGTAGCCATGTGAGGCACACGGCCTATTCACATGGGCGTGTGACCCTGAAATCAAAACAATTTTTCTAAGTTTTCTAAAGTTTGTAAATGTTATCGGTTTAGTCCAGAACCTCGTTTAAGCATGTTTTAAGGTCTCATAGGACCTTTTAAGGGACAATGTGATTGATATGAAAGAATTGTGAGTATGAATTTATAAATGTTTGTGAATGAAGTGTGTTATCTGATAATGCCTCGTAACTCTATTCTGGCGACGGATACGGGTTAGGGGTGTTACATTGCCTCCACTCCAAACGAGTTGACTTCGACTCCGTAACTGATGAGGGACGTCTAGTTTCATCGACCACTGTAGAACCTTCTAGAATATAAAGGTTGTCGGTTCTTTTACCTTTTAACAAAATGAGATCCCCACGAGACACCTTAATGCCGCTCGACTTGATGTTGATTCTGCAACCTTTTGAGTCTAAAATACTCAAGGAGATGAGATATTTTTGTAAATCAGGTACATACCTGACATCTGAGAGTGTCCTAATCGTCCCATCGTGCATTCTAATTTTAATAATACCAATACCAATTACCTTACTAGATGAATCGTTTCCCATGAGCATAACTCCACCTTCAACCGAACTGTATATGAAGAACCATTCTCTGTTGGGACACATGTGGAAAGAACATCACGTGTAATGACCCAAATTTTATGGTTATCGGGAAAGTAAATTTTCGGGTCTCCGTTTCTGAAAAATGGATTCGTAAATATTTATTAAAAATATTTACGAAGTCAATTGAGTGGTTAATTAGACTTTAATTAAGTAAATTTAGCTTAATTAAGAGTAATTAGTGGAAAGGATTAAAGTGAATTAAGTGTGAAAGTTTAATTATAAATTAAAAAAAAGTTAAAGGGACCAAATAGGTAAATATACCAAGTCCCATAAATGAGGCGACAAATGTGGATAAAAATCTTAGATTTTTTTTTTATGAATGTATTATTTAATAAGACTATATTATTATTTTATTATATTGTAATTTATATTAATGATATTATAATATTATTTTAACAATTGTATGGTAATTATAAATACATGTGTAATAAATTAAATACATACACTTGTAATACAACTAATAATTACTTAAAATATAAGAAATTGTTATTATATTATATTATTATTATATTATATTATATATTATATTATATAAATAAGTAAAGAAACATAAGAAACACAATGAAATTGAAACGAAATAGAGAAGAAACAGGGGAGAAAGAAAGAAAGAAAGAAAGAAAAAGAAAAGGAAAATTTAGGGTTTCAAGGTTCAAAGTTAATTTGGTAAGTCAATTTAATCATTTTTCTTATAAATTTTGAGTTTATGGAATCCTAGAGATGAATACTACTTGATTTAAGTGAAAATTTTGAAAGTTGTTAGATTTCTAGATATTGTTCTTTTTGAATAAAAAGATGAATCAAGGGCTAAATTGATAGAAATTCAAGTTAGAAATGAAATAAGGATTGAATTGTAAAGTGATTCATAAGTTTTATGCTTTAAGGACTAAATTGAAAGAATTTCAAAATTATGGTTTTATGATGAAAAATAGATAATTATGTCTAAATTTGGTTAAAAATTGAGTAGAAATAAAGTATGAATTAAGATAGAAAAGTAAGTGAATTTAGTTAGGATTAAATTGAAATTAAAAGTAGAAAATCAACATTTTGCACTAAGACTATTTTGGACAGCAACAGTAGTCTAAGTTTGAAAAATCACCAAAAATTGTAGAAATTGAATTAGAGGATGAATAAAATATGTAATTAAATCTTATTGAGTCTAGTTTCTTATAGAAGAAACGGTATAAACAATTGAATTGTAAATTATGAGATATAATAAATTTTGTGAGACAATGTCAGAATGAATTCGAGTTCCCCTGTTCTGACTTTTAAAAATCACCAAAAATTGGATAAAAATAATTATAGGCTTAAAGTTATATGTTTATAATCCTTAATGAGTCTATTTTCAGTAGAAATCAACGGGAATATTATCCGAGTTCTGTATTGTGAGATAATTAATTTTTAGTGAAGAAGGGTCGAAACTGTCAAATAGCAGAATAGGGGTGAATTTAAAGAATAAATTGTACTTAATGGCTAAACCAAAAATTCTGAAAATTTTATGGTAAAAATATTTGTGAGTCTAGTTTCAGGAAAAATTAGCAGATCTTAATTTAGAATTCTGTAACTCAAGATATAAATTAGTACTGTATTAATGATTATGAATTGTATTAATTTCGTAGTCAATGTGGTACCGGATATCTCGGCTAAGAAAGGACAAGACAAAGTCAACGGGAGTTAGCTCGAAAATTACGGTTTGTATTTCTATAATCCGAACTTAATACTTAAATTTTTGGATTTATTATTTAATATATATATGTAGTAGGTGTTTTGAGATGATTATTTGAATTGGATTGAATATTGATTATATTGAATTGATTTATGAATATATATATATATATATATATATATGAATGTTTGAATTGAAATGAATATTGATGTGGAAATTGAATAATAAATATTTGTTATATTGGAAAATATATGTAGTTGAAAGTGTGATGAAATTGATAGAAAATTGTGATTATTGTGAAATTAAATATTTATTAGTGAAAAGTGAATGGAATTATATTGAATTGAAAATATATAGTTAATTAATTAAAATATAAATTAATTGAAAACTGAAAAGTGAATTAAATACCCTATTAACTAGTCGGGCTAGTCGGATATAATTGGCATGCCATAGGATTTGAAAGTGTACGGGATTTGCCGGCTTTATCGATCAGGCACTTTATGTGTCGTATTTTAGGCACCTCGTGTGTCGTATCAGGCACCTCGTGTGTCGTTTTAGGCACTTTATGTGTCGTATACTGATCAGGTACTATGTACCGTTTTAGGCACAATGTGCCGTACTGGTGTGTTTGGGTTGGAATCCGTGTATCCGTCAAAGTCCGGGTTTGTTAATAGGGGTAAATAAGTGAAAAATAAATCGAATAAATTTGATTGATCAAGCTATTGAAATGAAACGAGAAATTGAATTGAGAATTGAAAATTTAGATATGAAATTGAAAATATGAACCAAAGGTTCATGAAATGATTGGAGTTCGAATTGATGATATATGATGCCACTTGATGAATTGAAATGTGATTTGAAATATATGAATCGTATGTATATAGTGAAAGCTATCAGGGATAGTAAGTTGATATGATATAAATGAAATTGGTCATTATTGAAATGAATTAAAATGGAATATGATTGATAAGTGTATAGTTGAATATATTTAATGATATTGAATTGTGAATAAATTAAGGAAAGCTATACCGAATAGTAAGTGAAAGAATGGAGTAAATAATAATGGATTTATTTAAGAATTGAACAATTATATTATTGTGTTTATTATATGATTTGTATAAAATTTATATGGTAAGTAGTTGAAATTTATCTATGAAATAAATAATTGAATAATTGTAATTGTTATTATGATCTTAAGTATTTGTTATATTATTAAATGTTCGGATTATAAAAATACCACTGAGTATACCATACTCAGCGTACGGTTTGTTTCCGTCACGCAGTTAAGTTAAGGTTAGATCATTGAATCAAAGATCCCGTGCCGATTCGAATTCAATGAGGTAAAGTATGTTGAGTATTGGTAATGGCATGTACCTAGGATGTTTTATGAGAGTCATTTATGTTGTAGAAGTATTGATGAAATGAGTAAATTATGGTTGGCAACGATATGTAGTATGAATTTTGAAATTTACTAAAAATTTGTAGTGATTCTAAATTAGTCTCGAATTGAATTTACTGTTCATATTGGACCGCGAGTGCCCATTAAAGGGACGACATCTTAAAACTAGGATGTGTGTGAATATTTATTTTAATTAATGACTGGAATTGGACTGTACTGACTGGTAATGTCTCGTAACCCTGTTCCGGCGATGGTATAGGGTTAGGGGATGTTACATCACGAATCTAGGATCCACTTAGACATAAGCTCGAAGCTATCGCTCGTTGACACTAACAAAAAATCGTCACAGCTTTTATCGGCCAAATTAGCACTAGCTACATTTTCCTCGTTACTCTTAGGAGCCATTTTATTTCACAATTTATAACAATCTGCTTTGACGTGACCTAACTTCTTACAATAGCGACACATTTTTTTTTCGCTTCTTTGATGCTATCAAAACAGAAGCTTGCCTATTTGTCTTGCTATCCGAACCAAGCTCATTGTTAAGTTTATCTTTACTCAACAAATGACTCTTCACATCCTCGAACGAGAGTTTGTCTCTGCTATAAATCAGGGTCTCTCTAAAAGACTTGTATGAAGAGGGTAAAGAGCACAAAATAGTATAGCCTGATCTTTATCATCAATCTTAACCTTAACATTATTTAAATCATTAAAAATAGTAATAAATTGACTAATATGATCTCTAAGAAGCTCACCTTTGTTCATGCGAAACGTAAATAGACATTGTTTCAACTCTAAACGGTTAGCTAGAGACTTAGTCGCATAAAGAGTTTTTAACATTTTCCACAAGACGGATGAGGTTTTCTCCATCAATACCTCCTGTAATACCCTATCCGCGAGGCACAATTGGATTGCAGACAAGGTCTTTTCATCAAGCTCTTCCTATTTTGTCTTATCTAGATTCTCATGCTTTTTTCCGGTAATGACCTTTTTCAAGTTGGTCTGAACTAGAATTGTCATCATCCGAACTTACCACAGATTGAAATTTGTGACACCATTGAACTTCTCAATGTCAAACCTTGTTGCTGCCATTTCTGAACGGGTTAATCTACGAAAATTAAACTAGCTTTTATACCGCTTGTTGTTGATCGAGCCGATTAAGCAACGAACAAGTAAAAAATAGTGGAAGCAATTGAGAAATTAAACATACAAATTTATTGTGAAAAAACCCCTCTAAAGAGGATAAAAAACCATGGGCAAAGATAATTTTATCATAATGATAAAAGAAAAAAAATACAAAAGATAGAGATAAAAACTAAATCCCAAAACCCGGAAATAAAGAATCCTTAAAACGTAAAAATAAAATTCTCCAAAAGTGTTATGAATTCCAATCTTTAGTGGGTGTATTTTCTAATGTTCTAAAAGAGTATATTTATAGGCTAAATTCATAGGTCAAATAATGATAAAATAATCTAAACTAATCAGAGTTCGACTGAAACAAATAAACAAAGTTTAACTGGGAGATTATCTCTCAAATTTAATTGAAATATGAGGCATACTCAACATAAATTAAAAAAACTTTAAAAAATAGCATGGAGTACATATGGATTGCCATGTAGGCTGCCATGTTTAAAGATTAAATGTTTTAGCCAGTACTTTCATTAAAAAAAAACAATTCAACTCTTTCTAAAAGGTTAACAATCAATTTTGACTCGTTTTAAAAATGTTTACATTTTTTTTGTCAATTTGGTTCTTATTTTTTTATTCTAAATTTAGCCTTCAACTTTTTAAAAAGAGCAAACTCTAACCATCAACCTTTCAAAAAAAGTCTAGTTTTTTTTTTAACGAAAATTGTCACGCTCCAATTTTATTGTTATCTTTGCACGTTTGTTAATAAAATGAGTTATTGATTTTATGGTAAAATTTTAGTGAAATTATCCTTAAAACCCAAGTTTGATTCCCTTCCCACGCATAATTTTTATCTTCTGCATTTTTTGCCTAAAACCCTAGTTGTTGCTGCCCATGCTGTAACTCTAGGTATATATTGTATTTTATTTTCTATTCAACTTTTTTTTTCATTCTTGCTTTCACATTGTCGTCCCTCCCCTAAAAACTTATTTTTTCTCTCTTTTGATTTTCTTCCTCTTGTGTCACCCTCCTCTCCTCTTGTGTCGCTATCGACCAACTCTTGCCGCCCCTCTTCTTTCTCTTCATATTTTCTTTTCTTCTTTTTCTGTTGCTGATGTACCTTTTCTCTTTACTCTCCTATATTTTCTTCTTCTTTATTTCTTTTTGGTTTCTACCGAATTGTCATATTGGGCTGCTTATATCTCCACTGATTCTTCCATTTTGGATCCATACAAGTGTAAGTTTTTTTCGAGATCTATCTTTGTTTTCGATTGCATAGTAGAGTGTAGGAATCATTCTTTTTCTGATGTGTATTCGGAGCTCATAAACCGTTTTAGTTGATCTTAACGCATGTTTATTTTATGTGTTTATTTTGATGAAGGTTCATATCCAAATAGCTCAGATATTCAGTGACATCAGAAGTTATTCGCAACTCCATCTTAAGTCATAATAGTGTAAGTAGAGATCTTGAAAATCAGATTTAAATGGTCATTGTTTCTTCCTATTATGGTCAAACCTGTAAGGGTGTTAAAGGTTGTTTTTTACTGTGTTATGTTCATGTTGTGTATAAATCTAATTGAGATCTAATCAGATTTGAGTTTTAAGAGTTGCGATTTAAGTTAGGTGCTTCGGTTTGCGTTATTCAGGTGTGGGTCTTAACTTTATGTGTTTGGTGTTTAATGTAAGCATGGGTGCTATTGTTGAGTGTTTGTCGAGTGGTGTATGTGTTATCTTGGTGATGGTCGAATGGTCTTATGCCACCTATGGGGTTGGTCGAACATGGTAAGTGGTAAGATAGGTTGGTCGACTGCAATAAGTGCCCTAATTGGCATTAGTCGAATGATCAATGGCTTAAAACGTGACTAATCGAATGTGTAAGTATTATAGAGGTTAAGTCGATTGTATGATTGCTGAAATTGGTTGATTTGTATTGTTACTACTTGACTTGTAGCATGCATATTGTTACTATTTATCGACTGCATGTTAAGCATGCTTAGTGCACTATTTATTGCTTGCATGAAAAGACATACTACTGATTGATATTGTATTATTGAATGCATGAAAACGATGTCATCGATACTGATAAATTGAATGCATGTTAAGCATGTCACTGTTATTGAAATTGATATTGATGAGCATGATTTGTTACATTATTGATGTGGCATGTTGTATTGCATGGAGACTGGAATTGATGGGTGATAGAGGAGTTCCATGGAGTACTGGCAATTTATCCACAAAATATTGGCGATCTAACTGCAAATTGTTATTAATGATTTGTCTACATTGAACTATGACTCTTACTGTTTTGGTGTTCGGATGATGAATGTTGGGGAACTCATAGTGTGTAGCGGATGGATGGGTAGGAATTATGCATTGATTTCTTATGAGCATGCCCATGCATACATATATATATATATACTGTATATTTATGATGCCATGTACTACTGTGATCTCAGAAATGTTGTTGGCTATATGTTTTACTGTAACTTGTTTGTTTGTATGTATATACATTGTTTATTTTGTTTAAGACTCACACTGAGCATTTAAAGCTCACCCCCCATAGTTTTAATCCTTATAGATAATTCTCGAGATTAGGATCGAACAAGATATTCGAGGGTCGGGACTCATCTAAGACAATTTTTTTTAAAATAAAGTACTTTTAAACTAAATTTTATTATTGATTTTGGGACTATAATTGTTATTTTGGATTATGGCATGTGGCATGAGTTTGTTTTTAATTGGGATTTTGCATGCATACAATTTTGTTAAAAGTCGAACAATCCTAATAATTGGCTTGATATTGCTTGAGACCCAGTTTTTCATAAAAATTAAAGGCTTCACTTTTTAAATGGACGTTTCTTTGTAACTATTCTAAGTTTTTTTTTTTTAATCTGACAAATTAATACTTAAGAAACTGAACGATTTTACTAGGTCAGTTCGGTGACCAATGTAACATTAAAAATTCGGTCATAACGTCTGGACCAGGTTAGGGAGATTACAAAAATACTAACTAAAACGTTAAATTTTTAAACATGGTATCTTACATGTAATCTCCGTATACTTAATGCTAATTTTTATATATTTTTTTATAATTTCTTTTAATTTTGAAAAAAAAAGTTGAACATTGTTATAAATTTTAAATTATTTGTGCTTAAATTAAAAAACCAATTCAGGGTTAACAAACCTAAGTAGAAGTGCAAACCACTTCAATCTCACAATTCTCCATATTTGTAGTTGGAGTTTCAACTACCAACTTGGACCGATCTGTTACCACCGAAGAAGAAGGCTCTGAATCGTCCGTCCATGTTGAACTTGAAACACCTGCAGCAACAATGGTGGAATTGTGATCGAGCAAATGCTCGAACGGATTTGAAGGTTGAGGAATTTCGGCTGCTCCATCTAACATTTTAACCACCATGCTCATCAATGGCCTTCGTTCAGCTCTATACTGAACACACCATAAAGCCGTCTTCACCATTCTCTCCACGGTCTCTCTATTTCCTTCTTCGGTCTCGCAGGCTTCCATTAACTCTCCAATATCACCATTGCTCTCAATGTTCTTCCACACCCATCTCGGGAACCACTCCTGGCTCTCCGGAAGTTGGGCGTTAAGGTTCCTCCGCTGGCCTATGATCTCAAATAATAGCATCCCAAAGCTATAAACATCACACTTGTGGGTTATTGGATATGGCATCCAAAGTTCCGGTGCTGCATACCCTGGAGTTCCTCGACCTCCTGTCATGGTCATATGAGTGTTTTCCCTGTTGCATAGCTTGGCCAAACCAAAATCAGCTACTTTGGGACAAAATTTTGAATCTAATAGAATGTTTTCAGGCTTTATGTCACAGTGAATGATTCATTGTTGACATTCTTCATGTAAGTAAGTAATTCCTTTCGCAGTTCCTACAGCAATTTCATGGAGTTTCGCGAATCCTAATATCTTTTCTTGGGTAAATAAAAACCTGTCAAGTGAACCATTTGGCAGGTATTCGTAAACTAATGCCCTCAGGTTCTTGTCAAAGCAGAAGCCATATAGTCGAACCAAGTTAAAATGATGAACTCTGCCGATTGTGCCCACTTCCGCCATGAATTGTTGCTCGATTCTTTTATCCGAGGTTCCATGGAGAACCTTGACAGCTACCATGGTTTCATCGTTGAAAACACCCTTGAATACAGCTCCAAAACCCCCTGAAACCAACAAAGTGGAGAAATTATTGGTGGCGATCTTTAGCTGGCGAGAGGTGAATCGGATTGGTTTCTCCTTTTCCATGTCGTTGAGGAATTGATCCATGGTTGCTGTTAGTTTCAGAAGCTGGGGAACATGAACACTTTTCTTAATATACTGAGATATTCTGCGTTTAGCGATAGCGAACATAATGCCAATAATCATGACCATGCTGATTGCTGCAGATAGTTACAAGTGAATTTATGATTAGTTTGTTTCGACATATGGAGGAAGAAGAAGAAGAAGAAATTAATTAAAAGATTACCTATAGCTATAATTCCTGAACTTGCTGCCATTGGTGATGATGAATAGAGAATGGAGAAGGAACAAGAGAAGATGATGAAATGAACAATATCTTAGATGTCTAGCATTCGAAAGTAAATTTTTAATGATTGGAGCAATGGGTCAATGAATTTCGACCAAAGAGATGAGATCAAAAGTCTCTGTCTAAACGCGTATTACGTTCTCCAATTCATTTGAATGTTGACCAATTAGTGCAGACATTTAGAGCTGTGTTCCAACGTTGAATGCACATAGATATAGCGACTTGCTTAATAAAATTTTAGAAATTCTATCATGGAGAGTATATTTAAAAATAATATATAATAAATAATAAAACATACAATTTAAAATTAATTAATAATAATATACGAATTATGTATGACATTAAAATAAAATAAGTAAATTAAATTATTAGTATTTAAAATTTAAACATACAAATACACTAGATTAAGAATATTATATGTTTTACAGTTGTTTATCTTAATAATGTCATCAATCTTTAGTTGGGATCGAATTAACTTGTAATACTAACTTAATCATCTTTATCAATACTAAATCGTGACGCATTTGTGGGTGAAAAACAAAATTATGCAAAAAAATTAATATAAAATAACAAATTAAGCTCCAACTGAAATGGTAAAATATAAATCAATGAAAACTATAAAGGCTTGGGTTTAAATCCTATTTTTATACATGTTTTTAAGATATAAAATAATAAAAATACCCTTTGTAAAATAAGTATATTTTTGTCATTATCTAAATGAGGTGGTGCCCAGTTGACTCGTGACATTAATTTAATTAAGCACTTAATATAAAATATAGATGTAAAATATGGGTCATGATAAAAAAAAAAGATGTAAAATATGGGTATTTTTATCATTATCCAACTGAATTGGTGTCCGGTCGACTCATGACATTAACTCAATTAAATCCTTAATATATAATATAGACTTACAATTTATGAAGGTAATAAATTATGCATAATTACATTAAAATATAAAAAATAATTGAAAATAATTATTTGATTTCACTGTAAAATTTAATTTTATTGATTTAAATTGCACTAATTAATTCAAATATTATTATATGCAAGTTTATTATTATTTAAAAAATAAAATAATATCAAATAATATAATTTATTTTAATTAAATGTATTATTAGTTGGGTTATATCTTCGGGAAATAATTTGATGATCCTAAAACTTTGACTGATAAAATAATATTTATTATTTTTATTTTAAATAATAAAATAATATTTTTTTTATTTTATAAAAAAATATATTTTTTAAATAATTTCACAAATAAATTAAGATTCAATTAATATCAAACACTAATTTAATTAAATTGTTAATATATAGTATAGATAAATTGATAAGGGGCTTTTACAACTAAATTCTGACTTGATTGATAAAAAAATAAATTAAACTTTTAACCTATTGTATAGATAAATTAAGCTTTTAACCTAGTATAGATAAGTGGGTTTTTTTATAAAAATAATCTTAAAAAATTAATTAATTATGAAAATAATTTTAAAAAATTATATATGAAAATGATTTGTTTATTATAATTATAGTCGGTACCACTTGACATACCAGTGACACCATTCTTATTTTTCACCAAATCATCATATTTAAAAAAAATTTAGTCTAGTCACTATATTAAATGATATCTGTCGAAACCATTTTTTGAAAGGTCGACTTTTTATTTTAAAATAAAAATGGGAGTCGCCACCAATCTTTTTTATGGGGTGTGATCGGGTTACCTTGTAATTCGATTGTTTTAATAAAATGTTTGATTTAATAAAACAATGATTTTTGGTCTACAAAATCCAGAAAATAAGTTCGGGAGTCGGTTACGCACGACGAAGGATTAGCACCCTTGTTACGCTCAAAATTATTACCTAGTTGATTAATTGATGTCTTAATGTCAAAAAGTTGAAAATTCGAAAATTTAAATAGATCCCTCTTTGCATGCTTTTTATTTAAACCATTTAGTTAAATCAAAATTTATGTAAGAAGCCTTCTTATTTCGAGATAATGAAAAAAGGTCATGTTCCAAAAGTTGGATCATAACACCTCGAATTTTCGAAAATAAAATTACTCCTTATTCAATTATTGTTTAAATCTCATGTGTTTTTAGTTTTGAAAGGATGTTCTATTATCTAGGTTCAATAAGAAAGTCGAAACCCCGTGAGTTGGGGCACGACTTCTCGAATCTCCAAATACGGAACATTATCTTATTATTATTATTTTTAAAATTTCTTTTTTGTAATATTTAAAACAATGTGTATTTATCTTGTTTGGATACAATACATCAAAGGATAAGTATATCTAACATAATGTATAGTATAGTGATAATGGAATAATATATAATAACTATATGAGTAAAATGTTAAAATAAATGAATAAGGGGATATAACAATAATACTAAGGTAATTGTAACAATAATATTAATAATCAAATCATAATAATAATAAAACAAATGAGGTAAATAAAATGAAAAAAGAAAGCATATTTAAAAGGATAAATAAACATGACTGGAAAATATCAAAAATAATAAAAGATATAATAAAATAACAAGACCCAAAAGATAAAAAATAAAATGAACATAGAATATTAACGACAATAATAAAAAAATCACAAATAAAATAATTAAAATAATCTATTTTTTTATATAAAAAAGAAGTAATAGCCTAATAAATAAATAGATAGCAATAAAATAATAATGCTAATAATCAAAGCAGAAAAAAAAGGAAAATAAATGCTAAAAAAAAGTAAAAATTTTAAATATTTAAAAATGAAGGAATAATAAATGAGTAAATAAATAAATAAATAAAAGAATTAAAATAAATAAAGGCTTAATTGTAATTTAAATAGGATTTAAAGGACAAATTAAAAAAATTAAATAGCAAAGGGATTAAAATGAAATGCGCGAAAAACGAAAGGGGCCGAACGGAAAATATTCTCAATCCCATTAGACGCACTGTTTAAAAAGGACCAAAATAAAAAAAATTAAAATTAAACGGGGTAAATTTAAAAAGATAAAAAAAGGGAAATAGGACTGTATTGAAACAAGTGTAAAAAGTAGAAGGACCAAAAGCGCAAGTAGACCGCCATAAAGCAAAACACACGAATCATAGGTCAAGCGGGTCGGGTCGGATCGGGTCAACCCCAAAACGACGTCGTTTTGGGACCTTCTGAACTAACCCAAAACGGTGTCGTTTAGCACCTTTATATATATAAAAAATTTCCAAAAAGAAATCATTTGAAACATTTTTTTTAAAAAAACTTTATTTCTTTTTTTTCTCTAAAAGGGGGGTTGGGTCCGGCCATGGGAGCCTCCGGGGCTCCACTGTGGGCCATTGCGGCCACTTGTCGCCGACAACAGTGGTCGCCGTCTCCGGTGGCCAAAAATTTCTAGAAAAAAACTCTTTTGCTCCTCTCAACCCTTAGAATCCAAATCTGGGGTCGATGTTTTAGAAAAATGGCCAAAAAATCGCCAAAAGGGGATAGGACTCCTCGGTTCCCGACGAAGGAGAACAAAACCAGGTAATTTCTTTACTGTATTTTATATAATAATATATTCAAAAGAAAAATGAAGAGAAAAAAAATACCTTTGAAAATTTGACTGCTTTTTATTTCGATTTTTTTGTGTATTTCTCTGTATCCTTCAAATACATTGATTGTTGGGCTTTTTAAAGCCAATTTACATTATTTATTATTTCTGTTTTGTTGTTGTTTTGCATTTTTTCTTGTACGTTGTCTTTGTCCCATTTTTGCTCTTTTCTTGCAGGTGGTGGAGTCAACGGAAGGCGATGGGCAAAGGCGCCTTTGCCGTTTTGGTGCAAGGTGACAGATACGTGCCAGGCCTCAAGATGAGACACAGGTGGTGCAATCGAGGACAGCGGCGCTAGAAACCATAGGGTTTTTGGCTTTCTAAAATTTTTTAAGATTTCTGGGCTTATCGGGCCTTGTAATTTTGGGCTTGTATTTTTTGTTATGGATATTATTTTATTTTATTTTTGGTTTGATTTAGTGGGTCGGGCAAATTGGGCCTATTACAGCTGCCCCTCTTTGCTCGTTGTCTTGTAACGAGAATGGAGCAAAGATTTTTAAGAAGGACCAACTTTTTTCAGCCTCGCCGAATATTGACCTCTTGGAGCTAATTTTCTTTAAGTAGCCTCTTTCTAACCCACTGCAACTTCAAAGGTATAGAATTTGTCACTTCAATTTACTCCACTGCAATTTCAGAGAGGTAAGATTTATAGCTTTAATCTTCTCTACTGCAACTTCAGAGAGATAAGATTTGCTATCTTCAGTCTGCTCCACTGCAACTTCAGGGACATAAGATTAGTAGCTTCAATCTACTCCACTACAACTTCAGAGAGATAAGATTTACTATCTTCGATCTACTCCAATGCAACTTCAGGGAGGTGAGATCCACTATGGTAGATTTAATCCGACCTACTACAACTTCAGAGGTATAGGATTTGTGACTTGTAGCTTTAATCTATTCCACTGCAACTTCAGGGAAATAAGATTCGCTATCTTCAATCTGCTCCACTGCAACCTCAGGGAGATTAAATTTGTAACTTGTAGTTTTAATCTGTTCCACTACAACTTTATAGAAATAAGATTCGCTATCTTCAGTCTGTTCCACTGCAACTTCAGGGAGTTAAGGTTTGCTATCTTCAGTCTGCTCCACTGCAACTTTAAGGAGATAAGACTTATAGCTTTAACCTGCACTACTGCAACTTCAGGGAGATAAGGTTTGTAGCTTTAATCTGCTCTACTGCAACTTTAGAGAGATAAGATTCGCCATAATAACTTTAATCCATCCCACTGCAACTTCAAGGGTATGTGATTTGTAACTTCAATCTACTCCACTGCAACTTCAGGAAGATAAGATTTGTTATTTTTAACCTGTTCCACTACAACTTCGGGGAGATAAGGTTTGCCATAATGATTTCAATCCATCCCACTGCAACCTCAGGGGTATAGGATTTATGATTTCTCTGATCTTGTTACACCATTCTCTGGGGAACATGGCCTGTAGAATCTATTTCATAGGCCTATTTATGCCTAGTGATTAGGATGCTATGATCATAATGAATCAAATGCTCCTAACTAGATGCGTATGAATGATTTTTGCATGAATGCAGAATGTCATTTTTCGAGAATGATTCCTTTTTAATGCTTAGGTTGTCATTGCTCATTGTTCATCAAGGTTCTATCACTGATGTGTTATCATGCCTTCTTGTTCAGCTGGTATCTTTGACAGAAAATCTGAAGAAATAGTCACAATTTAGACTTTTTTTTCTCAAATTTTTCCAACCCTTAAGTTTGGTTAGTTCTGACTAGAGGTCCCGTTTCAGGTCGTTGCACTATTTAGAAGCTTTCAGAGTAATATGCAAAACTTCTTTTACTTGAATATTATTAGTCTATTAATCGTTATTTCAATAAAAATGCTTGAAAAGATTGTAACAATGGACAAGATTGAAATTCAATCGGAGTAAATCTCAAAATGAATAAATTAATCAAAATAGAAAATGTTGCTAAAATACAAAATGAATAAGATGAAAATAGGTGCCCCAAGTATCATAGTATGAGCTTCTTCGTATTGACTTCTCGAGGACCCTTTTGAACTTAATATGTGTTTCGAAGATCTCGAATACTTTGTTAATGCCACAAGACGTAGCATCTCTCCTCCTTGTTCATTCAGGGATAACAAGACTACCACATGCCCCATCTTTGATCAAAATTTGAATTGCCCTTTTCCTGAGTTTTCAACTCAAAACCCCTTTGGTCTCAAGGCGCCCTTTTGCGAGTTTTCACCTTGGCCTCTCCCCCCCTTTTTTTAGGTGAAGTATCTTTTGACTGAATCCAAATTTACAGGATTAGGCAGGTTCTTGCCATCCATTTCGGTTAAAATCAATGCTTCTCTAGAAAAGGCTTTCTTCACCACATAAGGTCCTTCCCAGTTTGGCATCCACTTTCCTCTAAAGTCCTTTTGTATAGGAATGATCTTTTTCAATACTAGGTCCCCCTCATAGAATTCTCTAGGACACACCTTTTTGTTGTAAGCTTGCATCATTCATTTTTGGTACATCTAACCATGACAGATGGCTTTTAACCTTTTCTCTTCAATCAAATTTAGCTGATCATATCGGGATTGGATCCATTCTGCTTCATCCAACTTCAATTCTGCTAAAACTTGGAGAGAAGGAATCTCGACTTCAATGGGTAAAACCGCCTTCATTCCATAAACCAAAAAGAAAGGCGTTTCCCCAGTAGAAGTCTTGATAGATGTTCGATAAGCATATAAAGCAAATGGTAACTTCTCATGCCAATCTTTATAGGTCTCAGTCATTTTCTCCACGATTTTCTTGATATTCTTATTGGTTGCCTCCACCGTACCATTCATTTTTAGGCGATATGGTGACGCGTTGTGGTGTTTGATCTTGAGTTGGCTACAGACCTCTGTTATCATACTATTGTTCAAGTTCAATGTATTGCTAGATATGATCTTTTCTAGCATTTCATACCGACAAATGATTTCTTTTTTCAAGAATTTGCTAACTGCTGACTTTGTGACATTGGCGTAAGAAGTGACTTCTACCTACTTGGTGAAGTAATCGATAACCACAAAGATGGATCGATGCCCATTAGAAGTTTTTGGTGATATCTGTCCAATGACATCCATCCCCCACATAAAGAAAGACTATGGAGAAGTCATGACATGAAGAAGTGAATGAGGCACATGGATTTTGTCTCCATAAATTTGACACTTATGACATCTCTTGGCGTAACTGATGTAATCTCCTTCCATGGTGGACCAATAATACCCTAATATCATGATTTGCCTGGCAATTGTAAAACCATTGGCATATGTTCCGTAAACACCCTCGTAGACTTCTTCCAAGATTTTCTTAGTCTCGACAGCGTCTACACATCTTAGTAGCACTTGATCATTTCTTCTTTTATACAAAATCTCCCCATCTAAGACATAATCACTGGCCAGTCTTCTCAACGCCCTTTTATCATTCTCAGTTGCTTGGTCAGGGTATCCACGATTCTTCACATATCACAGTATATCATGGTACCAAGGGTGATCATCCTTTTCTTCTTCTTCTTCTTCTTCTTCTTCTTCTTCTTCTTCTTCTTCTTCTTCTTCTTCTTCTTCTTCTTCTTCTTCTTCTTCTTCTTCTTCTTCTTCGATGTTGTAATAATGAGCCAGAGTCTCATAAATACTCATTTGGATAGGTTTTACATCCTCTTGTTTGTTCACTTTAACCATTGAAGCTAAGGTAGCCAGGGCATCAGCCATTCGATTTTCATCTCGTGGGAGATAGCAGAAGGTAATATCATTGAACACTTCAATTAGCTCCAGAACCAACCTTCGATAATTGATCAACTTAGGGTTTCTCGTCTCCCATTCACCTTTGAGTTGATAGATCACTAGCGTAGAATCCCCATATACCTCTAGCACTTTGATTTTGCATTCTGTGGCTGCACAGATACCCATAATGCATGCTTCGTATTTGTAACAGCCTAATTTTCAGTGGTGAGATTTGAGATCAGTAAATCCGACGGGTGAGTTGAAAATTTAATAAATTAATACCTATGAGTCAAATATGAATATAAAAGCATTTTTGAATTAGTGAATTTGGTGATTTAAAAGAATTAATTAGCTAAAATGGGTCGAGAATGAGGTGTCGAGACCTCGACTTCATAAACCGAGCCATAAATATTTTTAGAAATATTTATGGAGTGTTGGTGAGGTAATAATAAAATTTAGTCAGAAAATTTTGACGTTTGGGTGGTTAATTAAATAAAAAGGACTAAATTGAAAAGGGTGTAAAAGTTGCTAAAATGATTAAATAGCTCAATTGTCAAATGAGGAAGGACCTAAAGTGCAAATAAGCCCAAAGGAGATATTTTGGGAGGCAATAGCTGAGAAAAATCAGGAAATGGGTGAAATAAGGGCAAAATTGGAAAATTGCCAAAATTGGCTAAATAAAAATGGGACTAAATTGGAATATCTAGAATTCTCTTCATTTCTCTTCATATTGATCAGCTGAAAAACAACCATGGAGGAGAGTTCAAGCTGGTTTTCATACTCTAGCTTCATGTAAGTTTAGTTCTTGCTTTCTCCTTGAAATTTTTATGTTTTTGGACTTTTACAATTGGGTCCAACTTATTATTTCATTAGTTTTTGATTCCATGGCTAATTTTTGAAGTTTTTATGGATGATTTTTGGAAATATATGATGATTTGGCATGGAATTAGAGCTTTAAATTGTTTATATTCTGATTTTATTGAAAGAATTGAATAGAAAGTGAATGTTTGGGACCTAATTGTAAAAGAGTTTGAAGTTAGAGTTTTATGTGGATATTATGAATTTCAATAGTTATGAAATAACTTATAATGTCTAGAAAAATTATTAATTGAGAAAATTATCTTAATTGAGGGGTTAATTGAGCAAGGACTGAATTGTATGAATTGTGATATTTGGGGCAAAATGGAAATCAACATTTTACACTAAAACTGTTTTGGACAGCAGCAGTAGTCTAACTTTGAAAAATCACCAAAAATTGTATAAATGGAATTAGAGGATGAATAAAATATGAAATTAAAGCTTATTGAGTCTAGTTTCTTATAAAAGAAATTATGTAAGCAATAGAATTGTAAATCATGAGATACAGTAACTTTTGTGAGACAAGGTCAGAATGATTTCGGGTTCCCCTGTTCTAACTTTGTAAAATCATAAAAAATTGGATAAAAATTATTAGGGGCTTATAATTATATTTTTAGAATCCTGAATGAGCCTATTTTCAAGATAATCAAACGGGAACATCATTCGAATTCTGTACGAGGAGATAATTAATTTTTAGTGAAGAAGGGTCATAACTGTCAGATAGCAGAACAGGGAAGATTTCAATGAATAAACTGTACTAATTGGCCCATCCAAAAATTATGAAATTTTTATAGTAATAAGATATGTGAGTCTAGTTTCAGGGAAAATTAGCGGATCTTAATTTGGAATTCCGTAGATTCAGATATAAGTAATTTAGTGACTATGACACAGATGGACAGCTTGAATATTCACCTAAGTAGATAGTGAAAATTATGGATAATGTTACCTACAAGTATGTTGTTTATACTAAGGATGTGGATGGAGAGGAGGAGGAGGAAAATATACAAAAATATATGAATGGCTCGTGTATAAATTGATCACATGCCCGATTATAATCGATAAGTGTTGGATTAGAAATGATATAATGTTTTATTTGGAATATTTATTATGAAATTATAATTATTGCTATAATACAAAAATTGAACTTGTGAGTTTATATGGCTAAATTTTAGTGATTATTTGTTAATTTTATGAATTTCATGATGTGTTATTTCATATGTATTGATGATAAAATCGTGAATAATGTAAAAGCATGAAAATTGAATAAATGATCAAATTGAGTATTTCAGTTCAGTGACAAGATGAATTGAAGGAAAAGACCATGGTTGGACCATGGCAACAAGTGATAAGTGATAGCTTCGGCTACACTTATCTGATCAAGGACAAATGAAAGTGATAAGTGATAGCTTCGGCTACACTTATCTGATCAAGGACAAATGACAAGTGAAAAGTGGTAGCTTCGGCTACCTGATCAGTGAAAAGTGGTAGCTTCTGCTACCTGATCAGTGAAAAGTGGTAGCTCGGCTACGATGATCGAGAAAAGTGGTAGCTTCGCTGCCGATCGATGAAAAGTGGTAGCTCGGCTACCGATCGATGAAAAATGGTAGCTCCGGCTACCTGATCAGTGAATAGTGGTAGCTTCGACTACAAGAGACAAGTGATTTCCGTATAAGCCCATATCTGGGATATGACATCGGTGTGATATATGCTATTGTATAAGACCATATCTGGGATATGGCGTCAGTGAGATATGTGATTCGTGTAAGACCATAGTTGGGCTATGGCATCGATATATGAATATGTGTAAGACCATAGCTGGGCTATGGCATCATTATGTGAAGATGTGTAAGACCATAGTTGAACTATGGCATCGAGAAAACGAAGTACTCAATTCCGTAAGACGTTCACTAATTTGACAAAGTTTGGTAAGTGTTACATGGAATTATGGGATACAAGGAAGTACGAGTTGATAAGATATGAGTATAGAACTAGGTTGATAAATGAATTCATTTGTGATTATATAATTGTTCATCTTGAATGTACTGTCCATATGTATTGATAATTCAAATGTTTTAATGAATAAGTTTCGACATGGAATAAATTGAACACGAGATAAATAATTATGAAATTGAACTCGGAATTCATGAAAATGACAGTTATTGATATATGGAGACATGAGAGATTGATATATGAATATGGAAAATGTTTGATAAATGTGTTTATTCATAATTATGGAATTATATACCTCATGTGTACTATTTGCATAAAGATGATATTTCAAATACTTTGGTTATTTAAGCTTAAATATGAAATAGTATGAAATCAAGATAAGTTGTTATGAAAACATATTTAGATTACGAGAGATATGGTGATATATGTTGTATGATTACATAACGTGAAATTGTGTATATATATGAGAAATTTATTGAGAATTGAGCCCATACGCTTCTTGTTATTTATATGAAGTGTAATGATGTCAAGGGTGATGAAGTTATAAATAGAGAGTTACACGGGTTGAAAACATGGGCGTGTGACTCTCCAAAGTGTGAAAATTTTCTAAATGTTGCAAAAGTTTCATATGTTTACGGTTTGGTCCCGAACCACCCTGAATGTATGTTTTGGGCCCCGTAGGCCCATATAAGAGACGTTAAATATATGTATGAAAGTTTTTAATTTAGAAGAAATTTTATGGCTGATTTTTACATGATTGATCATATTAAGTTCGGTAATGCCTCGTACCCTATTCTAGGCTCAGAATACGGGCAGGGGGTGTTACAGTATTCTACTATATTATTCGTGCAATCAAAATCTAATTTACTAGTAAAGGGATAATGATCTCTGTTTGGGGATGCCATGACTGCCCCATTTTGTTACCTATAGCGTTTGAGGCTCCGTCGAAATTTAGCTTCCAAGGATGACCTTCTTGAAAGTCTTCTTTAGTGATTGCCACATACATTAGATCTTCATTTGAGAAATCAAAGTTCAAAGGCTCATAATCTTCTAGAGCTCTACTGGCTAGGAAATCTGCTATTGCGCTTCCTTTTATAGCCTTTTGATTCACGTAGACTATATCAAATTCGAAAAGCAAAATTTGCCATCGGGCCATTCTTCCATTCAAAGTAGTTGACTCCATCATGTACTTTAGAAGGTCCAGTTTTGAGATAAGCCAAGTTGTGTGGTACAACATGTACTGTCTTAGTATTCGGGTTGTCCAGATCAAGGCACAACACAACTTCTCAATTGGCGAATATCTTGTTTCACATTCAGTGAATTTCTTCCGAGATAGTATATTGCTCTTTCTTTTCTCCCTGACTTATCATGTTGGCCAAGCATGCATCCCATGAAATTCCAGAATACTGCCAAGTAAAGTATCAACGACTTATCTGGGCTGGGAGGCATTAGCACTGGGGTATTGGATAGGTAATGTTTGACCTTGTCGAAAGTCTTCTAACACTCCTCATCCCAAATGCCTAGATTGTGTTTCTTAAGCAAACAGAATACGAGGTCGCATTTCTCAGTTAGTTGTGAAATGAACCGGGCGATGTAATTTAGTCTTCCTAGAAAACTTAAAACTTCTTTTTGAGTGCGTGGTAGAGGCAACTCTTGTATAGCCTTTACTTTATCTGGGTCGATCTCGATCCCTTTTTCACTAGCTACAAATCCTAGCATTTTTCTCGACCTAGCCCCAAAGGTACATTTTGCTGGATTGAGCTTTAGCTAGAATTTTCTCAACCTCAAGAACAATTTCCTTAGGACTTGTATATGCTCATTTTCTGTTCGAGACTTTGCAATCATATCGTTGACATAAACCTCGATTTCTTTGTACATCATGTCATGAAATAAAGTTACCACGTCTCTTTGGTACGTTGCTCCCGTATTTTCAGTCCAAATGGCATAAATTTATAGCAAAATGTTCCCCACATGGTTACGAACGTGGTCTTCTCCATGTCTTCAGGATGCATCTTTTTCTGGTTGTATCCCGAGAAACCATCCATGAAGGAGAATAGTGAGTAACCTGTCGTGTTGTCCACTAAAGTGTCAATATAAGGCAATAGGAAGTTTTCTTTCGGGCTGGCTTTATTCAAATCCCTGTAATCTACGCACATTCGTACTTTTCCATCTTTTTTAGGGACGAGGACGATATTAGCTACCCATTCTGAGTATTTAACCACTTGTAAGAAACCAGCACCGAATTGCTTCTTGACTTCCTCTTTTATTTTCAGCAAAACGTCGGGCCTCATCCTTCGGAGCTTCTATTGAACTGGCTTACACTCTTCCTTTATGGGGAGCTAGTGTACCACGATATCAGTACTTAACCCGGGCATGTCTTGATATGACTATGCAAAGACATTCTTGAATTCTTGGAGTAACTCAATGAGGACTCACTTTGTCTCTGCGGTGATATAAGCTCCGATCTTCACCTCTTTCTCTTCTCCTAAGCTCACAATTTCCTCTAACTCTTTGTAAGGCAGGATTTGTTTCTCATCTTTTTCTACCATCCTCAACAAACCAGGAGATAGGTTACAGTCTCGATTATCTTCAAAATCCTGAGAATCCTTCATACACATATCTTGCTCAAAAGGAGACTCTGAGTCAGTAGCAGTGTCGCTCATATCATTAATATCTATTGAAGAATACATCTCCCTTGGACGGCACACATGCATGTATGCATGGCATTTAATGCAAGTTCATGTATGGCCAAGTTCAAGCTCCCTTCCAAGTTCCATGTATAGCCGAATGTAAGTGGGAGGACTTTTGGAATTTCTAAGCACCTATTCGGCCAAGAGACACCTTTTGGAAGCTATATGCATCCCATAGCCGAACCTAGACAACCTCTTTGGCTTCCAAAGCTTCACATTCATCCAAGTGTTTATGTTCATACATGAAGCTGCCCAATACACATCCCCATCAGCCGAATCAAGACTAGATAATTAATGTGTTCATTCTAGAATATTCTAGCTAGTTCATGACCGAATTTGCTTAGCCTTTAAGCTAGCTCATTTGTCCATTCGGTTACTATTTAGCCTTTAAATAGTTTGTTAATTTCATTGTAAAAGGACTTTTGCCAAACTTGTTAATGAACATTGTTCTTGTGAGGTTGCTTCCTCTCATATCTCGTACAAGTTTCGAAGACTTATCTAGTTTGTGCTAGTGGCGTCTACCGATCTTGTTTGAACTTATCACCAATATTGGTGTGGCGTTCACCTATCCTTCTATCCATCTTTTCACCTTAACAATATAGGAATCGGGGTGACACTTTTTAGTGTTGAATCATTCCTGACGTTGAGTTCATTTTTCCATTCCCCATCTTTCAACTTTCCTTCTTGTTAACCAAACCGAGCTATCTATCCAACATCCTTTCTTGTTTCCTTAGCCGAACCTATCACTACCCTTTTGCATAACTTTTGAAAACCTTCCGCTATCCAAACCTATCCATTCACTTCTATTTCTAAAACCCGAGGTACGAACGACTCTCTCTCGAACTACGATCGAGTAACTACGTGACTTCGACTCGACTACCCGGGCCGGATCACATCATTTGGTATCAGAGCTTGTGAATCGAGAGGCGCGACGTCCGTATCAAGATCAAAATAGGTTCGTGGTGAAAAAAAAGAAAAAAATTCGAACAAAAAATTCGAACAAAAAAAATTATTAAGTTGTATTTTCGTTTTATTTTGAAAAGGTGATATATTGAAAGTTGTAAAAAAAACGAAATTATTAAAAAAAAGAAAAAAGAAAAAGTGAAGTGATCAAAAGATCGATTCTATTGTTTTATATTTCTTCCGATAGTCTTATATTCTTTTCATCAAAATTTTAACCCCCCCATTTCCAAAACGCCACACTATACCAAAAAAATTTCTTTAGCCTACCCGTACACCTATACATCTTATCCCTTGTAACCATTTTGAAGCCGACCCCAAAGCACCTAGACGAGTCAAAAGAAACAAAATATGAGGTTACGAGAGTAAGCTTGAGTGGTAAAAGGCTAGAGTGTGTGAGAACATTTGAGAGTTTGAAAAAGCCTAAAAACGAGTGCAAACACGAGTGGAGTGTTCATCAATATTTCTTTGCGAGTGAAATAGTGAGATTTGTGGTGAGGTACTTGATTTTTTTTTTTTTTTGTGTTGTGATCTAACATTTTCTTTTCAGCAACAAAAATCATGTCACGCGAAGAGTTCATCGAATTAGAATACCAATACTTGGTACAAGAAATGCGAAAAATGATGGAGTCCAACACTAAGAACATACACGAGAGATTAAATCATTTGGAAAAATAAGATCAAAGTGATAGAGTTTCTTCGAGTCAAAAAAGGAGACAAGAACCCCACAGAGATATACCCCCGACTACTACTTGAGAAAAAGTTCCTATCGTGATTCCTTTTCGCCATCTACTTCGAGACAAAGAGATTTATACTATGACTCATATTCATCAGCGAATTCGAGAAGTGACTCCGATCGAAAGTCCTTTTCATCAAGAAATTCGAGAAGACGAGAAGCCGATTATGATTTTGATTCGTTCCAAGATGGCGTTCGGAGAGAAAGACATACTCCTACTAGATCGTCAATGAAATCTTACTCGGAGTATTCTTCACGAAGTTTTGATTGTGAATCATATGCAAATAGTTCTTCATCTTTCGAACAAGATTTGTATTCTCATCGTTCTTTTGTACATTCTTGTAAAGAGAAAACAAAGAAACGAAAAGAAAAAGCAAAAGAAGAAAAAGAAAACGAAAAAAAAAAAAAGAGAGGCAAAAGGCAAGTAAGAGAGAAAATAAGCGAATCTTGAGAGAACTTGAAAAAGCCTTTGAAAAAACCTTTGAAACGCAAAAAGAAAAAGAAAAAGAAAATGAGATTGAAAAAGAGAATGAAAAAGAGTTTGAGAGTGAAAAAGAAGATGAAAAAGAAATTGAAACAAAAGAAACGAGTGATTCAGAAGAAAAAGAATCGAGTGAGAAAACAAGTGAGCAAGTGAGGATTATTTCTACTAACCCACCTGTTTGATCTTCTTGTGATTTAACTTTTCAGGTTCCTGGAAGTTTGTGCGACCAATTCCATCTACATTACCTTCCAAACGAGAGGTGTTTTAGGTTGTTCGAAAAAGGTGAGTTCGCAAATGACAACCACCCACTTGCGATCGAAGGTAAGGAAGGTAAGGATTCTTTGTTTATCGAATCAAAGTCACTTGATTTGGCTAATTTTTTGTTCACTTACTATTGTTAACGATTTTGTTTTAAAAGGTGCCATATACAGATTTTCTTATGACGATTACTACATTGGCAAATTTGTTGACAACATTTGAGTAGTTTTCTCTAAGCGAATTTTGAATGTGTTTGATCAAAGTCTGTCACTTAAAAATTCTGATGCGTTTGACCATGCAAACTTTTTGAATTCATGTGTTAAATCTTTATGTTTAAATATGCCTGCTCAATTGATTTGTGATAAATCTGCCTGTTTGAAAAGTTGCATGTTCTCTAAAAATTCTTTGTTTGGCATCCATGTTAAAAGACCTTCACATGATATGTGCAATTGTGTTCTTCGTGAACAATCTTTGAGTTTTGATGCGAAATTTTCATGTAGTGATTTGCATTCCCGATTGATACTCTTGAAGCATGAACCTTTGCATATTGGTATGCTCAGTTATGTCAATTCAACATGTTTGTTTAAACTAGTGAAATATAATTCGTGTGGTGAGTTGATTATATCTTCTTCTAATATGTTGCTCGTTGGAATTCCTAATCAAGTTCGTGTGTTCAAGCCTGGTATTTGCTACATGAAATCATTTTATGGAAACATTAAGCACTTGGCATCATTTGCATTCAAATTATGTTTGCTTGATGTTCGAACTTTTGATAAGAAGGTGAAATTCAATGATTTGGGTTTCAATTTTGATTCGTTTACTAATCACCTTGCTTGGCCACATCTGGAATTTTCGTTTCATTTCAAGAAGGTAAGACCAACCTATGTTTTTAGAATTGAATCAAATCTCCATGGTAACTTCCCTTTTCCATTTAAGTCCATAGTTTTCGTTAATACTAACCATTCTCATTTTTCTGAATTCCACCCCTCGAGGAGCAAGACATGTCATGGCGCGTCACCACCTATTCAAATTTATCAGAGTAATAGGTTTGTCTTACGTTATCTATCCAAAGAGAGAAGATTCATTTTGACCGAGAAAGGTAAACCCAATCCTCAATTGTCTTCTCTTCATATTCGTCAAGGTAAGTCATCTGAAAATTTTCAAATATCTTTCCTCAATTCGGTTGAAGTTGAAAATTCCATTGATTTGTTGTTTGGAAATTATTTATACTTTGATGTGATGGATTTTTCCTTTTGGCATTGTAATAATGTGATTATTATGCTGGAATTTGGAGACACTCCTCATGTTGTTCAAAAACGAAAGAAAGAGTAGCATACCTTTGGCCATGGCATACCTTGCATGAACAAGACAAGGGACCAAATGAGTTGTTATATTCGGTTAAAGAAATTAAAATGTTTTGGATGAGGAATAATGTGTTTAAGTGCCTGCCATCATTTACAACCAATTATCCCTTGATCCAACTTAGTTTTCATGATTGCAACGATGGTCTAACGAAACTCTTTGATAAATTTACGTATGCTCGCTTTGTCCAATTGAGATTTTTGGCATATGTTCGATTGAATGAATTTTTAATGAACTATCGAACACATTTGAATTTTAATCCTTTGAGTTTCTTTTTACCAGCTGTGGTAAGAATTTTTCAGGTTTGTGTGACATCTTCCATCCCATTTGATCGAGGAAAACCATGCACGAGTCAAAGTTCTCCCATGGACAAATGGCTCGACTTGAGGACAAGTCGCTTTGAAGACGGGAGGAATGATGTGAGCACACCCGGGGCATCCTCGAATGCTCACCAAGAATTCATTGAGCTGCCAAAAGGTCCCATGACTCGAGCTCGAACCAAGCAACTTCAAGATGCTATATCGGCCTTTGTGATGCGCATTTGAGATGATAACCAGCTCCATAACGTTGGAGGAGCTAAGAACAACTCCTTGATGACTCCATGCACCATTTTGCAATCCGATCTCAGCTCCTCTCCAGCTCCCCTATGCGCCATTCAGCTCACATCAGCTCACTTGAGCTCATTTTAGCTCGTTTGAGCTTGAACTTAGCTCGATTCAGCTCATTCCTTTTTCATTTCAATAAATTAAGTTTTAATCTAGCTTATAACTAAGTTTGTTACAGCTCATGCCAAATTCCCTAGCTCAATTTAGCTCACTAGGTGTTTTTGACTATTTGAGCTAGCCGAATTTATTATAGGTTGACTTATAATTGTTGTGTCCAAATTTAGTTAGTGTTATTAAGTTATTTAGTTATTATTTTAATTTATAATTATATGAATAGTTGTGTGTTATTTAATTTTGTTATTTAATTTTGTAGGTTAGCCGAATTTGGAAGATACATTCATGGCATTTAATGCAAGTTGCATGAACGGGAATGTTCATTGAACGGGAAGATTCATGCATGGTTCGGTTCAATGTTTGGAGGACCTATATTCATGTACATGGAGGATTAATTGCATGCAATGGATGTTGAAGAATACATCTCCCTTGGACGGCACACATGCATGTATGCATGGCATTTAATGCAAGTTCATGTACGGCCAAGTTCAAGCTCCCTTCCAAGTTCCATGTATAGCCAAATGTAAGTGGGAGGACTTTTGGAATTTCTAAGCACCTATTCGGCCAAGAGACACCTTTTGGAAGCTACATGCATCCCATGGCCAAACCTAGACAATCTCTTTGGCTTCCAAAGCTTCACATTCATCCAAGTGTTTATGTTCATACATGAAGCTGCCCAATACACATCCCCATCAGCCGAATCAAGACTAGATAATTAATGTGTTCATTCTAGAATATTCTAGCTAGTTCATGACAGAATTTGCTTAGCCTTTAAGCTAGCTAATTTGTCCATTCGGTTACTATTTAGCCTTTAAATAGTTTGTTGATTTCATTGTAAAAGGACTTTTGCCAAACTTGTTAATGAACATTGTTCTTGTGAGGTTGCTTCCTCTCATATCTCGTACAAGTTTCGAAGACTTATCTAGTTTGTGCTAGTGGCGTCTACCGATCTTGTTTGAACTTATCACCAATCTTGGTGTGGCGTTCACCTATCCTTCTATCTATCTTTTCACCTTAACAATATAGGAATCGGGGTGACACTTTTTAGTGTTGAATCATTCCTGACGTTGAGTTCATTTTTCCATTCCCCATCTTTCAACTTTCCTTCTTGTTAACCAAACCGAGCCATCTATCCAACATCCTTTCTTGTTTCCTTAGCCGAACCTATCACTACCCTTTTGCATAACTTTTGAAAACCTTCCGCTATTCAAACCTATCCATTCACTTCTATTTCTAAAACCTGAGGTACGAACGGCTCTCTCTCGAACTACGATCGGACAACTACATGACTTCGACTCGACTACCCGGGCCGGATCACATCACCTGTTATAGGGACGAAGAAAAATCCAAAGAACAAAAGAATCTAAAAATAATTATCTGTACGGTATGATTATGAATGAAATGGAAAGAATAAAAGAATATTTGCTCAAAATGATACGCAAAGATGCATTTTATAAAGATGTTGGACATAAGCCTATTTCACAAAAGGATTCTTATTGCTCCTAGGCTTAGAGCAATAATCGTGTTTTGAACATTACTCTGAATTAGTTTTAAAAACTACAAAAATCTCTTCCGCAATCCAATTGTTCAGAACACTTCCAAGTACATAGGGGCAGATGCCTGATAAATTTCATTTATCACAGACCTTCTCCCTCACAGACCCTGGGGATTGAACTAGTGGGTTTTTAATCCCATATAGATTTCATTTATATGATTAAATTTAATTAGTGATGATTTAAATTGATTATTTGAAATTTTAATCTAAATTCAATATAATTCAAAAGTATCTTAGTAAAATAAAACCTCTATAATATTTTTTAAATTATAAAAATTTAAAAATGTATAAAAGAATTATTAAAAATTTATAAATTATTATAAAAATTAAATTTAAGGTTTCAAAGAGCCCTTGAATTTTTTCAAAAAAATTAATTGAGCCTTTTCGAAAATAATTCAAATAAGCTCTCAAATGTTAAAAATTTCATCAATTAAGTCATTTGATTAATGGTTTACATCATTAATCATTATTGTGTTAATATGATTGTTTAACAATCGCTAAGGCAGACATCATGATGTTGACGTGGAAATAAGTATGTCTAGGTTCATTTGAATATGGACAACAGTTTATCCATATTTATTATGAACACAATTTTTAAAAAAAATATTAAAACATAATAAAAAGGGAAATAAAAATTATTTAAAAAATTTATGTTTAGAATAAACTGAACAAATAGAAACCTATGTTCATTTGAATTTGGATAGTAATTTATCTGAATTCATTTTGGACATAATTTTTTTTAAATCATTAAAATTTATTAAAAAAACTGAAAAAATATTATAAAATTATTTAAAAGTAGAAATAATCTTTTTTTTTTTCCAAAAGAGAAGGAATGAAAGGGAAATTGATGTCATTGGCATGCCTATGATAATGACATTGAGCATTTGTTAATTAGGAGCTTTTATCTCCTAACAAATAACTTATTTGCATAAATTTTAGTTTTTAGCAATACATGTTTGCATAAAATCATTAAATTTGTACAAATAAAAATGCTAAAAAGGCCTAAGTAGAAGTGCAAGCCATTTCAATCTCGCAATTCTTCATGGTAGGACTTGTATTTCCTACTACAAACCCAGATTGATTTAATAATGCTGAAGACGCCGACTCTGAATAAGGCCATGTCGAACTCGAAACAATGTTGGAACCGTAATCATTCCGCAGCGCCAGCATATGCTCAAATGGATTTGAAGGCCAAACCAAAATCAGCAACTTTGGGACAGAATTTTGAATCTAAGAGAAAGTTTCCAGGCTTTATGTCGTAGTGAAGGATTCGTTGTTGACATTCTTCATGTAAGTAAGCAATCCCTTTCGCTGTTCCCACTGCAATTTCATGGAGTTTCTCGAATTCTAATATCTTTTCTTGGGTAAACAAAAACCTGTCAAGTGAACCATTTGGCAGGTATTCGTAAACTAAGGTCCTCAGGTTCTTGTCAAAGCAGAAACCGTAGAGTCGAACTAGGTTAAAATGATGAACTCTGCCGATTGTGCCCACTTCCGCCATGAATTGTTGCTCGATTCTTTTATCCGAAATTCCATGGAGAACCTTAACAGCTACCATGTTTTCATTGTTGAGAACACCCTTGTATACAGCTCCGAAACCCCCTGAACCCAACAAACTGGAGAAATTATCGGAAGCGATCCTTAGCTGGAGAGAGGTGAATCGGATTGGTTTCTCCTTTTCTATGTCGTTGAGGAATTGATCCATGGTTGCTGTTAGTTTCGGAAAGTGGAGAAGGGGAAGACGAACAATTTTCTTTTGATACCATCTAATACAAACTGAAAAGGAACATTAAGACAAGAATCATGATGACAATGATTACTGCAGATGGTTACAAGTGAATTTATGATCAGTTTGTTTCGACATATGGAAGAGGAAGAAGAAATTAATTAAAAGATTACCTATAACTGTAATTCCTGAAATCGATGCTATTGATGATGATGAATAGAGATCGGAGATGGAACAAGAGAAGATGATGAAATGAACAATACCTTAGATGTCTAGCATTCGAAAGTAGAATTTTCCATGATGAAGCAATGGGTGAATGAAATGAAATTTCGACCAAGGAGATAAGATCAAATTTTCCAAGCCTAAGAATGTTGACCGATTAATGCAGGCATTTGGAGCTGTGTTCCCCACGTAGACTGGACATAGATATAGCGACTTGCTTAATAAAATGTATATGTATATGATATTTAAAAATAGGAAATAATTCATATTAAGATGTTGTTAAAAATTAATGTATTTAGGTATTAGTAAAATTTTGTCACATTATTAAATTTTAAAAACATAAAAAGAATATTTGCTTTTTAAAAGGGGTAAGTGAATTCTTAGGAGATATCTCATGCCATATTCTTGGATTTAGTAGAGTGTGTAATCTTGGGAGCTATTTGAGAGTACCTTTGTTTCATGATAGAGTAACCAATAGCTCTTTGTGTTCTGTGGTGGATAAAGTTCAGAGTAAATTGCAGGGATGGGATGCAAGGTAGTTATCTTTAGCTGATAGGGCCACCCTAGCGCAATTGGTCTTATTGGCGATTCCCAACTATTTCATGTAGTCAATGCTGATTCCTAAGGATCTTTGTGAGAAAATCGAATGCATGGTGCATCAGTTTGTTTGAGGGTCATCGAGTAATGGTAGGATAGTAGCTTTGGTCAGTTGGGAGGATGTATGTTAGCCTCGGAAGCATGGAGATCTTGGTTTTCGAACGTTGCAAGATCATAACACTTTCTTCATGATGAAGTTGGGTTTTAGTATTGTGGCTAATTCTAAAGATCTTTGGGTATAGGTGCTTCGAGCAAAGTATGGGGTAGCTGTCAGAATTCCAGAAACTCTGTCCCGCAGTAGAGGCTCTTTTTTATGGAGAGCCCTTACTAAGGGTTGGCCACTTATTCAGGAGAATTTGCTTTGATTAGTGGGGGATGAGAGAAATATCAGGTGTTCATGTGATCCATGGGTTCTAAATGTATGCCTCTCATTAATCTGACTCTCGGACATGCTAGTCTTGATTTGGACTACTTGCTTAGTGATATGGTTGTTGATGATGGTACTTGGAACCTTGATTTGTTTCGGCTCTGGTTGCTTGAGAGAATCATTTGAAAGATTATTTGGATACCCTCACCCCACTCGACAGCAAGAGTTGACAGGATTATCTGAGGAGGAATGAGGATGGGTTCCTTCTCTATTAAAAGTGCCTATGGGAAAATTCGGGAATGTTCCTAGAAATAGAATAAAGATGTCTGGAAGATCTCTTAGAAGTTCAAAATCCCCCAAATGGTTAGATTTTTTTGTCTGGCTAGTGCTCAAGCAGAGATTACTCACCAACACATAGAGAGTCCGTAGGAGCTTGTGTCATTGTTCGACGTATTGAGTTTGTGGTCATATTTCAGAAGATGTGTTGCATGCCATAAGGGATTGCACTGCAGCAAGGAAAATCTGGAACCTTTTAATCCCTACTGATAGACTTTGTAGGTTTTACCCTGGCAATCTACATTAATGGCTTATTTCAAATTTGCAGAACCAATATGAAATTTGCTTTGGGGAGGTTGATTGGAAGTGTCTTTTTGGAATTATCATTTGGTGTATTTGGAAGAACTACAATCTTTTCCTCTTTCAGGGTGCGACTTGGAGCAGTAATGATACTATTAAAGTCTTGTATAGTTGGGCCAAACAGTTTTTTATGTCTGATAAGAGGCCAATAGGTACGTTTCGGGCTTCCATCTTTTGCTCTAATTCATTTGGGAATGGGATATACTTGAATATAGATGGATTTGTTAGGCTTGAGGATGGTTTTGCGGTAGCAGAAGGAGTTATGAGAAACCAAAATGGGGACTGGATCACTGGCTTTAATAAGTTATTGGGCAGCTGCTCAATGCTTGAGGCTGAATTATGGGGCATATTGGGTGGATTAGACATATTAATTGATTGAGGTTTTGACAATGTCTTGATCCAGACAGACAGTCTTAAGGTGGTTATGACCATTCAGGAAAGTCTCGTAGGAGGGTCCAATTTGGCTTTGATTGGGAGGATTCTTCAGCTATTGTTTGAGATTCGTCATTGGAATATTGTCACGTACCTAGGGAAGAGAACCATAAAGCTGATAGGTTGACCAAGTTGGCTTACTTGGGAAGTCAAAGATTGCGTGTTTTTGAAATATCCCCGTTTAAGGATTTAGGATTGTTAATGTTGGTTGTGTCTTGTAATTTATTCTTCAACATAAAAAAAAAAAAACATAAAATTATTATTATTATTTTATTATACACTCGAACATATTCAATTTACTCTCCAACTCTAATTAAATTATTTTAAAACATAAATAATTACAATAAAAAAACTTCCATAAGTAACTTATATGATTTTGAAATTAAGGTTGTTTTTTTACAAATTTTTAATCTCATAGTTTGTTGCCTTATCATTTATAAAATTTCGATATTATTAAAAAAGTTTCTCAATCAACAATTTCATTCATAACAAAAACTAGAATACAATCATATTATTAAAAAAAAAAAGCCAAATTTCATTTTTTCAATTTTAAATTCAATCATCATTAATCTCAAATAAGCTTTGTGGAAAAACTTTTGTTAAATCTACTATTTATAATTTTAGGTTGCAAAAGTGAAGAATTGTCTTTTATTATATATTATTGAAAAGTAACAATTTTATTGCTTTCAATGTTCAGTAATAAGAATTATGTAATTTTTAAACTTTCTATGTTATTTGATTTTTTTTGGCTACTTTTCATATCCATTTTATGGTCTATATAAGGGGTTTGTGGCTGTTCCTCCCAATAATTTTATCTCTAAGGCTTATTACTACACTTAACACTTATTGGTATTTGATTTTTTTTTATTTTAATTACTTAGGTTTTAAATAATTTAATTAGAATTGGAGAGTGATTGGATATGGATGGGTGTATAATAATAATTTCATGTCTTTAAAATTTGGTGATGTGGCAAAATTTTATTAGTGTCTAAAAATAATAATTTTTAGAATCATCCTAATATAAGTTATTCCCCTTAAAAATAATATATAATAAATAATAAAACATAGGATCTGAAACTAATTAATGATAACACATGAATATATATGATATTAAAATAAAATAGATTAAATTATGAGTAAAGTGGAATTTAAACACGTAAATACATTGGATTAAGAATATTACATGCACTATAATTGTTTATCCTTAATACCATTAATCTTTAGTTGATATCAAATTAACTTGTAATACTAACTCAATCTATAACTTTATCTATACTAAATTGTGGCACACCCATGATGTGGGTGAAAAACAAAATTATGTAAAAAATATATATTTATAAAAAAATTAATATAAATAACAAATTAGGTTTCGATTGAAATGGTGAAGTATAAATCAACGAAAACAATAAAGATTTGAGTTCAAATCTTATTTTTGTGAAAGATATAAGAAAACAAAAACACATTTAAAGTAATATAATTTACTTTTTAAAATAAGAATATTTTTGTCATTAACCAATTGAGATGATGCTCAATTAATTCGTGACGTCAACTCAATCAAATACTTAATACATAATATAGATATATAATTTACGGAGCTAATAAAGAATGCATTATAGCATTAAAATGGAAAAAGTAATTGAAAAAAAAAATTATTTGGTTTCATGGTAAAATCAAGATTGTATTAATTCAAATGCATCGGTTCAAAACATACAAATTATTTATTTATTTTAAAAAAATTAAAATAAGGTATTATTGAATAATATAATTTCTGTTAATTATAGAAATATTTTTTTAATTTTTTTAATTGAGTTAATGTTAATTTATGTCTAAATGATACGTAAGACTAACTCAATTAAAAACTTAAATAACATATAAATGAAATTATTTACTTGATTTTCGTAGGTGCTTTTTAAGTTTTAACTTATTCAAATTGATATGTAATATTTTTTTTGGCTTTTTTTTTACCTAAATACTATTAAAAAGTAAATTATTTTCTTAAATAAAATTTTGACTTTTTTTTATTATTCTTTTACCCAGTTCAGATCATTTACATTTCATTATTCATAAAATATTTAAATGTTATTTTCTTTTGAGGATTATGAAATAAATTATTAAAAATTGAGATTTATATGTAAAAAAAAGTCTCAACCAACATTGATAAAATGTGTTGTAAGATACATAAAATTTGAATTTATGTAGTCTTATACATAAATTTTTTATTTAATTTAATTTTTATAAACTATTAACATCATTATCGACATAATATTATTTTAAGTGTACATTGCATACATAAATAATTATATTTATCTAATATGAAAATAAATAAATGTATTTATTTATTTAAGTATGTACAGTTGGATTAAAGTCAAAGTCTCGTACATATATTTATATCACAATCAAAATTGCATGTAATAATTACACAAAAAATTCATGTATTAAGTTACAATTTTAATTAAATATTGACGTGTAAATTTTTGTTTTGGGACATAGATATGTAAATTTGAGATAGATTAACAATCAAGTCCGACCCTAAAATGCAAAAGCATACTGACTTATCTCATCCAATTTTAATAGGTGAGAGTTGAGAATTGGCCATTCCAAATTATAAATTGGAAAGCCCACTTAGTGCATGCCTTTGATTTGGGCTTACTAATCCATTTTTCCATATTTTCTTCCTCCTCAATTTTTTTTAAGAAAAAAAAAAACATTCTTCTTACCTCAACTAAAAATTAAGGTTGAGTATTCGATCGAATCAAATAAAAGAATTTCAAGTTAGTCGAGTTGACGAATCCTATTTTAGTAATCGAACTCAATTTGAATTATTTTCTAATCAAATCAAATCAAGTCAAAAAATTTTTTGAGTCGAGTCGAGTTAACAAATCCTATTATTTATACTCAATGTTGCATTTACATGGACCGATTATTTAACTAGTATATGAAGTATAAGATTATATAACTATATTAACAAATATAATGATTTTTCCTTTTAACTTAATTAGTAAACATTTATCAAAGTAACGTAGTTTTGTCTTTTAATTTAATTGTTTTGAATTTTAACTTTAGAAAAAGTAAACATTTATCAAAATGAGGTAGTTTTACCTTTTCTTATTTTGATTTTTGAATAACTCGAATTGTGTAATTCATATTCGAGTTAAACCGAAAACTTAATTTTTTATACAAGTTGATACGAATAAGTCGATTAACTTAAATAACTCGAACCATTTAATTCAAAATTTGAATTATTATTATTATTATTATCAAATTCTTGACCTTTCCCAATGCTGGCCACTACTTTAAAGAAATCAAACTGAATGCTTACAATTACTTTGTTGTAGAAGTTAATCAAACTTTTGAAGATCTTGGATTAAGTGATCAAGAATAAACCCTATAAAACATTCAAATGATTCAAAGTTTCAACCTTACCATTCCTGCCACTACTACCATATTCATTTGGCGAATCAATTCAACATTATTTCCTATAATAATTGAAAACCCAATTCTTCATGCAACTCAAAGGGTAAAAAGAGCTTTTACCATTTGATCAAAAATCCATTTCAACTATTATGAAATCCTTACTTTCCTATAATATAAACAAAAAAATTGCACTTCTCTAAGAGTTTACCCCAACTAAAAAAAATCTACCAACAACCAAAATTTCAACACAAAAACAAAAATGAAATGTCAATAGAATAACATTCAATGAACTAAAAACAAATTTTACATGATAATTGTTTTGGATGAGTAAAAATAAAAGAGAAGACAAGAGAAAAGAAAGAAAAATAATAATAATAGAAATAAATAAAATATAATAATAATAATGTGTAAAGGTTAAAGATTAACTTTTTATACTATAATTAAATTGACACAGTGTATAACCATTTAGGATTAAATTCATTATTATGTCAATTATTGAATTGTCATGTCATCTTTTCATGAACATTTGTAATTTTTTATAGTTGGATAACTATAAAATATAAGTGTCTATGTATATGTATTTGATGAGAATCTATGCACTCATAATCATATTAGATTATTTATTTGATATAAATACAAACACTTTCTAAAAATCACATCATTCGGTAACCATGAGGTTGGGGGTTCGATTCTTGTTCATGAGAATGGAACATATTTCATGATTACCTGTTTACCTTTTCGAAAAGCATTTACAATAAAAGAATTAATCATTGTTATCAGTAGTGAATACTCTAATTTTGACTAAAAATATACTTTCAAAAGGAAAAACAAATAACATATTCTAAATAAAATCAAATTTGCCAAAAACATGTTGGTGTAATTGGATTAACAATCTGTACCGATTGTAATGCTTATAATTGAGAAATGTAATTGTAGGTTAAGAAATTAACCAAAATTGAGGTTTCTTGGATGATTAATTAAATTTAGTTGGCAAGAAAGTGCTGATGTGATGGTTAATTATTTATATACAAACTTCCTTTTACCCTAATGATTGAAAAACTGTGCATTTTATTATCAAATTGGATTGATCCTCATCCTGTTTTTGACAAGATGACTTGGAAAAAGGCATTGCCATGCATGTTTTGAATTAACATAAGACATAAGACAAATAATATGCGCTTTATCTGTAATCAATTACTTATTTTGTGATTCCAGTTTATTATCAAGTGTTTGGTGCGTTTGTATTCTTAATAGAATTTAAATTTAAATTTTAAAAATAATATTTTTGAAAAGAATAATTATAAATTTCGAATATAAATTGACATAAAAAAATATTAAAAAATTATGATTTTATCATGTTTTACATGTATATATATAGACCCTCCTAGATGGATTAATGGAAGAAACAGAGAAGACTACTAGTATCATGACAAGAATATTTATTGAAAAATGAGTTTGGAATTTAGTTGACTAGTCCCGTTAGTTTTTACAATTATTTTTAAAAGTTCATACTAACAAATTTTTTAAATTCGAGTTTTAGTGTTTGTAATAATGATATCCAAGGGCTAACTAATTACATGTTTGTCAATAGCTTGAATTATATTAATTAATCTAAAACAAAACTTGATTACAAGGTTTAATTTGAAAATAGTACATTTTAATTGAGTTAGGACCTAATTGGAAAAGAGAGAAACAGGGAGTGACCAAAAGGATAACTTGCCCAATTTTTGGGAAATTAGTCTTCTACTAGGAATTCCCACCGTCTGCTTCTTCCCTCTCCTAATCTAAACCCACATCCTAAGTTTCAATAGAACGAACTTCAAGAAATTAATTATGTTTAAGTTATGTTAGAAAGTATGTCAATTAAGTAGCTTATTTACTAATTTAATAATGCTATGTATAGTATTATCAGAGAAAAGTAGTGTTGATAAAAATTTTAGTTGAAGTTATGAAATTATGGTAATTTACAATAATAGTGGAAAAAGTACTAAATCATAAAGTTAATAAATTATGTCATGACATTGTATAAAATGGAAAGAGGGCTTAAGTGAAGAAGTGTTAAAATTAATGTGTTATATGTGATAAATGTGTAAACTAATAAAGAATATGTAAGTTGAGTCCCTTATTTTCAACAAACTAGGGAAAAGTCACACCCCAAAATAAATATATACAGTTAAAAAATAAAATTAAGTAAGAAATAGTCTTTAGGCTTAATGGTTAAGAGTTAGCTTCTCTCCCTTGTCATCATAGGTTTGAACCCCCATTCCCTTTTTATTTCATAATTCCACCAAAAACGCCCCAAAACATATCTATATGATTAAACATAAAAAATAAATAAGAAATGAGCAATATGCTCAATGGCTAAGGATTTAGTTCTCTTAGAAGTCTTAAGTTTGAACATCATTTCTCCCTCTCTTTTTTTCCCCCTTTTTATTTTTAGCAACCTTGGATAAAAGCCACAACAAAATATATATTGTTAGGAATAAAAACTAACAAGAAATGGGTGATAGCACCAGTGATTAAGTGTTAGGTTCCCACTTGAAAACCTGAGTTTGAGCCTTCTCCTCCTCCCTTTTCATTTAATTTCAAATTTCGATAAAATATTGAAAAAATTGCAAGTGCAGCCCCCAAGGTTTACAAATTAACTAATTCTTTCCTAATTAGAATTCATATCTTGCCCTTCATCAATAATAGAATTAGAATTCGACCATATTTTTCTCTTATTTTCCTAATTAGATTTTCATATTGCCCAATTTTCAAGTCCTAATAGAAATTGCTCTCCATCTTTCTATTTATTCTCTTTTTAGTTTCTTTCCCTTTTCTTTACACCATATTTTCATCTTAGTTATTGATAATTATTTTGCTTTCCCAAATCAAATAATCCTCCATTCAATCGTTCTTTCTATCGATTTTGTAATTACCGTCAATAACATCCCTACCTTTGCCAAGAATCGGTAAGTACATCTTGTTTCCGATGTTTAGATTTGAAATTTCGTAATATTACTATACGACACTAATCTTATGTTCGATTAATCAATCTTTCTTAGTTCTTGGAAAATTTTTCGATAATCTTGATGAATTTTGAAATCAATCATTAACTCGTGCATAAATGTCATTTGAAGAACCCGATTTAGGTGAATCAAATCAGAAACGAGCGTGAAGAACATCGATTGATCTCTCAGTAAAAGATGTGTATTCTTTTACAAGCGAATCAGGTAAGTTGTGTCCAGGAATAGGGTGACACTGTCACTCACTCGGGCATGTGGACCACACAGCCCCTCACACGACCATATGCCCCTCTCCGTGTCTCCCCTGTAGCTTAATTTTACAATTTCCATGCGGCCACAGTCTGTTACACGGCTTGGCCTACACAACCATATAACCCCCTCCACACGGCTTATATCATCGCACATGGCCTTGCCACACGACAATGTGCCCCCTGTTTTACAATTTTGCCCTAAATTTTATGAATTATTCAGTTTAGTCCCTAAATAGTCCACAAACTATTTTTAGTATTTTATTTCATTCAATTGAGTCATTGGTATTATGATTAATGTTGGAATCCATGATCTGATTGACTAAATTGTTACTGTATATGCATTATATGTGATTGGTACATGTTTACTATCATTGGTTTATTGATATACTGTTACTGTTACTCGTACCATTGTGTTTTCGATTGCATGAACAACATGACTATTGTTACCGATAAACTAAGAACATGTCATACATGTGCACTACTATTGTTAGTCTGATTACATGCTAAGCATGTCTACTATTTCTGTTACTAGTATGTCATACTATATTGCATAGGGTGAGAAGCTTTAAAAGGAGGAAGTTTTAACCTCCCTAACCTACCCTAGACATTAGACCTAAATCTGAGAGATTACATTGGCCACAGGAATGACCTAGTAGCGATCGAGGTTTATAAAACAGTCATTTTTAGAAGAAAACTTAGTTGATTTCTGAATTATTTATTACTAACAAATCTAATTATAAATTTAGCAGCGGAAAAGTGAAATCTATTTATGTTTTAACAGAAGCTGTATTTCATGCATATATAATTAAATTCCCTAATTTTAATAACCTAATCAAAATTTAAAGGTCATGCATGTTCAATAATCCCTAAAAAGAACTAATGTCCCATGCCACAGTTTAAATTAAACATTATAGTTTCTGAATAATGAAAAATTTTCAAATAATAAATCTGAAATATTTTAATAAACAAAATCGAGTCGAGTACATCTAAATGTTGTGTCCGTGTCCTAACCTGGTGGGTTATCTGTAAAGATAGAGAGAATAAACGGGAGTGAGCTATAAAGCTTAGTGTGAGTTCAATCACAAGAAAATCAGTGCACATAGTCGATAGGTTATAATAACGCATATATAATTATAATCAATTAGTAAATTAGAGAACTGATCACATAATTCACAATAGTAATTTCAAAATATCAATTTTTCAATTTATCTCATCATCACAATATCTCAATTTTCACTGCTATGCATATGCTTTTAAATGCAATACAATTTCAATTATCAGAAAAAGGTCCAAGACCACCGCTACACACCACAGTAGGAGTTTTCCAGAACTTCTCTACCTTTACACCACGTTGTAGATAAACCACTAATTGTTGTGGATCAACCACTCGTTGCGGATAAACCACTAGTAATAAAAAGGGTGGATGAATCACCAATATTTTTGATAAAAAGTTTTTGTAGACAAGCTGTTAGTAGGTTGTGGATACATAGCATGTTTGCAGATTAAAGCTACTAGTACGGTATGGTTAAACCACTCATTGTTGCAAATAAAAGCTACTGATACAATGTGGATAAACCACTCAAATGGTGCAGATAAAAGCTGCTCTAACGGTGTGGACAAACCACTCAACAATGCAAATAAAATGCTCAACTTCCTCTGTTCATATCGTCACACCCCATGCAATGTAATATGACATGATCAAAACATATCAATATAATAGCATTTAATATGCTTTTAATAAAATATTACGGTAGCAATTATTATGCTTATAACAGTTCAGTTCAATGGCAAATATTATGCTTATAAGAAATTGATTCAGTAGCAAATGACATGCTCATCATGTGTTTGATTTAATGGTAACATAAGGTAGACTGTACGTACCATCATAAATATATATACGTACCATAATAAATATAGATACAATAGATATATATCATTCACAACTCATGCAATTATACATATAACATTAATTCAATCAATCAGGTCATGAATTCTAACATTGTTTATATTATTAAGGACTTAATTGAAAAATAAAACACTAAAAATAGTTTGGAAACCATTTGGGGACTAAAATGAACAAATTATTAAATTCTGGGTAAAACTATAAAATCTAAAAAATAGGGGCACATGGCCATGTGGCGAGGCCGTGTGCAATACCTTAAGCTGTGTGAAAGGGTTACACGACCGTGTGGCCAAGCCATGTAACAGACTGAGACCGTGTGGTAATTGCAAAATCAAGGTATAAGAGAGACATAGTTCTGTGGCAGGCCATGTGAAAGGCTTTGGGCTATGTGAGAATTGAAATTCCTAGGGTTTCAGAGGGACATGGCCATGTCAAGGGTCGTGTGGTCTACACATGTGGTTCACATGCCCATGTGACAGACCGTGTGACCCTAATCCTAAACATAGTTTGCCTGATTTGCTTATAAAAGAACACACACCTGACATCAGGATCTCAAACGATGTTCCTCATGTTCAAATCTGGCCTGATGCACCTAAAACGGATCTATTTCTTGGCAAGGATTAAGGATGCTATTTGACGAAAATTATGAAACTGGTAGAGAGAACGATTGTATAGAAGATTATTTGATTGGGGAATGCAAAATAATTATCAACAATTAGGATGAAAATATGATGTAAAGAAAAGAGAAAGAAAATAAAGAGAAAATGAATAGAAGTATAGAGGGAAAACTCTATTAGGATTTTTAGGAAGGGCAATATATGAATTCCAGTTAGAAAATAATTAGGTCAATTTCTAGGGTTTGTGAACCTAAGGGTTGCACTTGTAGTTTTTCCAATATTTTGTCAAAATTTGAAATTAAAATTAAAGAGGAAAAGATTGAACCTTAGTCACTTACAGAGACTAATGTCTTAACCATTGAGCTATTGCTCATGAGGGGACTCAAACTTGGGTAAGCAAAGAGGAGAGTGGCATGTTAACCATTAGATTGCTACCCATTTTTGTTAAGTTTCTACTCCAAATAATATTTATTTTAGTGTAATTTTTATCTTAGGTTGTTAAAAGAAATTGGAGAAGGGTAACTCGAACTTGGGCTTCTAAGGAGGAGGCATCAATGCCTTACCACTCAATATATGTTTTATTTCTTGCTTAATTTAGTCACTCAATTGTATATATTTATTTTGAGCTCAACTTACATATTATTTATTAGGTTACACATTTACTCAATTTTTTTCTTATTAAAATATTTAACTTTATAGTTTTTAACACATTCCTATTTTATTTTATATACAATAATCAATACTCATAGTCAAGTCTCATTATTAATATTTTAATTCATTTTACCCATTTTCTAATCAGGTCCTAACTCAATTAAAACACACTATTTTTAAATTAAACCTTGTAAGTTTCGTTTTAGATTAATTAATAATACTTGATTATATTTTTTTAATACTTTAATTAATTATATATGAACCTAATTTCGATATCTATTTGAAATCATCGATTTATAAATGCTCAAAGATATCCTTATAAATCAGGGCGTGACCACTTTCGATTTTCACAAATCCGATTCTTCTAACCCAATTTTTGAGGTGTAACAGAGTACTGACAATTTATATGCAAACATTGATGGTTTACTCACAAACTTATTGGCAGCTTTTATATGCAAACTTGTTGTGCATTCACAACCTACTAACAACATATTAACATGCAAACACTGGTGGTTTACCTACAACTTTTACTGACAGCTTTTATATGCAAACCCATTGTGCATTCACAACTATTGACAGTGCATTAACCTGCAACACTTGTGGTTCGTCCACAAACTAGAGTGTCCAAGATATAAGAGTTCTGGGGAATTCTTACTGTAGAGTGTAGCGGCGGGGTAGGACCATTCTTTTCTGTTAAACTGAAATTGCATTGCATTGACACTCACAAACATGGTTGAATAAATTGTCAAAATCCTGCTATACTATATGATTATTACTGTACTAGAAATTATAATTATTTATGATTGATTTATTATTTTGCACTGAATCTCTTGCGATAGAACTCACATTGAGCTTCATAGCTCACTCCTCTTTAATTTCTATCATTACAAATAATTCACTAAGTTAGGATGTGTATATGGCATTCAGAGGGTCTTAGATCGATTTTGTTTAATTGAAAATATTTTAAGTTTATTATTTGATATTTTTATTCAGAAATTGTATTGCTTTATTTTTAAACTGTTGGGTTTTTATATAGCATGCATAACATTTAATTTGATTTCAGGATACCAAATTATGAATATTAATTAGTTATACATGAACTTTGATTTTTATTAAAAGCATAAAATAGATATCACATTTCCGTTGCTAAAATATAATTAAAATTTTAACTAATAAATAAAATGGGAAATTAACCAAGTTTTTTAAATAAAGGTAATCACCGTTACATAGGTTAGTAAATCTAAATAAGTTTTTGACAACTCGAAAGTTTTCTGAAAATGGACTAAGTTTTCTTCTAAAATAAACAATTGTTTTAATATTACTGTTTTAAAAATTCTGATAGCTTACTGAGTCATTTCAGTGGCTAATGTAATATTCCGAATTCAGATTTAATGTCTAGGTCAGGTTAGGAAGGTTACATTATTATTCAAAAAGTAAGAAATTATTTTATATAATAAAATTTAAATTAAATGAAAACTTTTCGCATTATTAAATGATAATTTAGATTAAATCAGATTGACGTGAAATTCATGCCTAAAGACCTGCCATTCCCTTTCCTCCCTAAATTAAGTTTTCTTTTGTAAAATTATATGATTATTCATAACTTTTCCCCAACTCTTAAAATAAGAGAATAAAACGTGTTTAATGATACTTAAACTCACATCCTTCTACATTACTACGAATGTTAATACCAACTAAATTAAAACTTAATCGACATCATTAGATAATAATTTCCTAATAAACCTCTGTTGTACTCATCTTTTAATTTCTTCAAACACTAACAATGAAAATGACTCTCTCTTGAATTGAGATTATCTGAATAAATCTTTGAATCTAGATATGTTATTTCTATGGGTGCATGTAGAAAAGATGTCCATTGCTGTTTAGGGAATTCATAAGTTAATTTGTGTGATGTTTATTTGTCGGATTGTCCCCTAAACTTAAAACAATTATAAATGTTATAACGAAACTTCTTAAGAAAATATCTTCCCAAATCTACAAACATCAAATCAGATATGCACATTAATTTGTGTAAAAAAATTTGTCATCAATAATTAAACTTAAAAAATTAGCAATTTATACTTATAACGTTGATATTGGGTAGTTAGCATAAACCATTTTAAAAAGCTTTTGAATATCTTAACTACCCAAAATTAACAGTAGCAGAAATTAAATGAGTTACATCAACTTTGATTTAATGTGTAATTGTATATATGAATTTTAATTTAGTGTAACTATACACGTGAAACTTTAATTGCAGTTCAAATCTATACGTGAAATTTTAATTTTGATTTAATCATACACATTTAAATAAATAAATATATCAATTTATTTTTATATTGAATAAATATAATTATTTATGTATGCAATATATAAACATAAAATGATGTTATATCAATAATTGTGTTAATAATTTATAAGAATTCGATCAAATCAAAATTTTATATATAAAATTGTACAAAATCAAAATTCATGTATACAACTGCACATTAAACCATAATTTATATATAATTTTAGAATTTATCCCAAATTAAATTAAATAAAAAGAGATAAAAAGCATAATCAAAGGAGGGGATTGCTCCACCAATTAGGAGTTTTCCCCCAATAATGAACATAGCGGCAAGCACATAATGTTAATTTGTACACATCATTTTGTCCATATTATTTGTATAATAAAAAATCATTCTGATTGATACATAGCATCATGTGACATGATTCGGAACATGTCATTATTTGGACCTTTTATAAATTCACTTTATATTTATATTTTTTTAAATATAATAAAAAGATAATTACATTAATTAATTAAAATATAGTAAAATAAATATCTAATTATAAAAAATCGAGTAATAACAATTTTAAAATTAAAACAAATTAATAATGTATATAAATAAATAACAAGTAAGAAATTACTAATAATATTAGTTAAATAATAATATATTAATATTAATATTCAAACCATGATGAATTTATGTATCATTTTAATATTAAATATTTTAAAATTAAATAAAATTAATGTAACGAATTTTAAATCAATTAAATATTTTTAAAAATATTTTGTAATTACATTACTTTTTTTATTACTGTTTATTTGAAGAAATTCATTAAAATGTTTTTTAAAAAAATTAACATTATAAAAATATTATAAATTTAATATATACAATCAACTCGGCATCAAACAGGAATACAAACTAATATATATACTATAGCAATACGAGGTTATAAAAATAATAATCATGTTTACATTACAATTTTTTAACTCGATGATACTTTTTATTTGAAGCACTAATTTACAATTTGGGTAAATTACTCTTTTTACTCCTTGCATTTTAATTTTCTAAGTTACTTCATACCTTTTGTTTTAATTTTTTCTTTGTAATTTTATATTTTTCAAATATAATAAGAGTTAATTACATTAATTGGTTAAATCAGAGCAAAGATAAATATAAAATTACAAAAAATCGAATATTAACAATTTTAATATTAAAACAAATTAGTTTAACAATATATATAAAATAAAAAACCCATAAGAAATTATTAATAATATTATTTAAATTATAATATATTAATATTAATATTCAAATCATGATAATTTTTTGCTTTATTTTAATATTATAAAAAATATTATAAATTTAATATATACAATCAATCATTGTATCAAAGAAGAACACAAACTAGTTTATATCTATATATTTTTATACTTTTATATAATTTTTTAAAAATATATATATATATATATATGTAACTCCCCAAAACCTAGTCTAGAAGTTTAGGTCGAATCTTGGAGGTTACATTGATCACCAAAGTAATCGTAGGAAAATTTCGGTTCAACAAGTGAGAAAACAAACAATATTTATGTTATGAAAAAAAATTTCAGTTATCAAATCTTGATATTTCAAAATACAGTTGTTCAATTCAAATAACGTCTACTTGCATTTAACACAAAATTTCACACCATGGAATTTAAGACAGAACTTACAATCCAAAATCGTTTACACAAACTCAGATTTACAGAAAATGCTTTATTAACCAGTTTTAAAAACGTGACACTTCCGAGACCTCCGGCATGCCAAGTCCAACTACAGAAAACGAGGGTACCTGCAAAGGAATAAACTAAAGGGGTTGAGCTACACGAACTCAGTGTGAGTTTGAAAACGGTAGATAAATGATCACCAAAATGTCACAATAAAAATAAAAAGAAAAATAATAAAACTCAATGGCAATCCGAAATACGAATAGTCTTCACCAACTGTCGAAACCAATTTCTTGAAAACGGGGATCGACTTGGTTTTGAAAATGAAAAACGAAAATTGGGAGTCACCACCAATCCTTTTTGCTGATGTGTGATCGAATCACCTCAAAAGGTGGTTGTTTTTAATAATCAGTTTGATTTATCAAAACAACAATTTTGGTCTACGAAAATCAGAAAGACGGGTTCGGGAGTCGGTTATGCACGAGGAAGGATTAGCACCCTCGATACGCCCAAAATTGGTACCTAGTTGATTAATCAGTGTCTTAGTGTCAAAGATTTGAAAACTTGAAAGAATTTAAAATACGATCCCTCTTTGTATTAACGTTAATTAAATGATTGAATAAATTGAAACTGATGTTAAAGACCTTCTCATCTTGAAGTAATAAAATGTCATATCCAGTAAGTTAGGACATAACATCTTGAGCCTTCAAGAATGAGTTTGCCTTTTATTTAAAATTCATGTATTTTAACTCCTTTTTTAAAAGGATATTCTGTTATTTAGGGTAAACGAGAAAAAACGAAACCCAGTAAGTTAGGGCATGTTTTCTCGAATTCTCAAACACCGAATATTGCCTTTATTTGCAAAAAATCTTACCTCGAGGTAACAAGATGTCATATCCAGTAAGTTAGGGCATAACACCTCGTATTCTCGAGAATAAGCATTTTATTCAAAACTCGTATTGCGATTTTAAAAAGCATATTCTGTTATTTAGGTTAAATAAGAAAAAATTGAAACTCAATAAGTTAGGGCACGATTTTCTCGGATTTCCAAATACGAAACATTGCCTTTATAAAAGAATCAATTTTGAGTTGGATAAAGGTTAATATAACATAAGTTATAATAAAATGAGATAATAAAGAATGCATGAACAAATTCAAATTTCGATGTTGATAGGCATAATAACATAAACATATAAGCGAATGTGAATGATGATAAGAGCAAAGATGAATAAAACGAACAAACTAAAATGAAATAAAAAAGAAATAATAAATAAGTTAAAAAAAATATTTGAAACTAAAAACAACTAGTAGTAAATAATTGAATATTATGTAAAACTATTTTAAAAATGATAGTAATAATAATGATAATAATAATATGAAATTATAGCAATAGTAAAATAATGATATTAATACATAAATATAAATAGAGATATAATACCTAAAATATAATAGTAACTAAAATATAAGTAGGCAAAAAAATATAAATAGATAAATGAAAACTAGATAAATAATAAGAAAAGAAATATAGGTGTAAATATAATAATAGTAATAATACAATAGTAAAAAGGGTAATAATATATTAAATAGTAAAAGAAATAACAATAACAGTAATCCAAAAAAAACTGATAATAGTAGTAATAATAATAATAATAGAATAAAGAATAATGACAACAATAATATAAATAGTAATAGAAAACAATAACCGAAATAGTAACAATAGTAATAATGATATTAATAAAAATAACCATAATAATAATGATAATAATAATAACAGTAATAAAAAGGTAATAGTAATAATAATGAAAATAATAATAGTAATAAAAATAAAAATGGTAGTAATAATAATAATACCTTAATAAGAATAATAGTAATGATAAAAATAATAATAATAGGGTATAATAATAATAATAACAATAATAATAATAATAATAATAATAATAATAATAATAATAATAATAGTGCCAATGATAATAAAAAAATAGTAATAATAGTATATTAAATAATAATAGTAAAAAAAATAACAGTAACAAAAAATGATAATGATAATAAAATAAAATAACACTAATGTTAATAGTAATAAGAATAGTAATAATAGTAATAATAATCATAATAATAATTAATTAATTTTAATCATAAAATAGTAAAAAAAAACTAAAAAGGGGTAAATTGAACATAAAACGAAACTTTGGGGCAAATTCAAAAATAAATGAAAGAGAAAAGGACCTATTTGAACGCGCGAATAACAAGGAGGGACTAAAGGAGAAAATATCCCCGCCCTCCTAAACGCAACGTTTCACTTGGGACTAAAATGAAATGAAAACAAAATTACAGGGCAAAATTAAAAATAACGAAAGATTTAATTATAAAACTATAAAAAGCGGAATGGCTAAATGCGCAAATAGCCCCTTTATCGAAAACACGTGGATCCCCTAAGGCGGGTCAGGTCAACACGTGGATCCTGGCTCAAAACGACGTTATTTTGGGCGTTTAAGGCCAGTCCCAAAACGACGTCGTTTTGGTGGCCTATATAAGTCAAATTTTTTTTTAAAAAAAAAGTTCATTTTCATTTGTTTTAAAAAAAAATCCTTCCCTCCCTCTTTTTTTTCTCTGCAGGGGGCTGAGGGTCCGGCGAGGTTTCCGACCGGTCGCCACCATGGCCCGCTGTCAGCCGCAGTCGTTGACCACCATACGCGGTGACCGGAACTCCAAAAAAATGTATTTTTTATATTTTATATTTTTATATTTAGAATAAATACATAGTCTCATTTTAAAACAAAAAACAAAAAGAAAGTAAAAAATTTGAATATAAACAGTTTTTTAAAAACGAAAAACTTTTTTTTTGCACCTTTCAGACTCTCTTTTTTCTTCGCTCTGCTTCGCTATTGTTTTCTTAATGTACTTGAATCCCTTTTTTGTATTCAATGAATGTCCAGTGAAACTACAAAGGATTTTTTGTGGCTTTTATAGCCATTTTTTACATGATTATTTTATTATTTGTTGTCTCTTCCTCTTTAAATCCTTACAGGTGCAAGTGGCGGTGGAGCAGGTGGGCAGTGCAGCAGGCTGGTCAGAGGCGGCAGCACTAGAGGCGGCAGCCACTTAGATTAGGGGGCTAGGGTTTCTATTACTATTTTAGGTTATAGGCTGTAATTGGGCTTAGGGTTTTTTTTTTAATTTTGGGTTTGGGTAGTTGGGTTTAGGTTATTTAATTGGGATTGGGTTTGGTTTAATGTTTGGGGTCTTATTGGGCCCCGGGCTAAATTGGGCTTGTACACCAACAAAACAAACGTATCAGTACTGAAACATCTCGATCTATAAATAGTTAGTCTCACAATCAGATAGACAGACAGACAGAATGTGGAATGAATGCAACAAGTAATGAAAACCCACCCAACCAGCCAAGCACCTCTACGTCCCCAATCACACCCCAAAAAGAGCTAATTAAGCTCATCCAACCATGCACACCACATAGGACATCGAAAGACCCATCCAACCCTACACACCAAGTATGTGGACTAAGTCACTCAAATGTTAATATGTAGCAGAGCTGACATACATGTCGTACTGTGCATTGCGGTAAATCGCTGTACAGACATGTTGCAGTTGAAACTGCCAGAACAGATCAAACTCCCTTATCTTCACAACCAAACCCAAAAAGATTAATGCAAATGCAAAATGCACACCATTTGAAGACAGACTTACAAAAACAGAGTACGAAATCAGAAATGCACACATTCAAATGTCCAAAATCAAAATCAAATATAACATAACATCAATTAACACCCAATCGAATCGCTTAATTAGAGCTATGATTGCGAATAACTCGCAAGTCCAGGTCGAAACAAAGTCCTGACCACCCTTATAGAGACCTAGCCAAGGGTCGGAGCACACAGAATCATAATCAGATAAAAAAACAGGTACAGTACAAAATTTGGCAACATAAGGCCACATGGCCGTCTGGGGGTCTACACGCCCATGTGAAGGTAACTCACTGTCCAAAAGTGTTAAAAATTAAGAGCAGAGGAGACACGGCTGTGTGGAGAGCTCACACGCCCGTGTGGGGACACATGCCCTTGTGGCCAGGTCGTGTGGCACTAAAATTGGTCCTAAAGCCCTAATTCCCAATTCTACACGGCCATGTGAACTACCTATGTTAGGGCACACGCTCATGTGGCCACGAAACCACACCAGAACTCGCTGCAGAATGTGCCTTTGCTCTTGAAACGCTACCCAACCAATGTTAACCTAATAACACACCAAAAACCCACAATATTTCAAGCAAAACCACAACAATTGACACTTCGAATGATAATTTTTCAGAGATACACCAAATATGTCGAATTTCACTTAACTAAATCAAAATTTCGACAGTGAAAAGAAAGAGTTACCAAACCCTTGCAATTCCAAACACCAACGAAGATTGCAACGCCTCCCCAACACAATTTCACCTCACTCGAATCCTTGAATCACCCGAACACAAAAAAATGGAAAGGAAAAAGCCGAAGGGAAGACGAAAGTGTAGAGGGAAGGGAAGCACAACAGACATAAGTTTTTTTGAAAGAGAGTGGCCAATTTTGATAAAAAATAAAATAAAAACAATTAATATCCCTCTCAAATCAAGGCATGATTTCCTACTAACTCAATCTCAACTACCCACTCTCTCATCCACTTACACAGACTTCCAAACCCATTCGAACTCTTTTTCAAACAGCCGTGACAAAAATAAACATCCATGCCCGCACAAGTATTCGAACAGAAGACCCCAAGCTAAACTAACACACAACCAACCACCAGACCAGTAAGCCCATTCTAACACTAAAACGCAGAACCAAATACAATTGTTCATTCTAGCCACTGACCCTACCTACAAATCACAGAACTTCTAACCCCAAAATCTGGGGAGTTACAATATAAACATGATAAGATTTGAACTCGAAGCATCATAAATTTTATTATTTTAACTAAAATCGTATTTGATTTATATAACGGTTCCAACAACTTTAATATTTTCTTCTTTATTTGTATTTTTAAATAAAATTAATATTTTTTAAAGTTAAATAACAAAATCAATCACAAAATAATTACATTATTTATACTCTTCTTTTAATTATCATTATATATATAATTTCACCCACATTGTGGGTGTCAAAGGTTATAGTTATTATTAATGTATTAATTGAGGTAATGTAACGAGTTAACCAATCACCAACTTAATTGCAAAAAATTTAAAAATAATTTTTTTAAAAACAAATATTATTATTAGGATTGTTTTTGTATTTTTAATTAAAATCTATAAAAATAATGTAAACCCATAATAAATCTAGAAAGAAAAAAAACTACACATAACATGAGGCATGAGCTTACAACACAAAAAGCTTCATTTAGTAATAACATGAGAAAAAAACTTATTTATTACATATGTATTACAATAGTTAGACATAAAATAAAGAATAGTTAGTACAAATTTAAACTTAAAATTAGAAAGATGAGAAATAAGACCTCTTCGAAAAATTTCGCTTTCTTTGCTAAAAATAAGTTAGGGGAGTAGCTAAATATTGTCAATTGAGTTAGTTTATTACTAACTCATATACTAATACACGTGTAAAAAATAATACCCCTACCAAACGTAGCATAAGGGTGCATTTATTTTATGAAAAATGTTTTCTATATTTTTCTGTGTTTGTTTAATGGAAAACAATTTAGCCAATGAAAAATTACTTATATGTCAACGGAAAATAAACCCCATTTTTTCCTTATAAAATCTTAGTGTTATTTGTCTATTATTTTAGTAGGATTTTAGTTTATTTTATAAGTTAATTTTAGTACATTTTAGTAATTTTATTTTATTATATATTATTAGTATTAAATTGAACTCATCATTGTGTGTTTTTACCCAATGTAGGTTCGACAAAGCATGGATAATTGATAGCTTGATATAAGCAATTAAAGCAGATTTATGCTCCAACGAAAGAGGTTTCTACCCCCAATACCCCCAACAAACGTAGGCAGACAACTTTCCGCTCTAATGAAAGAATTTTTCAACCCAGCGGACGCAACAAACAACTTTCTACTTCGACGAAAAGATTTCCCCTTAATGCAGTACACGTACTTGAACAATTTTCAAGAGTTGCAATGTTTGGGATTATAAAAGGGAAAAAAGAGACCTAAACACAAGGAGGGAGAGGAGAAAAAGAGTAGAAGTCGCTAAAGCCTTCACGCATCAAGAATTGGCAGATTTCATCGAGAAGATTAAGTTTTTCCATCAATTTTCTTCTTGTTTCTTTTTTCTATGCCTAGCTATTTTTATTTCAAGATATTTTTCAATTCCTCCATGAACTATTTTTTTTTTTTCTAGATTGTAGTGGATTCCATGTTTAGTTAATTGAATATTTTTCTATTTTCATCTCTTTTTATTTTTAATAGAGATTTGATTATTTATTCATTCTTGTTCTTTATCAATAATAGTTTGGTCTACTATTAGTTTGATAAAACCTAAAAGACAATCAGAAGAGGACTTTTAGGTTTAGGTTTAGGTCTAGAATGAATAATTCTTGGTCTACATTAGATAAGCCAATACGTGATTTGTAATTAGGGTAGAAACATACTTGATTATCTTGGGTAACCTTAATTTGTGTTTGTTCTTAACAATTTGGTCTAAATTATTGACTTAAGAATATATCTCAATAGTTGGATTAAATTAGTTCCTTAATTACTTGGAAATTAATTAGGGTAAATTACACTACAGGTCACTCTAAAATAGTGTCGTTCCTATTTTCGTCACTTTAAAACTTTTTTTTGTCAATTTAGTTACTCTAATTAAGATAATTATTCAAATTTGTCATTGTCATTAAAAATTTCGTTAATCTATTAACGGATTATTGATGTGACACTTTTTTACTTTTGGTTAAAGCTAAGGACCTCTCTTTAATTAGTCCAAAACACATTTTTTGGGTTTATTTGCAACATAACACTAAAGCTTGTAAGTTCTCTTTCTCCTTAGTGTTGTTGTTTGTTTATTGAGAAAAGTAACAAAGGAAAATGATGATAGTTTTAACTTGTTTGTTTGACTTATGGATTTTATATTGAGTATTATGTTCATAGTGTTTATTTGTACACATTTGATCTATGCTCTGATTTGGCAATGTGCTTCTCGGAGATCCTTTGCAATTTCTTCAAGATCTGGTTTTAGTATGGTAAGTTTTTCTTCTTCTTTTTTAAAAAAAAGTTTATTTTTCCCCCTTAATTCTTCAATTTCCAGAAATGGTTGTGTTCTGTTTCTTTGTGTGTGTGTGTTGGGGGCGGGGGGTATTAACAATTCTAGTTTTGCTAGGTGTTAAACTTTTCTAATGAATGATTCCTCAAACAATTTTTTTTATATAAATAGTTCTTTTTTTTCTGATATAAATAGTTCTTGTCATTTTTTTTTCTTTTTCAAAGTAATTATGTCATTGTTACTCGGTATTGAATGTTAATAATGAAAGGATGATTTTAAGGGTACTTAAGAGAAGATTTTAAGGTTTTTTAAGGGATTTTTGAGTTTTTTCTTTTATTTTCTTCTTTGTATGTTTTCTCTTAAAAATGTTAAGAGACAATCAACTAAAATAAAAAATATAAAAGAGTAATAAGATTATCTAAGTAATAAACTAGAAAATGGGGTGTTTTGGACAAGTCAAACAAACAAGTCAAAACTATTCTCATTTTTCTCTGTTACTTTTCTCGGGAAACAAACACCAAGAAGAAGGAAAAAGAGAAAACTTACAACCTTTAGTCTTATGTTACAAATAAAGAAAAAAAAGTGTTTTGGACTAATAACAAAGAGGTCTCTAGCTTTAGTCAAAAGACAAAAAAAAAAATTTTGTTACGTCAGCAATCCGTTAGTAGATTAGCGAAAATTTTAATGGCAGTGACCAATTCAAGAAATTATCTTAATTAAAGTGACTAAATTAACAAAAAATATTTTAGAGTAACCAAAATAGGAACAACGCTATTTTAGAGTGACCCGCGGTGTAATTTACCCAAATAATTTAGGGAATTTTAGTACCTCATGTTAGTAATCAACTATAGAATAGAATTGGGTGGTGATAGAACAATTAGCTGATACATTGAATAAAATTGTAATCCTAAATTTTTTTTATTAATTGATTATTTTATTTTAACTTGAGTTGCCTATTTTTATTTATCTAAATTAGTTTAGAAAATTATATTATCAATTTATTTGGATAGATATTAGAGTAATATTTGGTGATTAGTGTATAATTAGTAATCACTCTATGTGGGAACGATATTTTTATACCACTTGACACTTATCGTGATACGTATATATGTGTGTGTGACTTTCAATCAGTAACTTATCATTTTGAAAAGTACAAGTCATTTCTCCAAGAAAAAGTTTTTTAATGAGTAATTTTATTATTATATAAAAATTAACTTGAATCAAACCTAATATTATTATATTAATATTTTTTATTTTAATTTTTTAAAAAATTAAAAAAATTTAAAAATTAATAGCAAATATCATAATGTTCAATATTAATAAATATACATATTTAGTTATTTATATTTAATAACGCCACAAAATATAGGGATAGATGAAATGAATAATCAAGAAATAAGTCTTAAGCTTGATGGTTAAGTAGCTAGTACACTCCTTAGAGAATTTAGGGTTCAAACTCTATTTCTCTCATTTCTTTTCCTTTTAATTTCAACAATCTAGAATGAAAAACACCCCTAAAACAAATATAAAATGGAGTAGAAAACAAACAAGTGTAGGCAGTAGCCCAATCGGTTATGTATTCTTCCTTCCCCTTTAGATTCCCAAGCTCAACTTACGCCAAATTCTTCCATTTAAAAATTACCCTACAGCCATTTAAAAATTTGAAAACCTAGTTATTTTGTCCCTTTTTTTCCTAATTACATTAGGATTTTGTTTCATTTTCCATTCCAAATTAAAATTCCTCCCTCTTTTCTTTATATCTTCATCTTTTCTTTTCTTCCCCTTTCCTTTTTCATAATATTTCATGTTATTTTGTTGTTGAAAATTATTTTGCTTCCCAAACCCAAGAAATTATTCTCAATTCAAGACGTTTTTCAACTGGTTTCATAGTTGTCCATAGAAACATTCTTAATCCTCTCCAAGAATTGGTAAGTTCAATTCGATCCCGATAATTAATCTCAAATTCTTGTAGCACTTACATCCGATACTAATATTCCATTCGAATTAATGGATCTGTTAAGAATTTTGCAAAAAAATCTATCGAATTCTTGATTTTACTTGAAATCCATTATTAATTATTGCGTAATTGTCAGTTAAAAGACTCATTTTAGAAGCTCCAAATCATATTTGAACATGAGGAACATCGCTCGAGCTACCGATGAAAGGTGTGTGTTCTTTTATGAGTAAATCGGGGCAAAATCGAGCCTAGAATAGGGCCACATGGGCGTGTAGGCCACACAGCCCCCTTACACAACCATGTGCCTCTGAAACCCTAGTCAGTTTGCTTCTTATATGGCCTAGACCCTTCCACACGGCTTGCCACACGACCGTGCCTCCCTTGTAGATCGATTTTGCAAAAATCACAGTGCCACAATTTGTCACACGGCCTAGCCACACAACCCTGTAACCTTTTAACACGGCCCGGTCACAAAACCATGTGTCCCCTATAACTCAGAATTTACAGTTTTGACCTAAAATTTTATGTTTTGTTCAATTTAGTCCATGATTGATTCCCAAACTATTTTAATGTTTAATTTTGATCAAGTAAGTCCCTAATAGTATGATTTATGTTAGAATCCTTGATTGATTGAATTATTATGGTATTTATATAATTAATTGCATGAATTCTGAACCATTTATATATGACTTTTGTATCTACACTTAAGATCTTACGTACAACTTGCCTTATATTACTGTTAATATGAATCTATGATAAGCATGCCTTCTGCTACTGAATCAATCTATTATAGGCATAATAATTGCCACTAAATCAAACAGTTATAAGCATAATGATTGCTATCGTAATGTTCTGTTAAAAGTATATTAAATGCTATTGTAATAATTTATTTTAAGAATGTCATATTGCATTGCATGGGGTGGGACGATGTGAACGAAAGAAATTGAGCAATTTATCTACACCGTTGATTGGTTTATCCATACCCTTTGAGCAACTTTTATCTGTATTGTTTGAGTGGTTTAACCACATTGTATTAACAGCTTCAATATGCAAACATGTTGTGCATCCACAACCTTCTAGTAGCTTGTCTGCAAAAAACTATTTTATAAAAAAAGAACCGGTGGTTCATCCACCCTTTTTATTACTAGTGGTTTATCTACAATGATGAGTGGTTTATCTACAACGTAGTGTAAAGGTAGAGAAGTTTTAGGGAACTCCTATTATGGTGTGTAGCGGTGGGGTAGGAATATTTTCTAATAAATTGTAATTGCATTGCATTTATAAGCATTTGTGTTGCTGTGAATACCGAGATATTATGATAATGAGTTAATCTGAAATACCGAATTTTTGAGTTGCTAATCAAATTGTGTTTATCCTTCAAAGTTGATGGTGTATATTCTATCTACCGTTTGCATTGATTTCTTGTGATGGAACTTACACTGAGCTTCATAACTCACTCCCCTTATTAATTCCATCTTTATAGATAACCACCAGCTTAGAACGCAGACACGATATCCAGAGGGTCTCGACTCGGTTTTATTTATTAAAATATTTTTAAGTTACTATTTGATTTTTATTATTATTTAAAGACCGTATTATTTTATTTTGGAACTCTATTGATTTATTTGAATTGTGGCATGTGACTTAGGTTTTAGTTTTATTTAGCTTGCATGACATTTAACTGAATTTAAAATATGATTTTTGATTAATTAAGCATGAAATATAGTTTTATTAAAACTAAGTTAAAAATCACTTTTCTGCTGCTAATTTGCAAATAAGTATTGAGTAGTAAATAAATAAATTAACTAAATTTTCAAAAATAGTCACCGTTACAAGAATAATGTTAAAATTAATTAGTTTTGTTAAATAATGTGTTTTCAAAAATAGGCTAAGTTTTCTTTAAAAAAAATAATAATAAACAAATATTTTAAAATGAATGTTTTATAAACTCCGATCGTACTAGGTCATCTCGGTGGTCAATGTGATCTCCGTGATTCGGGTCTAACATCTAAGCCGAGTTGGGGAGGTTACATAAATTTTAACAATAAGAATTTTGAAAAATATTCTTACTATACTATTGAAAAATATTTATGTTAAAATTTTAATAATAAATATTACAATTCAAAAATATTAAATATTTTATACTATAAAATGTGTAACAAATAATACTCCTACCAATTATAGCATAATAAGTGATAAGTAGTTACCTACTTAATTATCTTATTCAAGACTTTTTTTGTTGAAAAATTTATATTAAGTAAAGAATTAAAATCGTTATATAACACATCTTAAGTTATTCTTAATTTTATACAATATTAGGGATAAGAGATAGGGGTAACACGATTCAAACCCGTGCCAAAGAAATGTCTGACAAAAGCTTTAACCATCGCTCCATTACTCCATTCAAATCAAAACACATCTTAAGTTTTTCTTTTCTTTTTTATTTGTATTAATAAATAACTACCATTAAAAATCATCCACTTAAGAAATTTTTAAAATTTTATTTTCAAATATAATTATTTATAAATAAATATATAAATTTTTAAAAAATATATTTTTTTTTCACCCACAGATGGGTCACGCTGAATTTTCTAGTGTGTATATATATTTATATAATTTTAGAAAAAAATTGTTATATCAACAAACAATTATCAGATTTAACATTTTTAATATTGAAAAAGTTGTTGCTCGTTTCATGTGCTATTATAATGAAATTGTTCTTTCACTTGGGCCTTGAATAAGTTTCGCTTGTGCTGAGTTTAGTCCACTTGAATACGATATATTTGACAATACTGGAAACATGGGTCGATTTAGATATTAAGAATTTCAACTGAATTGCTTGAGGTGATTGGATAAGTATGGAAGTTTTATTATTAAAATGTTATTTTTTATTTATTAGATTTATTCAAGAGAGTTTTGGAGTAGTTAGAAGATTGTTTTATGAATACTTTTATTTGATAAATACTTAGAATAATTAATGGGATAATTTTAGCTTTTAAATTGCAGTTTAAAGCCTATCAAAACACTGATGATTGACCACTTGAAAAAACCTATAAATAGGTTGTTTTGTGCTACACATCAAGACTAGTTTTTGGAGTGTTTTTGTCAAAAGTGGTTATTTTGTGGCAACCATTTAGGTATTTTTTAGGGAGTTTATTGATTGTATTGTGAGTGATTTGTGACAATCGGGGTTGGTATTGTGGTTGCAATTACTTCTTTGTATAATGATAATTGGGCTTAAGCCAATAAGTGATTTGGATGATTATTGAATAAAATCATTTATTGGGCGAGGCTCCGCAGACGTACGAATATTATGCCTGAACTGTATTAATAAAGATTAGTTCAATTAACTCTTTTCTACTCTCTCTCTTTTCTTTTTTTTTTACTATTTATTTTTGTTCTAATCAATGTTACAACGAATATTAAGTATCATATTAGTAAACTAATTAATTTTTTCAATTAACAAGCAACTAGTTTAGTAACAAAGTTAATTTATTGTATTGATGAAGAATATTTGTTACATACTTTTTAATTTTTTCTTTCATCTAATGAATAAAACATAAAACAAGATAGTTAAAGTATAAAAATATAAATCGTATAAAAAATTTATGGTAGTGTGTAAAAACTGCCTAAATCTCTTATATTATATTATACACATACATGAGATATTTATTTTTATAGGATTTATATATTTTGCAATCCAACAATTACTAGATGATGCACATCCAACTTCGATTAAATTATAAATATCTAATAATTTTTTGTATGTAAAAATATTGACTGTTAAATATAATAAATATTTAATGAATTTAAAATTTACATGTATAATGAGTACAATTATATTATTAGATTTAACATTTGTCAATTTATTAATATATTAATGTGTTAATCAAATATAAAATTATAAAAATATTTGATAGATTTAGTATTTGCTACACTACTAATATATATATTTTTTATTCCATAAGAAATTTTAAAAATTTTAAAGTGTACCTTTTTTTAAAATATTTTATTATATCCCTACAAAACACTTGTCAATAGTCAAGGGTACCAAATAAATAAATGATTATGAAAAATAACAAAATAATAAATAAAATTCTGATTTACACCAATTTTTGAATTCAATTATAAGCAAATGTTTGGATAATTTCCAAAAAGAAGTTAACTATAGAAGAACAGAGATTGAAGTTGGATTTTTCTTCAAATTTATAAGGTAACATGCATTACACATAATTTTATATGTTTATTTATAATTTATTAAATAATATTTTTATTTCATTAAATTAATATAGAGTAATATAGCTCAAATTGTTGAACATAGATAAAATAAATTAACTATTTTAATAATTAAAATATTACTTCTAACCATAATTATTATATAAGTAAAAACAATGAAATTTGAACCATGTGATTATTTTAGCTAATTGAATGGAAATACCTAAATGCTGAGTGTAAATGCATTTATTCGTAGTGATAAGTCTTATATTATTGATTTTTATTTTTATTTAATTATATATAAATATTTAATCTTAATTCATTTCTGTATATTTGAAAAATTAAATAACTCTACTTATTTTTAATATCAGATAACTATAATTATTTATGTATATAATAAATAAATATAAAGTAGTGTTACATTAATAATGGCGTTGCTGATTTTTTAAAATTGAATTAAATTTCAAATGTCACAAAGTTCATATATAATATTGTACATTAAAAAAAAGTTTCTGTATAGTTTTAATATTCATCTATTTAAATCATATTCACAATGCAATTTATTATGGATTTAAAGTGTAAATTTTGTTTTAATTAAATATCTTTCTAATGTTCAAAAATAAATAATTAAAAAATATATATATTAATTTTAATGTAGTAATAAAATAAAAAATAAAGATATTCCTATTGATTTAAAAGTTTCTCTAAACTCATGCTTCAATTAATCTATAGTGGAATTTAATAACTATTTTTTTTATTTTAACTAAAATTGTAACCATTTTATTAAAATAAATATTAATTAAAATTTTTATATTTTACACATTAATAATGTATAAATTTAGACTATACAATCAAACTTCTTTAGAACAACATACTTTTATAGCAACATTTCATTATAACAGTCAAGTTTATTGTAGAACTGAGTTTTGTATGTTTTATTTTTATCCTCGTAATAGCTTTTTTTTCTATAATAACATCCACAAACTATAAAGTACACTCTTTAGTAAATTAGTTCTTTAAAAATCATAAATTTTAGTTAACACATTATTTCAATAAATTATTTCAATTTTGCATAATAAAACATATTAATCATATTTAATTAAATGAAAATCATCTTTAACAAGGGCGAATTTGAAAAACTACCTAGTAATTGGATTTGAATATAATTATTTGTAATTACATACTTGTGACATGTTTGAGTAACCTGTAACCTCCTGAACTCGGCCTAGATGTTAAACCCGAATTCAGGAGATTATATTGGCTACCGAGATGACCCACTAAGCTAGCGGAATTTATAAAATAGTCATTTTAAAACATTTGTTTAACTTTAGAGGAAACTTACTATTTTCGAAAAAACTTAGCATTTTACCACCCTTCTGTCGACTCCATCCAATACTCAGCCATAATAAGAATTGTTCTAGCAACGCCGTTGAACATCTCAGCCCCATTTGAACAGAATCTCTCTGCAACAGATTCATGGCTCTCCAATCCAGTTTGGGCTCAAGCAACCCTTTGCAATCCATGGCTCCGCAATAGGAATTGTTTAGCATTGCCTGCGTCACGATGTCATTGTCGTTGTCATAGCCTCCGACACCATTGGCGATAGAGTTCTCAACATAGTCCTCTTCATGGATCGGGTTCTCACCCTGAACAGTGGGCGACCCTATAGGTGTAGCCCTACGCGGCCTAGACCTACCACGTCTACCTTAAGTGTTCATAGTGAACTCTCGAAAATCTAGGACCTAAAGGGTATCTACAGGTTTCAAACAAAGGGGTTCAAGCATTAGCTATTTCCTAAGTATTTACAGTATAACTATCACAATTTATCTAAAGTTTCAAAAGTATCTAAGTCAAGATTGATAATGGGGTCTTGGATTTAATTTCCTGTAGAAAAATCAATTTTTCAAAAACTTGTGGCATGGTTTTTCCTAAAATACCGTTTTTTGATGCATTCATGTAGACTTACTCAAATTTTCATAGTCCGAGTTTAGAAAATCTAGGCTTTGATACCACCAAACGTGACCTCCCCAACTCGGCTTAGATGTTAGACCCGAATTTGAGAGATTATATTGGCCACCAAGATGACCCACTAAGCTGGAAAAGTTTATAAAACAGTCGTTTTAAAACATTTGCTTAACTTTAGAGAAAACTTAGTCTATTTTCGAAAAAAACTTAGTGTTTTACCACCCTTCTTACGAAATAATACGTTTAATTCAAAACCTATTGACTTATAAATTATCTACTTGTTTAAAAACTCATTTTTTATCAATGCAACGAAAAAGTCTTACTAGCGTAGATTTAATGAAAACAATGTTTCATGCATTATAAAATAAAACTCAAGCTTTAATAGCCTAAATATACCATGCATTCCCTAAATGAACCTGAAACTAAGTTTCATGCCACAATTTAAATAAGTCATTATAGTTTTTAAATAATAGGAACTATAAATGATAATGGGTAAAAATAAAAATATTAATAAAACTTCAATCCAAGTCGAGTCCTTCGATTTGCCAGTTTCGCTTCCTAACCTATCTGTAAAGATGTAAAGTAAAAGAAAGTGAGTTATGAAGCTCAGTGTGAGTTCGTTCACAAAAAAACTGAAACAAAATCATAGGCAAAGCGCGTGGGTTAACAATTTTGAAAATAACCACAATCATAAAGCACTTTAGATTAACGGTTTATCATATCATCACTTCACTACACTACTTCATAAAATACAATTTCAAATGCACATGCTAATGTATGGCAATGAAAGTTCAGTTTATTAGAAAGGTCCTACCTAACTTTGCCACATACCTTACTTATAAGTTTCCCAAAACTCATCTATCATATCACTTTGGGTTGTGGTTGAGCCACCGCTGATTTGCAAATAACTGTCACTTGTTGTGGATACACAATGTAATTGCAGATAAAAGTTGACACTGGGTTTATAAATATTATGGCTAAACCACCGGTGTTTTAGATAAAAACATTTGCAATTAAGCTGTCACTGGGTTCGTGATTGAACTACATATTTGTAGTAACTGCCACTTGTTGTAAGTGCACAACATGTTTGCAAATTAAACAAATTGCCACTTGGTTTGTGGACAAGCCACCACTAGTTTGTAGATTATTAAACTGACACTCTTCCTGTGTACAAATCATTCCCCCGTATAATGCAATATGACATATTTTATAACATAATAACATAGAAATCTGTAGGCATATTTAACACTTATTCCATTCAGCACTAACAATGACATGTTTATCATGTATTCAATAGAGCAATAATAGTATTAGCACTCACAATTTCTCAATTACACTTTAACAGTAGGCATGATTAATACCACTTGTTTATTCATATCACCATAATGATTCAACTAAACAATATCAATATACACATTATAATAGTAGAAATTCAGGCATATAAATTGTAAATTTGCATATAAACACTAATTTAATGGTCAATTAAGTGCACGAAAACTTCTAGGAACAATTTAGGGATCAATTAGGGACTAAATTGAACATAACATAAATTTATGGGCAAAACTGTAAATTTTTTAAAACTTGGGTCACATGGCCGTGTGAGAGGCTATAAGCTGTGTAAAGGGGTTACACGGTTGTGTAACAGGCTATGGTCATGTGGAAATTGCAAAAGTAATCTACAGTAGAGGCATGGTCGTGTGGAAGGCCATGCGGTTCACGAACTACACTAGGGTTTCTAAGGCACATGGCCGTGTGGTGGGCCATGTGGTCCACACCCATGTAGCCCTATTCTGAGGCTCGATTTGCCCCGATTCGCTTGTAAAAGAACACAAACCTATCACTAGTATCTTGAGCGGCATTCCTCACGTTCAAATCTGATCTGAGGTACATAAATCAAGTCTTTCAAATGACAATTATACAAGATTTAACGTTTTTTTCTAAGATTTATCAATTAATATTCAATGATATTAATGAAAGATTCGTCAAGAACCGTGAAAGATTGACTAATTGATTTGAAAGATCAATACCGGATAGAAATTTTACGAAATTTGGGGTTCTAAACTTTAGATCGAGATGCACTTATCATACTTGATGGAATTACGGAGGCTATCAATGTAGAATTTCAACAATCGGTAGAGAATCAATTTATCAAGGACTGATTTGATATCAGAAGCAAAAATAATTCAGCAATGGAGAGAAATTTTAATGTAAAGAAGAGGATGGAAAAGAAATATGAGAAGATATAGGGAGATGGAAGAGAAATTCTAATTGGAAAGGAAAAAGAAACATAATCCTAGTGTAATTAGGGGGAAAAGAACTAAATAGCTAGGATTTTCAAACTTTTGAGGGGTTGCATAGTAATTTCCTCTATTCTGTCGAAATAAAATGAAAGGGTCTTGGGTGGTTCAAACTTGGTTGTGCAAGAGGGGAGGAGTGATGCTTAACCATTTGGGCTACTACTCGTTTTTGATAGATTTTACTCTAAATAATGTTGAGGCCCAATTTTGAACAAAAAATAAAACCTAAACCTATCCAAACCCCAATTACATCAGCCCATTTTAACCAAATCCCTAAACCCAAACAATTAAACCCTAGCCCAATTAACCCAAACCTAAAGAAAACAAAAAATCTAGCTTCAGCCGTCGTGCGCCTCTGCCACCATTGCCCACACGCCATCGCCAACCTCCATGCTTCTCTGACACCACCTGCCTCTACCAGCCCTACTCTTGTTCCATCACCTGCAAAAAGAAGGATGAACATTTAATAAACAGTAGCCAAAGCAATGTAAAATCGGCTATAAAGCCACCAAAAATCGAATGTAAAGAGAGAGGTCTTTTGGAATACAAAGAAAACATTGTATTGCAATAATAATAAAAAACAAGATTTTTTAACAAAAAAAGAGAGCAGAGATCGAAGCAAAAATAAAAAAAAAAAGCAGTCAAATACAAAGAAAATACAAAAACAAATACCATCAATCGAAAGAGAGAAATAAACTTTCTAAAGGTGACCTTTTTATTTTCGGTTTTTAAAGCGTTATTTATTTTTGTTTCTTCATTTTATATATATATATACGAAAATAAAAGGAAGAAGAAAAGAAACTTACCTAGATTGCCTCACGGTCACGTCGCCGGAGTCTCCTTCTCCGTCGCCGAGACCGAGCCTAAAGGGAATAAAGGGAAAACCTTCTTCTTCCAATCGTGGGCTAAGAATGCCTGGCTTCCAAATGAGGGATAAAAGAATGGGGGTTAGGGATTTGTTTTGATTTTTTTGTAGAAAATGGCAGATGGCCATTCAAAATGATTTTTTTTTAATTTTAATAACTAATGAAACGGCGTCACAAACCCTAGGCCAAGCATGTTTCTGCTTTTGGGACAAATTGTGCAAATGGTCCCTCTTCCTTTCTGGTCCTTTCAAATCAGCTCATTGTTACTTTTAAATTTCGCTCAAAATATTATTTTAATTACATTTTAGTACTTGTCAGAATGGCACCGTTTTGATGGTGTGGGAATATTCCCAATTTGATCCTCCACTTTTGCGCGTATTTCATTTCGGTCCTTTTTTTGTTTATTCATCTATTTTCTTATGTTTTAGACTCTGAATTTTATTTTAATCCCAATCTAATCCTTTATTTAACTTAAAGCTTATTTTATATGTATGATTGTTTTGTCTAGTTTATTTATTTATTTATCTTCCTTTAATTCTTAAATGGTTATTATTTTCACTTTATTTGCATTTTGTATTTTATGCCTTTAATTTTTTTTCTTCCATCGGTTATTATAGTTATTATTATCATATTATTTATTCATCTATTTGTTATATTATATCCCTCACATATATATTAAGGATTTTAATGCTTACTTTCTAAATATTTGTTCTTCTTATTATCTTCATTTAAATATTTGTTATTTTTATCATTTTCACGCTACTAATATTTATTTATTTGTCTATCCATCTATTATTCATTTCTTTATATATATTTCCCCGTATTTCCCTTTCATTATTTTCCTTTTACTTTACTATTATTATTATCATATTATTAAATTAATTAGCTTTGCATTATTATTACTATTACTATTATATTTCTTTTATATTTATTTATCTATTCTTTTTTTTTTTACATACATCTATTTTACTTTGTTTTGCCATTTATTTATATCCCCTTTATGATTTTAAAACTTGGATTTTATTATTATATTATTATTTTTCTCAACCTTCACATATTATTATTATTATTATTATTATTATTATTATTTTACTATCTAATATATTATTATACCTATTTTTACCCCTATTATATTTATTATTAATATTAGTATATATTTTATTATACGTGTATATATATATATACTTTTTATATATAGTATTATTTTTATATATCATTATATTTATTATTATACTTATTATCTTCACTATTTTGGCTTATTATTTTATTTTAATATTACTATGTATTATTTGGTATACATATATCTTTTTGTATATACTTGTACTTACTTCATTACTCCTTGATCATTACCATTACCACTATTATTAGTATAATTATTATTCTTTTCATCATTATTAACATGTATATACACATATATATGTACATATATATTTTTTATGTATATATTGTTATTTTCTATTATTGTTATAAAGACATTATTTTTCTTATTATATTAATAGTACATTATTTTTATTTTTTTTGTAAATATTGTTATTGTTGTTTTAATATTCTTAGTTTTTAATATTTTATTATTAATTGCATCATTGTTTGCATTATTTACGAATTCTTATTATAATAATGTTTTACTCATACTTTTTAATTAATTTCAATAAATAAGGCAACGTACTAATTTAACATTAAGTCGTCGATTTCATCGCTATGTTGGGTGAATATTAATCGGCTCGTGTTAAAAACGGAACATCCTTCTCAAAAGAAACCAAAAAACTTGAAATTTCTCGTGTTTTAATCGGATCACGATTAAATGTTACATTGAACTCGCATTTTTGAAAATTAAGACAACACATATTTAACGAGATACCAATTTTGAGCGTCGGGAGGGTGCTAATACCTTCCTCGTGCATAACCGACTTCCGAACCCTATTTTTTCTCCGGCTTTTGACATAGACCTAAACTCGGCCTTCTTTTTGTTTGAAAAATAAATTTTCTTTTAAAAAAAAAGAGGATTTATTAGGTGTCCGATCACACCTAGAAAAAGATCGGTGGCGACTCCTTTCCTTTTTAAAACCGAAATTCCATTTACAAATTTTCAAATAATCGTCTCAACTAGCGACCAAGCAAAATTTTTACGTCGATACAAATAATATTTATTTTAAAGTAATTTTTCATCCTAGTTTGTTGAAATAAAAATTAAAGAAATAAGAGAAGTGTGATTTAAGCCTTAAACCTCTGAGGAATATAAAAGCCACTTAACCATTAAGCATAAGGCTTATTTCTTACTTGCTCATCACAACTACCCCCTTTATTTTGGGGTGTGACATAATCATTATAATTAATGAGTCTCGTTGAATTGTGAGTAATTAAAACCAATTATATTTTTCAATTCTTAGGAGAGATGAGAATTGGAGTAATTATACAAATAATTATAAAAAATTACACTAAAATCCAATTATCATGTGACTTTTCAAGTATTTTGTACTTGACTTAAATTTAAAAAGTAATTTTTATACAATAATAATAGTATTTTAATTACTAATCTCGTTTAAATAATTTAAAATTTTATTTATTATAAATAATTTCTTGTACATTTTGACTACATCACATAGTATTTATTATAAATTAATTATACCAAGTTAACTAAATTATACAATATTTATTGATTTTAGTTTATGCTACTTGTTTTTTTCTCAAACTATTATTGATAATTTTTATAATAATTAATATATTTTTTAAAATTTAAAATTATGTAATTGTGTAATTAAAATTTATAATACTAAATATAACATATGAAACTACAATGTCATTACACTCTCTATTAGTCAAACACATTTAGGGAATTAAAATTCTTCCAATTACTCAGTGACGTCTAAACACACCCTAAAATAAATTACATTTGTAAATTTTATTAAAGATATCATCTAAATCTCATTAATCAATATTATTAATATATTATATTTTTTTATTTGAAATTTTAAGAAATTCAAATATGATCTAAATATCAAATATTGTTATAGCGAATTTTTTTTGAAGAAAATATTATTACTAATAGGAACCATGATCAACAATAATGCAAAGACATGACACATTGTACAAATGATAAATAAACAACTACAAATTAATGCACAAATGTCATGTCTGTAAAGTAATAAAAAGAAAAAAGAGGACAATTTAACAGTAACTGCAACACTGAAATAATTTAGAAACAAACCAGAAAAGCATCAACTTCATCAAATTACTGAAATTTGCATCTTAGCCTCGCCATCATTAAATCAACTTGAAGATGAACACCGATCAACCGAGAAAAATTACCAAAAGTCGCAAGAGACCCACCATATTAGTGATGCACAAAAGGTCAAGTCTCGAATGTGCTATCTTTCTCTTCATTATCTTAAATATATTACTATCATTATAATCTATCATGATAAAACCTTTTGAGAGCGGTTCCTAATAAAAATATGGATTGAAATTAAAAATAAAATAAAACTAAAAAAAAAATGTTGGAGAAACAAAGGCCAACGTTGATACCGAGAAAGCAAAGATTTAGTTAAAAAAAATTAAGTGACCAGGTTTTCCTACGAAAAGAAGAGTGTTTCTTAAATAATCCATAACTAGTTGTTTTACTATTTATTATAAATGAAAATTACAAAAGTAATGATGACTATTATTGATAGTGAAACTTGATTGAGTATGCAAGTTAACAACTAATTCACATTGGAAACATATGACAATAATTGCATAGGTGAAAAGGGAGGGAAACAGGAAGGGAAAAACTAATAATCTGTCAAAGCATTAAGGGTATAAATGTCATTTTATCCATTTTAAATAGAGAGCGAAATTAAATGCATAATTTTTAATAATATTCAAAATTTTATGTAACAAACAAAATTATTATAAAGCAAATAATATCATTTCATCAATTTAGAAAAAGAAAAATATGATATGGCTGCTCATTCACAGTATGTAAATTTACACAAAATTATATCATATATAAACATTTAAATAAAACTTAGTACAAACAAAGTTTTTACTTGGTACAATGCATATTCTCTTTCCGAAGATAGCTCAACTCTGGATTAATAAAAAAAAATAAAAAAACAGAAAAAGAAATTGCATCTGAAAAAATAATTTTTATTAGAATAAATGTTTCTCATACATTTTTTGGTAATGGCTAAAGTTTTTCCTCAAAAAAGGGTAAATTTCAGCTTCTGTATTTCATCAAATGGCGTTTCAATTGCTTAACATCCGACTGTTTCAAAGGCTTCAGCATGAACATTTGAGCACCTTCTTCTAAGCACCTGTTTTTTTTTTTTTTTTTTTTTACATAATATACTCCAACATTAAAATCTAACTATGAAAATTTAAACTTTATGTATTTATCTTGCACTTACCATTGAATAAAATGCCAAGAAGAAGAAAAAAAACATCTCCAGGAAAACTTACTGGTTAATTCGAGTTGGAATATTTTCAGATGACATGATTACAACAGGGACTTCCTTCAGAACTGATGACTCCTGTTTTTTCACAACATAAACTTAATTTCAATGCTCGCTCACATTTATTCTTCAAAATGGGTTCTTAAAAAAAATTGTAGCATTTTCAATACCTTAATTTTCTTAAGCAGCTCATAGCCTGTCATTCCAGGCATGCAATAATCTGTTATTACTAGATTTACCTTTGAGACCTGCAGTTTGACATTTAAAACACGACATTAAGCTAGTTGCATGAATCAGTAAGAGTTAAGTTCTGGGTTCTTACGGTGCCCTCCAAGGAATTCCTCTGGTCACTTCCCAAACCCAAAAATTCCAATGCCCTCAGCCCATTTTCTGCAGTTGTTACTGCACCAAAGACACAAGCAAATTCCTTTGAAAAAAATGACCCAAAGTAATGAAGGATTAAATTGTAAAAAGAATAAAAAGTATAACGTACCTTTACAGGAGGAGTTCTTGAGTAATTTCTCCACCAGTGTTCTATCAATGAGGTTATCATCCACCGCTAAAACATGGGGTTCATAACCAAACTCCACCGTCATGTCCTCAGAACAGCCACCGCAACTGCCGCCATAGTCACCATCCATAATTTGATATAACATTAATGAACACCAAATAAGCAGACAGTTGCCTTAGCCCTCTATTATATATAGTGTAACATGAAGGGTAAAAAAAAAAAAAGCTGGTATAGCATTAAAAATTGGTCATCGAGTGACCAGACCAATAAACAAGCTCACAAGAGATGTATGAATGTAATGAGAGATTGTATTTAAAGAGAACACAACAAGAATTTGAAGGCTGGTGGTGGGTGGTGTTTGGAGGGAGAGAAAGTGGAGCCCCTTAAAAGGAATTTGTAGGATAACAGAAGGAAAATAAAAATTCATACAAAGTAAAAAAAAAAAATCATTAAAATCAATGTATATCACAGATATTTCGTGATCCTTTTTGGGCTTCTCTTTGATTTGATTCAGTCCCCACCAATTTTCCTTTTCCTTTATTGATTTCCAGTATCAGTGTCTTCAATCCTTTACTGCAACATGATTCTTTCCTAGGCCAATATATTTGGACCACATGAGAACTAACTTAAATGCTTTTACAACCTTTTTTTTAATGTTTTAGATTCTCTATGGATACTAATAGATTTGCCCAACGGTATTCTCTTTCTTACTGCTCTCAGCGAACTGTAATTTTTATTTATTTATTTGCAACTTATAAAGAATATTCATTCTGGATCATTGAATCCGATTCGATATTTCAATTCATAACTACATATCCCATATATTAAGAGCTGTTCGAAATCTTGACATGATTTAATCACGGTCACGAAATTATGAATTATTTAAAAAAAAACATATAGATTTAGTTTTAAACGTTTCAATTGAATAAACTCTAAATTGTTTATTAATAAATTTGGTTTGTAATATAGAATGATCGCAAAGTAATAAGAAAGAAAAATAAAATACACACAGATTTTATGTGAAAATCTTTTCGTAGAGGAGAAGAAAATTCACTAATGTTGAAATTCATATGATACAGGAGGAGTTTCGACTACATCTATTTAAAGGTTGAAAAACTTTATTCTAATCAATATCAAATAGAAGAAGAATAGTTCTATAAGGTTGAAAAACATTATTTCCATGCAAATCTACAGGGAAATAGACTTTTAGCGGCGTTTTTTTGTGCCTTTAGCGGCGCTTTCCCAAGCGCCGCAAAAAAGTCGCTATATGTAACGCCGCTAAAAGTCCTGGTCTTTAGCGGCGTTTTTAAAAAAGCGCCGCTAAAAGTCTTCGTCTTTAGCGGCTTTTTTTAAAAAGCGTCGCTAAAAGTCTTCGTCTTTAGCGGCGTTTTTTTAAAAAGCGTCGCTAAAAGTCTTAGTCTTTAGCGGCGTTTTTTTAAAAAGCGTCGCTAAAAGTCTTGGTCTTTAGCGGCGTTTTTCACCGCTAAAGAACATGAGTTATAGACCCGAGCCTTTAGCGGCGCTTTTATAAAAAAACGCCGCTAATTTGCCCAGTTTTGCAATATACATTTTTGCACTTATATCCAACCCTCCTGCAAGAAGTTCAACCAAAAACAGCAAATATACCATGAAGTCCAACCAAAACCCGGAAATTTAAATAATACAAAATTATACGAAAAATATATTATATAGATTGTAAATGAATATTCAAAATATTCTTATACTAATGTAGTTACAAGAAAACAAATGTCTAAGATGGGGGATTTTGAAATTGCTGGAACATAATCATCATAGATCAAGTCAGAAATGGAGTTCATTGTATTTTTCTGCTCGCTCCGCCTCCTCGCTCTTTGCCCTCCGCCTCCCGCTGCTGTTGCCTCCGCTCTAAGTTGAGAAATTTGTTCATCCAGTGCTAGCTTGTATCTCAACTATCTCGATCTTTTAGCCTCGAACTTCACTTGACTTTGACTCCCTAAGGCATGTATTGGTGCGAGGTGGATCCAAAATATTGGGTCGGGTTAACACGGATCCTTGAAATCTAACCCGACCATACCTTTCAGGACCCAAAACTTCATTAATAATTCTGTTATCAATATCCTCAAAATTAACAGAACTATCGATCAAGCAATCGCTTCATACTCGCTTTCTTCTTATCTTTTAGTTTCTCCTAATAAATCGGTTAAAGAGTTAGAAACGAAATATACAATAAAAAGGAATACAACATAACATTATTTAAATTAAAGTAATAAAAACGACGAATTAAAACATTATAATTAAATATTATAAATATTTATAATGAATCAAATTTTATTAAGTAAATATACCATAATTTCGCAAATTTCGATGTCATCGAGTTCCATCTTTTTCCTCAGGCGTAATGTCAAAAAGCTGAAGGCGTCCAACTTTTTGACCAGACGAGGCTTCCTACAATATAGTAGTAAATACTATTTAAAAAGTCATTAATGCTTGATTGAATTAATAAATCCATATTACCGCGACCTGAGCTACACAAGCAAAACTTCTCGATCCTGGCGTATGCGTAAATTTCTGTTTTTGCCTGCTGTTTGTTCCAACTCGCTCACGGTCCTACATGATGAAATTATTATTACGTATATAGTAAATACTATAAACCGAAAATTTTATAAGAGTTTGCAAGTACATAATACCTCTCCTTTCTTCGAATTCCAAAATCGAACTGCATCTTCCTATTGGTACCTCAGCATTCCCGGTGGGACATTTTGCAATTTTTCTTCAAGGCTTATGGGTTTTTTAAAATATTATTTTTTCAAAATGCTTTTATGGTCTCTCCATTTTTTACCCAATGCCTTCTTGATATAGGCATCAGAGACCTCTAAAGCAAACTTCTCCTAAAGAACACAAGTTTAGGAAGTAAATATAAATGAAACTTAAACCAAAGTATTATAAATTACATTAACGTTTTGTTACCTTAATATTAGATAGAGCTTGATTTTTATTGCTATCGTGCATGTTATGCCATGATTCGTAGTTGATGGGCAACATATTGGCATTTCGTGCTATAATGCCCAAATAGCCTCGCTAAAAGTCGAGCTTCTTGTCCAACAGGCTGACCATGGCTGTTTCTAGTTACTTTGACACGCTCGACAAAACTTAAGTTATATAAATCAGTTAGGAGCGTACGTCCTCGACCTCTACGCGTCCCACCATTTTCAGCTGAAAAATAATATATTATTACTATTTGAAATTTAAAAATAAATCAAGTAATAAAATTTAATACAATTTGTAAAATAAACTTAACATTACTTTGAAATTCCACGCACTCGCCAAGTGTCTCTCGCACACTTGAAGATCCAACAACCGTCTCATTGCTCAAGATTTACTTTTTTTCGAATTTGTAGTATTCTGTATAATACTAAAATCTCTTAATCTTCTTCTAGGCATTTTTCCCAAAACACATAAAATAGTTAAAATTTTAGTAAGAAATAACAACAATAGTAAATATAAAATAGTTAAATTATACAACATGACTAATGTTAAAATTATAACATTACATATAAAAAAATCATAAAATCTTACATCATAAATCGTAAATATCTTCGTCCACATCCTCGATTTAACCCATTGAAATTGTGTACTAGTACTAGGGATATCTTCATTTAAGTTTTGTTCTGAAAAGGCAAAGTTTCTGATCTTTCAACGATGTCATCTCTACTTTCATTCCCCATGTCAAACAAGTCTCTAGGGTGTGTTTGAGTACAACGTACCAACCCTCATCAATTGGATCTTTCGAGTAAAAACTTGTTTAACTTGAGAAGAAAATACATACGGCTCGTCTATCAAATGTTCTCCAGTGTGAATTAATCGAGAGAAATTCACCATTGTAAAACCAAACTGGTTATTTTTAATTCCGCGAGCAGTATTAGCATCATCCCAATCACATCGAAATAATACAACTTTCCATTTTCCATAGTAATCCAACTCAATAATGTCGGTTAGAAGTCCGTAATACTCCACATTTCCCTCGACAGGATTACTGTCCCTAGCACTAGCGTAACTTGTAATTAAAGAATTAACAACTACTCCACAATTTTGAGTTCTCCTCAATCTCTCGCGATATTTGGTATGAAATCTGAATCCATTCATGATAAAGCCACTATATCTTTTTACTACTCGATTCGGACCTTGGGAAAGCCATTTAACTTCATCATTAACGACATTCCCACTCCAAACCTATTGAATCAAAAGTAAATTGAGTAATTGTAAATGTTATGAGAAAACATTATTATTTGTCAATAAAATGTTGAGTTGCATACCGTTTGGCTTAACCATTCATGAAAAGATTCTGCGAATAACCTATTAATCTCGCGATGTTGTAATCTTCGTGAGCGTGAACGAGATCTTAAGATTTGTTTGTACTCACTATGTTAAAAACATGTTTAATTCGTTAAAAAATAAACAAATCAAAAAAAGATGAATATTTATCATATTCTAGAACTTACTTGCGTAATTGTTCAAGTGCATCGTGGTGGAAAAGAACATATCTATGTGCTTGTATCCATGGCTTACCATTGGAGAACACTATTCCCTTCGAAAACCTTCAACAGTGTGGGAGTGAGATGCTTGAAACACAATATAGAGCCAACGGACTATCATTTTTGCTCAATGATAATCAGAAGGGAGAATTGGTTTTAGGTAACTTTTCAGAAGTCGGAAGACAATGTACTGAAATGAATAATGTTACTATTCCTGTTGATCAAGACCACGGAAGTTTACTGGCAAGGGAGATGTTGAAGTGTAATTATAGTTACTGGCAATCCAGACTTTTTAACACAGACAACAACAGTGTGGAAGTTGCACACTTCCATGGCTTACAAGAAGCATTGGACAAAACTCGTTATGGGGAAACACCAGACTACCTCAAACGTATCGCGACCCAAATCGAAGTGTATCGTGGAAAAGCTACTAAGTTTGGCCATAAAAATATTGAAGTTCTGGTTTGTGTAGCAATCAAAGAGATGGAAGACTGGCGTACACCTAAGTATTCCAGCTATAACCAGTTGAAAAAGTGGGCCATGACGCTCAATATGGGTAAGGAACAAGATTTTGAAGTGAAATTTGTTGATGATATGTTGATGAATATTTGTCTTGCCTATTATGCTTACTCAATGATTTTTGGAAAGAATGGTTCAGCTCATAAGTTTGCGAACGGAAGGGTGTGATGTTTGTGTTATTTCTTTTATCTGGTTTAGATTAGAAATTTTGAATGGTTGATTATAAAATTTATCATTTCCAAGCATTGATAGCATGTTTGATCTTGGATTGTAACATTTGCATTCTGGCTTTGATGCTCGTCACCCCACAATGGGTAAATATTTTGTCACAGAATTTATGGTGCAGGGGAAGTGTTCGACAAAATGACAGAAATTTTTAAGTATGGAGAGTACGATTTCTAGAATTTCATTCATAATGCAATTCAAAGTTAATCTTGAACGGATAAAGGGAAATGTAAAACAATCAAAAGCACTAACTAGTTTTCCCATTTCAGATCAAAAATAAAAATAACAAGCAAGTCAGCCACACCAAAATTCAAACAAGAAATGAAAATTAAAGAAACCAGCATTAAAGGGAAATTATGCAAAATCAAAGCAATTAGTTATTCAGCAACACTCACTGGTAGAGAATTCAGATCAGAAGAAACCATTGAACCAAAAACAGTAAAAAAGCACAAGCTAGTTTTCCCAATTCAGAACAAAAATATCCAAACAACAGAAACAAAACTAACAAAAAGAAAAACACTTTGCTCAAGTAATTAAGAAAAAAACAGCATTAAGAGGAAACTATACAACATCAAAGCAATTAGTGATTCAGTAGCATTCACTGGTAGAGGGTTCATAATATATATACAATGATTGAAAAAGTTTACGGCGACTTGATTTTTTGATGAAAAAATAGTCTAAACAGACCTAATTAAGTACTGATTCCACAAAACACATAGGATTATAATATATATATATATATATCAATCCAAAAAATAACAATTTTGTTAGACACTAAAACTAGAAGAAAGAGAAGAAAGAATGACTCATATATTTAAATGCCATCCCTTGATGTTAGCCACTTCCCTCAAAGCATTTCCCCACCTTTGGATCTTTTCTCTATCTTCCTTATATCTCTCTTCATGTTTCGCAAACGCTTCTTCTACTTTTTCCTTCTGTTTTCTTAAATCGGATGGATCCACATTGTAGAATATTGGAAATACTTTATGTTCTTTATCCTTTTTTTGTTTAACTATCTCAGCAAGCTCCTCCAAGCACCAACTTGAAAAGGCATAGGTTTGAATATTACCTGGGGAGATCTGGAGAGTGAAGTGGAATCGAGGATTTGAGAGAGAAAGAGAGTTAAAAAAAAGAAAGGAAGATTGATTGAGAAGAAACACCAAGCGTTCGATTTGGTGAAATATGGAGGAAAGCAATTTAGGGTTTGATTTGGGGAAATATGGAGAAACACCAAGCGATTGATTGAAAAGAGCTCAGGCCTTGAATCGGTGAAATATGGAGGAAAGCAATTTAGGGTTTGATTTGGGGAAACTGAGTGTATAGGGGGAACTCTGTTTTGGGAAAAAATACTAAGTATCGGGGCTTACTATTGGGGATGAAGAATATGAAAAAAAAACGACACCGTTCAACCTATTAAAACTCAAAAATTTGTGGCGTTTTTAGTTAAAACGCCGGTATAGGTCAACTTTTAGTGGCGTTTTCTCTTACAAACGCCACTATAGTTCATTTTTAATATTTTTTTCATTTTTAATAAATATTTTTCTATGCTTTTTTATTTCGAATTTTCCTGCTGAGATGAGATTATCATTTTTTTAAAATTTTTTATTTACCTTTGTAACTAAAATATTAAATTTTAACTTTTAAAGGTTTTAATTCCAAAATTAAACCCTAAACCCTAACCCTTAAACTCCAAACCCTAAACCTTAAACCCTAAACTCTAAATCCTAACCCCTAAGCCCTAAGCCCTATACCCTAAACCCTAAGCCTCAGACCCTAAACCCTATACCCTAAACCATAAAACACTAAAAATAAAATCTTATTGCTTACCAGCTAAAACCCTAACCTTAAACCCTAATAGCATAACCCCTAAATCCTTAGCCCCTGACCCTATACCATAAACCCTAAACTATAAACCCCAAACCCTAAACCCCAAACACTAAACCCTAAACCATATTTAACCCCTAAAGTATAAATCATAAACCATAACCCCTAACCCCAACCTCTATCCCTTAAACCCTAAACCACAAAACATAATTCATAAACCATTGACCTTTAACCCCTAAACTCTTAACCCCTATCCACATAACCCTTAAACCTTAATATCGATAAACACTAAGATCTTAGACCTTAAACACTAAACCCCAAATAATAAACTTTAAAACACTAAACCCCTATCCTCTATCCTCTTAACCCATATAAACCCCTAACACCTAAACCCATAAACCAGCTTAAACCCATATATATCCCTTAATCCTAACCACTAACCACTAACCACTAACCCTTAAACCCTAAACCCCTAACCTATAAATTATAAACCTCAAACCCTAAATCATAAAACATAAATCATCAACCCTAAATCATAACCCTTAAACCCATAACCCCTAAACCTGTAAAAATATTAAATGTAAAAATCAGTTTAAATAGAAAATTTTAAATTCATTTAAAAAATAAGTTAGACTGAAACATTTAATACCTGAGTTTGGTCTAATCCGTTTTCAACTTCATAATATTTTATATATATACTATGTAATTTTATAATTTATAAAAATATAAATTTATACTAAATGTATAATAGTAGTCTAATATAAACATTAAAATAATATTAAGATAACTATATAAAAAATTAAATAAATAAAAAATATTAAATTAAAATGACATAATTATTACAAAAATTAAAAATATAATATGATTGGACTTAAAATAGACTTAGGTTAATCATTTGCAAGTATTAGTGGGCTTTAACAAAATGTTAAACCTATAATTTAAACCCTACTAAAAATAAATTCAAACAAATATAAAATATATGATATTATATTTAGCAATTGCGGCGTTTTCGCCGCTACTGCCAATGAAGCTCATATAAAATGACGTCGTTTTCCTTAACATTTTTGCGAAGTTTGATCTATTGTGGCGTTTTTGGGAAAACGCCGCTACTGCCAATGAAGCTCATATAAAATGACGTCGTTTTCCTTTACATTTTGGCGGCGTTTACGCCGCTAAGGTTTGATCTATTATGGCGTTTTTGGGAAAACGCCGCTACTGCCAATGAAGCTCATATAAAATGACGTCGTTTTCCTTTACATTTTGGCGGCATTTTTTTTAGAAAACACCACTAAGGTTTGATCTATTGTGGCGTTTTTGGGAAAACGCCGCTACTGCCAATGAAGCTCATATAAAATGACGTCGTTTTCCTTAACATTTTAACGGCGTTTTTTCAAAAAATGCCGCTAAGGTTTGATCTACTGCGGCGTTTTTGGGAAAACGCCGCTACTGCTAATGAAGCTCATAGAAAGTGACGTCGTTTTCATTAACATTTTAGTGGCATTTTTTCAAAAAACGCCGCTAAGGTTTGATCTACTGCGGCGTTTTTGGGAAAACGCCGCTACTGCCAATGAAGCTCACATAAAATGATGTCGTTTTTCTTAACATTTTAGTGGCGTTTTCCCAAAAATGCCGCTACTGCTAATGAAGCTCTTATTAAATGACGTCGTTTTGATTAACCTTTTAGCGGCGTTTTACCAAAACGCCGCTAGAGGTCGACCTGTAGCGGCGCTTGTTCGAAAAATGCCGCTAAAGCTCGACCTATTGCGGCGTTTTTTTTAAAAACGCCGCTAAAACTCCATCTATTCCATTTTTCCGGCGTTTTAAAATAAAACGCTGCTAAAAACTCCACGAAAAGTCTGTTTTGGTGTAGTGAAAGCGGGTGTCAAAGTTGATGTAAATATTAATTTTTTGAATATGTAAATCTTAATACGTTTTATCTGTTAAAAAATTACAAATTAATAAATTAATATATTTAATGGATTCGAAATCAAACAGTCACATTTTGATAGTAATCATTGAATGTAATGTAGATAACAAATTAACTCGAAATTTAAAATAATTATGTAGATATAAAAATTTTAATATTACAAAAAAAAATATTTTCCGTTCATAGCAACCAAGTTGATGGAATTTGGAATATTAATATTTTCACTAGTATGAGATATTCTTCTCCATTTCCATTGCCCAAAAGAAAAGAAATCTCTTTTCAACACTCTTGTCTATTAAGGAACTTGTGGATGTGGGCAGCAAAAATTATTACTTGAAATGTAAGTCTGGTTTATGTATGTGTTAAATATGGTTCCATAGAGCTTACCTTGAGGTTCATCATTAGGCAGTTACTTGAATCATGTATGGAGCTCATAAAATAAGGGATTTACATATGCCGACTCTCATCCTATATAAAAGAAGGCTTAATGCCCAACTTCTCCTCCTTCTTAAGTGTGTAATACTTTGGGAATTTCTTTTAATTGGGGATTTCATTAGTTTGTAATATTTTTTAATACTAATGAAGTTATCATTTAATGTTGGAATCCGAGGACGTAAGCAATTTGTTAACCAATAGTAATTTTTCGGGTTAATGTGTTGTGTTTGGGTAGTTTCAATTTGCTTTCAGTATTCTCAATTTAATTTTGGTGTTTAATATTAAAGCTACAGTTGTGTGGGATATTACCCGATGTCCCCAACAATTAGTATTAGAGTCTCGCGGTTCCTCGATTATTGGATATAAGTGTAGTTGTGTGAAAGTGCATGTTTAGGAAATGTTTTGGTTAGGAAAGACTTGTATTTAATAGTGTCTTTATGATCCACATCTCTTTCTTGGGAGCTTACCTAGTGCGTTGTTCTTGAATTACACTCATTATTTTGGTATCAAGTGCTTACTATTGAATATTATTAGTTGGTATTGAGATGACATTTATGTCTTCGTTAAACTCGTTACCCATGAGGATAGTAATGTAAAATGCAAATTTTTCGATGGAGTTTTTTATGGAATTGGTCATTTCAGCATGTGGCAAGAAGAGGTGCTAGACATTTTGTTTCAACAAGGTCTAGACATAGCTATTGTAGAAGAAAAACCCGAAGATATGAAGGACAAAGAATGAAATACTATCAATTGTTAGGCATGCAATACGATTTGGTCTTGTTTTTCCAAGGATTAGAAGTATAGCTTCAAGAATGAAACTTCTGCATATGTATAGTGGAAAGCATTGGAGGAAATTTTCCTAAAGAAGATTAGTCAGAATCGTCTCTACATCAAGAAAAGATTGTTTAGGTTTGATTACCAACTAGACACTACTATGAATGAACACAACACAACTTTTAATTAGTTGGAGGAAAACTTACTGAGCTTGGATGAAACCTTCAAATATGAAGATTTGGCTTTAATGTTCTTATCATCTCTTCCTAATGAATTTGAATATCTTGAAATAGTCTTACATCATGGGAAGGACAATAAGCGTTAATGAAATAACCGATGCTTTGTATAGTTATGAGCTCAGGAAAAAAAAAACTAAGAAAGAAAGCAATAACAATGTAGCAGAGGCATTGGTGGTAAGAGGTTGTTCGAAAAGCCAAAAATGAGGGAGAGATCGAAGTCAAAGGTTAGACTTGGAAAAGGTGAATGTGCCTTTTTTTCATGAGAAAGACTGTATGAAACTGAAGAAGAAAGATAAGAACGCACTAGATGCATGTATTGCATAATGAGATACTAGGGACTCTGAAATATTATTGGTTATTTTACCATCATCTTCTCATTCAGATGAGTGAATATTGGATTCATGTTGCGCTTATCATATATCCTCTAATCGAGAATGGTTTTTCACTTTAGTGGAATTAGATGGAGGAGTTGTTTATATGGGCAACAACACACGTAAAAAAATTGGGATAGGTTCAATACAACTGAAAAATCAGGATAAATCAACCAAGGTTCTAATCGATGTTTGTTATGTACCCATTTTGAAAGAGAATCTCTTGAAAGATTCAATTGTTACTATAAGAGATGAAAATTTGAAAGTTACATTTGGAGAACTTGTGGAAATAAGTATTAAGAAAAATAGTTTGTATTACTTCCAATTTAGTACAATTATTGGGGCAGTAGTTGTAGCATCCAGTGATGACAAACTAGTTACAACCAAGTTGTGGCATATGCGATTAGACATTCTGATGAGAAATCTTCTCAAATACTAGCAAAGCGAGGACTGTTGAAAGGTGAAAAGGCTTGCAGGTTAGAATTTTGCAAGAATTTTGTCTAAGAACGAAAAAAAGTGAAGTTTGGAACCGCTATCCATAATAGAAGGGTATTTTGGACTATGCTCACTTAAATGTGTGGGGGCCTTCCAAGACACCTTCATTGGGAGAAAACACTAATTTTTAAATTTTATTGATGACTTTTCTAGAAGAGTTTAGGTGTACATGATGAAAACTAAGGATGAAGTTCTTGGAATTTTCCTTGAATTGAAAACTATGATCGAAAACTGAACTAGCATGAAGATCAATTAATTGAGAACAAATAATAGAGGGGAATATAGAAGTGGTTCGTTCTTCTACGTATGCCAGAAATATGATATCATTTGACACTTCACAATTGGTGATACACCATAGTAGAATGAAAGTGTTAGAGTGTATAGATCAAACATTATTGGAGAAAGTTCAATGTATGTTATCCAATGCAAGGTTGGGCAAGCAATTTTAGGTTGGGGCTGTGACATATGTTGGTTTTCTCATTAATCATTTGACATAATTTGCAATAGAGGAAAAAACACCTATGGAGGTATGGTTTGAAAAGCCTACTATTGATTATGATTCCTTACATGTATTCAAATCCACTACTTATTACCATGTGAAAGAGTCAAAATTAAATCTAAGAGCGAAGAAAGCTTTTTTTATGGGAATCACTTCTATAGTAAAAGGATTCTGACTTTATTGTTTAGACACGAAGAAAATAATCCGTAACAGAGATGTTACCTTTGATGAGTCTACCATGTTGAAAAAGGTAACAAATGAATATGTTAAGACAAATGGTACTCCACGGTAGTTGTAGTTTAAGCATATAGTGATTAGTCTAGTTAATAAGTCTAATTCTCTAACCATATTGGAGGAATCAGAGAATAAAGAGGTTTTGACCCAAGAATCATTAAATACACCAAAACCACTTGTAATTAAAAGGCAAAGAGAGAAATTGGTAAACCTATTTATTTAGCTAATATGGCAGCCTATGCACTCCGAGTTGTAAATGATGATATTTCTCTCACTTACCGAGAAGTGTTGTAGAGCTCTAAAAGTGACAAGTGGAAAAGCATCACGGATGAATTAATACAATCTCTCCAGAAGAAGAATACTTGGGAGCTAGAAATTACTGAAGGGCAAGACAGCAATCATATGCAAGTAGGTATATGCAAAAAATAGGGATACCCTAGCAAGAAAGACGTTCGCTACAAAGCAAGGTTGGTAGCTAAAGGCTACACTCAAAAGGAGAGAATTGACTACAATAAAGTATTCTCCCCAGTTGTGAAGCCTTCTTCCATTAGAATTTTGTTGGTTGTGGTAGCACATTTGTATTTGGAGCTAGCTCAAGTTGATGTGAAGCCGACTTTTTTACATGGTATTTAAAAGAGGGAATCTATATGCTAGAAGGATACAAGGTTGCTGGTGGGGGAAATTGGGTTTGTAAGCTAAAGAAACCATTGTATGTGTTGAAGCAATCCCCAAGGTAGTGGTACAAATGATTTGATAGCTTTATTAGAAGACAAAAGTACATTAGAAGCAAATATGACTGTAACAGTTCGGTTTAGACCCTAGTCAGAATAATGGTTTCGGGACCACAAATATGAGTTATAAAAATATTTTAATATTATTTTTCGTGCTTATGATGTATGAATTGATATCTGTGAAAATTTCGTATGAAAATTTAATCGTTTGTGTGCTCAATTTGATAAAAGGACCTAATCGCGTAAAATGTAAAAGTTGCCTATTATTTGTTAAAGTGCCTATTTGATATGCCTCTTTAAAATTAAGGTCCTTATGTTGTAAATAGACCATTGAATTAATGTATGGACATAGTTGGACATTAGATAGTGGAATTCTAATGAAAATAGTAAGGCTAAAATGGTAAAATGATTATAAATGTTATATTAATTAAACAAAAACATAAATTTGGTGTTATATTCACCACCATTGCCGAAAATCAAAGAAATAAGAAAGAAAAAGATTGAGTTAGGGTTCGGCACTTGTGATTGTGGATTAAGGTATGTGTTTTGTTTGATTTTTGATAATTTCTACGTTTTTGTGATCGTTGCTTTGTATACTATCAAACCCATGTCTTAATTTCTGATTTTGTTGATGATTTTGAGTTGAGCCATTGATGAAATTATAAGTTTTATGAAGTTTGATGATAGTATATGAAAGCTTGATGTTGGGTTAATATATTTTGTCTTTGGATTTTTGATGAATTTGAGTAATTTAGACTAAATTGTAAAACTAAGAAATTGAGGGACTAAAATGTGAAATAAATGAAATACGTTGGCTTATATGAGCTAAGTGAGTATTCAGCCAAGCCTGGATAATATGAAATTTGGTGTATTTTGTGATTTTATGAATTAGGGACTAAAGTGTTAAAATGTGAAAATGTGAAGGATAATTTATAAAATACCCTAAATATGTGTATATGGATTGTTTTGAATGATTTGGTGAATAAAAGGGTTAAATTTGAATGTGTTTAGATCAAGAACCAAAGAAAACAGAATTAGATCGAGGAAAATCAAAAATCGTTGAATAGCCGTACGTTTCCATTCATTCATGTACGAGGTAAGTCTATATACAAATAGACATGTTTGAATTGATTAGTTATGCTCATATGATATTGAATTGTGTTGGATGAATATGGAAGATGAATATGTAAAATCCGAGAAAGTATCGACAAAGTTTTGACGTCTGAAAAGTCTCATACGAACATTAGGAATAGTTAGGATACATATGTTATGACATAGGATTTGATATGTGTTATCGTGTAAGACCACATTTGGGACGTTGGCATCACTTATGTTTTACGTGTAAGACCACATCTAGAACGTTGGCATCATATTTGATTTCGTATAAGACCCTATCTGGGACAGTGACATCAATATTTGATTACATGTAAGACCACGTCTGGGACGCTGGCATTGTACGAGCTTTTTGAGCTATCCGCGTAATGAGAAAAATGAGAGAAGATCAAATTGGGGAAAAGATTCATCTGACAGCAGTAATGGGTTTAGGGTTTATGTTGAGGATTTTGAGCTTTGTTTCTTCATACATCACAAGTGGAATCTGTCTGACCGTGTTTTTTTTTTTTTTTTTTTTTTGTATATATCTCCCAACTTACCAAAATCAATATAGATTTAGGGATTTTGGTAAATTATTAATAATTTTATATTTTATTCACTTAATTTTAAAAAATTATAAAATAATTAGTGAATTATTTAATAAAATTTATTTAAATCTTCTTAGCGAGCTGGAATTCCCAATATTGAAAGCTAATTTTTTCTATTTCAACTTGAATCAGTTCAATTTGCTATAAATTAGCTGAAGATTTTAAATCTCACAATAGCATCTAAATGTCAGCATGACATTAGACTACAAAAAGTTAAATATAATCTAATATTTTTTAAATTGGACTGATGGTTGAACCAATCAGGTCGCTGACTGTCGATTTGATTGGTTCAATCCAATTAAAAAAATATTAAAAAATTTGATTCAATCGGTTTTTTGTTCAATTCAATCGGTGCATACGAATTTCCAAGTCAACCCGATCAAAGCCACTCTCCAAACTAATACCATGACCAGTTCACAATCCAACTAGTTCAATCCGATTCAAACATTGATGTATAATGTCAGTAGTTAATCCGCAAATAATTATTAAAGATTAAATGCTTATTCAGATTATTTTTTAAAAAAACCTTTTAAATAACTTTTTTATTATTTTTGTTGGAAATGAAATCATTGAAATAATTAATTAAGTGAAATAACAAATTCTAGAGTGACTATACCTATAAATTAACCTAATGAAAAAAGTAATAAAAGTGATAAGGGTTTTACGGGAAAGAGTGGAATGAAGCCATGGAGAGCGGCTTAAGCCGTCGTGATGACTATGAAACCACCACCGTCGCCACTGTGAAGCTTCCACCTTGCACATCCCGAAATGATTAAACGATTAGTAATAAAATTTTCAACAATCAAACTGGCCAAATACAAAAAAGATTTAATATGGAAAGAAATCTCTGTTTGGAATTTTAGAAATAATAGTAAGGAAAGGAGGGGTATTACAATGTTTTGGTTTAAATGAAAATACAAGACATGTAACTACCCTACTTACTTATCATTTGAAACTTAGTGCTCAATTGTCTCCTAAGAGTGACAAAGAATGAGAATATATGGAGAAGGTTTCATACGTTAATGTAGTTGAAAGCCTGATGTTTGCAATGGTGTGTACTCAACCAGACATTTCACAAGAAGTTGGAGTTGTGAGATGGATTCCATGGTATCTTGTGAAAACCGCAGATGTTATTTTGATCTTTGAGGGGATAAAATGCTTGGTCAATGTTTAATCCGATATGTTGACTCCAATTATGCTGGTGATTTAGATAAACGTCAATCTACTACCAGGTATCTATTTACTCTTGCTAAAGCCCTAGTAAGTTGAAAGTCCACCTTACGGTCTATAGTAGTTTTACCAACTATAAAGGCAGAGCATATGACAATTTTTGAAGCTATTAAAGAGGTTGTTTGGCTCGATGGGTTGTTGGAAGATTTGGGAGTGGTTCAAAGTCATATTAGTCTTTACTATGACAACCAGAGCGCTATTTGTTTAGCCAAAAACTAGGTTTGCCATTCAAGAACCAAGCACTTCAATGTAAGGTATCACTTTTTATGGGAAATATTTGAAGAAGGAATTTAAAAAATTGTAACAATTGAAAATCTTGTAAATATTATAACCAAGGTGGTGACAACAATCTAGTTCAATCACTATTTGAACTTAATTAATATACTGTAAATTTGAACACCTTCAGGCGCTTAAGAGCACATTTGGAGGCACTTTTGAATATGACTTCACGAAATTGAAGAGTGGAAGATTCAAAAAGTTGTGTGGGATTGATAAACTCGCCAAAGGTGGAGATTTGTTGGTTGTTTGGCTCATAAAATCCCAAGCATTTAATTATGTTGCCTCTTATCCTAAATAAAAGAAGGCTCTATTCATTTAATTGGGAAGAATCCCAACTTCTCCCTTCTCAAGTGTGTATACTATTAAGTATATTTTGAGAAATGCTTTTAATTAGGGATTTCATTAACTTGTATATTTGCTAAACCTCATAAATTTGGTGTGTTCTCTATTTTATTTATTTTATTTCATTTATTGATTTTTCTATTGCATTTAATATTTAATAATAATTTGTCGACTTAATCCACCATGTTTAAGTGGTGTTCCCAATTTAATTTTGGCGTTCAATAATGAAACTACAGTGGTGTGGGATATTACTCGGCGTCTCTAACATACGAGTCGGCAAATCCTCTCCTTTTAAGACTATGTGAATCTAGCTCTTGTTCTTGCTTTTATATTTCACCAAAGTCTATCACATTATCTTAGTAAGCCAAAAGTGAAATATGATTCTTCATCCCCTAAAATGAAATGCTCTAATTAATAATATGTAAATTTTAAGACATTAAAGATACTAGATATCTCTAAATATTGTTTTCTCGTAAAAACAGAAAAGATGTAAATTTTAACTAAAAGTGTAATGCCGTTTTACTTCCAGCTTAGGGCTTACGCCATGAGGCTGACAAGATCGTGGTCCTAAAATGAAAAATTCCATATTTGGTCCCTTAAGTTTTTAAAATTTTTTAGTACATGGTAAATTTATATTTTAGGTCCCAAAATGATAAAAATTCTAATTTAATTATTTAAAAATTTAAAAGCTATAAGCTAATAAAATAATAAAGCTACATTTTAACTCTCATAAAAATATATAACTTAATTCTAGCCTTTTCCAAAAAAAAATTCTAACTTCACCTATGCTCTAGCTTTAATTTTTATTTTTATTGTAGATAATATATATTACGAATTGTTGACACATAACTCCATAGAGAGAGAGACACAACTAATGAAACTTCTGACTTTAATGCCTTTCTTTATGATAACACAATTCATGAATGTCATACATCAATACGTTATTATGCCTTCAATTAAACTCAAAACGTAAACGAAGCATCTAATAATATACCTTCCATCAAACTCATAACTAAATGAAGCTTTAATGTCATTAATATGAAAATTACTTGCTTTCCATGAAAGACATAAATGATCATAATTACTAAGAAATTTTAAGCAAAGAACGAAAAACATTGGATAATGCTAAGTGTTTACTTGCTCTCTCGCCGATCGAAGTTCTAAATCATCCATCCTTGAAGCCACTTTGTCAAATATTTATTGTGATCTTATAAAACAATTTTAAGACCTCAAAATCCAAAAAAAGAAACTATTATTTGAAATGCTCTCTTATATTGTTAAATGTTTTAGAGATCCTTAAAATCTTTTCTGAGTTTATTCCAAAATGAATTTTAAGGATTTTAATTTTTATCCTCAAACGAAAGATGGATCCTACAAAGTTCCAATTTTTTATTTCATCCCTAACCGCTATAAAATGACTAGATTTTATTTCCTTGGTATAAATAAAGCTTAGCAACCCTTCAAAAATAAGAGGATGGCAAACCAAGCAAGCAATTAAGAAAGATATTCGTTTTTCATATTGAATATTTTTATACACGTTTCATTATATAGCTAACATTTTGTAAACACACATTGCTTGTTGAGTCTTGAAAGCAAGAGTCATTTTCATCAATGTTGTTAGAATCAGATCAGATTGATCAATTGAATTTGAAATTAGTGTTTCGATCAAAGGTATATAGTCGGGAATAAAGCAAACTATTGTGAACCAATAAAAAATCGAGAATCAAGACAAAAAAAAACAAAAAAAACTAACAATTCAACAAGTTCAACCAGTTATGATTTTTTTTTTTGTATTTTTTTTATTAATTATTGTTGAATGGGTGGTGTGACCAGTTTAATCAGAAGTTTAATTTTTAGACATTGAAGAATATAAGGGGAATTTTATCTTAACCAATACAAAAAGATAGAGGTTGTAAGATTTTATATTATCTTTGAAAGGTATCAATTTAAGTAAATGAATTAACAACTTGCAAGTGGGACGAAAGACTTAGGCAAGTGAAGTCTAACCTTTACAAATTTTGGTGTTGAATTTTTTTTACCCCTTCTTTATTTTAGCCAAATAATTTTATACACGAATGGTAATTTTTTAATTATTTGAGCTATTAATTAATATTGGAGTAAGATGGTTATCGAAAGTTTCATCATTGAGAGAAAAGATCATTAAAGCTCAAGACTTTTGAATTGTTCAAGTAGGACATTTAAGTTAAGGTTTTATGTCCACTTCTAAGTGATGAAAACCACTATCATTAGAAAATTAAGATGTTCCAAGACAGGGGAGAATATAAGTGGGGTAGGCAGGTGAGTGGCCCAAAAAATGGAAAGTTGTATTTTTATTTTTTTTATAAATAATTAAATTATAAATTAATATAGAGTAAATTTACATTTTGTCTCCTCTAAAATGAAAAAGAAAAATTATTTAGTCTCTTCAAAAATAATAAAATCATAAATTAATATATGATAAATTAATAAAAACTATTATTCAATTTTAGTCCCTAAAAAATTTCTAGATTTGCTCCTCATCCAAATATTAGATGATGATAGTAGGGAGAGTGATTATAAGTGATGCGTAAGGAGAAAAAAGGATAGGAATGCAAATGATTCAAGAAAGCCTGATTTGATCAATAGAATAGATTTTGTTTATGTAAGAATGACAAAATGGAAAAACTAGAGAAACTTTGGAGACAAGAAAGAAGAGAAAGAAGTTGAAAAGCCTAGTAAGAGTCAAAGTTTAACAACTAGCAAAGTAATTAAACATAAGCAATGAAGTGGAAGTCCAAATGTTTCAATGCTATTGAAGAGCTCATGTATCCATTTAATGAACTATAAGATGGATATGATAGCTTAGCTTTTGAATTTAAGTCTATGGGCTTAAAACTTTAAAATTGATTTCAAAATTGAAAGTAGAAAAAACGATTTCCTCTTAAAAACAAAGGTTGATTTGGAAAGAATAAGTGAAAATCTTAAAATGAAATTTTTGAAAACGAAGCTTGAGTGCTTAATATATTAAAAAGAATTGTTTTCGAAAATTCATTAAATTGAACAATAACATGGACATAACTCACATAATTATATATCCAATAAAAAATTAGATAAGTACATACAAAGTTAGATAAGTATGTGTTCCAAAAAAAGCAAAGATTATGTGACTAACCATTAAAGACAGAAATATTTGGGTACCAAAAAATCAATTCTCTTAAAGGTGTGTTGAACCAATGAGGAGGAAAGCACATAATCTTGATGCATGAGGAATAAGTTTAAATTAACGCATGATTGGTGCATTTGATGTTGAGTTGTTTATTGCAATTTTAGTAGAGTTGCCAAAATGACTCCTATGTGGGGAGGTCACGATTCAATGCATTTTACCTCATTCAATGCATTTTTGTGACTTTTTCCAAATCCTTTGCAAATTTGCTTCAAAAAAGGTGTTTTGATTGAAAGTTTAAGTCCCTACTAATGGCAAGCAAAAGTCATGTAAAATTGATTAATTTGAATAATTTGATTCCATTTATCATTTAGAGAGATGGATTAAAACATATTATTTTGAAATCTAAAATTGAATTAATTAAAACTTATATATTAAATTACATATTAAATCAAAATTCATATATAATTTTGAGATTTATTTTGATAATGAATCTTCATTTCTTTTATCATTGATCTCTACTTCGTTCACCTATTTTAACCCCTAACCCGGTCTCTTGTTGTCCTTTTTATCATCGAAAATAACATTTCTCCATTATCACTTCTTTTTTCCTTTTAATTTTTTATTAATGTCAATGTAAAAACTAAACGTTAATAATGACAATATAGAATTATCGCAAATCAATAAGAAAGAAAAATAATAAGAACACACAGATTTTACGTAAAAATCCTTTTTAGAAAAAATCACAGGCAGAGGAGAAGAAAATTCACTAGTGTTGAAATGCAAATGATACAAGGGGGATTTTGACTACATCTATTTATAGGTTGAAAACCTTATTCTAATCAATGTCAAATAGGAGGAAAGTAGTTTTATATGGATTCTACTTGTGCAATCAATATCAAATAGAATAAGAGTAGTTTTATACGGATTCTACTTGTGCATCCTGGTTTATTTTGCCACTATATTTTATCTCCTTAACAGGAATTTGGTCTCACAACTCTAACAGTGAGACAAAACTGGTGTTTAGTATATTAATAGTTCATTTTTCTAGTGATTTTGGATTTCCTAAACCCAAACTTACAAACTCAAAATCATGAAGTTCTATTAAGCTTTTGAATTTTAATAGCTGAAGTAGTATACTTTGGTGTAGTATAATTAATAAAACAAAATAATTTTAGTACAATTATTATATAAATGTAGAACCAGACGAAATTTATTACAACTAATATTGCATTTTGTGTTAACAGCTAATTTAGTTTGGATTGTGTAATAACTAATGACTATAATTTGGTCTAGTTTTCTGTAATTTTCAAAAAAAAAAAATGAAATGCTTTAAAAAAAATAAATACATGAAATTGTTGATTAAGGTGTTGAATTGATTCAATGAGCCGACAAAATTCGGTTTGGTGTAATCAGTTTTATTCCAAAGTTGATTTGAGAAAAATATTTTTGATTTACAATTAAGTTCTTTTGGTAGCTGTTGTAGTGTAATTAATTGAACAAAATAGTTTGTCTTTGGATTTAGCTTTTTCATGTACTCAAAAGTAAAGATATGAAAGTAGCTTAAAGTAGGATTTTTACTTTTTTTCATATCTGAGTGAGTATGGTGTTTGGCCTAAGCTACATCTTGTTGATGATATAATAGGTTGTATTCATTGCTTCTGCCTACAACTTGTATAGAAGATCTTTGGAGCTTAACATCACCTTCTTGAAGCACTTTGTCTATTTTTTTTTCTTTTACAATCCCATTTGTTGAAGGGTTTTTGGTAGAGGTGGAAATCGGATAAGTCCAGGTCAGGTTATATCAGGTTTAGATTTTCTTTGGGTTTGAATTTTTAAAGTTTAAGCTTTTTTAGATATTTAGGTTACTTTGAGTTTGATCTCGAGCTTGGTTTAGATTCAAATTTGTTTTACATAAAATGTAATTATATATATATAACATTAATATTTACATTTCAATATAAATTTTTAAATTATTATATTTTAAGTATTTTTTATTGTAATATAATATTTTTAATTATATTTTAATTAAAATTAAAATAAAAAAAATTGTTATTGTTACTTATTAGCATAAAGAACATTGAGTTTGTTTTATATATTTGCATAATGGAAAAAATTTATGCTTACAACAAAACATAACTTGACATTTTATTTTCATTACCAAACACATTATAATCTGAATTTATATAAAATTTGAGAAGATATGATACTAAATAATAAAATATAATATATTACTTTAAATTCTAAAATACATGATACCTTTATGTATTAATATTTTTTTTGACATAAATCGGATTAAAATTTAATTTCAACCTTTTACTTTCAAATCCTAATATAATTTCATAATATTTTTTATTTTATTTAATTTGGTCTCTAATGTAATAAAATTAACAACTAAGCTTATTAAGATTTAAAATTTAGTCTTTTTCATAATTTAAGCTTAATTTCTATCAATTTCAAGCATAATTCATCTAATTCTAAACAATGTCAACCTATCAATTTTTTACTAATTGAACAAATTGATACATGAGCTAGCTAAATCAAGTTTCTATGATTTAATTTCCATAAAAATAAAATAAAAAATGACTAGAGACTTACTTGAAAATAGATGGTCAAATCTTTGAATACCTAAAGCTTTTTCCTTTTATTTTTCTTTTGCTTCGACTATTCAGGGAAGAAGATGATCATATTTCATCTTTCTTCCCACTTTTTTTAGCGGGGTATTAAGAAATTGGAGAGAATCAATTACAAACTAACAGAGACACCATTAGAATTAGACTACAATGATCGACTATCTAATCGAATCTGGTCGGCAACTTTAGCAGGAGCAACATAGAGATAAACACAAAATTCTCTGAAACGGCAAAAAGAAGAACTCCAAAACCACGGGTAAAGATAATTTCACTAAAACGACGAAAATGAAGAATTCAAAAATGGAGATAAAACTAAACCCAAAATCAAAATAAAAACTCTCAAAACGTAAACACAAAATTCTCTAAAAGCTTGTAAAAGCTAATACCTAAATGTGTAATGGGTCAATTTTCTAGGGTGGAAAAGGGCTTATTTATAGGCTAAATTTTTGGGTCAAATAATATTAAAATAATTTGTACTAACCAGAGTTTAAGTGAGAAACTAAAAATAGAGTTTAAATGAGAGAAGAAAAGCTGAAAAATATGAGGCATAACTCAACACATGTTACTTAAATTTTTTTAATTTAGTTTGTGTGTAATTGTTCCGTTGACTATCATAACATCCTATAACTTGGGTCTGGCGACCGGACCAGGTGAGGAGTGTTACAAGTAGCATGTAGTTGATCGTCATTTTTTCATAGCTTCCATTTTTACTTACTAAACATAGAATCACCAAATCAAGTAAGTGTGTTCTTATATAATTAAATGCACATTTGATTATATTATGGTTAAAGTTGTGGCCACAAAAGTAAGAACAATAATAATAGAAAATAATAGAACTTTGCATAACACAATTTGAGCTTAACCTACTTGTACAAATATAAAAAAAAATCACCCCAAACTCTCTTGTACATAAGTCAACAATACACAACAATTAAATAGCTAACTTAAACTGTGATGAGTATCTTTTGTATGTTTATCCTAATTTTGAAAAATTCACCTTATCATGTTCTATGGCGTGGTAGGACTCTTCATGCTTTATCCTCTTTATTGGTCTCACGTATACTATGTTTGTTTTTACTGCATAATACACAAGTAATGACAACACAAAGACTTAATCAAAAATTGACAACTAAACTAATATAATGTGATGTAAGATGTGGTAGTTATCATTGTTGGCACAAGTCAAAACACAATTATTTATTTTAATTAAAATAAATGTATTAAATCATAATATTTAAAAAAAAAGATTCGACAATAACAATCATATTATTCAATTTTAAAATTATAATTTTAAGGCTTCTCGCCTATCTACAATCTATTTTATCTACCTTAGGAATTTGAATGCATGTAAATAATAATATTAAACTATGTCGGTAAAAAATTCTACAATATTCTTTAGGTTTTTATAGGCATTCAATGTGAATGAATTTTAGAAATTTTTATAAATAAATATACAAATTTGCATTAAAAAATAATTTATGTATCTGGACATTTCACGTCACTTATGTCATGTGAGCCCCAATAGATTTGGATTCACACACCCCTACACGTGAGGGAGAACATTAACTTAGTTATTCAATAACTTTCAAGTTGTTGGGTTCTCATATATATACAAATCTCACACTTTGTATTTAGCCAATGTAGGATTTAAGTTTTTCTTTTCCTCAACAAATATTCACAAGTGACTTATTTTGAGCATCAATTTGTCATTCATAACTCATTCATTTTTAATTAGCACATGGTATATAGTTGTAAAGTTCTCGTAGAGTAGAATATAAAACCATAATTTTATGATTCAATTCTTTACCTTTATGAATCGAGAATATACCTCAAAGTTTTCAAAAAGTACAATTTTTTCCAACAAAAATTAATTAAACACATATAATAAGTATAGATAATAACTTGTGTATAAAAATATATTGATTTTTTAAATTCAGATATTTGTAAGTAATTGAAACAAATATATATTTTTAGCATTAAAAAGACATAGTAAAAATCATAATTCGAAAATACATTGAGTTGAGATAAAATCTTTTATTGCGTAACATATTTCTTGATTAATAATGCTAAAAAAAAATAACTTCTGCTAATTAATTAGTTTAAGTGGCAGAATAAAACATATATTAGACTAGGTATATTTACAATGCGGGTAAAAGTTTTGGTTAGAAATTTTGGTATTTAGTTAAAAATTTTGGTATACTACTAGAAATTTTGGTATTTTGATTTTTTTTTTATCCATTAGAAACTTCGGTATGCATTAGAAATTTTTTTTATCTCGTTAGAAATATTGGTATAGTGTTCAAAATTTTGTTTCAAGCTATTGGCCCCAACACATAAATAGGAAAAGGAAAATTTTGGTATATCAAAATATTTGTCGATTTCCATTAAAAATATTGGTATCATGTTAGAAATTTTGATATTTGCTTATTTGCCTATAAGTAAAATTCTTAATTGAGTTGATATCATAGATTAATCGAGCACCAACTTGATTAGGAAATTATGTGAATATACTCCCATAATTAAAATAAGTAATATTATACGAGAGTATTTTAGCCTTTTCACTTTAAAAAGAACAAATAAAATATGCATATGATGGGATTCGAATTCATGCCAATTATATTAGCAAAATCTTTAATTTACCACTCAATTAAAGTTTTATTTTAATATTTTTATACATTTTAATTTTATTATGCATACTCTATTTTGTCCATCAGTTGTATATCTATAAATTATTATTTAAACTCCTGATTGAGTTGGTGTCAAAAATCAACTAGGTACCAACTCAATTATGAAATTACGGGAATGTCCTTCCGTAATTAGAATAAGTAATATTATTCAAGGATACTTTAGTCTTTTTATTTTAAATAAAAATAAAAATATGCATTGGTGAGATTTGAACCTAGACCAATTTCATTAGTAAAATATTTAATTTACCACTCAACTAAACCATTATTTTGATATTTTTATAAATTTTAATTTTATTGTACACACTTTATTACTTCCATCAATTGTTTATATTAATAATAACAATTTGATCTAGGCTTTTTAAATCTTAATATCATGCATATTTCATATGTTATTATTAATTAGTTTCAAAGCATGCGTTTCATTATTTATTATATGTTATTTTTAACACACATTTGTGTTCTATATTTGTGGTTTCCACACGCATACGTATATGATAGAGTTTCTAGTATTATTTAAATGTGTGATTGAATTGGTGTCACGAATCAACTCAACATTAACACAGTTAAATAAAATTACTAAAATAAATTTATATTTTTTAGATAAATTATATTATTACGATGACACTTTTGTCTTTATTTAAAAAAGTGTTGAAAATATTGAGATTTGAATATATGTGCCGAGCATTTATAAAAAAATTCCTTTACCATTTCAACGAAAGTTTTAATTTGACATTTTTATCCATTTCAATGTTATTACACAAATTGTTTCACTCGTATTGTTTGTATATATTCGTAATGCCGATGATTGAGTTAGTGTCATAAGTTAACTCGATATCAACTTATGACAATACCATGATAAAAAATTGAAATACATTTAATATTCTTAATATTATGTGTTTACTTATTTAAAATTCCTTTTGCTCTCAATTTAAACTTTTTTTTTTTATTTCGCACGTTGTAATGTTATATTATTATATTAGTTTTAAACATTAATGTTTTATTATTTATTATATGTTATTTTTAAATATATATAATTTTCACATACATAAATATATAAATATATAATAAAATTTATAGTACAAATAAATTTATTTTTAATAAAATAAGATAATATCAATCCAGGAATACATACATATAAGTTCATTAAAAAAATTAATAGATATAACTTTACACCTATTTTTCATAAATGCAACGAAGATCCAAAATTTGCGAGATGCAAAATCTAAGAAAAGCATATTATTATCCAAAACATTAAATTATATACTAAAAACATCTCTCCACGAAGGATACGGAAAATCTTATGGTGTAATTAAAGTCGTAAGACGTGTAACGTTTCCTTTACCTACGATTTCCTACCATCCTTTCTCGTATATATACATCCGAGATACCCTCAAATATTTCAAAACCAAGGAATCCTTTAACAGTCAAATTCCAGTTTGCAATGGACAACACTTCTTCAATCAATGTTTTGTCCCCCTCTCTTCCATGTAGTTTGCATGAATTTGCTGCCTCTTGTCTTGTTTTGGTTCAACCAACATTTCTGGTTTTGTGTCTCCTTGTTTCCCTTTTTGTTGTCAAAGCGAAGGGCAAAACCAGAAAGAAACCTGATCTCCCTCCGGGGCCAACTCCTTGGCCAATCATTGGGAACATTCCCGAGATTTTATCCAAAAAAAATAAGCCAACATATCGATGGATTCATGGCTTCATGAAGAAACTCAACACTGATATTGCTTGCATCAAGCTTGCCAACACTCATGTCATTCCCGTCACTTCACCTGAGATTGCTCGAGAGTTCTTGAAGAAACATGATGCAGTTTTCGCATCGAGGCCTGTTACAATGGCAACCGAGTATTCTAGCCGAGGGTTCTTGACCATAGCTGTGGTTCCATGGGGAGATCAATGGAAGAAAATGAGAAAAGTGATGGCTTCTGAGATTATGACCCCAGCAAGACTTCGTTCGTTACTTGACAAAAGAACCGAAGAAGTTGATAATCTTGTTAGGTTCATATACAACCAATGCAAGAGCAATGGTGGCTCATCAGAAGTTATAAATCTGAGACTTGCAGCGAGGCAATGCACTGGAAATGTTATCAGGAAGATGATATTCAACCGAAGATACTTTGGGGAAGGACGTAAAGATGGTGGCCCTGGATATGAAGAAGTAGAGTATATTGAATCAGTATTTACAGTGCTCCGTCACCTTTACAGTTTCATCTTATCAGATTATATGCCCTGGTTGAGACCCTTGGATTTGGAAGGTCATGAAAAGATTGTAAGTGAGGCCATGAAAGTTGTGAATGGATACAATGATCCTTTGATTGATAAGAGAGTAAAAGAGTGGAAAGATGGGAAGAGGAAAGAGCCTGAAGACCTGCTTGATGCCTTCATTTTAGCTAAGGATTCAGAGGGGAAACCAGCACTTTCAGTCGAAGAAATCAAAGCCCAATGCACTGTAAGATGATCTCCAAACACAAATGAACAACCTTCTGCCATGTTTTTTAAACTGGGTTCTCTTACTTTTAACATTGTGTAATGTGTTTGTTTGTTTATACATATGCAGGAAATGATGTTCGCAACACTGGATAATCCATCGAATGCAGCGGAATGGGCAATGGCAGAGATGATAAACCAACCTGAAATCCTCCAGAAAGCAACGGAGGAAATAGAAAGAGTTGTTGGAAACCAGAGGTGGGTTCAAGAGTCAGATATTCCAAGACTCAACTACGTTAAATCTTGTGCAAAGGAAGCATTTCGGATTCACCCCGTTTCACCCTTCAACTTGCCCCATGTCTCAAATGCTGATGCCATCGTTGCTGGCTACTTCATCCCCAAAGGCAGCCATGTTTTGCTTAGTCGGCTAGGCCTAGGCCGGAACCCCAAGGTTTGGGACGAGCCATTGGGGTTCAAACCTGAGCGACACTTGAAGGATGGGTGCATTGAAGAAGTTGATCTGACAGAGACAGAACTGAGGTTCATATCGTTTAGTACAGGGAGACGTGGGTGCATGGGGGTGGCTCTTGGAAGTGCAATGACAGTGATGGTGTTGGCAAGGCTGATTCAAGGATTTTCATGGAGGGTGCCATCAAATGAGGCTAACATCGATCTCTCCGTATCGGAAAATGATCTTTTCATGGCGAAACCTTTGCATGCAATGGCTAAACCTCGCTTGCCTGGAGAGCAACTATATTCGCCCTATTAATTTTCAGTGATGAAATGCTTCTCTATGTAGGAAACGATGGATAGCATATATTTAGATATGGCGTATCTATGATCTATAACTATAACTGAAAAGAAGGTTAAATTTTATTATGAGTACCTGTACTTTACAAAAGTTGTAGACTTAGTCCTTGTATTTTAATTTGTTCATTTTTAATTATTATATTTTTTTAATTTTTAAAATTTCAGTTCATAACTGTTAAATTCATTACGTTAAAATTTTACTACTTTCAGATTCTAATGTGACAAACATACTATCATGTATAATGTCATGTTAGTTTGTTATTTTAACATATTAAAACTTACTAAAAATCCAGTTAATGGATCAGTTATTGTCACTTGCGTCACATTTCAAAATTTAAAAAGTATAAGGATTTAGAATTATCCAATTAGAGAATGTGAACTAAATTTACAACGATACACATAGTAAAAAATTAATAATTTTTTGCAACAAATAAAAAATTAATAATCGAATTTAACTATTATTATTTGAGTCATAACTAAAATTTTAAATTTTAAAAAATACATAAACTAAAATTGATGATATAACTTTTGTAAAATGATTGCTTGAATTATGTTTGGAACTCCATCCAAATTCCGATAACAATGCCGCTACGGTTTTAATTTATGCACCTATGACACCACCACAAAAGAGTGGTATAGTAAAATACATAGAAACATTATTTACCTTGGCAACGTCAATGCGAAAGTGTTGCTCCATTTCCACATAAAAAAAGTTGTCCACATCCTTCCCAAACTTATCCCTTGAACTCCTTCAAATTAGACTTCAATTTTGTGCTTGTTGTCACATTTACCCTATCATTACCACGACTTCTTTGCACGAAACAAGTTCCCCATGAACTCTTCCATTTTTTTCCTCGAAGCCTTCACTATAACTTCGAACGCATGATTCTTTTGGGTTAGCATATCTATAATAACATTGAGAGCACCCTACACCTCCCTTTTAAGCTCCTTTACCGTAGAGTTTAACTCTACATTATGTATGTAACTTAGACACTGAAAGGTGCTGGGTAATCTTAATTGTACTTTCTCTGTCAAAAACCAAAAAATGTAAGCGTTTGTCAATGTACAAGAATTGATTGGTAGCAATTTTTAGTAAAATAATTAAAATGAAATTTCACTATTAGTACAAGGACATCCGAGTTAATATTACAAAGTTTTAACAATTTAATTTTCATTTTCTGTATAAAAATAAAAAACAAAACTGTATAAAAGATGAAGGGCAAAGCCAAAGCCAATTATTGTTTGATGGGAGCGACATAAATTTAGAAGTTTTAGAGGTCAGCTAAAAAGATTGTATTACAATAACTTCAATTGAAATTTTAAAATTTTAAACAAAAATATAATTTTTTTTTTATTTTAATGTAGACACTAAAAGGATTTAATAATTAAAAGGAACTAAAGTTGTAAGTCTACCATTTAACCAACAGGTCAAGGCACTGCCTGCCCAGTTCTATTAGAAATTCACAACCCAGCAACGCTATATCAAAGTAGTATGCGGTTAATGAACATTGATGTTACTAGGATAGCATCAAGAAAATTCAATCTAGGTTTGGAGTACATTCTCCTTCGACAACATGAAATGGCACTGCCTGCCCAGTTCTATTAGAAATTCACAACCCAGCAACGCTATATCAAAGTAGTATGCGGTTAATGAACATTGATGTTACTAGGATAGCATCAAGAAAATTCAATCTAGGTTTGGAGTACATTCTCCTTCGACAACATGAAATCACACGTTGAATAAATGGAAGCTGCAGCTGCCATTACAGCCAATTCCCGATCAAAGCTATCCCCGATCCCTGATCTGCACGAGAACATGACTATATCATAATATTGTTCATGAATCTCTGCTTTACAGCCAGTGCTGAATCTTCATTTTAGTTCTAGAAAAGTTCATATTCACCAGTCAACATAAAATGCAGGAACAAGCAGATGGATATCATTAGTTTTTAATTTCAGCTTTATTCTTGAGCTATATTGTCTTTGCCACCAAGCCATATTTCTGTAGTAAGATGAATGAATCTTCAGCCTGCATCGGAACTTGCTTAATCTAATGCAATGTTCATCCTAAATAACATAGAAATGATATCTCAAAGGCAACGGTCAACATCAAGATTTCGAAGAATAAAAAGTACAAAACTGTTTTAAATCCTTAGCATAAAAGCAAAATTATAGACTCGGATGATGAATAAAGCAACAAAATACAATTTGGTATTGGATGCCCAAATTCAACATTGTTAGTCACCATAATGAACTTATTTGTCAATGAGAAGTTCCAATGGATATTAAAGAAAATAAAAATAACATAATATCCAACTATCATAATAACAAAATAAGATTAAAACTATACTCAAACCTGATGTTGTTTCCTGATACTGTTTGTTGTGGTAAATTGTAAAGTACATTCCAATGCATATGCTGCAAGCCCTGATGACAAAGCAATTGCATCCCGATTATTTGGTTCAACCAAACTTCCTGGAATATAAGTGGGAAAATAAGAAATATCAAGAAATACCCTTGTTTCTAAACATAAATATGCTACTTAAAATTGGGCCTATATATATATTCTACTTAAAAAGAAGTAAACTGAGAAGAAAAAAAATGAACTTGAAGAGGTAAAATTCAATCAAGTACTCTTGGCTTTACTAAAAGGTAGGATCACGTTATCCACCTTTCTTATTGGCAAGGAATTATTGGTAAAAGAATACCAAGGTTTAAATTAGACAACAATGTAACAAATGTTGAGTGCAATAGCAAGGTATATTGCACTCTCAAGAAGAGAACTCATGTTCAAACCCTAGAGTTGACATTATTGGGAGGGGCAGCCATGAACCCTGAAAGAATTAGTATTCATGGACCGTAAAACGGACATGAATGATACCATGCTCATACCAAGAAAAAAAAAAAGACAGCAATGCGTAAGTCCCTTCACTTCCAAACTAACACTAGAGACAGTAAACATAACAAGCTTTTTGGAGCTTACTAGTTGTTTCTCTTCTTCAGAAAGAGCCTTATCCATCCGATCAAACATTGCACTCCATCTTGCTCTATGCATCTCAGCAGTAGCATCATGGGAAAATCCATCAGCAGCATTTCTTTTGACATTGGGATCACTCCCTTCGTTAGAGGAGAATTCTTTTGATATGAGAAAAGGTAGTTCTGTAGTAACTACAGCTCTTACTTTTTTCTTGCTACGTTGCAGTGCTGCCAATGCAGAGCATTGTACAACAGAAAGGGTACATAAGTACATATCCCACTCTCTAAACGTCTAATAACGATTTGATTGAAAGAAAAATACCAGAAAGACGCCCTTTAATATCTTGCTTTAGAAGTTCCAACCATTGAGATGCGACAGTTGCAGCTGAAAACAATGTCTCATTTTTATTAGTTTGGGAAGTCTTTCTCCATTACAATCGCAAGACCGAAACTAAAAGTAATGGATTCCAGATAGTTCTTTTTTTTTCGGGTGGAAACTACAAATATCTTAGGATATCTAAATCTTGCTTGGTCACCCTTTTTTTTATCTTTTACGAACAAAGATGAATATGTTCATAAGCCCCCTCTTTGGGCATCACTCAACTAACATCTTTTGCAATGATGGTCTAAAATAAAGAATTAGTAACCACTACAAATTCTGACCTTTTACTGAAAGAGAAGTGGCACTGGTAATGTTTGCTGATTCCTCATTAGACAAAGAGCAAGCAGCACTTTCAAACGCCTTCGTTGATGATGACAACTTCAATGTGAGTGTATCATCCTCACCGAGTGGGCTTAACATGCTTAAGTCACCATTTCTACTTCTTTTTTCTATTATTGAGGAAACTGACTTATGCATTAGCACTGGATAACCTCTTACTTTATTGCTTATAGATGTAATATTGGGAGGCTCACCGTCCATACTTCCCTGATACTTATTGCCATCGTCATCTTTAGTTCCACTCTGGACATGACTTGCCTGTTTGCTCCCAGGATGCAAATTTTCTAGTTTTTCAGACTTTACCAAGGTATCTATTAAGGAATGGACCTGTTTTCTATTTCTAACATGATTTACAATCCCAGGGTTTAATCCATTGAGCAGTCCACTTGGACCAGCAATTTTTGTGAACCTGTCAACCTGTTCTTTCTTTGCAAGTTCCATCTTCTTCTTGAGCGTATCATTCTTACTTTTCCTCCCACAATGCTTCGGCACTGATCTTCCACCATGAGAAGTTGACACTAAACCACTTTGCATAGATAAACCTCCATGAGAAGATGAAAGAAAACCATTTTGCTTCATCTCTTTCCAAACCCTCAATGAGTCTTTCTCCCCCACAAGACCAAGAGAACTTCCACAGTCAGAAACATCCCTTGTCTTCGAACTCTTGACATGTTTTTGATGAATTAATTCGTGGTTTATCGAGCTAGAAACATCTTCCACAATCAAACCCAAGCCAATTCCATTGGACGTTAGACAACGACTCTCTTGTGAACACAATTTGTCGAAGTTTTCTTCGCATTCCGGATTGATATCAGAGGATTCATTGATAGCAGTGCAAATCTCAGTGTTGAGATCAAGAGAAAGAGAGACAGGATGGACCACTGCCAACAACTTTTCCCCATTAGTTCTTTCAATTAGAGAACCATCAAAGTTGAAGTTTAATGGTACCTCAGTAACTTGAGATACCTCCACCTCTTCTCCACTTAACTGCAATTGGTGTCTAGATTCTCTTCTTTTTAAAGATTTGGAATTTTGGGCATTGTTTTCTGTTGCATAAGCATAAATGAAAGGAAAAGGAAGGAAACATTCAAAAGCTTAAAGTTACATTTACAAGTATAAAATAGTGACAACCCCCCCCCCCCCCAAAAAAAAAATTGCTTTCAATCTAGACTTCATTATGAACTTTGATTCCCAAACTCAACCGGGGGGACAAAAAGGGCATAAATGAGGCTGCCAACACAATAATCAGTTCTAATTTACTTGGCAAAAAAAAAAAGTTGGAATGATTTAAGATTATTAATTTACCAATAATTCAAATGAACAACACGCCGCTCCCCACCCAAATAAAAATAGCGTAAAAGTTTACCTTCAGAGCGGATGACAGAATTAAGATCAGTCATTTTGGTTCTCTTAGGTGAAATTTCATGTCTTTCCTCCAAATCATCAATGCTCCTCTTTACTGGCACTAACTAAAAAAACAATCCAAAAACCAAGAATATGAACAACAACAACAACAAAAAAAAACTTCAAGAAAATAATTAAAAAGCTAAATTGGACTGAGATTAAGGCATGAATACAAAGGCATTAGAAAGCATGGAAGAATCAGCATGATCTTCCATTTCCTGGAAAACCCCAAATTTGAAGAAGCTCTAGAAGTTTTGCTGAAAAGGGTATTTTGAGGATCTCTCCTAAAGTAGAAGGCTGGATTTGAAATTGCGGAAGAGACAGAAGCAAAGGAAATAGCGGGCTTTTTTACATTTTTAAATTGGCAAAGGCTTTTGGTTTGCTTCAGGATTTTATGTATGCAAAAGAAATATAGCAACTTTTTGGTGGGATTTTTTTTATTCAAATGCGAGCGAGGTTAGAAGTTAACTACTTTGTTTCCCGCATTTTTCACACCATTATATCTTTTCCTGTTTTTTAGATTAAAATTTTCATAAAATGATATTTAAATTAAGATAAACTATAAAAAATAGTCACTTATGTTTGAAACATTGTGTTTTAGTTACTTACATTATCGTTTTATTTCAAAGTGGTCACTCTACTGTTAAATTCCGTTATCTCCCTCACGTGGTAGCCTAAATAGGTTTTAAATACCAACTTAGATGTTCAGTTGTTTGGATAAAAATAGGTTCTTAATTAAATAAATTTAATTTGGACTGCCACTTAGGACATTCAAGTTGGCATTTAAAACCCATTTGGACTACCACGTGGGACCGCCGTTAGGGAGGTAACGGAGCTCAACGGTAGAGTGATCACTTCATAATAAAACGATAACTTAAGTGGCTAAAACATAACATTTCAAACAAAAGTGACTATTTTTATAGTTTACTCTTTAAATTATACTCATTTTTATAAATGGATATCTAAACTATACTTCGTTGTTTAAAATTATATCTAAACTATATCACATTATCTAAATTACCGTTTCTTAGTCAATCATTTTGTAACAAAATTTTTGTTGAAAAATCTATAAAAAAAAAGTCAAATATTATTTTTAAAATTTTAAAAAATACACTTATAGATATATTATCTCTTTTCATCTTCACCCAATAATTTTGGTGATAGGAAATTCAAGAACATGTCGAAAAACTCATCCGAACCTAGTTTTTGACAACAAAATCCAAATTTTGATGAGCTTTTTTTTTCTTTTTAATTTTTACTATATTCTACAAGACATATATAGTACCTTTAACTCACTTGTGGAATCTAAAAAATTCCATAGGATAATTTTTCTTTAATTAAATTAAAACTTTGAGAAAATATTTGGTACATGTCAGTTAAATTTTTAAACTCACAAATTTTAAGTGATAACAAGTGTCCTATAAAATATAATAAAATATTTAATATATATATATATATATATAAAAGAAAAGAGGCACAAAATAATTTTTTAGTTTTATTTGTAGAATTGAATATTTACATTGTTTGAGTACAAAATATTAACTCAAATTTTTCATTTTTTCTTTTTACATTGTCTTACTCACACAATTCTTTCTTCTCTTTTAATGCACTTTTTTAACTTATACTCTCTTTTTTTTGCAATCCCATTTCCATTTCTTTCTACTAACTTGTTTTATGTATTTGGATTTCATACTTTATTTGGGGTCGATTCATTATTGAAGTTGGCTTAATATTAATATTTTATACAAAGTATGTAGAAAAGAACGAAGTAAGTTAATTTTGAAGAAAAATAATAAATAGATTTTGAATTAGGATGAGAAAGGAATCGAAGTTGAGATTTAAAAAGGAAAATAAGCTTGTCAGAATCTAGGTTTTGTCATTGAAATATTAGTTTAGATGAGCTTTTTAACGAGTTCTTGAATTTTTCATCACTGGAGTTATTGATGAAGAACAAAAGAAATAAATATGTTTATAAGTTTGTTTAAAAAAAAAACTCAAGGAAAAAATAGTTAACCCTTTTTAGATTTTTTAATTAAAAATTATCACGTGTCACAAAATAATTGGTTAAGAAATTTTTTTAGTGGCTGAGATAATTTGAGTACAGAATATAATTTAGATACCATTTTGGATAAGAAATATAATTTAGCGTCACTTGTGACAAAAATAAAATTACATATAAATTTGGGAAAACGAGTATAATTTAGGTATACTTTATTGTTTAAGCAATAATTTGTTGAAGTTGATAAATGAACTTAAAAGTGGGTTATTATACATTATATATCCCAAATGTCGTTTGTTTGCTTCAACTTAGAGAAAGTTTTACCAAAAGATCTAAGAATTTATCAATATTTTTAAGGATTTACCAATATATATTAGAAATATTGATAAATCCTTTTATATTTTAGTAAAAGATCAATTTTAATAAAGTCTTAAAAATATTGATAAATTCTTAGATGTTTTGGAGCTCACCCTAGAATTTCCCCTGATTTTATGGTATAACATTTAAATAATTGAAAGTACAACCAATGAGGCTTTGAAATTTGAGTACCTAGATTTAAGATTTATCATTAACAATTGTATACATGGGTTTTCGACTCCCATTACGTATAGTTGCCGTGTGTATGTTGACTTTAGTCTGAATTGTACTTGTTCTTATTTTGGACAATTTGTGCTGTAATTGCTTAATACTTGTGGTTAGAAGTGTTCAAATGGTTAACCAAACTGAATTAGTATTAGCCGGACTTTTTAATCTTTTAACCGAATCGATTTTTTTTCAAAAAAAAATAATCGAACCAAATCATTTTGGTTAATTTGGTTGGTTAACTAAAATTTATATGTTTTTTTTTTGTTAAAATAAGTATAAAACAAATAAAAAAATAACTTGATAATGTTCATTTGACTAAATTATCCAAATTAAAACTACATATAATCTGTATTATTAATTATTAAGTTTGGTTAATTGCCTAATTTCGAACCGAATTAATTGATAACCGAACTTCCAAAAAATCATTAACCGACCTCCGTGCGAATTAGATCGGTTAACCGACTGATTAGGTCGGTTTGATCGATTAAATTGATTTTAACCGAAATTTGAACACCGCTACTTGTAATTTCCCTAACATATATTTCTACTTTAATTGTACTTGTAACACTTTAAAAAAAATTGAAATTATAATTTATTTTATCATATCTAAAATACACAAAAACATTTAATAAAATATTTGATGTGCTTGAAATATTATTGAGTGAATCCTAAATCATATCAATGTGTTTTAAAGATTTTTTAAAAAATTATGAAGCGTTGGACTGAACTCCCATGTTTGAGGATGAATACTCTTTGAAATCAATAATTCTTAAACGATCAATCTGGGGATCGATGCCCAATACCTAATGAATATTTTTTTGTTACTTCAAAATACGAGTTTTTGGCACTCAACATTTATATTTCTTCGCAATGATTCTAAATATCTAAAAACTTATTCTTTAATATAAATACACCCCAATAACTTATTCTTTTACATACTTTAGTGAAATCTTTATTGTAAACGATTTTCTTTTCTTTCTTTATTTTGTGACACTCTTTTTACCGAAGAAAATGCATTTGCTTATATATCACTTGCTGTGAATTAGCTTTGCTTGCATCTTGCTTGGGTGGTTGGTTGGGTAGAAAAATAAAAAGAAAATAAATTTTGAATGTGTTTGGTTGGAAAGAAAATAATAAAGATAATTATTTTCTATTTTATAGTATAAAAATCAATCATTTCAAATTTAAATGATGATCAATGAGAGCGAATGAGAGAAATGGTGTATGTTAGTTCAAAAATATGTATATTTCAAATATTTTATTTTATTTTCTTTCTTTTTTTCAATTCTACCTAAGTAATGAATTGAAAAAATATATAATTTTTTCACACTTATGTTAAAAAAAAAAAATTGTTCTCCATCCTTCTAATTTTCTACCATTTTAATTTTCTATCATTCTAATTTTCTTTCCACCCCAGCAAGCAAATCCTAAATGGCTTGTAAGAGAATAGACTTTCTTTTTTTGAACTTTGCATGTAACTTGTAATATCTCATTGTTTCATCTTTTATTTTATTTTATTTTTTTTTAGTTCAATGCATGAAAACCACTTTTGTGAATGATAATTTTGATGGATGGGGCAAAACAAAGATAGCTTGTTTTTTTTGTTACTATTTGTTCTATCAATAATAACTTTTAAAAATATTTGTTTCCTGCAGAAGCGTACATTTGGAATAGCAACTATTTTTTAGAATGGTATCTGGAACAACTCCACGTGAGAATAATTACCTTTGAAAACAATTTTGGAAAGTTGATACTTGAATTGTTCCACTTTGGGGACATAACTTGAAGGCTCGTACACTTCTTAGTTGTTGTTGTTGTTGTTTTTTTTTTTTTTTTTTAAATACAAATACACGTTTAAGTGCATGAACCGTGGTTGGGGAGGAAGAAGGTACTGCTCTGGCTGAGTTGTTGAATGAATTGTCTCACGGTGATAGTAGCAGCACAGCTGAGAGGATTTTAAAGAGGCAACACCACCGATGGAATATAGTTTTTTTATTCAACTTAATTCAAAATTTGGAAGAATAATAACAATGGATGGAATTAGTTGTTGACTTTCTTTTTTTTAATTGTAATTATTTTTTAAAGTTAGTCTGTATCTATTTTCAAATATTAAAAAAAAAATTTAAATTCAGAATTTAAAAACGATATTATTAAAAAAAATAATGAATTATGAATAAAAATTATAAAATAGACATGAAAAATATAAAAATAAACAGCTAAATTAATTTAAAACCGGTATCATATTATAAAAGAAATGTGAGTAGTGAAAATTCTGAATTCTGAATTCCTATATTGTACATCAATTGTGCATACTTAACATAATCAAAAGGGCCCGTTTCCCATAATACCAGTTCTCATCATCAAGAAAATAGAAATCAGATATGCTCATGTTTCCTTGTCTTCAAGGATCGCCTGCTGCAACAGCCAACAATTCTGGAGCTGTGAGAAAGCAGTTTCCCTGAAACTCTTAACCCTAACCAAGCAAAAGTGGGTGCACCTTATCCCAAACCCTGAACCCACTTTACTCGTCTTCAACAAATAACACGCTGGAGCAGCCGCCCCAATGCCCTGCACTACTATCCCCCATGCCCTTGTATTACAAACCTCCTCCTTCCCTTCCTCTTCTTCTTCTCCTTGTTGTATTTGTTCGACAAAAATCAGCCCATCAGGCATTGGACTCTCCCCTTTCTCCCACTTTTGTTTCACCAAACCCCACTTATCTTCCTCCGCCTTTTCCGTCCTTGTTCTCGTGGTGTTATTTTTTACGTCGGAGAACACCTGGACCAATAAAGGAGATTCCGGCAACCTCTTCACGATTTCCGCCACCGAATCTCTCATCCACTTGTCTATTTTCTCGTACGACAATTCCTTCCCTCTCGTCTTTTCTTGTTTCAACAATGGTTGAAGAAGGCTTACTCTTACCTTAGACGACGCCAGCATCTTTTCTTTTCTTGATCCCGATGACGATTGTGAACCTGAGACCATGAAACAACGTGGGCGAGCATTCTGATTATGGAAGTTGAAAAGATTGAAAGAATCGCGGAGCCGGAGGCAAACGTTTCCGCCGCGACAAACACCGCCTGCCACCGCCATTATGTCTTTTTTCTGTTCTTTTCTTTTTTTATGGTCCGCCTCGGAAAATCGGTTTACGTTGCCACAAGGATTGATAAATGTTTTAATCTTCACCCTTCCAAGAAATCGTAAAAGATTAAAACATTTATCAAAGTTGTAGTTTTATTTGAATAAGATCTCCTTTAGTTGTATATACCATGTACTTGTTTTCCGATGCTAAACACGTTGTCCTCGAGGACTCGTCGGAGGATCATGGCCGTTGAGGTCTGATCCAACGGTGACAGGAAAAGGCACGTGGTTGCATGCAGGATGTACGCGCCCACACGCTCTGTACCCAATCCTTGTCTAAAACATTTGCCAAGTGAGTTTTCCACGTCACCAACACAAAATCACATGATTCATAAAAGAATCGGGTGTCTTCTAACTAAGCATAGAGATATATTTTAGTCAAATCTTATTTAATTTAATATACTATTTGATTATTAGTAGAATTTCTAAAAAAAAATATGTTGGTAATTTTTTTATTAATTAACATAACAAGATAAATTATATTAATATTTATATATTATAATTAAAATAATTTATTTTTTATAAGATAAAATGGAGTGATATTCATTTTAATTAAAATAATATCTGTTTAGATTATTCTAATTCATCACTTGTATACAAATGATTTCAATAGATATTGGCCAAAGCACAGATACCACCAATACAGAGCATAATTTGAATTTATCATCGAAAGCATTGTACTATTATCTCACAAAAGGATATTTCACAAATGAGTTTAACTCTTTACATTCCTCGGTAAATTTTAACCCAATGTTTGGTTGGTTAAAAGTGTTAATCCGAGGGAAGTAGGGAAAGGATTTGGCACCTCAAATCATAAGAATTGTCTACTACTCAAAGGTGAATTCGAGGAGAGTAGGTAAAGGCTTTGGCACCTCAAAATAAATAAAAATTTTAATTCAGTCCTCTTATAAGTAAAGAAATTATAAATTAATATATAGTGGAATTGCACTTTAACCCCTTAAAATAATAAAATTCTATTTAACCCCTTCAAAAATAATGAAATTATAAATTAATACATGATAGCCTTATCTCTAAAAAATGTATAATTAAATTTCAGCTCCTACTAGAAAGAATTTTAGATTCGTCGTTGCTACTAATAGTATGTGTGGCAATGATTTGCCATTGTCGGTGGTATGTGAGTTTACAAAAATAAAAAACTTACGTTTACCATTAGATGTGTTATATAAATGGTGAATATGTGATACATGATTGGTGTATGAGTCTCATACATCGTTATTAAACAATAATATGACATTGTATCATCAGTAAAATAAACAAAAAATAGGGCATAATGATATATTTAGTCCTCAACATTTACATTTTTTATTTGTCAAATTGGCCCTTATTCAATAAGTATATGTGGTTATCGATTCTTTTTTATGCCATGGTAACTATGATTTCAGCTTTCTGTTTTGTCTTGTGTGGTAGACTCATTTGTTTTTCAATTTTAAAATTAGAAATTTCTGGTTGAAGAAAATATATTAAAAAAAGAAAAAGAGAGAATTTTGTGGTGCAACATTTTGTGCCTTTGACTTTTGAGGGATGGTTGTTGTCGGGAAAGTTGTTGCTACTCGTTCCAGGTCCTGTTATAATGAAATTGTTTCTCTACTAGGGTCAATGACTTGGGCCTTGAATAGATATCGTTTGTGTTGAGTTTGGTTCACTTGAATATGGCATATTTGATAAAACTAGAAGCATGGGCCGACTAGGATACTAAGACTTCCAAATGAATTGCTTGAGGTGATTGGATAAACATGAAAGTCTCATTATTAAAATTTGTTTTTAGAGATAAATGTAACAACCCAATTTTTGGGCTAGCCGGAATAGTGGTTTCGGGATCATGAATCCGACGCAGTAAAATTTTTTTATTATATTTTTATGGTCTACAATTTCACAGAATGATTTCGTGAAAATTTCGTTTGAAAATTTTGATGTTTAGGCACTCAATTTAGTCAAAAGGACTAAATCGTAAAAAGTGCAAAAGTTGAGTTCTACATGCTAGAGGTGTCCAATTGCTATGAGATTTTAAATTAGAGGTCATTATATGATAATTAGACCATTTTATATATTTGTGGACAAAAATGGGTATGGGTAGGTGAATTTTGAAAGAAAGTCATTAAGGGCATTTTGATCATTTAGTAAATAAAAGAATAAAAAGAGAAAATAAAGCCAAAATTTTGTCCATCTTTCTTCTACCTTGGCTGAATTTCATAGGGGTTCCATAGCTAGGGTTTTTTCATCTTTCAAGCTTGATAGTAAGTGCATTCTAGCCCCGTTTTTAATGTTCTTTGCATTTTTGAAGTCCTCGTAACCCGATTTACCTATTTCTACCATTATTTTGAAGTAAGGTTCATGTTTAAAATTTTACCCATGTGTGAAATGCATGTGTTTTGATGTTTAATGGTAGAAAATGAAAGTTTGATGTTTAATAAACAACTTTTACTAAGTGATTTTTAGTGAAAATGTATAAAAAGGACTTATTTGTAAAAATTTATAAAATGGGTAGTAAAAATATGATTTGATGAATAAAGTGGGCTGATATGAGCATGTATATGGTTCGACTAGGCTTCGATAACAAAGAAATTGAATACATTTTATTTTACGAGCCTAAGGACTAATTTGTAAATATGTTAAAGTTTAGGGGCAAAAGTATAATTTTGCCATAATATGATTTTTGGAATGAATTGAGGAATGTGAATAATAAATAAGCTAAATTTCCTATTATAGATTAAGAAAAACGAAGCTCGAAACTTGATCAGGGAAATAATAAGGTATTTGACGATTAAATCCATTTCTCCTATTTTTTACCGAGGTAAGTTCGTATGTAAATAATGCATTATTATTTATGCTTTAATTGTGTTATTGTTTTATGATTTGTGATTTACTCTTTGAATAAATTCGACAAAGTTTCGACAAGTGAGAAATATCCTGGTTGAACATTAGGAATAGTTAGGATACAAATGCCATGGCATTAGGGTTATTTGAGTTTACATGTAAGACCATATCTGGGATATGATATCAGTATGAGATTTTGTGTAAGACCATAGCTAGGCTATTGGCATCGAAATGAGATCTCATGTAAGACTATATTAGAGATATGGCATTGGTATGGTACTATGTGTGTAAGATTTCTCGAGTATCCTTTAGTATTCCAAGTGGTTCAACGGGTAACTTAACGGCCATGTTAAAGTTATGAAAGATTATGGTATGTTGTGGAAGACAATGGTATGTTGCAAGATGGTACAGGTATGTACACAAAACTCATGCTTAATGGGCTCGATATGTGATGAACCCACAGTAAGGTTTGATTGAGTAAGCTACGATGTTAAGGTTTTAATATTATTTATGCCAAGTTGATTATGAGATTTACAATGATACCTATGTTAATTTACTTCATGTTAAAAATATGTTAAAATGTGTTTATGATGTCTATTATTTGCATATGAACTTACTAAGCTTTAAAGCTTACTCCCCTTTCTTTTTCCCTTGTCTTATAGTGTCACCAAGCCAGCTCGGGTATCGAAGACGGTCGGAGATTCATTCACACTATCAATTTATCATTTTGGGTACTTATGACTACATTATTTTGAGTTATGGCATGTATAGGGACGTGGTCATTTTGTTATGTGTCATATTCGATTTGGCCAAATGTGTTGGCTTATAATGGTTACTGATTCATTTTGTATATGGCCATTGAAAGTTGGCTAATATTAATCTTATTGGTCATTGGTATGTTTATGTGATGATGCTTATCGTGAAGATAAAATTGGCATGAATGGAAAAGAAAGTATGTGATGTTTTTTCATGATAGATGTTAGCATGTGCAAATGATGTATTGATATCTTGTTTGTAGCTGATTTGGTTGTATATATATGCTTGGATTGGTGTGGCTTATTTTTGTGTAGGTTGGTGCAAGTAAGGGTGACAAAATGGCTTGGTAAATAGCCTTATTTTTTTTTTCACACGGGCATAGACATGGCCGTGTGTCTCAACCGTGTGAAGGACACGGCCTGAGGACATGGGCGTGTGCCCAGGGCGTGTGAAGTCTACACCTATTTTATGAAAAATTATGAAAATTAAATTGCCCACACGGCCTAAGCACACGGGCGTGTGACTTGGCCGTGTGACTTCAATTTGTTGATGACGTCATAAACAGAGAGTTATACAGGTTAAAGACACGAGCTTGTGTGTCCACATGGCCTACCCGCACGGGCGTGCCCCAAAGCCACATGGGCGTTGACCTCTATTTTGATGAAAAATTTTCTAAGTGTTGGAAAGTTTTCTAAAGTTCTTGGTTTAGTCCCGAACAACTCCTAATGCGTGTTTTGGGCCTCGTAGGCTCGTTTAAGGGACGATATGAATCTTTTCGAAAATTTTTAAATTTGAGTGGAAATTCATGTCTTGGTTTTGAATGTTTGTTTGAGTTTAAGTTCGGTAATACCTCGTACCCTGTTCCAGTGTTGAATACGGGTAAGGGGTGTTACAATAAATATCATATTTATTTAAGAAAGTTTTGGAGCAGTTGGAAGACTAATTTATGAAGACTTAGTGATAAATACTCAGGAAAATTAATGGGATAATTTCAGCTTTTAAATAAAAGTTTAAAGCCTTTCAAAACATTGTCGATTGACCACTTGAAGAGGCATATAAATAAGTTGTTTTGTGTTGCACATCAAGAGTAGTTTTTGGAGTGTATTTGTCAACAGTTTTGTTGTGTTCTTGTGGTTATTTTGAGACACTCTTTTAAGTATTCTTTGGAGAGTTTATTGGTTGAATTGTGAGGTATTTGTGTGAGTGATTTGTAACAAATAGGTTCTGGTATTAAGGTTGCAATTACTTCTTTGTGTAAGGGTAGATTGGGCTTAAGCTAATAGGTAATTCGAACGATTGTTGAATAAAATTATTTACCGGGTAAGGCTCCACAGACGTAAGACCATTGTGTTTGAACTACGTTAATAAATATCGATCATGTCAATTCTTTTTTGCTCTTATTTTTTTCGTTACCTGTCGACCTGTAACCCTATATAAAATATCAGACAGTCTAAATTTAGCAACACTCTTCCCCCAAAACCCATTTTGGGAAAAAGATCATATGCAACTTCGAGTTGCCAATTATATCCTTTATAGAAATGTCAAACCAACTTGGAGAATTTTTTACACAAGTATTCAATTAGTTTGAACTTGTTTAGTGTTGAGTTGGGGCTAAGGCAACAAAAGTTCTTCTGTCGAAGAGGTTTGTACTTCCTTTGTTAAAGTAAGGACAAATGGTCTAATTCAAGATTTCCTAAGAATCGACTTAGTGAAATCTCAAATTTTTTTATATTAGAAAAAGAAATGATTCATTAGGTTTAAGATTGATTTCTAATAATAGGTCTGATCGTACCAATAAAAATATGTTTTATTCCATTTATTAACGTTAAGCAAAGTTGATTTATCATATTGGTAAACTAATTATTTTTCAATTGGTATCAGAATGGGCTTCAAACGTTATTTGAAGGTGATCCTTTGTTTGATTTATGATTAAGGAATTCATGAAGGAAGGTAGTTCAATTACTCGACCCCGTTACTTTTCATGAAAATTTACAAGCCTTAAATATAATTTTCAGTGGAGTTGACTTAGACTAACTTAAAGTCATTTTTGTATGTAAATGTGCTAAGCAGGCATGTACAATCTTGAAAAACCAATATGAAGGAAATGATGTTGTACGTATGTCAAAACTTTATATTTTAACAACCAAGTTCGAAAATTTTAAAATGTTTGAATATGAAAATATCTCTAAGTTTTATGCAAGATTATGTGAGATTTCTAATGAGGCTTTCTATCTTGGTAAACATTTTTCTAATGATAAATTGGTATGCAAAATGTTGAGATCTTTACTAGAATGGTTCATCACTAAGTCACAAAAATAGAGGAGGCCAAAGATATTACTGCTCTCAAGCTGGACAAGTTTATAGGCTTACTTCAAACCTTTGAGTTGAATATAGAGGAAGCAAAATGTGAAAAAATGGGTTTGCCAAAGAACGTAGCATTCAATGCTCAAAAGGCTATCCAACAGGAAAACAAACAATGGAGAATATTGATGAGATCTAAAAACAATTAGCATTACTCACCAAAAGCATGAAGAGGTTCGTTAAGAAGGGAACTAAAGTAGATACAGTGAGACAAGAAAAAAAATATGTTTAATGTTATGAATGTAAGAGATTTGGTCACTTACAATCAGAATGTGTTAATACTAAGAAGAAAGAGAAGTTACCCACAATCACTTAGAGTGATGAAGGAAGTTCTTAAGTAGATAAATATGTGAGCAACTATGTTATTTTTATTGCTACTATTCCAAACCATGTTCCAACAAATTCTGAAGAGATTCAAATAATGACGGTGTTCCTTTTAAATCTTTGGAGGATGTTTACAACTATATGTTAAATAAAATAGAGAAATTGTTCCAATGGAATGATTCCTTAAGGGAATAAATTATTCTCCTTAAATGAGAAAAAAAACCTCGAAATAGTGGTCCAAGAAAAGGATGATACTTTGAAAACAACCTAGAGTGAGTAGATGATGCAAATTTTGTCTTGAAGAAGTTTGGAGGCCAAGTGAGAGGCTTGATAAAATTTTGGCTTCAAGGAGAACTAAACCAAGCCATAGAGGAGTTGGTTACATCAATAAAGGTAAGGAAACTATCGTTAATCCAATTATTGTTAGGGCTAAAGATGTGGGTTTTTCTTTTCATCATGAGGCAGGGAATAAGAACTTTAGAAAGATTGCATGCCATTATTGTTGGAAAGATGGACATATCAGACCCCTTTGTTATAAAATGATGCGAGATTGGAAGAAGTTCAACTCGACTGCAAAACCTATTACAAGAATGCATGGAACAATAAGACCACAACATAGATAAATTTGGGTAAGGAAGGATCGAACACATTTGAGTAATGAAAATCAACATTTGATTGATGCTCGTGTGAACCATGAGGTTGCAACTCATGTTAAAGATTTATCGAGCACTGAAGAAATGTCATCTAGGTTTCGTAGAAAAATAAATTATTGTTCCATGAGTTGCAACTCCTTTTGTTGATAAGTTGACCGCCTTCCTCTCCCATTCGCTCTCATGAAAGACAGGGGGAGAGGAAGAAATCAACAGATAGAGACAAGGATCGAATAAAACTAATAGGTGTGGTGCCTGCAAGTGTGACAGGTCAATTGTAATATATTTGTGCAATGGGATACAAGAGTACTCCGAGGATTAAACCCAAGAGAGTCAGAGATTGAACAATTTCTACCAACGATCATGCAAAATAGAGAGTTTAACCAACTAATCACTAAAAAATTATATTACAGCAAATAATAGAGTCAAGAATGATTAAACTAATCTACGATCTAACTACCAAGGACTAAATTGTAACAAATGTGAAATTGCGAAATTAAAAAATAAATAACAAAAGGTGGTTAATTGATCTTGATGTAGTTCACTCATTCTCAAATTAGGGATCCAAATTACTTAAACTCCTAAAATGGTTCCATTTTACTTCTTGATCTCAATTTTACCAAATTAGACAAATTAATTCAGTTTATCTCTCAATCTCATTGGCTAACCCGAGACTAATGAATCGATGCTCAACAAGTTCTCCTCTCAGTCTCACTTACTTAGATATTCCCTTAGGGTCGTCAATCCTAAGTTTTTAGGTTCATTCAAATTAGTCTAATTTATTGCAATTTGGTCACTCATCCAAAAATCAGCTCACCACATCTCCATCAACCAACCCCCTTAAAAGTTTAGTTACTCGTACTAATAATAAAGCTAATGAACATGGAAGCCATTAAATAAAAACATAAGAAAAATGTAAAAGTTTGGATTTTTATACAAGAGAACTTAAAGGAAATGTAAAGAGAAGCATATTACATGAAAGTCTAAAGCAAGAAACATAAAATGAGCAAGATTTAATAGATTAATGTAAAAAAAGAAACTAAAATGCATTAAACTAAAATTGAAAATGTCATTACAACCAAAGTAAAAGGACTAAATGTGCAAATAAATCTAAGCTACAATGTTAACTAACTTAACAAACTACAAGAACACTAAAAGCAAGAAGAAAATGTAGAAAAAAATAACTTCTGAACTATGGAAAATGAAGAAAAATAAAAACCCTAGAAAATTAGAAGAGAAAACTAAGAGAAAACCTAAGAAAACTAAAGCTAAACAAGAATAATTCTAAAAAACATTCTAAAGAATATATAAGAAAAAGTTAAAAAATTCTAATATAATAATTTTGGAATCTAAATAAATAAATTAATGATTCAAGCTTATCATACTGAAGTATCTTGTTTTTTTTCTCTTATTTTGCTTTAGAAGAGTTTTCAAATATATATTATTTCAAATTTATGTGCTCAAACATTAAATTAGTTATATTGTAATAAGGGTCCGTTTGTTTGGAAGTAAAACATTTTCCGGAAAAGCTTTTCAGCCTTTTCCAGTGTTTGTTTGGCTGAAAATATTTTCCTCAGGTAAAATCAATTACAAAACACGAGAAAAGAAGCCCTTAAGTTTGGAAAATGTCTTACGGATTTCATTTCTGTAAGACATTTTTTGGTTCCTCCTTCATCCAGGTAAGGCTTCTTCTCCTTCTTTCGTTCTTCATTCTTTTTTCTTCTTCTGTTCTTCATCTTCTCTTCTAGGTTTTTGTACTTTTTGTTATTGATCTCTCTTCATATTCATCTTTTATGTTTGCCTGAAATTTCTAATTTTATGCCTGAAATTCCCAAGCTTGAAATTTGTTCTTTTTCCTTTTACGTTTGCTGTTTTGTTTTATTATTACTTCTTGTTCTTCCATATATATATTTCTGTTACTAGCTTGAGATAAAATTACTACATTTTTCTTTGTATCGAGAAATGGTTTGAATACTTCCATTTCAATTTGTTTTTTCTCTGTTTTGATTTTTTCATCATCCAGTGATTTTATCTTCTTTGATCTCTGATCTGCTGTGGGTTTTCAGTTTGCTCTCTTTGAGTTCCACTTTCGGGTTTGTTCTTTCTTATATATATTTGAATTCTTTGTTCGTCTTTAGATGCTTGAACCTTTTTCAAGTGGTAGCTAAGTTCCTGTGATTATCATTTTCTTTCTCAAACGAATGAAAAGTATAAAAAGAAAAGTGGTAGGTGCTGAATTTCGATCAACATTCATGTGGTTTGGGTTATATATTCGTTTATGAACAAAAGTAGTTATGTAATATAAAAATTTCTCGATAATTTTTATCTGAGTTCTGAGTCCTAAGTTAAATTGCTGTAAATTTAATCCAATAACATATAATATGTATATAGATAGATAAGATTGCTTGATATTGCATTACTTTGTGATTTGCTTTTACTTTGGGGAAATTACTTAACAGTTAAGTACATTGAGCTAGTGTTGCTAGTACCTCTTCTTCAATAATGAATATTTTGAGTGTCTTTCAGATAAATGTTATAATGAATTTGACTTTGTCATTGAACAACCAATTTGTGTAAGTAGTTCAAGTAGGCCACGTTTAAGTTTGAACCAGCGACTTCCTGGAGTTTTGTTGTGAGTAAGAGGCGCGCCCATTTCTTCAAACAGGTTGGTGCTTAGAGCTCTCTGCAAGTTTTAAATTCATAGCACTTGCATTGGTTGTATTTACTGTGATTATTACCATGTCAAGTAGAACTAGTAATTCTGCAAGTTTTAAACTCATAGCATTTGCATTAATGCACTTATGGCATTTTTATTGCTTTTGCTGCACTAGTTGAACTAAAAATGTATCTACCATTCTTGCTTTGACACCAATTTCCATTCAACCCGTTTAAATTCTCGAAGGACAACATATGATAGCTATAATTTTCTGAACTCTACTAGAATCCAAATCATGATTTTGCTTTTTTGTTCTACTTTTATTTCGTGAGATATATTGAGTGGTGCAAAATGATCAAAAGGGAGGCAACTATTAAACTATCAACTTATGTCATAATATGTATAGGACCATTTAGTGTCATATATGGTTGATTGTGATCCATTATTGTTGCTGTATCTATAAAATGAAATTGTGGGTCTGACTGGGTTTAGCAATAAGGAAAAGAGGTACCATGTGATCTTTTAGGGTGAAACAAGAAACATGAATCATTAATCCTTACATAAATATAATATCACTTATATTAATTATAACTTATATTAATACTACACTATGATCTACTATAAGAAAAAAAAAACACAAATTCTATACTTCTCTGATTATTTCATAATACCATGTAACTTAAATTTTTAGCAATTAAAAAGATTCTGTTTTGGAGTTCATAAAATATCCATGCGAAGCCGTGTAGGTACCATAGTTCAGATATGAAGCTTCGTGCTTAAATTCTTTTAGGCAGTTGACTTGTTATTGGCTGGTTTTAATTCATAAGATCAGTGGTGGACTTCATTCAGCTTCATTGTTTAGTTTCCAGCATTGGTCTTAATACTCATCGCATTTGCTTACTTATGTCATTGGTATTTGTTGTGTTTTTTACTTGCAAGTTCAATGCAACGTAACATGTGTTAACCAAAACAAAGTGTCAATAGAGAATTGATGGTAGATATTTGGAAAAGCCATTATATTTGGAGTTTTACCTATAATAGAAAAAGGCGGAGCAAGTAAGCTTTCCAAGTGCTTCAATTTCTTCCAATGAATGCTTGATTTATGTTTGTGCATGAACTGAGATATTGAGGCAGTACTGCAACTTGTCAATAGATTTGCCTTCTTGATCTTATTCAACATTGAGCCAATGCAAATTGAAGCAATTTCCTAAGCTCTTTCTGGGTTTAGCAATAAGGAAAATTAGAATCTTTTTAATTACTAAAAAATTAAGTTACATGGCATTGTAAAATAATCAAAGAAGTATAGAATTTGTGTTTTTTTTTTGTTTCATATGGTAAAATAAAAAACAGAATAAATTATAATTAATTTTTTTCTTTTACCATCGTAGTCAATATATATAATTATTCATATGATCTAAATCATTAATCCTTACATTAAATATAATATCACTGCTATAAATGAATAAATTAAACATGAAAAAAGACAAAAAAAAATAATAATAATAAAAGGAAACAAAGGGGAAGTGCATGGAAAACATGTTGAACTTTCTCAGTCAGTGTAGATACTTATATCGTTGTTTTATTAAAAATTATAAATGAATATCATATATCTTCATGAGCTACTGGTGTATCAGATATCAGTTTTAATATATGTATGTATGCACTTTAGTCATGGTAACTTTATTCATATACGTGATCTTATGAAAAACTTGCATCTTTTTTGTAGTGATCAAATATTTATGTCGTATTATTTTGTGTAGATGGATCGTAGTCAAGATCAAAATGTAATTGTCGGAGTCGTGACTTCAGTTTTAGCTTTTGGGGCTCTTTGGATTAAAAAATTAAAAACTAGGAAGGAAATTGCTTCTCATGCTCGTGTGAATCAAAATTATGAAAGAGAAAATTATATCAATAGTATTTTATATAGTGGTGACCAACATTGTATTGATGTGATAAGGATGAGACCGATTGCCTTTTTTAATTTGTGTGATATTCTTAGTAGGAATAATTTGTTACAATTAAATCTGTGAATATTAGGGAGCAAGTAGTTATATTTTTACATATAATTGGTCATAATGTAAGGTTTCGAGTGATTGGATCTGGATATTATAGATCAACTGAGACAATTCACCGTTACTTTAGGATTGTATTGAGAGCAATTTTGAAATTGTATAAACTAGTTATTAGATTACCTGATGAGTCAACTCCTAGTGAAATAAAAAACAATCCAAGGTTTTATCCTTATTTTAAAGATTGTATTGGAGCATTAGATGGAACTCATGTTCATGCATCTGTTCCACTTAGCATTCAAGGAAGATTTCATAGTCGTAAAGGGGGGACGACACAAAGTGTATTGGCTGCCATTACATTTGATTTAAAATTTTCCTATGTTCTAGCTGGTTGGGAAAGTAGTGCACATGATTCTTGTATTTTAAGTGATGCACTTTCTTGCCCAAGAGGATTAAGAATTCCGGAAGGTAATAATTATCATTAAATATCAAATAGTTCTAGTAAGCTCATAATTTATTAGTATTAATTATGTTTTGTAAAATTGTAGGTAAATATTATCTTGCTGATACTGGATATGGCATCCGAAATGGATATATTACCCCATATCATGGTGTCCGATATCATTTAAAAGAGTTTAGTGCTCAGGGGCCTGAAAATGCAAAGGAACTCTTTAATCTTTGTCATTCATCATTGCGGATCACTATTGAACGTATTTTTAGGATTTTGAAGAAACAGTTTCGTGTATTAGATGCTGAACCATTTTGGAATTTTCAAACTCAAGTAGATATAGTTTTGACTTGTTGTATCATTCATAATCATATAATGGAAGCTGATCCTAGTGATTTACTTAATCAAGGATTATACGAGGAGCCTGAGTCTAATTTGATAATACCAACTCTTACGGAGCGAGAAGAAAGAGAAGAAGCAAGAGAATGGTTTGCTAAGAGAGATGAAATTGCACAAACTATGTGGACTGATTATATGGCTAGAAATGTTAGGTAGGTTTAGAGCTTAGGGTTATTGTTTCTATGTTATGTATGTTTTAGTATTATTATTTTTTTGTCAATGTTGGTTGGATAATGATATTGAAATTTTAGTTTGTTGGATTTTGAAATTATTATGTCTTGAATTTGTTAGATATTGATTATGTTTTAAGCTTGTTAGATATTGATTTTATTATGTTTTAGGCTTGTTGGATATTGAAATGATTGACAATGACAATTATTAATGAAGAATGGGTAAGGGCAACAAAGAAGGACCTCCAAGCAATTTAGGTGGACAAAACTGATAGAACATTTTTTTCTTGAAATTCTAGCAGAGGAGGCCCAGAAAGGAAATAAACCTTCTAATAGTTTTAAAGCAGTTTCTATTAATCGAGTTGCCGAAGCTATTTCTGAAAGATTTCAAGTCCAATGCGATGCGAAGCATGTGGAAAATCATTTGAGGACTGTAAAAAAATAGTGGCAGATTAGATGCACAATTCGGGGTGAAAGTGGTTTTGGATGGGATGATAACATGAAAATGATCACATGTGATAGAGCGACATATGATGCAGCAGTGATGGTAATATATGTATATATATGTTTAGTATATTTCAATTATTTTTTTACTTGTTATTCTAATTGTGTATAATATCCCATAGCCACACAAGAAGTATGAACCATTTTTGAATAAAAGCATTGATCATTATGATGAAATGGCTTTGGTTGTTAGCAAAGATATGGTAACAGGGAGTTTTGCCAGAACATTTGCTGACATAGATTGGATGATGGTAACCAAGATTCAGTGCCTATAAACTGCGACAATGAAGAGACTGAAGAGGTAAGAACAAAAGTATCTTCATCTGACACATCCAAAAGTAAAAGAAAAAAATGCTTAAGAAAGTGTCGTTGATGAACAAATTAAATTTGTGGGTGAACAACTTGGCAAAATTGCTAATGCTTTGGAACAATTTACCGCGGATAAGACACCACATCTTTACGAAGAAGTGATGTCAATAGAGGTAGAAGGATTTGATGATGACTTCCTTTGTTCTGTATTTGATTATCTAGTGAGTCATGAATCCGAGACCAAAGCTTTTTTAGTTAAAAGTAAAAAGTATAGAAAAATTTGGCTTCAAAAATTTTCTCAAGGTTGAAGATATTGATACTTTTAATGTGATGTAATATTAGTTATGCACTTGGACAATGTTGTTGTTATTATGTGGTGTACTACTAATTATGTATTTGGATAATATTATTAATTTCTAGTATTAATTGTAGTTTGAAAGCTAATTTATAATTATTCAATACTTTTTTTTTATAACACAATTACAAATAATTTATTTGACTTTGGTTGTTTTCAATTTATGACGGTTAATATTCTAGCTTAATAATTGAGTATTATTATATATTTAATTTGATTTATTTATAAATAAATAAATCATTGCAATATATGTAAAAACAATTTAAAATATAAATTTATTAATATATGTAAAAACAACTTTTCTGAAAAATATTTGCAGGAAATCTGCTAAACAACAGAAAATATTTTACACAGATTCATCCAAACACCAAAAAAGTAAATCATTTTCCGGAAAATATTTTACTAGCAAACAAACAGAGCCCTATTGTAATAAGATTTTAGTTTGCCATGTTTAATTTTTTTAACTTAACTCGAATAATTTTATTCGATTTGACTTGAATTTTATTTTTATTAATTTAATTTAAAAAATAAAATAAAATTAAGATAATAAAATGAAACTCATTAATTTAATTAAATTTAAAATATTTTCATTCAATTCCACCAAACATAGTGATATTTAAAATAATTAGAAATTCTTTACTTGCAGTCAAAATAACAAACTGTAACGATGTTATACATAAAGTTTGCCGTGGAAAGAGATTGCAAGTGGTATATCAAATTGATGACACCGATTCAAGGCATCCATTCGATTGATTATGACTTTTATAAGCACCAAAATCTCAAGTGAATTCCAGGTGTTTTAGCAGCTTTTACCGTCTAATATTTTCATGTATTATAAATTATATAAGGTTTGATATTTAAATTTGATAAATTTTTAACGTGATATTTATGTTTATTATTTAAAATATACATGCATTTATGACAATTATATATTTTTATATTTCAAGGTAACGATACTAACTTTTAATATTTAATCTTCAAAAGTTATATATTTTTATATTAAAAAATAAATGATTTTATAAAATTTTAATTGCTAATATTATTAGGTTTGACTTTTTAAAATTTTATTTATAGAATAAATTTAGTGTTATTTTGTATTTAATTTGTTAAATTTAGTATGATGGTTGTTTTTTGAGGTTAATCTAATGAAAGTTATTTGCAAATATTATTAGTGTCGAAATCATTTTTTTGAAAAAAAGGAATCAACTTTTTAAAACGAAAGTTTGGAGTCGCCACCGATCCTTTTTGATGAGGTGTGATCAGGTCACCTCAAAACGTGGTCGTTTTTCAATAAACAGATTGATTTATCAAAACAACGATTTTGATCTGCGAAAATTGGAAAAACGGGTTCGGGTGTCGATTACTTGCGAGGAAGGGTTATCACCCTCGTCACGCCCAAATTTGGTACCTAATTGATTATTCAGTGTCTTAATGTCAAAAATTAAAAATTTGACAAGAGTTTAAAATATGATCCCTTTTAGTATTAATGTTTTTTAAAGTATTTGGATGAATTAAAACGAATGTCAATGACTGTAACACCCTTTAACCCTAAACCGTCACCGGATCAAGGTTACGGAGCATTATCGGACATATTGGATAACTTAGAAATAATTCATAAATAAATAACATTCATAGCATAGTTTAACTTTTAAGTCTTTATAATAAACCCTCGAGACCCAAAATACGTATTAGGAGTGAAACGATTTTTTTTTTTAATTTCGGCAGCATTTTTGCTTATTTTGTATAAAACCCCCTGCAAATTCAAACAAAAAACAACCAATACCATATATACTATATAAACTTTTGTACCATTTCATTAGTATAAACATTAAAATACTAATTACCATTTTTTTTATAACAAAAGTCTTGTAACATTCTGATGTGATCAAAATAACACCTATGTACATGCCACTTTTAATTCAAAATATGGTACCTACTTATGAAGCTCTTGAGGATGTGATGAGATGAGGGATCTTCTAACCGACTCTACCTCTTGAGTCTAAGCTGTACCTCTGGCGTTAAAATTAAACGCGCGTAAAGCCGTAAAAAGACTTGGTAAGCACTACAAGAATAAATAGGCAAATAAATCCTATTAAAATATTATAATCCCATTTGATCAATATATATTTATATGCATATAAGTTTCTTTAGCTGTATCTTATATTAACAAAATTTAATTTATCATTATATAAGTTATAAAACTTACCTTAATACATTGATAATTCGCTTTGGTTCACAACTTATAACTTTAGCCCAAAGTAGACTTAATAGAACACACTAGATATACGGAACAAATACAGAAGTGCATTATTATGCACAAACGAACAGAGAGTACTAAAGTGCTATACAGAGAGCACAGATGTGCTAAACAGAGAGCACTTAACGTGCTAATAATAGAACGGAGAGCACTAATGTGCTAATAATCAGAGAGCGCGCTAGAGTTCCTTAATAGCATGCCACTAATATCCTAGTAGTTCTAAATTCATCTACTTGGGTATTAAAACTGAATTTCATACATTTAAATACTTTACATAAATATCTCGAAAAAGATTTCTCATTTCTTCATCATTACAATTTAGTGCATATTACACAATTCACAAATATCACATCTTTTTCACACATATACTTTTGTCACAACATTATTACTTAATGTTCAAACAATATAACTTCTTATATTCTCCAATTATAATTTTCTTTTCAAATTTCATAATTCCATAACCTATTATTATTATTATTATTATTATTATTATTATTATTTATTTACTTATAAATTTAAATATATACATATATATTACATTTTTATTTCTAAATAATTCTATACTACAATATAAGCATCTAAATAAAATTAATTTAAAAAAAAATCTTGTAGTACTTACAACAAAAAGATTGAGATGATGTCTTCCTTCACTCCTTAGCCTTCTCTTTTCCTTTTTCTTCAATTAGGTCCTCTCCTTTCTTTTCTTTCTCGTCAATTTCAAATAAAACATATAACATTTATATGTTAGAGAAAAATAATTAAATGAATTTCCTATGCTATTAAAAAAAAAATAAACATGTATGATATAATAAATTCATCATTTCTTACATTAACTTACATTTCAATTTATTTCATAACTAAAATTATTTCTATTTCTATTACAATCTATACTTTATTTTTATTTAAATTCTACTTATAACTTAGTTTAACTCCCAAATTTTTACTAATAAACCCCAATTTCAAACTTCTTATAATTTACTCCTTATTGCAATCTATTTCACAATTCAATCTTCTTCTTTTTTTCAATTCTAATTTGAATTTTTCATAAGTTCAATCTCTAATTTATCCATAAATTCAACATAAACTATATAAAAAAAAAGCTACTAACTCTCAAAATTTCAACATATACCTAATAGTATTTTGTTCTAGGATCATAAAAACTCAATAATTACAAGAAAATAAATTAAATTGACTTACCAAATTGAATTTGAACCCTTGAAATCCCAAATTTTCTTTTTTTCTTTTTCTTTCTCCCTTTTTCTCTATTTCGTCCCTGCTATTCTGTTTCTTCCTTCTATTCTGTTTCTTTACTTCACTTATGTTTTATATATTATATTATATATTATATTATTAATATATTATATTATATATTAATACTTAAATATTAAGTTAATATAATATATAATATATATTTTTATATAAAAAATATATTAGATTTTTTTTCTTTCAACATTAAACCGCCTCATTTTATAATAATGGTATATTTACCTATTTAGTCCTTTTTATTTTCTTCAATCTATAATTAAACTTTCACACTTATTTCAATCTAATCCTTTTTCCTAATTACTTCTAATTAAGTCGAATTCACCTAATCAAAACCTAATTAGACACACAACTAGCTTCGTAAATATTTATAATAAATATTTATGAATCCGATTTATCGGAACGGAGCCCCGAGAATGCATTTTTTTCTTTCTTTTCTCTTTTTATCAATTTAACTATATAATCAATAAAATTTTCCTATCAAAATTTTCATGCAGTATTCCTATCGTAATATAGGCTATGCCACATTATTAAAATAAATTTTCTTTCTAGATCGGATTTGTGGTCACGAAATTACTATTCCGATTTTACTGAAAATGGGCCATTACAAGGACCGTTTCATCTCAAGGTAAAATGTTATATCCAGTACGTTAGGACACAACATCTCGACCCTCGAGTATGAGCTTGCCTTCTATTTCATTTAAAACTCATGTATTTAAAAATTTAAAAGGATAATCAGTTACTTAGATCAAACGAAAAACCGAAACCCAATACGTTAGGACACGATTTCTCGAATTTCCAAGTACCAAATATTGCCTTTACTTGAAAAATCCAGACAAAAATAATATAAAGATAAAAAATGGAATAACAAAAAAAATTCGAATGAAAAATTAATTTAAATCGGGAGTGGGCAAATAAATACATGTACAACAAAATATTGAATGAAATAGTTTTAAAAATAAGACCGATAATAAAAATAATAGTAATAATAATAAAATGGTAATAATATTTAAAAAAGTAAATATAATGATAATAATAATAATAATAATAATAATAATAATAATAATAATAATAATAATAATAATAATAATAATAATAATAAAAAAAACGACATATTAATGATAATTGAAAATAATGATAATAATAATGAAAGTAATGAAAATAATAATAATAGAAACAATAGTAATAAAAGTAATAATAAAATAGAAAATAACAATGATACATTAATAATAATAATATACATGCTAATAATAATAACAATATAAAAAAAGAAAATAATACTATATTAATAAAAATAATAATAGTAGGTTAATAATAATAATAATAATAAGGTAAAAATAATAATAAAATAATAAAAATACTATTACGTTACTACTAATAATAATAAAAAAGAAAACAGTAATAGTATATAGAATAATAGTAAAAGTAATAATAAAAAAAAAATAACAATATTAAAAATAACACTCTCCCCTTTCCTTCAAAATCCGGCCATCGATCCGGCCTTGCTCCGGTACCGAACCTCCACGCGCCGCCATCGGCGTCACCGTACACGGCGGCCGGACCTAAAAAAAAACCTTTTTTCGGCAATTTCAAAATGGGTAAGTTTCTTCCCCTTTATTTTTACTTTCGTATGTAAAAAACAAAATAAAATTGAAAGATAAAATAAAATAAACAAAGTACTTAAAACGAGAATAGACGAAAAAATACCTCTTTTGCTTTGATTTTTGATTAATCTCGTGTATTTCTTGTATTGAAAGTCTCTATTCGAATCTCTCTCATTTTTTTTTCAAAAAAAGAACCCCCTTTTACAGTAGTTTTGAATGACTTTTATAGCCAAATTTTATAACTGATTGCCTCTTTCTTTTTGCAGGCAAGTGGGGTGATGGAGTTAGTGGGGTGGTTTAGTGGTTGGTTTGTTAATTTATTTGGTATTTTGGGCTCTGCTTATTGGGCACGGGCAAAATTTGAGTTCTACAATTAGTTAATTATAAATTTTCATCAAACCCTAAAATCTAAATTAAATATTAAAAAGTTAACACCATTACTTGTAGATATTAAATGTATAACTTTTGCCAAATACAAACACCATACTAGAAAAAAAATATTTTTTCCTACTTCTTTCATGTTTTAAAAGTCACTTAATTTTTTAAAAAACCTCGTATTTTTAAGTAATTCTTTTATATACTATGAATTACTTAATTTTTTTAAAAAAAAATTATATTTTAAGAAATGCTTTCATAGTGTAAGTAATTATTTAATTTCTTAAAAAAATTTCCCGTAAATTTTTTATATATTACGAATTATTTAATATCCTAGAACCTATTTATATTTTAAGTAATTCTTTCATGTTTTATGAATTACTTAAGTTTTTAAATAAAACCTTTAAAACATTATTTTGTTAAAAACCCAAGAAGGGTAAGATATGAAAATGCTGATGTTATCTCTTCTTCATATATAAGAGGCTTATATTTCCATGAAATCATGAAGGTGAAGTTGCAGTAGTTTGTGTTAGAGTAACTGATAAAACTACTAAGTTAGTTAATAATGGTTAGCTGTTAAAGAGTTTGTTAAGCAGTTGGTAGACTTTTTCTATATAACGTGCATGTACTACATGTTTAGAATAAATAAATAATATACAACAGTTTCTATATCGTATAGAATTCTTCTTGTTTGAGATATTGTTTAACATGGTATCAGACTACCATTGATCCTTGGCAAGATTATTTTTTTCTGTGCCTTTCATGTCTCGGCCTTCCAGCCCGTCTGCAGTTCAGTCCGGTGTCTCTTCGATGGCCTTCAGTCTGTCCGATGGAATGGTGGATAGTAGATTTCTCTCTACCAAGAAGATTAGTGTTCTTCTTGATGACACCAATTACCTGTTATGGCGTCAACAGATTTTCTTGGTAATCAAAACTTTCAAGCTTCAGCATTTTTTAGACTCACGCATTGTTACTCCTTCACAATTTATCACAGGTGCTGATGGAGTTCTTCAAGAAAATGTCGATTTTGTTCGGTTTGAGCAGCAAGACAGTGCTCTTGCATCTTGGCTTCTGTCGTCTGTAAGTCCAAGAGTCCTTCCTCATCTTATTGGTTTAGACACCAGCGCCCATATTTGGAATGCCATTACTGATCTTTATGGGAGCAAAACCACGTCTCGCCTGATGTTCTATAGGCGTGCTTTACACTCTCAGAAAAAAGGTGATTTATCAATGCGTGAATTTTTAGTCAAGATTAAGGGTTATTGTGCTAATCTTGCGAGTTGTGGAGAATCTATTAGTGATCCTGAGCATGTCACCGCTATTCTGAATGGGCTGCCCTTAAAATATGTATCTGTGATCACCATTATAACAGCCAGTCCCACACCCTACACTGTCCAGGGTGTCACTACGATGCTGCTGGATGCTGAGGCGCGACAACACTCTTCTACTTTTGAGATACCTGCTTCTGCTAATGTGGTTACTCATCCATCCTCAACACTAGAGGTTAAGTCTGAACCTATGCCTGCATATCGACAATCGTCTAGTACTCGTGGGCGAGGGCGTGGTCGAGCGTCTGGCTCGCGTTTTCAATGTCAGTTGTGTGGCAAACAGGGTCATCTTGTTGATCGCTGTTATTATAGGTTTGATGCTTCCTATAAAAGTGCTGGTTATAGACCACCCCAGTCTTCACACGCTAATGTTTGCATGTTTGGTGCAAGTTCACCCGTAGCTCCTTGGGTGGCACCTCTGACAGTACCTGCTCCCAATCCGCAATCAAGTTGGGTTTATCCATCTTCAACGCCAGCCATGCCTTGGTCAAATCCATTTGCTACACCTGTTGGCTCCTCGGTTAATACATCTAATTTGACTACACATCAACCTCAAGCATACATTGCCACACCTGAAACTGTTGAGGACAATGCCTGATACCCTGACTCTGGGGCCACGCATCATCTCACTCATTCGCCTACCTCTCTTGCAGAAAGCACACCGTACAAGGGTTTAGGTAAGGTTTATGTTGGCAATGGCGATGCTCTCCCTGTCTTGTCTTCTGGTCAGTCCTTTTTACTCTCTCGTTCTCGTCCGTTGTTCATGCGTTCTTTATTGCTTGTACCTGGCATCACAAAGAATCTCTTGTCTGTCTCCAAGTTTACCAAAGATAATAATGTAATCTTTGAGTTTCTTCCTTCATAGTGTCAGGTTCGGGACATGCACACGGGGGAGGTTCTTCTTAAAGGGTCGGAGTAGTATGGTTTGTACAAACTGCACTTGCCTGCATCTGGTGCATCCTACTCATCTGGATCCGCTTATGGCCTTCTTACTACCTTTTATGTACCTTTTGATATCTGGCATTGTAGACTAGGACATCCTTGTACAACCATACTTACAAAGGCTCTACTCAAATGTAACATTCCTCTTGGTGTTAATAAAAGCTCATTTCACTGTGTTGCATGTCACTTAGGCAAAGAGCACAAGTAGCCATTTCAGAAATCTACTACTGAGTATATTGCCCCGCTACAACTTGTGCTTGCTGATGTCTGGGGACCAGCCCCTGTAACTTTTAATCATTTTCACTACTATGTTGCTTTTACAGATGCCTATACACGGTACACTTGGCTTTATTTTTTGAAAACTAAGCCTGAAGTTCTTCATGTGTTTCCACACTTTCAAAGCCAAGCTGAAAGAGTCGTTGGCCATAAACTTAAAATACTTCAGCTAGATGGTGGTAGAGAGTTTCAAGTTTTGAAAAGTTATATTGCTCAGAGAGGGATTGTGCATCGTCTCACATGTCCCTATACCTCTGCCCAAAATGGCCTGGTTGAACGCAAACATAGGCATATTATTGAAACAGGGCTTTCCATGCTGGCTCATGCCTCTATGCTTCTCATCTACTGGAGTGATGCTTTTGCTAGTGCAGTCTACTTGCTCAACAAATTACCTTTCCATCCTTTAAACCATGCCTCACCACATGAAAAGTTGTTCAACACCACCCCAAATTATACTTTCCTACGTGTTTTTGGGTGTTTGTGCTTTCCTAACCTTAGACCTTATAATAACTACAAGTTACAGTTTAAGTCCACTCCCTGCACCTTTTTAGGCTACTCTCTATCTCATAAAGGATACCGGTGCTTAGACTCTTTTGGGAAGGTGTATGTTACTTGGCATGTCACTTTCCATGAAAAAGTATTTCCCTTTCAAATTAAACATGGTCAGCCTCCTACCTCTCTACCACAATCACAGTCTTCTTCAAAACTTCTAGTCTTATCGCCTACTCACATGTCAAGTCACTCACTAACCACATCCGGGCCTACTCACATGTCAAATCCCTCATCGCTCACATCTGCTCCTTCCCCCAAGAGTAGACCTCTGTCACCTATGTCTTCCCCTCATCTTTCCCCTCCCTATACAAACCCTTGCATTTCTCTTCCTTCATCGTCTGTTTCCCCGCTAGTCCCCTCCATACCTGATCCTCCAACCTCTAACACTCATCCTATGATCACTCGTAGTAAAGCCGGTGTTTTTAAACCAAAAGCCTATGTCATTGTTGCTCCGTCTTCACTTAGTGATGTTCCCACCGATATTCATGCTGCCATGTCTCATGCTTCTTGGAAGGCTGCTGTGAATAGTGAGTTACAGGCGCTCATTAACAACGACACCTGGCAGTTGTGTTCTTTACCAGCAAACAGACGAGCTGTTGGTTGTAAGTGGCTCTTTAAGGTGAAGACCAGGGCAGATGGTACTGTTGAGCGATACGAAGCCCGTCTAGTCGCAAAGGGGTTTTCTCAGAATGCTGGCTTAGATTACCAAGAGACTTTCAGTCTGGTCGTTCGTGCTACTACCATTCGCACGGTTCTTGCTATCTCCGTCATGAACAACTGGCCATTGAGACAGGTTGATGTAAACAATGCTTTTCTTAATGGGGAGCTGGCTGAAGATATTTACATTGACCAACCACCGGGTTTGAAGCTTCTGGTCCTAATGGAGAAAAGCTTGTTTGTAAGCTGAACAAAGCTCTTTATGGGCTACGCCAAGCTCCTCGCGCATGGTTTCAAACGCTCAGAAAGTATCTCACTGATCAGCTTGGTTTTCGGGCTGCCAAGGCAGATCCTTCACTGTTCATTCGTGCTGCTTCTGACAGTACTCTGTTGCTCATGGTTTATGTTGATGATATTATTCTTACGGGTGATTCTACTTCAGAAATTGACATAGTTGTTCAATTACTTCATACCAAATTTGCTCTCAAAATATGGGACCTCTTAATTTTTTCTTGGGTATCACTGTTGAGCGATTGTCTACAGGACTGGTTCTTAGCCAACAAAAGTATGTTCATGATATTTTGGCTCAAACAGGCATGTCTACTTCAGCCCCCACCCCAACTCCTATGGTAAGTTTCTCGAAACTGGTGGCAGATGATGCGAGTCCACTTCTAGCTGATGGTTCTCTGTATAGGAGTATTGTGGGCAAGCTGCAATACCTGTGTATCACTCGCCCTGACTTGGCCTATTGTGTCAACAAATTAAGTCAGTTCATGAATGCTCCACGAGAAGTTCATTGGAAAGCAGTTAAGCGAGTTCTACGTTATCTCAGTGGTACCGTTGATCATGGTCTCTTCTACTCCAGAGGACAGTTTCATCTCACTTGCTATTCTGATGCTGACTGGGCTTCTTCAGTTGAAGATAGACGATCCACAACTGGGTATGTGGTTTATCTCGGCCCCAACCCCATTGCTTGGTGCTCTAAGAAGTAGGCTGTTGTATCTCGATCAACATCCGAGGCCGAGTACAGAAGTCTCGCCAATTGTGTGTTTGAGCTGTTGTGGATCAAACTGCTACTGGGAGAAGTTGGAGTAGTCACTTGTCAAACTCCTGTAATTTGGTATGATAACACGTCCACTGTTTCCATGGCTGCCAATCCTACTCATCATGCTAAGGTCAAACATGTTGAAATTGATCATCATTTTGTCCGAGAGAAAGTGCTTGATGGCACGTTACAGGTCAACTATGTTCCTTCTGACAAACAGGTTGCTGATGCTCTCACAAAACCAATCACACCAAAGACGTTTGCTTCTGTTCGACAGGCACTACGTGTGTTGCCCAATGATGCTGCCTCTGTTCTCAAGAGAACAAAAGGAAAAAAAAGCCAGGAGAATGTTAGAGTAACTGATAAAACTACTAAGTTAATTAATAGTGGTTAGCTGTTAAAGAGTTGGTAGACTTTTTCTATATAACGTGCATGTACTACATGTTTAGAATAAATAAATAATATACAACAGTTTTTGTATCGTATAGAATTCTTCTTGTTTGAGATATTGTTTAACAGTTTGAACACTGCAAAGCTCAAGCAGCTGTTGAGAATGGTCCAAAAGAACAACCAAAGCTACAATGGATATGAAAGAAAAGAGTGAGGCACATGGAGATCACGTGGGCAATGACATTACCTCCATGGGTCACCTACAAAGAAAATCAAGAGGTCCACATGTCAAATCTCCACTCTAAAACCTTTTGTTTAGCATGGGATTTTTAATTATATTAAATTTCGATTAAATATTTTTATTTTAATTAATTATGGGTTTATGCCCCTCAACATTTTCACAATAATGTCGACAGCTTTATTAGGTAAAAGTTAAGCAGAAGCAATCAATTGGTTTCTTTGCTTGAATCGACGTTGTACATATAAAAATGACGGGCCGAGGACTTAAATAAATAAATTATTATTATTATTATTAAATAGATTATTTTACTTAGAATCAAACTAAATTAAATTGGAATAAAATTAAGATTTATTGTTTTTTAAAAATCATTTATTGTTTAACAAAATTAATATTTTTAAAATTTTTATAGTTATGTAAATTAAATTTTTTATTTGGAATTCAACTGTAATTGAGAAAAAAAATTTGTCAAGATATTTTATATATAATAAATGTTAACTCTATACTATTTGAATTTATTTATTTCTCTTTAATAATATGAAGACTAAATTGATTCAATCTCTATTATATAGAGATCTTCAAGGTATTTTAACAAAAAAAAAAAAATCATTTCCCCCACAAGTTATCGAAGTGAAAAATATATTATTTATTACAAATTTATAAAGAATCAAATAAAAAATATAAACTCAAATATAGCTTTAATTAAAGTATAAAAATGATTTAAGTTTAAATTTCACTTTATTAATTTTATATAAAATTTTCTGAACGGAATGGGTGCATAGTGAATTTAAGACATTGATTCAATTAGAATGTTTTAATTATGGTATAGATGATTCATGTAAAAGTTGATGTCTTCAACCTTCGAGACTTTAGTTTTATCACGTCATATTTTGGTCTAGCTTTCAACATATTTCAAACATTAATCTATTCATCTGTGCATTGTAATAATCAATTGAGTAAGCTACACTTATAGTCAATAAATTATCAATAAGTATATATTTTGACCATTTAATTATGAAATGTTATAAGTTGGTCACTTAAATAATCGAAATTGATTATTTAAGTCACCCATTTGTTAACTTGCTTGCGGATGTCAACATAGACTGTTAAATCATTGTTCTTCAAATATATTTGGATAAGCTACACTATTAGTCATTCGATTATTAGTTAATTTTTATTTTGATCATTTAACTATGAAAAGAAAATGATCACAAATAGATTGATGACATGACATATTTGCTTATAGACTTAATAACTAATTTAGTCCTTAAATTATAACTCAAAATATCAATTTGTTACTTTTAAAATTCTTTTAACAGCAAAAAAAAAATCTAAAAAAAAAAGAAGGTATGAAAATCCATAATTTATTTATTTCTTGAAATTATATTTAAATATAATTAAAATTATAAAAATGTTTTGAAAAGTTTTCTTAAAAAAAAAGAAAAAAAAAAAGAGCTTTAAACCCATTATCCAGTTACACAACTTTCCACTGTATGATTCTTTTCTTCTCTTCATTTGACCATGAATGTGTACTTTTTTTTTTTTGACAGATGGTCCTCGTTTCGAAAGTAAGTTGAAGATGATACCTTTGAAGGAGGAAAGAATGTAATGTTAGAATGTCTTAAACCGTACCAAAGAAACAATTCACTCAAAAGGGGGAAAGGGGAGGAAAACAAATGATGGTATACATGTTTGGTTTGATCATCTTTATTTATTTCTAATGAAAATTTAAAGTTTATGTTGGGTATTTAATTTTATAGAAATTCAGAGTGTAGTATGAAAGATATGTTTTTGGTAAATTAAGAGTGCATGGAAAAGGGGAATTGAGTGATTAAAATTAAGAGGTATGGAAATTTTATATATATATATATATATATAATAATGACAACTTACGGATAGTTGATACAAATTAACTTCAATTGTAAGGATGTAATTATTTAAACCAAATGGAGTTAAAAGGGAATAAAATCGATTTTTGTTGGTTATTTTATGTAAAAAATTATATAATATGCGAGTTCTCATCGTTTTAGAGACTTTCTTTAATGTTTTCTTTGGGGCAGAGACCGAAAGAAGAAAGCTGAAGAGGAAAAGATTTCTACAGTCAGCGATATTTTCCTCTCACATTTCTCTTCTGAGATCTGAAATCTAAAAAGGGAACACCTAAAATGCAGGACCCGCCAAGTCTAGACCCCAACCCCGATCCACCATTCCCCTCCAATGCATCATCATCCACCACTCAAACCACGCCCTCCTTCCCCAACCCAACCTCATTTCGAGGCTCTTATCACAGGCGAGCCCATTCCGAAGTCCAGTTTCGGATCCCTGACGACTTGGGTCTCGTCTCCGACCCCTTCGAAGGGTTGGGATCCGAAGACGACTTGTTTTGCACTTACGTGGATATTGAGAAGCTGGGAGGATCATCCAAGGGGTCGGAAGATGGAGGAGGGGCTGCCGGGTCTTCCAGTGGTGGTTCGGGTCGGAACCCGGAGGGAGAGGAAATGAGTGGCGTGCCGGGGAAGGGAGAGAGGAATCATGGAGGAGGGAAAGGAAGGCATAGGTATAGTAATTCGATTGATGGGTGCTCGTTAATGGAGTCGATTGAAGCTAAGAAAGCTATGTCACCTGATAAGCTTGCTGAATTGTGGACTATTGACCCAAAGAGAGCCAAAAGGTTTGTGGAATTATTTCCTTTTTCCCTCAAACTATTTTTTTGGGCCATTTTAAAGTGAATTTGAGCCTGGGGTACTTATCAAATTGTAGTAGAAGTTGCAAGTTTGGAACTTTTTTAGAAAAAAAGTAAATCTTTTTGTTGTTTAAAGAAATTATATTTTTAGTTTATACGAGTTTTTTTTCTTCTTTGGTTGGTTTATTCCTTTTCTTTTCATGGGCATTTTGATTGTTTTATCGAAGTGTTTTTTTTTTTTTTTTTTTTTCTCTTAATGATGAAGTTTACTTTTTCCCCCTTATGTTTTGGGTGCTTCTGAATGGAGTTTTCTAGGAACCCCAAGCAAGGAATTTAAATAGTTGGAACGTGAAAAAAAATTACGGGGAGGTTAGAGTTTGAAAGAAATTGAGAGTTGGAAGGTACGCATTTGAGAATTTGGAGAGTATGGGTTTATATTTATGGATCATGAATGGTTCCTAGCTAATGTTCTTGTTTCATGCGTTCTTTGGACTTATGGTTTTGGCTATCATTTTTTACAAGTAATGCTTCAGTTGACCTTTCTCACCCTTTGATTGATGCGATTCTCATTATTTTAGGGCCGTAATGTATTTTTACTAAACAAATTCATGTGAATTACAAAGTTTCTTTTTATGCATGCTTTTTTAGGGATTATTTGTGCTGTGTGTTTGGCTTCTTTCGTTGGACAGTGCAATATGTTTTTCTTATATATATATATTTTTTCATGATTTGTTTTGTACTATGATTCGGAGATGGCATAAATGCTTAATGAAATACTGTAGTCAGAAGTGCCGAATCCAACTAACATAATTCTAATAGTAAATCAAATCTTGTATTGCATAATCTATCGCCAAGTATATCTTTTGCTTGTCTAGGGGAATCTCAACAATATATGGGCTGTTTCACTATCTAATGCTGTAATGGTATAGTCATGAGTAGGTCATATTTTATGTCTGTCTCATTGAACATTTTCTCCATAAATACTGGCATAGTTTAGCTTCAATTAATCTGATAGAGTTGTTCCTGATTGTAAACTTATTGAGCTTGTCACTCTATCTCCTTCTAAAGGATTTTTTTGCGTAATAGTTTTATCCTTCTCTCTTTAAAGTTTGATAATCTGTTTTGTAATATATACCTTTTTATCATGGCACACCCTGCCTTTATGAAGTGTTAATTTTGAAGTCTGGTCCTGTGACCATATTCTGTGCAGGACAAATATGCAACTATCATTAGATTAACTAAATATGGTGAACTTCACTTAAACATCAATAAAATGACTTATTGAACGTTATGGATTTCATTGAAATCATAATTTGAATGTTTCTATATCTCGCACATTTGAATACTGTTGGTTTCATTTAAGTTCAACTTTTTGTGCAAAGGAGCTGTCTTTCCAAACTTCGGAACTTAGAATAATGGGTTGGGTTATGTCATGTGCGAACAGATTTCTACATTTGGGATGTTTTAACCTTTTTCCATTCACTATTTTCTAGCGTTTGAGAGCTTCTAAACTCTAATCCTGTTAGTTATAAAATACTGACAAGGTGTATCTTGCCGTAAATGCATGAGCATTGGATGAGGTGGATGAGCTAGAGCTGTTCTCATCTCTCTGCTCAACACTCCTGAAAACTTAGTGCAAATTTTTCTCTCATAGATTTGATAAACTCATTAAATGGTCAGATTTGTGTTTACTTTTAAGTTTTGCTAAGAAAGTACGTAATTTGTGTAGGATCATTGCAAATCGGCAGTCGGCTGCTCGCTCTAAAGAGAGGAAGGCCCGGTATATATCTGAACTGGAGAAAAAAGTTCAAACACTTCAAACAGAAGCAACTACTCTTTCTGCACAACTAACTCTATTCCAGGTTCTAAAATATGCATACCTGTCTAGTTACATAACTTATGAGATTGTTTGTTGTGGTGATTATTTCCATTCCTTTTTATGAGAATGTCGTATCTACAAATTAAACAATTAAAATTTGACAATTCTACTTTCTAATAAATCAATAGCTTTTTGCAGCTGGAGGCTTTAGTTCTTTTTGCAATTGAGAGCCCTCTTTCTCTGTGGATGTAGTTGCATATGCTTCTAACTCAATAAAGGCATCTTATTTTTCTGGATTTGCCACTAGTTTTGATGTGTTCTGTTTTATGTTGATTTAATGCTTCTATATTGATTATTACCTGAATGTTAATAGTCTTAATTCTTGTGTTCTTTCTAGAGAGATACAACAGGCTTAACTACTGAGAACACTGAGCTTAAGCTTCGGCTACAAGCTATGGAGCAACAGGCTCAGCTACGTGATGGTACGCACTGTCCAGACTATTTTAGTGACCAAGTTTTTTCCAATATGGGATGCTCTCATTAGTGTACACTCACTTGTCCATGGACATGTTTATTTTCTTCACAAGTTGAGCATTTTTTTTACCACATCTAAATGATATTTGATAAGAAACAAAACAAACTGGCACCAGAGTAGTCAAAACCAGGGGTGTGCATTTTAAATAGTGTTCTAGACATTAATTTTAGAGCTCAAGCTTTAGGCACCATTAGTGATTGTCCATTTGCATGTAGGTATCTAGACATGGTTCTATCATGTCCCTGGTATTTCATTTATAAAAAGTACTGTAGAGAGTTGTTAACTGTATATGGCTTTCTTGTTGTCCATTTCTGGCTACAGCTCTAAATGAAGCGCTGAAGAAGGAAGTAGAGAGGCTCAAGATTGCTACTGGAGAAATAACAACACCCACAGATACCTTTAATTTGGGAATGCACCATATGCCATATAACCAGTCTTCTTTCTTTCCTCCCCAGCCAGAGCATATGCGAGTTGACACCCAGAATATACAAATGCCACCATTTCATCCCTTGCGATCTAACATGTTGACACCTAATCAATCCGTGGTAACTTCCTCAAACTCACAAGCCTTTGCCGATATTATGCAGCAGGATCCTCTTGGTCGATTGCAGGGGCTTGATATCAGCAGCAGGAGTTCCCACTTAGTGAAATCTGAAAGCCCCTCAATTTCTGCCGGTGAAAGCAGTGGAACATTATAATACAAGTTTTGCTGGTCTACACCTTGCTCTGCTCTCTTAGTTGGATTGTTCATAGACTGACCTTGTTGACATCAAAAGGTACTATTTGTTTGGAGTCGATTCTTTTAATGTGATTGGAATTTTAGTTTTTCTGTAGCTTGGCTAGGTCATTAGATGTTCTAGATTCTTTTTTTCATGGAATTCAGATTTTTTTTTTTTTTTGGAGCAATGTTGTGGGAATAGAGGTTTGATCCTTAGGAGTAGATTAATGCTACATCGCTGGTGGCTTCCATTGTATTGTCTGTTAAGAATTGTTTTAAAGTTGTATTGCTGCTGAATTTCTTTTAAGTTGTTTTTATTTGTTTCAGTCGTTCACTCACTCTCCTTTCCAAAAGGATATGCGTGCAACTGTATATGGCTATCTGATTGTTGTGCCTTTGAGTTTACTATTAACCTTTATGATTTTAGAGTCATTTGTAGCTCAGATTAAACTAGTGTAAGTAGACTCCTAAGAAATGACTCGCATCCAGTTTAATGCTTTTGTGTTACCTTATAAAATGTTCACTCATGTACATAACTCAAATTCGGGTGTGAATTCCAGATTTGGATTTGTACCCAACACATGTATATTCAATTCATTTAAAATTTTCTCTGTAATTAGAGGGTTTTTGGAGAGGGTTAAATCCCCATATTCATGCCAGAGCAACATAGATAAAGTTCTGGAGTTTATCAGCATTTTGTGAATGAGAAAAAAACGCTTCATGTTGTAAATTCAATAATGGACAATAGAAAGCTGATATGATACCATTCACCGGAGAGTTTTTTATTTACACACTGCGGTGGTAACAAACTATTAACAGGTTTCATAATACTCTCTTATGCCAGCTAATTATCAAGCAAAAACAGCTTAAAAAGACTAACAAATAGAAAACAAAAGCTAAAGAAGTGGTCAAAGAAAGCCAAAAATCAAGTAATAATCAAAGACTTGTTCATCGCCAATATGCCCGTCTTAAGGTAGGCAATGTGCAATGACGCCTAGTTTGATTAGAGGACGATCAAATGTTGTTTTCCCTAGTGGCCTGGTGAATGCATCCACATCCGTAGCGTGAACATGGATAACATTAATCTATTCATGCAAGACCATACTGCGAACGAAGTGAAAGTCCATAACAATATGTTTCATGCAGTTGCAAATGATAGGACTTTCACATAAGTAACTCTAACATGATCACACTAGATTGCTGGAGATTTCTTTAGCGGGGTGTGAAGTTCTAACAATAGGTTTTTAACCCAAGTAGATTCAATGACAACATTGGCAACAAAACGATACTCTGCTTCAGTTCAAGAGTGAGCAACAATATGTTGCTTCTTAGATGACCAAGCAATTGAGTTAAGGCCAAAGAATATAATGTTGCTGGAGGTTGAGCTATGGTTATAATATCGTCTACCCATTCAACATCAGAATATGTATACATACTGAAGTTATCGCTTCAAATGATATAGAAGCCATAATGAGAGGTACCACGAAGTTATCTAAGTATCCTTTTAGTTGCCTTCCAATGTGACTAAGAGGGTGCATGTGTCACGGGCTTAGGATTTTCGCGTCATAATCCGTGTGGCTTTAGGCAGTTTCTTTGCTCCCAAAAATGCCTAAGTCAGCCTTACTCTCACTATATGAGGATTCAACAGAATTCCTCCACAAAAACCAACACAAGCGAAAACAACTTAAAGCCAAACGAAGATGATCGAAGAACGAAATAAGAACAAGCCACAGAAAACTAAGAATGCAAGAGAGAGAAATTTGAGTGAATGCTCTCAAGAATTCTTATTGCTTAAAACTCCAGTGATTTACAATTAGGGGAGAGGCCTCTATTTATAGTTGAGCCTCTCCAATTTCAACGGTACAGATCAAAGTACATCAACGGCTACAATTAAAAATATCTACAAATCAAATCTCTAAGATTATAGAATCATATTTTCTAATATTACATATCATATCTAAGATTGCATATCTTCGAAGATTATGTTTCCATATGTGTCACGCTTTGTAGATAGACCTTCAATATCTTCAAGCAACGGGCTAGTCCGATTGGGCCAAATGATCTCCTTGGATTTGATGGATCGCACAAGTGTGCCATGGTTGCGGGCTCCCATGCGCAACCCATGACATTCTCCCCCACCAAATCTAGAGACGCCCTCATCGCGTCCTCCGCATGGAGCTAGTCTATCTTGTCTTGGAATTGCCACAAAGCTTCGGCAGGTTCCCAGCTTGTTTCACTATCGGGATATCCTTTTCACCAAACTAAGTATTCGTGTCGTGGCCAATGATACTTCTGTCTAGTCACTTGGCCTGCCTCGATGTTTTCAACTTCTAGATCATAGGCGACCCTTACCCCTATTGGAGCTCGTTCGGACTTGCCTCGATTTGGGTCTTCTCCATCTTCATGGAATGACTTAAGCATACTTACATGGAACACTGGGTGGACTTTGAGCTTTACAGACAGCTCAAGCTTGTAGCCCACTTTACCTACCATTTTCACAACTCGAAAGGGTCCCTCATATCGTCGTACAAGCCCCTTATGCAAACCATTATGTTGCAGAATCAAGTGTAGTTTGGCAAGGACTGAGTCACCAACTTGAAATTGCACATCCCTTCGATTCTGATCCGCCCACTTCTTATTGCACTTACTTGCCTTGTGTAGACAAGCTCTAACTAAATCTTTTTTCTCTTGCCAATCTCTTGCAAATCGATAAGCTGCTGGATTTGGTCCCGCATAGCGAGTTGCAACAGCATTGGGTGTAAGTGGTTGTTTCCCCATTACTATCTCGAATGGACTCTAGTTTGTCGTCCCACTTTGTTGTAAGTTATATGAAAATTGCACTACATCCAACAGCTTTGGCCAGTCCCTTTGTGTGGCACTCACATAGTGCCGAAGATACATCTCCAAAAATGCATTCACTCACTCTGTTTGCCCGTCGGTTTGTGGATGCATGCTAATGGAAAAATTCAAGTCTGAGCCTATTAAATTGAACAACTCCGTCTAAAACTGGCTCGTGAATCTCCCATCTCGATCGTTGATGATAGACTGTGGTACTCCCTAATATTTCACCACATGTCTAAGGAACAACCGAGCTGCATCCTCAGCAGAGCACTCTTTGGTTGCAGGGATAAAGGTTGCATACTTTAAAAATCTGTCCACCACAACAAAAATGCTTGCAAACCCACAATAAAGTCTATGGATAAACTATCTTATGGATGCTCCGAAATGGGCAAAGGTTGTAACAAACCAGCAGGAGTCTTCAACTCGACCTTATCTTGTTGGCACACCAAACAAGTTTTTACATAGACCTCCACATCATCACCCATGTGAGGCCAATAAAATCGATCCTCTAAGAGAGCCAAAGTGCGGTGCATACCTGAATGGGTAGCCCATCTTGAATCATGACATTCCTTCATGACTTTCTTACGCAAATTACCATGTTGAGGCACATATAGACGTTGCCCCCGAGTGTATAGCAATTCTCCTTCGAGCCAAAACTACATCGTTTTTCCATCTTTGGCAAGCTTAATCAAATTCTTGGCTGTAGGATCGTGGGACAATCCTTCTCGAATACGCTCTAATAAGGGACTATTGGGTTGGCTCATCGTTGCAAACTCTATTTTTTGGCTAAGCGCATCAGCCACAATATTGGCACTTCCCGGCTTGTATTCCATTCTAAAATCAAACTTCGTTAGAAAAACCTGCCAACGAGCCTGCTTGAGGGATAGCTGTTTCTGAGTTAGGACATAACTATTTAAAACATTATTAGTGAATACTACGAACCTGGAACCCAGTAAATAGTGCCTCCATGTGCGCAAACAATACACTACAATGGTCAACTCTTTTTCGTGGACTGTATATCTTTACTCCATTTTATTAAGCTTCTAACTCTTTAAAGTAGTTGGATGCCTATCTTGCACCAATTCTCCCCTAATCGCATAGTTTGAGGCATCCGTGTGTACCTCATATTCTTTTGAAAAGTCTGGTAAAGCAAGTACAGGCTTACTCGTCATTGCTTGCTTTATTTGGTTAAAGGCTTTCTCGCGCCAAGGATCCCAATCCCACATTTTACCCTTTTTCAAAAAGTCCGTTAAGGGTGCAGTGATCTTGGAGTAGCCTTTAATGAAGTGCTGGTAGTAATTTGCTAACCCGAGGAAAGACCGTAACTCCGTCACCTTGGTTGGTGGCTCTCAATAGGTAATGGCTCGAACTTTGATCGCATCTATTCGCATCATGCCACCTTCTACAATATGGCCTAGAAAAGGCACTTCTCGTTGGGCAAATAAGCATTTCTCCTATTTGACATATAGCTCATTTTCCCACAGGGTTTGGAACACCTCCCTCAAATGTTCAACATGCTCCTCAAGTGACTTACTATACACTACAATATCATCAAGATAAACAACAACAAAATGATCTAAGAAGGGTTGCAATACCTTATTCATTAAGGTGCAAAATGTGGCCGAAGCAATTGTCAACCTGAACGACATCACAAGGAATTCAAAAGACTTGTACCGAGTCACATAGGTAGTCTTAGGCTCATCCCCTTCGGCTACTCTCATTTGGTGGTACCCCGATTGCAGATCCAACTTAGTAAACCATCTCGCACTACCAAGTTGATCTAATAAATCTATAGTAAGAGGAATGAGATACTTGTTCTTCACAGTGATCTTGTTCAAGGCTCTATAATCGATGCACAATCTCAAAGACCCGTCATGCTTCTTTTGGAACAGCACCGACGCACCAAATAAGGCTTTAAATGGTCTAATGAACCCAACATCTAAAAGCTCCATCAACTGCTTTCACAATTCTTAAAACTCAGGCGAAGACATTCGATATGAGGCCCTAGCTGGTGACTAAGTATTGGGCGTCAACTCAATCTTGTGGTCCACATCCCTCTTTGGTGGCAACTTTTTAGGCAATTCCCTTGGCATTATGTCTTGAAAGGACTTCAACAACTGGCTCACCTCCTTTGGAGTTTCCCCCTCAAATTTCTTATATGAATTGTCCTTCAAGGTGGCTAGATAGGAGACTTCCTCTCTACGCACTCCTTTAGCGAATTGGATTACCGACAATATTTTTCCCTCTATGTTTTATTTTCTTTTCATTTATACCATACATGGATGGTTTTGATCAGAGATCACCATGTAATTACTAGAGGGACAAATACCCACATTAATCTGGTCAAGTAGGCTTAATCCAACTACAAAATCATAGTCATCAAGTAAGATTATCTTAATGGTTGTTTCGCCGATCTACTCACCAAGTTTGAGTTCCACCGTTTTTGCTACACCCGTTATGGGAATACTTTCTGAGTTCACCGTTTTGATTTGACCCGAATCTTCCTCAATTTTAAGACCAAGTTCTTTCGCCATCTCTTTGGACATAAATAAATCGGACGCACCAGTATCAACAAGTGCATTCAATCATCGGCCAGCCACGATGATATCCACAAATATTAACCCAGTACTCGCCTTATCTTTGACACCACCCAATATCGTACTAAGACTTTTGGTTTCGTATTCGGCCTCTTCGCGTGCTTCTATGGAATTAAAAGTGACTTTTTTCGACAATCCCTCATCCTAAGTAGGCCTTGAAAAAGATAGCATCTAATTGGCCCTTTCTTATCTTATGGCTTACCTTGACTAGCCCTTGGGCCTTCGCCGTTCTTTTCTACTTAATCTTTGTCTTCCTCGCCATTGCCTTTGGGTCTTGCCCAATAGTCGTTCTTCCACGTTTCTCATCCGTAGACCTACTTCGCCACCACAAGAGAGCCATATTAATAAAGTAAATTGAAGCAATGTTTACCTTGGTGGCATCATCCTCAATCCCCATTGCTCGAAAATATTGTTTCAATTCCCACAAGAAGTTATCCACATTTCTCGCGGACTTAGCCTCTTTGAACTTCTCGGGTTTTGGAACATCCACATGACATTGCTTCGGTCTCGAAGCCAACATCCCACTTCCTAGGGCAACATTATAGATAGTGAGCTCCCCCTTAAGCTCAACAATCTCCTCTTTCATGGCAGTCACCAGAGCTTCAAAAGATTCGTCCCTTATCGTCAATTTGTCTGAAGTGGATCTGAGAATGTCCAACACAAATTCCTTGCTATCTTCCCTCAGTTCCTCCATACGGGTCAGGATCACTTCAAGTGTCTCCTTTATGTCACCAACAGACTCCTCAATATTGACCACTCAAATTTCCAAGCTTGACAGTATGTCTCTCGATCGAATAGCCTTTCTAGGCTTCCTACGGGTCTCCATTAGCTCATTCTCACCAACTTCTTTCGACATCTTTTAACAGTTCTTTTACAAACCAAGCTTGGATACCAACTGTCAAGGATTTATGATTTTTGCCTCACAATCCGTGCGGCTTTAGGCAGTTTCTTTGTTCCCCAAAATGCCTAAGTCAGCCTTACTCCCACAATATAAGGATTCAACAGAATTCCTCCATAAAAACCAACACAAGTGGAAACAATTTAAAGCTAAATGAAGATGATTGAAGAACAAAATAAGAACAAGCCATAGAAAACAAAGAACACAAGAGAGAGAGAAATTTGAGTGAATACTCTCAAGAATTCTTATTGCTCAAAACTCTAGTGATTTACAATGAGGGGAGAGGCATATATTTATAGTTGAGCCTCTCTAATTTCAACGGTACATATCAAAGTACATCAACGGCTACGATTAAAAGATATCTACAAATCAAATCTCTAAGTCATATCTAAGATTGCATATCTTCGAAGATTATGTTTCCATATGTGTCATGCTTTGTAGATGGACCTTCAATCTCTCCAAGTAACAATCCAATCTGATTGGGCCAAATGACCTCATTAGAACTTGATGGATTGCACAAGTGTGCCATGGTTGCAGGCTCCTATGCACAACCCATGACACATGCATATATTTAGAAAGTTTGTTGATAGAGAAACTAATGTCAAGTTATGTAAAGGATAGGTATTGAAGTTTACCTATTATATGACGAAAATGGGTTGCATTGATTAGTAGTGCACCATCAATAGTGCAAAAATCTTGGTGTTGCTCATGGGCATCTTGGACAGATAGCAATTTTCCATGTTTTCTTCAACTAGTAGCTCATTGATATAGTTTGTTTGAGAGAAAACGAATCTATTAAGTTGTCTGAGAACCTCAACACTCAAAAAAGTAAGTCAATGAACTAAGGTCTTTAATTGAAAACCTTGTAGAAAGTGAGGAAATAACATTGTTTATGAAAGATGGCTTATAGCCTGTGATGATGATGTCGTCAACATAGACAAGTAGGTAGACTATTGCTTGAGGTTGAATCTATGATTGTAGATAGTTGCGAGTTAAGCCAGTGGCGTATGTTTCGGTCCATAAATAGCTTTGCATAACTTGCAAATATGATAAATGTGAGGTTAAGACATATATACCTTTTTTTTCTAGCTGTCTTGCAAGAAGGCATTGTTGGCGCTAAGTTTACATAAAACCCAGTTGTGTTGAATAAACTACTAAATTGAATATTGTATGAAAATCCACTCTAGGTCACTGAGTGAACCCTTTTGCAACAAGACGAGCCTTAGATGAATTGATGAGTTCATCTACTTATTTTTTTCTTTTTTCTAAACAATCATTTTTACCGCACAATATTCTTCATAAGGTCATTAGAAACTAATCCCCAAGTCTAGTTTTGTTGCAATGTATAACTCAACTTTCATTGCATTTTGTCACTTAAGTGTTTGTTGGCTTGGGCAAAAGTTTGAGGAGTGTTGCTTGGATGAAGAAGAGCCATGAGATAAAAAAAAATGTCTTATGAATGTTATTTTGGGAACAAGTTATCACTCGATTTAATGGATTAGCTGACAGATTTGGTTCAATGAGAGATGTTAGTGTTAGTTGTGGTGGTCCTAGTATAGTTAGTAGAGGGTGAGGTAGATATTAGCTAAGGGCTATTATTGGAGTCGGAAGAGTTGGATTGATTCTGTCATGGTATTCGACAAATAAATAATAAGGAACCGATTGAGTTTTTGATGTTGTGAAGCATGGATGGGTTGGATTCTGATAGGAGAGAGGTTTTGGTTCCAAGTAGCATGATTGTCAAGAAAGAATATAGTAGGTGAAGAGGATGTACCTATGCAAGATTCATTGGAGCATTGCTTAGGTGAGGGTGGCATCATTGAGTGACCTGTGAATGAGGAGGGGGTGTTTGTTATTGGTTTTAGGGTAAAAAGAGCATCATACAGTACCAAATAATGAATGACATTCAAATAATTAAATCGAAGTGCAAAACATTCATACAACTACGGGCCCAACTAGCCAAATGATGTGCAACAGAATTAGCAATACGGTTAACATATGAAAAAGAAATAGAAGTAAATGTACTAATAATGCTATCAACCTTCAAGGTGCACACCAAAAAAATATAGGTTTGTGCTTTTCAAATGGAACTTGTTGATCACAGTCATGGAGTTGCCCTCGATCATGACATCAAAATAGCCTCCACCCTTGGCAAATTTGAGAGTCATAATGAATGTCCTCACCTCTACTAAGTTCACAGAATAAATGTCTCTAAGGGTGTTTGTTGTTGATTTTATGGAGATGGGACTTGAGATGCTTGAACTAAAAATAAACTAGGCAAGGGTAATTCAAGAGTTGGTATTGAAGGGGTAATATTTGTATATGAGGAAGAATTAGACGTGGGCATATCCCATGTTAAGATTTTAAAGTTTTGTTTCATATGGACAAATATATTTTGATAAGGGAAGACTATTTCAAAAGAAATATACATCATTGGACAAATATGCTTTCGAGGAAATTTGATCATAGCATTGATGGCAGTGATCGATGGTAGAGAAACCCACAAAGACAAATGGTTTATACTTGAGATCTAGTTTACTTATCAGCATATGTCTAAAGTCAAGGGTAGCAAACTTCTTTAGCTATGTTATGAGTCGGGTCGGCCTGATTAATTTTTTAAGTTCGAATTTAATTTGACCTAAAAAATGTGTTTATTTTTTTGTCTAAATCCGACTTAATTTGAGAAAGATAAACCTTAGCTCAACCCGAATCGTTCGTATTTAAATTTTTTTAGATTAACTTTTATTTAAAAATAATTTAAAAAAATATAATACACTAAATAAATTTAAAAAAGCTAAAATAAAAATTTTCTAAGACATTAAAAATATTTATATTAAAAAACACGAACAAATATAATAAATATTTTATTGTATTAAATATAATTTTTAAAATTTTATATTTTGGGTTGAGTTATTTAGTTGGGTAAATATTTTTTAGGTTTTAGGTAAAAAAGTTTAATTGTTATTGGATTAGTGATTAAATATAAATATAAATATAAATATATAATTATTATTTAACATATATAATCAATATAATATTTTTTATAACATAATATATACAGGATGAGCTCGGGAAAAAATCTTGCCCAAAGTTCCGCCCATATAAAAAACGAACATTAAATTTTACTTAGCCCCATTTTTTGAAATTTATATTTTTGTTTAAATCCTTTAATTTTATAAACTATTAATGACCTGTAATTAAGATTTTTGTTGACAGGCAAAAGACCACGAGGAAGGCTTCATGTAACAGAGTTCTAGCTATTTTCACTATATGTCTATGTCCTTACAAAGTGCTTCATGTCTTGAGAGACAAGATTCAAATCAAGGCTTTTGTATTTTTCACCATCAGTGGAAAAAGAAAATATTTTTGTATTATAATGTTTTTCCATTAAAAATGATCTTTTACGTCATTTTGGGTGTTAAGAGTATAAAACCAAATGTATTCTGAAAATTAGTCAACAAAAGGATAAGATTGTAGAGACTCTATCAACAAACTAATTACTTAAAAAAGTTTAAGTGATGAGCTTTATTGATTGAGCAAGAATTATAGAAATGCAATTTTTCCTTGGCTGAATAAGTCAGAGAGGATTTATTTGAAACATTAATATAGGGATGCCCAAGACAATGGTGTCATGTTATATGGTTGGGGTGCTTTGGTGTCTGAAAACAGTTGTGGAGATATAGTTCCTAAAAAGTTAGGCCAACCAAGGGGCTACTTTTTGGAACCATTGAGATGGTCAAAGAGATCATAATCATGCACCAACACTAAAAATTATAATTTTTACGTCGAGAATTTGATATTATCAATTAATTTTACGGGTAGTTGAAAAGCGGAGTTAAATTGTATAATTATAGTGTGGCTACTAGTGGCGTCGATATTGAAAACGAAATTATTGGTAGAAGCCATTTAGAACAACGACTATGGGAGAGGTAATGGGGGTGAAGAAATAGATCTAGCTCGTATGAGCGTTGATAGTTGATAGTTCTAATACCATGTAAACTCAAAAATAGGTAATAGAAAACTGATATGATTTTGTGAGGTGTGCCTCGCATTTATTAAACAGTTTACAAACACTTATCGAAGACAGACACAACTAACCTTATAATAAAAGTAATTTATTCAAACAAAAAACAACCTATTAAAAAGATTAACAAATAGAATTAAGAATCGAAGTGTTGTTAAACCTCAATACATATTACCTTAGTTTTACGTTCAGAGAGTGTGTTTTACATAATCAATATCCAGAACATATTTTTGCAGTAGCACACAAAATCAAGGCTTCGGTCATCAAAACGAAACTACCTTGCCACCTTATAAGGGGTGAAGCTGCCCTACAAAGTGAACTTCCAATTAAATGCACATGGCTGAGGGGTGAACAAATTTTAGTTAGAACTGATCTATGTTGGAATTTGGCAGCCCCCCAAGTGGGTCTGTTTTTGTGGTTGATGATGTCGGAAAATGACTATTGAGTTAATGGTCCCATGACCATTGAAGATGTCTGTTTGAAGTGGGACTAAGAGAGACAATCCCTTGAGAAGGGCATTCTCATTGGCACCAAAGACAGCTACATTTGGATATAAATCCACATGACCTTTCTTTTTTGTGGATCTTATTTCAAGCTTTCTCTTATGGCTGAAGAGTTTTATGGTCACATATCTTAATCTTTACTGATATAAAGAGGAATAAGAGAAGGAAAATCTGAACCAAGCAAAGGGACCAATTTGTATAAAGATTAATTGAAGAAATCTTCGTCATTGTTCTAATTAAAAATCCAAATCTAGCTTTTTATTATTCCTCTTCCATTCGTCTCTGATAGCCAAACAAAAAAAAAAAACCAACAAAAACGACAATGCCCCCATGCAGGATCGAACTACAGACCTTCAGTTTACAAGACTGACGCTCTACCACTGAGTCCAAATATAATTTATTTCTACAATTTGTAAACCTCAATAAGCTTTCTCCATCCTCGGATGGTGGGATGTTTATATTATTATTGTTAGGTTAAAATATACCATAAATTCCTATACTCTTTACAAATTTTGAATTTAACCTCTCTACTTTTCAGACTTCAAATTCTAGATGCAATTACTAATATTGTTAAATTTATTGGTGTGATATTTTGAAATAATAAAAAAAAATACTTATTTAGTAGCTATGTAACTAAAAGAATTACTTTGTAATGAATTTAAATTTAACAAAATAATTTTAACAATTTTAATAGTTATATTTGAATTTTGAAATTTAAGATGTAAAAAGATTACATTCCTAAAAATAAAAGTATAAAAATTAAATTTTAAATTCACGAGTTGGTATTAAAAGCCACAAAACTTGACTTTTTGATATAATTTAGAATTAAATTAGAATCTCGTAAAATGGTGGAAGTTTTTATCAAGAAAGAAGTAGAAATGGGGTTGGGATAAAGATTGTATAGAAATCAAATTTGAAATTAGTGTGTTGATGTCCACTACAAAACAGATCACAATTCTAATAGTTCCACTTTGAAATAGACAAAATTTTAAGATATGCTGAATATAAACAGTAGCAGAAAGTATGATTATTGATTCTTCAATCTTCCCTTTGTTTTGGTTTTTTTTTCAAAAAAAGAAAATAAATTAGCAAACAAAAGCATTAATCAACATGGTGTGGTTGATATCTCATATCTAATATTTCTTTATATCATTATATTTTGGATGTTTTCATTTATCTTATCATATAAGTATGGGATTACCACTGAAATTGAAATGAAAAGGATGCCTGCATGAATATAAGGGCGAAGGGACCGTGAAGTCCGGAGGTTGCATGTGCTTCCTAACATGGTAGGCTCCACCCTATCTCTAATCAAACCAAATCTTTCTTTAAATAACCCTATTATTCTTATTATAATTCATCGAAGAACCAAGTAATCATTGTGAAAAACTACAAAATTTTGATGTTTAAAAAATCATCACCTCCCCCCCCCCCACGTACGCTGATGATTTCAATCATCCATTAACGATGTGATTAATTGAATTTTGGAAGTCATATTAATATAATGTAGTGATTAATGAATAATATAGTCGCTATCCATGTATAGATCGATTCGCATGTGTCGTTAACACTAAAATATATTGTTGTTTTCAGCAACGTATTTCCGATTAAGCTTAAGCAAAAGTTGACCTAACAAGCTGCTCATTGCAGTACCAAAAAAAAAAATGATGTTTTTAAATATAAGATGCTCAGCTTTCCCCGTTAAACAGCCGGTTGCTTTGACAGAAAAAAGTTATTGATTTGATTATACACACGTACACATATGTATATGTATATGCTTAAAAGAACATCGGAAGGAAAAATACATTCATATGTCGTCCTTATGTTACTGATTTGAATGGTTGAAAGACATTGTTGACGTCCTTAATTCACCACAACCAGCATTTTTACAATGTGTTTGACAGCGAAATGGTTTAAAATGACTACTTGGTACCAAATAAAAGCTCAAAAAAGACCCCTCTCCCCCTCCCCCAAAAAAAAATATATATCAAAGGCAATCGGATCGAGCCGAGGGATTGGCGGGATTTCAGGGAATTTAAGGAGAAAATTCCATGGAACTACACGTAAGGAAGGTGTAGTATTAAAGGAGAGCAGTTAAGAGATTAAGATAAAACCAAGTGGGTGGTCAGGGAAGGGTTGATACATCAAAATGCATGTGCAGGTGGGGGCCTAAGTCTTAACTGAACATTTGCATGTGCAGGGTTTGATCGTTGTAAATGACCCGAATATACGAAAATCTGTTTCTTGGTCTTGCTTTTCTCTCTTTAACATCACAATTGCTTTCTTGTCTCTTCTTTCTATTCAAGTCCACATCGAACCGCCCTTTTGTTTCCTATATAATCCCTTTCTTTCCAGCCCTTTTATGTCACAAACATCAACCACTAACACAGCACACACCAGCCTTTTGATTAGCCTCTTTCTATTTGTCAAAAATGGCAACATCAGCAGTTTCTGCAACTTCTCTTCTGCTTTTCGTCTTCGGTTTTTGCTTGCGAGGCTCCTTTGGTGATTATGGGGGAGGATGGCAAGGTGGCCATGCTACATTCTATGGGGGCGGTGATGCATCTGGCACAATGGGTAAGTTAACTTAAAAAAAGTAGTGTGGGGTAACGTGAAGTTAAAGCAACTTGCTGTTTCAAGTTCTTTTGTGTATTTTCCGTTATTGGACTTAGTCACTTTAAATGGTCTATAACTTATTAAAAGTTTACTTAACCTGAGAGTTTTCTATTTGCTGCTATTTCAGGAGGCGCTTGTGGATATGGTAACTTATATAGCCAAGGTTATGGGACCAACACTGCAGCACTTAGCACTGCTTTGTTCAACAATGGCCTCAGCTGCGGTTCTTGTTATGAAATGAGGTGTGATAGCGACCCCAAGTGGTGCCTGCCTGGATCCATTACCGTCACTGCAACCAACTTCTGCCCCCCTAACTTGGCCTTGTCCAATGACAATGGTGGCTGGTGCAATCCTCCTCTACAGCACTTTGACTTGGCTGAGCCAGCCTTCTTGCAAATTGCTCAGTACCGGGCTGGAATCGTCTCCATTTCATTCAGAAGGTAAAACTTACAAAACCCTTCACTAGTTATGTACTAAAACAATGATTTGAGCTCTCGCCTGAATAACAAATTCATGTTGGTCTAAACAGAGTCCCCTGTATGAAGAAAGGAGGAATCAGGTTTACAATCAATGGTCACTCTTACTTCAACTTGGTCCTCATTACAAATGTTGGTGGTGCTGGAGATGTTCATTCAGTATCAATCAAAGGTTCCAAAACAGGGTGGCAATCAATGTCGAGGAACTGGGGCCAAAACTGGCAGAGCAACTCTTACCTCAACGGTCAAAGTCTTTCATTCCAAGTCACCACAAGCGATGGAAGGACTGTGACCAGCTACAACCTGGCACCGGGAAATTGGCAGTTTGGACAAACATTTGAGGGCGGTCAGTTCTAGAGTTTCAGGACAGTAAAGGGTCTTTAAATGGAAGCTTGTATATGTAATAGCCATTGTTTGAGATAGGGGAAGGTATAAGAAGGAGAGTTAGGGTAAAGGAGAGGCTCAGCCGGCCCCATATGGCTGTCAATTGCTGAGGTGATTTATTGGCACCCGCTAGGCCTATACATATATCTTTACTTGATTGATGATGATCAAGGATATTTTCATCTGTTTGGCTTTTTTTAATTCATCATAGCCATGCCATGAAATGAATCAAAATATATATGTAAAAGATTTCTTTACTTAATTCTAAAGTTGCCTTATGTTAGTTTATATGTATGATTTTGATCACAGATCCCAGTTTGGTGGTTGCTTTTGGCAGCCTATCTCAATAGAAACTACAAAGAAACTTCAAAATGGTCAAGCTACCTGTTGCAAGAAGCCAATGTTTTTAACTACAAAGAAAAATTATTTTGTAACACATTTTGTTGGGACATCAATTTTGTATAGACCATTCTCACAAAGTATTCAGAACGGCAAATATATTATACTTAAACATAGAGCTTCATTTGTCCATAACTTACATATTGCTAACTTATTAGCGCAATATATCAGTATGAAGATTCAGTAGCATCCCAATCCTGATGAAAATCATGGTGCATCCAAAACCATAGAAGAAAACTGACTGACATAAGCAAGTAGGCAGAGATATAATCCTTTTCAAATTTATTTAGTAAAAGTATAGACAAACAAATGTACAAGCTCTATGCAGACTATGAGTAATGTGGAAACTAGCAATAATAGGACGGTAGAAATCTCGAACCATCTTTATCTATCCACTATAATATAGAAGAATCATTCACCAGACATTGCAGTTCAACTGATGGTGAAACGTGTACCTAATATTGTTAGTGCGTGTAACGTCCCGATTTTCAATGGTGTCAAAAAATACAGTTTCGGAACCTCGTTTCCGTAAACTGAGTCCATAAGGATGAAATATAGAGATTAAGGAAGTTATCATGAAAATATATTGAAACTCGTTTAAGAAATTTAACCGAGAAAATAGTTAATTAAAGCTTAGAGACTAAATTGTAAAAATCCAATCACTATTAAGTTTTAAATTAAAAAATGCTTGAGGACCTATATAACAATTATCTAAAGGACCAAAATGGTTATTTGACCATTTTCCATTATGAATTAGTAGGTGATGATGTTGATTCTACTTTTGTTTAATTAATGATTGATTAAGTATAATAATAACTTGATTAAACTAATTAATGATTTATGCGAATTCTCATCTTTTTCCACCGTCCAAAGAAAGAAAAGAAGAGAAAACTTCAAGTTCCTCATTCATTTGGCCAAACAAAAATAACCGAGGTAAGCAAGTTAGTTTCATTAAATTTTTATAGATTTTTTTACTATGGGAGCTTGATTTAGATAGCTCATGTATCAATTTGTTCAATTGTTAAGTTTTTAGCAAGTTCTCATTATAGATAAATTGATGAATCAGACTTGAATTTGATAGTTAATAAGCTTAGATCATGATAAAGACTAAATTGTAAAGCTAATTAAGTTTGTTAGATAACTTTGAAACATTAGGGACTAAATTGAATAAATAAGAAATTGTCATGAGATTATATTGTAAATAGAAGCTATGGGGTCCCTAATGAAATAATGCGAAATCAAAATTTAATTTGATGCTAAGTATCGAAAAATGTGTATATCTCGAGTATAGAAACTAAATTGAATAAAATATAAAATATGAGTGGCTATGTATTTGAATGTGAATTGGATGAAATCTGATATTGGTTTATTTTATTGAATTATCGAAGGTAGCTAAAGATGACATTGGGTCGTTGCGAGAGAAAGGAAAGTCAAGAGTCGTTGATTAGTAGCTGAACTATCGGTTTGTACTTTTATGATTTGTGATCATTGAATATATAAATTGCATGATTCACTATCGAGGTAAACTCATATCATCATATGAATTAATTTGTATTGAATTGTAACACCCCTATACCATGTTTGACTCAAGGAACCTGATATAAAAATATTACATTTGGTGCCAAAGTAATTCTTGGCTAATCACTAATATATTAGAACATAAAAACGGACACTTGGAACATATTTAATATTTACTTAATATTTTTTCAAAGTGCATGCTATTCTATTCAAAATTTTAAAACATACCCTGTTGTTGCCTGAAGATGTGATGAGATGAAAGCTTGCAATCTCAAAATTCAACTCTTCAAAAATTCCTGTACCTAATCTGTGCACGGAAACAAACCGTACGCTGAGTATACACTCAGTGGTATTACTATAATTCAAATACTTAAGGTAAAACAATATATATATACACATTAAATCTTACCACTATTTTACCTTTAATAAATCATTCATGCATTTAAACTTTAATTTTAATTTAATAATATGTATTTTAAATAGTTTTTCTTCATTTTAATTTATATATCTTCTTACTACATCAATATCCATTTCATGCATTTCATCAATAATCATTTCATAAATCATTATTTCATAAATTTCATTTCTATATCTCAATTCAATAACTTATTCTCAAGAAAATATTCATTTCTATTCATAATCAATCAATAACAATCAATTGTTCAGTACTTTAATATAATCATTCAGTAATAATCAGTTATTCAGTAACATTAGTCTTTCAACAATTATTTAAACCAACATTTTTCAATAAAAATAATTATAATTAATTTATATGATTATATTCAATTAAATCATACACTATTTCATTATTTCCTATTCATTCTATTTTCATTTCTTATTTCGATATCTCAATTTCAATTTATATTTCAATTCATAATTTCACTTTCTCATACTTTCAATAGTTCAATCGATCAAATTCATTCGATTTTCTCATTTCATTTATTCAATTGATTTCAATATCGATAATTCGATATTTACAATTTCATGAACCTTAAGTTCATGCTTCAAATCTCATGTCTCAATTCAATTCACAATTCAACTCATAATTTCTTTATCATATTTTTAATAGTACGATTAATCAAATTTATTTAATATTTTCATTTTCGTTATTCACCCTATTAACAAACCCGGACATTGGCAGATACACGGATTCAACCAACACATCAGTACAGCACTCAATGCCTCATCGGCTTTGCTGAAGTAAACAGTAACAGTACGGTACTCAGTACTCATCGGGTTAAACCGAAGTAACAGTAACAGTACGACACAAGAGGTGCCTCATCGACTTAAAGTCGAAGTAACAGTCTGACACTTATAGTGCCTCATTGACTCAAGGTCAAAGTATCCCTGAACACTTCCAATCCTATGGCATGCCAACTATATCCGACTCAGCCCGACTAGTTAATAGGGTATTCAAATCATTTTTCTATTTCAAATTCACTTTCAATTCAATCACAATTCAATTCAAATTCACTTTTTCACTTTCTAATCAATATACAATTCAATATTTTTCACTTTCTAATCAATATACAATTCAATACCAATACATATTTCAGATAAGTATATATAATCATACTTTGATTCAATTCAATCCACTTTTCAATCAATACACAATTCACATATTCACCATATTCATAATTTAATTTATTTCTATTCAATTCATATTTTCGATTCATTTTCCAATCAATTTCAAATCACTAATCACTTTTCAATTAATATACATTTCAAATAATCACATATTTTCTTCATTCAATTCATTTTTATTCAATTCAAATCACTTTTAATTTCCAATTTATTCACGTTTAATTTCAATAGCCATAAACAATTTCATTCAAATCAATATCATTATTTCAATTACTTTCCTAAATTTATCTACCATGCATTTTAATTAAAATATAACAATTAATAATAAATAGATTTGAATTATAGTAATACAAACTCAGATTTATTTGATTACTCCTCGACGACTTTTTCTTTTCCTTTCGGTGTCGATGCCTCGAGTTCTTTGCTAGCAATTTAAACTTCAAGCTTCAAATCCCTAGTTTTTCCTTTTTCTTTTTTTTCTTTCTTTCCTTTCCCCCGTTTCGAATGCTCTATGTTCTTTCTCCTTTCTTTTTCTTTTGTTTTCTTCTTTTATACCTTATATATATACACACTTAATTTTATTTATTTACTTAACATATATTATAATATATTTATTCTAAATATCTATTAAGTATTTAATCATATATATACAAATGTACACCATCAATACCATACAATTGTCATCATTTATTTTATTTTTCACACAACAATCTTATAATTTAATTATTTAATTAACAATAATATAATTTAATCTGATTATCTATTACTTTAATATTAAGTAAATAAATTATTTTATAACAAGTGTACATATACCTATTTATTACAAATGTACCAATATTTTTATTACAATTGTCATTATTCAATTTGTTTATTATACAAAAATCTCATAATTTAATTATTAATCTAATAAATATCTTTTAATTTACTAATGATAAATAATAAATATCTTATGCTTAATTAATAAGCAAATTAAATCTATAATTTACAATTGTATGCTTATTTTTCATTATACATGTATATCATTATTATCACACATTTAGCTTCATTTTAATAATAATAATAATAATAATAATAATAATAATAATAATAATAATAATAATAATAATAATAATATAGTTATAATACTACTAATAATAATAATTAAATCTACTTGTCGCCTCAACCATTGAGAAATGGTTTATTTGCCATTGTGATCCCCCTTTCTTTTTATTAATTTATAATTAAATTTTTACCCTTAACTCAATTTAATCGTTTTTCCTAATTACTCTTAATTAAGCTAAATTCACCTAATTAGAACCTAATTAGGCACACCACTAGTTTCATAAATATTTCTAATAATTATTTACGAACTCATTTCACTAAAACGGAGGCCCGATATTGCACTTTTTCGATGCCCGTGAATTTTGGGTCATTACATGAATGATGTTGAATATTGAGAATTGACTGAATTGAATGAAGTAGAAAATAGCATGATATAATTTATACATGATATGTGATATGAATATGGAATGAATCATGTTATGTGATATTGGACATATATATATTGATGATGAATTGAAAAGAATATGAATTGATTATAAAATGAAATTGGATCATTGGTACCTTATTAATTATTCGGGAAGAGTCGGATATAGTTGACATGCCATAGGATTAGATTGTGTATGGGTTATATTTCAGTTATATACCAATGAGCGTTGGACGCAACTTATATAATTCAGATTTCGATGAGACACTAGGTGTCAAATTGGTATGATATTGGTTGGATGATCCGTATATCCGCCTGAGTTCAAATTAGGTTAATAGAGATTATAAAATTTGAAACCATTAAATGATATTGAATTGAGGTGATAATGTGAAATAGTATCATATGTATACAAATGTGAAATGTGATTATAGACTGCATGTGAAAGATCATGCGAATCAGTTATAAACGAGCCCTGGGGGTTGAATCGAATATTAATGAGTCAATAAACTTGAGAAAGAGAATTGAATCGTAAGTTGAAAGATCAAATGACATTGATTGAAAATGAGGATTGAGTATCACATTGTTAAATGCATATGTGCTTGAAACTTAAATGAGATTGGTTGTATACATGTCAACATAAGGCATAGTATTGAATGTTTCAATTGGTTATTAAACAAGCTAGTATATGAGATTGATATTTGAATAAAGAACATGTAAATTGATATAAATAAATCTTAGCATATATTTATTGAATCGTGCTCATCTTATGACTTGAATCATGAAAATACCACTGAGTTTTATTGCTCAACGTACTGTTTGTTTATTCCATGCGCAGGTATCAGTGGATCTCGAGGTCTAAAGAGGTGAAGTAGCATTCAGATCATAGATTCTCGACTCAATAATGTTTGTATAGTTATTTATGTTTCAATAGATGACATGTGCCTAGATTTTAACCGTTTAAGATTGTAAATGGTCAATGGAATGTTTTGATTAGGGAATGATAAATAAAGGTTGACATATGAATTGTTATAACATGTATATATATGTTATAAAGTTTTAAAAGGTTAGAAATGTGTAATTGAACATCATCATGGGATGAAATATTTTGTATGTTGAGTCATTAGACCATTGCGTTGCATATTTTGACAGTCATAGAATATAATAGTTGACGAAATATGTCTTCAATTTCGCAACACCAACATAAAGATGTTACGACACCAGTCTCTAACATCGCAACGTTCCCTATTTGAAGTTGCGACGTCAATCTATTGCTTTCCAAGTTGCGACGCTGAGCCTCTGTTGGCGATGTCACAACATGGGTCCACCATGGTCGCGATGCCAACTTGGAAAGTTTTGAAAACTTTGCATTTTAGTCTTTATTCAACTTGGGTTATCTGAAGAGCTTTCGTAAGCTCATATAAGATTCGATTATGATTTTAAAACATATGGTGAATGCATATCATACTTAATAGCATAGGTAAATGGTCTAATTGAATGGTAATTGATCGTAATTATTTCGATAAATAATGTGATATTCGATAGCTTGGACCCAACGATCAACTCGAGTATGAGGTGTTACATTTAGCGGGGATAAAAATAAGCTTATGATAAAAATTTAAAGAAGGCTTCAAGGCGTGTATTAATGCCATTTTCTTTCTATTCGCCCCACCTATATTATGGTGTGCGAAAAAAGTTACTGGCAAATGAATTTCGAGGATACAATGAAACCTAATGACTATATATGTTTTGCATTGACGGAAATAGTCCATTGAGCACTGAGTAGAGTATAGAAAGAATATCAATTTTTATAAAGAATTTTTGCAATAATTCTTCATAGAACAATCTAGGAATATGAAATATTGTGAGAGAATAAAGAAAAACTTTATTTTTATGTTTTTTGAGTGTGTCATACAAATGAAAGTTCACTCTTATTTATAGGAGGTCTCATGTCTTTTCATAGGGACATAACTACCCAAATGGGTAGTCATATATTTAGCTTAATTGTTCAATAGGTATTTACTTGAATAATTATAACTATTTGTTAATAATTAAGTCACGTAACTTTTGAATTTAAGAAACATAACTCATCACTATAAATAGTGACAACTTTTGATTAATAATCAAACAACATAACTTTTGGTTTGTAACACCCAGTTTTGGGGGTTAGAAGTTTTGAGGTTTTAAGTAAGAGTCAGTGAGTAGGTTAAACTATTGTGTTTACTTTAGCATACTAGTGTTAAAATGAGCCTACTAGTTTGGTGGTTGGATATGTGTTAGTTTACCTTTGGGTTCTGAGTTTGAATCCTCATGTGTGATTTGATGAAGTAGTTTTATTTTAGATTTGTTTTTTTTTAAGTTTTAAATTATTTATTTATTATTTTATCAAAAGTATTTTTCCCATTCTTTTCCTCCCTTTTCATTTTTTTTTTTCTTCTTTCGTTCTTTTTCTGCTTCCTTTTTCTTTTGTTTCCCCAATTTCTAGATTTTCTTTTCTGCTTTGTTTCTATGGGTTGTTTTCGTCTCGTTGGAGATAGTGTGGTTTTCTTTTCTCGTATCAACCAGAATTGGGTAGAAATTTTTCAAAAGGATAGCTAAGGCGGCGGTCGTTTTTTCTGCATTGGAAGCGCTTATCAGGTGTGTTGTAACAGCCCATTTTCAGTGAAATCGGAACAGTGGTTTCAGGACCACAAATCCGAGCCAGAAAGAAAATTTATTTTAATATTATTGCATGGTCTAATTTGTGATAGGAATGTCATATGAAAATTCTGATAAGAAAATTTTACCGATTATTTGTTTAATTAGGGAAAGGACCAAATTACATAAAATGTAAAAGTTGAATTCTAATAGCTATAAGTATCAAATAGCTATGGAATTCAAAACTTGAGGTCCTTATATGGTAATTAGACCATTAAAGAAAAAATAGTAGATATTTTTGATGAATCATAAATGGAAAATTAGACAAAGGCAAGGACTAAATTGGAAAGTGAAGAAAATTAATGGATGATAAATAATTAAATAGAAATAATATCATTTTGTATTATCTTCATCCCCAAAAACTTTATGGAAACCCTAGGAGAGGGAAAGGAAACTAATCAAGCTTAATTAGGTATGTTTTCTTGTCTCGTTTTTAGTAATTTTTATATTTTTTAGATCGGGATAGTTTAATCTGTCTATTTTGGGGATTAATTTGGAAAGTTATCAAAGTATAGAAATTTTTCCATGGATGAATATGTTGAAATTTTAAAATTTATGGTAGAAAATGAAAGGTTATTGATAGATAAACAACTTTTACAAAGTAAATTTTGTTGAAAATATGATTTAGGGATTAAATTGTAAAGATGTAAAGGTATGGAAAAATACTAAATTTTGTGAAAAACATGTGCTGTAAAAGTTATATGAAAATTTTTGTTAGGCTTTAAATAAATATTAAATTGCATGAATTTCAAATTTCGAGCCTAGGGATGAAATCGTCATTTTTGAAAAGTATAAGGGCAAAATAATAATTTTGCCTAGGATGTGAATTGAATTAAATTGAGTATGAAATGGATTAAATTGATATTAAATTTATTTATATAGATCCTGAAAGACCTAATACCGAGTTGAACCAAGGAAAACAAAAAGTTTTGGATTAGTAGATTTCTTATACGAACAAGTATCGAGGTAAGTTCGTGTAACTAAATTGTTTACATTTATATGTTTGAATTAAATGTTGTATACGTGAATTGTATAATTATCATGTATGTGGAATTGATTGAATATCCAATAATGCTTGATAAATGTCAAATCCCGTTTGAATAAATGAAAGTCGATGGATACAAGATTTCCCGTATTGGTTGTGGTCCAACATATGTTGCTGACACACCGTAGGTCAAAAGAGCATTTCGTTATATGGTTCAGTGAGCTTCCCGTTGTAGCTCTTCGGAGCATCCCGATAGGTTGTGATCCTACATTTGTTGTGGACACACCTTAGCTCTTATGAGCAGCTCGATTAAAGGCTCTTCGTGAGCTTCCCGTTAAATTGACTCTTTGTGAGCTTTCCCGGTAGTGCTTGCTTGAACTTCCCGATATTGGCTATCCGGAGCTGGTTCTTTGTGAACTTCTCGATTATAGCTCTTATGAGCTACCCGTTATATAGTCCGGACAAGCTTCCTGATAGGCTCTTTATGAGCTTCCCGAAATGGCTCTGTGTGAGCTTCTCGTTACAAGGCTCGTGTAACACCCTTTACCCGTATTCGTCGCTGGAATAGGGTACGAGGCATTACCAGAGTTTACCAAATTAATTTTTCGTTAATACAAGTTAAATACTATTCATTTACTAAAACATGTCATGTCGTCCTTTAGATGGGCCTCCAAAGCCCAAAACATACTTCGAGACCAAACCAGAATTAAATCGAAACCATAGAAAATTTTTCGCAAAATCCCAAAGTTTTTTTATGTTCAATATAACCCATTTATAAATATCTAACCTTCCCTGCAAATTTTAAAACTGAGACCAATCCAACCAACCAATTCATTTCAATCAATTTGATACCAAATTATACTTCTATTATAATCATACTATTTAACATATTTATCATTTTTTTTACTTTAATGTATATTCATTAAACAAGTCTTAGCATTTATATAATCATCAAACCTTATACATGCCATATAAATCAAAAAGGAAATTTACAAAAGCTACCGGAGATAATCTGGATAGTGTGATCCTCTGTGTTGATCCGATCCTCCGTATACTTCCACGTCAATCTACAAGAGACATTGAATACACTCAAGTAAGCTTATAGAAGCTTAGTAAGTTCATAGGCATAAAACATAAATCTTACGAAATATTTATACACTTATACAATATACACAATTATTAAGTTCACCTGTCAACCACAGTCATTGGTGAGTTCCCTTGTATAAACTTACTACAACTTATCCATTTCCTTTAATTCTTTTGGGCCCATTTGTCACATATCATTCTTTAACCAAATTAGGGAACGGTTACGGAAAATTGAGTACTTCACTTTCACTTTGCCATAGTATAACTATGGTCTTGCGTATGATCACTTATCACTTTTTGAAGTCATAGTCCTGCGACGGTCTTACACTGATCACATTTATCACTTGTCACTGATCAGATAAGTGTAACTAAAACTACCACTTATCACTTATCACTTGTCACCGATCAGATAAGTGTAGCTAAAGCTACCACTTATCACTTATCACTTGTCACTGATCAGATAAGTGTAGCTAAAGCTACCACTTATCACTTGTCACTTATCACTGATCAGAAGTACTCAAATCCGACGTTCTGCTCAATTTGATCATTTATCGATTTTCGGGTTGTTATTTTATTCTCTATTCATCAATAAATATATTTCATCATACATTATATAATTCATAAAATTAACATATAATCGTTAAACTTCAATCATATGAACTTACCTGGGTCGATTTGCAAAATTTGTGAAATTTCAGGGACTAATCAGCTACTTTTTCTTTTCCTCGACTTGTTTCGGGTTCTCGATCTGTCATTGTAACTTATCAGTATTGAATTTATCTTCAACCCGCTTATAAGTAATATTATCTATAATTTCATTATTTACTTATGTATATTCCAATGCTGTCCATCCATGTCATAGTCACTAAATTATTTTTATCTTTAGCTACAGAACTCCAAATTAAGATCCGCTAATTTTCCCTGAAACTAGACTCATATATCTTCTTAACTAGACTCATATATCTTCTTACCATAAAAATTTCATAATTTTTGGTTGGGCCAATTAATACAGTTTATTCATTGAAATCTCTCATGTTCTGCTGTCTGACAGTTCCGACCCTTCTTCACTAAAAAATAATTATCTTCTCATACAGGATTCAAATGATTTTTCCGTTTGTTTCTCTTGAAAATAGACTCATTCAGGATTATAAACATATAAATTTAAGCCCGTAATTATTTTTATTCAATTTTTTTATGATTTTTCAAAGTCAGAATAGGGGAACCCGAATTCATTCTGACATTGTCTTACAAAATCTATTATATCTCATGATTTACAATTCTATTGCTTACACCGTTTCTTCTATAAGAAACTAGACTCAATAAGCTTTAATTTTATATTTTATTCATTCTATAATTCGATTTTTAAAATTTTTGGTGATTTTTCAAAGTTAGACTACTGCTGCTGTCCAAAACTGTTTTAGTGCAAATGTTGATTTCAATTTTTGCCCCAAATTTCACAGTTCATACAATTCAGTCCTTGCTCAATTAACCCTCAATGAAGATAATTTTTCCCAATTAATGCTTTATCTAGACATTATAAGTTATTTTACAATTATTTAAATTCAGAATTTCCACATAAAACCCTAACTTCAAACTCTTTCACCATTAGGTCCCAAACATTCACTTTCTATTCAATTCTTTCAATAAAATCAGCATATAAACAATTTAGAGCTCTAATTCCATGCTAAATCATCATATACTTCCAGCACGTATTCATAGCAACTTCCAATTTCTTTCATAAAATCAAAAACTAATGAATTCAACAAGTGGACCTAGTTGTAAAAGTCATAAAAACACAAAAATTTCAAGAAATAATCAAGAATTGAACTTACTTGCAGTAAAAATATGAAAAACCAGCTTAAGAAACCCCTTCTATGGTGTTTTTTGCTGATGAGAATGCAGAAAAATAATGAGAAATCTAGATAATTCCACTTTAATCCTAGCTTTATTAAGTAAATTTTGTAATATTCCAATTTTGCCCTTAATTCATCAATTTTCCTACTGATTTCATGCCCTTGCCGTCCATCCCAAATAGACCTTGGGTCTATTTCCCTTTTAAACTCTCTTGCTTTTATCATTTAAGCTATTTAATCATTTCCCATAATTTTACATTTGTTACAATTTAGTCCTTTTTATTCAATTAATTATCGAAACTTTAAAATTCTTGACGAAAATTTAATACTAACTTATTAACACTCCATAAATATTTATAAAAATATTTATGGCTCGTTTTAAAATTTTCAAACTCTCGATATCTCGTTTCCGATTCTAATTTTTTTTTATATTTTTTTCTAGTACACTATTCGCTATTTCAAAAATTTTGCTAACTTCACATTTAACTTATATTCACTAAATTATTAATATTTTCTACTCATTTGTCAGATTTAGTGATCTCGAATCACTGTTCCGACACCACTAAAAATTTAGGCTATTACAGCTCGAGAGTGTACTTCTCAATTATGTGCCCTAATTGGATACCCCTGAAGATGAATTGACGAATTATAGAAGAGTACACGAAAGTGTACTATATGGGCGTATCCATCGATATTTCTAATAAATTCAACGGGTAAAGTTCTGACATGGCTAAACTGAATCTGAAATGATTTGTCATCAAAATTTACATGTAATATAGAATAATATCATGGAAAGCATATGAATATGAATGACATTAAATGATGAGCTCATCTATATTTTTGATATTATGTGAATTACTTGACTAACATGATTTGGTGAAGTTGTGTTTTAGGCTATAAGTGTAACAGCCGTTTTTAGTCAAATCAAAATAGTGGTTTCGAGACCACAAATATGAGGACAAAATAATTATTTTATTATTATTTTAATGTCTACAACATGATAGTATGATTGTGTGAAAATTTCGTTAAGAAATTTTATTGTTTGAGTGCTTAATTTGATAAAAAAAAAAGACTAAATCGTGTAAAGTGTAAAAGTTGTGTTCTATTAGCTAAAGGTGTCTAATAGCTATAGAACCTTAAAGTGGAGTCCTTATATGATAATTAGCCCATTAATTAGGTAGTGGATGATATTGGCTTGGCATTACAGAAATTGTGATTAAGTTTTAAGGTTAATTAAGTAAATTAGCAATTTAAGTTAACTAAAATAAAACAAAAAAAATGATCATTGTAACAGTTCGGTTTAGACCCTAGTCGGAATAGTGGTTTCAGGACCATAAATTCAAGTCAGAAAAATATTTAAATATTATTTTATGTGTTTACAGTATGTGACTAAGCATGTGTGAAAGTTTCGTATGAAAATTTTATCGTTTGTGTGCCCGATTTGAAAATAGGACATAATCGCGTAAAATGTAAAAGTGGCTTGCTATTTGTTAAAAGTTTCTATTTAATATGGCTTATTGATTATGAGGTCCTTATGTTGTTAATATGCCATTTATATTGAAAGTGGACTAAAATGGCATTATATGTTAATGTTTTTATATGTTATTAATCAAGGGAAAAATTGGAATTTAGTAATTTAAGTTATATTAATAAAACAAAACATGAAAATAGGCTATTATATGTTTGTTTATGCTGAAAATTGAAGAACAAAAGAAAGAAAAAGAGTTAGCTAGGGTTTGGTCATGCTAAAGCTCAATTGAAGGTTCATTTTTGCTCCGTTTTCGATAATTTCTATGTTTTTGTGATCGTTGCTTTGTGTTTTACTAATCCCATGCCTCAATTTATGATTTTATTGAAGATTTTGTGTTGATCCATTGATGAAACTATGAGTTTATGAAGTTTGATGGTAGTAAATGAAAGATATGTGTTGGGTTAGTATATTGTCTTTGAAATTTTGATAAATTTGAGTAATTTGGATAAATTGAAAAAATGAGATTTTTGAGGGACTAAAATATGAAATAAATAAAATATATTGACTTCTATGAACTCCATAAAAATTTGGCTAAGCATGTGTAAAAAGAAATTATGTGTATTTTGTGATTTTGTGATTTTGTGAAATAGGGACTAAATTGTCAAAATATAAAAATATGAGGGTTAATTTGCAAAATGCCCTAAATATGTGTTTTTGGATTGATTTGAATGATTTGGTGAATAAAAGGGTTAAATTTGAATTTATATAGATCAAGAAACAAAGAAAATGAAATTAGATCGGGGAAAACAAAAGTCGTTGAATAGTCGCTCGTTTCCATTGATTTACGTACGAGGTAAGTCGATATACAAATAAATGTGTTTAAATTTATTTATTCATGTATATATGACATTGTATTGTGATGAATGATAATATGAGAGTTGAATATGAGATATCTGAGAAAGTATCGACAAAGTTCCGACATCCGAAAGTCCCGTACGAACCTTAGGAATAGTATAGGATACATATGTCATAACATTGGATCTGATATGTGATTTGGTGTAAGACCATGTCCAAGACGTTGGCATCGAATTATGATTTACGTGTAAGACCACGTCTGAGACATTGGCATCGTATTTGATTTTGTGTAAGACCCTGTCTGGGACAGTGGCTTTGATATTTCATTACATGTAAGACCACGTCTGGGACGTTGGCATTGTACGAGCTTTTTGACTTATCCGCATATTGTAATAGCCTAAATTTTCAGTGGTGTCGGAATAGTGATTCGAGATCATTACCGACAAATGAGTAGAAAATATTATTAATTTAGTGAATATAAGTTAAATGTGAAGTTAGAAATTTTTTGAAATAGCGAATAGTGTACTAGAAATAAATATTAAAATAATTAGAATTAGAAACGAGGTATCGAGACTTTAAAAATTTTAAACCGAGCCATAAATATTTTTATAAATATTTATGGAGTGTTAATAAGTTAGTATTAAAGTTTCGTCAAGAAATTTTAAAGTTTCGATAGTTAATTGAATAAAAAGGACTAAATTATAACAAATGTAAAATTATGGGAAATGATTAAATGGCTTAAATGATAAAAGAAAGAGGGTTTAAAAGGAAAATAGACCCAAAATGTTTTGGGCTGGACGGCAAGAGGCATGAAATCAGCAGGAAAATTGATGAATTAAGGGCAAAATTGGAATATTACAAAATTTACTTAATAAAGCTAGGACTAAAGTGGAATTATCTAGATTTCTCTTTATTTTTCTGCATTCTCATCAGCAAAAACACCATAGAAGGGTTTCCTTAAGCTGGTTTTTCATATTTTTACTGCAAGTAAGTTCAATTCTTGATTATTTCTTGAAATTTTTGTGTTTTTATGACTTTTACAACTAGGTCCACTTGTTGAATTCATTAGTTTTTGATTTTATGAAAGAAATTGGAAGTTGCTATGAATATGTGATGGAATTATATGATGATTTAGCATGGAATTAGAGCTTTAAATTGTTTATATGTTGATTTTATTGAAAGAATTGAATAGAAAGTGAATGTTTGGGACCTAATGGTGAAAGAGTTTGAAGTTAGGGTTTTATGTGAAAATTCTGAATTTAAATAATTGTGAGATAACTTATAATTTCTAGATAAAGCATTAATTTGGAAAAATTATCTTCATTGAGGGGTTAATTGAGTAAGGACTGAATTGTATGAACTGTGAAATTTGGGGCAAAAATCGAAATCAACATTTGCACTAAAATAGTTTTGGACAGCAGCAGTAGTCTAACTTTGAAAAATCACCAAAAATTATAGAAATCGAATTATGGAATGAATAAAATACTCATTGAGACTAGTTTCTTATAGAAGAAACAGTGTAAGCAATGGAATTGTAAATCATGAGATATAATAGATTTTGTAAGACAATGTCAGAATGAATTCGGGTTCCCCTATTCTGACTTTGAAAAATCATAAAAAAAATTGAATAAAAATAATTAGGGGCTTAAATTTATATGTTTATAATCTTGAATGAGTCTATTTTCAAGAGAAACAAACGGAAAAATCATTTGAATCCTGTACGAGAAGATAATTAATTTTTAGTGAAGAAGGGTCGGAACTGTCAAACAGCAGAACAGGGGAGACTTCAATGAATAAACTGTATTAATTGGCCCAACCAAAAATTTAAAAATTTTTATGGTAAGAAGATATGTGAGTCTAGTTTTAGGAAAAATTAGCGGATCTTAATTTGGAGTTCTGTAGCTAAAGATAAAAATAATTTAGTGACTATGACACGGATGGACAGCATTGGAATATACATAAGTAAATAATGAAATTATAGATAATATTACTTATAAGCGGGTTGAAGATGAAGTCAATACTGATAAGTGAATGATTTTACAATGATAGATCGAGAACCCAAACAAGTCGAGGAAAAGAAAAAGTAGTCGATTAGTCCCCTGAACTTTCACAAATTTTGCAAATCGACCTGTAAGTTCATATGGTTGAAGTTTAATGATTATATGTTAATTTTATGAATTATATAATGTATGATGAAATATATTTATTGATGAATAGAGAATAAAATAACAACCCGAAAATCGAATAAATGATCAAATTGAGCTTTAACGCCGGATTTGAGTACTTCGATCGATGATAAGTGACAAGTGATAAGTGGTAGCTTTAGCTACACTTATCTGATCAGCGACAAGTGATAAGTGGTAGCTTTAGCTACACTTATCTGATCGGTGACAAGTGATAAGTGATAAGTGATAGTTTTAGCTACACTTATCCGATCGATGACAAGTGATAAATGTGATCGATGTAAGACCGCAAGGCGGGACTATGACTTCAAAAAGTGATAAGTGATCATACGCAAGACCATAGTTATACTATGGCAAAATGAAAGTGAAGTACTCAATTTTCTGTAACCGTTCCCTAATTTGGTTAAAGAATGATATGTGACAAATAGGCCCAAAAGAATTAAAGGAAATGAATAAGTGGTAGTAAGTTTATACAAGGGAACTCACCAATGACTTGTGGTTGTGAGTGAACTTAATAATTGTGTATATTGTATAAGTGTATAAATATTTGGTAAGATTTATGTTTTACGCCTATGAACTTACTAAGCTTCTATAAGCTTACTTGAGTGTATTCAATGTCTCTTGTAGATTGACGTGGAAGTATACGGAGGATCGGATCAACACAAAGAATCACACTATCCAGTTATCTCCGGTAGCTTTTGTAAATTTTCTTTTTGATTTATATGGCATGTATAAGGTTTGATGATTATATAAATGCTAAGACTTGTTTAATGAATATACATTAAAGAAAAAAAATGATAAATATGTTAAATAGTATGATTATAGTAGAAGTATAATTTGGTATCAAATTGATTGAAATGAATTGGTTGGTTGGATTAGTCTCGGTTTTAAAATTTGCAGGGAAGGTTAGATATTTATAAAGGGGTTATATTGAACAAAAAAAAAAAACTTTGGGATTTTGCGAAAAATTTTCTATGGTTTCGATTTAATTCTGGTTTGGTCTCGAAGTATGTTTTGGGCTTTGGAGGCCCATCTAAAGGACGCCATGACATGTTTTAGTAAATGAATAGTATTTAACTTGTATTAACGAAAAATTAATCTGGTAAACTTTGGTAATGCCACGTACCCTATTTCGGCTATGAATACGAGTAAGGGGTGTTACATTTAGTGGTATCAGAGCCCGGTTTAGCCGGTTCTCAGAACATGTGTTATGTGTAAAGTGTTTAGAAATACATGCCATATAAATCTGTGATAGTGTGATATGTATGATCCGATCTAATCTTTGTCATTTTTATAGATACTCTCTGATTATAAAGATGTCAGATAGACCTGAACGTACTGAACAGGAGGAAGCTAACAGTAGAGTGCAGACTTCTGAACAAGGAACAAGTAGTGATATTCCAATTTCTATGATGCGAGAGCGAGAACTTAAAAATATGATTTATGGAGGTATGAATCAGTGGTATAAGGAGATGATACAAGAAAGAAGTCAGGCTCAACCACCTCTTCCCCCTACTGCACCACTTGTGGTACCTCCGGTTGCTCCTCCACCTCCTTCAATAATTGAAACTAGTAAACGTTCTCCGATTGAAAAGCTAAGGAAGTGTGGAGCCGAGGAATTTCGAGGAGATCGGATGATGACCTGTAAAAAGCCGAGTATTGGCTCTGAGAGTTTGGTAAGAATTTTTAAACAGATGGCTTGTTCTCCTGGAGGATTATCTACGATGTCTTTGTCTCGTTGTTAAAAAGAAGAAGCATATAAGCTGGTGGGAAATCTGTGGAAGTCAGAGTACTGTGAGAGAAGCTTACTTGGGAATTTTTCTAGAACGAGTTTAAAAAGAAATATGTGGGGAAAAGATATCTAGACAAGAAAAAGAGAGAATTTCTTGATCTACTACGGGAAATAAGTCGATGGTGAATACGAAAAGAGAATTTGTCTACCTTAGAAAATATGCTCGAGACATTGTACCTCAAGAAGAAAAATGTGTATCATATTTGAAGAGGGGTTAAATGATGAGATTAGAATGATGATTGGGGGTAATGAAATACGGGAGTTCGTTGTTCTCATTGCAGACCCAGTGCTCAAAAGCTCGAAGAAGTATATAACGAGAAAAATGCAAATGAGATCGAAAAATATAAAGAGTCATTTAAAAGAGGTGCTTCTAAGTCATTTTCAGATTTGCCAACGAAGAAATCTAAATAAGAAATTAGTCGAACTACATCGGTCTTGGAAGATTGGGTAGAGGTAGATCAAGACAATCGATTTGAGGTATTTGATAGACACAGTAGCAAGTGTGAGCAGTGTTCGAGAATACTCCTCGGCCTAAGTGTCAATATTGTGGAAGACATCATTTCGGTGAATGCAGAGGACTAAGACGGGGCTTGTTATAAATGTGGGGCTCACCGATCATCTTATTCGAGATTGTCCCACCGCAAAAAAAAGATGAAGTGGATCAGAAAGAGATACAGAGAACCACTCCCCAAAGAAGTAGACGTTCGGGCAAGAGTAGTGCTACAGGGGCTACCCGTTCAGGTATGAGAGAACCAATTAATCAATCAGAGAATAGAGCACCAGCACGTACCTATGCCATTCGAGCAAGGGAAGAGGCTACGGCTCCTGATGTAATTGCTGGTATTTTCTATCTTTATGATGTTACTGTTTATGCATTAATAGACCCTAGGTCTACTCATTCATATATTTGCACTATGCTAGCATCTGAAAAGAAATTATCTGTTGAGTCCACTAATTATGATATACAAGTCACTAATCCATTAGGTCAAAGTGTGATGGTTAATTTAATATGTCGTAATTGTCCACTGAAAGTGAAAGGCTGTGAATTCTCTGCTGATTTGATGTTGTTACCCTTTCGAGAATTTGATATTATTCTGGGGATGGATTGGTTAACAAAACATGATGCTGTAGTGAACTATCGAGAGAAACGGATTGATTTGAAAAATCAGACAGGAGAAATGATTTCGGCTGAGTTTGGAAATATGAAAGATAATGTTCGAATTATTTCAGCCTTTTCAAATTTCGTGGTTAGCTAAATCTGAAAGGGTAATGAAGCATATTTAGCTTATATTCTTGATACTCGGGATTCGAATCAAAGTTGAAACAGTTGCTAGTTGTTAATGAATTTGCTGATGTGTTTCCTGAGGAATTGCCGGGTTTACCGCCAGATCGTGAAGTTGAGTTTGTGATTGATGTGATTCCGGGAACATCGCCAATATCCATAACACCATACAGAATGGCACCGACGGAATTAAAAGAGTTGAAGACTCGATTGCAAGAATTGTTAGATAAGGGGTTTATTAGACCAAGTACATCTCCTTGGGGTGCACTGTTTTGTTTGTGAAAAAGAAAGATGGCTCGTTGAGATTGTGTATAGATTACGAGACGGTTTAAATAAGGTTACAATCAAGAACAAATATCCTTTGCCCGCATTTGATGATTTGTTCGATCGGTTGAAAGGTGTCTTTCTTGTGTTTTGAAAATAGATCTTCGATCCGGGTATTATCAGCTGAAAGTTAAAGAATGTGACGTGCCAAAAACTGCCTTCAGAACTCGGTATGGTCATTACGAGTTTCTGGTAATGCCATTTGGTTTAACTAATGCTCCTGCTGCATTTATGGACTTGATGAATCGAATTTTTCAACCTTATTTGGATAGATTCGTGGTTGTATTTATTGATAATATACTGATCTATTCGAAGACTGAGTCTGATCATGCACAACACTTGAGAAGTGTGTTACAAACCTTGAGAGAGAAGCAGTTGTATGCAAAGTTCAACAAGTGTGAATTTTGACTACATGAGGTTGGATTTCTGGGTCATATTGTTTCAGCTGAAGGAATTCGATTAGATCCAAGTAAAGTGTCAGCAGTGGTGAATTGGAAAACTCCAAAGAACGTAACAGAAGTGCGAAGTTTCCTGGGATTAGCGGGATACTACCGCCGATTTGTTAAAAATTTTTCAATGATTGCTTTACCGATGACTCGACTACTTCAGAAGAATGTTGAATTTGTATGGTCTGAAGAGTGCCAACAAAGTTTTGATCAGTTGAAGAAGATGTTGACAGAAGCTCCAGTGTTAACTCAGCCAGAATCAGGTATACCATATGTTGTGTATAGTGATGCATCTTTAAATGGTTTGGGTTGTGTTTTAATGCAGTCAGGGAAAGTAGTGGCATATGCTTCTCGGCAATTAAAACCGCACGAGAAAAATTACCCTACCCATGATTTGGAGTTGGCTGCAATTGTGTTTGCTTTAAAAATCTGGAGACATTATTTATATGGGGAAAAATGTTATGTGTATACCGATCACAAAAGTCTAAAATATTTGATGACACGAAAAAGAGCTGAACTTGAGACAGAGACGGTGGCTCGAATCTGTTGAAAGATTATGATCTTGTTATTGATTATCACCCGGGAAAGCTAATGTGGTCATTGATGCACTTAGCCGAAAATCATCATTATTTGCACTTCGTGCAATGAATGTTCATTTGTCTCATTAATGAAGATGGTTCAAGATTAGCGAATTGAAAGCAAAATCTACATTCCTTCAACGGATCCGTGAATTGCGAGTGATGATCCAAACTAGTCTTGAAATGATGAGACGGTTCGTGATAATTTAAGTTCGAATATAGCATTAATGATGGTGGTATGTTGCGTTATCATAATAGAATTTGTGTTCCGAATAATTCAGAATTGAAAAATGATATTCTTGCTGAAGCTCATAATAGTAAGTATTCTATTCATCCGGGTAGTACAAAAATGTATTGCGATTTAAAAAGAATGTACCGGTGGCACGGTATGAAGCGAGAGATTTGTGAATTTGTTGCAAAATGTCTAATCATGTCGTCAGTGAAAGCAGAGCATCAAGTACCAACAGTTTATTACAACCTATTATGATTCCTGAATGGAAGTAGGAACACGTTACGATGGATTTTGTATCAGGATTGCCTGTGACTTCGAAAAAGAAAGATTCAATCAGGGTTATCGTTGATAGATTGACAAAGTCGACACATTTTATTCCAAATCGATCAAATTTTTCATTGGAGAAGTTAGCGAAATTGTATATTTCGAGATTGTGAAATTACATGGAGTTCCAGTATCTATTATTTCGGATCGGGATCCGAGATTTACTTCAGATTTTGGAGTAAATTACGGAGGCTTTGGGCACTAAATTAAATTTCAGCACAGACTTTTCATCCTCGAACAGACGGGCGATCGAAGCGAGTGATTCAGATTTTAGAAGATATGTTAAGGTGTTGTGTACTTGAGTTTGACGCAATGGAAAGGTATTTACCTTTAGTCGAATTTGCTTATAATAATAGTTATCAAACTAGTATTAAAATGGCACCATTTGAAGCTCAGTATGGAAGAAAGTGTAGAACTCCATTATATTGGTCTCAATTAAGTGAACCAAAACTAATGGGAGTGGACTTGATTCGGAAACCAAGAAAAAGTTCGTATTATTCGAGATTGTTTAAAAGTCGCCTCGATCGACAAAAATCATATGCAGATTTAAAGAGAAGAGATATAGAGTTTAATGTGGGTGATCGTTTATTTTTGAAAGTGTCACCATGGAAAAAGTTTTGCGGTTCGGTAGAAAGGAAAACTCACCCACGATTTATCGGGCGTATGAAATTATTGAAAGAATCGGTCCGGTAGCTTATAGATTGGCTTTGCCTCTGAGCTTGAAAAGATTCATAACGTGTTTCATGTGTCAATGTTGAGACGGTATAGATCGGATCCATCACATGTAATTCCTCATACAGAAAATAGAGCTCAAACCCGACATGACTTATTCGGAAGAACCGGTGAGAATTCTAGCTTGGGAAATTAAAGAGTTAAGGAACAAACGAGTACCGTTAGTAAAAGTGTTGTGGCATCGACATGGTGTGGAGGAGCCAACTTTGGGAAACAGAGGAATCAATGAGATCACAATATCCGAACCTATTTTGGTAACAAATTTCGAGGACGAAATTTCTTAAGAGGAGAATTGTAATAGCCTAAATCTTGATGGTGTGGAATAGTGATTCGAGATCATTAAATCCGACAAATGAGTAGAAAATATTATTAATTTAGTGAATATAAGTTAAATGTGAAGTTAGAAATTTTTTGAAATAGCGAATAGTGTACTAGAAATAAATATTAAAATAATTAGAATTAGAAACGAGGTATCGAGACTTTAAAAATTTTAAACCGAGCCATAAATATTTTTATAAATATTTATGGAGTGTTAATAAGTTAGTATTAAAGTTTCACAAGAAATTTTAAAGTTCCGATAGTTAATTGAATAAAAAGACTACTAAATTATAACAAATGTAAAATTATGGGAAATGATTAAATGGCTTAAATGATAAAAGAAAGAGGGTTTAAAAGGAAAATAGACCCAAAATGTTTTAGGCTGGACGGCAAGGGGCATGAAATCAGCAGGAAAATTGATGAATTAAGGGCAAAATTGGAATATTGCAAAATTTACTTAATAAAGCTAAGACTAAAGTGGAATTATCTAGATTTCTCTTTATTTTTCTGCATTCTCATCAGCAAAAACACCATAGAAGGGTTTCCTTAAGCTGGTTTTTCATATTTTTACTGCAAGTAAGTTCAATTCTTGATTATTTCTTGAAATTTTTGTGTTTTTATGACTTTTACAACGAGGTCCACTTGTTGAATTCATTAGTTTTTGATTTTATGAAAGAAATTGGAAGTTGCTATGAATATGTGATGGAAGTATATGATGATTTAGCATGGAATTAGAGCTTTAAATTGTTTATATGTTGATTTTATTGAAAGAATTGAATAGAAAGTGAATGTTTGGGACCTAATGGTGAAAGAGTTTGAAGTTAGGGTTTTATGTGAAAATTCTGAATTTAAATAATTGTGAGATAACTTATAATTTCTAGATAAAGCATTAATTTGGAAAAATTATCTTCATTGAGGGGTTAATTGAGTAAGGACTGAATTGTATGAACTGTGAAATTTGGGGCAAAAATTCGAAATCAACATTTGCACTAAAACAGTTTTGGACAGCAGCAGTAGTCTAACTTTGAAAAATCACCAAAAATTTTAGAAATCGAATTATGGAATGAATAAAATGTGAAATTAAAGCTTATTGAGTCTAGTTTTTTATAGAAGAAACGGTGTAAGCAATGGAATTGTAAATCATAAGATATAATAGATTTTGTAAGACAATGTCAGAATGAATTCGGGTTCCCCTGTTCTGACTTTGAAAAATCATAAAAAAAATTGAATAAAAATGATTAGGGGCTTAAATTTATATGTTTATAATCCTGAATGAGTCTATTTTCAAGAGAAACAAACGGAAAAATCATTTGAATCCTGTACGAGAAGATAATTAATTTTTAGTGAAGAAGGGTCGGAACTGTCAAACAGCAGAACAGGGGAGACTTCAATGAATAAACTGTATTAATTGGCCCAACCAAAAATTTAAAAATTTTTATGGTAAGAAGATATGTGAGTCTAGTTTTAGGAAAAATTAGCGGATCTTAATTTGGAGTTCTGTAGCTAAAGATAAAAATAATTTAGTGACTATGACACGGATGGACAGCATTGGAATATACATAAGTAAATAATGAAATTATAGATAATATTACTTATAAGCGGGTTGAAGATGAAGTCAATACTGATAAGTGAATGATTTTACAATGATAGATCGAGAACCCGAAACAAGTCGAGGAAAATAAAAAGTAGCTGATTAGTCCCCTAACTTTCACAAATTTTGCAAATCGACCGTAAGTTCATATGGTTGAAGTTTAATGATTATATGTTAATTTTATGAATTATATAATGTATGATGAAATATATTTATTGATGAATAGAGAATAAAATAACAACCCGAAAATCGAATAAATGATCAAATTGAGCGGAACGTCGGATTTGAGTACTTCTGATCAATGATAAGTGACAAGTGATAAGTGGTAGCTTTAGCTACACTTATCTGATCAGCGACAAGTGATAAGTGATAAGTGGTAGCTTTAGCTACACTTATCTGATCGGTGACAAGTGATAAGTGATAAGTGATAGTTTTAGCTACACTTATCTGATCAGTGACAAGTGATAAATGTGATCAGTGTAAGACCGTGGCGGACTATGACTTCAAAAAGTGATAAGTGATCATACGCAAGACCATAGTTATACTATGGCAAAGTGAAAGTGAAGTACTCAATTTTTCTGTAACCGTTCCTAATTTGGTTAAAGAATGATATGTGACAAATGGGCCCAAAAGAATTAAAGGAAATGAATAAGTGGTAGTAAGTTTATACAAGGAACTCACCAATGACTGTGGTTGTGAGTGAACTTAATAATTGTGTATATTTGTATAAGTGTATAAATATTTGGTAAGATTTATGTTTTACGCCTATGAACTTACTAAGCTTCTATAAGCTTACTTGAGTGTATTCAATGTCTCTTGTAGATTGACGTGGAAGTATACGGAGGATCGGATCAACACAAAGAATCACACTATCCAGTTATCTCCGGTAGCTTTTGTAAATTTTCTTTTTGATTTATATGGCATGTATAAGGTTTGATGATTATATAAATGCCAAGACTTGTTTAATGAATATACATTAAAGAAAAAAATGATAAATATGTTAAATAGTATGATTATAGTAGAAGTATAATTTGGTATCAAATTGATTGAAATGAATTTGTTGGTTGGATTAGTCTCGGTTTTAAAATTTGCAGGAAGGTTAGATATTTATAAAGGGGTTATATTGAACAAAAAAAAAAAACTTTGGGATTTTGCGAAAAATTTTCTATGGTTTCGATTTAATTACGTTTGGTCTCAAGTATGTTTTGGGCTTTGGAGGCCCATCTAAAGGACGTCATGACATGTTTTAGTAAGTGAATAGTATTTAACTTGTATTAACGAAAAATTAATCTGGTAAACTCTGGTAATGCCACGTACCCTATTTCGACTATGAATACGGGTAAGGGGTGTTACACATATCCTTATGATTCTAAACAGTTCAACGGGCATTCTGAGATACGAATTACTATGTGAAATGCATATTCTATACAAGTACGTTTGAATTGTATACTATGTTGAGAATGAAAGGTAAGTACATTTACCTTTGTGAATATATGGTATAATTATGAGAAAATATGTTATATGAGCAAATGAATTGGAAATATGTGAATTGTATGTGAACTATGTGGTATATGTTAGTATCTTGGCCATGAAGTATATGTATTTTATGATGTTTATATGTTAAGTTGATAAGTTTATTTGTATATGGCTTACTAAGCTTTTGAAAGCTTATTTTGTGTGTGTTTTCATTGTTTTATAGATATCGTAGCTATCTAGAGCTCAGGGATCGTCGAGGATCGTTACCACACTATCGAACCTTGTTTTTGTACCTTTGGACATTGTGAATATAAAAGTATGGCATGTATAGGCTAGAAGTAGTTGATTATGTGTTGTGAATTGTATATATATAACCATGTGATTTGGCTTGGTTTTGGTTGTGTATATAAATGAGTTTTTGGTATGAATTATGTGATGCAATATTATCTATGTGAAGTGTTTTGAATGGCCAAGAGAGTTGGTCAATTTGGTAAGTTTTGGTATGTGCCTAGTATGAAATTAGTAAAGTTTTGGCATGAGATTTGATCATATAATTAGAGATTATGAAACCATATGTTTTGGTATGATTTTGATTTATGGGATGACATGTTTCGGTATGTGTTGGAAGCTTGAATTTGATTGATTATATTATGGCATAAATGATGTAAGTTTTGGTATAGAAATTAGCTAAAATTATAATGCAAATGTGCTTGGTTTGATGCTTGTAGGTTTGACCCAAATTGGATGGAAAATCTACTTTTCAAATGGCCTATTTTTGTCCACACGGGAGTGTGTCTCAGCCATGTGCGACACACAGTCATGTTGCACGGCCGTGTGTCCCCTGGGGTACCCTGCGATTTTAAGTCAGTCTTGAGCACGACCAAGGCACACGGGCGTGTGACTAGTCGTGTGACCCAAGTCAATTTTGACCACGGCCAAGACACATGGGCATGTCTTGTGGCCATGTGATTAAGTCAGTATGTATGACCTGTTTTAACACGACCTAGACGTACAGGCATGCCTAAAGCCGTGTAAGGCACACAGCCTGTTCACACGGGCGCGTGACCTATACAATTTTGAAAAATATTAAATTTTTGAAAATTTTTGTATGAGTTCGGTTTAGTCCCGACTCTTTTATAAAGCATGTTTAAGGTCTCGTTGACTTATGTAAGAGACTCGATATTGATGTATGACTATGATGCTATGATGATTGTGAAATGAATGTTAAATGTTTCGATTTTTCCGGTAACGCCTTTAATCCTATTCCGGCGACGGATACGGGTTAAGGGTGTTATATTTGGTTAGTATCAGAACTACGGTTTAGTCGATTGTAGGACCGACGTAGCATATGTGAGTCTAGCTATACATGTTATATTTATGAAATGCGATAGTGTGATGAATCCTGACAATGAAAATGTATTTTTATATATAGAAAATGGATCCCGAACGAGCCGTAGCTGACGATGTCGAAAGTAATGTGCCTGCTCTCGCGCAAGGGACAGCACCCTCCGACTCTAGACCGGCTACGAGTAGCCATGATGGAGAGGCTAGACAAGCCTTCTATCAAATGATGAATGATGGGTTCACTCAATACATTAGAACTAATCCGGTTGTTCAACAACCCCCAACCTCGGCGAATCCTCCACATGTCTCTGCTATGTCACAAGCTAATCCGAATCAGTTGATTAAGCCTCCGGTTGATAAGATTAGAAAATATAGGGCCGAAGAGTTCCGAGCTACCACTAGTGATGATGCTGAGAGAGTCGAGTTCTGGCTAGAGAATACGATAAGAGTATTTGATGAATTGTCATTGAATTCTGATGAATGCTTAAAGTGTGTCATTTCACTTTTGAGACATACATCGTATTATTGGTGGAAAACACTAATATCAGTGGTTTCGAGAGAGCGAGTCACTTGAGATTTCTTTCAAGTTAAATTCTGAAAGAAATACATCAGTTAGAGATTTATCGACCAGAAACGTAAAGAGTTTCTTGAGCTTAAACAAGGCTGTATGTTTGTTACAGAATATAAGCGAGAATTTGTAAGACTGAGTCAGTATGCTCGAGAATGTGTATTGATAAACCGTCATTTATACATATTTTTACCCCATGCTTAGCGCATTTTATGGATGATTTTTTCTTAGAATTGGTGAATTCGATGCACCTAATGCCTTAATTTCATGGTTTATACTTAGGTGAGCCTAGGAGAGCGAAAGGAACGAGAAACGGGCCAAAAACAGAGAAAATGAGCCAATGTACGAGATCAACACGGCCTGGACTTCCTCACACGGGTAGCCCACATGGCCGTGCCATTCTAACAGGCTCGAACATGGCCTAAAGTAATCACACACGGCTGTGCAATTCTAACAGGCTCGAACACGGCCCGAAGTAAATCGTACACGGGCGTGTCCCTGCCGAACCCAAGTTGAGTCCAATTCAGAAAAAGGCTAATTTTGAGGGCTTTTAGGCATTCTAAAGCCTATAAATACACCTTAAAGGAGGAGAAGAGGACACATACAGAGGAGGGAGCAAGGAATTGCTCAAGGAAAGCCAATTGATCTATCTCAGAAGCCGGATTCACCATCAAGACGGGAGTTCTCCCCTCAATTCCCCTTCAGGAGTTTTGGGTTTCTTTATATTTTGTATTCATTATTCTTCTGAGATGTTTTCCTTTTTAGTTATAAACTAAATCCCCTAAATACCTAAGGGGGATGAAACCTAGGACGAATCTTGTTATTATTTTCTGAATTGTATGATAAATATTTGACTTGTTCTTAATTATGTGTTCTTAATTCTTGTTTTGATATTTCAGGATATTGATTCAAGTTACACTCTTATTCAGAGGAGGAATAGACCCTGTCTAAGAGTACATTTGTCATAATTAAGCAGAGTTGATTGCGCGCCTAGAGATAGAGTGACAAGATTTTGTCGGATTAGGGTGAAACCTAATAAGAGGGTCCATAGATCGAGTTAATGCAACCCTAGGAATTTAATTAGAAAGAGATTTTAATTATTCAACCTAGGGTTAGACGTTGTTAATCTCGAGGGAGATAATAATATAACTTAGGGATTTTTACGGATCAAGTCAAATGAATAAATCGTCCGATTCGGAGCCAGAATAACAAGTAAAGTCTAGGTGGATTCTTCCTTGGGTATGGTTTTAATTCAATCATTTTCCAAAAGTAATTCCCCAATTCTATTTTCTGTGAGTTCTTAGTTTAGTTAATTAGTTAGTTAAAACAAACCCCCTTATTCTTAGGCTAGATAATAAAAAAACAGTCATTACTAGTACTTTTAGTTTCTTTGAGTTCGACAATCCGGTCTTGCTAAAACTATACTACTGTTCAATAGGTACACTTGCCTACATCGTGATAATAGTTAGTTTCAAGAACGATTAATTATAAATATTTAAAACCTGTCATGTATCTACTGAGGCAATAATGTGCAAGAGATTTGAGGATGGCTTGAACGAGGATATCCGTTTGTTAGTTGGGATTCTTGAGTTTAAAGAATTCGTTGTGCTTGTTGAACGAGCATGTAAAGCTAAAGAGCTCGAGAAAGAGAAAAGAAAAGCTAATTTAGAAGCTAGAGAAGTGCGAAAGAGATCATCAAGCAAGCCATTTCAATCTGCATCAAAGAAGTTTCGAGACGATTATAGCCGTTCAAAGGCTAATGTGGGACACTCGAGTAGAGATTATGCTAGATCACATTTGAGTTTCAGAGCTCTAGTTACAACTGTTGCTAGTGTTGGAAATGTCAAATCTGATCGCCCTGAGTGCAAACACTTTGGTAAAAGACATCCCGGTAATTGTAGATTGTATGATCGAGCTTGTTTCAAATATGGATCGTTAGACTATTTTATCCGTGATTGTCCTGAATCTGTCGAGCAATAGATTGTGCAAAATCTAAGGCCAAATGGTAATGCATCTCGTGGTAGACCTCCCAAAAATACGGGTAATGGGAGTGGCAGTCAGAGGGGAACAAAAGACATTGCTGTTAGATCCGAGGCTCGTGCACCTGCCAGAGTCTATGCCATCCGAGCTTGTGCAGAAGCTTCGTCTCCAGATGTTATAACTGGTACTTTCACACTTTATGATACTTCTGTGATTGCTTTGATAGATCCAGGATCAACGCATTCTTATATATGCATGAATTTAGTGAATAGTAAGACTTCGCCTATAGAGTCTACTGAATTTGTAATTAAAGTATTGAACCCCCTAGGCAAATGTGTTTTGGTTGATAAAGTCTGCAAGAAATGCCTGTTAATGTTTCGAGACATTTGTTTTTCGGCCGATCTGATGTTATTACCTTTTGATGAGTTTAATATAATTCTGGGTATAGATTGGTTAACTTTGCATGGTGCTGTTGTGAATTGCAATTGGAAAACTATTGATTTGAGATGTAAGAATGATGAAATAGTTCGAATTGAATCCATTGATTTAAATGGGTTATCGGCTGTGATTTCGTCAATGAAAGCTCTGAGTATTGTGAAAAAAGGTTGTGAAGCCTATTTTGCCTATGTGATTTATTCGAAAATGTCAGAAAAAAAAGTTGAATCAGTGCCTATTGTCTATGAATTTCCTGATGTGTTTCCTGAGGAACTTTCGAGATTACCTCTGGTACGAAAAGTTAAATTCGGTATTGAATTAGTACCGGGAACTACTCCAATTTCGATAGCTCCATATAGAATGGCTCCGATCGAGTTAAAAGAATTAAAGTCTCAATTGCAAGAGTTGACCGATAGAAGGTTTGCAAGACCGAGTATCTCACCTTGGGGTACACCAGTTCTATTTGTGAAAAAGAAAGACGGTACGATGAGAATGCGTATTAATTATCGTTAGTTAAATAAAGTGACTATCAAGAATAAGTATCATCTACCTTGAATTAATGATTTGTTTGATCAATTGAAAGGAGCTACCGTGTTTTCAAAGATAGATATTAGATTGGGCTATTATCAGTTACGAGTAAAAGATTCAGACATTTTGAAAACTGCATTTAGAACGAGGTATGGCCACTATGAGTTTTTAGTTATGCCTTTCGGATTAATGAATGCACCTGCTATCTTTATGGATTTGATTAACAGAATTTTCAGACCGTATTTAGATCGATTTGTTGTCGTATTCATTGATGGCACATTGATTTATTCGCGTGATGAATTCGAGCATGCCGAACATATAAGAATAGTGCTATAGACTTTGCGAGATAAGCAATTGTATGTGAAGTTCAGTAAATGTGAATTCTGGTTATGAGAAGACAGTTTTCTAGGTCATATTGTATTAGCATCAGGTATCCGAGTTGATCTGAGTAAGATTATAGCTATTTTGGATTGGAAGCCTCCGAGAAATGTCTTCGAAGTCTGCAGTTTTCTAGGACTTACTGGTTATTATAGACGGTTTGTAAAAGGCTTTTCTATGATTAAAACTCCATTGACGAAGTTACTTCAGAAAGATGTGAAATTCGAATGGTCTGAAAAGTGTCAGAAAAGCTTTGATCAATTGAAGGCCCTTTTGAATGAAGCTCTAGTATTAGTACAACTTGAATCGGGTAAAGAATTTATGATCTATAGTGATGCTTCGTTGAATGGTCTGGGATGTGTTTTGATGCAGGAAGGCAAAGTCATTGCTTATGCTTTGAGACAGTTAAAGCCGTACGAAAAGAACTATCCGACGCACGACCTTGAGTTAGCCACGATCGTATTTGCCTTGAAGATTTGGCACCATTATCTGTTCGGTGAGAAATGTCATGTATATTCTGATCATAAGAGTTTGAATTATCTGATGACTCAGAAAGATCTAAATCTGTGACAAAGAAGGTGGTTAGAACTGCTAAAAGACTATGAGCCTGTGATTGATTATTATCCAGGAAAAGCAAATGTTGTTGCGGATGCTTTGAGTCGAAAATCACTGTTTGCATTGCGTACGATGAATGTTCAATTGGTTCTATCCGATGATGGTTAGATTTTAGCCGAATTAAAAGCAAGACCGTTATTCATTCAACAGATTATTGATGCTCAGAAAGTTGATAATGAGATTTTAGCAAAATGAGCTCAGTGTGATTTAGATTTTGATTCAGAATTCAGGGTTGGTAAAGATGATTTTCTTAGATTCCGAGATCGACTTTGTATTTCGAGAAATCCAGAGTTAATTCAGATGATTTTGAATGAAACTCACAACAGTCGTTTATCTGTTCATCCGGGTAGTACGAAAATGTATAATGATCTAAAATAGCTTTATTGGTGGCCTGGTATGAAGCGTGATATCTCTTAATTTGTTACGAAATGCTTAATCTGTTGGTAAGTTAAAGTTGAACATCAAGTACCATCTGGTTTGTTACACCCGATTATGATTCCGGAATGGAAATGGGATAAAGTGACAATGGACTTTGTTTCGGTTTGCCCCTATCTCTAAGAAAGAAAGACGCAATCTGGGCTGTAGTTGATCGATTGACGAAATCAGCCCATTTTATTCCGGTACGATTCGATTACTCACTTGACAAGTTAGCTGAATTATACATTTTCGATATTGTGAGATTGCACGGTGTGCCATTATTTATTGTGTCAGATAGAGATCCGAGATTCACATCACGGTTTTGGAAGAAACTACAAGAGGCATTAGGTACGAAATTGCATTTCAGTACTGCTTTTCATCCACAGTCAGATGGTCAATCCGAGCGGATTATTCAAATTCTCGAGGATATGTTGAGATGTTGCATTCTTGAGTTTGAAGGTACGTGGGAACAATATTTGCCTTTGATTGAATTCGCTTATAATAACAGTTTTCAATCGAGCATTAAAATGGCATAATACGAAGCCTTATATGGTCGCAAATGTTGTACACCTTTGTATTGGACTGAGCTCAACGAGAATAAGATTCACGGGGTTGATTTGATAAAAGAGATTGAACAAAAAGTAAAAGTGATCCGAGATAGTCTGAAAGCAACTTCTGATCGTCAGAAATCATATGCAGATTTGAAACAAAAAGAAATTGAATTTGAAACTGGTGATAAAGTGCTTTTAAAAGTATCTCCATGGAAAAAAGTACTACGATTTGGCAGAAAAGGTAAATTAAGTCCGAGGTTCATTGGACCATATGAGATTATCGAGCGTATCAGGCTGGTTGCTTATAAATTGTTGTTGCCACCAGAGCTAGAAAAGATTCATAATATATTTCACGTATCGATGCTTTGACGATACAGATTTGATCTTTCGCATGTAATTCTTCCGTCTGAGATTGAGATTCAGTCTGATATGACTTATGACGAAGAACCGATCCTATCTTAGCTCATAAGGTTAAAGAATTACGAAATAAGAAAATTTCGTTTGTAAAAGTAATGTGGTATCGACACGGTGTTGAAGAGGCTACATGAGAGCCTGAAGATGTTATAAAGCAATAATATTCGAACCTATTCGATGGTAAGATTTTCGGGGACGAAAATCCCTAAGGGGAGAGAATTGTAATAGTCCAGTTTAGACCCTAGTCGGAATAGTAGTTTCAGGACCATAAATTCGAGTCAGAAAAATATTTAAATATTAATCAAGGGCAAAATTAGAATTTAGTAATTTAAGTTATATTAATAAACAAAACATGAAAATAGGCCATTATATGTTTGTTTATGCCGAAAATTGAAGAACAAAAGAAAGAAAAAGAGTTAGCTAAGGTTCGGTCATGCTAAAGCTCAATTGAAGGTTCGTTTTTGTTTCGTTTTCGATAATTTCTATGTTTTTGTGATCGTTGCTTTGTGTTTACTAAGCCCATGCCTCAATTTCTGATTTTATTGATGATTTTGTGTTGAACCATTGATGAAACTATGAGTTTATGAAGTTTGATGTTAGTAAATGAAAGATATGTGTTGGGTTAGTATATTTTGTCTTTGAATTTTTGATGAATTTGAGTAATTTGGGCTAAATTATAAAAATAAGATTTTTGAGTGACTAAAATGTAAAATAAATAAAATACATGGACTTGTATGAACTCCATAAAAATTCGGCTAAGCATGTGTAAAAGGAAATTATGTGTATTTTGTGATTTTGTGAAGTAGGGACTAAATTGTCAAAATATGAAAATATGAGGGTTAATTTGCAAAATGCCCTAAATATGTGTTTTTGGATTGATTTGAATGATTTGGTCAATAAAATATTAAATTTGAATTTATATAGATCAAGAAATAAAGAAAACGGAATTAGATCGGGGGAAAATGAAAGTCGTTGAATAGTCGCTCGTTTCCGTTCGTTTCCATACGAGGTAAGTCGATATACAAAAAAAATGTGTTTAAATTGATTTATTCATGTATATATGACATTGTATTGTGATGAATAATAATATGATAGCTGAATATGATATATCCGAGAAAGTATCGACAAAGTTCCGACTACCGAAAGTCTCGTACGAACCTTAGGAATAGTATAGAATACATATGTCATGACATTGGATCCGATATGTGATTTCGTGTAAGACCACGTCTAGGACATTGGCATCGACTTATGATTTACGTGTAAGACCACGTCTGAGACATTGGCATCGTATTTGATTTCGTGTAAGACTCTGTCTGGGACAGTGGCATCGATATTTGATTACATGTAAGACCACGTTTAGGACATTGGCATTGTACGAGCTTTTCGAGTTATCCGCATATCCTTATGATTTTAAAGGGTTCAATGGGCATTCCAAGATATGAATTATTATGTGAAATACATATTCTGTACAGGTCCGTTTGAATTGTATACTATGTTGAGAATGAAAGGTAAGTACATTTACCTTTGTGAATATATGGTATAATTATGAGAAAATATGTTATATGAGCAAAAGGATTGGAAATATGTGAATTGTATGTGAACTATGTGGTATATGTTAGTATCTTGGCCATGAAGTATATGTATTTTATGATGTTTATATGTTTAAGTTGATAAGTTTATTTGTATATGGCTTCCTATGCTTTTGAAAGCTTATTTTGTGCGTGTTTGCATTGTTTTATACATATCATAGCTATCGGGAGCTCAGGAATCGTCGAGGATTGTCACCATACTATCGAACCTTATTTTGGTACCTTAAGACATTGTGAATATAAAAGTATGGCATGTATATGCTAGAAGTAGTTGACTATGTGTTGTGAAGTGTATATATATAGCCATGTGATTGGGCTTGGTTTTGGTTGTGTCTATAAATGAGTTTTTGGTATGAATTATGTGATGCAATATTATCTATGTGAAGTGTTTTGAATGGCCAAGAGAGTTGGTCAATTTGGTAAGTTTTGGTATGTGCCTAGTATGAAATTGGTAAGGTTTTGGCATGAGATTTGAACATATAGTTAGAGATTATGAAACCATATGTTTTGGTATGATTTTGATTTATTGGATGACATGTTTCGGTATGTGTTGTAAGCTTGAATTTGATTGATTATATTATAGCATAAATGATGTAAGTTTTGGCATAGAAATTGGCTGAAATTATAGTGCAGATGTGCTTGGTTTGATGCTTGTAAGTTTAACCCAAATTGGGTGGCAAATTGGCTTTTCAAATGGCCTATTTTTGTCCACACGGGTAGAGACATGGGCGTGTGTCTCAACTGTGTGCAACAAACGGTCATGTTGCACGGTCGTGTGTCCCCTAGGGTACCCTACGATTTTAAGTTAGTCTTGAGCACGGCAAAGGCACTCGGGCGTGTGACTAGCCATGTGACCCAAGTCAATTTCGACCACGGCCAAGACACACGGGCATGTCTTGTGGCTGTGTGATTAAGTCAGTATGTATGCCTTGTTTTAATACGGCCTAGACACACGGCCTATTCACACGGGCATGTGACCCGTACAACTTTGAAAAATGTTAAATTTTTGAAAAATTTTGCTAAAGCATGTTTAAGGTCTCGTTGACCTATGTAAGGGACTCTGTATTGATGTATGACTATGATGCTATGATGATTGTGAAATGAATATTAAATGTTTCGATTAGCATAAGAAGAAGATTTTTTTTAGGGTTCTTCATTCGGCCATCTTCAATTCTTGCAATTAGGTATGATTTTTGTCCCGTTTTTAATGATTTCTATGTTTTTAAAATGTTGTAGCTTAGTCTCGCTAGCCCAAGGACTAATTTGCAAAACTGTTAAAGGTTTAGGATTTTCCATTGATGAATATATGTGTATTTTGATGTTTGATGATAGAAATTGTATACTTCTTGTTAGATAAACAACATTTGTAAAGTGATTTTTGGTAAAATTGTCAATTAGGGATTTATTTGTGAAATGTAAAAATTTTGTGGTTAAATTGTGAAATAAATGAAAAATATGGGCTACTATGGTAATAAGAGAAATTCGACTAGCATGGGTTGGGACCTAATTGTATGAATTTGTATTTTTATGAGTTAAGGACTAAATTGTAAAAATGTTAAAATATTAGGGGCAAAAGTGTATAGTTACCATAATGTGATTTTGGGCTAAATTGAATAGAATGGTAATTAAATAAGTTAAATTTGATTACATATAGATCAAGAAAAGCGAAGTTCGGATCTAGATCGAGGGAAAAATAAAGTATTAGACTAGTCGATTTATTTCGTCGTTTTTGTATATTGAGGTAAGTTCGTATGTTAATAAGCATTATTGTAATTGTGTTTTAAATGCTTTATATTTGAATTGTTGATGAATATGATTGTACGAAAATGTTCGATGAAGATTCGGCAATGAGAAATACCAGTTGAACCTTAGGAATAGATTAGGATACAAATGACATGTCATTAGGGGTTATGTGATTTGGGTGCTGGTCCGTACGTCCTATCGGTGGCTGAGTTATCTGGCATGTGTTGCGGATTCTCATCACCTTGTGTGAGCAGCACTGTGTAGCTATGTCATGACCGTCAGCTTGTGTGAGAAGACCCGTTGATAGCTCGAGAGTGAGCATTATATAAGATATGAGATTGAGATAGTTTCGACTATGTATTAGCACTTAGGGTGCGAGATTCCTGAGTATCCAATAGTATTCCAAATGGTTCAATCGGTATATCGAAGATATGAAATTGTGAGAAATAGATTTGTATCAGTACAGGTATGTACCGAAACTATATGAGTATTGAATCTATGAAAGTTATGAGTTCATGATTACTTATGTGATTGAATATATGTTAACATTATGCTTTAATGATTTTGTAGTATATTATGTTCATACTACTTGATTTATGAATGAATGGTGAGCTTTACTTATTAACTATACGAGCTTACTAAGCTTTATAGCTTACTCTATTTACTTTTTCGTGTTTTATAGTGTTTATTAAAGCTAGCTCGGATTGGGAGTCATCGGAGATTGCATCACACTATCAAGCTTTCACTTTGGTACTTTTGAACTTATGTATTTGGTTATATGGAATGTATAGGAGTTATGGTTATTTTGGTATATAGTTTGGTAATAGACTTAGCCATTTGAGTTGGCTTGTAAATGATGAATGGTTAGTTATGTGTATAGCCATGTGACTTGACTTATTTTGGTTGATTTGGTTGTGTATATATATATATGCAAATGGCCTTTTATATGCATTTGGTAATTGCTATGTAAATGTTTGTGGTGAATGGTTGTTTGTGAATTGGTAATTTAAGTATCAAATAGTTGATAATTGAGAATTGGTATGCTTGTGATTTTAGGCAAAGTGATGCATAAATGAAAGGGACCATTTAGGTGAATTGAGAATGTGAAATTGGCATGAACTGAATGGCATATTGTGGTACTTGTGCCTTGTAGTTGTTGGTATTGGTATAGCCTGAATTGAACTTGGTTTAGATGAGTTTAAATGTCATTTGAAGTTGTAGTTATATGCCTTTTGGATTGGTGGAAGAGAATGCAATTTGGGTGAGAAAGATGACTTGGCAAATAGCCTATTTTTGTCCACACAGGCAGAGATACAGGTGTGTGTCTCAGCCGTGTGCGACACACGATCTAGTGACACGGCCGTATGTCCCCTGGTGTTTAATTAGAAATCAAGTCAGTATGCTCCTCACGGGCGTGTGACTTGGCCGTGTTGCATAAGTCAGTATACCCTACAGGTTTGGCACAACCTAGCACACGGCTTGGCACAAGGGCGTGTGAGGCCATTTCAAAGGGCACACGGGCTGGTCACAGGGCGTGTGGTTGGCCATGTGACTCAAGTCAGGGAATTACACGGGGTTGGACACGGGCTAGGACATGACCATGTGATCCCATTTCGAATGTCCACACAGCCTGTGACACGGGCTTATTCTCACACGGTCGGGCCACACGAGCTTGTGTCCCCTGTATTTTGTAAAATTTTCTAAGTTTACTGAATATTTTCTAAGTTACCGGTTTAGTTCCGAACCATTCCTAAAGCAAGTTTTGGGCCTTGTAGGCTCGTATTAAAGACGTTATGAATGATTGTGAATGTTTTATATTTGAAATGAAAAAATGTATGAGAAATGTATGTTTCCTTAATAAGTTTGGTAATACTCTATAATCCTATTCCAGTGTTGAATACGGGTGAGGGGTGTTACAATAAGCCAAATTGTTTGGATGCATTATTGTATGCTTATCTTAAATGTAAATATATGGTAAGTTAAATTCATGTTATACGAACTTACTAAGCATTAAATGCTTAATAGGTTTTCTTTTCTATGTTTTATAATGCTCGGAAGCTTATAAAGGTTGGAGATCGGTCGGAGTATCATCACACTATCCTACAACATGTTTTTGTATAGATAAAAAAACTTTCTTTGACATATGGCATGTATAAGCTAATTTTACCTATGATGATATGTAAATGGATGTTTGTAATCTAGCCATTGGAATGGCTAGTAATGGTATATTTTGGTATGATAATGTAAAGTTATATCATGTTTAATACATACATGTATAAGGTTTGGTTAAATTGAATTAGAGTAAAATATAAATCATCATAAGAAGGTAACCTTGATCATATGAATATGTGATACTATTTCATACATATTACTGATGTTTGCTTGATTTATATAACTTGAATTAGTTGGCAAATATATGCAAATGTTGTTGTAGGTTAAAGGTTAAATTTGGGTGAGAAATAAGGCTAGGAAATGGCCTTATTTTGTCCACATGGGTAGACACACGGGCGTATGTCTTGACCATGTATGACACACAGCCTCGCACATGCACATGTGATTTGGCTGTGTGTCCCCTGCATCCTAAAATTTAGAAACAGAATGCTCAGAATTGGGCACACGGGCAAAGATATGGGCGTGTGTCTCAACCGTGTGTGCTACACGGCCCAGAACACGGGCGTGTGTCTTGGTCGTGTGAAACCTGCACCTAATTTGTGAAAAATAAATTGACCACATGGCCTAGCATAAGGGAATGTGGCAGGTCGTGTGGCACAAGTCAGGGAGTTACATGAGCTAGGACATGACCGTGTGTCTCACATTGAATGCCCACACGGCTTGAGACATGGGCATGTCATATGGCCGTGTGGTTACTCACACGGGCGTGTGACCCTTGTATATAAGAAAAATTTTGAAATTTTAAGAAAACTTTTCTAAGTTCCCAATTTAGTCCCAGCGTGATTCTAATGTTTAAATTGGGCCTCGAGGATCCATTCAAGGGACAGTATGATTAATTTCAAATATGAAAAGTAAATGACATGAATTATATGAAATTACTCTGTAAACTCTGGTAATGCTCTGAACCCTATTTCGGCGATAGGTACGGGTTAGGGGTGTTACATGTTTGTTCTGAACTGTTTAATTTTTTTACATCGAATTGCTGTATGGATTCTGTGGAATTCAGCAATTTTTGTGTGTTTCTAAAATTAAGTGGTTAGGGGTTGAATTGATAGTGAAATGCATGATCTCAAATTAGTTTTGACGTATATCTTAGTATTGTCGATGTTAGGGATTGATTTGCTGAGGAAAAACGCGAATCTCAAGCTGTTTTAGGGTGATTTTGAGACCACACGGGTGTGTACCGCACACGGGCGGTCTACACGGTCGTGTGAATTTGGGAATTAGGGTTTTGCGGCAATTTTTGGTGCCACACGGCCGTGTAGCTGAATTTGGGGATTTTGTCACACGGCCTTAGACACACAGCTATGTTCCTTAGCCATACAGGCGTGTGACACGGACGTGTCTGGAGCCGTGTGAGGCACACGGCCTGTTCACACAAGCGTGTGACCCTTGTATGTTTGAAATTTTTCTAAGTTTCTAAAATTTTTGAATGTTATCGGTTTAGTCCCGAACACTTCTAATGCATGGTTAAGGCCTCGTAAGCCCTTATAAGGGTCAAAATGATTGTGTTGAGTGGTATTTGATTATATTTGCATAAATGCATGAATTATGTATGATGAATAATGTGTATCGATTGATAATACCACGTGACCTTATTCTGATAGTGAATACGGGTGGGAAGTGTTACAATAGTTTAACTAACAATACCACAACGTCTATAGACTTTTTTACAGTTGATTTTGTTCCCCTTTTTTGTAGTACAAGTGATCTAAACTGACCTTGAAGAAAAGCCAAAAATCATTGCAAAGATTCATATCTTGAGCCATAAGAAGCACATTATTGATTTTAACACGTAATGATGCAGCAGTAGTGTTAACCATTTCCTTTGACATTTTAAGCTCAGGAAATGTTTCTAGTTGTCTACTTCAATAATAAATAGGCATCATTGTTGAAAACAAATTCAGTATTAAAAGGTAAATCAACACATAAAGAGGTAATATTAGTCATACCTATTTCCATAAGCAGCATAGTTGGCATGAATGAATAGTAGCACAATTAATATCAGCAAAATATCTGAACAAATATGTAACAATGGTAGTCCAGATTTCTCAAATATGAGCTAAGCAATAGTAGCAATGACGATAATGCCAAAAGAAACATTCCACTGCTTCTACAAGAGAATATCAGCAGCTGGGAACATGAGAAGCAAAATTAGTTAATTTATTGCAAAAAACAAATGCTCTAGTTTTATAAGGGTGATAATATAATGAGCCAGAGCAACAATATAACCTTACAACAACAATATCATACTATAGAATAAGATTTTTCCAACATGATACTAGTTAAAGATTATTCTAGAAGAAGAATGTTGGCGGAGAACTATTAAAAATCAAAACTTTCACCTCTAAGAGTAGGAATACATTAAGTGAGCATAGGTAAAATGGAAGGTTCGACAATATCCCACTAGGGGAAAACTAAAGAAAATCATCAAGATTGTTTCTTCTCACTTAAGAAACTCCATGAAGGTCCTTCAATTGGGAGAAAAAGAAAAGGGTGAGGAAGGGGTATTCCATGAAGCAAATTTCCATTAATTGAATTTTTCCTGTGGTTCAACTTATGTCCACAAGACATGATGATTATAGAACATTTAACTAAAATAAGAGATTTATAGAGACCAGTCCAATTATATCCTCTACCTCTACACCCAAAATCTAACCATGGGCTTCTTTTATTTTTAGCTCACTAATTGCTTTTGATTTTAAATTTTCATAAGAGCCAAGTATATATAGGATTTATAAGGGATTGGTGCACATAAAAAAGATGTATGAGCATGTGTACTGAAATCACCATTTGAGTACGTACTGAAAATTGTCAAAAGCATTAAAGTCGTATGCAATAATCGGTGAACTCTCAAGAATTTTATGCATCAATTGTGTATATTAAACCGATTCGTAGCATAATGGGATTGGAGATATCATTGAACCAGTCGAAAAAAGCAGAAAAGTAAATAAAACATTGCACCTCAGATTGTAAGAGTTGCAAAGTTTTGTGCCTATGCACAAATGAATAGTTAATCAAACATAACCATTTCTCATTATTATTATTTTAATTTCCTTACCTTGATAGTTCATTCCATCCAATTGGACACTAACCAAATTCTCTCTCCAAACACTAATTCAATTTTCATCAAATATCAAAGTACCCCACCACTAATCACTTATTTACTAACGAAACTAAGCTGATTTCATCGAAAAACAAGACCAAAGATAGAAAAAAAATGGAAAATCAAATAAGAGTTGGGTTTTCTTTTTTGTTTTGATTTTTTTTTACCTTTGCCTCCATTAGTGTTGATCGAGCTCTCCATTAATTGCAATTAATGCCCCCTTTTTTGGCTTTTAACTTGTACCCAAAAATGAAAAACTCACAAATTTTGAATCTTGCACGAAGTTTTCTCTCTTTCAAACTAGATTACAAGGTCTCAAATCTACAAAATTGACGAAAAAAGTCAAGAAAAAAACCCTACTTTTCAATTTATTTTGATAGGGAAGAAAACAAAGTTCATTTTTCCCCCTGTTTTCATCCCTATCTAATTCAATTTTACTTTTGAAAAGAAAAAAATTATAATATGTATGACATCATAAAGAAATAAACTCTTAGTTAAACAAATAAATTTGTTGGTTTATTTGATATGTAATCATTCCATGTCTCTGACTCTAACAATAATCTTTACATTGTTGTTATCATTGTTATAACTTTCTTTGATCATTGTTGCTTTTTTATCTAATGATGCATTGCATGCTTCTCTTAGCATGATTTGAAACTTTTAAGGTTACCTTTTTTCTAAATTTTTGTAGATAAAATAATGGGTGAATTCAATCATTAATTCATAGTAAAAAATGAAAGTACAGCTCCATCTGATGTCGTCCCCATTGACATTGAAGCAAAAGACTTGCCTGCATGAAGGCTCTTGGCATGTTGTCTCTCTAACTTGTGTAGGTTCAATCTTCTATATTGTTTGATAGTGTTTGTTTCATATTGCACAATGAGGTTCTTCAAGCTCAATGAAAACTTATTCAGGTTGATTTTTTAATGACCAACAGATAAGTTTAATTACTTTATTAATGTTATTACATGTTACTAGAAAAGTAGTACTTTCTTGACTAGTCTTGTTTTTCTTTTTTGGGTATTAATTATCTTTTCCTAGTTGGAATAATTGGAAATAATAATGTTAAACTTCTAAGAAAAAGGAGAAAAAGGCACATGAAGATCTTCTGCTAGTATAGATTATGTCTTAAGATGGATATATCATATTACAGAGGACTGTTCTTGTGAATAGTAAGAAACTAAAACGAACTTAGAGGATCTACTTCTAACTAGCTTTTTTGATCATCTCATGTTACAAAGGACTGTTCTTGTAAATATTTGGAAACTAAAATAAACTTAGAGGATCTACTTCTAACTAGTTGGGCTTATGTGGTTTGACTCAGCTCCTTAGGCAAACTGGAATCAACTTAGAAGATTTGCTTCTAATTCGTTGTTGTGGTCTCTTGTGGCTTGAGTCAACTCCTTAGCCCTCTTAGCTTGGTGCTTCCAGTCAGTGAAAACTAAAGTGCAAATCATCATACACATACATGTAGCTTGTGCTGCAGCAAGCCCAAACCACAACCCAAGGAAACCCATCTTTAATCCAAAAGCTGCAAAAATGGAAACTGGCAAACCAACAAGGTAAAACGAGCAAAAATTTATACAAGCACCCAGATTAGGCCTAGCAGAACCTATCAGGATCCCACAAGCTGCTGTTTGAGGACAGTTACCAAGCTCACAAAAGCCTAATATTGGTAGGACAACGGATGTCAATGCTAAAACCTCAGGTTCACATGTATACAACTTTCCCCACACATCTTTTACTGCAATTGTGAAAGTAAAAGCTAGTATTCCACATACCATTGCTATGATGAGTCCTGTAATGGTTGTCTGACGTGCCTGAGCAGGTGTTTCAGCACCTAACTCTTGCCCGATACGCATAGATAAACTTGCACTTAGAGAATGAGGAAAAACATATAAAAGTCCTGTTGTTTGTATAAGAATCCCCATTGCAGCCATATTTGTCTCTGGATTATTAATTAAGCCACAAAATACCACCATTATCTCATACCACCACCATTCTAAACACACAGATACAACACTTGGAATCATAAGTGACACTAGTGAGTGCCAATCTCGATAACTATTGGTTAACATTTGACCATCCCAAGGTTTTATTGTTGTTTCTGTAAAGAAAAGATAAACTAGCAAAGCTAAATTTATGTTTAATGTGTTGCAAGCAGAGGCCAGAGCGACTCCTTTAACCCCCAAATCCAAATATATTGCAAGGAAGTAATTGATTGGAAGGTGTAGTATCATGGCCCAAGTTGCGGAAATTGTGAAAGGTAGGTTTAGACTTTGGGCTCTTAAGAAAATTCTTAAAGGACTAAGGAGAGCTTGGGCAAGCAATTCAGGAATAGAGTATGTAAGGAATACCTTTGCCACTGATGTTATGGTCTTATCTTGACCAATTAAAAGGAGGATTGGCTCCATGTTCAACCATAACACGATGATTGGGATGGCTCCGAGAAATAGTAGGCAGAGGGTCTGTTTAAAAGTTTCACTAAGAACTGTCCACTTTTTGGCTCCAAAGGCCTGGCAACATATAGGTTCCATCCCCGTAGCTAGACCCTTCATTACTGAGTAGCCTGTGATGTTCGCAAATCCAATTGCCAGTGAGCCTCCAGCTAACTCAATTTTTCCAAGATGCCCCAAAAAGAACATCGAGATTAAGGACTTAGAGTAGAAAATCAGGCCGGAAATCACTAGCGGCACCATGATTTTCCCCAATGATATCAGCTCATCCATCACCTATGAACCAAACACGGATATTAAACAATGCAAAATCATATACCACTAGCAAGGATTAAATTTCAAAACAAAGCTGGAATAATTAATGGCTTGCTTGATATGGTGAAAAATTAGACTTACCATAAATTATGAAGAAGGAAAAACTTGCCTATTAAGCCAATTGACCGTAGCTTTCGCAGCCTTTTTAGAAGTAGGGAACTTTTTTTCTTAAAGGCTATTTCTTTAGATCGGGATATATTCTTAAAGGCTAACTTTAACCCTGAGCTACAAATACACTGTAGAAGGCTTGTTCTCTATCATGGAGTCAGCCATAAATTGAAAGCATCATTGAAAAAACATCTGGATAATTTTGCTTCTGACTATGTTAGAAAGACAGTATCCTCTCTGAAGCTAAAATGCAGTCCGAAAACTTTTAGGTAATTTTCCTTCATAAATGAGATACCATTTCCCTCTTGACAAGTTTAGGAAGGTTGTTTTAAGAATAACAAAGCATGCGTTGTGAATTTAATGGATCATCGGGATTAGGGAGAGTATTGAAGGCTGAGAAAATGCACCACCTTTACTTGTCAAATGAGTAACAAAGATGCGGTCATATCAATTATTTGTCGTCCTCTTGGATTACTTTCCTAAGTTGATTTATTGAATTACTTTTATCGTATTCAACTCAATTTCTACCATCTGTCAGGTAAAGTTAAAATGCTAGCCTTGAATGGAAAAGCATTTGTTACAGTCAAAGAATCTCAACAAGTGCCATTGTAGCTTTAAATCTGAAATAGGCATTTGTGTTATACAATTACTCGATTATTGATATAGGTTTTGGAAATTCATACGCAAAATCGACAAACAATTAGGCGTGGGTCAAATAGCAATTTTCGTAATTGGATGGTAAATGGAAAAGGATGAGGAAGAAGGTGAATGAGTTATAACTTCACCTTGCTTATAAGTGAAAATCAAACAGGGTTTAAATTATTTTTTGGGTGAACAAGGGGTACATGCACCTTTCTATTATTATTCACATATTTGATTAGATGCTTAAACAATAGATTTGTAGATGTTTTTCATATTAGAACTACTTTTGGTCAATATCTATGAAAAGAATTACTTGCCTACTTATTTTTGGAGCCTCACCTATTGGAAAGATTATTTCTTATGACAAGCACAAAGTCATATGCTTATATACTTGTCTAAAACCACAAACTTTTACTAATTTTTTATGCTGACATTCTTTGCATGGTAGCTTAATCATTTTTATCTATTGGTGCTAAACAAGGTGCACAATAATTTTAACAACAAAGAAAAAAAGGTATTATTGGTGATTAATCAAACATAGAGAGAAGCAAGTTTACTCATGATTTCCAAGATGCACTACATGTATACTTATTTTAGAAAGTTTTCTGAGCCATGTAACTAGTGTCTCAATCGAGTTGAAACCATTTAACTCATATTGTAGAGACAAAAAAAAAAACCACATAGATGGTAGAGAATAACAAATTATAGGAGTATTAACGATAAAAGTACCATGGAAACCCATCAAATTGCATTTTCATCTGCTAAAAAAATGGACAAATTAATCCATGTACATTAAATTAAAGAGCAAACTAGCCCTTTTATTAAAAGTTATATCCATTTCCGCAGTTAAAAATTAGTTTTTGTATGTCAGCATGAGATATACGTGGCACACCACGTGTCATTGTCTTATTATTCCATCAACTATGCCGATTTTTTGCAATACAAATGGATAAAAATTTTAATAGAAATGACGAATTTGCCTTTAATAATGTATAAGAACTAGTTTGCCCATTTTTAAAATAAAGTAAGCAAAATGCAATCTGACTCATAGTACAGAGGTCTCTATAATACTTTAACCAAGCATTAAGTTTCTTCATTGCTTGAGTATTCACAAACCACTCAAAGTAGTAGAAACTCACATTCATTTTAATTAAGATCAGCAGTATATTTGTCTCCCTGAAGCTAGCTCTATTGAGAGCAAATAAGTTTGTGTTTCTTTCGCTAGTCATTGTTCCATAATTTATATGTATACATAGGAGTGAGCAAAATTCGATTTGACTCGAAAAAATTAAAAAAAATTTCGAATTTTGAATTTAACAAATCGAGTTATTCGAGTTATCTCAATTTTTTTTTGAATTTTGAGTTTGAATCGAATTGAGTTTTCAAATTTGAATCATTCGAATAAATCGAATACCAAACTATAATATTTTATATTTTTACCCTAAACTCCCAAATATTTTTATTTTTCTCCCAAAACCTTTACTCCCTTCCCATCCTACCCTCTTTACCCCAAACCCATTTCCCCCCAATTTTTTTAAAATTTTTCCTCCAAAAATTTACTCCCCCATTTACTTTCCCCCAAAATTTTACTCCCATAAAAACTCTCAAAACTTTTTAGTTTTCTCCAAAACTTTTACTCACTTCCACTTTCCTTCTAAAACTTTTACTCCCCTCCCATTTCATCCCCTATCTACCCCAAACCCATTCCCCCCTCCCAAATTTTTTTTGAATATTTTCCCTACAAAATTTTACCCTAAACCCTCCCAAACTTTTTATTTTCCTCCTAATAAAATTTTTACTTCTCACCCTTTACCCCCAAATCAAAAATCAAAATCATTAAAAAAATACCTAAACCTAAATAGTAATAATTTTATTTATATCTGTTATTTATATTATTAAATTAAATTTCACATTTTATACTATTTATATTATTGAATTGTTTAATCATATTGAATCTTTATATTAAAATTGAATTATTAATTATGCCATAAAATATTCATGTTAAAATTTTTTGTTAGTATTAATGTCACATTTTTACATCTAACATATTTTTTAATTTCAAAATATATAGTAACAATAATCAGAAGATAATTGAAGCAACTAACAAGCAAAGAAGCTAACTCGTATATAAAATATTAATAAATAAATTATGAGGTAATGAAATTTAATAATAAATTTAATTACGGTGAGTGACAGCAAGGAGGAGCCAAAGTTATTTTTTAAAATTTAACTCAAACAAATATATTCGATTCGATTCAAATTTCATCTCACTCGACTCGATTCAAAAAAATTTCAAATTGAGCTACGATGATAAAATAGATTTCGTCAACTCGATTAATTAGAATTTTTTCATTCAACGCTCACCCCTATATATATGTAAATCATTTAGAGTGCTTTCACTATCTAAGAAAACAACTTCTGGAAGTAGTACATTGGTGTATCACATCCCATGTTATCTTAAGACAGCATTAGAATAGCTAGGAAGTTAAGGATGGTTACATAATTCCATGTATCGTAAGTTTGAGGTCTTTTAGATGGGAGTGAGGAAGAAAGTAAGTCAACATCCGGGTGCAAAAGTAAGGAGAGCAAGAATGTCACCTTAATTTTCTGAAACCAACCCAGAAACTTGTTAAGGAACCTCCTTCCTCCTGCTCTACTACCACTATTGTTATAATTGGTTTTATCTTCTCTTTTGGAAACATCACTGGAGGAAGCTGCTTGGCATTGGCTTGTGGGGCACATGATTAAGACTTTGCAATCTAATGATAGCAATTCTTTGGCTCAACAAGACTTGAAAATTTTAAGATAAGCATGTCATGCATTTATACTGAAACATGCATGGCAGACGTAGATTCAATTGAGGAGAGACCTTAATCTTTTCATATTGTTTTTTGTCCTTTTCGGTATCGAGCATAGATTAGTCTAGTTCTTAGTTGTTTGGAACTTGTAAGTATTAGCATAAGAAAACAGAATTCATCGAATTGAGAACGAAAATAGAGCAGAACAAATTTGTCTTCTGGGGCAGTACAAAACACGATGCTCTATTAAAAATGAAGGAAATAACATACTTAAGAATAGCAGTTAGACCTAAAGCATGCCTTTTTGCTTGTAAATATGCCAAAAGATTACTTTGGACAGTCTATTGATTTGAGCTAAGCATTTAGTCATGATTTGGGTACCAAATGAAATATTCCTTTTAATCCTGTAGTTTGGAAGTTCAGCCTTTTGACATTCAGAATGTTGTCACATAGTAAGTATAAACCAGCACAAGAAGAAAAACACCCTTGCTTAGCTCAATTGGTTCGTGTCTAGGGTTCGAATCCAACCCGTTTCCTTACCAAAAGAAAAAAAACATTACAAAATGCATATATACTGTCCATTAGGAAAGGAACTGTCAATTTCATTACCATGCTTCCATCTTTATACAAATATTCCAACTTGTAAGAGTATTTTAAATTGAATGTATGACTTATTGTAAACACCACCCTCTTATCACCTTGATACAGTAAGTTTAATGGTATTAAATATTTGTGTATACTTGCTTGCTGGCCATGTGACTGAAAGTAACTTATAATGAGTAGTTATTTTTTGCTGTGGAAAACTATGAGCTTTTGATAGTGGTTAGTTTGATTTTCCACTGAAAGTTGTTCTCTTATGATTACCAAGGATGGCTATCATGTTTGATGCTATGCAAGGCAAATTTTAGTACTTTTTCATTTTATGTTTGCATTGAAATTGAATAAGATCTAATCTACAATGATAAATTATGTTAAAAAGGCTAAAGCTTTTATTTAATTGGAGAAATTAAATTCCATCTCCTCCAGTTTGGATGTTGGACAAGGAAGTTTGCACAAATGGCAAAACAATACCCTATATGATACGTGTCCTCCATGTGACTAAAAACCAAGAATACCCATCGTTTTACAGGCCAGTGTGTATTGTGGGCTGTGATGGCACCCTGAATTCCAATTCCACCATCTCTCCCTCTCAAACATTGATCTCGTCATCAGTTGAACAAGTAAACACTCAATTTGGATACCGACGCTTTGGATCGTACATTTGTCTATGTCTTAATCGCCATATCTTTTCTTTTTATGTACTCGACTCATCGTGCCAACCTTTCTTTCTTTCTTACTTTTTCTTTGACGTTTTGCCCGTGAATTTGCAAGATTTCACCTTTTTTTCTTTTTAATGGTAAAAGTATAAAAAAAAAAATTAGTTGTGTTGTATTATGTTTTAATTATTTATATTTGAAATTTACTTTTTAGCTATTTACGTTATTATTTTATTATAAAGTGGTAACAAAGTTTAACGGTACAGTCACCACTTCGTAATAAAGTGATGTAAGTAATTAAAACATAACATTTTAAATATAAGTGACTAAAATATAATTTGAAACATATAAAAGTAGTTATTTTTATAATTTATCTTTTAAAAAATTATACTACAATTATTTATTAAAACAGTTATGATATTGAACTTATTTTTTATTATTTAAAAATTTAATAACACAAGTAACTGCTATTAGTATAAATTGTCTTAGGGTAATCTTTTTAGTATGTTTAAGTTTAAGATTCGATTTGTATGTTTTAATTTGATATAATTTGATTTGTTTATTTTGAAAATAATTTTTTTTGTTAGAAATTTTTATTTTAAGAAAACTCATATTAGTAATTTAATTAGAAAAAAGTATTAATGTTAAATTAAAATATAAAAATTATAATCACTAAAAAAGGGAAAATAAATGGACACGTCTCATCTATTGACTTAATCAAGATTTGATTTGGTAAGAAGAAATTAAATTCAAATTGGATTAGCTGATTGTTGAGTTAAAAATGTGGTAAATACATGTCTTTGAGGAAAAGATTTAACTTTATCTCTTGAATTGAGTTTTTTTAATTATTATTAAAAAGATTTAAATTTTTAATGTTTGGTATAAAAATTGAGCTTATGTTGTACTTAGAAATGAGTCTAATCCAACAGTTCGACTTTTATTTCCATTTTTTATATAAAAATTGAATTTTTGTTGTACAATTTAAACCTTAAATTATAACAGGAAAATATAAATATGATACAGAAAACAATATAAAAGATAATTCATGATTGAACCAAAAAAAATGACTAAAAGTATCGTTGACTTTCTATATTTGCTTAAGGGTGAAAAAACCCTTAATTTTTTTCAAAAAAATTTAATTAATTTCATTTGGGTACTTAAACTTTCAAAATATATCAAAAAGGTCCTCAAATCTTTTTTTTTTAAAAAAAGCAATTAAACCCCTACTTTTTTACACTTAATTGGGTACTTAAACTTTCAAAATGCATCAAAAAGACCCTCAAACTTTTTCAAAAATAATAATTAAGCCTTGCTTTTATTAAAAATTATAAAAAATTAAAATAAAAAACTATAAATATTATTAAATTTTAATAAAATTCAAATATTAAAAATTTATTAAAAATTAGAAAAAAATATAAAAATCGTAAAAGAATATAAAAAATTGTAAAATTTTATAAAAATCATAAAAAAATATATAAAATATATAGAAATATAAAAATTTTATAAAGTCATAAGAAGTTTATACAAAATGTAAAGAAATATAAATTTTGTAAAAAAAATTATAATAATTATCGTACCAAAAGAAGCATTTTATAATTTTTCTATTACTTTTATTGATTTTTATTTTTTTCGCTACATGTCTCGCTATGCTGCGACACGTGATAAAAAAAATTCGGAGTCGTTAATTTTTTATAATTTTTATAAAATTTTGTAATTTTGTAATTTTTACTAGTTTTATAAAAAATTTCAAGTTTTTAATAAAATTTAAATTTTTTTTATTTTTTATTAAAATTTAATAATTTTTCTATATTTTTTATTTTTTCTAATTTTTAATAAGAGCGGGGCTTAATTTTTTTTTTATTTTGAGATTTTTTTTATGCATTTTAAAAGTTCAAGTATCCAATTGAGTGAACAAAATACAGTGGCTTAATTGTTTTTCTTGAAGAAGTTTGAGAATATTTTTTTATATATTTTGAAAGTTGAGGTATTTAATTGAGTGAAAAAAAAAGTGGACTTAATTATTTTTTTTTTTTTGAAAAAATTTGAAGATTGCTAAGCCTTTTATTTTAAAAATTAATATTTTATTTACTTAAAAATAATAAATTAATTCATAAAAATTAGATAATGATGACGCTTTTAATATGATAGTAATATTATTATTTATTATGGAATGAAAATTTGTGTAAATCACAGAAACCCCACCCGCGTGTGAGGCTAGCTCTTCCCCTCCTTAAATATAAAGTCCTCCCTCATGGAGGCTTCATGTATAAAACTCACATTTCTGGTTGTACTTTAGAAAAAAGAATCTACTGCGTCTCGAAATGGCCCTTCGATCGTTACCCACCAGGAAAACCCTAACCTTGGCTCTCAACTCCACCAGGTTGGCTCAGTCTCGAGCCTTGCAGACCTTCTCGCTCCCCGATCTTCCGTACGACTATGGCGCACTCGAGCCCGCCATCAGTGGAGAGATCATGCAGCTCCATCACCAGAAGCATCACCAAACTTACATCACTAACTATAACAAGGCTTTGGAGCAGCTCCATGACGCTATCCAGAAAGGTGATTCTTCCACCGTCGTTAAGTTGCAAAGCGCCATCAAGTTCAATGGCGGAGGTAATTTTTTGTTCTTTTTTATTTAATGCTTCAATTAAGTGACTGAGTTGCCGTTCAAAGATTGATAATTTGTGATTTTTCTTCTGACTCTGAAACTTGCGAGCAATGCCTCCTTTTAAGTTCCGCTAATTTACTTGCTTTTTGCTTACGGGACTTAAAGTGAATAGGATTTTGGATTAGTAAATGTTAAAAATATAATCTTTTGGAATAATAAAGATATCGGGAGTGTTTGGTAATCAGAGTTAGGAGTTCCCTTTAGCTGATTTGGGCACAAATGTAGGATTGGTAGTCAAACCCTGTTTGGTGGGGTGAATAGAGCTTTTTGAGCTAAAACTTTCAAAACAAAAGACTCACAGTTGATTGGGAATGAGATCCGTACCATAAATCTGACCTCTAACCATGTTTGCTTAAAACTTACTCTCTTTGCGAGATTTATTTTCAATTTACTTGTGTAAAATGATTTCTTATACAACGAAATATGCTACTTGACATAATTATCAGCAAGAATATAGTTTATAATTATATTGATACACTATTAATATTGAAATTTGCAAATAAGGAACTTAAGAATTTTGTTTTTTTAAATTTCAAAAATATTCACTAATTAATTTCCTTAATAGATGTTTTAATTCATTGGTAATAGTGTTTTATTTCAATAATTTCAGCCAATAAAGTCTAAAGTATTATAAACAAATAAATACTTAACAATAAAATGTGCCATGCTCTTATTTGTCAGCTTTTAGCTCTCAGCTAAGTTTTATTAAACACTTTTAAATAAACAGTTAATAGAATCAGTAGGTCAAACATGCCACTACAATCAGCTATCAGCTAATTGTCAAACAGGGCCATCGATTTTACGGTTTAGAACAATTTTGATTAAAAAAATTTGTATTAGATACTAGCATAGCTCAATTTTGCTTGATGAATGATTCTCAGTAACTAGGATGTTTCTTTTTTAGTCCTTTGTTTGCTGTTATACTGAATTCCCGTCATGTTGAATGGTTGTTATCTCATGCAGGTCATATCAACCACTCAATTTTTTGGAAGAATCTTGCCCCTATTCGTGTAAGTTCATATTTCAAAATCATATTTTTCAAATCTATCTTAGTATTATGTAATAAAGCTTGTTCTTTGAAATGGATTGCCACTTACCTCATTCCATTTACATGACAGGAAGGAGGAGGTGAGCCTCCACATGGTTCTTTGGGTTGGGCCATTGATACCAACTTTGGTTCATTGGAATCATTGATTCAGAAGATGAATGCCGAGGGTGCTGCTTTGCAAGGCTCTGGTTGGGTGGTCAGTGATTTTGTTTGCTAAGGGTTCACTTGATTTTTTGTTTCCTTGGGCATCCAGTCATAAACGGTTTGCATCCGTATTTGCTTCCTCTTACTTCTCTTGTTTGCTTACTTTTATTTTCTTGACAGTGGCTTGGACTGGACAAGGAGTTGAAGAAGCTTGTGGTTGAAACCACTGCAAATCAGGTATGCTTGCAATATTTAGTGTAAAGTGATTCATGAACAATTATGGGACTTCTTGGTTTGTTCACTTGAATGTGAACCTACTTATTTCTGTGGCCTTGCTTATTCCGCTCCCTTGGAAGACTTTAATAACCGAGAATATCTTATATGAGATTATGGCCTCTGAAAGTTATACCATGTAACAGGGGCGAAGCCAGGGGGAGCTGGCATGGGCCACGGCCCCCCTAAAATGTAAAATTATTTTTTAGGCCCTTAAATTTTTTAAAAAATTTTAAATTAGTAAAGGTAAAATTTCACTTTGGCCTCCCCTAAAATTATAAAAATTTGATTTAATCTTTTACAAATTATAAAGATATAAACTATAAAAAATTAAAATTTCATCCGCCCCCCCTAAAAAAATTTTCTAACTTCGCCCCTGCCATGTAACAGGGTTTCCCATTACCTTTCAGGCCTATGATGTGAGCTTTTTTAGAGAGGTCACCTCTACTTGGTTTCTATAAGTTGGAGTCTTGTGAAGCTTATACTCCCCTCTTAAAAGTTGCTTATAAAAAGCTATAAGTTGAGGTGAGAGGCATAATATGATTATGAAATCTTTGCTGCAGGATCCACTTGTGACCAACGGGCCAAATTTAGTTCCCCTGCTTGGGATAGATGTTTGGGAGCATGCATATTATCTACAGGTAAATTTTCAAACTTTAGTTGTCTGTTAAAATATGAGCTCAAATGTAAATCAAAGATTAGCATATGACAATGCCAATGTAGGCTTGTTAGATCAATGATCCTCTGCTTTGATTTCAGAATTTTTACTGTTATTTTAGTTTTTGGAAAAGAAAAAAAAAATCTTGTTTTGTTGGTTACATTCAATAAACTGAAACTTCTGCCCTTTTGCATCTCAGAAGATATTATGTTCACTTTATTCAGTTGCTTGAATAAGCTTATGAGAGCACCATATATTTGCCAATGGCTTGAGTATAAGAGAATTTGAGTCATATATCTTTACTCTCTTTATATATCACTACGGGGTGTACATGAGGGAGGGGTTGAAAAAATAATTGTATAATTTATTCAACCATCTTTTATAAAGATGGTATTCTTTGATATCCTGGTGTACTTTTTCTTATGTGTCCCTTTGATATATGTTTTTATGGTGCAGTACAAGAACGTTAGACCAGATTACTTGAAGAACGTATGGAAGGTCATAAATTGGAAATATGCAAGTGAAGTATACGAGAAAGAAAGTGCTTGAGGTTTGATGTAGAGAATTAAGAGGCAACTTGTCGGATGCTGTATGGCAAAGAGAATAACAAGTGTGTTGTATGAAAGTTAATAAATATTAAGCTTTATGCTTAAAAATTAGAAGGCGTCTTGTACCACTGGTGAATTACATTTACATTTACCCTTGAGTGACCCTTGCTTTTGGGTTTTTCTTTATTCTCCTTTCCGAGGCTGATCAAGAGCATTGAATGAATGGTTATTTCTTTGTTTTTCTTGGTATTTATCCTAGTTTGCAGTTCATAAAACCGATGATGAACTGCCTTTGATCCTCTTTGACCCGAATAATTTGACTTTTTTTATAGATACAAATGAGATATAAAGCACAAGGAACCTGAACTTTGGGTGTTCGGTTCTGATAAAAAAGCCCTCAGCCCATAGAAACCCTGTGGAAAACTATAAACCTTAGCCTATAAATTGGATTTTGACACCAATAGGTGTTGACGGACAAGCACAACAGTATTGAACTTTGGTATATTTGATCAATGTGTCGGTAATTTTTTTAAAATTAATTCAAATTAATATTCGCAAGTTTAAACAATTTTGTTAATTCTAAAAACCAGATCAAACTGGACATAAATTAATTAAATTCTTTTAATTCGAGAGAATTGATAAGTATTTCGAATCAAATAAAAGTTAATTGAGTTAAATAAAAGAATATATGAAATTTAATTAAAATTAATTATATAAAGTTTTTTCTAAATAAACAAATACAAAAGCAAAAATTTATACAATTATCTATGACGTAAGGCAAATGCATCTTTTCAACTACATGCTAGATTCCATCGTGATGGAGCTTGGAGTGGATCTTCCTCTTTACCTCAATCTTTGTTCACTTCAAACCCCATGATAAAAAAAATAAAACTCATCACTCAGTGCATATTGTTGCATCGAACGGATGCAATAAGGTGCGCAAAAGTTATTCGAAACTCTAAATGCTTGTCTAAACTTTGGCCAAATTCTTAATGTGAAAAAATAAAATAATATAAAATAAAGAACACACAAATTTTACGTGAAAACCCTTTAAATAAGAATTTTATTTAAATAAGAATTCGGGTCACTTAATTCTAACAATCTCCATCTTGACACAAATTCTCAATGAACAAGTTCTTCATCGCGAACAAGTTCTTCACCTCTTCCATAAAACCCCTTAAGGGTTTAACTTCAACAATGAACACCAACCAAGTCTAAGCAATGCTCAAACTTGGTTATAGGAAGTGACTTAGTCATCATATCTGCAGGATTTTCATGAGTACTAATTTTGCTCACAACAATATCACCACGAGCAATAATATCACGAACAAAATGATACCGAACATCAATATGTTTTGTTCTCTCATGAAACATTTGATCTTTTGTAAGGAAGATGGCACTCTGATCATTATCACAAAATCTTCGTCTTCGATTTGAAGGTCTTCATTGAGTTCACTAAATAGTCCCTTCAACCAAATAGCTTCTTTACAAGCCTCGATGTCGCCATGTACTCGGCTTTTCAGGTGGTAGACAAAGCGATCGTAGTTTGCAAAGTGGCTTTCCAACTAATTGCACAACCTCCGATTGTAAAGACGTAACTTTGTGAGAGATCTTCTTCTATCAACGTCTCCAAAGAAAATCAGCATCAACATACTCTATGACTCCATCTTTAGTTCTTCCAAACTGTAAGCAAACATCGAGAGTGTGCCTCGTAAGTATCTTAAAATCCATCGAATCGCTTTCCAATGTTCTTTACCGAGATTTGTCATGTATCTACTAAGCGCACCGATCGCATATGATAAATCTGGACGTAAGCAAATCATAGCATACATGAGAGATCCCACTGCACTAGAGTATGGAACATGTGACTTGTACTCAATCTCATCATCCGATTGTGGAGACAAAGCCGATGAAAGTCCTGAAATGGGTCACTAAAGGAGTACTAACAGCTTAGCACTCTGCATATTGAACCTACAAAGAACTTTCTCAATGTACCCCTTCTGACTTAGGTACAATTTACTTGTTTTTCTATCTCTAAGAATCTCCATACCAAGTATCTTCTTTGCTGGTCCTAAATCTTTCATCTCAAATTCTTCACTTATTTGGGTTTTGACCTTTCTTATCTCTCCTTTATCTTTTGCTGCTATCAACATGTCATCAACATAAAGAAGTAGATACACAAAAGAACCATCACTGTTTTTTTAAGTAAACACAACTGTCTAAACTACTTCTTTTGAAATCATGAGAAGTCATAAAGGAATCAAACCTCTTGTACCACTGTCTTGGTGGCTGTTTCAAACCGTAAAGGGACTTTCTCAGCAAGCAAACATATTTCTCTTTTTCTGAGACTATAAAACCCTCTGGTTGTTGCATGTAAATATCCTCCTCAAGTTCTCCATGCAGAAATGCAGTTTTTACATCTAACTGCTCAAGCTCCAAATCATGCATGGCCACAATACCAAGCAAAACTCGAATCGAACTATGCTTAACAACTGGAGAGAACACATCTGTGAAGTCCACTTATGGAATTTGACTATAACCCTTTGCAACAAGCCTTGCTTTATATCTGGGTTCTTCAACTCCTGGAGTCTCTTCTTTCTTTTTAAACACCCATTTACAACGAACAATCTTTTTACCTTTAGGAAGTTTCACAAGGTCCCATGTTCTATTTTTGTGGAGTGATTCCATCTCTTCTTGCATAGCAAACATCTACTTTTTTGAGTCTTCACAGCTAACCGCCTCAGAATAATTAGATGGCACTTGATTTGCATCTATATCTTCAGCCACATTTAAAGCATAAACAACTAAATCAGCTTCGGCATACTTCTTTGGAGGTTTAATTTCTCTTTTAGTTCTGTTTTTGGCGATAGAGTATTGCGGTGAAGAAGCAACTCTATTCTCAATTTTTGTTATGACTTGAGGAGTTGACTCTGTATTAATCTGATGCTCCACCTGCTTTTGATTTTCTTTGTTGGAAGAGTCTTTAAGAGATAAGTTAGGTAGCATAGCAGTTTCATCAAAAACAACATCTCTACTAATCACAACTTTTCTATTTTCAGGACACCATAACTTATACCCTTTTACACCAGCTTTATAACGAAGAAAAACGCATTTAATGGATCTCGATTCCAATTTTCCATTATCAACATGAGCATACACAGGACACCCAAAAATCTTTAAATCAGAATAATTAGCAGGATTACCAGACCATACCTCTTGTGGAGTCTTTTTCTCAATGGCAACAGCTGGAGATCGGTTGATCAAAAAATGCGATGAGGTCGTCGCTACGCCTAAAACGACTTTGGTAAGTTGGCATTTGACAACATACATCGAACTTTTTCCATAATTGTTCTGTTCATTCGTTCTGCAACGCCGTTTTGCTGTGGAGTATGACGAACTATTAAGTGTCTCACGATCCCTTCTGACTTGCACAATTTATTAAACTCATCAGAACAGAACTCTAAGCCATTGTCTGTGCGGAGGTATTTTATTTGTTTTCCCGTCTATTTTTCAATCATAATTTTCCAAGACTTAAATGCGAAAAACACATAGCTTTTCTGCTTCAGGAAGAACGCCCAAACTTTTCTGGAAAAATCATCAATAAAGGTTAGCATATAATTAGCTCCACCTCTCGAAGGCACTCTGGATGGCCCCCACAGATCAGAATGAATATACTCTAACGTTCCCTTCGTGTTATGGATTCCTCTAGTGAATCGAACTCTCTTTTGCTTCCCAAAAACACAGTGCTCACAGAAATTCAGTTTGCAAATTCCTTACCCATCAAGAAATCCTCTTTTGCTCAAGTATGCCATGCCATTCTCACTCATATGCCCTAGGCGCATATGCCAAATTTTAGTAATATCATCATCTGACAAGGAAGAGGAAACGACAGCTGCATCACCAGTAACAGTAGAACCCTGCAAAACATATAACTTGGTAATTTTTCTCTGCCCTTTCATCACAACAATGGACCCTTTGGAAATCTTTAAAACCCCACTTTCAGTTGTGTATCTGTACCCTTTTGAATCAAGAGTACTCAACGAAATTAAATTTTTTTCAGTTCTGGAACATGCCGTACGTCACTAAGTGTTCTGACAACTCCATCAAACATCTTAACTTTAATTGTTCCAACACCTGCGATTTTACACGAAGCATTATTTCCCATCAAAATAACACCTTTAGACACTGTTTCGTAAGTTGTAAACCAATCCCGATTGGGACTCATGTGGAAGGTGCAGCCTGAATCAAGTATCCACTCCTTACTTACTTTAGAATCATTGACAGAAGCGACTAGAAATTCACCATCGCTGTAGTCTTCTACAACATCAGCTTCACCAGAATTTTCTAGTTGTTTTCCCTTTTGATTCACAGCCTCCCTTTTAATCTTATTTTGTAGCTTATAGCACTCAGATTTAATGTGTCATTTCTTCTTGCAAAAGTTACAAGTTTTACCTCTATTTGAAGACTTCGATCTACCCTTAGATTTATCACAAGGATTTCGTTCCTGTGTCCTACCACGATCATCACCAGCATTCCGATCTTGTCTCCCACGAACAATGAGACCCTCTCCCTGAAAGTCGGGTTTAACCACAAGATGTTTCATCTTATCATACGAGGTTAAAGAATCATAAACCTCATCAACTGTAAGAGACTCACAGCTATATAAAATTGTGTCTCTAAAGGTTGAATAAAACAGGGACAACGAACAAAGTAGAATCAAACCTAGATCTTCCTTATCATACTGAACCTTCCTCCAAACGATAAGCATAAAGACGCTGTTTCATATGCAACTTGCTTGTTAGAGTTTTCGACATACATATTTATTCTAGCCTCTTCCATAATGCAGCGACAGTCTTCTCTTTCATCACATCCTGCAAAATTTCGTTAGACAAATGCAGATGTAATTGTGTTAACACCTTTCGATCTTTACGCTTCTTCTCTTCATCTGTTAAAGTCGAAGGCATCTTATCTATCCCTAGTAGGGCATCCTCCAGATCCATCTGCGCAAGAACTGCTTGCATCTTAATCTGCCACAATGTAAATCTGGTATTGCGATCCAATAGCGGAATTTCATACTTCAAAGACGCCATTACTGTGATTGAGATGAACAACCCAAAAGCTTTGATACCAATTTGTGAAAAAATAAAATAATATAAAATAAAGAACACACAAATTTTACGTGGAAACCCTTTCGGAAAAAATCACGGGCAGAGAGAAGAAAATTCACTATGTCGAAAATTTTGAATCAATACAACAGGAATAGACTATGTGTAATACCCCTACCCGTATTCATTGCCGGAATAGGGTAAGAAGTATTATCAGAGTTTGCAAATTAAAAATTTTTTTTTTACTCAATATATCCCCTTTTATAGATATCTAACCTTCCCTGTAAATTTTAAATCGAGACCAATCCACATCAACCAAACCAATTCAACATATTTTCCAAATATATTCATGCATATTTATAAGATAACATCATCACATACCCAAAACCAGGTTTGTTAACCATACTAATGGCTAACTCTACATTCATTTCACAAAATCATTTACTTTATTAGCTTATACATGCCATTGATTTCCAAAATAAAGTTTCTTTATATACCGAAATCCTGAGGTTGATAGTGTGATGTATCTCCGACTAAATCCGATCTTCGAGCTCTTAACACTACAAAACAGGGGAAAATGAAATAGGGTAAGCACTTTGTGCTTAGTAAGCTCATGTAACAAGAATTATACTTACCTAATATTTTCAATACAATACAATAAACATTTATATATCCATTCAATGCATTATTACCCTAATATGCACAAACTCAACATTCAAGTTAGTACAATAATTTGCATGTACCAATAATATATACCATGATTGATGAGCTCATCAATACCATGATTTCTATTTCCTTGTTATTTTTCCATATTTATCCCGTTGAATTTCTTGGAATTTTTGATGGATTTTCAGAGGTACACTTTTAGTGTACAATTCCGGGTCCGTCAATTCATATTCATGTGCACACATTTCCATTTCAGAGAGCACACTCCCGCGAACCTTATCCTTACAGCGGGATTACCAGTCCAGGCTAAATCCACTGTAATATAAACTCATAGAGTATTGTCGGGATTACCACCCAGCTAAATCCCCTGCAACGACAATTACTCTAATGAGCTTGGATCTGAATTACCACCCGAGCTAAATTCGGACCTAATTCGGATTACCCGTCCAAGCTAAATCCATTTTCCACATATTCTTCGGGAGGCTATATCGGATAGGATCACCCGTCCAAGCTAAATCCTTTTTACCGTCAATTCCTTTTCAGAGATCCATCGAATTTTCCTTTCATTCAACAGAGATTTCTTCCCATTTTTATCAAATATATCAATGTTTTATCAATTTTCATACAATGAACATTCCTTTATTCCAATCATATTCACATCAATAACATACATTTCAAGTATTTAAGAATATAATTCAAGTTACATGAACTTACCTTGATACTTGTTTGTGCACAAAAATCTACTAATCCTGAACTTTTTCCTTTCCTCGATCTAGCTTCGTATTTGAATCTTCTGGATCTAAATAAATAAATTTAATTATCAATTTAATACATTTCATGTTCATATACAACATTCTTTATAATTCAACTATTATTTATAGTTCATTCAAAGCTGTCTACTTAAGTCACAGCCACTAAATTATTTATAACTCGAGCTACAAAACTCCAAATTAAGTTCCGTTAATTTTCCCTGAAACTAGACTCATATATCTTCTTACCATAAAATTTTCAGAATTTTTTTGTTTAGCCAATCAGTACAGTTTATTCTTTAAAGTCACCCATGTTCTGCTGTCTAACAGTTCTGACCCTTCTTCACTAAAAATTAATTATCTCTTCATACAAGATTCAAATGATGTTATCGTTTATTTCTATTAAAAATAAACTCATTAAGGATTCTAGAAATATAAATTTAAGCTCCTAATTATTTTTATTTATTTTTTTATGATTTTTAAAAGTCAGAACAGGGGAACCCGAATTCATTCTGACCTTATCTCACAAAATTCATTATATCTCAAAATTTACAAATCCATTGCTTACACTATTTCTTCTATGAGAAACTAGACTCAATAAGCTTTAATTCCATATATTGTTCATCTTCTAATTCGATTTATACAATTTATGGTGATTTTTCAAAGTTAGTGTACTGCTGCTGTCCAAATTGTTTTAGTGCAAACTGTTTATTACCAATTTTCCCCTAAGCTTTTAATAAATGAGAATTTCGTCCCTACTCAATTAGTCTCTCAATTGAGCTTATTTTTCTCAATTAACACTTTATTATATCACCTTAAACTAGTTTACAACCTTTAGGAATCAGAGTTTCAGAAATAGACTTTAATTCCAAACATTTTCACAATTAGGTCCTAAAAATCAATTTTCCATTGAAATTACCTAATAAAATCATCTCATAAATAAATTAAAACTTTAATTTCATTCTATTTCATCATAAACTTACAGAACTCAATCATGGTAACTTTCAATTTCATCCATGAAATCAAAAACTAATGAATTTAATAGTAGGACCTAGTTGTAAAAGTCTTAGAAACACAAAAATTACAAGAAAAAGGCAAGGATTAACTCACTTGGTGTAAAAATTATGAAATACCAGCTTAGAGAACCCTCCTATGGCATTTTTATCTGCTGGAATTGAAGAGAAATGAAGAGAAATCTAGATATTTCCTATTTAGTCCTAGCTTTATTTAGTTAATTTTGCAATATTCCAATTTTGCCCTTAATTTATCAAATTCCTGCTGATTTCATGCCCTTGCCGTCCAGCCCAAATAAATTTTGGGTCTAATTGCCTTTAAATCCTTTCTTATTAGACTCTTAAGCTATTTAATCATTCTAGCAACTTTTACACCTATTACAATTTAGTCCTTTTCATTTAATTGACTACCCAAATATTAAAATTTCCTAACGAAATTTTAATACCACATTACTAACATTTCATAAATATTTATAAAATTATTTTCGACTCGGTTTTACGAGATAAAGGTCTCGATACCTTGTTTTTACCCAATTTCTTCAATAATTTCTTTTTCTAACTAACTACTAAATCGGTAAAATTTTTCCATCAATATTTTCATACGATTTTCCTATCATATCAATTTTCATGCAAAAAATATTGAAATAAATTTCTCTTTAAATCAGATTTGTGGTTACGAAACCACTGTTCCGATAATTTTGAATTTAGGCCATTACACTATGTCTATTTATAGGCTTGTAAAGCCATATTCTAGTAGGATTGAAACACCTTATCCTAATAAATATAAAATAGATGGAGTTTAATAAGGTTTAAAAAACCTTATTCTAAAATAAAATAAAAGAAGTCTAGTTCTATATGGATTTTACTTTTATTTTATTTTCTATCGTATTTTATTTAAATAAGAATTCGGGTCACTTAATTCTAACACTTAACATGTTCATGATTGACATCCTTATCAAAGAACAAAATGTGCATGATAGACCGAATCAATTGCTTAAGTGATATAAGGGTACAGACGCGCTTGGATAATAGGTGGCGCAAACTCAATCAATCCAACAGGTTCTGTAACTCGAGAATGCCACTGTCAATCTATATTTGTGATGCTTCAAAATTATTATATTGGATAATCTCACAGCTAATGACATGCATGTCCGAAAATAGAATAATAACACATTTACCAATCAAAGAAACCATGTACATGTCATTTCATGCCACCCCAATCAAAGTTTTACCTAATCAAGCATTTCCCTACCACATTACAACTCATCCATATGTATTTCATTCCATCATATATATATATATATATATATATATCTACATCCCAACACATGTCAAACTTAATATCACATTCAAATCTCTATACCAAGCCATGATCAACCATACTTTTGACCAACAAGCATACAACTTCTATATAAGATTAAACATACCATTTGTAAAGAACACTTATATACATAAACAAGTTATCCCTATTACATGCCACAAAATCAAATTATAATGGTTTCAAAGTCTACCAAAAGATGGTTGGATAATGTGATCTTTAAGCTGATCCGATTGTCTGGTTTCGCAAAACAAAATTTACAAAGAAACAGGAAAATAACACGAATAAACTTCAATAGAGCTCAGTAAGTTCATAGGTTGAAAACGATAAAGCATACCTTATGTTACATTTATAAATTTACAAGACAATTAACTAACATTCAATCTTGTCATCACAACCGTGTTAATAGGTGAGTTTCGTATACACAAATCATATATCTATCCAAGCTAACAAGATCATTTCATGTCAAGTTACTACATAATATCCATAAGCATATGCAAATATGTTTTGAAGACATCAACAAGACATTATCATCAAGTCTCAATACAAATCATTTTATCGTTTAACAAACACAATTCTGCCCGATGAACGGATATAAACAGATATGGATACGCAGTTATCCACCCAAGACACGCCAAAATGCTCAACTGAGCTAATCTAACCAAGAACATGTTTGGGCACCAAGTGCTTAGCCTGTAGACTAACATCCCTCTAAAGACAAGCTTAAGCACCAAGTGCCAAGCCCGTAGGCTAACATCCCTCTAAAAACATACCTAGGCACCAAGTGCTAAGCTCGTAGGCTTTACATCTGCCCCCAGAACCATTCTAGGATCACTGTAAATATAACTCAGTAATCCGCAACAAATGCTGAATTTCGTATACTCAATGAATAATAGCATGTCATATATCATCATCTCATCACTAGTCAATCCCACACAATGCGCAAAATAAATTATTGGCATGCCAATTTTATTCTATCTTATGTTCATTCTAGCTCGATACATATAAATGTATAACACTTTCCATATCAACACGTTTTCCTATCAATTCAATCGTAACATTTCAATTTATAACCAATGTCACCAAAATATAGAATTTCAAGTTATTACTAAATTATACAAAATAATATCGTATGAACTTTCCAGGGCTAAACAGCAAAGATAGCAATATCAAGGACTAGTCATCAATTTTCTCTTTTCCACAATTATTTACCGATTCTTGATCTATATAGTAATTTATTTCAATTTATCAACCTCAATTATCTTATAACATGTAATTTAATGCATATTAACTCCTATTATCATTTTTCATCCCTAAAGTTTTACACTTCATTCAATTTAGTCCCTAAAATCGAAACAAGTTTATTTTCACAATTAATCCCTAACCCTAACCCTAAGTGCCAAATTCATAACCATCCTTATACAACCTTCTAATTCTAAAATTTTACAAGAAAACCAAACAAATTTCAATACTTTATCATTTTAGTCCCTAAACTCAAAACTATTTAAAATCACTTTACAAATTAGTCCAAATTTATCCTCGAGCTTCAAACTAAATCATTAACAACTAAAAAGCTTCAAGAATATCAATGGCAAGTTTTTAAAACTTTGATAGTATTTCAAAATAGTCCCTATGCTAACTAGATTAAGCTACAATTATCTCAAAAATATAAAATTCATGAAAAATAAGTGAAAATGGACTTACATGCAAAGATATACACAAGGCCGAAGCTTCCAAGGTTTAAAAATGGTGAAATCGGTTGGAACATTAGAGAATGAAGAAGATTGTTTAATTGTTTTGTTTATGTTAACATATTTAACTATTTGCTAAATTACCCTTAAATTTAACCTTTAATTTCATTAGCCAAAGGCATCAACCGTCCACTATTAATACGAAAGGTTATAATAAAATATAATAAAATATTCATTTATGATAATAATTGTTACAGCAAACAATTATAATAAAATATAATTATATTCATTTATGATAATAATTATATTAATAAAATACAATTATACAAATAAATTGCTTGTTCATATGCATGTAGAATGATTTTTCATCAAATCCAAGTAAGGTGTATATAATAATTGTATGATCCAAGGTACTCCAAATCTATTTAAATATTAAAAGTAGGACATATATTGTAAATATTTATAATTTAGTGTGTTCTAAAATATCAATTATGGTTATAGTTTTACATTGTTGATAAAGGGACATTATATGGCTAGAAAGGGATGAGGGCAACAAATAGTAACTGCATCATATACCAGTAGACATCAATAGTAAATTTCATCGATCTCTATCTGCATTGTCTTATAAATCACCTAGTAGAGAAATGGCATAATTGCAAACCCCTAGTTGAACGTCCTAGTCAAATGGAAGTTTGTATATAATGCATAAAAATAGCCAAACATGTAAAGCATTAGCATTCCTTTGATTATGTATAGTATCGATCGAGGTCTTTACCATTTGTATTGGTAACTAATGTCTCCTCAATTAGTGTTTCCTACTATGTAAACTCCACTCAATACCCTTCGACATCTTTCTTATTTTAAGATTTTGTACTCGATAATGCGGATAGTACTGGCCATGGAAAACATGTGAATGTTAAAGTCACTTTACTGCAAGGAAAATGAAAAAGTACGGATCTCTAACTTCTATCGTTCAATTAAAGTAACAAGCAAGCAATGAAAGTGGGGTATCTAAGATACCTATTTAAATCTGATGTTTTTAAATAATCTATAATCCAATCATATTTGAGGATTTTAAAAACTTAGATTATCCGACATCAAATAATTTACTTTTTTTTTATCTTTTTAATAATTGAGAAAATAATTAATAATTAATTTTTATTTATTGCAATATAAAAAATAATATTAAATTTTAATAATAACAAAATCTCATGACAGAAGATTTTACCATGCTTATGCAATATGCTAATTTGTGAGCCTATAGCCTTAATACACCCCTTTTACAATGGATAGAAATGGATAGAAATTCAAGTTTAGAGTTTAAGAGTTAGAGTGCTTAGGAGAGGAGAGAAGGAGAGAACTTAGGGTTGGATTTTAGTGTAAAAATAAAAAATAAAAACAATAAAAAGGGGAGGAGAGTATTTGTAAGATGTGTATGCACAATCATTCAAATTTAATTTAAAGGAACCTCGACAGTTACGAATGTCAAAATTTATTGTATTAAATTTAAGTAATTGGGCTTATGAGCAATCAATCTCGAATCAATATATTTGACCTGATCTTTACACATATTAAGATTAAAAAAATATATTTTTTTGTTAAAAAGTGTATTTTAATAAATAATTTTAAAATAATAATATTTATATAAAAAAATTGATTGAACCACTCTCGCAAAGAAAACAAAAATAACATAAATAACTCAAAATTTTGAGGTCCTATACAATTTTTAAAGAGTAAATTACAAGTTTAGTGGCTTATATATGGTTTAGATTACGATTTGATCAATAAATTTTAAAAAATTATTATATAATTTCTAACCTTATTGATTTATTATGTTATAGTCACTAAGCTATTACCCACCATTAACGGTGTAACAACAATGATTTTTTTTTTTCACCTTCCCTTCTTTTCAAGTGAACTTTTTTTTTTTCTTTCTATTTTGTTCTCACTTCATTTTTCACTCTTCTTCTTGTCCTTATCCTTCTCATGGTCTCCCTTTCTCTTCTTCTCATAACCATTTTCAACCTCTTTCTCTTCCAAGAAGCTACCTTACAGTCTTCTTCGGTTACCAAATATTGTCATTATTTCCTATGGAAGTTGATAAAGTTAATAAAAAAAAAAAGTGTTGGTATTGATCATATTTCGTGATGAAAATAATACCAATATCTTGCAATGGAAGAAAAGTGTAGGAAAATTTTTGAAGAAAGAGAAGATGTTGAAGAAGGCTTTGAGAATAAGAGAAGTAGAGACCGTGAAAAGGATAAGGAGAAGAAGAAAAAGAAGAGAGAGAAAGAGAGAGAGAGTTCACTTGAAAAGGATGAAAAAAAATTAAGAAAATACTATTAACGATTATGTTAGCTCGCCGTTACACCGTTAATGTCTCAGTGGCTATAACATAATAAATTAATAACATTAGTGGTTACATAAGAATTTTTTTTAAAATTTAGTGACCAAAATGTAATTCAAACCATATATTAGTGACTAAACTTGTAATTTTTCCCTTCTTTTTATAAGTGAAAAATTAGGGCTTCACGAGACAAACTCGCCGTGATATAAAAACATCATTTTCCCCCCAAACTTGCCCTTTCTTTACAAGCCAAAACCCTAGTTGTTAGCGAGCAGAAGCAAAAAGCCTCCAAAAAACACTTCAACCCTCTAGCCATGGTCTGTTCTTCATTTCATCTTTATTGTTTGCTTCTGGGTCTTTATCAAAATTTAATATTTTTTCACTAATTTGATCACTCTGATTGGATCTTTATTGCTTTGTAGACATTCAAGCGTAGGAATGGTGGCCGAAACAAACATGGCCGTGGCCATGTCAAGTTCATCCGCTGCTCTAACTGCGGCAAATGTTGCCCTAAGGTACTTCACATATGGTTTTCTTACCTGGGTCTTTGGGTTTTTATTATGATTTATTTCACACATATATTGTTTTCTTATTCTTTTCCCTTTTGTTTCGAATGAGTAAAGGATAAGTCAATCAAGAGGTTTCTTGTGAGGAACATCGTGGAGCAAGCTGCTGTCAGGGATGTCCAGGAAGCCTGCGTCTATGACAGTAATTCCTCATTTAATGCCTCTTATAAAACCAAAATTTCTGATTTTATTGTTTATTTTTGGATTCATTATTTCGTTGATGTTATGTAGCGTACACTCTACCCAAGCTGTATGTGAAGATGCAATACTGTGTTTCATGTGCGATCCATTCCCACGTTGTGAGGGTCCGATCCCGCACTGACAGGAGGAAACGTGACCCACCTCAGCGCTTCATTAGACGCAGGGTACATCTTATAATCCCTGATATCATGCTTTTCACTGTCAATGATCTATTTTGTTATGTGAATGTAATGTGGTTCCTCTCACCTTGCTTGGGTTGTTTATCATTAGTGTAAGGTTGTTAATGGAATTTGAGCTAATAAATTCCTTATAGATTTTGTAACCTATGAATTATATAGATTGAGAAAAGGGTCTTTTGGAAAATCTTCAGGGACTGCTAGTCTGCCTTTTGAGCAGAAAGTTTCCATGGCTTTAGGGGTGAAATAGTCCCTAATACCTAATAGCCATCTGCCTTATTCGGTTGCTTATGATCATTTTGGGATGGAAAATGTCTATGAATCTAAAATAACTGATATATGGAAGTCATCCACGGGACTGGTAGAACTTTGACTTTGCTGATTTTTGTCATCAACTATCATTAGAATGATTCTATCTGCTATGTTTATAAAGATACTATTCTTTAGGGACTCATTTCTGCCCCTTTTGCAGAACTCTCTAAGTGCTTAAGGAATGAAGAAGTCCCTTAAACTCAATATCCATTTAAATCACTTTGTCAGTGGCCTTTTTTGGTGGCGTATTGATCATTACCGGATAGAAAATTCCTTAGAATTAAGATAATTTATGTAGACTGTAGCTCATAGAAACCAAAGGGATTGTAGAATTTAGCTACACCTGAAACTTAGAGATCCCTACTTTTTCTGATTGTGATCCATTCTTTGCATATTTCAAGGGAGTGGTCTGGCACCTTTTGCTGAAATTTTATTTGCTTTTGGGATTGACTGTTCCCTCATGTTAAATATCCATCTAAATCACTTTATCAGTTGCCATTTTGGTGGCACGCTGATCATCATAAGATTGTTTCCAATAGAATATGCATGGTGGGTTACGCAGGTAGCTATAGTTGTTGGGATTTTAGCAGTCATTTGGATATAGTATTACTTAATTCGCTGAGGAATATTTTTTTAATAAAGAATAATGTATTTGCTCAGAAAAATTTAATTGCACTACACAATGTATAGTTGATGGTCTCAGGGTGGTTGAAATGTATGTCCAATTTCTTTTTCCTCTTCAGAAGCTTTCGTTAATTGTCTGTGATTTCAAATCTTTTCAGGATGATATGCCAAAGCCTGGTCAGCCTGGTCAGGCTCCTCGTCCTGGTGTTGCGGCTCCTGCTCGTGCATAAGGCTCTTGAAGTTTAAGATGAATTTGTATTTCGTGTTTTGCTTTGAGATATGGTTGCTTGAATTTTGAGAACTTGGATCATGTAGGGAGTTTTTTTTTTTTTTTTAATTGTTTTAAAGTTCGATACTTTGTTAAATCTGGAAGGTATTGAGTGGTTGAGAATACTTGTTGGAACTTGAAACTTCATAATTTCTGTTTAGTTGCATATGATTATCCAAAATGAAAACTGTGCAAGTAAAATGGTATTATATAATTTTATTTCAAGATGTAGTGTAGGAATCAAGGAGCATCAGACTGGAATTCTTTAACGCTTTAGAAAGGCTTTCATTCTGACATATAACACGCAACAATTTAAGGTTAGCTTGAATCTTTAGATTCAACAGATCCCGGTGTGATTGGTTGTCAGCTCAAACTCGAGTACCCCCAACTCTGCATTACTTGTACATACTCGAATCCCATCTCTAATCAAGCGAGTGGCAAAATCTGTTCCAAGACTCAAACAAGCTAGAACAACTCTATCCATCTGACTACAAATGTCTGGTTGTTCAAAGCTGAGTTGCAATGTGCTTTTCTTCTTCAAATGAGTATAACAGCAGGTAGGGGAACAGGGAGCACCTTCTGTTACCTAGCTGTTAGAGGCTTAAGGTTAATGCCTTCAAAGCTTGTAATTCTTAGCACCCGTGTATTTTCTTGGCAATCCTGATGCATCCTGCCATTGGACAGTCTGTCTTGATCGCATTGTGAGCAATGTGTGATCTACTTGCTGCATACCCCTCCTGCAACATAAACAACACAGTCACTTCATTGCTGGTCTTGAGCCATGACACAAACATCCTCATATTCCTAGAATCATTTAGTATTTCTCTACCCGAAGGAAATCACTATCTTTGGAATATTGGATCCAGTATTCAGCTAAACAGTAAACAGTCTTCCTAGTCATTCTAAACTAACCCTATCTTTATCCTGATTTCTTTCTTGTTTTTATTCTTTTTTCTGCTAAACCCTCCTTGTCTTAAAGCAAGTCATTCTAGGTCCCATGATATTCTTATGTCTACAAGAGCAAAACACAGCCTTTTCTACGTAATTACAGTTCAAATGCTTGTGAGTAGAGAAGAACATATAAGTAGAATACCTTGTGAAGGCTGCTCATGATAGTACTTATGGAAGGAGTATTTGTTTGTGCACGACTAGCCACCTGATAAAGTAGAAGCGAAAATCATTACCTAACATCAGGCAATTCAAGTATAAGAGCAAATGTTTTTTGGGGGAAAAACCATGGGAGGGACCTCATCCAGTTTGATATATCCAAATGGTAATCTGGGGTCACTTTCTTCCAACATCCGTTTCAGCAGCTTTTCTAGACCAGTCCCTGCAGCTTTCCCCACCCACCCCCACTGCTCAGCCAAATTTAACATTTCCATGATATAAGCACCACTATGAAGAGGTCCTGTCCACAAAGGGCCTGATACAACAAGTGATGCAGCATTCTGTAAAAATTGACAGCAAATTTAGCATAAGCCTGTATCCCCTCCAGTTGCAAAAGCAGAAACAATGCTTAACGTGGGTACAGAATAAGCATTTTTTGACATTGCAGAGAGCAAGGGAAGCTTTCATGACTTGGAATAAAAACAGAAAAAATAAAGGAAAGCACAAAACCAAAGTTAAATGCACACACATCATGAAACGAAATTATACTTTTGTTGAGTTATTGCAAGGACATCTGATTTGACCAAGTTCATCCCATGAAACTGCTTGAGAGTTTCCACAGCGATTGCAGTAGCAGATGAAACCATAATCCCTATCATTAATATGAAAACATCAAATAAGTACTAAAAGACGGCTAAAAAGGTACAGATTATATATATATATATATAACCTCTTCTCAGGTAGCTTCCCTCGATTCATTCGGAGCAAGACTCTGAAAACAGGTCCATGGTAAGAGTAGTATGAAAAAAGTGGGGTAACACGATAGCCTAGAACAGAAGCCTCCCTCACAGCACCACCTATAAGGATTCGCAAACCAAGCTCGTTTGCGTACGGCATTGGACGAACATATGCTCCAAATGCTGATAATGAACTAATATATACACCCATAAACAGAAATAATTAACTCATCAGAGACAATTAAAACAGAAAGTATCCAATGTCATGGTTACCGACGATTCCTAATCCGATTCATTAGGGAGCACATAAGGGCTTGAAAGACTATTATACATCACTATTTAAGCAGCTATCGAAACTCATATTTGATGCATAGCAAAATCAGTGAGAACAGGGCACTGAATCGAAAAATAATTCATTAAAAAAAAAACATTAGCATGAGTCCACAGACAACTCTTAATATGCTAGGACATCAGCAGTTGCAAACACCCATTGGAGCAAACCATGAAATGAAACTATTCAATTTGGTTCTGCTATAGCAATAGCAGAAATAAAACCAATCAAGACATGACGAGAGACAGTAGCAACCGAAATGTCATGACAGACCAAAACTTCAATTATTATTTATATTGTTTGAAGTTTTAAAGTGGCAACCAAAATTGCAAGAGAAAAAACAATGGAGGTTAAAAAAAGAAAACTCACTGAAAAGGGCGGTGACCGCCTGATGAATACCCATCAGTGGAAGTAACATAAACCAATCCATCAAGTTTCAAACTGCTAAACGCAGCCCTTAAAAAGAAAGACGAATCACTCCCAAACGAATCTAAGTCAATATAATCAAAATAATCCCTTTGCAAATAACAATCCGTTAAAATCCGATTAGCTTCGCAATGCGTCACTGCCCATCTCTTTTTTTCCCCTTCCAACCTCTCGACTTGTGCTAAATTGTCCAAAATAACCCTCCTGTGGCTCTCGTTTGCGTCGTTGGCTAACACGAAATCGGCTTTGGATTCGACGAGGTAGCGAAGTGACCGGATTCCGCAGCCGCACATTGCATCGAGGACTCTTAATTGGCCTTTGGATTGCTTGTAGAGTGCAGCTGAAAGGACCCCGAGGTCTCGGCCGGTGGCGCTTTCGTGGCGGAAAAAGGTGTCGCCGGTGTCGAAAAGGATACCCCTTTCGGTTATTTGATTGGGTTGACAGCAAGTTGTGGAGTTAACGTATAAGGATGGAGATGAGATTGAGGGTTTTTTGGGGATTAGAAAGGACCTGGGATTGAAGGGGGAAGGGGATAGGGTTTTAGGATTGAGAGAGAGCATGGCGGGAAAATGTTGGGCAGGAATGATTCTTAGTTGGGTTTTCTTTTAATATAATCCCTACATTACATGGGATAAGTGCCACTGCCACGCCGGTTTCCATCAACATTTCTAGATATCAATTACTTAAATATATTTAATTTATTAATTTTGAAAATTAATTGACAGTATAAAATAACATTTCAAAAGTAACCAAAAAAATCATTTGAATCACACAATCAATCATTACATTACATTTTCACATAATATTTAAAATCAAATAATAATAATAACCTTAAAATATGATTTATTAATCTAATTTAATATAGATTCAAAGTATAAATTAACTATTAATGATTATTAATTTTAGATAAATAAATAAAAGAAAAATTTTATCTCATAACACTTTCTTTGGATATCTATAATTAAAATATACATATTGATAAAAGTTTTACTAAGTAAATTTCAATCAGATAAAAATTTTGTGAAGAAAAAGAGTGCATAATATTAATATAATATGTGTTTAAAAAAATCAGTTAAACCAAACTTTAGCTAAAGAAATAAGAACGTAACATGTTCTTTACTCTCCTCGTAATAACCTTACTTAATATCCCTAAATTAATGGATTCTAATTTTATTACAACGAATTTTTGAACATCTATCTCATCATTCTTCTACAAATTATGCATGAAGAATAACTTTCGTTCAACTTCTTTTAATATGCTAAGCCATAAAATTATCTTCATGCACTATAACTGGATTTTTTTTTTTATTATCAAGATAGGTCACATGTATATTTCGTGCAATTGCAATATAAACACTCCAAATTTTTTAACATTATAATTCACGTCATATTGGGAATTAAGAAACATCAAATTCAATGTTTTATTGAATATGGCTAGGGTGGAAAAATAATAAAATCAAAACCAACGGGTGTCGACCGGATTTGACTCTTTAGGGTCAGATTTTTTTGGAAAATCAAGTTTGAAGTACGTTGAGTTAGGTTTGAGGTGAATTCGTTCCACCTCGATATATTTATAAAAAAAATGCTCATGATATATATTAAAATTAAATGACTCAAATTTTTATTTAAATAAAAAACAGTAGTAAAATAAAATAAAAGTAAAATTTATATAGAACTACACTTTTTTTATTTTATTTTAATATTTGATATTAACTAAAATAAGGTGTTTCAATCTTACTACACTTCTATTAGAATATAGTTTTACAAGCCTATAAATAGACATAGTCTACTCCTCTCGTATTCATTCGAATTCGACATAGTGAATTTTCTTCTCCTTTGCCTGTGATTTTTTTCCCGAAAAGGTTTTCACATAAAAATCTGTGTGTTCTTTATTTTTATTTCTATTTTCTTTGCGATATATTATCACTACCGACATTCTATTATTTTTTCACAAATTGGTATAAAAGCTTCCGAGTTGTTCATCTCGATCACGGTAATAGCGTTTTTGAAGTATGAAATTCCGCTGTTAGATCGCAATACCAGATTTGCGTTGTGACAGATTAAGATGCAAGCAGTTCTTGCGCAGATGGATTTGGAGGATGTCCTACTAATGATAGTTAAAATGCCTTCAACATTAACGGATGAAAAGAAGAAGCGTAAGGATCAAAAGGCATTAATACAATTACATCTGCATTTGTCTAACGAAATTTTGTAGGATGTGATGAAGGAGAAGACCGCCATTACATTATGGAAGAGGCTGGAACAAATATATATATCAAAAACTCTAACTAGCAAGTTACATATGAAGCAGCGTCTTTATGCTCATCGTTTGGAGGAAGGTGCATCTGTGCACAAACACTTAACAATGTTTAAAGAAATTCTCTGTGCACAAACACTTAACAATGTTTAAAGAAATTCTCTCAAACTTGGAGGCCATGGAGGTTCAATATGATAAGGAAGATCTAGAGTTGATTCTACTTTGTTCGTTGCCCCCGTCTTATTCAACCTTTAGAGACACGATTTTATATAGCCGCGAGTCTCTCACAGTTGATGAGGTTTATGATTCTTTAACCTCGTATGATAAGATAAAACATCTTATGGTTAAAACCGACTCTCAGGGAGAGGGTCTCATTGTTCATAGGAGACAAGATCGGATTGCTGATGATGATCGTGGAAGGACATAGAAACAGAATCCTCGCGGTAAATCTAAGGTTAGATCGAAGTCTTCAAACAGAGGCAAAATTTGTAACTTCTACAAGAAGAAAGGGCACATTAAATCTGAGTGCTATAAGCTACAGAATAAAATCAAAAGAAAGGCTACGAATCAAAAGAGAAAACAACTAGAAAATTCCGATGAAGCTGATGTTGTAGAAGACTACAACGATGGTAAACTTCTAGTCACTTCTGTCAACAATTCTAAAGTGAGCGAGAAGTGGATCCTTGATTCGGGCTGCACCTTTCACATGAGTCCCAATCGGGATTGGTTTACAACTTACGAAATAGTGTCTGAAGGTGTTGTTTTGATGGGAAATAATTCTTCGTGTAAAATCGTAGGTGTTGAAACAATTAAAGTTAAGATGTTTGATGAAGTTGTCAAAACACTTAATGACGTACGACATGTTCCAGAATTAAGCAGAAATTTAATTTCGTTGAGTACTATTGATTCAAAAGGGTACAAATACACAGCTGAAAGTGGGGTTTTGAATATTTTCAAAGGTTCCCTAGTTGTAATGAAAGGGCAGAGAAAGACTGCCAAGTTATATATTCTGTAGGGTTCTACTATTACTGGTGATGCAGTTGTCGCTTTCTTTTCCTTGTTAGATGATGATATTACTAAAATTTGGCATATGCGCCTAGGGTATATGAGTGAGAATGATATGGCAGAATTAAGCAAAAGAGGACTTCTTGATGGGTAAGGAATTTGCAAACTAAAGTTTTATGAGCACTACGTTTTTGGAAAGCAAAAGAGAGTTCGATTCACTAGAGGAATCAATAACACAAAGGGAACGTTGGAGTATATTCATTCTAATATATGAGGGCCATCAAAAGTGCCTTCAAAAAGGTGGAGCTAATTATATGTTAAACTTGTATTGATGATTTTTCCAGAAAAGTTTGGGCATTCTTCCTGAAGTAGAAAAGTGATGTGTTTTTCGCACTTAAGTCTTAGAAAACTATTATTGAAAAACATATGGGAAAACAAATAAAATACTTTCGCATAGACAATGGCTTAGAGTTTTGTTCTGATGAGTTTAATAAACTGTGCAAGTTAGAAGGGATCGTGAGAAACTTGACAGTTCGTCATACTCCATAGCAAAACGGCATTGCAGAACGAATGAACAGAACGGCCATGGAGAAGGTTTGATGTCTGTTGTCAAATGTCAACTTACCAAAGTCATTTTGGGCCGAAGCAGCCTCCACTGTATGTTTTTTAATCAACCGATCTCCATCCGTTGCTACTAAGAAAAAGACTCCACAAGAGGTATGGTCTGGTAATCCTGCTGACTATTCTGATTTAAAGATATTTGGGTGTCCTGCATATGCTCATGTTGATAATGTAAAATTGGAACCGAGATCTATTAAATGTGTATTTCTTAGTTATAAAGCCAGTGTAAAAGGGTATAAGTTATGGTGTCCTGAAAATAGAAAAGTTGTGATTAGCAGAGATGTTATTTTTGATGAAACTATTATGCTACCTAACTTATCTCTTAAAGACTCTTCCAATAAAGAAAATCAAAAGCAGGTGGAGCATCAGATTAATCTAGAATCTACAACAGAGTCGACTCCTCAAGCTAGTACAAGAATTCAGAATAGAGTTGCTTCTTCAGCACAATACTCTATTGCCAAAGACAAAACTAGAAGAGAAATTAAACCTCCAAAGAAGTATGCCAAGGCTGATCTAGTTGCTTATGCTTTAAATGTGGCTGAAGATATAGATGCAAACTAAGAGCTATCTAATTATTTTGAGGCGGTTAGCTATAAAGACTCAGAAAAGTGGATGTTTGCTATGCAAGAGGAGATGAAATCATCCACAAAAACAGAACATAGGATTTTGTGAAACTTCCTAAAGATAAAAAGGCTATTCATTATAAATGGGTGTTTAAAAAGAAAGAAGAAACTCCAGAAATTGAAGAACACAGATATAAAGTAAGGCTTGTTGCAAAGGGTTACAGTCAAATTCCAAGAGTGGACTGCACAGATGTGTTCTCCCCAGTTGTGAAGCATAGTTCGATTCGAGTTTTACTTGGTATTGTGGCCATGCATGATTTGAAGCTTGAGCAGTTAGATGTAAAAACTGTATTTTTGCATGGAAAACTTGAGGAGGATATTTACATGCAACAACCAGACGGTTTTACAATCTTAGAAAAAAAGGACTATGTTTGCTTGCTAAAAAAGTCCCTTTATGGTTTGAAACAGTCACCAAGACAGTGGTACAAGAGGTTTGATTCCTTTATGACTTCTCATGATTTCAAAAGAAGTAACTTTGACAGTTGTGTTTACTTTTAGAAAAATAGTGACGGTTCTTTTGTATATCTAGTTCTTTATGTTGATGACATATTGATAGTAGCAAAAGATAAAGGAGAGATAAGAAAGGCCAAACCCCAACTAAGTAAAGAATTTAAGATGAAAAATTTGGGACCAGCAAAGAAGATACTTGGTATGGAGATTTTCAAAGATAGAAAAGCAAGTAAATTGTACCTAAGTCAGAAGGGGTACATTGAGAAAGTTCTTTGAATGTTCAATAAGCAGAGTGTTAAGCCTGTTAGTACTCCTTTAGCAGCCCATTTTAGACTTCCATCGGCTTTATCTCCATAATCAGATGATGAGATTGAGTACATGTCACATGTTTCATACTCTAGTGCAGTGGGATCTTTCATGTATGCTATGGTTTGTTCACGTCCAGATTTATCATATGCAGTCAGTGCAGTTAGTAGATACATGGCGAATCCCGGTAAAAAATATTGGAAAACGGTTCAGTGGATTTTAAGATACTTACGAGGTACTACTAATGTTTACTTACAGTTTGGAAAAACTAGAGATGGAGTCATTGGGTATGTTGATGTTGATTTTGTTAGAGACCTTAATAGAAGAAGATCTCTCACAAGTTATGTCTTTACAATTAGAGGTTGTGCAATAAGTTGGAAAGCCACTTTGCAAACTACAGTCACTTTGTCTACTATTGAAGCTGAGTACATGGCAATTACTGAAGCTTGTAAAAAAGCTATTTAGTTGAAGGGACTCTTTAGTAAACTCAATGAAGACCTTCAAATCAGTACAATATTTTGTGATAGTCAGAGTGCCATCTTCCTTACAAAAGATCAAATGTTTCATGTCAAAACATTGATGTTTGGTATCATTTTGTTCGTGATATTATTGCTCGTGGTGATATTGTTGTGAGCAAAATTAGTACTCATGAAAATCCTGCAGATATGATGACTAAGTCACTTCCTATAACCAAGTTTGAGCATTGCTCAGACTTGGTTGGTTTTCATTGTTGAAGATAAACCCTTAAGGGGTTTTATGGAAGAAGTAGAGAACTTACTCGTTGAGAGTTCGCGATGAAGAACTTGTTCATTGAGAATTCGTGTCAAGGTGAATATTGTTAAAATTAAGTGATCTGAATCTTTATTTAAATAAAATACAATGGTAAAATAACATAAAAGTAAAATCCATATAGAACTACACTTACTTTATTTCATTTTAGAATAAGGTTTTTTAAACCTTATTAAACACCATCTATTTGATATTGATTAGAATAAGGTGTTTCAATCTTACTACACTTCTATTAGAATATGGTTTTACAAGCCTATAAATAGACATAGTCTACTCCTCTTATATTCATTTGAATTCGACATAGTGAATTTTCTTCTCCTCTGCCCGTAGTTTTTTTCCCGAAAGGGTTTCCACGTAAAAATCTGTGTGTTCTTTATTTTTATTTCTATTTTCTTTGTGATATATTGTCATTACTGATATTCTATTATTTTTCACAATATATATTGGGGGTGTTCGGTAGATAGAGTTTTGGGCCTTTTTTAGTTTATTTAGACATAAACGGAGAATTAGGTAGTCAAACTTTCTAATTGTAGTATTTGGTGAATGGAGGTTTGTAAGAACTTGTTAAGTTAAAATCTCCAAAACAAAAAATGTTGGGATGGACAACTTTTCTCAACAGCTAATTGGGAATGAGATATGTTAAATGACATCTGATCATACTTGCTTAAAAATTACTCTCTTTCACCTCCAAAGTCCAAAGTAAATCTAAAAAACAAATCCACCGTGAATATACAAAAATCAACATTGTCGCGAGAAATTTTCAATCGAGCCCATTCATCCTTAAGAAGTTTTATTGAGAAGGCATTTGGCATTTTAAAGGCGCAGTGGAATATTTTAGCGAAAATGTCAATATATTTGTCTCAAGATCAAAATAGAATAACTTGTGCTACATTTGCATTACATAACTACATCAAATTAAGTAAAGTTCTTGACCCAGCATTTAGGATCATAGATGCAAATATGAATTTTATTCCTCACGAAGCATTTTCGGATACCGAATGCATTTCCACTCAAGAAGTTGAGCATATGAGTACTAGTGAAATGACAAAAGTTCATAATGACATCACTACTAGTTTGATGGCAATTAGACGACAATGTTGTGTTTCTTAAATATTTGTTTTTATTTGTTTGGATATGTATCTATTTCTTGAATATTTATGCACTCTTAATTTATTTTCAACTTACTTGTGTAAAATAATTTTTTATGCAACTTTATATTAATTGAAACATGCTACTTGACAAATTTATTCAGAGTGTGACATAATTATCACTAATTTACATACTAAGAACATGACATAATTATCACTAAGAATATAGTTTACAATTATATTGATATACTATTAATATTTATCAATTTCCACAAGGTTAATCTTTGCAAATAAGGAGCTTAAGAAATTTGTTTATTTAAATTTTCAAAAATATTCATTAATTAATTTCCATAAGGGATGTTTTAATTCCTTGGTAATAGTGTTTTATTTTAATAATTTCACCCAATAAAGACTAAAGTATTATAAACAAATAAATAATTAACAATAAAATTTATCGTTTTACATATATCAGCTTTCAGCTATCAGCTAAGTTTTACCAAACACTTTTAAATAAACAGTTAATAGAATCAGTTGGTTAAACCAGCCACTGCAATCAGCTATCAGCCAATTGCTAAACAGGGCCCTTGTTTTTGCTTTCAGTAAATAAATATATTAAGTTTTAAGAATAAAAAAACAATTAACATTATTTGTTTCAAAATAAAATAATTAAATTAAATTTGAATTGGGTCGGGTCAGAGTTGGAGTCAAAGTCGGATCTCCTATTAAATTTCAAGTTCAGGGAGTCAAGCTTCAAGTCGAGGACAGAGCAGGAAAAATCAGCATTGCTTCATCCAATTGCATCCCTAAATATGGCATCGTAAATAAACTATTTTTAAAATGGTCTATGGATTATTTTGTAGAAGTTTTCAAAGTAACATGTCCAATGTAGAGATTTAGAATTTAATTAGTGGAAACCAAAAGGGTTAAGTGAATAAATGACCAAGGCCCTTACAAGCAAATAGGCCAAAACTTAAATTAAGTGGAAAATCATGTTCTTAGCTATAGATTTCCACTAACTATTCCTGGATTAATTCATGAATGTTGGATGATTGAGAGAGTGAATATTCTTGAGGAGCTAAAACATTTAAAGGGTGGAATTAAGGTGACAATTTTGCATGGGAAGTTGCGGTGGATCATGTATTAGCAATAATTAAGTGTGAAAAATCTATGTTTGGAAAAATTCGGTTTAAAAATGAATTTTTAGCATAATAGAAAAATATAATTTTAAAAATCGAGTCGATTTGTGATATTTATAGTAAATTTTTTTTTCAAAATATACTTATGCTTTGAGCAAGACGGATCCTTATCGATTCAATAACTATTATGTCGTCTATCAAGTCTAATTGGGGAGATACCTTATACTAGGTATCAGAGTAGTAACTCTCAAAATATAGAAACATAGGTGTAATTGTCTAGACTAGCAATACATCAGATAATATCCAAGTGGAATAAATCTTAGATCCGTTTACGAATTTATTCACTTCTAACATTCATAATATGACTTACCTCAATCCTGAGTAAGTGACTGACTATGCATGCGTTAGTATATGCTTTATGTACAAATCCTTGAGTTCAATTGGCAATAAAGATGAAAGTTGGTACGTTGGATATATGACTTCTACATTGCATGACTTTGTTTACAGTAATGGAATTCATAGCCTAATAAATGGTAAATGGTATCTTCTTATAAGCATTACTTGATAGATAGAAGAGTAACATGATCACAGGTTATTTGTCTAGAATGAATGATTTAATTACTATTAGTTAGCAATTGAGTTTTTCATGAAGGAAGATATAGTGGTTATCCTATGAGGATAACACACATATGACAAAGTTATTAGACAGGCACTTAATAAGTTGCTTTCATAATGGTATATAATAAAGAGAGTTCAGTCATGATACTTCAAGTGGATTGACTTCGTGACTAAATAATATTGTAATTAATAGACGAAGAGTTGGAACTCATTCGCTTCCCTAGCTTTCGTCACTCAGTATTAGTGTCGGTACCGGCCCAATAGAGTGCTTTCACCGTTGGTGTTCTTTTTTATCTCTATGCATTTCATCACTCCATTGGAAATTCCCTCTGCCCTTGTCATACTCCAACTTGGTAGTTTCCACCACCTATCTAAAGTTGAGCCCTAGGATTTGATGGCAGACTTAAAAAGCCACCTACAGACACTTTACGCCCAATCATTTCAGATAATACTTAATTACAAATTATTGAACCTTAATTATATATATGTCCAATAGGTCTCTCCTATTAGCTCAGTACGAATCTTGACAGTTTGCATTTAAACCAATACAATGAATAAATGAAAATGAAGAATTTGAGAAATAGACCGCATGCATCACTATTTTCAGTAAATGTGTTTTCTTGCTATGAACAAGAGTTTATTTAAAGATTACATATTTTCTTCAAATTATTATTTGACTCATTAAATAATTGAAGTTTGAAATGTGAATTAATTTAATTAATCATTGCAAATTTAATGAACAAGACAATTAAATTTATTTACCCATAGATTCTGGTACAATAAATTTGTAATGACTTTAATGGAATTAGAATAAAGTTTGAGAAAATAATTTGATTAAATAAATGAATTAAATTTATTTTAATTAATTAATTAATTAATCTATTGGAATAGAAAATAAGTTAGTTGGTTGATTAAATTATATATGTTGATTTAAAAGCCGAATAGATAATATAATTGTACCAATACATGAAAGGCCCACTAAGGTCTACTTGGCATTAGGGTGGGCGGTATACATAATTTCCCAAAGAATGTTCTGCCACCCACTTTACGTAGTACAAAACCTTTGGAAGTTATTTTTAACGATCTCTTGGGGCCGTTACCAATTATATATATTGATAAAAATGATATTTTTTTTTTTTGTTGCTAAATTTTCAAAATACATATGGTTACACACTTTAAAGATAAAAGATGAAGTCCAACATATTTTAAAACACTTCATCCGTTGCTTGAGTGTAAGTTCCAAACATAAATTCTTTCTCTTCATATAGATTTTGGAAAAGAATATAAAAGCTTATAAATTATTTGAAAACACATAAAATTGAGCACCCTGTGTCACCATCCTATATCCTTCCAAGAGTAGCTCTAATACCATAAAAAGAATGAATAAATATATGAGATGAATACTTAAATTTATTCATTCGAAGATGAGGTATTTACAAAGAAAGATATCCCATCCATATACATCAAAATCTCAACAAACAACCAATGAAGAGATATCCTAGCTAATTTAAATTACAAAGAAACTAAAATAATTAAAATAAATGAAATTTAAATAAAACAAAACTAGAGTAAGTTGAAAGTAGCACATATCCCTCTAATATATTGCATCTTCTGTTACTTACAAACAACAAATTGTAAGTTGATAACTCACATATGATTAGTTTTGTAGATGTATCTATTAGAATCATATCAAAACATCCACTTGATGGATAAATGAACCCATATTCATTTAAAAAATGCAATAGATTTAATATCTTCTTTTTTTTTTTTGTGTGTGTGTGTGTGAAAAAGACTAACTATATTAAAGAACCCTAATCCTACTAAGACCTACCTACTTAACCTAATACTTCTCCTAATAATTGTCTTGACTCTCCATTGGAACTTTTAGATAAGACCCACGTTTGGGTATCGATGTACTGTCTTGCCCAACTTACTGTTATCTTAATGGTTTTCGTTATGCTCCATGCTAAGCCTTGAAAAACGAATAAGTTCCTATTCTTCCATAGTCGCCATGTTATCAAGTCAAAGAGAGTAGCCCAAGGGGCCTTTGCTCTTGTCAGCCACCCTTTATTATTTAATATCAATTTTAGCTAATGAGGTTCTAATAATCTATATTCTTTAAGGACACTCAGCACATTAGAATTCTTTAAAGTCAAGAATATACTAGTTATTTATAGATATTTATGCAAATTCTCAAATCTTTTCACAACATTATCTATCAAGATAGTTTAACTAATCACGCCAAACAATTAAAATATTTGGAGTAGTAAACTTTTGGTTCATTCTCGCATGTAACTCCAGAATATTAATAACTGCGTAAAAGTTAGAACAGAGTAGAGGAAAAGGTAGGTGAATTTTTAAATACAAATTTCTTACCCAATATAATAATGTAATAAACAGGTATCAATTTTTTACTCATTCAAAGTCTCGATATGATGTTAACTTTTAAAAGTTAAGAATTTTTTTCGAGGCTAACAAAAATATAATGAATTAACTATCACAAATTTTATTCTAACTTTCTATCCATAAAATATGTTGCATTTTATGTTGGAGATAAGGCTAAATAAGAAAAACCAACAATCAACCCAAATTGAGGTGTTTGAATAATTTATGAAATATAAGTTTAAAAATCGTGATTACTCGAAATTGAATTAAATTTTATTTTTATTTAATATATAATTAATTTTTATTTTTATAATATAAAAATAAATGTTTTATGTTTAAAATAGTGAAATGATTGAAAAGTTGTTGAAAAATTATTTTTTTAAAAAATATTTATAAAAAAAACTTTGAAATTTTGCCACATAATTCAAATGATTTAAAGTAAAATTCATTTTATAAAAATAAATAAAAAAATAAAAAATTTAACTCAACTCAACCCAACCAAATCAATATGAATCGTACAATAAAACTGTTGTAGGCATGTGATGAGTGGACATTGAGACGGTATTAGCCTGTAGAAATCACGGGCCGAGTTGAGTGATTTTGGTGACGTTTAGGTTTACTTGAAACTGGAGAGATAAACGACAACCTTTTTAGTGGAAAGTTGCCACTCAACTCAACTAGTAAATTGGACTACTTGCCAGTCAAACCATCTACATTACCCTAAACCCTAACCTAATTCTATGGACACAAATTAATAGAGTGGATACATGATTTTATTTTATTTTATTGCCTATAGTTCAAAATAAAGTTTGATCCATTTTAAATGATATAATTTAAAGGTAGTTGGAATTTAATTGCTTTTATGTTTTTCTTTTTCTTTTTTATGTGTTCAACCATAAGAAATGGGATGAGTAATTGATCAAAGACTAATCAATATTTCTTTAATAAAGCCAGATTTACCTGATTACACTAATATCACATTTTATATTCAAATCTATTAATAATTTCTTGAGCATATCTAACCCCAAATTATAATTCACAAAAAATTATCTTTATTAACATTTGATGACACCATTGTTGATTTAATTTGTAAATAAATATTAGCCAATAAGTTATATATTTTAAGCTAATTGGTATCAGATTCAGGGTTGAATTTTGTGTGTGGAAGTTCCTCTGATTATACAATTTATAATGCTGTGGATTCATTAGAAATGGATAAAAAAAAAAAAAGAACTCGTATATTAGACCCTATAATTCTGTAATCATTATATACAAATTTCTCACTGTAGTATAGACACTAACTTATCCAAAAACTCAGCAACCAGAAACCAGAATGGAAAAAAATCAAAATCAAAATGAATACAAAATAACTAATATTATGGGAGAGAGCATGTGGGACACCGAAGCTTTGATTTTGAATCGATCTGCCATGGTTGAACTAGGTCTTGATGTCGTTGCTTCCTCCGCTAGGTCCAGACGACGGTACATGTCCGCCCTTGGGAAGCATGGTGAGGAACGAGGGTCCATACTTGCCGGCAGGTTTTTGAGATGGAGACCTCCTCATAACCCCGACATGGAAGTTCTTGAATGGAACCATATGGTCACATGGCAGAGCCTGGTGGGGTTTGTCGGAAGGAAGAGCAAGGTTCAAGGTGGGTTGTGTAGCTGAAAGAAGCCTAGCCGAAGAAAGTGATGAATTAGATAACAAGATGAAGAAGAAGAAGAAGAAGAAGAAGAAGAAGACGGATGTGATGAGGTGAGAGGCCGCCATTAATGGGTTTTAGAAGGAAGATTTGTGAGGTTTGGATGAAGAAGAGGATTATAATTTTATTTATATAAATAGAGAGGGGGAAAGGAAATCGTTGTCTGTGTGGTGTGTAGAGTTGACGAAGTCCAGTTGGGGGGGGGGGGGGGTTTAAAGTCATGAAACTGTAAGGAAAATGCAACTTCACGCGCTGATTACAAACGCTACTACATTGACTTAATAATATTCTTCTTAATTAATTGCACTTACCCTTTTTTTTATTCGAGATTTAGGTTTGAATTTATTGTTTATGATTCCATTTTTCACACAAATGAATAGATTATGGCATCTTTCAGTATTAGTCACGTCTGAAAGTGGTGACTCTATATCTTTGCTTTTTTATATATTAGGTTTAAACACGATTATTTTAAATTACTCTTCTTGTTTTTTTTTTTTTTAATTTTGAAAGCGAAATTAAAAGATTAACATCTTTTTTTATATTTGTATAATTTCCCCGCTTCACACCAACTACTCCAAACCTTCAAAATAATAATATTAATAATTTTATAACTTCTAAATATTTTTGATAAATTTTTAATCATTTTAATATATTTTTTTAACTTTTTATATAATTATTTGTTTTTTAATTAATTTTTTTAAATAAATTATAATAATAGGATAAAGTTCGAATAATAATGTGACTAGCACAAATTAAATTATGACTATATTTAAGATGATGAATACCTTCAATTACCATACCATCATATGGAATTTTAATTTTTTTTCACATTTAAGTCATGAGAATACATTATTGTTAAAAATTATTCGACAAGGAAGAAGTTGGTCAATAATATTGTTAGTATTTGAAGTGAACACGACAAGGGGTGGTGTAGTCAAACAAAGAAAGTTACAGGTAAGTCTAATACACCCCCCCTAATTGCGGGTATATGGCGAGTGGAGTTCTCAATCGGGTCATTTTACACAATTTCTTTTTTCTAATCTACATCTTTTATTATCTTACCTCTATTTTATACGGACGGGTTAAATTATTTTGATTTGAATTAATTTAGCAATGAATTAGTTTGTATTTGCATCAATTTTGACAATAAATCTGATCGATTGAATTTTAATTCGATTGATATGAATATTATTATTAATACGTGAGGATATCGGATCGAATGCGTTAAAGTGTATTTATTTTTATATTTATGAGTCAAAAAAATTATGAATAATTCTAAATATTATATAAAAATTATTAAAAAAACGAATCTCTAAAATTAAAAAAAGTAGAGAATAAAAGTGAGAAATTCGTGGGGGGTTTGAGAATGTAAAGAAATTCGGTCCACAATTGGAGTTCCTATAGTCAGTTAGGCTTTGAATACAAACTTGTTTCCCACGTTACCCGACCTCCTCTTCCTTCCTTTAACTTGCCTTACCCCACATTTAATTTAAGTGATATTTAATATTATAAAATATAATTTTCAAATATTTTCAAATAATTTAATATATATATATATATAATAATAGTAAGGTTTTCTTGTAAATCTGTAAAATTTTAAAATTTAAATAATATGATACTTTCTTTCAAAAATAAATTATAGTTTAACACCTCATCAAATTTAATGATTTTATATCTTGTTCGATTACGAACTAATTTGCTAATGTTTGCTTAATAATTCTTTTATTTTGGATGATGTGAACGACTCAAAATTGAAAATCATTAACAAGAAACAGTTAAATTCTTTTTCTTTTTTTACTATGATAATAGTAATTTATTAAAGAATATTTTAAAGTGAATTTAGGAATATGTCAAGTGTCTTTTTTTAATTATTTAATTATTATTTTATTACATCTTAAAAATAAGTGACATCAACCCAATCTCGCTTGTGAATAATAATTCATTTATTAGAAGTATTACATATTTATTATTCATTTTGATTATTTGACATATATTTTTAATGATGTAATTTGACTTTAGAATTTATTATTATTATTATATATGCACTTTTTGATACAATATTTAGAATTATTCATAATCCTTCATCAACCTTTAAATAGAAGGATAGTGCGCTTCAGCACATTTGAACCCATGTCTTCCTGCACTGACAACAATGCTAATGTCAATCGAGCTAATTAATCGACGACTTTAGAAATATTGAATTCCTAATTTAATATACAAGTACAAAATATGAGGAGTTCTAAATTAATAGTCATTTATATCAATATTCACATTCCTAAATAAATTAAGGTAAAATAATTCATACATTTTTTATGAAGATTTTATTAAACGAAAATGTTGTGTTTCCCTTTTCAAATTAAGCATCTATACGTGATTACAAATTTATACAACAATGAAGAACTTTCATAAAAGCTCTCCTTTTTTCATTTTCTAATTTTACATGAATAGTTTGTGGTCAAATTTCATCTTTAATCCCTTTATTTTTTTGAGATTATATAAGAAATGTTAAATTTCAATTTAGATCTCTATATTTCACTCAAATTTGAAATTGAATCTCTATACTTTAATATTGACATAATTTAACATATCGGTTATTATAATGTCATTAGTTAGTCTAAATATTTTATACTGATATAAATTTTTAAAAATTATTAACACCGTTAAAATTATTTATTAAATTCAGGTCTATTACGATGTTATCTTTTTGTTACATGGATATCAAGTAAGCATCTTTTTAACTTCAAAATATCACACTAGCAAATTTAACAAAAGAATAACAACAATGTTAGCAAATGAAAAAAAATAAAAGGACTAAATTCTTAAAAATAAAATACAAAAAATTTAAACATATTATAATCTTTAAACTTTTATTCTATAATTAAATTAAAAATAAATAATTAACCCAACACAATTCACGTCGGGTACAGAATCGAAGTATTAATACAATCCTTATAATAATTTTAAAATTTCACATAAATTGAAAAGTATTACTACTTTGAGAAGATGAATAGAATAAAAGAAAGGATTAAAAAACATAATAAAAATAAATGATATGATACATGAATTTCACACTTAAAAGAAGGGAATGTATGATCGAGGTGGCTGTGCATGAATTCTTAATAAATTATATGATACATGAATTTCACACTTAAGAGAAGAAGGCATTATTATTGAAGAAATAGAAAACACATGAGATGAGGCATGAGGGGAGGAAAGTGCTGAGTTTTTATATCGTGTTATATGAGTTTTTATATTTTATGTATGTTGTATTTATGTTTTAATTTATTATGTCATTTTAATTATTTTATTAGTATTTCTCTTCATGTCAGACGGTATTATATATATTTGAATGGGGAAAATGTCATAACCTGGTCTACTCAAAACGACTGATACTTCCAAAGGAGACAGACAGGCAGGTCAAAAACCAGCAGACTATGGTGACCATTATCAACTAATTTATCCATTCTATCTGCAATCGCATTTGTATATTCTGCAGATTACTTCAACACAACTGCTTACTAATGGAAAAAGTAGGGTGGTGAGCTTGTTGATGCTGAACCACACGAATTGATATTTATAATAAAGTAAGTTTAACCTGTAGCGACATGAAATTTGCTTAGGCACGTTAATTGAGGTGATTTATTGAAAATTTAAAAATCGAATTTCGATTTTATAAAAAAGGGGAGTCGCCACCGATCTTTTTTCTTAGGTGTTATCGAACACCTAATAAATCCTCTTTTTAACAGAAAAATTTATTTTTGGGTAAAAAGAAGGTCGAGTTTAGGTCTACGTCAAAACTCTAAAGAAAAATAGGGTTCGGGAGTCGGTTACGCACGAGGAAGGTATTAGCACCCTCGTGACGCCCAAAAAATAGTATTTCATTAAACATGTGTCGTCTCAATTTTAAAAAATGTGAGTTCAATGTAACATTTAAGGGTGATCCGATCAAAACACAAGAATTTTTATAATTTCGGTTTCTTTTGAGAAGGACGTTCCGTTTTTAACATAAGCCGATTGATATTCACCCAACATAGCGATAAAATCGACGACTTAATGTTAAATCAGTACGTTGCCTTGCTTATTGAAATTAATTAGAAAGCATGAATGAAAATTTTTAAAGTAACAAAAAGCAAACGATACGTAATGTGTAAGAAAGAAAATAAAAGAGTTAGAAATACATCGAAGCAAATAATAAACCTGACAATAATGTTAGAAACGATAACAATGCATGCGATATTAAATGCGATAATAATATTATTAATCACGAAATAAAAATAATAAATATATATATAAACATATAATAATAATAAGTAAGGTGACGAAAACATAATATTAAAAATACTAATAATGCTACATATAAATATACATGATAATAGTATTAAAAACTATATACATAATGTATAAAAATATAATATTAAAATATTAAAATATATATACATAAAAGGGTAAAATGAATAATATGGAAAAAAAACTTAATATAACTAATAATGAAACATTTTAAAATGAATAAAATGGAGTTTAAAAATAAAGTATATAAAATAATTTTAAATAATTCTAAATAGATAATACATGAAAATAAATTCAAAATCAAATATATGTAAAACCCTTCAAAATAAATAAAATATACTGAAATAGCTTAAAATAAATGATACATAAAAATTTACAAATAAGTACGACATAAAAAATAGTTTAACTCAAATAACATTTAGAAAAAAATAATATATAAATAACTTGAGAATAATGTAACAAGTTTAAAATAAATAATATATAAAAGAAATCTAAAATAAAGAATATAAAATAGTTATATATATAAAATAGTTTTAGCTAAATAATATATACACAAAATTTAAAGAATATGATAAATGAAATAATGTATTAATATATAATAAGGCAGTTTAAAAATAAATAGAATATATATAAAAAAATAATGTATGTAAGACAAATTTTAAAATAAACAGTATGTAATAATTTATGATAATCAAACAATAAAAAAAATACATATAAAAATGTTTAAGCTGAATAATACAAAACTTGAAACAAATAATACAAAACAATAAAATAATAAGCAATACAACAGTTTCTAAAAGAAATAAGCAAATAAATGAAGTAAATGAATTAAGGACGGGGATGAAAACAAGCTAAAATTTTGGGGTGCTCAATATAAATACTGGAAAGTTAATCAAGGATCTGAACAGGTTAAGCATTAAAACTAGCGAGGAATAGATGGGAAAATATTCCCTTGATTCCCTACGCATGTTCAACAAGACAGAGCCAAGGGACCGAATTGAAAAACACACGAAATTTGAGGGCCAAATAAAAATAATAAAAAAAGAAATAAGCCTGATCAAGTGGTGTTACAAAAGGGAGGGATTAAAAATGTAAATCACCCTTTTAAGGTGGGAATGCACGGGTTCACACCCCACACAGCTGTTTCATTCAATGTTTTAATATTTTTTTAGAAAAAAAAAAAAGTTTTGAAACCTCTCATCTCTTCCGACAAAGGCTCTTTCTCTCGCCCATCACTGCACCACCATGGCACCGTGCCACGACGACGATGCATGAGACAAGGGCCTTTCACCCCGTTTCAAACCTCCTTCTCCTTTTTTTTTTTTTAAAGAACTTTAAATTATTTTTATTTTTTAGAAAAAAAAATTGGAGAAAATGATTAGCAAACAAACATACAACCACTCCGTCGCCTTTTGGGACCCTTGGACACCGACTACGTCCGTCGACGAGGAGGCGAACTCGATCGGATATTTTCGTTTTCTTTTCTTTTTTGATTTTCGTATAAAGTATATGTAAAAATGAAAAGAATAGAATGAAATAAGGAGAAAAAAAAGAAACTACCTTCAAAACTTTCTTTCTTTTTTATTGACAAGTATTTTTTTCTTTGAATAATCGATCCCCCCTACTTACATTGATTTTTCTTTTGGCTTTATAGCCGATTACATATGATTTTTTACTATTCTCTACTTGTTTTTGCTTCTATTTTGCATGTTTCTCTCTCTCTGTCTTGCTTTCTTTTTTGTTCTCGCTTTGCGTGCCTAGACGTGGCGATGGTGCAGAAGCTTGACATGTTGGTATCAGCGGTGTCAAGGGAGCCGACCTTCGAGCGTTGGACGTGCCGACAAAGCACGTGGGAGGGGGCAATGGCTAGGGCGGCTCCTAGGGTTTGGTTGAAAATGTTTTAAGATAGTGGGCTGATGTGTATTGGGTAATTGGGTTTAGGGCTTAAGTTAGGTATTGGGTTTTGATGTGGGTTGTAGTTTGGGTTTTAATTTTTGTAATTTGGATTTTAAAATTTGGACATTATTGGTTTATTTATTTTAAGCCTAGGTCAAAATTGACCTATTACAGCTGCCCCTCTTTGCTCATTTTTGTGTAACGAGAATGGAGTAAAGACCTTAAAAGGGTCAATTTTGCCTGGTCTTGTAGGATCCCGACTTCTTTTGGTGCTTTTTTTCTTCAAGTATCTTCAATATGCCTCACTGTAACTTTAGAGATATGAGATTCACTGTCTTCGATCTGCTCCAATCTTTACCCTCAGTGTGTGACCTGATACTCAACTCACCTCTCACAACATGAATTGATTTTTTCGAAAAAACAGAAATTAAAAAAAAACAAGATTTGGAAATACCGCAGCATGTGACCCAAGGCTCAACTCACCTCTCGCAATATGAGTTGATTTTTTTAGAAAATAAATTAAAAAAATAGAAATTGAAAATACCTCAACGTGTGACCTGAGGCTCAACTCGCCTCTCGCAATACGAGGGACTTTTGAAAAAACAGAAATTGAAAATACTTCAGCGTGTTACCTGTGGCTCAACTAACCTCTCGCAATATGATTTGATTTTTTTGAAACATAAATTGAAAAATAGAAATTGAAAATACCTCAGCGTGTGACCTGAGGCTCAACTCACCTCTCACAATATGAGTTGATTTTTTTGAAACATACATTGAAAAACTGAAATAAAACATCAGAACCAAAACCTGTCATCTGGTGAAACTCGGGTGTCTTTTTCTTTGATTCGGTACAGCTATCATCCAAACCTTTTGCTCTGTTGGAGTACCTGTATATGTCATGCATGATGTTATCATGATGTGCACACGTTTGTCTCAAATGCTTGTATGCCTACACGATTATGCTATGCGCTTTGAGCTTGTTTGTCATATATCCCTTTTTGTTACGATTTTTGTGATGATCTGCATTCATTGCTTCGATTCTTGACTTTCTATTCAGGCTTTGTACCCGTCCTCAAGCTTTACGAGTAATCTGCTTTTCTCGAATATCACTCTTTTGCCTCCTGTTGAACTTTGTCATTACTTTGAGGCTCTTGTACTTATCAAATTCTCATTCGGGTAATACTCAACATTTCTTTTGTTTGGAGTATGTCATTTCACTATTTATCATTTAAATTGACCATACATGAGATGCATGAAAAATGGCCAAAATAGGTACAAAAAGAGATGCCCCACACTTATATTTATTTCAAAGGTAACAAACAAAGAAAGTTGACCAAAAAGGTTAAAAGAGTCATAAAGCAAGAAAAAGGGAACTGCTCTTAGTGGATACAAAGGTTCTGGATATTTAACGTATGAACTCTTCCACGTTTCTTAATCAAGAATCTTTTCGAGCATGGCTTCTTGCGTAGAAGATTTTGAGCTGCTGAAAATGCTTCAAATATTGTAGTCTTGCTCACTGCTTGAATCGTTTTACTTTTTGGGCCCAGATTTGCTTCTTTAGGACCCCCTTTCGGGTTTTTATCCTAATCTTTTGTTTATCAAGACGCCCTTTCCGGGTTTTCATGTTGATCTTTTTTTTAGGTATAATATTTCTTCACAGCATCAGAGTTTATTGGATTCGGTAACTCCTTCTCATCCATCTTAGTGAGAATTAAAGCTCCACCCGAGAAGGCCTTCTTTACGACGTATGGTCCTTCCCAATTTGGTGCCCATTTTCCTCGCAAGTCTTTTTGTATTGGGAGGATCTTTCTCAGCATGAGTTCTCCTTCGCGGAATTCTCTTGGTCGTACTTTTTTATCATGGGCCGCGATCATTCTCTTTCGGTACATCTGTCCATGGCAGATTGCCTTCAAACGTTTTTCCTCGATAAGATTTAGCTGGTCATATCGAGTTTAAACCCATTCTGATTCATCTAGTTTTGTCTTTTTTAAGACTCGTAGAGAAGGGATCTCAACTTCGATGGGCAACACAACTTCCATTCCATAGACCAGAGAGAAAGGGGTTGCTCCCATAGATGTTCGCACAGATGTGCGGTATGCATACAAAGCGAATGGTAGCTTCTCGTGCCAGTCATTATATGTCTCGGTCATTTTCCCAATAATCCTCTTAATATTTTTGTTGGCCGCTTCAACAGCTCTGTTCATTTTCAGGCGATAGGGTGAGGAGTTATGATGCTTTATTTGAAATTCTTCACCCACTTCTTTCATCATCTTGTTGTTCAAATTCAAGGCATTATCTGAAATGATTCTCTCAGGCAAACCATATCGACAAATGATTTCCTTTTTCAAGAACCTGTAAACTACAGTCTTCGTTACATTAGCAAACGAAGTGGCTTCTATCCATTTTGTGAAATAGTCTATAACCACAAAAATGAATCGGTGACCATTAGAAGCTTTTGGGGAAATTGGCCCTATAACATCCATGCCCCACATAGAAAAAGGCCACGGAGACGTCATGACATGAAGAGGCGAAGGGGCTACATGAATTTTATCGCTATAAATTTGACATTTATGGCATTTTCTTACATAACTAATGCGATCGCTTTCCATCATCACCAAGAGTAACCGAGTCCTCATAATCTTCTCGGCCATAGTGAAACCATTAGCATGCGTCCCCACAAATTCCTTCATGGACATCTTCAAGTATTTTTCTGGCTTCAATAGTATCCACGCATCTCGAAGCACTTGATCTTTTCCTCTTTTATACAGATATCCCCATCAAGAACAAATCCCACTTTGCTATTCTTCTAATTGTTCTTTTGTCATTCTCATTTGCTTGTTTGGGATATTTTTGATCCTTGACATATTCTAAGATATCATGAAACCATGGCCGTCTGTCTGCCTCTTTCTCAATGTTACAACAATGTGCAGGGGCCTCATATATGCTCATTTTGAGGGGCATTATTTACTGTTTCTCTGTTTGCTTTGAACATTGAAGCCAAAGTGGTCAGGGCATCAGCCAATTGGTTTTCTTCTCGTGGGAAGTAATTAAAAGTTACTTCTTTGAATTCTTAACCGCCACTAGATCACTGTATTTAACCAATTTCGAATCCCTCACTTCCCAATCTCCACGGATTTGGTAAATCACCAGCGTTGAGTCCCCGTATACCTGTAGAATTTTGACATTTCGTTCAATGGCTGTACGAAGTCCCATAATACAAGCCTCATATTCCGCTATGTTATTGGTACAGAAGAAGTTCAATCTGGTGGTGAACGGATAATGATTCCCTTCTGGTAATATTAAGACTGCTCCAATCCCATGCCCCAATGCATTTGACGCACCATTAAAGCTCATCTTCCACGACTTTTCTTTTGATGACTCGCATTCTTTTTCTGTAATGCACATCAAGTCTTCATATAGGAAATCAAATCTTAATGGCTCGTATTCTTCCGTTGTTCGAGTTGCTAAGAAGTCAGCTATTGCGCTTCTTTTTATCGACTTTTGACTCACATAGACGATGTCGTACTCCGATAGTAGGATCTGCCACCGCGCCATTCTTCCTGAGAGTGCAGGTGATTCCATCATGTACTTTATTGGGTCCAGCTTTGAAATTAACCATGTCGTATAATACAACATATATTGCCAGAGTCTCTGAGCTATCCAAACCAATGCGCAACAGAATTTTTCGATTGATGAATACTTTGCCTCATACTCTGTGAACTTTTTGTTGAGGTAGTAAATCACCTTTTCTCTTTTCCCTAACTCGTCATGTTGCCTCAGTACGTAACCCATTGAATTTTCAAACACAGTCAAGTATAATATTAATGGTTTTCCTGGAGTTGGCGGTACTAGCACCGGAGGACTAGACAAATACTATCTTATCTTGTCCAAAGCCACCTGGCATTCCTCGTCCCATTCTCTCGGGTTATGTTTTTGAAGAAGTCAAAAAATTGGGTCACACTTGTTAGTAAGTTGAGCAATGAATCTGGCGATGTAGTTTAACCTTCCTAAAAAACCTCTGACTTCTTTTTGCGTGCGCGAAGGTGGTAGTTCTTGCATGACTTTTATTTTATCTGGATCAACCTCAATACCTCTTTCGCTGACAATGAAACCTAGCAATTTTCCCGAGGTAGCCCCAAACGTACATTTGATTGGATTAAGCTTCAATTGGAACTTTCTTAGTCTTTCGAACAATTTCTTGAGGTTCACAACATGCTCTTTTTCCCATTGGGATTTAGCAATCATATCATCGACGTAGACTTCTATTTTTTTATACATCATGTCATGGAACAACGTCACTATAACCCTCTGATATGTTGCCATAGCATTTTTTAATCCGAACGGCATCACCTTGTAGCAGAATGTTCCCCACATTGTTACGAAGGTAGTTTTCTCCATATCCTCAAGAGCCATCTTAATCTAATTATAACCCGAGAATCCATCCATGAAAGAAAATAATGAATGTTTCGCTGTGTTATCCACCAATGTATCGATGTGTGGTAAGGGAAAATTATCTTTAGGACTTGCTCGATTCAACTCACGATAATCTACACACATTCGTATTTCTTTGCGTCTTTCTTCTGATGATCGAACTATGTTAGCCACCCATTCTAGATATTTGGAGACTTGTAGGAAACCAACATCCAATTGTTTCTTGACTTCTTCTTTTATCTTCAACAGCATTTCAGGTCTCATTCGTCTTAGCTTCTGTTGAATAGGTTTGCATTCTGGCTTCAGGGGGAGTCTATGGACCACTATATCTTCGTTCAAACCTGGCATGTCCTGATACGACCATGAAAATACATCTTTGTACTCATGAAGCAGGGCGATCAAATCATGTCTGGTGTTATCTAAAATGGAGGTCTCAATCTTCACTTCTTGCCTCTTTTCTTCAGTTCCTAGGTTTACTATCTTAACAGATTCTTGATGAGGTAAAATATGTTTATCTTCTTGTTCCACCATTCTTAGCAAGTCAGGAGACGAGATATAGTCTTCAGCATTTTCCTCAACTTCGAATTCTCCTAAACAAATAACTTTCTCGAAATCGATTTCAAGACTTGTAACGGGTTTGTTCATGTCATTGATATCTGAGCACCTAAAAGTTGAATAGAAAAGGAAACTATAGAGGAGCATCAAAGTATTGGAACCAACAAGCATAATGTTATGGCATGATGTGAGATACATGTAATGACAGACTGTGAGAAGTAGGAATAATTGTGAAGTTAATGAGAATGAAAAGATCATGGCAAAATGCATCTCCATTAACGTTCATTTAAATGATAAAGAGCAAATATAAGCTCTTACAAAAGAATCCCTCTATACTTGGGGACACACAAAAGAAGAGTTAACATTGAACATTACTCTGGAGAAGACTTAGAAACTACAAGAAGATCCACAGCAGTCCAATTGTTCAAAACGAATCCAGGAGGACAAGAGCGTATCATTGAAACATCATTAATCGCATCAGCTCCTTTGTCAATGACATTTATACTGACATGCTGAATACCCCTTTCAATTAAAAACAGCGTACTTCGTGAATTATCTTGCCCTGGGTATATCATTCCTGCAGATGTAAATATTTTTGACAAAGGAAGGTACGTTATGAGCTCCCATTCTAATTCTCGGCCTAAGGCTCTTGCAACCCTCCTTTCTTGGTCTTTCTGCCACTGTTTTCTTCTTTGTCGTGTATTCGGCTGGAACCCTAAACCATATCGAGCCTTGTGGTGTACTGGTTTTAGAGCCCTAACTATCCCTTACTGATATCTTCCCAAACCTTTCCTCGTTCGGGCTCTATTTCCCACAGTCAACTTAATTCTCATCTTAGTATTCCTTGATGACTTAGGCACGGAATTCTATTTCCCTCAGCAACAAATGTAGCATTGATAAATTCGAGGGATCGAAAGGAACATTCAACTGCATCTTTACTTACTTCAAGGTATGGTGCATCAGTAGAGATAGATGCGACAATGTCTTCTTCACCCGCGATAGTGACCAAACAGCCATCCATGATAAATTTTACCTTTTGATGGAGAAATGAAGAAATTACCCCAGCAGAATGGATCCAAGGCCTTCCTAAGAGGCAATCATATGAAGGTGTAATGTCCATAACCTGGAACTCGACATCATATATGTAGGGACCCACTTCTAGAGGGATTTCAATCTTTCCCATGACTTCTCATCTTGTCCCATCGAATGCCCTTACTGTGGAGTGACAAGGTCTTAGATAAGACAGATCAATTGGAATTCTAGAAAGCGTAGCTAAAGGCATGACGTTGAGTGCTGGCCCGTTATCAATGAGCACATTCGGTATTATGTAACCCTTACAACGGGTTGTGATGTGCAATGTTTTCACGGAGCCCCTACCATTTGGCGGTATTTCATCATCACTGAAAGAAATGAAATTATCCGCATTCAGGTTAGTCACCCACCTATCAAGCTTTTCAACAGATATATTGTTTGTCACATAAGCTTGATTTAACACTTTCAGCAGAGCATTCCGGTGTGGTTCCGAATTCAACAGTAGATACAATACTGAGATTCGTGCTGACTGTTTGCTCAATTATTCCACAACATTATATTCACTATGCTTGATGAACTTCAAGAATTCCTGTGCTTCCTCCTCATCCACAGGCTTTTTAGCTTCTTATTCAGACGGGGTTTCATGTTCGATTTCGGCCTCATGCATTAGTGTCTTTCCTTTCTGTTTCGAGTCACTAATCTTCTTCATTGGTTCAACTTCTTTAGAATAACATCTCCCGCTACGGGTAAAATGACTTACTTCACCAACACTTCCAGTCGTGGCTTTAGATTTTCCACCTTCAGGTGTGATAATGTTGACATCGTATTTTTACGGTACTGCCTTGTTGTCTTTGTAAGGGAAAGGAGATGGTACTTCAATTATCATTTTTGGTCTCACTTGTTCCTTCTTTGCATCGTAATAAATCACCAATGGTCGATCGGCTCTATAAGGGCAACCTGATGATTGATTGTCAGAAGCGCATATTTTTCATTCATCGGCCTCTTCCTCTTTAATAAATAACCCAATCTCCTTATTGTCCATCATGTCTTAAAGTAACCTTCTAAATTCCTCACAATAATGAATGTCATGCCCTTCAATACCATGGAAATCACAAAAACATTGACCTTTTGTATTTATTTCTTCGAAAATTCTGTTGGGACAACATAACAACCCCTTTTCGACTAGTATCTCCCAGACCTTCTGCAGAGGTGTCTTTATTTCAGAAACATATCTTTTGGCTTGCCATTTGTTCTCCTTCGTCACCGCGCTCACGTTCCCTTCAGTATGGTTAGGGAACAGGTTCTCAGTCTTATTGCTAGCGCCATCAAATCATAGAATGATTGTATCAATGAGTTCTTGAACTCTCTTTCTAAAGGCAAGGCAATTTTCTGTAGAATGTCCCTGGTTTCTGGCGTGGTACATGCAACTGGCATTAGGATCGTACCATTTTGGGTATGGAGGATTTAGGGGTGCCATATAATGTGGGGATATCAATGGTTCCTCCAATAGTTTTGGGTACAGTTCCCCATACGACACAAGAATAGAGGTAAATTAAGGTTTCTCGGGATTGGGTCTTACCGATCTTTGTTCATTTTTGGGTTGGCTTTGAGCAGGCATGGTATTTTGGTGGAATGCGGTGCCTGGTTTTTGGTTATTTGTGAAGTAAACGGGGTAGGAAGGGTAAGGAGGTGGTGCTTGATAGTAAGGGCTTTGGGGAGGAAAATAGAAGTTTGGAGGTGGGTGATATTGAGGTCGTGGTTGGTTTGGGTACGAATTAGAAGTATAGCGGCTTCCAGTTCCCACCATATGGGTTTCTGGCTCTTTTTTCTTCATGGGTGCTGCCCTTTTTGAGCTTTCGAGACCTTTCATCCTTCCACTTTTGACGGCATTCTCTATAAGTTCCTCAGATATTACAATATCCACAAAGTCTTTCGTGGCATTTCCTACCAGCTTATCATAGAATGGCGCTTTCAAAGTGTTGATGAAGAGGATCGTTATCTCAGTTTTAGTCAGTGGGGGTTCTACTTGGGCCGAGATATCCCTCCATTTTTAAGCGTATTGCCTAAAAGTCTCTGTTGGCTTCTTTTCCATCATTTGCAGAGTCACCGATTAGGTACCATGTCGATACATACTTGGACTGTTCACAAAATGCTGACGCTAAGTCTTTCTATGATCGAATCATTTCTCTACTAAGTTGATTATACCATCGAAGAGCCGATCCGACCAAACTGTCTTGGAAACAGTGTATGAGCAACTTATCTTCATTCACGTAACCCGTCATTTTCCTGCAAAACATGACAAGATGCGCCTTTAGACATCTCATTCTATCGTATTTTTCAAAATCTGGCACCTTAAACTTCGGAGGTAGAACCAGATCGGGCACGAGACTGAGCTCTTTGGCACTTAATGTAGAAAAGACTTCAGTACCTTCTATTGCCTTGAGCCTTTCTTCCAAGCTCCTATACTTATCCCGAACATCATGATCGTCTATTTTCAACTGGCTATTTCTACTAGATCATCCAAATCTGGAATGATTGGATCAACAGGATTAGTTCCAGGGTTTGATACAAATATTCCTTGCCCTAGATGAGCAGGTGGCACAGGTCATTGCTCCAGGCCTACAGGTTCCCCTTGAGCGTATCCTCTTTGTGTTGCATGGGCGTGCGGTAGAGTGAATCCTGGAGGATAGAGCGGATCCTGATCATGATTAACTCTTGACTGAGGTTCCATAACGTCAGGGTTTTGCATAGGTCCCTTTCCATTAACCAAAGCTGACATTATTTCCATCATTTTGGCCATTTAATCCTTTTGCTCGAGTGATTCCTCTCGAGATCTTACCATCGATCTCTTGTCTCTGTTGTGACTTAGCCAACTGCTCCTGCAGTTCTCTTTGAGTTCTTTCCATCCTTTCAATTCTTTCATTGAATTCAGCCTCCATTATTCTAGCTTATCGGCGCGTCCCATAAGAATGGCGTGATTCTAGACTTGTAGTGTCACAACTGCGAATTATATGATTTTAACCTTAGTGAATGATTGTGGGATATGCAATGAATGGATGAATGAATAAATGTCAAATAAATGTTAGTCATGAATGAATATGCAAGAATTTGGTGTTGATTTCAAGATAGCCCCTACTTAGGCATTTCATTTATCAAAATAGTCTATCACAAAACATTTTCCCATTTTTTGATTCAACAGTTACACAAATTTCCTAGCTATATCGCTATGTTTCTTCACTTGTTCTAAGAACTCTAATATGCTTGATCTTTGGCTCGGAGGGAATTGGCAACTGAGAGCTTCGGCTTCATCTGATAATTGCACAACTTGCATAGCCGCCTTGTGAATTTCAGTGATTAAAAAGCCAAGTTGCATTTTTTTTCTTGGAGGTCTTTTTTATAGGCGTGAGTGTCTCTGTCATACTGATCATTCTTTTCATCTAGGGCTTTTAGGAGAGTATCCAACTGTCGCTGACGGGCCGGCAGCGTATTTTCTAAATCTCGCACTTTGCCTCTTAGCTCTCGACGCTTAGACTGACTAGTGATTAATTCTGCACACGCTTTAGTATTCAAATTCTTCTTTCTTAACTCTATCATAGCACGCGTAGCTTTCTCCTCTTCTTTTTTCGCCTTCTCTTTCTAGAATTCCATCCCACCTTTGATGTTGTTTAGCTCTTCCTTCCATTCTGCCTGCGATTTACCCAGCCCACTATTTTTTATAGTGCTTCTTAATTTCTTATTTTCCAAATGAAGGTCCCTTAAGTCGTTTCTCATGATCTCAGCTTCTCTTTGGACTTTCACGGTTTTAGATTTTTCAATTTGAACATCGATCTTCAGCTGGTAGTTTTCTTCTTGAAGAGAACTAATGTCACGTAACAGCTTGGCATTTTCGCGTTCAAATTCACGTCTTGCCATTTCCAGCTCGGATGACATTTCTTCTGAGAAAGGATTCTAGAAGGTGTAATTCGTCGACGAGACTTGTTGACTATTCATCTGTCATTTTCTCCATATGTCATAATCTTGAGTGAAAGTATCAGCATAGAGAGCTAATTCTATTAGGTGAATTTCTTTCCAGGCCTTTGCAATATCCCAGACTCTTTTCATGTAACCTTCACCTGTAAATGCAAACTCTGACTGGGCCAATCCTCCGGTGGCGGGTATGAACTGTCGTGAAGCAAACTGCCTTTGAACCATTAACGAAGCATATACAATCCCTCCCCATAATCTGAGTAAAGGTAGCCAATCTTAGCTTCCGCATTTATATATCAGAACTGAAGGACAGATCCATGGTGCTCTCCAGGTTATCTTTTCAGCGTGAAGATTTTGAAAAATCGAAACCCAATGCTGCTCGGTGACATCTTTCGGCCAATCTTTCTCAAGGTAAGCTTTCAATGGGGCGAATGTTTTTTAGAATGTGGAAAGGTGTGCCCTCTACTTTCCGAAAATGGCTCGAAATCCAGACATTAAGTAACTGCGTGTGCATCCGATAAAACGTCCTTGCCCTTTTCCCCTACACTTACTCAGAGATCTAAAAGTCTCAGCCAAGATAGTTGGGACGGGGTTGATTCCTTACTTCACCCTCTCGAAGAAATCTACTACCGCGACTTCTATATGTCCGAGAACCTTCGGGAAGACGATTAATCTATAAATGGCCAGAGCAAACAAATCTACCCTCCTCAATACGTCTGGATGGTTTTGAACTATATCTCACAATGAAAACCATGGGACACAACTAACTTCGTTCTTTTTCTTTATCTATTTTTCAGCCCATGTATCGGTCATTCCTGTCAACTTCATTAGCTTTTTCTTGAGGGTCATTGGTTTGGGCTCCTTTACATATATCTTGTGGAACTGTACATTGTCAACACGGAGTAAAGCGGCATATTTTTCAATGGTCGGGGTCGTATCTTCTTAATTAAAAGTAAAGCACTAGAAAGCTGGGTCCCAGAATCGAACCAAGGCTTGAATCAATTGTTCATCTACGTTGATGGCTATCAAATAAGCTATATCCCCGTAATTTTCAATGAAGATACCCTTAGTGTCTGAGTCTCACTGTTTCCAAATCCGAGTCAAGTCTTCAAGGTTATTACGACGACGTTTACGATTCGTGCTCGAGAAGATTGGAGATACATCCTTCCGTTAAGTTGTCCCCTTTTTCCTTCCTCGATTTTCAAAGACCAATCCCAACCACGGCATTTTTCTCTACATTACTTATGTAATTGACTCCTCCATTAGAAACCCATTTTTTGGCAACCGATCTCTAATCAACACCTTCCTAATATGATGCCTATGATGCATGACGAAAAAGAAAAACTAAAATAAAGAAAAACAACCTTAGTTAGTAATCACATCAAATATAAGCAGGGAAAAGTCATGGAAAATCTAACAAATTAAGCTACCCGATCCAATTTATTAAACAGACCCGATCCCCTTGCATAAAAAGTGAAAATGTAAAAGGTAAGAGGCGTTTCTTCTGTATACTTATTTCGGTGACTAGAAAACGGACAAAGGTTGGGCATGGCTCTAGTTGGGTGGCTCGTACGATTCACTATATGCGATTTCGGTTCTAGATAGGTACTCGAATTTTCTGTACTGTCATCTACTAAGATTAGTACAGAGCCTCGACAATTGCCCATCACAGGCTTACGAGTTCAATTCAAAGGATTACATTTACTTATGCCTATGCGAAGGGACAAGTTAACTCACGAAAGTATAAGTCATATATAACTCGAAAGTATTCATTAGCTTGTGCGGAGGGACGAGTTAACTCACGAAAGGATAGCGTTTACTTTCACTTAAACGGACGGAGCCCGGGTAGAGAGCTCATGTTATGCAAAATGCAAGTGTACGGTGTGTGGGGAGATACTCGCAAACCTTTTCGTTTTATTTTAAAACTAAAAAAAAACTAGAACCACAAAACTTAGAGCCGAAAACAAAAGATAAACGAGCTAGTAAAATATTTACAACATGATGCGAATGCATGATTTTTCGAAAACAAAATTTGAGGATCACGACTAAATATTAATTTGAACAAGGAATTTCGAAAATTTTGACAACACGCGTTTAATTCGACTCGACTCTCAAAAAGATCTCCCCAGCGGAGTCCCCAGCTGTAGCGACATGAAATTTGCTTAGGCGCTAATTGAGGTGATTTATTGAAAATTTGAAAACCGAATTTCGATTTTATAAAAAAGGGGGGAGTCGCCACCAATCCTTTTTCCTAGGTGTGATCGGACACCTAATAAATCCTCTTTTTAACAGAAAAAATTATTTTTGGGTAAAAAGAAGGCCAAGTTTAGGTCTACGTCAAAACTCTAGAGAAAAATAGGGTTTGGGAGTCAGTTACGCACGAGGAAGGTATTAGCACCCTCGTGACGCCCAAAAAATAGTATTTCATTAAACATGTGTCGTCTTAATTTTCAAAAATGCGAGTTCAATGTAACATTTAATCGTGATCCGATCAAAACACGAGAATTTTTATAATTTCGGTTTCTTTTGAGAAGGACGTTCCGTTTTTAACATAAGCCGATTGACATTCACCCAACATAGCGATGAAATCGACGACTTAATGTTAAATCAGTACGTTGCCTTGCTTATTGAAATTAATTAGAAAGCATGAATGAAAATTTTTAAAGTAACAAAAAGCAAACTGATACAGAATGGGTAAGAAACAGAAAATAAAAGAGTTAGAAATACATCGAAGCAAATAATAAACCTAACAATAATGTTAGAAACGATAACAATGCATGCGATATTAAATGCGATAATAATATTATTAATCACGAAATAAAAACAATGAATATATATATATAAACATATAATAATAGTAAGTAAGGTGACGAAAACATAATATTAAAAATACTAATAATGCTACATATAAATATACATGATAATAGTATTAAAAACTATATACATAATGTATAAAAATATAATATTAAAATATTAAAATATATATACATAAAAGGGTAAAATGAATAATATGGAAAAAAAACTTAATATAACTAATAATGAAACATTTTAAAATGAATAAAATGGAGTTTAAAAATAAAGTATATAAAATAATTTTAAATAATTCTAAATAGATAATACATGAAAACAAATTCAAAATCAAATATATGTAAAACCCTTCAAAATAAATAAAATATACGAAATAGCTTAAAATAAATGATACATAAAAATTTACAAATAAGTACGACATAAAAAATAGTTTAACTCAAATAACATTTAGAAAAAAAAAATAATATATAAATAACTTGAGAATAATGTAACAAGTTTAAAATAAATAATATATAAAAGAAATCTAAAATAAAGAATATAAAATAGTTATATATATAAAATAGTTTTAGCTAAATAATATATACACAAAATTTAAAGAATATGATAAATGAAATAATGTATTAATATATAATAAGGCAGTTTAAAAATAAATAGAATATATATAAAAAAATAATGTATGTAAGACAAATTTTAAAATAAACAGTATGTAATAATTTATGATAATCAAACAATAAAAAAAATACATATAAAAATGTTTAAGCTGAATAATACAAAACTTGAAACAAATAATACAAAACAATAAAATAATAAGCAATACAACAGTTTCTAAAAGAAATAAGCAAATAAATGAAGTAAATGAATTAAGGACGGGGATGAAAACAAGCTAAAATTTTGGGGTGCTCAATATAAATACTGGAAAGTTAATCAAGGATCTGAACGAAGCGCATTAAAACTAGCAGGGAATAGATGGGAAAATATTCCCTTGATTCCCTACGCATGTTCAACAAGACAGGCCAAGGGACCGAATTGAAAAACACACGAAATTTGAGGGCCAAATAAAAAATAATAAAAAAGAAATAAGCCTGATCAAGTGGTGTTACAAAAGGGAGGGATTAAAAATGTAAATCACCCTTTTAAGGTGGGAATGCACGGGTTCACACCCCACACAGCTGTTTCATTCAATGTTTTAATATTTTTTTAGAAAAAAAAACAAAAAGTTTTGAAACCTCTCATCTCTTCCGACAAAGGCTCTTTCTCTGCCCACCGTGCCACCATGGCACCGGCGGCCGACGATGCACAGACAAGGGCCTTTCAGCCCATTTCGAAACCTCCTTCTCCTTTTTTTTAAAGAACTTTAAATTATTTTTATTTTTTAGAAAAAAAAATTGGAGAAAATGATTAGCAAACGAACATACAACCACTCCGTCGCCTTTTGGGACCCTTGGACACCGACTACGTCCGTCGACGAGGAGGCAGACCGATTCAGATATTTTCGTTTTCTTTTTCTTTTGATTTTCGTATAAAGTATATGTAAAAATGAAAAGAATAGAATGAAATAAGGAGAAAAAAAAGAAACTACCTTCAAAACTTTCTTTCTTTTTTATTGACAAGTATTTTTTTCTTTGAATAATCGATCCCCCCTACTTACATTGATTTTTCTTTTGGCTTTATAGCCGATTACATATGATTTTTTACTATTCTCTACTTGTTTTTGCTTCTATTTTGCATGTTTCTCTGCTCTCTGTCTTGCTTTCTTTTTTTGTTCTCGTTTTGCAGGCCTAGACAGAAGCGATGGTGCAGAAGCTTGACATGTTGGTATCAGCGGTGTCAAGGGAGCCGACCTTCGAGCGTTGGACGTGCCGACAAAGCACGTGGGAGGGGGCAATGGCTAGGGCGGCTCCTAGGGTTTGGTTGAAAATGTTTTAAGATAGTGGGCTGATGTGTATTGGGTAATTGGGTTTAGGGCTTAAGTTAGGTATTGGGTTTTGATGTGGGTTGTAGTTTGGGTTTTAATTTTTGTAATTTGGATTTTAAAATTTGGACATTATTGGTTTATTTATTTTAAGCCTAGGTCAAAATTGACCTATTACAATTGCCCTCTTTGCTCATTTTTGTGTAACGAGAATGGAGTAAAGACCTTAAAAGGGTCAATTTTGCACAGTCTTGTAGGATCCCGACTTCTTTTGGTGCTTTTTTTCTTCAAGTATCTTCAATATGCCTCACTGTAACTTTAGAGATATGAGATTCACTGTCTTCGATCTGCTCCAATCTTTACCCTCAGTGTGTGACCTGATACTCAACTCACCTCTCACAACATGAATTGATTTTTTTCGAAAAAGCAAATTAAAAAAACAAGATTTGGAAATACCGACATGATGTGACCCAAGGCTCAACTCACCTCTCGCAATATGAGTTGATTTTTTTAGAAAATAAATTAAAAAAATAGAAATTGAAAATACCTCAACGTGTGACCTGAGGCTCAACTCGCCTCTCGCAATACGAGGGACTTTTGAAAAAACAGAAATTGAAAATACTTCAGCGTGTTACCTGTGGCTCAACTAACCTCTCGCAATATGATTTGATTTTTTTGAAACATAAATTGAAAAATAGAAATTGAAAATACCTCAGCGTGTGACCTGAGGCTCAACTCACCTCTCACAATATGAGTTGATTTTTTTGAAACATACATTGAAAAACTGAAATAAAACATCAGAACCAAAACCTGTCATCTGGTGAAACTCGGGTGTCTTTTTCTTTGATTCGGTACAGCTATCATCCAAACCTTTTGCTCTGTTGGAGTACCTGTATATGTCATGCATGATGTTATCATGATGTGCACACGTTTGTCTCAAATGCTTGTATGCCTACACGATTATGCTATGCGCTTTGAGCTTGTTTGTCATATATCCCTTTTTGTTACGATTTTTGTGATGATCTGCATTCATTGCTTCGATTCTTGACTTTCTATTCAGGCTTTGTACCCGTCCTCAAGCTTTACGAGTAATCTGCTTTTCTCGAATATCACTCTTTTGCCTCCTGTTGAACTTTGTCATTACTTTGAGGCTCTTGTACTTATCAAATTCTCATTCGGGTAATACTCAACATTTCTTTTGTTTGGAGTATGTCATTTCACTATTTATCATTTAAATTGACCATACATGAGATGCATGAAAAATGGCCAAAATAGGTACAAAAAGAGATGCCCCACACTTATATTTATTTCAAAGGTAACAAACAAAGAAAGTTGACCAAAAAGGTTAAAAGAGTCATAAAGCAAGAAAAAGGGAACTGCTCTTAGTGGATACAAAGGTTCTGGATATTTAACGTATGAACTCTTCCACGTTTCTTAATCAAGAATCTTTTCGAGCATGGCTTCTTGCGTAGAAGATTTTGAGAGTTTCTTGAAAATGCTTCAAATATTGTAGTCTTGCTCACTGCTTGAATCGTTTTACTTTTTGGGCCCAGATTTGCTTCTTTAGGACCCCCTTTCGGGTTTTTATCCTAATCTTTTGTTTATCAAGACGCCCTTTCCGGGTTTTCATGTTGATCTTTTTTTTAGGTATAATATTTCTTCACAGCATCAGAGTTTATTGGATTCGGTAACTCCTTCTCATCCATCTTAGTGAGAATTAAAGCTCCACCCGAGAAGGCCTTCTTTACGACGTATGGTCCTTCCCAATTTGGTGCCCATTTTCCTCGCAAGTCTTTTTGTATTGGGAGGATCTTTCTCAGCATGAGTTCTCCTTCGCGGAATTCTCTTGGTCGTACTTTTTTATCATGGGCCGCGATCATTCTCTTTCGGTACATCTGTCCATGGCAGATTGCCTTCAAACGTTTTTCCTCGATAAGATTTAGCTGGTCATATCGAGTTTAAACCCATTCTGATTCATCTAGTTTTGTCTTTTTTAAGACTCGTAGAGAAGGGATCTCAACTTCGATGGGCAACACAACTTCCATTCCATAGACCAGAGAGAAAGGGGTTGCTCCCATAGATGTTCGCACAGATGTGCGGTATGCATACAAAGCGAATGGTAGCTTCTCGTGCCAGTCATTATATGTCTCGGTCATTTTCCCAATAATCCTCTTAATATTTTTGTTGGCCGCTTCAACAGCTCTGTTCATTTTCAGGCGATAGGGTGAGGAGTTATGATGCTTTATTTGAAATTCTTCACCCACTTCTTTCATCATCTTGTTGTTCAAATTCAAGGCATTATCTGAAATGATTCTCTCAGGCAAACCATATCGACAAATGATTTCCTTTTTCAAGAACCTGTAAACTACAGTCTTCGTTACATTAGCAAACGAAGTGGCTTCTATCCATTTTGTGAAATAGTCTATAACCACAAAAATGAATCGGTGACCATTAGAAGCTTTTGGGGAAATTGGCCCTATAACATCCATGCCCCACATAGAAAAAGGCCACGGAGACGTCATGACATGAAGAGGCGAAGGGGCTACATGAATTTTATCGCTATAAATTTGACATTTATGGCATTTTCTTACATAACTAATGCAGTCGCTTTCCATCATCAGCCAGTAGTAACCGAGTCTCATAATCTTCCTGGCCATAGTGAAACCATTAGCATGCGTCCCACAAATTCCTTCATGGACATCGTCAAGTATTTTTCTGGCTTCAATAGTATCCACGCATCTCAGAAGCACTTGATCTTTTCCTCTTTTATACAGGATATCCCCATCAAGAACAAATCCCACTGCTATTCTTCTAATTGTTCTTTTGTCATTCTCATTTGCTTGTTTGGGATATTTTTGATCCTTGACATATTCTAAGATATCATGAAACCATGGCCGTCTGTCTGCCTCTTTCTCAATGTTACAACAATGTGCAGGGGCCTCATATATGCTCATTTTGAGGGGCATTATTTCTGTTTCTCTGTTTGCTTTGAACATTGAAGCCAAAGTGGTCAGGGCATCAGCCAATTGGTTTTCTTCTCGTGGGAAGTAATTAAAAGTTACTTCTTTGAATTCTTAACCGCCACTAGATCACTGTATTTAACCAATTTCGAATCCCTCACTTCCCAATCTCCACGGATTTGGTAAATCACCAGCGTTGAGTCCCCGTATACCTGTAGAATTTTGACATTTCGTTCAATGGCTGTACGAAGTCCCATAATACAAGCCTCATATTCCGCTATGTTATTGGTACAGAAGAAGTTCAATCTGGTGGTGAACGGATAATGATTCCCTTCTGGTAATATTAAGACTGCTCCAATCCCATGCCCCAATGCATTTGACGCACCATTAAAGCTCATCTTCCACGACTTTTCTTTTGATGACTCGCATTCTTTTTCTGTAATGCACATCAAGTCTTCATATAGGAAATCAAATCTTAATGGCTCGTATTCTTCCGTTGTTCGAGTTGCTAAGAAGTCAGCTATTGCGCTTCTTTTTATCGACTTTTGACTCACATAGACGATGTCGTACTCCGATAGTAGGATCTGCCACCGCGCCATTCTTCCTGAGAGTGCAGGTGATTCCATCATGTACTTTATTGGGTCCAGCTTTGAAATTAACCATGTCGTATAATACAACATATATTGCCAGAGTCTCTGAGCTATCCAAACCAATGCGCAACAGAATTTTTCGATTGATGAATACTTTGCCTCATACTCTGTGAACTTTTTGTTGAGGTAGTAAATCACCTTTTCTCTTTTCCCTAACTCGTCATGTTGCCTCAGTACGTAACCCATTGAATTTTCAAACACAGTCAAGTATAATATTAATGGTTTTCCTGGAGTTGGCGGTACTAGCACCGGAGGACTAGACAAATACTATCTTATCTTGTCAAAAGCCACCTGGCATTCCTCGTCCCATTCTCTCAGGTTATGTTTTTGAAGAAGTCAAAAAATTGGGTCACACTTGTTAGTAAGTTGAGCAATGAATCTGGCGATGTAGTTTAACCTTCCTAAAAAACCTCTGACTTCTTTTTGCGTGCGCGAAGGTGGTAGTTCTTGCATGACTTTTATTTTATCTGGATCAACCTCAATACCTCTTTCGCTGACAATGAAACCTAGCAATTTTCCTGAGGTAGCCCCAAACGTACATTTGATTGGATTAAGCTTCAATTGGAACTTTCTTAGTCTTTCGAACAATTTCTTGAGGTTCACAACATGCTCTTTTTCCCATTGGGATTTAGCAATCATATCATCGACGTAGACTTCTATTTTTTTATACATCATGTCATGGAACAACGTCACTATAACCCTCTGATATGTTGCCATAGCATTTTTTAATCCGAACGGCATCACCTTGTAGCAGAATGTTCCCCACATTGTTACGAAGGTAGTTTTCTCCATATCCTCAAGAGCCATCTTAATCTAATTATAACCCGAGAATCCATCCATGAAAGAAAATAATGAATGTTTCGCTGTGTTATCCACCAATGTATCGATGTGTGGTAAGGGAAAATTATCTTTAGGACTTGCTCGATTCAACTCACGATAATCTACACACATTCGTACTTTGCCGTCTTTCTTCGGTACTGGAACTATGTTAGCCACCCATTCTAGATATTTGGAGACTTGTAGGAAACCAACATCCAATTGTTTCTTGACTTCTTCTTTTATCTTCAACAGCATTTCAGGTCTCATTCGTCTTAGCTTCTGTTGAATAGGTTTGCATTCAGCTTCGAGAGTCTATGGACCACTATATCTTCGTTCAAACTGGCATGTCCCGATCGACCATGAAAATACATCTTTGTACTCATGAAGCAGGGCGATCAAATCATGTCTGGTGTTATCTAAAATGGATGTCTCAATCTTCACTTCTTGCCTCTTTTCTTCAGTTCCTAGGTTTACTATCTTAACAGATTCTTGATGAGGTAAAATATGTTTATCTTCTTGTTCCACCATTCTTAGCAAGTCAGGAGACGAGATATAGTCTTCAGCATTTTCCTCAACTTCGAATTCTCCTAAACAAATAACTTTCTCGAAATCGATTTCAAGACTTGTAACGGGTTTGTTCATGTCATTGATATCTGAGCACCTAAAAGTTGAATAGAAAAGGAAACTATAGAGGAGCATCAAAGTATTGGAACCAACAAGCATAATGTTATGGCATGATGTGAGATACATGTAATGACAGATCATGAGAAGTAGGAATAATTGTGAAGTTAATGAGAATGAAAAGATCATGGCAAAATGCATCTCCATTAACGTTCATTTAAATGATAAAGAGCAAATATAAGCTCTTACAAAAGAATCCCTCTATACTTGGGGACACACAAAAGAAGAGTTAACATTGAACATTACTCGGAGAAGACTTAGAAACTACAAGAAGATCCACAAGCAATCCAATTGTTCAAAACGAATCCGGGAGGACAAGAGCGTATCATTGAAACATCATTAATCGCATCGCTCCTTTGTCAATGACATTTATCTTGACATCTTTGAATACCCTTTCAATTAAAAACAACAGTGCTTAAGTGAATTATCTTGCCTGGGTATATCATTCCTGCAGATGTAAATATTTTTGACAAAGGAAGGTACGTTATGAGCTCCCATTCTAATTCTCGGCCTAAGGCTCTTGCAACCTTCCTTTCTTGGTCTTTCTGCCACTGTTTTCTTCTTTGTCGTGTATTCGGCTGGAACCCTAAACCATATCGAGCCTTGTGGTGTACTGGTTTTAGAGCCCTAACTATCCCTTACTGATATCTTCCCAAACCTTTCCTCGTTCGGGCTCTATTTCCCACAGTCAACTTAATTCTCATCTTAGTATTCCTTGACAGCTTAGGCACGGGAATTCTATTTCCCTCAGCAACAAAGGTAGCATTGATAAATTCGAGGGATCGAAAGGAACATTCAACTGCATCTTTACTTACTTCAAGGTATGGTGCATCAGTAGAGATAGATGCGACAATGTCTTCTTCACCCGCGATAGTGACCAAACAGCCATCCATGATAAATTTTACCTTTTGATGGAGAAATGAAGAAATTACCCCAGCAGAATGGATCCAAGGCCTTCCTAAGAGGCAATCATATGAAGGTGTAATGTCCATAACCTGGAACTCGACATCATATATGTAGGGACCCACTTCTAGAGGGATTTCAATCTTTCCCATGACTTCTCATCTTGTCCCATCGAATGCCCTTACTGTGGAGTGACAAGGTCTTAGATAAGACAGATCAATTGGAATTCTAGAAAGCGTAGCTAAAGGCATGACGTTGAGTGCTGGCCCGTTATCAATGAGCACATTCGGTATTATGTAACCCTTACAACGGGTTGTGATGTGCAATGTTTTCACGGAGCCCCTACCATTTGGCGGTATTTCATCATCACTGAAAGAAATGAAATTATCCGCATTCAGGTTAGTCACCCACCTATCAAGCTTTTCAACAGATATATTGTTTGTCACATAAGCTTGATTTAACACTTTCAATGAGCATTCGGTGTGGTTCCGAATTCAACAGATAGATACAATCTCGAGATTACGTCTTGATTGTTTGCTCAATTATTCCACAACATTATATTCACTATGCTTGATGAACTTCAAGAATTCCTGTGCTTCCTCCTCATCCACAGGCTTTTTAGCTTCTTATTCAGACGGGGTTTCATGTTCGATTTCGGCCTCATGCATTAGTGTCTTTCCTTTACGCTTTGAGTCACTAATCTTCTTCATTGGTTCAACTTCTTTAGAATAACATCTCCCGCTACGGGTAAAATGACTTACTTCACCAACACTTCCAGTCGTGGCTTTAGATTTTCCACCTTCAGGTGTGATAATGTTGACATCGTATTTTTACGGTACTGCCTTGTTGTCTTTGTAAGGGAAAGGAGATGGTACTTCAATTATCATTTTTGGTCTCACTTGTTCCTTCTTTTTGCATCGTAATAAATCACCAATGGTCGATCGGCTCTATAAGGGCAACCTGATGATTGATTGTCAGAAGCGCATATTTTTCATTCATCGGCCTCTTCCTCTTTAATAAATAACCCAATCTCCTTATTGTCCATCATGTCTTAAAGTAACCTTCTAAATTCCTCACAATAATGAATGTCATGCCCTTCAATACCATGGAAATCACAAAAACATTGACCTTTTGTATTTATTTCTTGAAAATTCATTGGGACAACATAACAACCCCTTTTCGACTAGTATCTCCCAGACCTTCTGCAGAGGTGTCTTTATTTCAGAAACATATCTTTTGGCTTGCCATTTGTTCTCCTTCGTCACCGCGCTCACGTTCCCTTCAGTATGGTTAGGGAACAGGTTCTCAGTCTTATTGCTAGCGCCATCAAATCATAGAATGATTGTATCAATGAGTCCTTGAACTCTCTTTCTAAAGGCAAGGCAATTTTCTGTAGAATGTCCCTGGTTTCTGGCGTGGTACATGCAAGCGGCATTAGGATCGTACCATTTTGGGTATGGAGGATTTAGGGTGCCATATAATGTGGGGATATCAATGGTTCCTCAATAGTTTTGGGTACAGATTCCCCATCGACACACAGAATAGAGGTAAATTAAGGTTTCTCGGGATTGGGTCTTACCGATCTTTGTTCATTTTTGGGTTGGCTTTGAGCAGGCATGGTATTTTGGTGGAATGCGGTGCCTGGTTTTTGGTTATTTGTGAAGTAAACGGGGTAGGAAGGGTAAGGAGGTGGTGCTTGATAGTAAGGGCTTTGGGGAGGAAAATAGAAGTTTGGAGGTGGGTGATATTGAGGTCGTGGTTGGTTTGGGTACGAATTAGAAGTATAGCGGCTTCCAGTTCCCACCATATGGGTTTCTGGCTCTTTTTTCTTCATGGGTGCTGCCCTTTTTGAGCTTTCGAGACCTTTCATCCTTCCACTTTTGACGGCATTCTCTATAAGTTCCTCAGATATTACAATATCCACAAAGTCTTTCGTGGCATTTCCTACCAGCTTATCATAGAATGGCGCTTTCAAAGTGTTGATGAAGAGGATCGTTATCTCAGTTTTAGTCAGTGGGGGTTCTACTTGGGCCGAGATATCCCTCCATTTTTAAGCGTATTGCCTAAAAGTCTCTGTTGGCTTCTTTTCCATCATTTGCAGAGTCAGCCGATTAGGTACCATGTCAGATACATACTTGGACTGTTCACAAAATGCTGACGCTAAGTCTTTCTATGATCGAATCATTTCTCTACTAAGTTGATTATACCATCGAAGAGCCGATCCGACCAAACTGTCTTGGAAACAGTGTATGAGCAACTTATCTTCATTCACGTAACCCGTCATTTTCCTGCAAAACATGACAAGATGCGCCTTTAGACATCTCATTCTATCGTATTTTTCAAAATCTGGCACCTTAAACTTCGGAGGTAGAACCAGATCGGGCACCAGACTGAGCTCTTTGGCACTTAATGTAGAAAAGACTTCAGTACCTTCTATTGCCTTGAGCCTTTCTTCCAAGCTCCTATACTTATCCCGAACATCATGATCGTCTATTTTCAACTGGCTATTTCTACTAGATCATCCAAATCTGGAATGATTGGATCAGCAGGATTAGTTCCAGGGTTTGATACAAATATTCCTTGCCCTAGATGAGCAGGTGGCACAGGTCATTGCTCCAGGCCTACAGGTTCCCCTTGAGCGTATCCTCTTTGTGTTGCATGGGCGTGCGGTAGAGTGAATCCTGGAGGATAGAGCGGATCCTGATCATGATTAACTCTTGACTGAGGTTCCATAACGTCAGGGTTTTGCATAGGTCCCTTTCCATTAACCAAAGCTGACATTATTTCCATCATTTTGGCCATTTAATCCTTTTGCTCGAGTGATTCCTCTCGAGATCTTACCATCAGATCTCTTGTCTCCTGTTGTGACTTAGCCAACTGTTCCTGCAGTTCTCTTTGAGTTCTTTCCATCCTTTCAATTCTTTCATTGAATTCAGCCTCCATTATTCTAGCTTATCGGCGCGTCCCATAAGAATGGCGTGATTCTAGACTTGTAGTGTCACAACTGCGAATTATATGATTTTAACCTTAGTGAATGATTGTGGGATATGCAATGAATGGATGAATGAATAAATGTCAAATAAATGTTAGTCATGAATGAATATGCAAGAATTTGGTGTTGATTTCAAGATAGCCCCTACTTAGGCATTTCATTTATCAAAATAGTCTATCACAAAACATTTTCCCATTTTTTGATTCAACAGTTACACAAATTTCCTAGCTATATCGCTATGTTTCTTCACTTGTTCTAAGAACTCTAATATGCTTGATCTTTGGCTCGGAGGGAATTGGCAACTGAGAGCTTCGGCTTCATCTGATAATTGCACAACTTGCATAGCCGCCTTGTGAATTTCAGTGATTAAAAAGCCAAGTTGCATTTTTTTTCTTGGAGGTCTTTTTTATAGGCGTGAGTGTCTCTGTCATACTGATCATTCTTTTCATCTAGGGCTTTTAGGAGAGTATCCAACTGTCGCTGACGGGCCGGCAGCGTATTTTCTAAATCTCGCACTTTGCCTCTTAGCTCTCGACGCTTAGACTGACTAGTGATTAATTCTGCAGACACAGTTTCGTATTCAGCATTCTTCTTTCTTAACTCTATCATAGCACGCGTAGCTTTCTCCTCTTCTTTTTTCGCCTTCTCTTTCTAGAATTCCATCCCACCTTTGATGTTGTTTAGCTCTTCCTTCCATTCTGCCTGCGATTTACCCAGCCCACTATTTTTTATAGTGATTCTTAATTTCTTATTTTCCAAATGAAGGTCCCTTAAGTCGTTTCTCATGATCTCAGCTTCTCTTTGGACTTTCACGGTTTTAGATTTTTCAATTTGAACATCGATCTTCAGCTGGTAGTTTTCTTCTTGAAGAGAACTAATGTCACGTAACAGCTTGGCATTTTCGCGTTCAAATTCACGTCTTGCCATTTCCAGCTCGGATGACATTTCTTCTGAGAAAGGATTCTAGAAGGTGTAATTCGTCGACGAGACTTGTTGACTATTCATCTGTCATTTTCTCCATATGTCATAATCTTGAGTGAAAGTATCAGCATAGAGAGCTAATTCTATTAGGTGAATTTCTTTCCAGGCCTTTGCAATATCCTGACTCTTTTCATGTAACCTTCACCTGTAAATGCAAACTCTGACTGGGCCAATCCTCCGGTGGCGGGTATGAACTGTCGTGAAGCAAACTGCCTTTGAACCATTAACGAAGCATATACAATCCCTCCCCATAATCTGAGTAAAGGTAGCCAATCTTAGCTTCCGCATTTATATATCAGAACTGAAGGACAGATCCATGGTGCTCTCCAGGTTATCTTTTCAGCGTGAAGATTTTGAAAAATCGAAACCCAATGCTGCTCGGTGACATCTTTCGGCCAATCTTTCTCAAGGTAAGCTTTCAATGGGGCGAATGTTTTTTAGAATGTGGAAAGGTGTGCCCTCTACTTTCCAGAAATGGCTCAGAATCCAGACATTAAGTAACTGTGTGCATCCGATAAAACGTCCTTGCCCTTTTCCCCTACACTTACTCAGAGATCTAAAAGTCTCAGCCAAGATAGTTGGGACGGGGTTGATTCCTTACTTCACCCTCTCGAAGAAATCTACTACCGCGACTTCTATATGTCCGAGAACCTTCGGGAAGACGATTAATCTATAAATGGCCAGAGCAAACAAATCTACCCTCCTCAATACGTCTGGATGGTTTTGAACTATATCTCACAATGAAAACCATGGGACACAACTAACTTCGTTCTTTTTCTTTATCTATTTTTCAGCCCATGTATCGGTCATTCCTGTCAACTTCATTAGCTTTTTCTTGAGGGTCATTGGTTTGGGCTCCTTTACATATATCTTGTGGAACTGTACATTGTCAACACGGAGTAAAGCGGCATATTTTTCAATGGTCGGGGTCGTATCTTCTTAATTAAAAGTAAAGCACTAGAAAGCTGGGTCCCAGAATCGAACCAAGGCTTGAATCAATTGTTCATCTACGTTGATGGCTATCAAATAAGCTATATCCCCGTAATTTTCAATGAAGATACCCTTAGTGTCTGAGTCTCACTGTTTCCAAATCCGAGTCAAGTCTTCAAGGTTATTCTGACGAACGTTTACAGTTACGTGCTCGAGAAGATTGGAGATACATCCTTCCGTTAAGCTGTCCCCTTTTTCCTTCTGGATTTTCAAAGACCAATCCCGAACCACGGCATTTTTCTCGGTTACTTATGTAATTGACTCCTCCATTAGAAACCCATTTTTTGGCAACCGATCTCTAATCAACACCTTCCTAATATGATGCCTATGATGCATGACGAAAAAGAAAAACTAAAATAAAGAAAAACAACCTTAGTTAGTAATCACATCAAATATAAGCAGGGAAAAGTCATGGAAAATCTAACAAATTAAGCTACCCGATCCAATTTATTAAACAGACCCGATCCCCTTGCATAAAAAGTGAAAATGTAAAAGGTAAGAGGCGTTTCTTCTGTATACTTATTTCGGTGACTAGAAAACGGACAAAGGTTGGGCATGGCTCTAGTTGGGTGGCTCGTACGATTCACTATATGCGATTTCGGTTCTAGATAGGTACTCGAATTTTCTGTACTGTCATCTACTAAGATTAGTACAGAGCCTCGACAATTGCCCATCACAGGCTTACGAGTTCAATTCAAAGGATTACATTTACTTATGCCTATGCGAAGGGACAAGTTAACTCACGAAAGTATAAGTCATATATAACTCGAAAGTATTCATTAGCTTGTGCGGAGGGACGAGTTAACTCACGAAAGGATAGCGTTTACTTTCACTTAAACGGACGGAGCCCGGGTAGAGAGCTCATGTTATGCAAAATGCAAGTGTACGCGGTGTGTGGGAGATACTCATAAACCTTTTAGTTTTATTTTAAAACTAAAAAAACTAGAACCACAAAACTTAGAGCCGAAAACAAAAGATAAACAAGCTAGTAAAATATTTACAACATGATGCGAATGCATGATTTTTCGAAAACAAAATTTGAGGATCACGACTAAATATTAATTTGAACAAGGAATTTCGAAAATTTTGACAACACGCGTTTAATTCGACTCGACTCTCAAAAAGATCTCCCCAGTGAGTCCCCAAATGTAGCGACATGAAATTTGCTTAGGCGCTAATTGAGGTGATTTATTGAAAATTTGAAAACCGAATTTCGATTTTATAAAAAAGGGGGGAGTCGCCACCAATCCTTTTTCCTAGGTGTGATCGGACACCTAATAAATCCTCTTTTTAACAGAAAAAATTATTTTTGGGTAAAAAGAAGGCCAAGTTTAGGTCTACGTCAAAACTCTAGAGAAAAATAGGGTTTGGGAGTCAGTTACGCACGAGGAAGGTATTAGCACCCTCGTGACGCCCAAAAAATAGTATTTCATTAAACATGTGTCGTCTTAATTTTCAAAAATGCGAGTTCAATGTAACATTTAATCGTGATCCGATCAAAACACGAGAATTTTTATAATTTCGGTTTCTTTTGAGAAGGGCGTTCGCTTTTTAACATAAGCCGATTGACATTCACCCAACATAGCGATGAAATCGACGACTTAATGTTAAATCGATGACGTTGCCTTGCTTATTGAAATTAATTAGAAAGCATGAATGAAAATTTTTAAAGTAACAAAAAGCAAACTGATACTGAATGGGTAAGAAAGAAAAATAAAAGAGTTAGAAATACATCGAAGCAAATAATAAACCTAACAATAATGTTAGAAACGATAACAATGCATGCGATATTAAATGCGATAATAATATTATTAATCACGAAATAAAAACAATGAATATATATATATAAACATATAATAATAGTAAGTAAGGTGACGAAAACATAATATTAAAAATACTAATAATGCTACATATAAATATACATGATAATAGTATTAAAAACTATATACATAATGTATAAAAATATAATATTAAAATATTAAAATATATATACATAAAAGGGTAAAATGAATAATATGGAAAAAAAACTTAATATAACTAATAATGAAACATTTTAAAATGAATAAAATGGAGTTTAAAAATAAAGTATATAAAATAATTTTAAATAATTCTAAATAGATAATACATGAAAACAAATTCAAAATCAAATATATGTAAAACCCTTCAAAATAAATAAAATATACGAAATAGCTTAAAATAAATGATACATAAAAATTTACAAATAAGTACGACATAAAAAATAGTTTAACTCAAATAACATTTAGAAAAAAAAAATAATATATAAATAACTTGAGAATAATGTAACAAGTTTAAAATAAATAATATATAAAAGAAATCTAAAATAAAGAATATAAAATAGTTATATATATAAAATAGTTTTAGCTAAATAATATATACACAAAATTTAAAGAATATGATAAATGAAATAATGTATTAATATATAATAAGGCAGTTTAAAAATAAATAGAATATATATAAAAAAATAATGTATGTAAGACAAATTTTAAAATAAACAGTATGTAATAATTTATGATAATCAAACAATAAAAAAAATACATATAAAAATGTTTAAGCTGAATAATACAAAACTTGAAACAAATAATACAAAACAATAAAATAATAAGCAATACAACAGTTTCTAAAAGAAATAAGCAAATAAATGAAGTAAATGAATTAAGGACGGGGATGAAAACAAGCTAAAATTTTGGGGTGCTCAATATAAATACTGGAAAGTTAATCAAGGATCTGAACGAAGCGCATTAAAACTAGCAGGGAATAGATGGGAAAATATTCCCTTGATTCCCTACGCATGTTCAACAAGACAGGCCAAGGGACCGAATTGAAAAACACACGAAATTTGAGGGCCAAATAAAAAATAATAAAAAAGAAATAAGCCTGATCAAGTGGTGTTACAAAAGGGAGGGATTAAAAATGTAAATCACCCTTTTAAGGTGGGAATGCACGGGTTCACACCCCACACAGCTGTTTCATTCAATGTTTTAATATTCTTTTAGAAAAAAAAACCAAAAAGTTTTGAAACCTCTCATCTCTTCCGACAAAGGCTCTTTCTCTGCCCACCGTGCCACCATGGCATCGGCGGCCGACGATGCACAGACAAGGGCCTTTCAGCCCCGTTTCGAAACCTCCTTCTCCTTTTTTTTAAAGAACTTTAAATTAATTTTTATTTTTTAGAAAAAAAATAGAGAAAATGATTAGCAAACGAACATACAACCACTCCGTCGCCTTTTGGGACCCTCGGACACCGACTATGTCCGTCGACTAGGAGGCAGACCGATTCAGGTATTTTCGTTTTCTTTTTCTTTTGATTTTCGTATAAAGTATATGTAAAAATGAAAAGAATAGAATGAAATAAGGAGCAAAAAAAGAAACTACCTTCAAAACTTTCTTTCTTTTTTATTGACAAGTATTTTTTTTCTTTGAATAATCGATCCCCCTACTTACATTGATTTTTCTTTTGGCTTTATAGCCGATTACATATGATTTTTTACTATTCTCTACTTGTTTCTGCTTCTATTTTGCATGTTTCTCTGCTCTCTGTCTTGCTTTCTTTTTTTGTTCTCGTTTTGCAGGCCTAGACAGAAGCGATGGTGCAGAAGCTTGACATGTTGGTATCAGCGGTGTCAGGGGAGCCGACCTTCGGGCGTTGGACGTGCCGACAAAGCACGTGGGTGAGGGCAATGGCTAGGGTGGCTCCTAGGGTTTGGTTGAAAATGTTTTAAGATAGTGGGCTGATATGTATTGGGTAATTGGGTTTAGGGCTTAAGTTAGGTATTGGGTTTTGATGTGGGTTGTAGTTTGGGTTTTAATTTTTGTAATTTGGATTTTAAAATTTGGACATTATTGGTTTATTTATTTTAAGCCTAGGTCAAAATTGACCTATTACAGAACCCAGTCTCACCAATTAATTAATTAACCAACCATGTGTCTGCTTAATAATGAATCATGTTTATAAATATCTTTTACACAATAATCATTAATATGATATCGATTTATTTTTTTAAGATATATTACATTTTTATGATATCGATTACTCAACCCTTGAAGCAGTATTCGAATTAAGATTGCCTAGTTTCATCATCGATTAGTATTTTAGGGATTAATGGAGGAGATATCTGAGTTATTGCCAAGAGTTGAGCACAAAAAGGCTGAGTAAAATAGCAGTAATCGATGATGAAATTAAGGTAATCTTGATTCGAATACCACTTCACTGAGATGAAAATCGATGATGAAACAAGGCTTCTTTCAGTGAGATGATAACAATTTTTCAGATGGCTGGGTAATTAAAAGGGTTTCTCAAATGGCTGAGATGATGAAATTGTTTGGCAATCGAAAAGATTTTTACAGAAATGTTGAAGGATGGAAATGTCTCGTGAAAGGATTCAATGTGAATAAAATAAAGAATCAAAGATGGCTTTTAATGTTGAAGGATGAAAACGTATGGTAATCGAAAAGGTTTCTTCAGCAATCAATGGAAACTTTTCACTAACTGGTTTTGATTTTAATGGATTTTGAATTTTTTTTAAAATAAATTATGTTAATTAATTTAAGAGAAATAATTTTAATCGTTTTTTTTTCACATGAAGGGTCAAAGAGGGCAACATGTGGCAATGTGCGATTGGCCAATGCTGTCATGTCATAAAAAAAATTAGCATCGTTAGGCTCAGGTATCAATATAGTGAACATAAAAAAAAAATACTGGTCTGGGATAAAAAAACCATAAGTACTAATCTGTGAGAAGTTGATAAGTTCGGATACTAATTTTATATTTAACCCTTATTAAATTGCAATATGATATATGGTTTACGATTAAATTCTTGCAATACTTGCTAAGCTATTTTAGCTTAACGAGTAGGTTGAAGTCGAAAAGAGAAGCTAGAAGTGGTCCAAGACTTGCTCGTCCCATCATATCACTGAACTTGAATAAGAGTATGGTTTTATATTTTGTTAATAATATGGCATGTATATGGGCTTGTCACATAGATTTTAGTAAAAATGGACTAAATCAATAACTTTATGAACTTTGTTTAAGTTGAATTTATGTAAAAAAAAAATTTATAATATGTTTAAAGTTAGCTTTCATGTGGTTGTTGTGTATAATAACAAATATGTTATGAATTTTTGGATGAATGAGGTCATTGGGAGTGTTTTGGATTGCTTTATAATTATTCAAATTGTTGGGTTACTTTGAAAAATTTGTAGGGATTTTTAACAAATTTTTCTAAATGTTTTTGAGCAAAAATTGATTCAAGGTATCAATATCTAGTGTTTGAAATTGAATTTTTCGGAAACATAAATACCGTGCTTTGGTATCAGTGCCTAAGGCAAGGTATTAATACCTTGGCCATAGGTATCAATACCTACATAAAATTTTTGAAGATTTTGAATTCCAAAAGTTGGTTTTGGTATCGATACATATCAGAGGTATAGATACCTTGTTATAGGTATCGGTACCTTGGTATCAATACTTGCCCCTGTTTTGAATAAAAATTTTATTTTATTTACTTCCAAGCACAATCAGTTAATCGGTAATGTTTCAAAAAATACGTAATGACGTTAATGAGTTCTAAATCTTAAAAAATTTAGTCGTAAAATGTTCAATTTACTTAGTGTCTAGCTAAGATTGCTTTGGCACCAAATGTAATAGTCCTATATCGGGCCCCGAATGTCGAATCGGGTATAGGGGTGTTACACCTCCCCTAGGTTAAATTATGTTATTAGTTTATGTACTTTATGAAAGTTGTATATTTAGTTCCTATAGTTTAACTCGATTAATTTAGTCCTTTTACTTTTCAAATTGGTTAATTTTAGTCCCTATATTCTTTTAATTTTGAAATTTTAGTCCTAACCCAAATAGTAGCAACTATTTCCTTTAGTTAAATTCAATTACTAGCCCCTGTACTATGCATACAGTTAAATATTTGGTCCATATTCTCCAATTGCATCATCTAAGTCTCTATACTTTTTGAATTTTAAAATTTCAGTCTTACACAAATGATAGACAATGCTCCATTAATTGGATTTTTAGTAGGTAATATGTCGAAATAACAAGTTGACATGGCATTACACATATGATAATATGTTTGCCGCACCAGACTTTGGAAATAACAAAACATAACTTAATGAATTTAGAGTGATCTACATTAGTAGTCACTGAACTTTTAGTAAATTTTTTTATTAGTCACCCAACTATAAAAAGTTACAAAATTGTCACACAACCATTCAATTTTTTCTTTTTTGGTCACCAACGACTAACGGTGCTAGCTTTTAAAATTGGCATAATAGTAACTTTAACCCTCAACATTTATAAATTATGCCAATTTTGTCTTGATTCTAAAAAAATAACCCTCAATGTTTACATATTGTATAATTTGGTCTTTTTTTAAATTTTTTTTGTGACATTGAGGGTTAATTTTAAAATAATGGGAAAAGATGAAAGTTATCTTGGATTTTTGGGTGTTTCAATTTTTATTTATTTTTTTGTATACTTCCAATCAAATTTAGCTGACAAGCTTTTTTTTAGGTTTTTAGGTAAAAAGGCCACAAAGTAAAAATATTACACAAGGAGTAAATGTTGAGGGTTAAACTTTTTAGAATCAAGACTAAATTGACACAATATAAATGTTAAGGTTTAAAGTTGCTATATGCCAATTTTAAAAGTTGCTACTATTAGCCAACTGGTGACAAAAAAAGAACAAGAAAAATTAAATAGTTAAATGACCATTTTGTAACTTTTCATAATTGTGTGAGTACTAGTGTAGGTTACCCATGGATTTAACTATTGTCGTTTGATGAGGACTAAAATTTGAAAATTTGAAAAGTAAAAAGACTAAAAATGACCAATTTAAAGTACAAGAACTAAGTCCACATCTTTAGTAATGTATAAGGACTAATAACAAAATTTAACCTTTATCATTTATTAATAGTTTTATGGTGTTAAAAAATTAAAATATTTATGTCAATTGAGTCATAACTTGATTGGCATGGACATTGTTATAGGAGGACGTGGTTTCGAGTGCGCTGAAGCGCATTATCCTCCTATTATGGGTTGGGGAAAGACTATAGGTACTTCTAGGTATTGTGTCAAAAAAAACAAATATGATCAGAACTTATAATAAAATTGTTCAAAAAAATTACAACATTTATTGTAAATTATGAAAGGGACAAATCAAAAACGCGTAAACAAAACAGTGGGGGTCATAGGCTTCTTAATGGGGTTTTTTGGTATAATGATTTATTTGGCCCTTCAATTTTATAAAAAAAATTATTTTAGTTCTTTATTTAATTCTTCACCTTTTTTAGCATTTAAAGTTGTATTATTTGTCAAATTACTCTAAAATGGAAGAAAAAGTTAATGTTTGTTAACTTTGCTAATGTGGCATATACATGGATAGAGGTGTGCATGGCCGGGGCGGCCCGGCCCGACCCGAAAGCCCGCCCGAAAAATGGGAGGGTTTGGGTAAAATATAGGCCCGAAAAATGGGCTTGGGCAAAAAACGAGGTCCATTTAGAAAATGGGTCGGGCCTTGGGCAAAATTTTTTTGGCCATTTTAATATTAAATTATTTTTAAATTTTTTTATTTTAAATTTTAAGTAACTTTAGTTTTTTTTACTTTAATTTTTTTGTTGTATTTAATGTTATTTTGATATTGTAAAATTTTTGTTATTAATATAATTTAGTTCTTAATTTAGTTCTAATTTGTTTCAATTTTTTAATTTTAATATAATTACTTTTTATTATATTTTTAATTTATGTATTATTTTAAAAATTATTTTAGTCCCATTTTTTATTATTTTTGTTTTAATATTTGTTTTTATGTTTTAAATGCATTTGATTTATTATATTTTAAAAATTTTTATTTAATAAAAAAAGTAATTTTTTTTAATATAGCCGGGCCGGGCTCGGGCCTATCATTTTTTTCTCGGGCCGAGCTTGGCAAAATTCTAGGCCCATGTTTCGGGCCGGGGCCGGGCATTGAAAACGGGCCAAAAATTTTTATGGGCCCGGCCCGGCCCATGCACACCTCTATACATGGATTACCATGTCAACAATTAATTAATTTTTAAATTTTCAAAAATTCAAAAAATTATTAAAATATATAAAAAAATATTTTTAAGATAATTTTTGAATTTTAAAAAATTAATTAGTTGTTAATGTGGTATACATGTGAACTGTCACGTGGATGAACATCAGCAAAGTTAACAGATGTTAACTTTTCTATTCATTTTTGGATAATTTGACAAATAATGTAAATTTAAAGGTTAAAAAAGGCGAACAAGAGCTAAAATAATTTTTTATTATATAAAATTGGGGTATTATGTTTTTTCCCTCAGCCAACTTAAAATTTTATTAAGAATTAAAAACACTCTGTAAAACAATGGTAATGTAAAAGTTAAAAAAAAAATGGTAACATAAGGTGGACATTTGTTTAGAGCGGAATTTTGGTAGAGAAATAAATATAAGTTTAAATTTTGATGAAAAAAATTAGTATTATTATATTTTTAATTTATATATATAAATTATTAAACTGTTAATTTTTATTAATTCGTTGCGTATAAATTATTGAATTGTTATTTTTGAATATAACAATTTAATGATAAATTTTAACTGTGTTAATTAATTGATTTAATTTTTCTATTTTTATAAAGGATGATGATTAAATTTTGATAAATTAAAATAAATTATCTAATTTTTATTTTTATTTTTTGTAAAATAAACAGTGAAGTTCATAAATTAGAGTTTACTGAGTTTAACTAAAAAGTGCCTTGAGTTGTGCCTTCGACTAGGGGTGTAATTGAATCGAGTTGAGCCTGAATACTATTAAACTTGAGTTTGACTCAAACTTCAAAACTCGATGCTCAAGTCAAGCTCGAACGAATATTTGTTTTCAAGCTCGAGTTTGGCTCAAGATATAATCGAGCTACTCACGTTAAATTAAATTTGTTTACCAATTTTTGTATTCAATCTCAAACTTAACTTAATAATTAAGCTCGAGGTTAATAATATATATTAAAAGTATCAGCGTAATTTAATAATATAAAATATAAAAAACTTGATAAATTCTGCAAATTATTCAAGTCAAGCAATACTAATCTTCATATTTAATTATAATAGTATGAAATTGACTGTGTTTAAGTCTTCCATCTCTATATAATTAAAACAAGGATGCATCTAATGATTATAAGTGGTGCATATTGATTTATATAGTTTTTCAAAAATAATATTCATAATTTTTTATTATCCATTTAATCTTTATAATTTTAAAAAATTATTGACATCTTTTTAGATAATCTTAATTAAGATAAAATAAAAATAAAATAAACTAATATAATTTTTACGCTAAGATAAAATTAAAATTAAAATTAAAATATACTAAAAATTGGGCATAAACTTTAAAAGTTAATTTTAATATTTTAACTAATAATAGACTCCCATCAACTATTTTCGTCTAAAATAATGAATGATAAAATTAAATAAACTTTTTTTCCCACAAGGGCCCATGGACCTAAATTAAATAAAATTTTAAATGTTTTTATTTTAAATTCAATTGTAAAATATTTAAACATTAATATAAATTAATATGTTTTAAAATTAGTTACACGAGTTATTTGGATTCTAAGCCTAGAAATTCAAGCTTCGATTTAACTCATGGACGGATTTATAAAAATTCCTAGTACCATATATATTACAAGATTTAATGTTTAAATAAACAATCCTACCTCCAGGTTTAAATTGTGATAAGTGAATACCCTTATTGTTTGACACATCATCACTATTAATATTAAAATAATGTATCAGTTTTATTATTAATTATCCATATTTATAATATTTATAAATATTTTAATTTGATTATTTTTAGTATAAATCATATATATATATATATATATATCATACAAGGTACATAATATTTAAAGAAACAATCTTATGTGGAGGTATAAAACTATGACAAGTGGATATCATAATTGTTCTAACACATAATCACTATTAATATTAAAATAATGTGAGTTTTATTATTAATTACCATTATTTGTAACATTAAATTGATTGAAAAATTTAAAAATCATATATAATATATACATAATTAAAATATATTTTATAAAATTCAAAAATATATAAATATCAATTTTAAAAAGTCATAATAATATATAAAATTTGAAAAAATTATAAAAAGTAAAAAAGTATTTAGATTTAAGAAATTTTCAAAAAAAAAAACTTAAAATTTTTAAATATATATATTCTAAAAATGTTGTAATAATTGTTTTTTTTCAGAAATTCTAAATTCTAAAAATTGTAAAAAAATGAATAAAAATTTAAAAAAAAAAAAGAGAGAAAAGTTTACTTTAAAAAAAGCTTAATGTCTAGAAACTGATAAGTTTAATTTAAAATTTGAATAACTAAAAAAATAAAATATATTTAATATATTTAAAAAATTATGAAAATTTGAAAATATTTAAAAGTCGAAGAAAACACTAGTAAATGATTGGCTAATGGTGGTCAATGTCGGTAAAAGGTGGTTAGTGTTATTTAATGGTCCGTCGAAGTCAATGTATTTTTTAAAATATTCAAAATTTAAATATTTTTAAAATTTTTTAAATCTATTACCATGTGACATATTTTAATTGGTTAGATGTATCACATGACACATTTTTATTGGTTTCATGTGATAATCAATTTTTAAAGTCATTACAAAAAGATGGAGTGAATAGGTGGCGGGGGATAATTTAAATATTAAAGTGAGACAAAAAAAAAAGTTTAGATGCCAAAATAATATATATATATATATATATATATATATAGAATTTGAGTTCAAAGTGAACATTAAGCCTTATTATGAATATCATACAATATATTAAAGTATACTTTTAACTACAAAAACAACATAATCTAAGACAATATTAACACATTTAATCATAATTTTATTTAATTTTCAAAAATATTTATTCTTATTTAATACTTAATGTACCCAAATTTTCACCAATCCAAGTATCTTAAGTTAAGCATATTTATTATTTTCTTACTACTTTTAATTATTCTTGTTTTTGACCTTTCAATATAAATTATTTTGTATAAAATGCATGCAAGTCAAGTAATATTACTTAGTAATTTTTTTTATCATAATATATTAAAATAAATAAATTTCACTATAAAATTATTTAATATATTTTTATTAATAAATATAATCAACCCGTATATCACTATAATAATATTATATAAGAAAAGTAAATAAAAAAATCTTGAGCTTAGACTTAGCTTTTTTTTTTTTTACATTTATTTAATGTTTCTATAAATTTATTATTCTTAAGGGAAAAAAATCATTTTAGTAAAAAACAAAGAGAGAATCAATAAATGCGCTGGGAATGGGATGTAGTTAAAAGATTTAATATTATTCAAGAAAGTCTATCCGGTGTAATTAATCCGGTCAGGATCAATGTATGTATGTATGTCAACTTGGAAAGCAATTTACTGAGGTTTCTTTCTTTATAGGCAGAAGATACGAAAATATTCCTAATGCTACGATTATTCATGTCTGATGGATTAAAATTTTAGTTTAGTTATTTTAAGTAATTTTTTAGATTTAAATTTATCTAAGTTATCTTAACTTTAAAAAAAATTTAAAATTTTCGTAAAAATTCTTTAATATATTGAAACAAACTCGAAAAAGAAAAGAGTAATAAAAATAAAAATAAAAAAGCCACAAGAAAAGTAAAGCATACCAAATGTTTAAGTAAATGCTCTCAAAAGTATTCTATAATTAAGTGAGATTACAAATGAGTGGAAGGCTTTTATTTATAGTTGAGCTTGAGATTTGTGCATATCTACAAAATAAGAGTAAGAAATTAAATTCTATACATATTTGTCGCTTAGGATACAATAATTACCTTAATAACTCTTGTTTTATTAACCCACCAAAACTTTAAGTAGATGAATTTCTTTCAAGTAAGTCAAATTAGCTTCATTCAATCAGTTAACCTCTATAAAACATTTAGTATGCAATGATCATGAATTTTGATCCGCCACGTATATGGATGGCAACTTTCCATTTTCCAATTCCTTGTAATGAAGTTTGGGCTTGATGCTCAGATCTGGACAATGTTTTTAATTCTGGGTTCATATTTTCATTTCATCCCGCAATTTCAACTGTCCAAACAAATTTGCCCAAATGCCTACAAAATTGCCCAAACAACACACAGATGTTTGAGATATTTGAGCCTAAGTTTGGAGTCCCACACCAACAATTCCGGGCTGCTTGATGTTGCCTGTAATAGGCAGGGACAGGGTGGGGTTAGGCTCACTCCTTGCTCCAGTTTTCAGCTGACTGGTAATCTATACCCCACATCACGTTTAGTGTTTCTTCCATGCACCAAAAATGGAACTCTTGGTTTTTACTTCATCTAAACAAAGATGGTTGATATTAAAACAAGTTGCATTGCTTGTAGGGAAGATTAATTTGATGGCAGCAAGCATATGAGCCATCCCTTTTTGGGTTGCAACAATCAATTCCAACTTACGTACAAGAAAAAAAAAAAACAGTTCCAACTATAGCTTTGAAGTAATAATTGGACATCAACTGTTTAGGTTTATATGGTAATAGGGAAAAGTGATAAGTTTTTGTTCATATGTGAAACCAATTTCATATAATGCATTTTGTCATCATATTGACTCTCCAATTGTTGTAATGTCTCAATTAAATTTGTAAAAACTGGTTAATCATATATTTAATTTGCAATTTTATTAGGTTACTGCATATAATTGATAGAAAACAAACAAGTTAAATTAACAAAGTTTAATAAAATTACTAATAGCATATAACCATTTTATTTTAGGGAAAATTTAAGCCCATGATTCATAGCTCCATGCTAGAGGTGCTCATGTGTACAGTTAAGTTGGGCCTAAGTATGATATTAATATATTTTATATTTGTCAAACTCGACCCGACTCAAAATATAAACTTAAAAATTTGCCTAAATTTATCCATATTTACAAAAGACTACCTCAAACCCAATTTAGGCACGCCTATATTTTTTTAAAATTTTTTAAAAATATCTATATTATATTATTTTAATATTTAATAATTTCATACATTTTTTATTTATTGAAAATCTTTATATGCTTATCTTAATATTATTTTAATGTTTACATTAGAGTAGTATGATATACTTAGTTTAGATTTATTTTTTAATGTGTTCTAAATTACATAATATATAAAAATAACATAATATAAAGTATTATAAATTTAAAAATGGGTCGAGCAGCCCAGACTCAGGCCTTGAATGTTTAAGCTCAAATTCGACCTATATTTTAAATGAGCCTAATTTTATTTTATCCAAGCCTAATTTTCAGGTCTATTATTTTTATCTAAACTCTCTTAAATTTCAGACGGACTTTCGAGTTTAGACGAATAAACATATCCATAAACAAATTTACTTCACTCTCTTATTTGGTAAAGGGTTGCTTTTACATTAGTATAAACAAATAATTTTCATTGACAGTTGAAAGAATAAGGTAAATTGAAGACTACACTTCACCTACCAATAAATGCCACCATTGATCAATTATTTTGATCTCTATTTTGGTGCACATTGCACAATTTGGGATTGGGCTATCCCTTTGTTTTTTAATCTTGTTTGAGTCTAAAGCTACCCCGAAGGGCCAAAGCTGTCTTACTCCTAACGGGAAAGCTTCTTTCACCGGCTTCAAATCCGTCATAATTAATGTTTTCATATCTACTGTCACGGTACGGAATTAGAGTTACACACTTGTCAATGTTACCTTTTTCCTTTTTGGGTGTAGATTAAATCTTATGTAAATTTATATTTTTTTTTTTACTTTTCAATGTATTTATTAAAACGGTTAATAATTATTTTTTTTATATTTTATAAATTTATTAAAAGATAGATATCAATTACGAGTTTTAAAATTATTTTATATTTATGGTGAAGATTAAATCTTGACCATTAATTAAAATAGAAAATATTTTAATTATCTCATTTAACTATCGTGATTTAAATTTATATCTTTTATTTCATTTTTCTACTATGGTTTTCTTAAAGTTTGAATTTTATATAATTGTGAATTCCATTAAGCTCAGGGAAGGGCCATACACCACCAATATAATACTAGTTGAAACTTCTAGAAGTGGCTATCAAGAAGAATATAAAAGGAAAGTAAATAACTTTTCTAACGCTGACACGTTGCACACACACCATACTTTTCGTTTTTTCTTTCTTCATTTTATAAAAATAGTTAATTTTTAATACGCTTAACATAATTTAATTTTTATATTTTTATGATGTTATTAATTAATTCAAATAATTAATATCATTAACTATTCAATTAAAACGTTGAAAATAAATTTTTAAATTTAAAAAGTAAAAATTAAATTATTAAAAAAATAGGACTAAATTTTAAACGTACAATGTTTATATATATACTTAGAGTCATGATTGTTTAAATCGAATTGAACCGACTAGAGTATCGGTCTAGAAAGAAGCATCAAACCAATTGACTTACCAATTGATACAAATTGATCGAACTAATTTTTTTTAAATTATTTATTATTATTATTTTAATAATTTATTTAATCAAACCCTATGAACTAGGGTTTGGCTCACTCTATTTTTTTTTGATCAATTAATATTTAATACATATTTAATCACCATTCACAAATTAATTTTTACATTTAATAGATGAGTTCTACATGAATATTACACATTATGAAAATTATTGTGTTGAATATTAATGAATAAAAAAAATAGTAAAATGGGTTTTAACTTATAAATCAGTGACATATTTAATTTGATTATCAATCCTACAAAAAATTACTTAAAATATATTTTAATCTTTAAATTTTTGTCCCTTTCCATTTATAATACACTTTAATGTACTCGAATTTATAACTTTAATGCAAATTAATCCACCAATTTTCACATTTTTAGCGAATATAATCAACCTACAAACATGGAACGGCCAAGTTTACGTTTAAAGTAATGAACATAAGTTACATGACATGAAAGGACCAAAGTCTAAAGGCTATATTTGACAAGCTTGCCAATATTCCCGCTCATGATAATCTCCTTATATTATTTCTTCATTAAAAAATCATGCTCCATCAATCCATTTTCATGGAATCAAATTATCTATAGCTTCTCTCCACGTTCTCTAATCCAATTTTGATTCTGTTTTATTGAACAATGTTCGTATTGTCGGTTGAAACCTTCAAGTCTGTGTTCATTTGATCTTCAAATCCATCCAAAAGAGCATCATTTCATCTCATAAAACTCAGATCCTTTCACATGCTTATAGTTTTGCACATATCAGCTACCATAAATGGAAGTTCCAAGCTTGTGTAGAGTCTAGAGCTAAATGCAACGAGGTTTCCACTTGGTGGCCATTGAAATTTGCCAGAAAAAAGGACTGGGGTAAGTTTCTCTGTATCTATTTAGTTGTATTTGTTTCAGTAAAAGGTTAAAGGGGATGGTTTTTTCAGCAAAGTTTGTAACTTAAATGGGTTTTGTCAATCTATCTATCTATCTATCAATCGTCTACGGGTGCTACAGCTGTTTCCAGAATGAAGTTTAATATTGATAAAAGAAATAGATAGGGAGTCAGTAACAATGATAAGACAGAGTAACAAGGACGACGGATGATGTAATCAAAATGCCAGGTTTTTTTAATCTAAAAAGACAAAAGTGCATTTGGATTCATCTCATGGGGATTATTTGCAGCACATGGGGCTGCCCATCTTATGTTCATATAGTCTTCATTTACAATAAATAGGGTCTGTTAACAGTTCTGAATGGTCTAAAGGAGAGGGGTAAATTGGTTTTGCCTTGTCTTCTTTCATTTATTTCTGAGTTACTACCCATTATTAAAGAAACTAATGATATAAGAGCAACTTTACCTTTCCTTTACTGAAAAAAAAAAAAAAAAAAAACTTTCCGAGCTTTATCAAGCAAAAGAAAATGAAAGGTTTTACTAAGCTTCAGTTAGAAATCTGAGAAAAAGAAAGGTGTGGTCTTGTGGGGTATAAGTTAATTCATTGTATTTGGCTGTTGGTGGTGATATATCATTCTCTTCTAAATGCAACTGTAGTTGCATCACATGATTCTCTTATTTTGTTCTCTTTCTTAGCCTGCACAAAACATTGGTTGGAAACTATTGCATTTGCTTCTATATTATAAAAATATATATTTATTACACTTATATTGATTTTTCTGATTGTTTTTATCTTCTGCTTCTTTGTCCATATGGGTTAATTCTGTAAGAGGGTTCAAAGTTTGGTTTTTATTTTTTTGGATTAAAAATTGAGGAAGGATGAAGTATCAGTTTCTTCCACTCTTCATCAACCATAAAAATAATATTATGTAAAAGAAATGACGGCCCTTGAGCATTTAAGAATTCTATCTGTATAATTATAGCGTAGCTGAGCTTCAATCCTGTTTAAGATTCCATAAATTTTCTATTAATTGGAGTCTGGGTGTCACTTGGCTTCTTGTTTTCTTACTTTCCGTGAGAATTTGATTAAGATGCGCATAGCTTTCAAAGAGTTTGGGTGGAGGATGTTATAGAGGTATGGAAGCCATGTGAGTGAATGAGACATGCTTTTTATCTCCTCTATTTGCGGGTGTGTAATGGAGGGATAGCCTGGATATCCTTGGAAATTTCATCTTGAAAGTTCTCTTATTTTTTTCCTTGTTTAAAATTATTTCTTCCAAATTCCCGGTGTTGGATTGTGCCACTTATGTTTTGCATATTGTTTCAGTGTTTATCAGCAGCTAAATTGGGTTCACTGGCAAGAAACTCTGGCTGAAAATTGAAGTATAATTATCATGGATCTTGAGTATGGCAAGTTCTCGGATGCTTCAAAGGTTTCTGCATTTAACTTTCAACCTGATAGCACAAAGTGCATATACATCCATAAACTATTTTAAGTTATTGGTGCTTTAGATTTTGTATTTAGGAAAATAAGTAGGATTAGATTATTTGGTTGAAGGAATTATGCTGTTATCAGTTGGTAGGAAAGTAGCTTATTCTGGAATTGTGTTGCAGAAGGGTTCTTGGAAGACGGCATTGCTTTTCGCATACCAAAGTCTAGGTGTGGTTTATGGGGATCTGAGTACTTCCCCTCTTTATGTCTACAAGAGCACATTTGCTGAAGACATTCAACACTCAGAGTCAAATGAAGAGATCTTTGGTGTTCTATCCTTTGTTTTCTGGACTCTTACTTTAGTCCCCTTATTCAAGTATGTGTTTGTGGTTCTTCGAGCGGATGACAACGGAGAGGGTAAGCATTTAAGCAATTGTCTCGTCCATATCATTTAGCCATTAAACTGAAACCTTTTATTGATTGCAGGAGGGACTTTTGCACTGTATTCTCTGATATGCCGACACGCAAATGTCAGTCTTCTGCCCAACAGACAGGTTGCTGATGAAGCAGTCTCTACGTATAAACTTGAGCACCCTCCAGAGAAAAGGAGCAGCTCAAGAGTAAAAGTGTACCTTGAGAAGCATAAGGTCTTGCACACTGCTTTATTAATCTTGGTTCTCCTAGGTACTTGTATGGTGATTGGAGATGGCGTTCTCACTCCAGCAATTTCAGGTAAACCTCCTAGCAGTTGGTTGCTTAAATTTGCAACTAATTTTTTTTTAGTCACCGACTAATTAATATATACTTCGATATGTAGTTTTCTCTGCTGTCTCTGGCCTCGAGTTATCCATGTCCAAGGAGCATCACCAGTGTAAGCTCCTGAGCTTACTATTCTAGATCTTCTCATATGTAAATAGCATTGAAGCCTCTGATGCTATAATGGGGCCAAACCTTTTTTCATATTAACTGATTAAACACTTATCTGATTAAAGTTCGCATCTAGCTGGTGAATAAAATCCAGTTGGCCTGCAGGGAACATTCAACAGTAACCTGTCCTTTCTTTTAGTCTAATCTGGTCCTCTCTTCTTTTCTGTTTGATGGGAAGGTGAATGATGAATTTGGTTTTAACTGTTTCTGAAATAATGAGAGAACAAAGAAAATACTGAAGTTATGAGATTTTTGAAGAAAATTTTGTATTTGATCGCATTTTTGTATATAATTTGCAATACCTTAAGGGGAAATAAAACATTACTCTCTTGGTAAATTCTTTTCCAGATAAGGAGACATTTACCCTCTTTTCTTTTCACTGGAATGGTGGATTTGATATCTTTTTTGCAGCTTCATGCATGAGCATACAATATATTGCACTTATACGAAAGATGCTTTCCACACTGATTTGCATGGAATTTAATTTCAGACTTGGCTTTTAAACAATAAACTGCAATTTTCAGTCTTCTATTTTCTTCCATCCTTGGGTCCTGTTGGCCTTCCATATATTACATTCCTGTTTTTTTTTCAAGTTATCTATATTCTGCCCCTTTATCTGACATTCATGCTATCTCTTTTGCAGATGCAGTTATTCCAATCACTTGCTTCATTTTGGTGTGTCTTTTTGCACTTCAACACTACGGTACGCATCGGGTCGGATTTTTATTTGCTCCCATAGTGTTAACGTGGCTGCTTTGTATCAGTGCCCTTGGCTTATACAATATGATCCACTGGAACCCACATGTCTATCAAGCTCTTTCTCCATATTACATGTTCAAATTCTTGAAGAAGACAAAGAAAGGGGGATGGATGTCTTTGGGAGGCATACTTCTCTGCATAACAGGTGAGTTTAAATACAGATAAATATGGTAAATTTTCATCCTCATTATGTCCTTGGCCACTTTGCCTTTGATAGGTTCAATGTAATCTCCTTAGCTCAAAGTAATCCATGCATGGGACATAAGTTAAAATTTACCCATGTTTAAGGTTGGTTCACAGTTACAAGAAGATCATTATTTGACATTATTAGATTATGTTGGCAAAATGGAGAAACCTTTTCCGAGTAATCATAGAGTTAACCCTGCAAATGAATATCCGTATCCTTAATAAAATTCAAAAATTATACTCATGCGAAACTCAAGGCTGGCCATGGATCCTATCATTCAAGCTAAACATCTGAGCATGATCTGATTTGCAAGGCCCCATTATACAATCTGCTGTTATATCCAAATAACAAGAATTATGTCCTGTATCTTTTTATTTTTCAGTCTTCAAGCAAAGTCATCAGAATACCATCTGAAATTTGTTGAAACTAGAGATATATCAATAACTAATACCATAGCTTAACTTCATTGTGACAACTTACAACCAATGATTGCCAATAGTATGCCTGATTATCCATGCAGGCTCGGAGGCAATGTTTGCTGATCTTGGTCACTTCTCTTATGCTGCAATTCAGGTAACTCAACATTAATACCTTGTAAATTTTGATTTGATGGTTACTGATTCAATTTGAGTTCAAAGTCACCTACTAAATTGAAATTTAACCTTTGTCTTGCTGCAGACTGCTTTCACCTTTCTGGTTTATCCAGCCCTTATATTGGCATATATGGGTCAAGCTGCTTATTTGTCTCAACATCATCATACAAGTTACCACATCAGTTTCTATGTCTCAGTTCCAGGTATACTCCCATCATCTGTTTACAAAACCAACAAAAAATGGTAGGAAGTTGACTGATGAAATGACATGTAAATTTCAAGTCTAATCATTGACCTCCCTTTTACTCCAAGAGCTAAGAAATAGTCTGAAAGATTGACTGATGTGTCGGCAGGATAACACCATCTTAGTTTATGATGTCTCCCCAGCTTAAAAGGGTTGCAGTATCTCTCTGTTGGGTACATATCTGAATTCATGGTTGTAGACAAATAAACTTGACCGCATCACTCTTTGTGTGTGTGTGTGTGTGTGTGTATACAGAAAGTGTGAGATGGCCAGTGTTAGTAATAGCGATTCTGGCTGCTGTTGTGGGAAGCCAAGCAATCATTAGCGGAACATTCTCGATCATCAATCAGAGCCAATCACTTAGCTGTTTCCCTAGAGTGAAGGTTATTCACACCTCCGACAAGATACATGGCCAGATTTATATCCCTGAAATAAATTGGGTGCTCATGATCCTTTGCATCACTGTGACTATTGGATTTAGAGACACAAAACACATGGGGAATGCATCAGGTAAGTTTGAACACCTAAACTTCATGCACTGCAGATAATAATTCTCTAACATAATACGAATTTCCATTTTCTTATTCTTTTGTAAGATTTTTCAACTGGCCTCTACCAATAAACTAAACTTCAGCAGGAATGGGTTTGAGGAATTAGATCCTTTTTTTATGTTAGATGAAACAAAGAAGTTTGATGCATTATTAAAGTTCTGCTCTTATTGGTATCAGGGTTGGCAGTGATGACTGTGATGCTGGTGACAACATGCCTCATGTCCCTCGTTATTATCCTCTGTTGGAACAAACCTCCCGCTGTAGCTCTTTCCTTTCTTCTTTTCTTTGGTTCTATTGAGTTGCTTTACTTCTCAGCTTCACTCACCAAGTTCACAGAAGGTGCTTGGCTTCCTATTCTGTTGGCCCTTTTCCTCATGACAATCATGTTTGTATGGCATTATGCCACCATTAAGAAATATGAATTTGATCTCCACAATAAGGTGTCCCTAGAATGGCTATTAGCATTGGGTCCAAGCCTAGGAGTTGCTCGAGTACCCGGTATTGGCTTAGTTTTTACTGATCTCACCTCAGGCATCCCAGCTAACTTTTCTCGTTTTGTCACTAACCTTCCAGCCTACCACCGTATACTCCTCTTTGTGTGTGTAAAGTCAGTACCTGTCCCTTTTGTACCCCCAGCTGAGCGTTATCTAGTGGGCCGTGTTGGTCCTGCTGCTCATAGGTCTTATAGGTGCATCGTTCGTTATGGATACCGAGATGTACACCAGGATATTGATTCTTTTGAAACGGAGCTAGTTGCCAGACTGGCTGATTTCATCCGCTATGATTGGCATCGGAGCCAGCACACTAGTCCTTATGCTGAAGATGATGCTTCCCACTCTAATGAATCATCAAGTGAACGTAGATTAGCAGTAATAGGGACAGTAGCATTTTCTGGCACACCAGGTTATGGAATTGAGGAAAGTGTGGAACCAGCAAGTGTATCTATTGGATTCTCAACGGTAGAGAGTGTGACGGATGTGATTGAGATGCAGGCTGTGGGTGCGGGAGCTGTTGAAAGAAGAGTTAGATTTGCGATTGATGATGATGACTCCGAATCTGATGTGCAAACCAAAATGTATGTTCAGTTGGAAGAAGAGCTGAGGGATCTGATGACAGCCCAGGAAGCAGGGACTGCATTCATACTAGGACACACACATGTGGAAGCAAAGCAAGGATCTTCTATTTTAAAGAGATTGGCCATTAATTTTGGGTACAATTTCTTGAGAAGGAATTGCCGCGGACCAGATGTTGCACTCAAGGTGCCTCCAGTATCTTTATTAGAGGTTGGCATGGTTTATGTGGTGTAAGCTTCCCATCTCATGTAACTAGTTTTTGTAGCTTATTTTATTTATGCCACAGATATATACATAAACATAAATATAATGAAGTGAATGAAAGAAGGCGTACTTTGCTAGTTCGAGCTGGTCTGTAGAGAAAGTTATAACTTGTTTAAGAGAGGGAGGGATTCACCTCTTCCTTTATGTCAGATGATGCTATACACATGAAATTACTATATATCAAAGTGCGTATTAAGTCTTTATACCATTTCTCTATTTCCACGACAACGTTTTCACTCCCTACCACGTGTTACCGTATAGTGCGTTATTATCAAGAGAGAAAAAATTCAATGCCAACGCAAAATAGTCAAACTAAAGGTACAGCATTACCGAATCAGATATCCTCGATCAACTTTGAAATCAGGGTAGATAACATCATGATCATAAAGTAGATCCGCAAATCCACTCATCAACTGTCGTATTAGAATGGATCTTGAGATACAGGTGTTCACATCATCTACAACCAAAACTGTGAATTCCAATGGGCTGAATCAAAAGCTATATTTTAACCGAGAGGTGCTTTTATAATAAAACTGTGAATTCCGTTGAACCAAAACACTAAGAAACATTTTTGATTGGTGTAAACCATGTTGAAGATATGCTCATGTTGCTCGCTTGGACTTGGATTTGGACCGACTCAACTACTTACATTATTTTCATTATGATCTTCTATATTTTTTTTCTCATACAATGGAGACTTCAAATACATAGGTTTTATTTAGAACCACAATCTGAACCGGTAGTATATAAAATCAAACTCTAATTATAGCACTGAACTTTTTTATTATTCTTTCAAAGGAATACATCTAAATTTGGTTTATAGAGTTCCCTACACAAAATACAATTACATGATCAAAACTGCACACCAGTCTCTTTATAGTAACTGTGGAACAAGAAGGCAGCAGGCAACATCTTGTACGAAAGAATGCTTACAAATCAAATAATATACCGAGAGGAAAAGAAACACAGTATCAGATACTACTTGGCAGACAACAAAGACTTTCATGAAATTTTAATGTTAAGCCAGTCCAGATAGAGAAAAGTGTACAAAACCTGATATTTTTCTCCTCCATTTGCATTCTGTTCCTTCGTATTTTACATCCCAGTTGAGGATGTCCTATTTATCCTCTGTGCACCCAATTTGGGAGCAGCTGCTCTATTTCCTCTGCCTCTTCCCGCTGATAAAGGTTTTGCCTTGGTTGTTGGAGGGGGAGCAGCAATAGCTGCCCAGGGATCATCATCATCAACTGCTCCAGATGTTTTCACATTCAATGGTCTAGAAGCAGATTTTGGAGGAGGAGCTGCTATAGAACCCCACAAATCATCGTCTTCATCTTTAGCCGCCTTCACTGTGCTTTTTGGTCTCAAACTTGTTGAAGCTAAAGCATGGAAACAAAAAAACCATCCACCCGAAATGTAAATCTTCAAATTTTCACAAATATATCATTAAACAAGCTTATCTAATGACTTAATGACCAATATCCCTGAGAACTGATTGCTGATAAATTCTAAGGCATTTCCAGTTTCAACTACATGTAAATAAGAGTTCTACCAAATGCTCTTAGGGCAAGCTTTAAGTTTAGCTAATATATTATTTGTAGTAAATATGTATTATAGTTGATAACTTTGTTCATTGTTTCCAATGCATGGGATAAGATAAGATAATATTACATACAGTAATTTTAATGAGAGCCCTTGGGGCACTCATTGAAGAAAACTTTAAATAATGACAAATTTCTGATTAAGAGCAACTATTTTTTTGTTTTTTGGCCAGAGATTAAGGGCAAATCTAGATCTATGGTTATTCACATCCTTATTCAACTAATTTTAACTTGTTTACAATGACTGTTCATGCATATAGAAAAATGTAAATGCATCATATATTTTCCCATCTTGGACCATAAACATTAAGACTAGAGGTTTAATTCCTATATTCCAGAATTGAATGGAGAATACTACCTTGTGGTTTAGGCTGTGAAACAGGACGCTTCTGAGCTGCCTGAATATTTGCCAAGGCTGAATAAGGCTTCGGCTCATCAAGGGGTTCAATATCATCCCATCCATCTTTGTCACTGTCATGTTCTTCATGAATGCCATTTTCAATTTCTCCCCATCCATCAGTTGAAGTAGGAGATGGAGGCATTGGTTGATCTGCAAAATCTGTACTGGAACTTACTCGGTGAACTGGTGCTGTACTTGGAGTTTCTATTAGTTCTAAGATTGTCATAGAAAAACAACATTAGAGATGGAATTATTGAATGAACACAAAATATAATCAGACAAAAGTGAAGACCAAAGGTGCAGCATAATATTAACTTATTTCCAAAATAATAGGTACCAAATTTTATAAGTCACATAATTGCAAGAAATACCTGAGCTGGCTGTAGAGGCTGTGGTAGTTGCAGGTGTGACAGAATTTGCGGTAGCAACTGGAGCTTGATCAGAAGCTTTGCCTTTAAGAGTTAAGGAACTCATGGCCCATCTGCAAGGTTAGAATTTTAGCAGTCAAAAACCAAAATTACATCCTGGGAAAAGAGAACTGACATTATCCATCAAGTGGCTATAAAAAAACTCTGGACATGCCTTTATAAATCATTTAACTATTTAAGCTAGCTGCTTAAAAATTAATGCACCTTACAAGAAAACAAATTGTAACACAAAAGTTTTCAAGGTCATTGATTCCAGGTGAACCATCTTGTTGTATGGTGACAATCAATATGGCCCTCCTACAGCAAAAATTCTCAACTTACCCAAGTAAACTAGCATTTCCAGGCATTGATGAAATCCCTAAACTTCCAGCACCAGAAGTATCTTCAGCATTACCCTGTAAAGAACAAAGCACAAAAACATTAGCATAAGAAAATACTATACTATAGATGATAGCAAAATTTCTTAGAACATACCTTGAATATTTAAATTTCAATTTTTTTACGCTTGTATAAAATACTATAGTTTGATCCAGATAATACTACTAATAATACCACAATGTTTGATATGCCTTCACTATTGGCTGAATCAAAACATCCTCACCAGAACTTAAGACAAAGAATATATAACAATGAGAGATAAACACATAAAAGCAGCAAGATATATTTTGAATCGAAAAGAACACATAATTAGTTATATATTGCTTGAATGCTTGAAATGTCTAATAGCGATACACTGGTTAACAGCAAATGGATGAAACCACATCAACAGTTGCAGAACCAAGAACTACAAACATTATTAAGAAGTTTTAGCCTTGGTTCATAAAATGATTTACTGCTTAAAATCAACAAAATATGAGCTACAAAGTGTTTCATTAAGGATGGAAAATTTATACTTGATGCATCAGGATGCTGATCAAGAAAATAAGAGAAAGTTAGAGATAATAAGAAATAGCATTTAATTGTGCGCTTGATAGCACTGAAACTATAGTAAGTTTGCATTTGCCTAAGTTCAATGAAAACAAATGGAGATGCAAAGGCATCTTATAGCTCACCTTCTCATTATACTGCTTCACTATCTGTAAAAATTGATCAACTGCCTGAAATGCCTTTGACCTTACATCACTGTTTAAGAGGCAAGAGAGTACATTCTTCATGTACACTGAAAAATAATAATAAAAAGTTGACAAGAAATAAACTGATCAAGAATAACATAACCTGTCAGGATCAATGATAAGTACAACAATATTTGGAAGAATCCGGGTAGCAATCTCAGTCATGTCATAATAAGAACTAGTGGCACATAAAGCCATAACTCCTGCCACAACATAATTTCATGTTAGTTTGATGACAACATAAAAACAAGAACACGAATGCTTTAAAAATCAAAGAAAGCACATTTAAAAAACCAAGAGTATCAGAAACTAGCCATAAACATGTATACCTGCCCCTCTGGCAGGAGAGAAAGTATCACGCAATGCACGGACCGTAAATGCATTGATCAAAACTCTCTTCCGTGTCTACAATTTTGGAGCAAGAGATGACAATTTTTAACAGGACACAATTAATTGAACTTTAACAAGGAACAGGTAATTTAAAATATTCAAGAAGGATTAGCCAAGAATCAACTAACCCCTTCATTTAGGTAGCTTGCAATGTTTCCCAATAATATGGTGGTATTTGTTCTAATTGCAGGCTCTTCATCAACCTGCACAACATTGCCAAAACGTACATAAGAACATGAGTTTAAAACAGAAAAAATCATCAAACAAATTAAAAGAGAAACTTACCATTCTCATAATAGTAATGTATTGGTGATTTTCATATGGGAAATTAGACACAACTCCAACACTAATATTTTAAGCTGAAACCAGTTAACCTTTTTATCCAGTTAGATAATATACTTCACCGTCAATTAAGACAATCTCCACCATGGCATGGCCTTTTGTTTGTTAGGTGCAAACCAAACCAATGCATGGCAGTTGGGTGTTGGACCCATACCTATTTCTTTTCTTTAATATTTTCAACGCAATCTATATAAGTGTTATAGACAACAAAACATTCCTTTGTTATTAACTATCAGAAATATATGAAGAAAATAATTTAATAAAAATGATGTTTAAATCCATAAAATTAAAATTTGCAAAATAAATTTAGTATAATTTTTAGTTAGATGTGCAATAAATTAACAGTTTATTATAATTTATGAATTTGCAGGTTCAACTTGATGTAAATATAATAATGATTTTATTATAAACTGGTCATGCTGGTCTAAGGTTATAAAAATAGAAACTTGCGGTCGTTCTGTTTTCTAATATTTCCCTTGCAAAATGATGGCGATGAAACTCATATAAACTAACCAGAAAAAGAACATAGAATAATACTACAACACAATATGATGCACACCTGTAACTTGGAAAGATACTTCAGTAATGAGCCTGACAAAGTACGTTGTGAAAGCTGCAATAGAGATGAGACAACAAAACTTAGAACAGACTCGAATAACATTTTTACATAAAAATAGTAATATATCACGAAGCTTAAAGAAAATATAAAACGAAGCAAGATTGCAAGATCATGGAGATAATATAGCAGCATGGGAATAAAAATCACAAGCTCATAACAAGCTCGAACTCGAGTTTGTTGATATTCTTTTTCCTTTTTGCAGTACTTCCTCCTCCATTGTACTTGAAACAACATAACAAGCAATTGAACTTCACACACAATACCTTACACAAAACCTAAGACGATTGGCATATAACAGGGAATATGTTCCCTAACTCAATGGATCACAACTAGTTAATGAAATCCATCTTCACATTGTCTCCTAGATCCAACATCTTTTGACTAAGTCAAGTAAAGAAAAGTTTATAAATTTTACTGGTTCCTCGAACATTGCAAGGTTGTAAGATTAGCAAAGTAACTTGAATAAGTCACCAACATGACTGGTAACACTATACTCTCTTCAAAGAGAAATGACTAAGAGATAGATGATGAGCCAAAGTAGAATTCCCTGCTTTCAAGGCTCAGCTGGATGGATTTGGGCATACCTTAGGAGCCAATATAAGCATGGACTTGAGAGTCAATTCTCGGAGAAACGCAGACGTGTCTGCAAATCCAGTAGCAACATGGGGGTAGACCTAGTTGTAAAATTTTAAACCAAAAATTATTAATTTGCAATATTATCTGGAGTTTGAAATAAGCAACTAAAATCTGCTCGAATGAGGGAGTAACATATGTGCCATGGATTGCATACTTGCTCATCAACAACTTGAGCAGATAAAGATTCTCCGAATTGATCAATATGCTGTAGGAGAGCAACTCGGACAGCTCGGTCATTAGAAGCAAAGAGCTTCACAATTGTAGGCAGTACCTACACCAGAGAAGCCAAGATCTTATCCAGTCAGCCAAAAGTAATAGAGCAGAAATTACATGTTTAAACAGAGTTGGATTTTATATTTAAATCAAACATAAAATCATATGTCTAAAGTAAACAAGAAATAAACAGTAGTATGACCTTCAGACTAAACTCCTCAGCAGAAAGCCAAGAACCCATTTTCAACAGTGCAGTCAAAGCAGGGGCAGCAGCTGAACCAAATTCAAGGGCAGAGGCTAACAAAGGAAGTAACTGCAAAGCAAGTTATGAAATCGTAAATTGGCTGTTGAAACCATGGATGATTTGTCTTAGTTAACTTATCACACTCAAGTTCCAAAGGTTGCACCTTCTTCAACACAATTGGCCGAGGAAGCTGCTCTGCTAAATTAGGAAGCTTACGAAAGAAAGTATCCTTCTCAACACTGTCTTTCAAACTAAGAATTTCCATGAAATGTATGGTGTCCACCAACTTATTTTGGAAATATTCTGGCAATAAAAGTATTTTAGAATGTGGTATTAGCACAAAGCAAAAACATGATGGAGAAGAAGGAATTTTCAAAACAAATACACCATGGGTGGAAACATAAGCAAAAAGATCACACACAAAAGGCATCAATTTCACAAAGCAGACTTCAGAAGAACCAAAGAGAAGCACCATATAGAACAGAGAGTTCCAGATCGAACCTTCTGATAAAGGAAAATTTATTACAATAACGAGGAACTGTGAGATTGCTGTTTCTAAGCCTAAAGCTTTCAGCATAACTTTACTTTCAAGAAGTGTACCATCTCTCTTCATCATCTCAAATCATCCCCCAATAAAATTTTGTATGGATAGGGGATGAGTTCAGAACTATTTTCCTCTTTAATCTCCCAATGCTTCCCATAAAGTAGTAATAACCAAACATAAAGGGCTATATGTACATAAAATGTTTCAACTGTTGTTCAGAGGTAGAACTGATCCTAAAATATAGAGTCCACAACCAAGAAATAATAGAATGAAGACAACATATCCATGGGAACAGCTTGACTAATTTACTCTGTGGTCCGTGCCACTCCAAAGAGGTCATTAATTAGGTTAGTTGGTCCAAGATTGAAGATAAAATCTCATGCTTATAAAGCAGACTGCTTTGCTGGATGTCTCACACTTTTGGCAAAACTACAAGGACACAAAGCAAAGGACACTTACCACTATTTTCTATAAGCTTTGATGTATTCAACCTGCGAGAAGGCATGGAGCTCAAGAGCCGCTGATAATCTGGAAGCAGAGACTGTGAGACAAGAAATTAGGCAGATAAATACTAAAACAAACCTTGCAAAGGATCAAAGCAAAAGCACATATAAGTACTATTGCTGACTGAGGAATGCGACCACCAATAATAACTATAAATTTGAAATAAACTACACTCATTTCAAATAGCAATAGTAATGTAACTACAAACCTTTGGAATAGAGGCAGTGTTGCGCAGCTCCTCAGTTTTTCCCAATTTCATGCCAGAGAAAATCTCGTAAATAAGACATCCTACCAAATTTTTAAAAAAAAATTGTTCATATTGCATAGAAGATCAGACAGGAAAAAGAAAGAAACAAAAATATCAGATAAAGAACTGAAAGTGAACCAAATCACAGATATGTCATGGTTGTTATCTTTCATTTCACTAGTCTGCTTTAGATACATGCATAAGTCAATACAATTTTTCTGAATGTCATTGTAACACACAGAGCGCATAAACAACAGCTGAGAAGGTTTTTCAAATTTTGAAACAAATCTAAACTTATAAACTCAAGCAAATGAATGCCCACTAGCAGCATAGCCAAATGAACATCAAAAGCTATGTACTCTCTGCTCCTGCATCACTCTCAGTCAACACTAGCATCTAACAGAGATGAAAAATAGTCAGTATCAACTCCAAACCCATGCAAGGAAACATACTCTTGTCCTGATGAAACTTCATGATGTAAAAACACCTAAAAGATCAATATGAAAAGAACTGGATGCTCAAAGAATTAGCACAAATTAGATGTTTATTCATCAACCTACCTAACTTATTACACCAGTATATCAAAAGAAAAAATTGCAAACTTACCCAAACCCCAAGAATCAATAGCCCATGGTGGAGATTTTCTGATTGTGGCCCAGTCGCACTTTGCCAGCTCTGTTGGCTTGTATTGTGATCCAACAAGCCATTCATATTGCTGGTGGAAACAAAGGATTAAATTCAATTATCCACAGGCAATCTTGACAACAAAGAATGAAAAGTTGATCTTGAGAATCCTAAAAAGATGAGAGAGAAGACAAAGAAAGAGAGACTGGTCTGCAGAAAGGATTCCATAGCATAGTAGCATATGATGGAAAAATGAAAATATATAATATAGAAAATGCATGATAAAAAATTATACAACAATTGAATAAAGCATTTCACCTATGTAATTAGATGCAGAAAAAATACATAGATTGAAAGGATCCTGAATTTAATACGGAAAGTTAATTCCAATGTCAAAATTGAATGAGAAACAACTTCACTTATATGGCCTCTCAGTTACTTTATGGATCGCATCTCTAATGATCCATTCAGAAAAAAGTAACCTTGCTCTTCTTTAAGAAAATATGTAGACTTCATTCCATAAATACCTACTTGGATTTGAAGATTAAATAGTATATATGTTAAATTGAGATTCAAAATAGTTGAAAACACTTGCTGACATCCAAACACAAGCATTACCAGCATCGGTCCTGTAGCAGTCGCATTGGCCCCATCATATTCTGATAGAACATCAAAAGCATATAGCTTCCAGTCCAAGGTCTGTGTTACAACAACACTTGACAAACAAACATTGCCATGAACCTGTACCATCCAAAGCTAGTGAAAAGAGTGATCTTGAAAGAGATAACAGTGGGTTAAAAATAAAGAAATTGCAGAATCACATTTAGTAATTAACATTCATTCCATTGAATGTAGTGCAATTCCCCTAAGATAAGAACTGCTAATCGCTCTCACTCAATCAAGACTAATTCAAGTACAAGAAGAAAATCCTTTAATTACCTTGGTAAACAGGTTTCAGCATGACTACAAATTTTTAGAATTTCAATGAATAAAGATGTAATTGGAAGAGTTCCAAATACTTACAAGTTTGCAGTCGTTATTTAAAAAGCTCACAGCTTTAGCAATTTGGTGGAGCCCCCAAGCATAATATTCATCCCTACCAACAAAAGAAATCACAATCTAGAGTTATTATGGCTTTAAACAACAAATTAAGGTCATCATATTCTATGTATGATGGCATCAAGGCGGAAAATACAATTTCCAATAAAGCATAAGTTAATTCCAATATAAGAAACTAAATGTGTATTCATTCTGGGAATCAAGAAAAGCAAAATAACAAACACAAGCAGAATATACCTTTGTGTACCTTCTAAACCGAGTTCCTTGATCTTCTCTGATAATGGCATAACAGGCTCCGTGACAATATAGATTGTAACTTTCGAACTAGAACCATCAAAAGATTCAACCTCAGTACTATGAAGAAATGACAAGATATTCGGATGCCTCACCTGCAAAAAGAAGCAGAGAAACTCATTCCGAAGTTCAGAATCTAGAGACTATACAAACACAACTGAGACTCCAGTTTCATCTTCTAAAACGCAAGAGAAAGAAAAGAAGCAAAAAGGGTATCTTTCACACAGAATGAAAATAAATTCTGAAGAAATAACAAGTAAATATCTAATCTTTTCGGATCAGAACAAGCAGGAATGGAGTTGTACAAGAAACAAGTATAGGAAACTAACAGTAATATGCAGTTCTAGAGATTGGGTTATTCTAGTAAAGGCCATAACGAGAGAGAACACAGAGGAAACAATTGGAATAGAAAGGCAAGGAGCAAGATGAAGTAGTTACAGTTCGAAGACGCTTGACACCATTTCGACCAGCAGCTAAATGGCCGTCCTGCGGATTACTTCCGGAAAGAGAAAATATAGAAACCGGAGATCCATCGTCCTGAAAAGATTAAAGAAAGAAAAGAAAGAGATCGAAAGGTTTATGAGAGCTGAAGGAAGAGATTAAAAAGGGATGGAAATAGTGGGGAAGTAGTAGTGCCTTGGAGGTGCCGCGAAAGTGAGACCAAGAGCCCCAAGCAGAAGGGTAAGGATCTCCAATGTTGTAAGGTAGATCCTTGAGCCCTGCTCCAGATCCGCCTACCACTCCTTTCAGGAATTTCAACATCTTTTTCCTTCGATGATCTGTGAATAGAGAGATGGACAAAAAGATGAAGAAGAAGAAGGAGGAGGTTCCAACTTCCAATTCGATTCGATCTGCCAATATTTTCTTTTATTATTGTTATTTAAAAAAATAAAATAAAAATAGAACCCTATTATATAATTCTTCAGTTAGTACATTCAGTCGATGTTCAAAGAGGTTTGATTCTGTGCTTCGCGGTTTCACCATGCTCTGCCGCATCATCCTTCATTTCTCCATTTTCCAAACTCAATGACGGCAAAACTGGGCCAGGACATTTCTGATGGGCTTCGACCTCTTGTGGAATTTTGTAAAAGGTCGACGGAAATTTAAATTGACTTTGCCACTCACTGGTGTGACTAAAATCAATAAATAGCACATCCCATTTGTCAGTTTTTCACAGATTTTTCTGAATCTGAATTTCCATTTGTACCATAATGGGTGCCCCTTTATTTAGATAAAAAGTACATGTGCTCAAAATACAATAATAATAGAGGATTCTTTAATAGTTTAATGTTGTGGTAATATGGAAATAAAAGTGCCTCACGAATTGACCATTTATCACTTAAGAGATGTCGATTTTTATCACTTATATGTCCAAGTTGTATATGTCATAATTTAGTGATGTTACATCGGTTGATGATACTGATGCAGCTCTCATAACCATTGAACCATCCAAAACATAAAGGCCTCCCTCTAAATGTCCGTGCATCACAACCATAGCGCCCAAGAATACTTTCAGCACTTCATCTTCACCGGAGTATCTAAAGCCTTTCTTGTCCAAAGTACTTGAGGAAATCAAGTGTTTCTTTATTTCTGGAATGTATCGAACATTTGACAAGGTTTTGAAATGCCATCAAACAATTTTATATGAATTGTGCCAATCCCCACGACTTAGCATGCGAGGTCATCTCTCATTAGCACTAAACTAGAACACCTCTTATATGTTGAAAGAAATCTTTGAAGGTGTTAATGTAAAATGTAGCAGTCATATCAAGAATTCGCCTCTTACCAGTGCAAGAATCAGATACTGCCAAAGTGAACCCGACATCATTTGAAGTTTCTACATCAATCACATTTGCACAATCATTCTACTACTCATGCAATTCTGCTTTATCATTCATATGTGGACAATCTTTCTTTATGTTCCCAAACTTCTTATAGTAATAACATTTTATTCTTTTCTTGAACTACGATATGGGATGAGTTTTGCTTAATTGTCTTCCTCTTAATTTGGATCTCCCTTGAGCAATCAAACCATAACCTTGATTGTTTTCACCTACCTTACCAATGAATTTCTTTCTCAACTCATTAGAACCTAAGGCATTTTTCACCTCCTCAAGAGAAACATCATCATGACTATACAACATAGTGTCAACGAAGTTATCATATGAGCAAGGTAAAGAACACAAAACAATCAATGCTTAATCTTCATCACTGTTTTTAATATTGATATCATTGAGATCCATAGTAATAGAGTTGAAAGTGTCAAGGTGTTTGAAATAGGCATACCTTCCTCCATCTTTAAGATGTAAAGATGTTGCTTTAGGTAGACATAGTGATAAACCATAATATATACAAATTTTTTATCTCATGCTTGGCATATTTTTGGATGATTTATCATAGGATTTAGTGAATTTGATGCTCTTAATCCTTTAAATTCATGTTTTATACTTAGGTGAGCATAGAAAAGTGAAAAGAGCAAGAAACGAAAACGGATAAAATGGGCTTATCTCAGTATTTCACACGGCCTAGGCACTTCTACACGGGTAAACCACACGCCCGTGTGCCTGGCCACACGTCCGTGTGTCATGGCCGTGCCAACATTAAATCAAGTCAGAATTGCACACGACTTGAACACCTTCACACGGGCGTGGATCAAAAGTCAGGTTTTTTATGTGCTTATTCAGTGGAGCAAAAGTCTCTGTTTAATAGTAGATCATTCATAATTAAGTGGAGTTGCATGCAATCCTAGAGATAAGATGACATAAATCTGCCGGATTAGAGTCAAATCTAATAAGGGAATCCATAGATCGAGTTAATACGACAATAGGGGTTTTAATTAGAAAGAGATTTCGATTAATCAACCTAGAGTCAGTTGTTTTTAGTCTCGAAAGAGTTATTAACATAAATCAGGGATTTCTACGGATTAAGGCAAGTGAATAAATCGTCTAATTCAGAAGTGATAAGTGAAGTCTAGGTGGATTCTTCCTTGGGTATTGTCTTCTCCATCAGTTTTCTAAACAGTATTTTCCAACTTTTATCTCTGTCGTAATCTTAGTTAATTAGATAATTAGTCTTAGTTTAAACATTCACTTAATTGTTAGGCTAGATAATAAAAAGATAGTAATTATTAGTACTTTTAGTCCTCGTGGATACGATATTTTAGGTATCACCATAACTATACTACTGTTCGATAGGTGCACTTGCCTTAGTCCAATTTTTAGTTAGTTTCACGACCATCAAGTTTTTGGCGCCATTTCCGGAGACTAAAATATTAGGAACGCTTGATTTTTATTACTTTAGCCATTTTTACTTTTATTACAATTTACTTTTTGTTTTTAGTTTAATTCTTTTTACTAATTTTCCTTTTGTTTACTTCTGGCAGGTATCTCTAGTTTATGATTAGAAGGAACCCGTCAGGACTTTTGTTTTTTGACAGTGAGATCGAGAGTACAGCTAGTAGAAACTAAAGAGAAATAAGGCGAAGTTTACAATACATAAAGGAAGGGCACGAGGACGATACTAATACTACCAAGGAGATGACTGAAAATCAAAATAATCCACTACCTCATGTGGTTGCTGCGAACCCAGTAAATCAGAATCCTGCTCCACGTACTATGTATGATTATGCTAAGCCTACTTTAACGGGAACTGAATCGAGTATAGTTAAACCTGCTATTGCTGCAAATAATTTTGAACTAAAACCTAACACGATTCAAATGATACAACAATTTGTTCAGTTTGATGGATTACAGGACGAGGATCCAAACACTCATTTAGTAAATTTTTTAGAATTTTGCAACACATTTAAGATCAATGGCATTTCTGACGATGTCATTCGCCTTCGATTATTTCCCTTTAATAAGGCTAAACAGTGGTTGAACTCGTTACACGAGGGTCAATCACTATGTGGGAACAAATGACCGAAAAATTTTTACTTAAATATTTTCCGCCGGCTAAAACAGCTAAATTGAGGAATGATGTTTCTTCTTTTGTGCAGATGGATTTAGAAATACTTTATGATGCATGGGAGAGATACAAAGATTTATTGAGAATGTGCACTCACCATGGGTTACCTCTGTGGCTACAAGTTCAAACTTTCCACAATGGTTTGAACCCTTTAACTAGACAGATGGTCGATGCAGCGGTCAACGGAACCTTAAATAATAAAACACCTGAGGAGGCTTATGAATTTATTGAAGAGATGTCACTGAATAACTATCAGTGGCAAGTCATGAAGACAAAGCCTAATAAAGCAACCGGTGATTTCAACCTCGACGCGGTCACCATGTTATCGAACCAGGTAGAGCTTTTAAATAAAAGGATTGATGTTTTATTTGTCTCTACGCAGGTACATTTGGTGATGCAGTGTAACACAAGTGGAGGAGGAATAAATGATACAGAATGCCTAGCTTACGACCCTAGTATTACGAGTGAGCAAGTAAACTATATGAGTAATAATTCTAAACCTCAGAATAACCCCTATAGTAATACTTACAATGCAGGTTGGAGGAACTATCCCAACTTCTCTTGGGGTGGTCAAGGCAATCAAAGATTACAACCCCTTCCAGGCTTCCAACCACCTTACCAGCAGGAAAAGAAGCAGAACCTTAAGGAGATGCTAACAAAATTCATCTCGGTGTCAGAAACATGTTTCTAAAACACCGAGACAGCGCTTAAAAATCAGCAAGCATCGATTCAAGGTCTTGAGAATCAAATAGGTTAGCTTGCTAAACTGATCTCAAAAAGACCACAAGGTAGCTTGCCGAGCAACACCGAGGCTAACCCAAGAGAGCAGCTTCATGCGATTACCGTTTAATATGAAGAAGGGTTAGATGATCTTAAACCAGAACCAAGGCAAAAAACAGTGGTAAGTCAAAATAAGGTGGATGAAAGCCAGAACACACAAAAATCGGTAAGCAGAGAATGCACACATCGCGTGCCGTACCCTAAAACGACAAAGAAGGACCGTACAGACGAATAATTCGGTAAGTTTATTAACATCTTAATAAAAGTACATATTAATTTACCGTTTATTAAAGCTCTTTCGTAGATGCCCAACTCAATGAAATTTTTAAAAGAGCTCTTGGCTAATAAACGAAAATTAGATGATGTGTCGTATGTGAAATTAAACGCAGTTTGCTCATCCATTCTACAGAATAAGCTACCCAACAAGTTGAAAGATCTAGGGAGTTTTACGATTCCTTGCTTAATTTTTAGTTTAAATGTTAACAAAGCTTTGGCTGATTTAGGGGTGAGCATTAATGTCATGCCCTATAAAATGTTTAAACATCTAGGCCTTGGGAAACCTAAACAAACTAGGATGAGCATTCGATTACCTGATAAAACCATTAGATTTCCTAGGGGTATTATTGAAGATGTACTCGTAAAAATAGATAAATTCATATTCCCAATTGATTTTGTTGTTCTAGACATGGAAGAGGATAGTGATGTCCCTTTAATTTTATGACGCCCCTTTTTAGCAACTGCTAGAACTATCATTGATGTTGGTATAAGTGAACTCACATTCCGTGTAGGAGAAGATACGATCACGCTCCAAGCTCGTGGTTCGGTCAAAACAGCAAGTCATGAAGATAATTCTATAAAACTTGTTAATGAGACTAATCATGTGGTTTAACCTTTTTTGTAGGAAACTCTTCAGAAAAACATAAACGACCCACGTTCTAGTACTAACCATTGAATCATCCATGATGAGCGAAGGTTACAGATCGAGGAACTAGATGAATGATGAACACAGGTTAAGGAGAAACCAAGAATGCACGATGAATCAAGGCAGTGTCATGACAAACTTAAAGGTGAATCGAATCAACTTAAGGTTGGAGACAAAGTACTGTTAGATGAAGCAAACCCTCGTGTTGCCACTTCTGAAACTAATGCAGAAATTCCTTTTACGGTACTCAACGTTTTCTCATAGGGTACAGTCAAGGTAACTCATTCCAAACTCGGTACTTTTAAGGTAAATAGTACTTGTCTAAAACTTTATAAAATTGATAGAAGGGATGAGGAGTTTCAACTCCTCAAACCACCATGACTGTGCAAATATGAGGTGAGTCAAGCTTAGACTATAAATAAGCGCTTCTCGAGAGGTAACCCGAGCACTAACACCACTAAACCCATTTATTTATCTATTTTTTATGTTTTTTATACAGGTACAGTAACCCACACGGCCAGGGCACATGGGCGTGTCCTTGGCCGTGTGGAAACAGGGCTGAAATCACCTAAACCCGACAAAGACACAGCCTAAATAGAGTCCCCACGGGCGTGCGACACGACCATGTGGACCACACGGCCTGGACACACCGGCTTGTACTAAGTCGTGCGAAAACTGGAGCTAAATTTTCAAATTTTAACAAGTCAGAGAGTTACACGGGTAAGGCACACAACCGTGTGTTCAGACACACAGGCGTGTGGGATACCACACGGGTGTGGGAGAAGGGAACAACATAGCACACGGCCATGCGATACAGCCGTGAAGTCGTGTGACAAATTGTCATTAAATTTTTGCGACGCACACGGGCAATAATCAAGCCACACGGGCCTCACACGACCGTGTCCCTTTTTAAAACCTCCAAAACCCTAACCTTTACTTTTGTCTTCTTTCCCAACTCTCCTAATCCTAACCGCCGTAAGTCCATCCCCTTCCATCTCCGACCAACTGCCGGCCACCACACTCCCCTTCCCATTTCTCTCTCTTTTCTTTTCACTTTTCCCTCATCTCATCTTTATCCCTCTTTCCCTTTCTTTTCTCTTTCCCTCTTCTCCCCATTATTCTTTCCCTCCGCCCATGATTCCCTCACCACCACAACCACCTCGTCGCACAGTCGCCGGCCCACACCATCCCAACCAGCCGCCGCCGCCCGTACCTCCGACTACCATCTTCATCGATTTTTTTCACCCCCTCATTTTCTTTAAATTCTATTTATTTGATTTTTTATATATTTTTTGTATTTCTAGTTATTTATTACTTTATTTCTTCATTTCTTTATATACCTATGAATCTTGATTAGTAACTTCATTTCTATTTGACTTAGGCTTACTGCTTTTATGTCTAATTTGATTACTCTATGACAGTTTTGCTATATTTTATCTCAGTTTCTTTTAACAATATCACCTGATTTGTCTTTAAGTTCTAATTTATTTTCAATGTTAAATCTTTTCTTTTCCTCATTGTTTTTATTTTAATCGCACCTTAGTTCAATACTTGGTTTTAACATGCTAAAGTCTTCGTCTCTCTTATTTTTTAGAGTAATTTCAGACTACTTAGATTTGGCCATATAAAACTTTATTTGCCCATTCGAAGATTATTTTAATGGTTAATGCGGTTTTTTTTCTTTTTAGGTATATCATGAAGAACACTCGAGGCAAATCTAAAGTAGCTGTTCCCGCTTCCAAAAAGCGAAAAGGTCCTAGTGCAGCTTTTTTGAGCGCCTCAACCGAAGCTCGTCACCCTCTGCTTCGATTCATGTCTGGCCCACAGGACGACTTGTTTCAGCTTCTTCGAGTACGACCATTAGGGGTGGGTCGTTGTATTGATTGGGCCGTCTTGGAACAGGTATAACTTGCCCTCCTTGTTCGATTCCATCTCGCCACTGCCCCATGGGATCAGTTTTTTACGATTATCGAGCCCATCTATTCAGAATTTACCTTAAAATTTTGCACTACTTTTCATCTTCAGCATGTGATGAATACACATGACGAGGCTGATACTATGACTTTTAGACTTGGTGGACTCGTAAGACATATGAGTGTACCAGAGTTTGGAGCTGCTTTAGGCCTCTACTGGTAGGAGTTTATGGCTTTAGAGGATTTTCTAAATCTTAACCGTCACATACACTACTCGCCCTCCTGCTGTTGGACCGATCTTACAGCGAGTACTGTCCCCTATGATGCAAGTAGCTCAAAGGCGACTTCTCTTTCTCAAGCACTACGCTACATCCATGCAATCTTGGCTCACACCTTGACTGGAAAGAGAGAGAGCACCGACGTCGTTAGTACCACCAATGCTTACTTCTTATGGAGCATGGCGACTGGTAATGTATTTGATTTGGCATTCTTTATCGCCCTTGCTTTCGCCACCAGACAGATCGCCACAAGAAGGGCCTCATCTGCCTTGGCCCCTACGTAACTCGCTTTGCTCGACACTTCGACCTCTTAGACACTCTAGAGATGTCATCGACACTCATATTAGTCGGCCAGATGTCTCCTTAGAGAAATTTCTAGCATGATCCATATGAAGATGATAGAGCGACGCCTTGGATTTGACCCCCCTCAGTACAGACTCGTCCACTGTGATGATTAGGACGATCTAGAGGACATTACTGATGATGTCCCTCTGTAACACCCCTAACCCCGTCTTGTTACTGGAGCAGGATTACAGAGTATTACTGGTCATTACAGTACATTTACATATGAAAACAAGAATAAATGCAATACTATACATCAAAATATAGTTTTAATGAGCCCACATTACTTAATAAGAAAAATTAAAACAAACCAAGGACTCGATCGGAAACTTAGAAAATTTTACTTGAAATTTCAAAATTTCTTCCTTTAATTAGTACCACACGCCCGTGTGGCTAATGTGACATGCCCGTGGAGGGATATCCGTGTGGCTTACACGGTCTGGACACGCCCGTGTCCTTAAGCCATGGAGTTCTCTAACTTGTATCTTACAAAATGACTAATTTCACACGGCCAAGGCACACGCCCGTGTGCTAACCTGTTTGTAACATTTTAGGTGCAGGGGACACACAGCCTAACAACATACCCGTGTGCTAGTCGCGTGTCTCACACGGTCTAGTCACACGCCCGTGTGACAAACCGTGTGGACTCAAAATAAATCTTGTATTTCAAATTTACCAACCCTGCAAATTATAATCAACAAGCAATTTAATATTTCATCATTCAACCAATCCAAAAACATGATAAAATACACTTAATACCCATCAAATTATATTACCATAGTCTAACATATATATATTCAATAACCATGAAACATAACTACTTCAAAATTTATGCTTAAACACCATTCAAATCAATTTTTGAAATAGACTATATCATAACAACACACATTACATCTAATCTATCTATCTTTTAGCATTCTTTACTAATGACACCCATAAACAAGATTACATCAAAATAACCTAGGTACATGCCATTCTCTAAGACAGGAAACTTCACCAAATATCTGAGTTCGGGAGTTGGCTCGGATGCTGAGACTCTAGCTACTTTGTACCTAACCTGCGCAAAAAAACAAACCGTATGCTGAGTATGCACTCAGTGGTATTTCTATAAACCAATACTTAATATGCATTTAAAATTCAGCTATAAATTCCCGAAATACGAACTTTATAAATTACCTTTCAATTATCATTATATCACAGTAAAACTTATCAATAAAATCATATTCAATAAGAACATACAGTAACAATAGTATCTTTCAGTATTCAGTACAGTAGTTTACCCCTATTAACATAACTCGGACCTAGACGGATACATTGATCCAACCCACACACAGGGATAGTATACAGTGTTTCATCGGTCAGAGCCAGAATACATCGTAATGGTAACAGTAATAGTAGCGGTACACAGAGTACCTTATTGGAACAAATCCGGAACAGTAACAGTAACAGTAAGGCATTGAGTACCTCTTCAGAATGAACCTAGAACAGTAACAGTAAAACGACACTTATAGTGTCTCATCGACACAAAGTCGGAATATCCCTGAACACTTCCAATCCTATGGCATGCCAATTATATCCGACTAGCCCGACACTGTTAATAGGGATTTCAGTTCTTTTTAATTTAGACAGTCACATTTCAAATAGTACAGTAAGTTAAAAATACTTACCTCAAATTTTAATTTTTCATACAATTTAAATAATGAATACATTAAACAATTACTAAGCTCGATTTATAGAAATACAAACCGTAATTCTTGAGTCACTCTTCGTCCACTTTCTCTTTTCCTTTCTTTGACGATGTTTCCGGCACTACGTTAGCTACAAGAAATTAAACAATTTAAAAATGATCAATATACTATATCACATTACACATTTCAATTTTCTACACAACTTTTGCTTAAATTCCAATTTAGTCCTTCCACCATAACCATTCTTTCTCTTTAAAACCAATCTCATATTTCATTCTAATCCATCTTTTACAAGTCTTAACACTTAACTTCCTCCATAAAACAATAATTCTACAATCTATACAATTTAATCCCTACTATAACAAAACTTATATCTCTCTCTACAATTCAATCCTTCTCCCACTTCTAGCTTGAATTTCTATCACTTAAACTAATAATTCTTCCATTTATTCAACTTAATCAACATCTAAAAATTTAATAACTTTCTAAATTTCAACATAACTCAAATAATATTTCTTCCTAGGATTCCATAGACACCAAAATTACAAGAAAAGAGATTAAATTAACTTACTACTTAAAGCTTGAACCTTAAAACCCTATTTTTCCTTTCTTTTTATTTCCTTTTTTCTTTCTTTCTTTCCCTGTTCTATTTCATTTTCATTCATTCTTTTATTTATTTATTTTTATTTACTTTAATTATTATATTATATTATTATAATATATTTAATAATAATTATTATTTACCTACATAATAAGTAAATACATATAAATATTTACATATGTGCAAACATGTATATTACACATGTACTATATTTTTACCATACACTTGTTTCTTTTTGGTTTATTTATTAATTTAATCCCTTGACTTTTCTATAGTTTATAATTAACTTTCACACTTTATTCAATTTAATCCTTATACCTAATTATCCTTAATTCAAACTAATTCACTTAATTAAAATCTAATTAACCACTCACTTAATTTCATAAATATTTCTAATAAATATTTACGAATCTAATTTTTAGAATCGAAGACCTAAAAACTCACTTTTTCGATGACCTTAAAATTTGGGTCATTACATCCTCCCCCTCATGAGGATCCACACCCGCCGCCACCACCGAGTCTCCGACGTCCTGTTGCCACCATGATCGATATATCCGAGCAACTCACTCATTTCGAGCAATACTGCTTTGTGAGGTTCGACAGCATTGAGGCAACTCTGCTGCAGATCTGCCAGCACTTTCACATCTCGCCTCCACCACCACCACCTCGTGACGCTGACGCACCCAATGATGAGGACCTTTGAGTCCATTTATTTTATTACTACTTTTATTTTTAATTTTAATTTTAATTCTTTTTTATTTATTTTTGAAGACTTATGTTTTGAACTATGTTTATTTTTATGGTTTTTCTCAAGTAATCCCTTAATTCTCTTCCACAATTGTGTTTATTTTTTTATTAGCAACTCAGAATCATAGCTTTTATTAGCCTTATCTACAACTCTAGCTTTCACTATTCCAAGGATTTCATCAAAAAATTTAGGGAGTTTCACTTCTCTCCCTCTCTTTTGATTTTATGCTTATATTATTATTATCTATCTTCGTACATTGAGGACAATGTATATCTTAAGTATGGGGAGGTTATTTATATGATTATCAGAAAATCCCTGAATTTTTATCTCGTCTCAAATAATTTTCTCATACTATTATTAGAGTGAATTCTGATTGATTTATAATTTTTATTAATATGTTTTGAATTTAATTATAGGGAATTATGCATTGATTGTTTAAACTTTAAAGGCATTAGAGAATCAAGCATGATAAGTTAACTTTTGAGAATTAAAATAGCTAAGTTGTTTCCCTGAATTAAGGTATTATATTGAAGTTTTGAATTTACAGGATTGACATCAAATACCCATAATTTTCGTGAGATTTTGAGCCTTTTAGAGCATATGTCTTTCTTGCTCACTGATTTTATTAGTTATGAGTGTGTCATCATTGATTTGTTATTCTAGAACTTGCTTCGATTATGCATGTCAAGACCACACATTTGATTTGATATAATGAGATGATAAAGGCACTTAGGTTTTAACCCATGTACCCCATAAAAAGCTTACCCACATAATTGACCCTTAGTGAACCTCTTTGAGCCTTAACCATTGTTTTTTGATTTTCCCCCCTAATGTTAACCCACAACTTAACCCCTTTTTGATTCGTTAAGAATTTTTCCCTTTTTATTGACTCCCTTTTTTTTATTGATATTTGATTTGATTAGTTACCTAACTATGTTTGTTCATTTCAGTGGCTGAATTATTCCTCATTATGTACTTCCCATTATTATACTTGTTCTTATTCTTAAAGAAGAAGAAGAAGAAGAAGAAGAAGAAGAAGAAGAAGAAGAAGAAGAAGAAGAAGAAAAAGTATATTTATATTCATATAATTACATATTGTTATAAAAAGCTTGGATAAGTTGAAATTATTATTTCGAGAAAAAGAAAGCTCATTTCATTAGTTTTGGATAGTCTTAATTCTGGCAATTGTTTGTAATTCAGTAATTGCTTTTCTTTAAGTTTGGTAATTTATTAAATTAATCTCGATTCTAACCTTCTTTTTCAGCCTTTATCCACACCTTTAACCCAAGCCCCATTACAACCCTGTTAAAGACCTTTTAATTTGTGTATCATCTCATTTATAGTGGTGGAGATTTGATTTTCATGCAAGCCTATGGTAATAACTTTTCATGTTTGACTATTGAGTGCTTAATTATTGAACCTTAAACACTTCGAGTGATTTGAGTGAATCTTTAGTGAGGATGTAAACTCTTGTCAATTTGGAATTAAAGGTGATTACTTAGATAAAGGGGGATACCTATGATTTTATGATTAAAATGCTCAACTTGGATTGTTTGAAACTTTGATATTATTTTAGTTGAATGCTCAATATGTGATTATCTGTGGATTACTTCGAAACATTATTGATGAGAATTATAAGTTGAGAAAAAATTATTTTAATTGTGAGTTGAGGATTTTGCTTGAGGACAAGCAAATACTTAAGTCTAGAGATATTTGATAAACCATAATATATATACATATTTTTATCCCATGCTTGGCATATTTTTGGATGATTTATCATAAGATTTAGTGAATTTGATGCTCCTAATCCTTTAAATTCATGTTTTATACTTAGGTGAGCATAGGAAGGTGAAAAGAGCAAGAAACGGGCCGAAAATGGACAAAATAGACTTATATCAGTATTTCACACGGCTAGGCACTTCCGTACGTAAACCACACGCTTGTGTGAGGCACATAGGCTGGCCACACGCCCATGTGTCATGGCCATGCCAGCATTAAATCAAGTCAAAATTACACACGACTTGAACACCTTCACACGGGCGTCGCACATGGTCGTGTCCCTGTTAGACCCAAGTCTAGTTCTATTCGGAAAAGGCTAATTTTGAGGGTTTTGAAGCATTCTAAAGCCTATATAAATACACTAGAAGAGGATTAAAGGGGATACACAGAGTAGAAGGCAGAAAATACTTAAGGATAACCATCGGAATCAGCTCGGAAGCAGGATCTACTTCAAGACTAAAGATTTTCATTCAATTTCCTTAGAAGTTCTTTAGGTTTCTTTATGTTTTGTTGTTTTCCCAATTTTGAGATGTTTTCCATTATTACGAACTAAACTCCCTAAATACCTAAGGGAGATGAAACCTAAGATGAATCTTATTACTATTTGAATTATATGATAAATACTTGTTTTTATTCTTAATTGTGAGTTTTATCCCTTGTTTTAATATTCCAGGATATTAATTCAGGTTTTTGATGTGCTTATTCAGTGGAGCAAGAGTCCCTGTTTAAGAGTAGATCATTCATAATTAAGCGGAGTTGCATGCAATCCTAAAGATAGGACGACATAAATCTACCGGATTAGAGTCAAATCTAATAAGGGAATCCATAGATCGAGTTAATGCGACAATAGGGGTTTTAATTAGAAAGAGATTTAGATTAATCAACCTAGAGTCAGTTGTTTTTAGTCTCGAAAGAGTTATTAACATAAATCAGAGATTTCTACGGATTAAGGTAAGTGAATAAATCATCTAATTCAGAAGTGATAAGTGAAGTCTAGGTGGATTCTTCCTTGGGTGTTGTCTTCTCCATCAGTTTTCTAAACAATATTTTTCAACTTTTATCTCTGTCGTAATCTTAGTTAATTAGATAATTAGTCTTAGTTTAAACATTCATTTAATTGTTAGGCTAGATAATAAAAAGATAGTAATTACTAGTACTTTTAGTCCTCGTGGATACGATATTTTCGGTCTCACTATAACTATACTACTGTTCGATAGGTGCGCTTACCTTAGTCGAATTTTTAGTTAGTTTCACGACCATCACATAGTTTGTCAGTAATTTCATCATGTACTTGCTTCCAAATTGGAGCCACAAACCAGATGCAACGGTCTCTTCGGCTACCTCTCGTAATACTTCATCGCTCATCGCTTAGGCATAATAGAATATCATTGTGTGCTTTCTTCAATATCTCGTCTTTTTGCTCTTTCGAAAGCGTGTTTGATAATTGTCTCTACCAAACAACATCTTAAGCAATCCTTGTTGAACCAATATTGCCTGCATCTTGATGTACGATAATAAGAAACTATTTTTACTAGTGAATTTCTCGACTTCGTATTCAGTCAATAATACACCTACAACGATATCAATATTTTAAGTAACAACAGAAATAACAAAAAAAGATTACGAGCATAACCACTTTGCAAAGACTACAAAAGCAGTTGAAAAGGAGCTTCGATATCAGTTTGTTTGGAATGTATTAGACTAAGTATGTCAATACAACCATAACTTAATTTATTGAGAATAAATAGGACATACCACAAGAAATAACGTGCAAGAAATAAATAAATAAATTAAGAGACAAAAATATTTTTAGTGATTTATCTTTAAAGTCTACTTCTATAAACAAAAACGAAAAAAAATTTCATTATAATAAAAAGGTGAAAATTACAAGTGTTTTAAGACTCAAAAACATAATTCAAAAAACTAGTGGCATCTGAAAAATACTTAAAAACTATTAAACCATTGATGTCAAATTAACCACCACAAACAAATTCACTCTGAAAAGTGGTATGTCTCATGGCTTTAAGCAATTTACTTTGACAATTTGTAAAAGAACAATAATTCTCTCTGTAGTAAAAGAAATTGGTGCATAAATTAGCCACCATTTTTGACATTGAAGATTCATGGCTTGTCCGGTGCATTAAATGGGTGCAATCAACTGTTGATTTCAGCTCGGGAGTTGAAGTTAGGAAACCTAATAATCAAGGGTCTAATTTTAAATTTTATTTTTCTATTTTACAAAAAAAAAAAAAAAACCAAGCTGTTTAATAATTTATATCTGCAATAAGTTAACAAAAATCAATAATTCAAGTTTGTGTTTGTTAATAATGGACTAACTTTTCAACTTTTATAGAATATCAATAAATTTAAATGATGAGATTATCTTTTTCAATTTTAATAAAGTTAAACAAAAGATTGGTAACAGAAATAAAGAAATTTATGGAAGAAACCAGCCAACATCGATATTCTCAGCAATCTAAACAACATTGTCTTCATTGATCTGTCTCTTTTGCTCAACATCAAGAATTAACGTAATCAAGATGTAACATTTGAGTGCTTGTATTGGATTATTTGTCGCTTTCTTGGCTCAACCTTTACATAATTTTCTTTTTCCCCTTTCCCCAAGTTTGTGCACCAAAATTATGCAACCTTATTCTAATTCCAAATCCTCCCCAACTTTGCATTTCCCAGTTGATTTTACAAATATCTAATTCTCAATTAAACTAAACTATTCTTTAAATTACTTGTTAGTTTATGTTTTGGTCATTAATTTTAAAAAAGTTACAAAATAATTATTAAAATATTTGAAAGTTTTCATTTAAGTGACCAAGCTCTTAAAATTGTTATTGTATGAATTTCTTCATTCGCATCATCTGCACTAATCGAAAGCTCTTTTTCCCCTTTCTCTTCTACAATTCAAATATTTTTTATAAAACAACTTTGAATGTCACAAATTTCTTTCTTCTCTAATATTAGAAATTGACAGCCAAGTAAATTTGAATCTAAAGTATGTTCTTTTATTCATTGATAGTTACTAATTCATCATATCGATTGTTGAATAGTTGTTTAGAGTTTGTTAGTCAAAATTTAAAAAAAAAAAAACTTTAACAGCTTAGTGACTTAAATAAAAACTCTTAGATAATTTAATAATATTTTATAACTTTTTTGAATATGAATTATGAAAATCTAAATTTATTTACTTTTACTTTGGATGTAATCCTCGCTGCTGTTTTGTTTTAATTATCATCCTCACATTCTTTTCCACAAGAAGTTTGAAAGTTCATATTTGTGCAGGGGGGTGGGACCCATCTTGCAGATATCTAATAGTAATAACAAAGACGAGCCAAGCTTCTGCATTTTTTCCTGGAAAGATGACATGATATTATTGCTTCACATTAATAAATCAAGAAAAATTCCACGAATGCATTGATTACCGTGGACAATACGATGATGACTAGCAAGTACCTCCAATAATTCGAAGGAAAACAGATTTGCACACCTAGAGAAGGTTTCAGTGGTTATTATTATTATTATTCCACATTACTGACTACAAACTATCGTAGATACAGTTAATATGATGATGACTAGACGAACTCACTTTCATCAAACTGAAAATCGTCTTCGAACTCTACAGGCTTAATTACAAGGTCCAATTCCAAATTCTGGGAAGTGATTTCAGTGCTTGTATACACGTTAGAGACCACATCCCCGTATTCAGCACCTATTATGTCTTTCCACATCACAACAGAATCCATGTCTGTAAGACCACTTGTTGTTGGTGTTTCTTCTTTGGTTTCCTGCTTTAGAGGTGGAGTGATTTCGTGCAGCTTTTTGGTTGGGATTTTGGGGTTGCTGCTGCCATAACTGAACTTGTTGTAAGATTCCCGAGGTTCAGAATCTATGATGATTTGGGGAGCCTTGAATGAGTCTGGTCTGCAGGTATGGGTTCCAATGTAAGTAGTCTGAAACATTTGGGAGCCATCATCTTCCAGTCTTTGGACTTGTTTAGTGGCCCTGCAACCTTGATCGTACTTGTGAGTGCACCTAAAATAGCTCCTGTTCATGATAATTGAAGCACTTAAGCACTTGCCATATAGTGGCTTTAAGATTTTTTTTTTTGGGATAAATTGCAAAATGAATAATATACCTTGGGTGCTTAGAATTAAGGATCTGCTTTTGTCCATATTTCCTCCATGCATGACCATCTTCCACGGTTGAAGAAACTACTGTCCATGCATGTTCATCTCTCCTGCAAGCAAGAACATCCCATTAACATCAGAATCTATGTATGAACATCCAATTAACATGTTGTGTGTGTGTGTTTTAGTTACCTTCTCTTGTAACATCCTCTCTTTTCCTTAGAAGCAAGTTTCTTCCTGCTGTTAGTGGAATCTTCAGACCTGCCATTGCAACAAGGGGAATCATCGTAGGAAGTTGCCTGATTCTGAGAATCCTCAGCAGATTCAACAGGAGTCAGCAAAGAAAGTGCGTGGTCGAAAGATGCGAAGATCTTGTGCACAAGTTCCTCAGCGGAGAGACGCCCATTTTTTTCACACCAATTGTGAAGAAGAATCTGAAGCTGTTTAGCACATTCTTGACCATTAACAATTTCTCCTATCACCCTTTCCTTATTGCTTGTCGGTACTCCAGGCCAAGCTGACACCCTTCCCATAATTATTATTATTTAGAAAAATCTAAAAAACCCAAAATTTAGGTAGACACCTCTGCTTTGCTTACTCTTATAAATATAGGTGAACAGGAGAAGAAGAGATAAGATTTAAAGAGAAAAGAAAAGTAGATGGAGGAAGGGGAGAAGCAAATGAAAGGAAATTGTAAGGAAGGTGGGATGGAGTAGTAAGGGTAATATAGAAAATTCAAACCCTTTCACATTGATGATGACAAAAGCGAGCTGACGTCTCTTCTGTATAGATTGGAAGCTTGGAAATATCATTTGATAATTAGATAAATATGGCATGCACTCAACCAGAAATACTCAAACATTGTGGAAATTTTAACCCAAAAAAAAAAAAAAAAAAAAACAAAAAACACGTGGAAAGCTTAACTTAAAATTTTTTTTTGTTTGAATTCATTCCAAAACGTACCTCTCAACGTTTTTTCCTTTAAATTTCCCTGGACATCATAATTCTACTTTTCCATATATTTAAACCTCTTGGAAATTTATTTTGTATTTTGAATTTCAATTCATAAAATCATGAAAATCATTTAAAGTTACATTAAAATAATATAAAAATTAAATTCATTCTGAAGTGTTGGATTCAATATTCAACATTTTTATTTGTTTATTAGATATTCCACACATGTAATGGTGATTATTTTATTTTAAAAATATTATATAATTTAATTAAGTGAAAGTTGTTTAACAAAATTGTTGATTCGAATTTAATTATTAAACTAAAAGAATAAATGAGTTAAATTTCAAATCTGCAAGGAGTACAAAACTTCAGAGCATAACTACACCTAAAATATATTATATCTCCATCCTTAGGTGTTGAGATTGAAGAGAAGATAAAAATAGGGTTGGAAAATTATTTGCAATGAAATCTTATAATTAGGAAGATGATTTTTGTATTGAAAATTAAGGAATGTTACTATTTTAGAGAAAAGATTATATAAAATTGGAATACTATATCATTTGTATTATTTTTTAATAATTTATTGTAATTTTAATATTTTCATCCTAAATTTCAACATATCATGTTGAATTTAATTTTTTAGGATGAAAATGTTGAAATGATATTAAATTATTAGAAAGAGATATAAATGACATGATATCCCAGTCTCATACAGTTATTTCTCTACTATCTAGGTACTAAATGAGATTGGTGAGATTCGGACTCAAATGTTAATAAATACTCAACTAATTTAATATTATTTAGTTAAAAATTGGGGGGGGGGGGGGCCGGGGGGCGGGGGGGAAGATAAGAGAACAAATTAAGGTTATGGCTAGCCACACAAATTCAAATGATAAAATGGTGAATTATGGATGATATTTGGAATTTATTGGAGTGTACAAGTCAACGGACTCCGGAGCCAGCTTCCAAGAGTTTTCCTTTCCTTTATTTTCTTTGTTTCTAGAACTAGGAATTATGGATGATACTTCTGTCTCATATTATAATATTTAAATTCAATATGAGAATATAAAATTTCCAATATGTCAAAAAACATATAGTACAGTCCCTTAGTCTAATCCGGATAGCATATGTGAAGTTGAAAAAGAGAACTGCAATTTACGAGCCAAAAACTAATTTGAAAGCAATAACCTGAGATGTTGAATAACATGATGAAAGGATATATAGGTTAATGGCAGCTTCAAGATCCTGGAACAATATTGATCAAAGTAGTTTGAAAGATCAATCTTTGTCCAAACAGGGAGGGGATAATACATTTGTGTTTCTGGGTTCATCTCTTGGGCTGATACAAATAATATAATTATGAATTTCAGTATTTGGACTGATTCTTACATTGCTGTTGTTTGTGGCTGTAGGAGTTACTTGGGTCCATTCTATACAAACAAAGTGTTGTTCAAATAAAAGGGGAGACACTCCTAGTCCTAACCCAATGAAGGCCCTCACCTCTCATCCTAAAAATATTTGTATTATTTTTTGTTAGGTGAATGTATCTGAAATGTCCCTAATCTTATCAAATTAGTTCCCTAATTATTAAATGGATCAATTTAGTTCATGTATAATTAAAAAGAATCAAATAAGCCTAAATTCAAATAGAGTTACCATTTACCGTTTAGCAGAGTTAATATTTTTAAAGTTTTTATGGTTCTATAAATAAATTTTTTTATTATTTGGAATTGAACTGCAATTGAAAAAATAATTAAATATTTTTAAACTATTTTTTATATAGTAAATGTTATCTATGCTACAATTTGGAATTATTTTATTCCTTTTAATAGTATAGAGGCTAAATTTATCTACTTAATAGTAGATATATTAATTTGATCTAGTTCCTATAATACAGAGACCTTCTAGATACTTTAACCATTTTTGTTGTTAGGCTTTCTGTTCTCAGTAGCCTTTTTGGGTATAACTCTAGAAAATAGAGTTATCTTCATTAGTAATTCATACAGATTTTGAGTATTTAATAACAAATTTTGGAGTTTTTTGTTATAAATTTGTCCTATTGAATGATACTAAGATAAATTTGTTAAATTGATCATTTTATATACTAAATCACATGATTTTTATAGTTTTTAAGATCGATGCACTGAAGGAAAATAAAATCTTGAAGCTCACCTTTTGATGCTCAATACTATAGCATTTCTACAGCATAAGCCATGCAACATAAGGCTGATTTATGGTCAGCTTTGGATGCCCAATTAAAGGATTATTGGACTTTGGAAATTCACTTGACCCAAATTAGGTCAGCAAAATGGACAACTTGCTAAAGTGATAGGACCCCAAACCATCCATTAAGGAGGAGAATGCCCAACCGTCCATAAAGATGCTCAAATCAGTCACCCAAGACTTGGTAAAACATTGAAAATCAACCACAAACTTCATGTGACCATCTAACTCCCCTCCTCTTTTCAAGCTTTTTCTCCCATGAATCAAGTATGAATTTCAAAGCCATCCACTCACTTTTCTTAAAGCAAGGATTGGCCATATGAGGAGATTTTCAAGGCTCTCATTTGCTAATATTAGCCAGCCTCTACAAGTATAAATAGCTTATTGCTATTCACTCATTTCACTAATCCCTCACTCACAATCTCTTCTCTCATTTTTCATCTTTTCACTTTCCATTTGAGAGAGCAACACAAGAGTTTGAGAGGAGCATTTCAGAAGTTCTTTTGAGCAGTAAAATTTGACATTTTTGAAGGCAATTGTGCGAAGGAGCAAAGCAGAAGAAGGAAGGAGGAAAAGGAACACAAGCTGAGTTACAGAAACACACCGGATTCGTCTTCTAGTTTCTTTTCCTTTTTTAACTTTTATTTTTGTTTTGAATTGATGAATACGATTGCTAAATATTTTTCTACTTTTAATTTAATTAAAATAACTTAATTCTATAGTTGTTAGATTGATTGCATTCTTTTAGCTTAGATTGTTAAAATTTTGTTGTGCATTTTGCTTATGCATTTAAATAAAATCATGAACATGCTATTCATGCATTATAAATGTAGGGAAGCAATAAAAGTAATTATTTAATCAAATCAAAATTGTAATTAATTGACACAATATCTAAATAGTGCATGTTTAAACTTTTTATGATACATTAGGTCAAATTAGTAATAATATCGATCCACGTTTAAGGTTTATGTAACACTCCTCACCCGATCCAATCGTCGGATCCAACCTACAGGATACCACATTCGTTGTCGAAGCAACTACAGTCAATTATACATTAAATGTTACACAATCCAATATGAGCCTTAATCGAGCTTACGAAAGCTTAAAACCATCCTAGGGTCGAACTTGGACTAAACTGAAAATTTTCAAAATGTATCAAGTGGGTACTGCGATATCCCTAGCTCGATATCATGATATTGAAAACAGTAGTTAAACTCCAAAATAAGCCAGATGGGTATTGTGATATTCAGGGTTTGGTATCATGATATCAAAGGTAGTAACCAAACTTCCAACCTTAAGATCAAATTGCAAAGTTTTCAAAATATAACAAGTGGGTATCGTGATGTTTAGAGTGCGGTATCGCGATACCAAAAACAATCCACTAAGTCCCATTTTTTAACATAAACACAACTTTGGTATCTATTTTAAGTTTCCACCAAAATCTATCATTTTGTGCATAAGTGACCAATTTCATCAGCACAAAAACATCACAAATTCATACTAAAACAAATGTAAATAACCAAATTCAGTCTCGTATCAATTTATATCTCTCATTTAATCAATAGACATATCATTTCAATACCATAACATAGAATCCAAACCATTTTGTGCATAAGTGGCAAATAACCTTGCCAAATAATGCAATAGATAAGTTTCAAAACTATACCAATTTTCAAGCTTAACAAATACATAATACTTACGTACATGCCACAAAACCGAACTTTAAAACAAGCAAAAAACTACCAATACAAAAACGAGATAATGTGAGCTTCCGAGTAATCCACTTGACACGTTATGTGAAGTGGCAATCTACAAGGAAAGGGAAATGTCAGGGGTAAGCATATTAAATGCTTCGTAAGTTCATAGACATTAAATCAAAAACTTACCTCGACAAACAATGAAATATAATAAGCTACCAAAATGTCGGCATAGTTTGGCTAAACATAACATATCACAAAAATCAATAAGGTTAGTATAAAACTAACATCAAACCATGTATAACACATGTATTTATCGTGTCATTCATGTAACTATAGGTAACAAGTTTAAAATCTCAATCCAATCAAGAGTAATGTAATCACATATATTCTATAGAATTTACTTTCACAACATTCAATAATTTATCATTTGAATACTGAATTCATTCCATGTCATTTCAATTTCTCATTTCATATAATCTACATCGCTCAATGAAACCTAGTAAATGGACTCAGATACACAGGTACTAAACCAGATTAGTTCCTCGTCCGAGCTAAATATATATTTGTGTCAGGTTACCAGTCCAGGATAAACTTTATAACGACACATTTAATTTCTTATACAACCTGAAACTTGTCCGGGCTAAACCTTTAAAACGACATAGGTTACCAGTCTAAGCTAAACTCGTGTTACATGTATCTTCGAATCCGCAACATATGCTGGATTTCGAACCACTTGTAATCAATCTGTATGCGTGTGCACAATAATCTATTGACATGTCAATTGCATCCTGACCTTTACTAAGTTCACCCGGGCATTTTTAACACATGTTTACATCCCTTTACAATTTAGTCCAAATCTCATATTTATACCATTTCACAACTAAACACATATATAACAACAAATAAAATACACAACCACTTAAACACGATTATACCATATGAACTTACCTGAAAAAAATAACAAATGAGATTAACTTCAAGAACTACTCAACAATTTTGGCTTTTCCCCAATTATTCCCAATTTGATCAAATTCCCGATCTATACAATGATTCAATTCAATTTATCAATACCAAAAATTTTAATATCACCCCATAATATGTATGAACTAGTTTAATTTTATTTTCTGAATACCCCTAATTATTTTTATTCAATTTAGCCCTTAAAATCGAAATAGCAATATCTTTCAATTTTGAGCTTCAATTTCGAAACGAGTCTCAATCACATCCTTCTATGACCCTCTATTATTTATTATTACTAAAATTTTACATCAATTTTGAAATTTATACACTTTAGTCCTTATGTTCAAAAACTAACAATTAAACATTACAAATTAGTCCTTTTCACATCTAAGCTTAAAATTTATCAATTTAACATCGATTTCTTCAACAAATTATCAATGGAAACTTCCAAAAACTTTAAAATTGTTGCAATTTGGTACATGGGTTAGCTAAATCAAGCTCATACAACCTCAAAAACATAAAAATTATAAGAAAATGACTAGATTGAACTTACCAAATCAAGGGTAGAATGTGTTGAAGCTTTGAAAATGGCTTCCTAGGTTTTCTTTGGTGGTTTCGGTGGAGAAGAAAGAAAAACAAAAGATTGATAACTTTTAATTTTTTTATTTATACTTAAATTAACTTAATAAATCAAGATTTATTTAATTAAATTTTAATTAATTAAGGCCTAATTACAAATTAACCAAATTTACTAGGTTTTAAAGTCACCCACCACCGTTTGGTGACATTAAAATGGTCTATTTACCACTTTGGTCCTTTAGCTATTTAAAAATCTATAGCGATTAAACTTTTACAATTTAGGCATTATACCTCAATTAATTAGCAATTCAAAAAAAAAAAAATACTAGACCATACTTTAATATATTTTATATTAGTCTCGTAAATATTAAATATTAGTATTTACGGACTTAGATTATGGAAATGAAGTTCTAAAACCGTTGTTTTCGACACTACTAGAAATTAGGTTATTACAATTTAAATTTACATATCATTATGTAAAAATGTACATTATAATATCGTTGTATGATAGGGTTATATGTCATTAATAATCCACCCTAATTATACAAAATTAATTGTATTTATTATAATCTACCATAAAGTTGGTTACACATTTAGGGTTTAAACTTATGTATCAATTATCATTAATATAAAAAATTACATTATAATAACATAATTGTATTTAGCCTTACTAATCATTAATATTCTACCTTAATTATATAATGTTAATTGTATGTATTATAACCTAACAATTAATTACACATTTCAGGTTTAAGTTACATATCATTAATAAAAGAATGCATATTATAATATAAAAAAATTATAATATTCATAATTTGCACGCCCATATATAACAATTGATATATTATATGCCTTAAATGTGTATGTATATTGTTTTTATAATATAATATGTACTACATTATGAAATAAATTCATGCTATAATATTTATTTTAGTTTTATAAATATTAATTAAATTTTATTTAAAGTAGTTTAACTAATTAAGTTGATCAAATAGTAAATGAGATAATGACAAATTTAAAGATTTCAATGACCTCGTCTCAATGTTCAATTAGATTTACTAATTAAAAAAAAGATTTAAGAGATGTTACATGATATTTAAGAGAAGATATTAAATAATATATTTTTTCCACACAAAAAAAATATAAATATATTTAAAATAATTACTTTATTTAATGCGTTGTTGGTGCATAAGTTCCCTATGCTATGAATGAATAATAACATTACACCTCATCATTAAATAAAATAAAAAATAATAGAGGACTTATAAATAAATACTAATAATTTTATTTAAACATAATTAATTATAAATAAATGCTGAAACTTTAAATCCAAATCTCAAAACCCTGGACCTTAAACCCTTAAATCTAAGATCCTAAAGACAAGAGTTATTAATATTGATTTATAATTAATTATTGTTTAATTATATTTGAATAAAATTATTTTATTTGTAAGTCCTTCATTTTATTTGTTTTATTTAATGATGAGGTGTCATATTTTTATTCACTAATAATGAATGAGACTTATGCACCGATGGTGCATCAAATATTATTTATTACTTTAATTTTCAATTATTATATTTAATTCTATTATTAATTATTATATTTATTTTTGAAAAATATTTTTATTATGTTTTTTATACATATTTATTAATTTTTGTAAATTATAATTAAAGTTTAAGAAAATTATTGATGGTTTAAAACATGATTTTATATAAAAAACGTTTTATTCGATCCTTTTGAGATTTGGATTATTAGTAGATTTGAATAATGGATATCTAAGGGACCTATTTGAATTCACAAAATTTAGATCAGATATCCAAATTTGTGATCCAAATTGTCCTCCTAAGTCTAGTTATAGAATGGAAAGTAGGAATCAATGCGTGTGCATGCCATGGTTGAAACAAGACAAGATGATGATAATTATTTGTAATTACAAGTGTGTTGTATTTGGGCAAGCACTATAACCACACTAAATTGAGTGCAATTGGAGTACCTTAATTACACTTTTCAATTCTTGTAAGGGATGACAATTGGGATTGACAGCCTCCTTAAACCTTTTATTTTTTTCCTCAAAATTTGATACCTAATTTGCTTGAATTAGTTGAGTTTAATTGTACTGTACCCACTAAGAGTTTAGACCTAGTTTTCTTTGAAGCCTTTATTATCCTAACAATAATCTCTACTCTATCCTCCTTATATAGGTAAACATTTGGTGCCGTCTATGAGACTTGTTCGAGACCATATATCACACCATTGTAGCTAACTCATTCACACTTAATGCCAAATCTAGTCCTCTTAAATTTGACAATGTAAATCCCATGGTTATACCTTGTACAAGATAACGACCCTCGATGACTACATTGTTGTTGAGCAAAATGACTGGTGCCACACTTTTAGATTGATCTCGTAAGATCAAGCTTTGAAAACCCCTACAGACCTAAATCAAAGTACACCTCCAGTCAACTTTGCCTTTGAACCAGCCCTGACCTTGAAAGATCTTGACCATTGAGAGCACGCTTAACCAAAAACTCATCTAACCAACGAAGTACAGCCACTTGCACTTAGTCAACATGATCTTGAGCACACAACGGATATAAGCAAGTCACTCGGTCCTTAGGAGAAATAACTCATATTTGTCTTTCTTCGAGACAACAACAACATTTTCGCCTAATTCGCCGCAAGCATGCCAGGAATAGACATTAATTGTCCACTAACTCAACATAAACCCCAAAACAACATTGGTTGGACAAAAGAAGCTCAAGTTTAGACCCGAAAGGATCTCAACCATTAGGGAAGAGATAAACAAACTGCTAGCTTGTTGATCTTGTTGGTGGTGGTTTTGGTTCTTGCAAACTTACTCCTTGTGGCCTAAGTTTGTTTTTATAGAAATGCATCGTATATTTGGTCTATACCAGCAATATTTTTCTAGATGTGCAGTTTTCTTGCAGTGTGAACATGGTTAATATTTATCTTTCTTCCACTGTTTCCAAAATTATTCTTTCTTCTACCTCTTATTTTTTATTATTGCCCTCAGACTGCATTTTCCCTTTCCTTTTGACTGCAAATGCACTTTATGTTGAATCCTCTAATAGCCCCTTTTACTCTTGAATCTGAAGTGTATTTCTTAATTCTGCCAAATAAATCTTAGTAAAGTCTTTGGAGTATTCAAGAGAAGAGATTTTAATTCAAACTTTCAAGTAAAGTTTTATACTCTTTCATCTACAAGACTCATATTCTCTTTTGAAGTTGAGTACTTAAATTTATTTGGTCTTGAAGATGAAAGACATGATTCTAATAAAAAATTCATTTAAAATGGATAACTCAATAAGCATTTGGCTTTGTATCTATATATCTTTTCTTCACCATGATTATTTAATTGGTTCATAGGTGGATAAGTTGAAAGATGAGCAATTCCGTCTTATTTTCAATTCACATTCTAAATATTAATAGCACTCGTATATGTCTTTATCTTGACAACCCATATATTTGATAATTTTCACTTGAAAAGACAAGAGGCTGATGTAAATAACAATTATTTAATGTCATTTGGTATTGGCAAATGCTAGCTATCTTCTAACATAACTCTAAAAGATTTTTAGACCTTTTAAGATCAAATTATTGAGAGAGAGAAAACGATGATAAAAATTTAGAGATAAACTTGAAGAAAAGAGAGGACGTAAAATCATACTTAGTAGTTTATTACTTAGAAGGATTAACAAAGGATTTTACACATTTATAACTGAAAACCTTGTCGAAATCTTGTCATATCATATCATAATCATAATTCTTATGAAATGATATTCATCCATACTATAATTTTTATTTCAAATCTTTGTTGTGATTATCCTAAATTTACTCAATTTTTTTTAAATAGGACTAATGTAAAAATCTAATAAAATACAAAAAAAAAAAACTAACAATAATTACTATAATGTATTATCTAGTAAAATAGTATTATGTACTCAACACTAAATTTAAGTATTCATCAAATCTAACTCATAGATAGATAGGCATAAAAGTGTAAAATCCAATACATATGGCTATTTGGACGATATTTTCCTACCCTTAACGATCAATCCAATAGGGCATTAGTATACATTAAAAAAAAAAATGGGCATTGGTATTGATTCCAATGCTGAGTAGGATTGTGGCAGAATTTATGTAGCTCCGCTGTTAGAATTTGTCTTCCATTTCTACTTTGTAGTGATCGCATCACTATTACAATTTGCCTTTCGTTTATATTTTGTCGTCATTTCTTGATTTTAGACTCTTCATGGTATGTTTATATAAAGAATTAGATTGTAATTTTTTATTTAAAAAATATATAAATTAATCATTATATATTAAATAAAAAAATAAATTATTTTTTTATTAAAAATCTCATCTATTTCTACTGTTAAAAAAAATTAAGACATTGATATTAATTTCAATGTTGTGTAAGATTGTGGCAGAATCGAGGTAGCTCCACTATTAGAATTTGCCTTCCATTTGTACTTTGTTGTCATCGCTTGTTTTTAGGCTCTCTAATAGTAAAACTATCATGGAGGACTTTGTATTAGGAGTTACATTATATTTATCTTTTTTTATTTGAAAAATAGATAAATTAATCCCTATACATTAGATCAAAAAGAAAAATAGTTCTTCTTTTAAAAATTCCATCCATTTATGTTGTTAAAATTGGTCCATGTACGTCAACATGAGGTACATGTGACACGTCACATGTCACTGTCTAGTTATTTCGTCAACCAAGCTAATTTTTAATATTACAAATAGATGAAATTTTTAATAAAAATGACTAACTTACTATTTAATCTAGTGTATAAGAAATAATTTACCTATTTTTTGAATGGACACAAAATATAATCCATCTCCTAATACAATAAACTCAATGGTACTTCTACTGCTCTCCAATATTAGACTTAGCTGCCTTTGGATCCAACGTACCTATGGTGCGTTGAAATCTTGAGAACCTTTTGGCTTTATTTTTTTTTTTTTGACCTCACCACAACTTCAGTTGAAAGCTGTTTGGAAGATTTCCGGTAGAAAAAAGGTGCCACACTGATTACAAATTTCCAACTACTGAGTTTAGGGTCTGGTGAATCACTGGACCACCAGTGAAATGGGTAAACACATTTTTACTCTTTTTCGCATTTTTCAAAATATAGTTTTATTATACTATTTTTAGTATAAACATAATTTTAATATTTTTTTAAAGAATAGAATTTTAATAAATTTAGTTAATCAATAAAATATATTTCTTAATAAATTTTAATAAAAATGTAACTACACATTTATTTTAATCTAATATTTTTAATGATCATTTATGTTTAAATCCAAAACGCATATCTCATCATTAATTTTAATTTCACCATCATCACTATTTTTATCTCATTAAAATTACCCATCTCAATTAAGTCATAAGAAAAAATGAGTTTGTAGTAGCTGAGCTGCTGCTTGATTTGGTTTAATTTGGGTTTGGAAATTAGTTAAAAGACAAAGTGAAAAATATATATATCTATATGCAAAAGCTGCTGCTCCATCACGCACTCATGGAGACAGCCAAAGGTGGCTTCACCACTTTGCTTATCAGACACAGTGCTATTGCATTGCACTGCACTGCACTGTATACACACCTCAAAATAATAATAATATTATTATTATCTACATATATACCTCCATGTTTTGCAGTACCCAAAAGAAAGGGCCGCCATTTTCATGTGAACCTATGCGCCTAAACCAAGATATGTATATACATTTGACTCCCACAACTATAGCACATGCTTGTTTTGTTATCACCTCTTCAACTGATCTATATATATATATATATATTTGTCTTCCATCTCAGAGTCTCATCAGCTGGCTAGCTTTCAGTATTTTCTTCTTTTTTTGTATATTTGAATTGATTAATCTGTTTGTATTTTTCCACAGTTATTTAGCAGGTTTTAAGGGGGGAATTAAGGAAGTGTCAATCCAAAACGTACAAGTGGAAGCTATCTATATCTTAAATTATTAATTGTGATATGTTGATGGACGGTGCAAGGCGAATGGCGATGACCAAATTATGTCCCAATCCTCAACGAGGGGCTAAGCTACTGATGATCGGTATTTTTGACTTGGAATGCTCCAGCATTAAACTAAATAACCCATTAAAATTGTTAGTTAAATAAGGGCAGCTTTTCAGATTCAGTCGGTGAATCAAAACCATACGTTTTCGTTGCATTATAAAAATCTTTGTCAATGGTCCAATAAAGTGTTGGATATTGCACTTCCCACGTTATCTTCCCAAGATGAATACATGAATAATTAATATGTATCCATAAGCATATATGGAAAATTGAATCAAATAAAATGTTTTGGTTAAGTACATGGATGGATGTATATTCATCTTATTTTGAGTGCCAAAATTTGATAGGAAAAAATCAAGATGTCATATAATATAAGCAACAAAATCCCAATATGGTGAGCAGCTTTCATTAGGAAAAAAAAAAAAAAAAAAAAAAAAAGAGGAAACATGTATACTGTATAAGAATACAAATGCATTTAACAAAGCCCATTTTGAGTAATTTGCTCAAAGTCTTGATATGAAAACTACAGCTCAGCTTACCAAAATATGCTCTATTGGTATTGCTCCACTTGCAAAAAATTAAACACTGACATGATATCTTATGGTTGTTTTTGGTGCGCGGAAAACGCATGTAAAAGTTGGTAACAATCTATAATTTGACTTTTTAATTCATACCATTTTTGTATTTGGAAATTGGGTCTCTTTTACTCTTCTCAATCTTTAACTTCAAGCTTCAATGGTGTTGACATTGTGGAACTGTAGTACTTTTTCTTTTTTTGTTGACTGCATTGCAATGTACTACACAGATCAATATTTGAGGGGCTTGGCCTGGCTATAGGCTAAGGCTAGGGTAGGCTTCTCCCCAAGCCATTTCCTGCTTTTGCTGATTCTGATGATGAAAAGAAAGGAAGAGAAAAGTACCCCATCTTGGTGGAATAGAAACTCAACACATGTTGTAATAATCTCATTTATTTCAGGGATTTAATGCCTACTTTTTATTCCAATATTGTGCAATAAACATTCACAGTAAACTACAGTTAATGTTAATAAATTATTTATTTTGTTGATAAAATAATTATTTTATGATTTTTTCTGTTCACACCTTCTACACTAATAAAACTTCTTCTTTTTTACAATTAAGGTTTTTTATAAAATAATTTTAAACGTTACAAATTTACAAATTAAAATTTAAATAGTTTTCTTCTCTAATCTCAGTAAACCGTTAGATTAACTTAGACCTAAAGTATGTTCTTATACTTATTAATAGGTATTGATCCAACGTACCAATTGTCAAATCGACATTCAGAGTTTGCTAGTCAATTTTTTTTTTTAATTTAAAGAAAATCTTAACATACCGGTCATTTAAATAAAAACTTTCTAATAGTTTAATAACTTAAATGAAAATATTCTATTCATTTTATAACTTGTTTATTGAAGGTGTAGCTTAGTCTTAAACTTAAAATGATAAAAGTAAAATGGTTAATTTTTGGATATAATCCATAAAAAAGAATATTAACTAATCAAGAGTTTTCCTTTGTTTTTGTTAAACAAAGTCAAAGTCCAAAATATTATCTTTTCATTTTCACCAACCAAATTGAGGTATTCTTTATAATTTGATTATAATTATATGTTCTGTATTTGTGTCATTTTGCCGCCATACATTGACTGAATTAAATAAATATTAGGATCAGATTTAAGGAAAATATTGTTGGCCTGCAATATGTTGGTAATAAACAAACAAATGATATTGGATTAAATTTTCAAAAGCCCGACAATCGTAGTAAATAAAATCTTTTTATTATTATTTTATTTTATGTGATGTGAATGAAAAAGGCAATGCAAAACAATCCTCTGTAAAGGTAACCTTTTGTAATTCTCCATTTCTTTTCAGCCGTTGATGCTTGATAGACCCTATCTGTTGGAACTTTATTTATGGTTTATAATGAAACTGGCTACACAGGAACACAGCTTTGTCTAAAACTTTGTAATGATGATTAGATGAGCAAAAATCATTACCCTTTCTGACTACCCCAACTATAAATGCAGAATCAGCAAGGGTGTGTGTCTGAGTTTCCAAAGCAACTGATTTTGCCTTGACCAGCAAAACAAAGAGCAGGCATGGGAGAGGAGGTGATGATGAGTATGACAGAAAAGGAAACAGCAGCCATGAATAATCCACACTTTGTGCTGGTTCATGGTATTGGTGGAGGAGCCTGGTGCTGGTACAAAATCAAGTGCCTCATGGAGAATTCTGGTTACAAGGTTTCATGCATAGACCTCAAAGGCGCAGGGACTGATCGCTCTGATGCTAATTCTATTGTATCTTTTGATGATTATAACAAGCCTCTCATGGACTTCATGTCTGCCTTGCCTCATACTGAACAGGTTCTTCTTATTATTTCAGATATATCTTCAATTCTTCCAGGTTATTAATAAATGTTATGCCGCCAAAAACACTCACCTGAGCTCATCTGATCATATAATTTACAGGTAATATTGGTAGGTCATAGTGCTGGAGGGTTAAGTGTAACGCAAGCCACTCACAAATTCGCCAACAAAATCCGTCTGGCGGTGTATGTAGCAGCCACCATGCTAAAATCAGGCTTCTTGACTGATCAAGATATCAAAGATGTAAAAAACTTCTCCAACCAACTCATCTTTTTTCTTTTCTTCTTAGTTTTCTCATGCTATTGTTGTGTGTTGAATTCTGGGTTTGAGTTTTTATCTGGTATGCACCTTTGGTTTTTGAATTATTAGGGGTTGTTGTTGGTAACGCTAAGAGATGGTTCGTGGTTTCCAAGTGCCAACTGTTTTCATATAGGCTTGGCTGTCAGCCATTTCCTTAATCCCATGTGTTAATTTATATATATTATACATACAGGAATCCCAAACTTTACAGACGTTACATCTCAGTGTCCAGTGTGCATTACTTTTTTCAGTAACCGTTCGAGGTTCACAGCTTGCAATACATGACATACTAGTCTACAAATACCTGTATAGGTGGTCGGTTGGTTGGTAAATAATCCCAAATTATCTCTTTCCCTTTTGAGTCCTCTATTCTGAACCGCACAAACCAATAGGCACAAACAGGGGTCGAGAGAGGAGGAGGAAACACAACATGTTTGTGTCTTTCTACTTTTCTGTACCATTTCAAGGGAGTGGTTCTCTGGTGAAGTTAAGGACAAAAGAAGCATCAATAATACACACATGCCTCAATTCTGCAAATGCCACCACATGCGTCCTATTCCCATCCCACTCCCTCCTTTAGGCTCTTGCATGGGAATAAAAAACGCCCTTACCTACTTCTGAGAATAAGGTCAAGGCCAACCCAACGCTACTTTTGGTTCCTTTCACAATATTACAACCAATAGAATCTATTCCCCCATCAGTTTTCCCAAAACTTGAAACTTCACTTCTGATTCTCACTAATAAGCTGTTGTAGCTGCCTCACCAGGGTTTTATCGTAGTCGTTTCCAGCTCGACATGGATTAGTCTTCTGTAATGTTTGTTTCAATGCTTTGAGACGGACAGCCAATATCAATGGATATAAGTCCCCCTTCCTTCAATTATTGCATGAAATGCATGCATTTGTTGTCTGATGAAGCAGCAAAAGTACTAACTACATGCATTCTACTTTTATTCTTTTCATGTCCTTGTAGTTGGCCTTAGCCCACAATGCCATTGTTCAATTCAACTTTACTTTTATCTCTCCCCTGGCCTACTAATTTTGTTAATCTACCTCCAATGATTGAGAGTTGAGAGAGAAAAGCAGGATCATAGAAGCATATATAATATATAATCAATTTGGGATTTGTTGCTTAATGAATTTTATGATGAGTTTGCAGTTAGTTAAAAGTTATGATGATTATCCTGGAAAAAGTAAGCAATAATTAATTGTGAAACAGGGAGTACCTGATTTATCCCAATTTGGTGATGTGTACGAATTGGGATTTGGATTGGGAGCTGAGCAGCCTCCAACCACTGCCATTGTGAAAAAGGAATTCCAACGTAAAATCATCTATCAAATGAGCCCTCAAGAGGTATTATTGAGTTTGACACTACCTTTATTGCATTGGTCTCTCCTATGTTATGCTTTTGCCATGCCACTCTACCCCACACACCCTCTTTTCTTTTTTAATAACACCCATATGGGAAATGGTGCATGGTGGCTGGTGCAGGATTCGACTCTAGCAGCAATGCTTTTAAGGCCAGGACCGATCCTAGCATTGCAGAGTGCTCGATTCAAAGAAGATGGGGAAATGGTGGAGAAAGTGGGGCGGATATACATTAAGACGATGCATGATAATGTTATAAAACCAGAGCAACAGGAGGCGATGATAAAGAGATGGCCGCCATCTCAAGTGCATGTTTTGGATAGTGACCACAGCCCCTTTTTCTCTGCCCCTTTTTCACTCTTCGGCCTACTCCTTAAAGTTGCAGCAACTTCTGCTGGATATAAGTAGTTAGTACCCCCCCCCCCCCACCCCCATTTCTATAAAAGTCAATGCCTCATTCTTGTGTTGCTATTTTTAGAGTGTGAAATCCATCAATCAATCATGGAACCTACATTTCCTCATAAATAATGATTTCATGATTTACCTTTGAATTCATGAAATTCAACTTATTATTTTGCTTGTATTGAGATTTTTTTTCCTTTTCTTATCAATTACCAAGTTTGTTTTGATCACAGCTAGCCTTGAGATTGAGATTACTCCTTAGAACCAAAACTGGACATAAAACAAGACCAGTTGAAGTATTGAAGAAATTTTTCTCTTCATTTTTCACCATTTCATTTTTTTTAGACATTTTTCACTAATTAAATCCATAATAGTGTTTTCTTTTCTTTTTTTTTCTTTTAACAATTCACACATCACAAGGACAAATCACTTTACAAACAAACAATCATTATAACTTGAACTTATGACGTAGGCTGTGAAGTTTATCCATGTCAAATAAGCCAAACACTAGAATTAAACCCATAATAGTTGATAATTCTATTAGCTGCTATTATATAGTAAGGGTTAATTTAGCTTCTCTTTTTAAAAGTGTTTTCAACATTTTTATTTAAGAAGTGTTTATTACTACTTTTAAAAAGTGATTTTTGAATATAAATGTTAATTTTAGATATAGCGTTCTAAAGTAAAAAAATATACATATAATACTTAAATTTGTCAATATTATAATATTTTTATAAAAATATAAGAAATTAATTTATTGTAACTTATTATTAATATTTTTATATAAGAAATATAAATTTATAATACTTTTAAATAATTAATATTAATCGTTCGTAAAATTTAAATTAAATATATAAATTATACTTTAAATATTAAAATATAGCGGTTATAAATTCAAATATGTAATGTTATATATTTGAAATAAATTTCAGTAAGAAAATCATTATATACTCAATATAAATATTACATTACATAAAATATTTTCCAAACACAAAAGATAGAAATTATAGTTTTTTGTTTGTGTTTAAAAACACTTTTCTTTTTGGTACAAGAAGAAAGATAAAAACCATAACTAAGCTAGGCGAGGTCAAGTTATTTCGAAGCAATCATCGTGTAGTAGTTAAAGAATTTCATTCGACAGTTGCATATAGATATACTTGCCTAGAGGCCTTGAGAATGCGATTGATGCCAAACCATCGGCTACCTGGTTACCCTCTCTAAACACATGTGTAACCCGAACCATCCAAGATAGTTGAAATAGATCTTTAATAGCTCGTAACACAACTGAGTGATGTTGTTCTACTGAAGTTGCTTGAATCAAATGACTAACTGCAATACTATCTATTTCAATCACCACCCTTTTTAGCCGTAGATTCCAAACTACTTGAAATCCCTCAAAAGCATCCCAAAATTACTAAAAAATTGTTTGTTTAATATTGCTTATAGCTTATTCACCAAAAAGAAATGCTTATAGCTTCAAAATTGCCTTTGACCTAAAAAATGTTTTGAAAAACATTGTTAAACAAAACTTAAATCATATTGCAACAGAACTGATATGTGAGTGAAAAATATATATGTAATAGCCAAATTTTCAGTTGTGTCAGAAATAATGATTCGAGATTACTAAATCCGACAAGTGAGTTTGAAAATTTAATGAAATTAAAATAAATGAGTCAAATGTGACATTAGAAGTATTTTTGAATTAGTAAATTTAGAGAATTAGAAGAATTTATTAGGTAAATTGGGTCGAAAATGAGATATCGAGACCTCGAATTCATAAAACGAGCCATAAATATTTTTAGAAATATTTATTGAGTGTTATTAAGTTAGTATTAAAGTTTTGTTAGAAAATTGTAACGTTTTGATAGTTAATTAATTAAAAAGGACTAAATTGTAAAAGGTGTAAAATTTGCCAAAATGATTAAATAGCATAAGTGATAATCAGGGGAGGATCAAATAGACAATTTGGAACATGGGTAGTGACTGGACGGCATGTGGGAAGAAGAAAATAACAAAGCTAGTGTGAACAAGGGGTAAAATTGAAAAATAAATAAAATTAATAGTTAAAGTTGGATTAAATTGAATTTCTAGACATTTCTTCCTCATTTCTTCAGCCAAAAATGCCATAGCAGGTCTCCTAAGCTAGTTTTTCATACTTTTGCACCATATCAAGAATCCAAAGATAAACGTGGAAAAGAGAAAGTAATGGATTAGTTCTTAAATTTCTACAAATTCTACAAATTGGCTCATATAAGTTCATACGGTTGAATTTTCATGTTTAATTGTTAATTTAGGAAAGAGATAATGTATTATTTCATGTCTTTGATATAGAATTATGATTATTGTGATAAAATGAAAATCGAAGCAAAAGTTCAAATTGAGTAGAACGCAGGATTGAGTACAATCGTTCTAGGATCAGTGATGAATTGATGGATAAGACCATGGTTAGACCATGACAAGGTGTGGAATGTAAGACCATAGCTGGGTTATGGCATTTCAATGAAAAGACCATAATTGGCTTATGGCATTGTGAATGTAAGACCATGGTTGGATCATGGCAGTATATGTGTGTACGTGTAAGACCATACTGGGCTATGGCATCTTAATAAAGTGAAAGACCATAGTAGGGCTCTGGATATGTGCAAGACTATGCCAGGGCCATGACAATATATGTATAAGACCATAGTTGGGCTATGGCGTTAAGCAAACGATGTACTCAATTCGTAAAACGTTCTCTAATTTGATAGGCGATGGTAAGTGTTATTTGAATTTAAATGATGGAGTATTTAGCTCAATCAAGTGAATTCATCATTTGAAATTGTGGATGACAGGGAGTATTAGTGCAACAATAGTTAAATTGACTTATTATTGTGTGTGTTCGGTAAGATTTACGTTTTATGCCTATGAGCTTAGTAAGCTTTTATAAGCTTACTCCTGTGTGTTTAATGTTCTGTGTAGATTAACAAGAGTTCGAAGGATCGGATCAACACATCAGGCCACATTATCCAGATTTCGCCGGTAGATTTTGTAATACAATTTATGGTTTATATGGCATGTATAGGATTGAATGAAAAGAAAGTAAACTTGTAATATGGTTATGAATGGCTCTTATACATATATGTTAGTTCATGTATTTAATAGTATTTAATAATAGTCAATGAATGGAATTACACAGTAAGTTTATGCAAATGAGTAGTGTGATGACACATTAGGCTTAAAACTTGATATTTGACTTGAATTGGTTGCTTGGTTGGGTTATATTGGTATAAAAAAATGTTGTATGCAGGTTGGAATTAGAAAGGGTTAGAAAAGTGGCCTTAAAATGGCCTATTTTCGTCCACACGGGTAGACACACGGGCGTGTGTCTTAATCGTGTGCGGCATATGGCCTGGCATATGGGCATGTGGTTTGGCCGTGTGTCCTCTGCAACTTAAATTTGAGAAACAGAATGCTTAGGATTGAGCACAAGGGTAGAGACACGAGCAGAGACACAAGCGTGTGTCTCAGCCGTGTATGCCACATGGGCGTGTGTCTTAACCGTGTGAATACTGCACCTTAATGTTTTGCAAGTTAGAAAGTTATACGAGTTGGGGACACGGCAGTGTGACCTGTATCCTTTGGCCGTGTGAATCACAAGGCTTACCCACACGGGCGTGTGACTCTGTACATGAGTAAAATTTTTAAATTTCACGAAAATTTTCCTATGTTCTTGGTTTAGTCCCGACCCGATCCTAACATTCATTTTGGGCCTCAAGGGTCTATCTTAGGGACGTTATGGTTGATATCGGAAATTAAATAGTAATTGATATGAATTGTTTGTAAATGTTCTGAAAACTCCGGTAAAGCTCCGTAACCTTGTTTTGACGACGGATACAAGTTAGGGGGTGTTACAATATATATAAAAAGAAAAAGAGATTTTTTTTTATAGAAAAAGGTGATTATTATTAATATAATTATTAAAAATAGAATACGTTGTATCAAAACTTAAAATATAAAAAAATATTATTATATTAATTATTTATAAAAATAATTTTTTAAACTTTTTCTTAAAAGACTTAAACTTTTTTCTTAAATTAATCTCAAGGAGATATAACAAATACAACTTTTTTATCTTTACCATACAATTTATATATTTTCTTTTTTTTTACCTTAGTTTTTTGGGGTTATGAATCTCAAAACATTCCAGCATATTAAATTTATTAATATAATTATAATTGTTATGTATGTAATTTTTAATAAATTTTTTTCCGAAATTTCTAAAAAAATGTAATATTTTGATTTTATTATTTTAGAATATTATTTATATTAATATATATTTAATGGTTGAAAGTATAGGAGAGTGTTTTTAATTTTAATGCAAAAGAGGAAATGTCAAAATTGAGGTATGTGTGTATTATTGATCATTGTGAAAAGTAGGTAAAGGATTTTTTTATTCTCAGGTAGAACTAAAGTGATTTTACATATTTTTATAACTTTTTGTATGATTAATATATTAATAATTAAATTGTTATATTTCATGTATTATCATGTAAATTATGAACGTTAATTTGACACTTGCAAAATTTTTATAGAATTTCAAATTTGAAAAAAAAAATTAAAATTTTATGAAATAATTATTTTTCTTTAAAGAATTTATAAAATATTTTTTTAATTTTATATTTTTAAAATGTTTAATTATATGTCATTAATACATATATCAATACAAATTAAATTGCCAACTTCCAAGCTAAAAATTAAACTATAATCCACTTTTTGTACACTAACTTTAGAACTTTGTTTTTTTACCACAACTCACTTGTTAGAAACTATCTTTAAAATATAGAAAAGTCTCTATGTTTTACTGGTCTAATTAAGTACATTCAAATTGAAAATAAAACTCATAAATCAGATTAAAATTTTAGCAAATGAATGGATGTTACTATGCATCATCTTTAAAGAATGCATCTTTAACGGATCCTTCAAATACAACCTTTAACTCAAAACAAAAATTAAAAAAAAGAAAAGAAAAGAACAATGGCTCTTCTAAAAAACGAAAGTTATAAAAAAGAAAAGAACATTGGCTCTTCTAAAAGTAATGGACTTAAGGCTAACAACAACAAGTTTAAAAAGAAAGAGAATAGGGTCCCTACTATTTGTGAGGGAAAATGTAGCACATTGCTAAAGCATTCTACCATTGCATAAGAAAGTAGATAAAACCAATGTCGTCATAAAAAAAAGGATGATTTAGTTTTCATGCTTATTGAGATTTTTATGATCAATACCGACAATGATGGTAGATTGATTCAGTGCCACATGACATGTGATTTCTTAGAGGAATGTCTTTAAGACATATGGAAAGCTCAAGGATTGAAAATTCGTATTTATGGGTGAGTACTCTAACATATACCTTCTAGGTCTGTAATTCAAGTGCGGGTTATATTCAAGTAATAAAATCTTGAGAGTTCGAGGTTGATCTACATGGAAGTTGATTAGAACTTATAAGATTAGAAGTATTATGTTAGAACAAATATTTAACACTTAACTTTGGAATAGGTGTCGAAAATGAAAGTAGAAACAAAAACACTAGAAATAAAAACAAAAATCAACGCAAGAAATTAACTAAAAAAAAACAAATGCTTGGAAGAAATATGTTGAGGTTAGAGGATCCACTCTTGGTTTCATATTAAGATTAAATTTTAGTACTCAATGTTATTACTCATTAGAATCCACACAAAATGAAGGTTCTAATCGGATAATCTAGCAATTTACATCCAATAATTAAGTATATGAATTTATAAGCAAAGGTATGTCTATCAAAGGAGTGTCCAATATAATTGTACATCTAGTGTATGTATAAGCAAAGACATTTCTTGTAAACTAAGAAACCATCGGATGGCCTTTCTTGGATCATACTCTGCCATTATCGATATCTCCCATAAAGATAGCAATACCTCATAATTAGCTCCGAAAGGTAACATAGATCATATAGTTAGGCCTAAAACCTCTTATAGGTACTATAGATTAACTGTACAATGTACCAAAGTTACCCAATCGTTATAAAGTCATCATCCATTGATCGTGTCACTGATGATGCCTCCAAGTATCAAATATAATATCATTTGATCGAGCCGTTGTCAACTCAGATTAGGGGATTTTGCAAAGCAAACATTTCTTGCTTTATCATCTATGAAATTTGACTTTATTGCTTTGTCACTAGCAAGTAAAGATATCTTACGAATAAAAAATTCCTAAAATGTATTTTTTATCAGAAACACTTAAATGACCCATCATTTTGTATTGTAATAACTAAATAACTATTTATAACACCAAAAATGAGAGAGTATCTCAAGCAAGAATAAATATATTACTATGGTATCCTATTATATAAGAGATGTGACAAAAAGAGAGAGGGTAAAATGGTGTTTGATAGTCACCCATTAATCATATTTTAGTTGACCATCTTACTTAGCCATTATCTAGTGAAAAGATAGCAAGGCATGAAAAGTAAGGACTAATAACAGATTTATAAAGATAATATTGTCCAAACCTTTTTCTATCATGTTGATATTGATTAAAGGTGTTATACTATTATGGAAAATCATATGCATTAGAGTTCAAAGGTACTTTAGTAAGATTTATCATGAAAATGTTAATTAGGTTGACATTTTCACGTACATCAAAATTTTTATAGTGGGGAAAGAATACTTTGATAATGTCCTATACTTGGTTGGTACACTATGTTTCACAATAAAGTAGATTGGACTTGTAGTGCTTAGCAAGACTCACAACTTATGCTAAAATAAGTCAAGTGAGAAAAAGGTTGTGAAAACATTTGAAGCTTGCCTATGCAAGTAGAGAAAGTTAGAGACTACTTCTTATAGATTGCTTAGTAGAATCCTAAAGTAGTTGCTTGATAGAGGACGTAGCACATAACCTTTGTTAAAAACTTTGACTGTCAAATTTATTGTAGCAAAATGAGTTTTAACAATTTTTTTTTTTAATAGAAGTCAAAGTATCTTATGGTAAATTGGTGATATTCATATTTCAAATGTTGAATTTATAACCAATATAAGGTAGTCAAATTTCACGCTTTGTATTTAGTTTTTGAAGGGTTTTTTTTTTTGTACTTATTGAGAGTATTTTGTTGATGTTTATACCTTGTTATTGTAAGTATGTTTGGGAAAATATATTTATTTGTAAGTGAAATTATATGAAAGAGAGTGAATGCAAACAATTGAGCAACACTGAAATTATAATTATCCGTGCGAGTATTGGATAGATTAGGCTTAGATCAATTGTTCTATAGAAAATTGTTTAGTGAATTGATTCTCTAGAAATAGGATTATTTACCCAAACCATGTCAACATTTCTACTCTCCTATTATTCTTCTACCTTTTTGTTTAAATTTTGCAATACAATTTTGTCGAAACACTTGTTCCAACATTAGTTTTGACAGAAATTTGAAACAAATGTAAACTAATATGGTTTTTCAACCTTTAACTCATATACATATAAATCGAAAAAGGATAAAAGGGAGTAGACTTAATGGATCAAAACAGTGGATTTTTGTAGTAATAAGGTTGGTGAGGATTTTTGTGATGTAGTGTCATACACACATGATTTATTATGGTGAAGAGTCGTAAACTGAGTATTTATGTATCAATTGAATGTATATTAATTTATTAAATGTCAAAATGAGTAACACGTTTACAACATGATTTTGTTTTGTTTTACTGCCTTATGTCTAAAATTATCAGATTTTTATGATTTGTTGGGTCCAATAAATAAATCATATATCTATTAGGGCGAATTTCTAGAGATGTAGAAGGGTAATTCTATCCTTTTTATTTTTATCCTGGGAGTTGGATAGGAAATAAATACCATGTGTACTCGTGGTTTCGGAATAGTGGACGGTTCAACATTAGACCAGTTGATACTTGATATTAGATGTACTCATGGATCGGATTAGTTCTTAGCATAATATTAATATATTTTATATTTGTTCAAGTTTGATTCGGTCCAAAATATAAGTTTAAAATTTTGTCAAATTCGTCTATATTTACAAAAGACTAAACCAAACTCATTTTAGGTCTTCCATAATATTTTTAATTTTTTTAAAAAAATATTTAGATTATATTATTTTAATATTTAATAATTTTATATAATTTTTTATTTATTAAATTTTTTTATATAATCATCTTAATATTATTTTAATATTTACATTAGAATAGTATTATATATTTAGTATATGTTTATTTTTTAATGTATTCTAAATTACATAATATATAAAAATAACATAATATAAAGTATTATAAATTTAAATCGGGTCGGGCCTATATTTTTAATGGGTCTAATTTTTTGCCTAAGTCCATTTTTTGAGCTTAATATTATCTAATTTTTTGCCCAAGTCCATTTTTTGAGCTTAATATTTTTACCTAAAATTCGAGCAGGCCTTGGACTTTGAGCGAATAACCCGAGCAATAGATATGTCTAGTTGATAGTATTTATTAAAGTATAGAAATGAGACACCTACAAGTTATTTAGGTTTAATTCGAAACGTGAAACGAAATTTAATTTAGTTGATATTATTATTGTTGCAACAATTTGAACAATGTAAGTTCAGTGTAATTTTTTTTATTTTATGAATTAGGAGTTATAAGTAATTTAAATTTTGTATAAAAAAAAGTCGTTTGAGTCTTAGTTTGATTGGTATGGACATTGTTATCAATAATTTATTTATTTTTATATTCAAACTAAAATATCATAATATTAACGAATTTGAACGTTATTTGAATGCATATATTTATTTCATAATATCATGTATAAAATAAATATTTTATTTCTTAAAAATATTTTTTTACAATAATACTAAATATTTAAATTTTAAAGCACACTTTTCATAACAAATTTAAAAAAGTAATTCCCAAAACACTTGTGGATTCAAAAGAAACTACGCTGAGATGGAATATTAAGAATATTCCTTTTCAATATATTGGTGTTTAGTTTGGAAAATACCTTCAAATATTTATTATTTTAATATTTTATTAAACTTTTCGTTAATGTTTTTCTTTCTTCCTCTCATTGATATTTTTATTGTTTGAATATTTTATTTAAAATTTTTAATATAATAAATACTTTTTTATAATTATATAATAAAATTATTATTTTGATATAGATATAATTTAAATAAAATATAATTTATTTATTAATTTCATGAATATCCTTATATATTTATGTTTCTTTAAATAATATAAGTCGTGAATTTTTTACTTCCCTGAAAATAATTTGAATTCGATTACTTTTCAAAAAAAATTATTTTTAATAATAATAAAAGCAAAATTTTTATTATACCCAAGCAGCCCGGCCCGGCCCGGCTCTAGATGTTGACTAATCCAAAACGCCAGGCCACTATCGATCTTGCCCTTTGCTACGTCAACCAATCAAAAATTTGCCACGAAAATACAGAAGAATCCGTAATCGAATATTTTATTTTTAACTATTATTACTATTTTAAACTATAAACGAGGCCCTCACTTTTTTAAAAGCTTTTCTTTCTTTCACGAAAGCTTTCGTCTCCGAATTGCCTCTGCAATCCTCCACAGGTCCCTCCTTTCTTCTTTTTCATTTTATAGATTTTCTCTTCTGTTTACTGCTCTTGCTTTTTCTCACATGAATTGTTCTTTTTAATGGTTTGAGAATCAAATTTTGAGATTTGAATTGCGTTTCTGATTTGTCCTTGGAATAATATGCACAGATCTGACTATGATTTCGTTGTTTTTTTTGTTTTTTTATTTCGTGATGAATTATATGTGATTTTGTTTGCTTTTTACCACCATGTTTTTGAATTACGTAACCTGGACTTTGGTGAAAGTTATAATTGTTTGTTGATTTGAACTTTCGAGCTATAAATCAAATAGGAAAAATGTGCTTTAATTTGAACGCTTATTGTTAGATGAGAAGAATATCTTATGAATCAGGAGAAAAATAGCATTATAAATGATAGAAGTGAATCTAGATATCAAAGATGCTTACAATATATCAGGTAAAAATTATCTATGGGTAAATTATTACACTTTTGGTTGCTCTATATAGAGTTGGTTCCTATTTTGGTCTCCCCAAATAATTTTCTTGTTAATTTGGTCATCTAAAGAAATTTTGATTAAATTGATCACTTCACTATTAAATGGTAATAAAAGACCAACTGTGCATTTGTACAAAAAATTTTGGAGTGATCAAAATAGAAATGACCCCTATTTAGAGTGGCTAACAGTTTTAGAGTGACTAATGTGGAAATCAATTGTTAGATTCTGTTACCATTTAATGATGAAGTGACCGATTTGACCATTTTTCCTTTTTTTTTTTGCTGTGACCAAATTAACAAAAAAAATTTGGGTGACCAAAATAGTAACAACCCATCCTTAAACTTATCCAAGTGAATTCCCTCCTGCGAATGGTAGCAGTCTGCACGCCTTAGCCTAACATGAAGCCGAATGATGGAAACTTAATATTGAGTTTCAGTTGTTCTACAGAAGAGGTTTATAATCAATTTTGAAACCTGAAATGCAAGAAAACAAAGGGGTGGTGTTTGTGGAAGAAAGATGCAGTAATGCATTTCTTCATGAATGATGCAACACCGTAGATATTTTAGCTACTTCACATCGACTATTCACTCTTATTTGCAAGTCGTTATAATACATACAATAGGGCTATCTTTTTCCTTTTTCCATTTTAAATACATTTAATTTTTTTCTATATTAATACTACGTTAAGGTGACGTGATAGACTTCCATTGACAGCTGAAACTGACTTTATGTTGCCTTGGTCTACACTCTACAGCTTTGCAAATCTGATCTTCATGAATTCAAGCAGCACTGTTGCATCCACAGTTTCCTGCAAATCGGGAAACAAGAACGATTTTCTTGTCTGGATTTTGGCTTGCTTGCTTCGAAGTTTTCTTGGAACCCCTGTTGCATTCATTAACTTCCACTTGTTTAAGGCCATTGTACGGTGCCCTTCCTCATCTAACTGCATGCCAGAGTCATTTGGAAGTTTCTAGCCTTAGCCTCAAAGCCTTTTTAAAGTTACCACGTCATTTCATAACCAGCATGGTTTCCTCTCAGTTATCTAGTTTAAATGAGTCTCGCATTAACAAAGCATTCCAAAATCAGTTGCTTGTCCCTGTGGGGCAACCTGATTCTCTTACATCTGATCATCTTGAGTTTGATTTCTCGGATGTGTTTGGACCTGCCCCCGTTCAACCCTCAATGGAAATCAACTCCCAGAATCCTAGAAATCTGGTTGTTGCAACTGAATCCAATGAAATGCTTTATGATGATCCAGCTGTCATCTGTAACCGTTCACACTCCTTGGTTGGCCCCTCAACATATGTTAGCCAGTCATTGAAGCTTAGCAAGCTCACATTACGTGAAACAGGGGATTCCTTGGAACTTGTAGAAGGAGCAAGGGAAGAGGCTCAAAAAGAGCTTAAGAAACCTTCAATTGATGATGTTATTCTGGAGAACCCTGATGACCATATAGAGACTCATCTTTTGAGACAACAATCTGTGGGACTTGAAGATTTTGAAGTTTTAAAGGTTGTTGGCCAAGGTGCTTTTGCAAAGGTTTATCAAGTAAGAAGGAATGGTACCTCAGACATATATGCAATGAAAGTCATGCGCAAGGATAAGATTATGGAGCAAAATCATGCTGAATACATGAAATCTGAGAGGGCTATATTAGGAAAAGTGGACCACCCGTTCATTGTGCAGCTCAGATACTCATTCCAAGTAATGATTTGCTAGTAGAAGCATGCTTTATGTTTATGGTTGTTTATTCTCTTATGGTATTCACATGTTTCAATGATCCCATGCTAGTAGAAATATGAGTGTACTTATGCTGAAAATTTTGGCAGTTGTATATTTTTGCAGTGGCTGTCGAATGTAGTATATATAGATGCATATTTATCCATTTATCATTTCATGCAGACCAAATATAGGCTGTATCTTGTTCTTGACTTTGTTAATGGGGGACATCTTTTCTTCCAACTTTATCGCCAAGGCTTGTTCAGGTATGGTATTGTATGTTAGCTATAACTGCTTATTTATTTACCTTCTATGATGTAGAATTTCTGGAACATAGTCCAACATTTTGCATTTCCTTCTTCAGGGAAGATTTGGCTCGCATATATACTGCGGAGATAGTATCAGCTGTTTCTCATCTCCATGCAAATGGCATAATGCACAGGGATCTAAAACCTGAAAATATTCTTCTGGATGCAGATGGACATGTAAGACTGCAAAATGCTGTGAATATTTGGATGCAAATGCGGTTTTTAATCTACTAGAGATTGTATTTACTGTGCTTATGTCCATGTTTATAGCAAAATTCATGTTTCCAAACCTGAAATAGTTGTCATTGTGCATGTCTGACCTGGACGTTGGTTTTTGCAGTGGTCACAATCAATATGATTGCTTGACTTGGAAACTGTGTTCTACTTTTAGCATAAATTACTGATTTCTAAACTATCTTCATGGTTGTTGTTGCTACCCGTATGTTACCAGGTAATGCTGACTGATTTCGGCCTAGCAAAGGAATTTGACGAAAATACAAGATCCAATTCTCTGTGTGGAACTTTAGAATATATGGCACCTGAAATTGTTCTTGGAAAAGGCCATGACAAGGCCGCTGATTGGTGGAGTGTTGGAATTCTACTGTATGAAATGCTTACTGGGAAGGTTGGTATACCATATTGGTTTTCATAACTTCATTGTGTTCAACATATCAGAGCCTTTTCTTGGTGCAGAAAGTTTCCATTCTTATGATATTCAGACCTTGATTTCTTGTTACGTTTGGGAAAGTGCATGTCTAGTGTCTCATGCATGCATCCTGCCAGTTCTTTGATATTCATATGCTCCCCTTGCTTTGGTTAACTGTTTTGCAGCCACCCTTTACTGGAGGAAACAGACAAAAGGTCCAGGATAAAATAATAAAGGAAAAGATTAAGCTGCCAGCTTTTTTGTCAAGCGAAGCACACTCAATCCTCAAGGGGGTAAATCCTCATTCTCATCTATTTATGCCTTTGCCATAATGATTCGATGCTCTGCAAATGTCCAACACTTCACAGAAGTGAACTTAAATGTTCCACTTCACATTATGCAATTTTTTACAAATTTTATACAGCTGTGAAACGAATGGTTTCTTTGGGTTATTATGCAATTTTTAATGTTGCTCCAGGGCATCATGGTCTTTGAATTTTCTTGCTACTAGATAAGAAATCATGGTCTAGGTTGTTTTTCTCTTCAGCTGCTGCAGAAAGAAGCAAGTAAGCGTCTGGGTTGTGGAAAAGGAGGCAGTGAGGAGATCAAACGCCATAAATGGTTCAAGGCCGTTAACTGGAAGAAATTAGAGGCTCGGGAGGTTAGGCCGAGTTTTCTCCCTGATGTTGCAGGAAACCACTGCGTAGCTAATTTTGAGGAGTGCTGGACTAGCATGCCGGTTATTGATTCTCCAGTTGCCAGTCCTACATTCGGTGAGAATCCCTTTAAGGGGTTCACCTATGTGAGGCCTGTCGCCTCATTTCTTCAGAGAAATGCTTGATATTCGATGGCTGTGCTATCTAGCTTCTCTCCTTTAGTTTATTGAAACAGTTAACTATATCTGAACTATATATTTATGTTTTTGGACTTGTTTAAGTCGACTCTGCTTTCTGCATTTCGTGTTGCAGCTTATGTTTACTACTGATTCTTAGTCAAAATCAAAATTGTAATTCTGCTATTAGTCCCTGTACTTTGCAGAAGTTGTAGATTTGGTCCTTGTACTTTAATTTAGTCATTTTTCATCCCTGTAGTTTTCAATTTTTAAAATTTCAGTGGTCACCAAATGATGATTATTAAATTTATTAAGTTTTGCTATTTTCAAATTTTGATACGCCAAATATATTATTATATGTGTAATCTCATGTTAGCTTGTTATTTTCACATATTATTAAAATTTTAATTAATGGATCAACGACTATCACTTATGTTAAAATTGAAATTTCATAATTTGCAACTTACAATGATTTGATCGAAAAATATGGATTAAATTTACAACTGTACTTATAGTATAGGACTACTAATTGAATTTAAACAAAAAAATTTAATAATTAATACTAAAATTGACTGATTCAAAAAATACAAAATATAAAATTGGAGAGATATTTTCTTGCTTCTGTCACCGTTTATCATACCCAAATCCCCACCAAAAAACCCAATATGGGACACGAGAATCCACAATATTTTTCACTGTTGAATTCATATCATTTGAGTAAATAAAATTAGGTTTATATCATTCTAGTAAAAAAAAAAATATTAGTATGTATTTTTTGAATTGGTCAATTTTAATTTTTATACTATTTTAAATTTTAAAATTTTAATTCTAACTCAAACATTGGCTCCATATTTTTTAGTGAAATCATTCTAAGTAAATTCTTGCCAAAAATTAAAAAAGCATATATCATTTGAGATTATCATAAAAATTTTAATGATATGTGTTTTTACTTTTACTTCTATAAAATATCAAATGTAAAAATATTCAATGAGATATCTAATATATGTATTTAACGATTTAAAATTACCATATACAAACCCAATTTGGGGAATGAGAATCTGTATTTTTTTTTTTTTGCTTTTCAATTCATAGAATTAGGGTAAATAAAATTAAGTTTATATCATTTTAATAAAAAATAGTTTTTGCATTATTTTACTAAGTAAAAAGATGATGTAGAACAAAAGTCAAATTATTCACACCAAGGACCAAAGAATAGGTTATGTAAAATGGGACACCACCACACTGATTGTCCAATTTACTGACAGCATAAAGAAAGAAACATACGCTACTCGGCTTCGCTTAAATTACTTGCTGCATTTCACAAAACAATTGGAAGAAAACGACAAGGCAAAATGCATTAGTCAGAAACTCAATCAACGGCGCCAGGCTTCCCAAGGAAACAACAAGATGGAAATAATAATAACAATAAAATTAAATTCCATAATAATGGTGTGAATAACAATTCATTAAACCAAATATTTTAAACCTGAAAATCCACTAAAGAAGATCTGCAACACAACTATAATGATAAACCAGGAATGAGTTCAACAGAAAGCTTTTGGAGAGAACTTAACAATTTGCTGGATAGTTGAGAGTCTAGGCTGATCCAGAGAGGAAAGCTCTTCCAGGTTGACGATTAGCCAAAGGACCATGACATCCAAGAAGCTGCACATTACAAATCACAAGTTCCAGTTTAGAAATGCAATAATAAACATGTACTAAATCCACTATTACATGTTTTGTTTATGAACATAAACAAAAGTAACAAATTTAAAACAAGGACAAACAATTCAGCTCCATGAAGTGAAAAAAACATGCACAATGTCATCTAATTAGCATCCTTCCTAAGACATACAGATAGCTATAATGGATTAAATATGCAGATCAGGAAAATAAATAAACAAAACCACTGTTTGAAAGATATAACATTTTCCTATATCTGAAAGTAATCTTAATATTACCTTTGCATTGACACCGTCTGGCATGATCCTGTTCTCAGACTTCCACTTCAGATAATCAGCACGGTTGTACTTGGTAAATCCCCTACCAATGAAAAATATAATAATATCATAAATGACAGTAAACCATATTTCCAGAACTTAGGTGATTTATTCTGGAGCATATGTACTGTATATACAATACAAGTTTAAGAACACAATGTCTTAAGAAAGAAAAATGCATACCACTTCCTGCTAACAATAATCTTTTGACGACCAGGAAACTTGAACTTTGCACGACGGAGGGCCTCCTGTGCATGATGGCTGTTGCTGTCCTTGCAACGAACAGAGAGCAGAACCTGACCAATGTCAACTCTGGCACATGTTCCTTGAGGTTTCCCAAAAGCACCCCTCATTCCGGTCTGAAGCCTATCAGCACCGGCACATGAAAGCATCTTGTTGATACGCAGAACATGGAAGGGATGAACCCGCACTCTCAAATGGAAAGCATCCTTCCCTGCAAACTTGGCCATGTACTTGTTGCAGGCAATACGGGCAGCTTCCAATGCCTCACTTGAGACGTTCTCCTTCTCCCAACTCACAAGATGGACACAGAAAGGAAACTCATCAACACCTTTTTTCTTCATCCCAACATCATAAATTCTGATCTTAGGATCTGGGACACCACGGCAGTATCGAGATTTGGGGTATGGCTTATTCTTGATTTGGCGATAACACCTTGCAGGTCCTATAAGAAAGAATTTTAGAAAACCATAATGCAAATGACACTCAAATTCAACATAATTCAACAATAGCTTCTTGGGGAAAGAATGATAGAACCCATGAAATACAATGAACCTTTTCCAAAGGTAAAGTTTCCAGGAACCTTAAGCCATCAGTGCAAGCAAGAAAGAAGAGATATATACAATTAAACTTGAAAAATGCTGTAGACAGGAAATCTAATTTAACCAGCACTTGCAAACAAAAGTACAATGCTTTGTAGATTCCACAAATGCAGCATAGTAATGCAACATAAAAAATGACCCCTACTACACATTTTCAATGAATTTTTAGTAGTATGTGAAAGCAATTACATTATGTAATGAGTAGTAGATTATAACAAAGTGCAACACTGTAAGGGTTTCTTGCATCCGGTGAAAAACTCAAATAACTAAAAATCAAAAAGCATAAACAAGTATAGCAGTAAAGATTAATAAAGAAGAATCGTAATCGGAAGCAAAGGAGGGAAAGAAGAAACTTACTCCTCCCCATGTCGTCGGCTGGTGCAGAATAGATTTGAGATTAAGGAACAGCAACAGCCAAATCCGAAAACCCTAGTTTTGCCCTAACATTTTATAGTGTAAATAATATTAGTATTGAACTGCTCTGTCATGGGCTCATACAACTTCTGTCTAAGCCCAGCCCAGCACCATCTACCTTTTTTATAGGTGAAATTCCCTACCAAGTCCCTCTATTTTGGGAACTTTATCAGATTAGTCTCACTAATCTTAAATGGGTTAATTTAGTCCTTGTACTAACAAAAAGAATCAAGTAAAGTTAAACCTTAATTGAGCTAATGTAAGTAAACCTAATCATGGGCTAAGTTATCTAACCAAATTTGAAAATCCGCTCAAAATGTAAGGGGATTTGAGTAAAAATATAAGTCTGAAAAATAGACATGGACAAAAAAATAAGACTTATTTTTTAAATGGGTCGGGCCTCGAGTAGATTTCTTTTAGCTTGGACTTGACTTTGGCCGAAATCAGCTGTTTTGCTATTATTTCGTTATTGATTTGTTGTTGTTTTGCTACCAATTTGTTATTTTATTGTTATTCTTTGAATATTATATAATTCTCACTTTATTATTAATTTTACTATTATTTTAGAGGTATTTGCTTACTACTTATCTCTATTTAACTTTCATGATGAATCTTTTCTTCCTTAAACACAGGAAGCGTTGATGGATGTGAGGGAATAATGAAGAAACGTGAGGTATGTGGGTCGCAAGTTGTAAATTTTTTGGGAAAAAAAATTATTAGTTAAAGAATAATATGGAAAAATATTTTTATGTGGAAATTATGATTGACTTGCAATTGATAGCGCCATTAATGCTGAATGCATGTATCAAAGGGAATGCATCGCTGGAGTACTCCACCATGGATTGTAAAGTAATAAAATCCTTTGAAGACATTCCAATTCCCTTCACTTTGAAAAGCAATTAATAGATAAAGAAGTCCTACCTAAAACAACAGATCTAAAATTACCGTTGCATGGGAAAACCGGCAAGTAAACCCAAATTATATTAATCATCAATATTAGAATTAAGCTTACTTCTTTGAATGGTGTTTTATAAAAAAAAAAAATTAAAAATATCGTGAATAAGTGTGGTTTATTAATTTTAAGTGCTCGATATCATTGTTAAAAATTACAGTGAAAAGTGAAAATGTTATTTTTAAACATTATATTGAAAAGTAAAAGATTAAATTATTTAAACAATATTTAAATAGTTTAATATAATAATGCATTAAATATAAATTTTAAATAATTTTTAAGTAATTAATATAAATTATTTAAAAAGTTAATGATACATAAAATATTTTAAAATTTTAATATAAAAATAAATTATATTTAAATAATTTAATATAATAATAAATGATATTTAAATGATTTAATACAATCATAGAAGCAAATTTTAAATAAAATGTATAACATCCAAATTGAATATATAACACGATAGATGGCAAGAACTAAAATCAAACTCAAGAAATTGAAAATTGATAGAAATTCAAACAAATAAAAAGGGAAATTAATTTAATTAATTGAAAATATTTTTCTTTGCGTTTAGCTCAGTATGGAAGATTCAAAATCATATAATTAAAAGAAATTTATGTTTCAAAAATAATGATTAAAGATAAATTATTTGAGTTGATTTTAATTTAGAAATATAAAATTAAAATTAAAATTTTAGAAGGGGATTATCGAGGGATAAAAAATTTCAATAATTTTCAATAAAATTTTAGTTAATTAATTTCTACATCACTATCAAGGGATAAAACTTTTCAATAATTTATTTAATTGATTTTAAAGTTTTGAAATTTAAAATTTCAATATTGAAAAAGAAAAGAAATTTAGAATTTTTGACAAGGGGTAAATAAGTACAATTTCATAATTTTTTAATGCATTATCTTATTTTCTACTATTTGTTCACTTTAATCCTTAATGCTTTTTTACCATGTTAATATTTTAAAAAAATATATTTTTTGGGTGACCAAAATAAAAATGACCTAGAAGTTTGGTAACCAAAATGAAAGTGTAAATATAACGTAGTGTGTACATTTAATCGCCGTTAGAGATTTAGCGCTTGAGTGACTAAAATAAAAACACCTTAAAAGTTGGGAAACAAAATTGCAAAGATTTCCAAAATGAAAGCTCGCTAAAAGTTGGTGACTAACTTAGTTTACCCTTAGGATTTTGAAGACATTTTTTTCTTATTCTATTATATACATAACCATTGGAATGTTGCTAATATAGGTAAAAATATCATGAAGGCTCCTATAGTAGAAGTCGAATTGTATTTTGTTTCATTTACTAAAAGAATGGGCAAACTAGTCTTTATATATTAGATTAAAGAGCAAATTTGTCATTTTTGTTAAAAATTTATCCATTAGTACTAGTAAAAATTAAAATGGTTGATGGAATAATTAGACAGCGACATGTAATGAGTCAATGACCAATTTATGATAGCATATGAAATTTATAATAGAAGGATAAATTTGTTCTTTAATCTAATGAACATGGATTAATTTATCTATTTTTTAGTAGAATGGATAATTTACAATCTAACACTTTTACCCCTAAGGGAAGGATTGCTGGACTGAAAATTTCATATCTCGGTGTTTTCTATATCTCTGGTGATGGTATGATGTTCATCCTTCAAACCATGGGTCGGATCTGAAGCTGGAATGGAATAAACAATATACCAACTTGGAATATTAATGATCGTTTACTCTAAAAATTCCAGAAAGCATGCCAACAATTTTGTATTCTCAAGAATAACAAATATGGCAGGAAGCAAAAGCTTTTATGCATCAAATTTGAATAGTACCTCCATATGTTTGGAAGTACTTGGGAATCTTCATGATGGATAAGTTGGATATTCTAGCTAATGAAAAAGCATTTAAATTCATCCTAAAGACGAAACTATGTGGAATTCAATATCAATTCTTAGAATTTGAAATTGAAAGGAACAACGAGTGAAAATGATTCTAATTACCGCCGGCAGGATATGAACCACCATTCTCCCCAGCCATTGATATATTGATCAATTCATTACATGTTTTCCTTTTTGGTGTGTCATCTCCACCAGTGGTTTTGCTAGTCATGTAAAGATTTGGGACATGTGCCTCTCACACTACTCACAACTTTCACCTGGTAAAGCCAGTCAACAGGAGATTGACGATAAATATATCATATATAGAAAACAGGGGTCAATACTTTTTTACTGAAATTCTGAAATTTTACCAATGCTATTGAACATGCCACTTCCCTCACATCCCACATTATCATGCCTAGTTGCTTGATGACCTAAAGTATTGCTTGTCTATGAAATTCAGCTGTGAAATGTTTTCTTGGAAAATTAAACTTTTTTTTTGTTTTGAATAAGAAGCTATGTTTTGGTACCATATTTCAGGTTTGAGATGAGACTCTCTGCAGAGTTCTTGTTAAAGCTGCAGATCTATAGTCATTAGGGGATGGGCCTACAAGTTTGTTTTTCCGGGAGTGGCAAAAGAGTGCCGCAACAAGTGCCCTTTTTAAAGTTTGGACTTGTATTTCCACTCTTACCTAACGAAGCTACTACCGCTTCAGCCATCAACTTGCCTTTTTCCCAATTGTGTTAGACCCAGATTTTAGCACCATGTCACACCCAAAATTATTGAAATTAGCATCTTTTTGGTTGATGGCTTGTCATTGTACAGTGGTGCCTTGCTGTGTGTTTGTGTATGTATAAAAATTCTCAGCTGGCGAACGGAGAAGAATTATTATCATGATTTCAGATTGGGGTCACTGTGTTGCATCAATGGTGTGTGGTGGTCCCGTAAAAATTCCAAGTGTTCCCCCGAGTGGTGTGGTGCCAGTTGTCGGCATAAATCAATTTATACAACTGGTGATATTTCATTCGACGTATAATAAAAAATAATAATAAATAAAAGGTCATAGTCTTGTAAGTGTATGTCCTAAATGCTGGTAATCTGGGTGACATATTAATACCCTCAGCTCTCAAGTCTCAACCTACTCACCGCTCAGAAATATTTTTTTCCCCAATCATGTATTGGATTAATTATTACTCTCTACAGTCTACACCTATGCTGTGTTTCTTGTTTATTTTCATCATGTATACGATCCAATGCGGACTTGCAGAACGAGATTTACTCGTTGTATTGTATGTTTGTTCTGTTCTGTAGGTATTTTGCGGTTGCAGACAGTAGGATTGTAGCACATGCATGTATGTATTTATGTGCAAGGTAGTGATGATGTTTTTATTCAGTCCCACTTTCCATCCTCTCTTAGCGGGTCCAATGATGAATGGCTAAAGTTAGAGGAGGGAATACATACATGGCCATATATATATGTCAGAAAATTACAGCAAAAGTTGAAGGAGTGGTGGATATATGCTTGAGGAGCTATCTTAGGCGATTAATTTGCCTCATCTCAAGTCTCACTGAAATGGAAAATACTCACATTAGTTGCAGGATTTGGCCTATGAAATTTGAAAAGTTACTTTTAGCATCAATGGGGGGAGATTTAACTGATGAGTGATGATGATGGCAAATGAGAATAGCTAGAGTGGTCTCCACAAGGTCACTCACTCTCTATCTATGATGCGGACAGGGGAAAAAGGACTTTTTTTTTTTTTGGCATATGGGATTCTGTGAGTTTATCAGAGCTTTAAGAAAAGAATGTGCAAATTTACAGTGTAAAAGCAACATAGTATAATGTTGTATGGGGTGTAGTGAAGTGAGTGTGAGTGTGAGTCGCTACTCCCCAGCAGAGGATTAGGTCATTGTACGTCTCTCTCACATCAAATCATCAAGGTCTACTTTTATATATAGCTACAGAAGCATATTCATCGGTTTATCTATATATATAATATAAAAAAGCTTTGCTTTGCCTCCACAAACCATGACACCAGACAAGAGCGCCAGAAAGTTACCTGCATCTGAATTAACACTATCAACTAGCCAATATCAATGCTCTATTCTCTCTTTTCTTTTGAAGCAAGAGAAAGTATATATGTAAATAAATAATTATACATCCTTTTTTTTATTTACATATATTGTAATGACTCGAAATTCACAGGCACCGGAAAAGTGAGTTATAGGGCCTCTATCTTAATGAAATAAGTTCGAAAATAATTATTAAAAATATTTATGAGCCTAGTGGTGTGTCTAATTAGGATCTAATTAGGTGAATTTAGTTTAATTTAGAGTAAGTAATAAAAAAGGATTAAATTGAATAAGGGGTAAAAGTTTAATTTTAAAGTAATAAAAAATAAAAAGGATCAAAATGGCAATTAAGCCATTTACATAAATTTAGGCGGCAAATGGAAGAAAAAATAAGATTTTTTTTTGAATGTGTGTATTATATAGATTAAAATTATTATTATGGTTTTATATTAAATTATTATAATTATTTAATTGATGATATATTATAAATAAATTAAATAGAAGACAATTGTATGATAATAAAATATACATGTGTAAGAATTATATTGGTATAATTGTAATTTAAATATTTAATTACTTATAATTTAAGTATAAAGATATTTTATAATTATTAATTGTATTAATTAAATCATGAGATTTTTATTTGATAAGCAAATTAGATAATGACATTTGTAATAATATAAAATGTACACTTGTTATATAATTATTAATTTACTTAATATTAAAGTAAAAGATATTTTAATATATGATATTAATATTATATTATGTTAATAATTAAATAAAGAAACAAAAGAAAGAAAAGAAAGAAAAAGAATAGAAAGAAACAGAATGCTCAAACGTAAATGGGGGAAAGAAAGGAGAAAGAAAGAAGAAAGGAAAAATTAAGGGTTTGAAGCTTGGAAGTTTAATAGGTAAGTCAATTTAGCCTCTTTTACTTAATTTTGATGTTTTAGAAGTTTTGAAACAAGATTTTGATGAAATTAAGTTGATAGTTCAAGAGTTCATATGTTTCCAAGTAGGGTTCATGTCGGAAAAATTATGGAATTAGGGATTTAATTGAATGAATTCTAAGTTAGAATTGATTAAGGGATTAAATTGTAAACTAGGCTATAAGTTTTATGTTGTAGGGACTAAATTGAAGAAATTTCGAAATTAGGAAAATATGCTGGAAATTTTATAGTTAAATATAAGTTTAGACAAAATTTGAATAGAAAAAGAGAGTGAATTGGATTAAGAAAATAATTAAGTTTAGTTAGGATTAAATTGGGAATAAGATAGGAATTGTTTAGAAATTTAATTATTTATTATAATTAACGCTGTAAATAATAATATAAATTACTATTATTTTCGTAGCCAACAAAGAACCTGAAACGTCAGCATCGAAAGGAAAGGAGAGAGTCATCAAGGACTAAAACGGGAGAATTACGGTGTGTATTACTATAATTCTAATTTTAATTATTATTGATTGCTGAAATTTTAATTGTTATGTATGGTAAATAAGACTTGAGGTAAGTATGTGAAATTGATATGAATATTGAGTAAAAATGAAAGTGATGCAAATTGAGTCAAATGGAATTGAATAAGTGAATTATGGAATATGTGATTATTTGAAAAGTGTATTGATTGAAAAATGAATGGTGATTTGAATTGTGAATTGAATACCCTATTAACTAGTCGGGCGAGTCGGATATAGTTGGCATGCCATAGGATTGGAAGTGTTCAGGATACTTCGACCTCGAGTCGATGAGACACCGGGTGTCGCTATATTTCTTCTGGATAGATTCGATGAGGTATTGGGTACCAACTTTACTTGGCTAGGCCGATGAGACACTCGTGTCAACTATTACTTGAACTATCCGATGAGGCACCGGGTGCCATATTGATGTGTTTGGTTGATCCGTGTATCCGCTAAAGTCCGAGTTACGTTAATAGGGTGAAAAATTGAAATGTGAATTTAAGGTATTGAAATGAAAAAAATTGAATTATGAATAGAAATTGGAATTGTGATAGAAAGAGAAAAGTATGAGCTAAATGTTCATAAGTGGTTTAAATTCAAGTTTGTGAAAAATACATTGATTGTCGAATAATTAAATTGAATTGTTATTATGAAATGATGAAAATAAAAAATATATATATAAAGCATGAATTAGTATTTAAGAAATTAATTGTTATGAATTTTAATATTTATATTTTTATTATTGATAATATATTTTGAATTATGGTAATACCACCGAGTATATCCATACTCAGCGGTCACGGGTTGTTTCAGTGCATGCGAGGTTAGTAGAAGTCAATTGTCTTGGCAAAGATCCGTAACATTCCCGACTCCAATACAAATTTGGTGATGTATATTTTCTTTTGGGTAAAGGTGGCATGTACATAAGTGTTGTTTAGTCACTTAAATATGTATATTACTTTGGGTAGTGAAGGACGAATTATAAAATTTAGATGGTTAAATGAAATGGTAAGGAAAGTACATGATATTTTGATACATGAACATTAAGTTGTTAAATGATTGAAGTTTTTAATCAATTTTGAATGATGCTATGATAGTTATTAAGTTAAAATTATGTTAATGATATAAATATTAGTTATATGAATGTGAAACATTGGTGTTGGTTGTTTTGGTTTGAATTTGCAGGAGGTTTAGGTAAAAATAAGCAGAAATACTGCCGAAATTTTTATAAAAAAAAAAATTCGGAATACTCGAACAAGTCTCGTTCTACTTTTAATACATGTTTGAACTTCGAGAGTCCAAGATAGAGACTTAATTATTATATTATACTATGAAAGTTATATTAATTGTAAATTATTCGTAAGTTGTCTGATATGTCCGGTAATGCCTCATAACTTCGTTCCGGCAACGGTTTAGGGTTAGGGGGTGTTACATATCTAAATTTACAAAGAAGAAGCAAATACTCTACGACTCCTAGCCACCCTACATTGTATTTTATATTTCTGCTTTCATTCTCTATACTATACTATTTGGCTGTTGAAATTTAATTTTTTTAAGTTTATATCTTATAAGTATTAAACTGAAATTATTTTTCACTCGTATTTTTAATTTTAGAAATTTAGTTCTTTATTTGTTATTAATTCAAATTTAATAAAAGTTTATTAATGATGTTACCAATTCAATTTTTTCTATAATTTTTAAATTAGATAAATAGAGCAGTTAAATTATTGGAATTAAAAGTAGAACTAAAACTCAAAAGTATGAAGAGAATAGGGACTGAAGGCATAATTTATTATTAAGTATGAAGGAATTGAGTAAGGAGAGAAGGGAGGAAGTAGGGGGCGGGCGACCCCGGATAATTCTTCTTTAGACCCCTAAAATCTATAAAATTATAGCATATGAAAATGATAATTTGACCCAAAATAATGAAAATTTAATTTAATCCAAATTATAAGGGATGGAGAGTGAAATTAAAATATTATACGCATGAAGAAAGAGAATGCGATAGAGGGAGGCTACCCATCCAATTCTGTGCTTTGCTTTTTCATCCCTTGATTTCTAATATTCTTTTTCCTTCCTTTTCCCCCATTACATACTATTCTCCACTCTCCCTCGTTAGATATATTCAGATGTTGGGTAGCTTTCCTGTATCTGACTCTCATGACAACAACGACCCATATCCTTTCCCTTTAATTTGCCCATGAATAATACACACATACATACACATACATATACATACATGATATAACTCATTCCTCTCATCCTGGCCTCCACAATCCATAATTTCTGCAGCTAGCCCCTTTTTCTTTTCTTTTCTATTATTATGCTCCACCTTCTCTCTTACTCCATTTCCTAGTTTTGCTACCTGCAGTTGCACTCCATTCCAGGGCCTTTCCATTATTTCTTTTTCCATTTTTTTCCTAATTTTTTTTCTTCTCATTTATTTCCTAAGATTAGGGTTTTAAGCAATACTTGCATCACTTACAAATTTAGGGTTTGTACTTCACTAACCCAACATAATTACTCTCTCCATGAATATTAATGTTAATAGTGCTAGAGGAGCACATACATATTTTAGCGGTTAGGTTGAGATAAATGAATTAGATCCAGAATCACACTTTGCTTTTACTTTTATTGGTTCTCTCTCTTTTTGTACCTACTAGGTTAACATACTATTTTAGTTCATATATGTATATATGTTTACTTGATATATTCACTTGTATCATATCTTATCCGGGAAATTGGTTTCTATGATCTAATGTCTTTCTGTCAAAGTTTCCAGGGTTAATTCCTATAACGTCTTTTAGTTTTCCCCCCCTCTCCTTAGGACTTGCTTTATAGACTATAATTCATCAGTCGACACATATGCACATGCTTTCCTGCTTACAACAGTAAGTTCTATCTCATCTCTTAAATTGTATATTTGAAGGCTGGATAATGTTTTTATTTTTATTTTCCCTTAACTCGCAATTCATCTTTATCTCACCACCGGGATTTACAGGATCTAATCATTCTTTTCCTTTGTGTGGAGCACTATAATCTTTAAGTTTTAAAATCGTATGCTTGCTTATTCTATGCATAGTTGGTGGTGGTTTTGATAATGGTTCATGTCGAGTGTTTTCAATTGGTGTTGATCATATATTACGTTTTCTGAATGTGATGGTCAAAGGGTACTCCAGGATTGATCTTCTTTATTCAATGCGTTCAATTTAATCTGTAGTGATGGAGCCTGCCGTGTTTCAGACCTGATGGTGGGACTTGGAAGGAGAAACTTCGACTTTAATCTCTTCTCTACCATGAGTTCCTTTCATCACTCGTTTCATTTCTGTCAGTAATTTGGTTGAGTTGTTGTTTATTTACTTTCTCTTTCATCCTATTGGGCATCATGTTGGTTCCTAAACCTAGAATCACAAAACTTGGTTTATTAGGAACTAGTTTGGTGTTTGTCATAATACTGCTTCAGCTGACTGAACCTTGGGCATAGGCAGATGGTTATACTTATATAGTGCACGATTAGAACGGCTAAAAACAGAAGTAATGTAGTTAATGTTGAAGATTAATTATTTTGCTTTGTTAGTGATGGTGAACTTTTTGATTAATTTTCTAATTTGGGGAAGTGGTAAATTGTTGGTTGGAAGGAAGGAAGGAGGGAATTAATGGAAGTTAGAGAAATGGCAGGAGAGAGAGCTTCCTTCAGCCCACTCACGGATGGGAACAAGGGGGTTGAACTAGCTGCCGACTCATTCATTCAAACACTCAGTAGAAAATAGATTGGAGATTTTTACTACTGTGATTGTGTGAATGAAGCGGGAGATAATTTTGCATCCCTCTTTCTCCATGCTTGGACTGAAGGGAGCTCCTTCTTTCTGTTGCCCTCATTTATCTATCTGTCTGTACCACCCAAAAACTGTTCTTTTCTCTTGTTTAATTTGTGTGCCACCATGTAAACTAAATTATTGGTTTCATTCATTTGAAATTTTGATTGACATTAAGTTAAAAAAGTTTGAATTTGAACAATTGACTATATATAGGCTTGTACCTATATAGCTTACTTGTCCCAAATTGCATGTTTTATTTTTGAGAAAGAGACACCATCAATCTTTCACCTCATTATCACACGTTCAGATACCCTACCAACTTGGCTAGGTCATATCATCACCGATTAGCCTCTCTTTCTTTGTAAGTAAATTTATACAAACTGGGGTTGGATCATTAATGACATGGCTGGTCAAAGAGTTGGTACTTCTCTGACATGGGGTAACTGGTTTACTCGCTTGGTATTTCAATTTTTTTTACTAGACAGGAAAACCAAACTTGGGAGAAAAGTGTAGCGCATGCAATCTAACTTATCAAATGGGAATGGTTGGTTAACTACTTAACTTTTTGCAGGGGCCATTATTGCAGACATATTCAGAAAAGTGTACCTTGTATTGCATGTATTGGCCTTTGCTTCTCTAACTTATATTATACACCTGTATATACCTCCAGGCTCTACCACTACTCCAGTCCACTCTGATGGAACTATTAAAATGGTCTACAAGAGATGTGGTTTGATGGATTAATGCGAGACAATGAAAGGTGTGCAAGTAAATACTGATGTCTCTTGAGCTTGAGTGTGCTATCTGCTCTCAGCCATGTGTCTTTGTTCCTAAAATTTACACTTGCATTTTTGGTCAGACATTGTACAGTTTGGTGCACGTGTTATCATGTGTTTGTTTCAAGGTGTGTTTCAGTGGTATTGGTTTTGGTTTCAAAGTAAGTGAGGGCCATAGGAAAAATCTGTTTGATTACAAAAGTTGCAGAAACATCCGGCTTTTACGGTTAGTTTATGTGTGTTTCAAGTACAGATTTAACATAAATATATATCTGTGGGGGTTTTGGTTTCCGAGAAGGTTAAGTACATTTAGAACCCATTTTTCTTTTCTGTTTACTGCAACTGAAAGTGCGCATTGAGGCAGAAACCCATTATTTTATTATATTATGCAAAAGCAATTCAAACATGACATGACACTTTGGAACTTGCATTGCATCCCGTCAATCTGCGTTGATGATGGTAATTTTGTTTTTATTAAAATGATAACCATATATATATGTATGTATAGAAACTGGGAATGGTAGTATTCATGCATTGGGGCTTGTGAGATGTGTTACCTAATATGGGTGAGGGAAGTTCCTGTTTTAGAAACAAGCATGGCATTAACTAGAAACTCCACTTTGGGAATAAATGAGTATAAATTATGTATGAGTGAACTTGCCTCACCGAGATAAATTTGCAGTGTTCGAATCTATAATGGATGCTATTTCACTTAATTACACAAACTATTAACAGTAGATATAAGCAATAAAAATAAATAAATCATTATAGCATTGCAATCTATATAAAATGTGGTCCCCAAGTAGTTGGTATTTTACAGCCACCATTTTCACCTGACATATAAAGTATATTATTACTTTATTAGTTTTGGTATTGTAGTTCACTAGATTCTTGTTACTTTAAACAATATCTGATGAGTTAAAGTTTGGTCCCCCACATCCGAAATCCAGCTTGGTGGTCATTGAAATTCTCGTTTCTCAAATTACTTGTTCCGAACTTTGCAAGTTGAAGTTGCAGAATCTATTTGTCGGCAATTTTTATATGTTTCTTCTTTGTTTATCCTCCAAATTAAGCAATGTGCACTCTGGTTATCACATTTTTTCTTTTCCATTTTTTTAGAAAAAAAAATTACAGCTCACAGTAAAAGTTCTCTACACAGCTCGATAGAGCAGCAAGATGAAATCTCCGCAATTCCTTCACTAATTTCTTTCTTTAATGATGGAGAAGATAGGATTCGATAAAACTCAAAATCCTTGTGTCTAGCAAATTGAAAAACAAGAAAGTAGTTTATCTTACACCACCTCGATTTATGATTAGTAACAATGGCAATTGAATAGTTTTATTTTGCACCAGTTTTAATTGACTTATGATTAGCAATCACCATAATCGGATGACTCCCCACCACATCCTTAAATAACTTCTACCTAATAACATGGATAATTTGAACCCAATACTCAAGAAAACTCAATATATAACTTTCACAATCTTCATTAACATTAGATAATTATTTCGTAAGAAAAAGCCTGTCTTAAAGTAAAACGTGTCATTATCCTATCGTGCAATAATATAATAGACCAGTATGACTTCGGAGCACATTTTGCATTGGATCAAATTTTGTGGACCAAATTATAGAGTAAGAAGTTGAAGGTAAAAATATATATTCTTCTTACATTTTAAATTTAAGCAAAATACTTTTATTTTCAAGAATCTAGTCCCTTTACTTTTCTAATTTAAAAATTCAGATCCAATTATTAATATTATTAAATTTTTTCTACTCAACTCACCAGTGTGACTATTGAAAATTTTTATTAAAAAAAACTCTTCTGGCAACTATATAACAAAAAAAAAAAAATGTCATTGTAATGGACTTGTTTTACAAAGAGTCTAATGACCAAAATTCAAAATTGACCATTGTTGTATAATTTCCTAAAAAAAATAGAAGGTTTTGTAGTTGGACACGCGTACGTAACCATTTTAATCAACATAAACTATTTAGACTAACCATGATTTTATAAAAATTATGGTACTGAATTATGTCAAAAGTTAAAGTATAGAGATTAAATATAAAACTTAAGCTTAATATAGGGACAAAATTGAAATTTGACCATTATTTACTCTCGAGAAAGAAGTAAAAGGCTGAGCATTTGGGCACATGTACATAAATGTTTTAATCAGAATAAAATATTTAAACTAACCATGACATTATAAAAGTTAATTATGTCAAAAATTAAAGTGTAGAAACTAAATTTAAAACTTGAGCATACTATGAGCACAAAAATTGATATTTGACCATACTTATATCTCAAAAAGCCAAGACATTCCTTTTAGAGCATAGATATACTGAGTTGTGTTAAGATTATAGTAACAAAAAGTATTCATTTCCTCTATTAGTATATCATATTTAATAGTTGAAGCAACAAGACACGGCTTAATTTTGGATTTAATATAGCATATAATATTAAACTGGTTTTAAAACCTAATTTTCTAGCTAAATGATTAGTTAAAATTTTTACTCGAACCACAAATTTAAGGAAGAAGTTGTAGTTGTACTCTTATCGCACTAAAACTACAAAACGATGTTTTTATTCTGATTAATGACAATATGTTATTGTGTATCTGTTATGCGCCTTGGCGTAAGATCTAGTCACAGGTCTAGACGAGAAAGTATCCTTGCTTCGACCTATGGTTACTCAAAGGCAGATTCGTCTTTGACTGAACCCCCTTCCCAAACTAACGTTTGTGATAAAAATAAACTCCCCCTTTTATTTCATATTGTCAGCCTTTTTATAGGCTGTTAATTACAAAGGAAAATCCTAATCTAATTCCTAATTTAAAGTCCTAATAGAATTCCTAATTTAAAGTTTATAAGGAAATAAAAAACCTAGTAAAACTAAAACTCCTAAAGAAATTAAATAAATGTAGAATTCTAATTCCTATTCCTCCGTTGATATTGTTTTCCAATGAAAACATTTATATCATTACTCCCCCTCTCAAGCTCAAAGTCAGGATAAGCTGCTCGAAAATTATCAATTGGTTCCCAAGTGGCATCTTCTTGAGGACATCCTGCCCATTGCACTAATAGTTCCTGCCGACCCCAATTAAGCCTGGTATTAATAATAGCTTGTGGAGTAGGCAAGGCCTTGCCATCATATACTAAGGGCAAGTTTCCTACCGCATCTAGTTGAGGTCCCTTGTATTCTTTGAGGAAAGAAACATGAAATACATCATGTATTCTGCTGCCTGTAGGTAATTCAAGCTGATAGGCCACTGATCCTATTTTGTTCAAGACTTTAAAAGGACCAAAATATTTTGGCAATAACTTGTGATGCTTCTGTTTAGTTATCGTCAATTATCGATACTGTTGAAGCCGTAACCAAACCCAATCCCCGACTTTAAAATTCAACTCTCTGTGCCCCAAATCATAAGTGGCTTTCATTCGTTGCTGAGCTTGCAAGAGTCTATCCCGAGCATTGTGTAAAAGTGCATCCCTATCTTGTAGAGCCTTATCCACAGCTTCAATCCTTGTAGAACCAGCTGAATAGGTGAGAAGTCGAGGTGGATCCCTACCGTATACTAATTGGAAGGGAGTGGCCTTTAGGGCAGTGTGATATGAGGTGTTGTAGCAATACTCAGCCCATGGAACCCAATCGACCCACTGTCGTGGACGATCACTAGAGAGGCATCGTAGGTACATTTCTATTGTTCGGTTAACTACCTCTGTCTGACCATCAGATTGGGGATGGTATGCTGAGGAAAAAGCGAGCTTAGAACCACTTTGGCGAAATAATTCCTTCCAAAACAGGCTGAGGAAAACTTTATCACCGTCTGAAACTATGGATTCCGGCAAGCCATGAAGTCGAATACCTCTCAAAGAAGAAGGCGGTAGCAACAGATATAGCAATAAATGGATGGGACAAAGGTAAAAATGAGCGTGCTTGACGATCATCCATAACCACCATAAGTACCGGTTTCCCTTTTACTTTGGGTAGACCCTTCACGAAATCCATAGAAATATCAGCCCAAACATGTTGTGGTATTGGAAGAGGTTGAAGTAAACCTGCGGGCTGTAAATTTTTCCATTTGTGGCGTTGGTATACTAAACAATGTTACACAAATTCTGAGGTTGCAAGCTTCATTCCTTTCCAAAAAAATCTTGGCGAAGACGATGCAATGTTTTCAATTCCCTTCATGTGCCATAGCATGTATAGAGGAGATAAGAGTGGGAATAATTGGTGAGGTAGGTAAAAGGTACAACCTCCTTTGAAGAAAATCAACCCATCTTGTGCAACCCAATCGGGCCCCAACTCTCCTTGTAGAATTCTTTCTTTGGAGTTGTGATAATTCAGGGAAGCTTCTATTTCTCGTCCGATGGCTTTAAGAATTTCAACTTGAGGGAATGAAACAATCATGAGGTGTGGTAAGTCTTCGTCTTTTCTAGATAAAGCATCCGCACTGCTCAACTTTCCTGCTTTATATTCCACTCGGAAATCAAACCCCATTAGCTTGCTGATCCAATGTTATTGTGGGGATGTCGTAAGTCGTTGGTCTAACAGATACTTAAGACTGAAGTGATCAGTACGGATGAGGAAATGCCTTCCTCAAAGATAGGGTCGCCAATGAGTCACTGCCTTTGCCAAACCAATTAATTCACGTTCGTAGGCAGCCAACTTAAGGTGTCGATATGCAATCTTGCAACTGAAAAAGGCAAGGGGGTGTCCCTTTTGCTGTAGTACAGCTCCAAACTCGCTGTCTGAAGCATCACATTCAACCACAAATTCCTCCGCAAAGTTGGGTAATTGCAAAACTGGAGCTGCTGAAAGAGAAGTTTTTAATTGGGTGAAAGCAACATCAGCTTCCTTAGTCCAGTTGAAGGCATTTTTCTTTAGAAGAGATGTTAAGGGTGCAGCCACTTGTCCATAATTCTTGATGAATTCCTCAGAATATCCTCGCTAACCCAAGAAAGCCTCGTAGAGCCTTGGTAGTTTTAAGAGTTGGCCAATCGGTGACATCTTTAATTTTAGTGTGATTAACCTCGACCCCTTCACCATGGATGACATGACCGAGGTAGGTTACCTGAGACTCTCCAAAGAAACACTTGGATTTTTTTAAGAACAACATATTATCCCGCAAGAGTTCAAAAACTAATCTTATATGACGCATATGTTCAGTCCCTGTTTTGCTATAAATTAATATGTCATCAAAGAAGACTAAAACAAACTTACGCAAGTAAGGGCGAAAAATGTCATTCATCAAACTCTGAAATGTGGAAGGGGTATTGGTAAGCCTGAATGGCATGACAAGAAACTCAAAGTGTCCATGGTGGGTTCGGAAGGCTGTCTTTTCCACATCAGTAGTTGCCATTCTAATTTGAAAATATCCCGATCGTAAATCCAATTTTGTAAAATATTTTGCCCCATGAAGTTCGTCCAACAATTCATCCACGACAGGAATCGGGTATTTGTCTTTAACAGTGCAAGCATTAAGCTCTCGATAATCGATGCAAAAACGCCATGATCCGTCATGCTTCTTTACTAATAGTAATTGGAGAAGAGAATGGTGATCTACTGGGTCGAATGATTCCTTGTTGTAACATTTGGTCACACTGCTTCTCAATCTCATCCTTTTGAAAATGTGGATATCGATAAGGCCTGACTACAATTGGTCCCGTTCCTGGTTTGAGAGTTATACGATGGTTACATTTGCGGTTAGGAGGTAACCTGCACGGTTTTTGGAATAAATGCGCAAATTCTACCAAAGAGCTTATCTAATACTATATTAGTTAAATCCATGTCCTCAGATCAAGCCGAGTCGTGGAACTTCCTCTGGTGCCGCCTTTGCCCTTGCCAGAGTATCTTCTTCTTGTTTACTGCAAATTGCATAATTAAGGAGCTGAAATCCCATAAAATTGGACCAAGGGTACACAACCATTTAACCCCCAAAATCATATCAAACCCTTCTAATGGTATTGTATAAAAATCAGCTTGAAAGTTGTCATTGGCCACAATAATCAGATGATTTACAAATGCCAATGCTAGGAACCCGTTCTCCGTTTGCCACACATACTTGCAACCCCCTTTTCTTTTGTATTTTTAGTCCCAATCTTGGCACTAGACCTTCGCGTAGAAAGTTATGTGTACTGCCTGAATCAACGAGAACTAACACTGTTTTTCCTGACACCTTTGCTGGTAGTTGCATAGTAGATGAATTGCAAGTTCTTCTAATGGCATGTAAGGAAATTTCAAGATCATCTACCTCATCATCTTGTTCATCTTCAATATCTGGTACTTCTATCCAAAATAGCCTTTTACATTTGTGCCCCATGGAGTAAGACTCATCACAATTATAACACAATCCCTTAGCCCTTCTCTCCGCCATCTCTGCTCGTGTCAATCTTTTGATAAATGGTGCGGAAGAACCTATTTTGCTGTTATTCCCCATTGGTTTCATTGTTTGTCCTCATGCCCTTTGCAAAGCTCTTAGTTGTTGGAATAATGGAATTGCTGCCAGTGTTTTGGGAAGCTGACCAGTTTAGATTGGTTTGAGATAACATCTTGGAAGAGACTTTTTGTTTCCGTTCCAAAGCTCGAGCCATATTCATTGCAGCTCCAAGGTTTCCCAGTTGTTGCATCTCGATATCAATTCTAAGTTCCTCTACTAATCCGGCAGTAAAAAGGTTTACTTGTTGTCGAGGTTTAAGATCAGTAGTCCTAGCCAGTAGTGATTGAAATTGACGTTGATATTCTTCTACCGTCCCAGTTTGTCTCAAGTTTGCAAGTTCCCCCAAGGGGTTATTACTCATAGGTGGCCCAAACCTGACATGACAACACTCTCTAAAGCGCTCCCAATCCAGATTTGCCTCATTTTCCTCGATTTGATCAAACCACAATTGTGCTTCTCCTAAGAGATGGAATGAAGCTAAGCCGACTTTGTCTTCTTCGTTGGTCCGCTGATTGCCAAAAAAATTTTCGCATCTTTTTAACCATCCTAAAGGATCACCAACACCATCATAAGTGGGAAATTCCATCTTGGAGTATCTTGGCACCATGCCCCCACCGTGTTGTGAATCTGAATTTCTTTTCTTGCCTCCACTGCTGCCTTGTTCTTCATTATTTTTTTCTAAATTCTCTTTCGTTGTTTTTTGGACTGAAAGAGATAAAATCACCATCTGCTCCTCTAATGCTTGTTGCCTTGTAGCCATTTGTTCCATAAATGCCTCCAACTTGGTCATCAAAGTTTTTTCGTCATCCATGACACCGACTCGATACCAAGTTGTTATGCGCCTTGGAGTAAGATCTAGTCACAGTCTAGACGAGAAAGTATCCTTGCTTCGACCTATGGTTACTCAAAGGCGATTCGTCTTTGACTGAACCCCCTTCCCAAACTAACGTTTGTGATAAAAATAAACTCCCCCTTTTATTTCATATTGTCAGCCTTTTTATAGGCTGTTAATTACAAAGGAAAATCCTAATCTAATTCCTAATTTAAATTCCTAATAGAATTCCTAATTTAAAGTTTATAAGGAAATAAAAAACCTAGTAAAACTAAAACTCCTAAAGAAATTAAATAAATGTAGAATTCTAATTCCTATTCCTCCGTTGATATTGTTTTCCAATGAAAACATCTATATCAGTATCCTAATCTTTTCTTAACATGTTTGATAAAATTTCAATATCAACAATTCTTCTCTTTTGTAATATTTATTGTGGCACCCCAAACTCGGCTAGAATGGTTCGATCTAAACCCAAAATGTCACATTAACCAATTACGTCACTCTCTTTATTGATAATCCAAATGCACCATAAAACCACCAATCACACCACGAAATACATGCTTAAAAGTCAAACATTTAGTTTAAATTAACATGCAAACCCGAAATTATACTTCCGCAGTACTACTCTAATCAAAACTACATCAGGGGTAAATACGTCATTTAATATGCATCAAACGAAACATTCATAAATTCCAAAATTTTCTATTCATACAATCATAACATTTATAAGACAATATTTGAAAGAAATAGTTCAAAACGACAAGCAAATCTCTTTTAATTTTTGAAATGAAGGTTTAAGGACTAAACCGTAAAATTATCAAAATTTTAAGAAATTCTTTTTATAAAATAAAAAATTGATTTACGAAATTAAGCATATAAAAATCACTCATGCAAAATTTCAAAGTATTTTGTAAATGTTTTGGACTCTAATGCATCACCAAAAATCTAAGAATTATATTGCAAAACTGTGAAAACATGCCTTGGACAAGCCAGGCGTTGCGTCGAGACGACGTGATGCAGCACGTTGGGACGAGCTCTGGAAAGGGTCCCTCTTCAAGACGACACGATAAAAAACGTCACGACGACAACTCCACGTCGAGACGACGGCTGTAATTTTAGACCAAAATTTACACTTTTCAAGTTTAAACATTACCACACTTACCATTTCGTGTTTTCATGCCAATTCCCCTATTCTAACATATCATATGACATACATAGATCATATAAATCATGCTCAATTACTATAGATCATGCATTAACATACTTTGAAATCTCAAGCAAATTTTTAAACTAGCACGCAATTCTAAAGTCACAATTCAATTACCTAACATGTTAAATTCGCAGGTCATGCATTTCTAAGTGCAAAATAGGTTCATTTCATATCAATATGACATTTAAAACTTGTCCAAATGTTCAGCCTACCATTTGAGCACCTATAACAACATTTCACTAGTAGACACACATACCATTCATCATGCATTTTCAACAAACAAGTCATGCATATTCAAGCATTATATTCAGTAAAACAATCAACCATAAACTAGATATAAAATCCTTAAAATTTTCCTTAAAAATGTCATTACAACCAGCAATTTGTAAAGTATAAAACCCTCAGTTATGGTCCCATATTGCCTTCCTTATAAGTAGAAAACACAACACCAACTAAGGGTATTTTTGCCTAGCTTTAGATCACAAGCTTGCCCACTTCTCTTCACTCAAACTATTTTTTGCAAGATATATATAAGAGAGCGCGAGCTTTTTCAAGCTCAGTGAGTGCTCAAAGATTGCTACAAAGATTTACAATATCAAGGTTAATTGAAAGCATACTAGATCGTTTACTCAAGGTATTACATCAAACATGTATCATAGCAATTCATGTTAATATATTGGTATATTGTGACTATGAAACATATATAAACACATATGCATTGGATAAGCAGATCTCCCAACACACCTTATGACTCATAGAGTCCATACTAGTCCCATAAAAGTGTAGCATGAAGCTAAACACACTCTAAACACATCAATCAGTCTTGTTGAATGATAAAATTCCCTTATCTCCCCAAACTAGTCCCGAGGCCTCAATGCCCTCACACATAAGCACAATAATGGTGAATACTCACAATCTTATGACGTGCCAATAATATCCAATGGTTTCAAGAGATTACAATGCTAATATATTCACTTATACACACACACACACACTTATTTTATGGTTTATGCACACTTTCACATATCATGCTCATCACGATCATATAACTTATCACATTCACATATTATGCACTTTCAAGTGCTATCACTTTATTCTTTAAGCCACATACACTTTCATATCAGATGTGTGCATTAAACCAACAGATCAATAAGCATATTCTTACATACTTACATCCATTTTTTTAACATATCACATTCATATCTGATCACAAATCATCATCATTTGCAAAATAGTACAGCTCAAGGAAGAATCATTTACTCTTGGAACTTAGGATAGGTGATTAGGCTGCCTAAGCTCCCCTTTAACTCATTGAATTGTGCATAATTGCAGCATATCAGATCACTCACCTTGAAGCTTTCACTTCAATGCCAAAAGCTCAAATAAACTTTTGTTTGCCTTTATCCTTGCTTGAAGAGGCTCCCGATTGATCTAAAACTTTGTATACTTATTAAAAACGTTACAAACATATTATGAACAACCATAAACACAATCAAACCACAACAAAATCGTAGATCTAAGCTTATCTTTCTCACTACTGAAAACTAACTCGTTTTGTTGAAACAAGTGATTTCCTAATTCGATCTTTAATCCTAACCCTTAAACATGTTTCCAACATCTTAATTATCATATTATTATAGATCTAAGCCATTAATTTCATCAATTAACTCGAATTTAACTTTTTCAAAAAATCAAGCTTATATGAACATGTAAAAGAAGGAAAACATCTAATTCATTAAAATTCCTTAATGATCTTTAAAATTGGCTTAAAAAACCTTTTGATTAATCCAAAATAAGTTAAAAATCGCTTTGAATCAACCAATTTACTCAATAAATCAAATTTCACCATTTTTCATCAAAGTTTAGATTTAAAAGCTTTAAATCTCAAGCAACTCAATGCAATCATTTAGATCTCAAATTAGGAAAGCAACAACATTAGTTTAATCTTAATAAGTCAGAATCTTACCTCAATTTCACGAAACTCATAAGCTATGGAGCTAATTCGAGAATGGAAATTTTAAGAACAATGAATAAAATGATGAAGAAATTTTTTATTTTCTTTAAAATTGAAGGAAAATTCGATGTTTAGAAAGCTAAAAAATCATTAGGGATGAACCAATTTTGAGAGAAGAGTTATGGAAAGGGGGGGAAGGGACGGTGAGTGGTATATATAACCAACCAAATTTTAAAAATGGGGCATTTGTCCCTTTAACCACCATCAGTTTCTTCCATTATTGAAATAGGTCCTTATTTTCAATTGAAACTCATTTTCTAAATTATTTTTAAATCTGATCTTGTTTTAACCAAATTATTTTCTGGATACCTAATTTTAATTTCTTAACTTTAATTTTTAATTCTAATTATTTTAATTTTTTTATTTATTCCCATTTATTTTAACAATCTAATCTAATTTCAGTATCACATCCCAAAAATTGAATTAGAAGAAAATGGGTTAGTGAAATCAAGAGTGATCATGTAGTGATTGTAAAAATTTTGTAAAGTGAATTAATCTAATTCAATAATTAAGTGTTGTAGTTTTGTGTGAGCCTATTGGTTTAGTGGTCTTGTGTTTAAATCTTATGTGTGTAAAGTGAGAATTATTATTATTTTGTTTTAAATTCTGAAAAAAAATCCGTTGAATGAGGATCAGGTAGTGAAATTATGGATAGTTTAAATTTGATTTAATTTTCATTTTATTTTATTCTCTTAAAATAATAATAAAAAATAAAAAAAATATTTGTTTTCCTTAATTTTTTTCCCAATTCTATACCCACTTTTCCCACTCCCTTATTCTTCAATTTTTTGTTTGTTTGTTCTTCTTACTGCCGTTTCTTTTGGGTTATTTTATTTTATTTTATTTTCAAAATTCTCTTTTGCAATTTTGTTTCTCTTCATTTACTATAAACCCAAAACTGTAATGATAAGCAATGAATTTATCCCAGCTTCAATGTATTTTACTTTTTCCCTATTTAATGTTCAGATTTCGTCTAGGTATTTGTTAAAAATATATTTTTTCCACTTCTTTTAATCAAAGTTCAAGGTTTTTGTTAAGATTACAACTAGGTATCTCTTAGTTTCTCCATTACTATTGTAAAAATATCTCCCGTTTTAAAACCTCTTCTTTTATTTTAGTTTTTTTTTCTTCCTTTGATTTTAAACCCAACTCCATTTTTGTTCATGTTTTCTTCATCAAAAGAGCCAACCTCCCCTGAAAAAAAAAATGGGATTTTTAAGTTCTTTAATGGGAATTTTTGGTTTTGGGATTGGAACTTCTATTGGACTCTTGATTGGATTCTTTCTCTTCATTCTTTTTCCTAAAGATTACTATCACGCAAAGCCTACCTTTTTAATTCCTTCTCTTTTGATTTGAGTACGGTGTTTATTTGAGGTGTTGGATAAGATTTTAGTTTCTTTTGATTGATATTTATTTTGTGCTCATTAAGTTCTTTGCGAATGAGGTGATGTTATTATGAATATTTGTGTTTTGGTACAATTAGGAGAAGATCGCGAGTCAGTAGTTTCCCTGGCGAACTAAATTCTCCTTTTAAGTTGTTGTTTTGTTCAAGGGATCTGGAATTGCGAGTGTTGAGTGGCATCAAATACTCTGATTAGATGTGTAATAGAAAATTCAAAAAATAGCGAACAACAAAAAACCGAAATGGATTCGGTTGACGTCACACAGTCGTGTGCCAGACTATGTGTGTCACACAAGCTAGATTAATTGGGTTGTGTGGGCCATAATAGCTGGGCAGTTGGGTCGTGTGGGCCCATCTTCTGAAATTTTCCATCTAGGTTGTTTTGATCTGCAATACATAATTAGACTCTCCGTAGGGTCCATACTACACAAATAAGGCGTGAAAATATAATATTTGTTAATATGTTATCGTAGGTGATATGATTAAGGTATGTGAATTAAGTATGCATGAACTAACTACCGTTAATTCTGATGATGAATTAACTACCGTTAATTCTAATGACATGTTTCTGTTTCACTATGTTTATTTATGAGCATATGATGTCTGAATATGTTAATATATATTTCTCTGAATTTGCTTTATGACCATGCATGTGACGTTATGGCGAAACTAATTTGCTTCTATTGGGTTTGTGATATATTTGTCTACAAAACATGTAATCACATGCTTACTAATTTTTGTTAAAAATATGAATGCATGTTCAATATGCTTATCACTCTGTTTTTGTATTTGCATGTCATGTCACATTGCATAGGGTTGGGATAATATGGAAAGGAGGAAATTTTGGTAGTTTAATGATCTACGCCATATGGTGGTTTATCCACATTTCTGTCTGGCAACATGGCTGCAATATAGTGGCTTGATTATATATATTTGATTTGGCATTTTAATGATTTGCACCCTATGGTGGTTTATCCATATTTCTGTCTGGCAGCTTGGCTGCAATATAGTGGCTTGACCACTTATATTCGATGTGGCAATTTTAATTGCACTATCTGGTGGCATTGACCACAATTATTTTGTTGGTGAGATTGGATGGATGAGTTTTGGGAAACTCTATTTCGGTGTGTAACGGAGTTGGGTAGGAAGTTTTCTGAAAAGAATTGCATTGGCATAAACATGTGTTCTTAGTTTTTCTTAATTGATCAATATGAGATTTTCTGTGATTCTGTGATTTGATTTTTGTGTTATTTGTGTTCAGGATTTGAGTTTGTTACACACTAAGCTTTATAGCTCACCCATTTGTTTTATCTTTGACTTTCCAGGTAATCTTTGAGTTTAGGGTCAGACGGCGAGCGGGAGCTTGGATTATTTGTCGGTTAATTTAAATTGATGGTTTATGTTTTCACTTTTTTGGATTTTTTTACTGTAAATCTATTTTCTATGAGCTTTGTTTTGGTTTTTTTTTTCTATTTGTCAGATTTTGATATTTTCAACGTTAAAACTGCAAAATCATTTGAATCATCAAACTAAAATTTGGAATTAAAAACTATAACTATGAAAATTTTTCCACTGTAAAATTAAGTAATCACTTAAATGTTTTTCTGTAAGTGAACAAATAGCTTTAACGAACATTGCCCTAAAACAGGAAACGATTTGCCAAAATTAATACTTTCAAGACACACAATTTGAAAATAAAATCATGGGTTTAAAATAGGTATTTCTAAACATAAGTTTTTTTTAAACAAGTTAATGTAATTCCTCAAAATCCAGTCATAACGTCTAAGCCAAGTTTGGGGTGTTATATCCGATTTCTAGTTCACTAACCTAATGCTACTAACTCGATTTTTAGGATGCAACATTTATATTCTATGAATATGAATTTCAATTGCATACTTTGTCTTATAGTCCTACATTCATGGATGTCCCTCTATATTTGCACAAAATGTGAACGTTTTGATTCAAGGAGCAACTCCTATTACGAAAACAGATGATAACTTTTTATTTGCTATAATGGATTGGTGGCCTATTGAAAAATGTGACTGTAACCACTGTCCTCAGGGAAAGGTTGGACTATTGGATTTGGTAAATAATTTCTTTTACATTAAATTTTATAAAAGCATTTTATTTTACATAAATAAAAATTGACTTTCGTGGGACATTATGTTATTTGTAGGATTTGAAAAAGAAGGCTTTAATAAATGCAATAAAATGCGAGTATTTAATGATATCCTTATGGATTTGCAGATTATTTTTATTTTATAATGAACATCGTATTTTGAGAATAAAAAATGTGATTACAAAAACTAGGAAAAGAGGCCCAAACAGAAAACCACCTTAAATGTGGTTGTATGAACTAATTAGGCTAAGTATAGTTCAAACATTTTGTCAAGGGCTTTAGACTAATTGTGGTAAACGACTTTAAGCATTAAACTCTTTAAGAATCAAAGTTGATGATTCATTATAAGACCAAGTGTTATATAAAGTAAGAAGGGTTAAAAATTTCCTCTGTTTCAAACAAAGTGCTGAGATTTCTTTTGGGTTCTCCAAAGGGTGCCTTTACTTGGAAAGATGGGACCAACTCAATAAATTTTTCAATCAAGCTAGGTGAGTGTAACACTCCTTACCTGACCAAATTTTCGGGTTTGAGTTATAGGATGCTACAACCATTTTTGGAGCAACTACCATCAAATAATCAGCAAATAAATCATTCAAACATACAATCATAACATACATTCACATCATGATATACAATTTTTTCTAAGATTTACACGAGCTTACTAAAACTCATTTACTAACTCGAGTTTTAAAAAGGACCAAAGTGTAATGTTTTCAAAGTTTTTAAATCAGGTATTGATACCCCATCTAGGTACCAATACCACTCTAAGCTTCAATGTTTTAGAAAAATTGATTTAAAATCATAGGTATCGATACTAGACTAAAAGTACCGATACTTCATTCAAGGTATCGATACCTTACCTCTGTATCAATACCATCTTAAGATTTGATGTTTGAAAATTTTGAAGAAAATCACTAAGCATTAATACCTTTACTTAAGGTACTGATACCTTTGAGCCAAAATGGTTAAAAATCACATTTTAATACCTTTTTCATGCCAAACCAACTTTATTACTCAAATGGTGCTTAAATGGGCACTTTAACCTGCATAAAGCCAACCAAAATACATACTAGAACAACCTTTTTACCATTTCCAAAATCAACCAAACCATTTCACTTCCAATTTGTCATTCAAATGCTTTATCTAAAGCTTAACATAATTCTAGCATCCACACATATATAATATTAACATCAACTTTATTAAAAACAACCATTAACCAAGTTTCAAACCAATTATCATTTTCAAGTAAACTCATATAAAACACCTATGTACATGCCACATAACCGGACTTTAGAACATTCGAAAGATTACCAAATTAACAATAAGATAGTGTGAGCTTCTCAACAATTCACTTGACATGTTTTGCAAGTTAGCAATCTACTAGAAAGGGAAAACAACAGGGTACACATATTGAATGCTTTGTAAATTTATAAGTATTTAAACAACAAACTTACCTCAAATTACAATTAATTATATCAAACTAATTAACTTGATAAGTTTTTCCTAACATAGCAAAACACAACAATAAGGTTAGTTCATCTTATAACCAAGTAATATAGCAATTCAACATTTAACGTACTATTCAATTTATTATTATACATATAGATTCCATAGTTCAATACCATTTGTACATTATATTCATCATATAACCATTTGAACATGTGGCTCGTAATATTTCACTGTCATCTCTCTTTTTCATTAATCCATTAGTCCGATGAAGTATAATAAATATATTCGGATACACGAGTAACTACACCACACCGGATTGCTCATCAGAGCAATAACTACACCATACCAGGTCACCGAAGTGTAAAACCCATAGGAAATATATAATCATATAATGATACGTCCCTCCTATTGGAAAAAAACAGGTTTGGAAAACAAAGCGAAAAATAAATTTAGGAAAAACCAGAGTTTTAATTTTTTTTTCCAAAATAAGATATTGGTTGTGATATCTAAATTAATAAACACTTAATCAAAATTTTACCTTTTCGATTTGTCTAGGATGAACGTTTTAACGGAGTAGTTTTCTCTGCTATCCTCAAGCTCACGTTTTGTAACAGCCCAATTTTGAGTCTAGTCGGAACAGTGGTTTCGGGACCACGAATCTGACATAGAAAGATTTATTTTTATTATGTTTTTATGGTCTACAGTTTTATGGAATTGTTTCATGAAAATTTCGTTCGAAAATTTAATCGTTTGGGCACTCAATTTAGTAAAAAGGACTAAATTGCAATAGGTGCAAAATGTGTGTTCTAGAAGCTAAAAGTGTCTAATTGCTATGAAATTTTAAATTGAAGGTCCTTAGATGGTAATTAGATCATTTTTTAAGTTAGTGGACAAAAATGGACATGAAGTAAGAGAATTTTTGTTTTAAGTTAGGGACATTTTGGTCATTTGGTTAATAAATGAATTAATAATAAAAATAAAGCCAAAATTTTTGTCCATCTTCTTTTTCATGGCTGAAAATTGTAAGGGAGAACATAGCTATGGTTTTTTAAGCTTCCAAGCTCGATTGTAAGTCCGTTCTAGCGCCATTTTTAATGATTTTCATGTTTTTGAGATCCTTGTAACCTAATCTAGCTTTTCCAAGGACTATTTTAAAGTATTTTAAAAGTTTAAAATTTTACCCATGTTATAAATTTGTGTATTTTGATGTCTAATGGTAGAAAATGTATGTTAGTTGTAAGATAAACAACTTTTACTAAGTATTTTTGGTAAAAATGTCAAAAAAGACTTATTTATAAAAGTTATAAAATAAGTAGTGATTAAGTGGAAAATTTGGGCTGGTATAAGTATGAAAATGGTTCAGCTAGGCTTGGGTTTCGAAGAAATTGAATACATTTCAATTTACAAGCTTATGGACTAATTTGTAAAAATGTGAAACATTAGGGGAAAAATATAACTTTGCCATAATATGATTTTTGGGCAAAATTGAATAATGTGAGTATTAAATGAGTTAAATTTTTTATTATTGATCAAGAAAAATGAAATTCGAACCTAGATCGGGGGAAAAACAAAGTGTTTGACGATTAGATCCAATTTTACCATTTTGTACCGAGGTAAGTTCGTATGTAAATAATGCATTGTTATAATTATGTTTTAAATGATTTAATATTCTATGAATTGTGATTGACTCTTTGGACATATTCGACAAAAGTTCCGACAAGTGAGAAATCTCTGTTGAACTCTAGGAATAGAATAGGATACGAGTGACATGTCACTAGGAACCCTTGTGTGTATGCGATTATGTAATCCAGGCGCTGGTCTTGTACGTCCAACCAGTGGCTGGATAGTCCAGCATGTGTTGCAGATACTTGACAGCTTATGTGAACAGCATTGGGTAGCTACGTCTTGACTGACAGCTTGTGTGAGCAGACCCATGAATAGCTCGAAAACGAGCATATATGTATTATGAGATGTTAGGTCGCTTTAGCTACATATATGACACTTATTTGCAAAATTTTCAAGTATTCGTTAATATTCCGAGTGTTCAACGGGAATGTCAAAGTTGTGAAAGATTATGGTTATGTTACGAGTTGGTACAGGTATATACGTAAAACTAAAACGTAATGAGCTCGATATGGGATGAACCCTCGGTAAGGCTGTGATTGAGTAAGTTATGATTATGAGATTTTAATAACATTCATGCCAATTTTCATCATGTTAATTGCATGTTAAATGTGTGGTTATGATGCTTATTATTTGCATAGGAACTTACTAAGCTATATAGCTTACTCCCATTCCTTTATTTTGTTTTATAGTGTCAACAAGCTAGCTCGGGGATCGGAGACCGTCGAAGATCCACTCACACTATCAATAATTATTTTGGTTCCAATGATTTCAACATTTTGAGTTATGGCATGTATAGGGGACTTGGTTATTTTGTTATGTGTCCTAGTTGATTTGGCCAAATGTGTTGGCTTATATTGGTTGAAAACTCATTTTGTATAAGACCATTTGAAATTTGCTACTATTGGTATAAGCAATTTATATGATGTTGCCTTTCATGGATGTGGGAGTTTACATGATTTGAGTTGATAAGTATGTGATTTTGTGTAAGATAGATGGTAGCATATGAATGATGTGTTGATATCTTAGTTGTGGATGTTGGTTGTATGTTTATGCTTGGATTGGTGCTATGTTATGTTGTGTAGATGTGTGCATTAAAGGGTGGCAAAATGGCTTGCTAAATAGCCTTATTTTTGTCCACACGAGTAGACACACGGGTGTGTCTAGACCGTATGTGACACATGGCTTGCTGCATGGGCATGTGTTCTGGCCGTGTGTCCCCTGCACCTTAATTTTGAGAAACAGAATGCTCAGAATTGAGCACACAGGCAGAGGCACGAGCGTTTGTCTCAGCTGTGTGGACGGCATGGCCTCAAACACAAGCGTGTACTCTGGCTGTATGAAGTCTGCACCTATTTTATGAAAATTAATTTTCCACACGGCCTAGCACATGGGCGTGTGTGACCACACGGCCTGCCCACACGGGCGTGTCCTATATCTATATGGGCATGTGACCCCTGTTTAGTGAATTTTTTTTGAAGTTTTATAAAATTTTCTAAAGTTCTCAGTTTAGTCCTAAATCACTTCCAAAGTAGGTTTTGGGCCTCGTAGGCTCGTATTAGGGACTTTATGATTGAATGAAAAATGTTTTTAATTTGGACGTAAATTGATGACTCGAAATTTTATGAAATTTTGTGTGAAGTCCGGTAATGCCTCGTACCCTATTTTGGCGTCGAATACGAGTAAGGGGTTGTAACACCCCTAGTCGTATCCGTCGCCAGATTAGGGTTATGAGGCATTACCGATCATACTATTATTCATACAATTATTCATTATAAATTACAATTCAAGATTCAGATCACATATATGCTTATAACTCAATCCAATATCAAATCTTAAAAGATTTAACATGTACAACACAGCATAAATAATACATAACGTAAATTATATATTTATACATATATGTAACATTTTATACATTTACAGGATGTAGTTATATCAATAATTTCATTATTGAGTATTAGACTTATTTATTAAAAGTCATACGAATACATAAATTTTACATCAATTAAAACAATGTCATTACCAACCTTATTATTTATTTATACGACACTTATACATTAACATATATAAGTTTCGCATATTATGCATAATTACATAAATTAAGAACAAGCATTCAGGTACATACATAGAACCCATTCCATTCTTTACCTATTCGACTATCATAATTCATTTACACATTTTCATAATCTTACAAATAATCAATGAATTTACACAACCATGCACATACGCATACCAACCATAATATAAACATACATATATATGAAAAGACAAATGAAAGCTCATCTACTGTCATGACCGAATACCTAAGCACACATATTCATTGTCATTATTCGAATATCTTAATCTTTTAATCACATATTATCCTTCTTGACTTAGCTTACACAGCAACATCATAATAACCAAATTTATGCATACAAACATATTAACTAATCTAATAAGCAATCATATATGTTCCTATGCAATATACCAAGGCTGAACCTGTAAGTACATCACATGTATATTATGTGTATTACACCTAAAATAAAGACCACATTTACATAAAATACATACTATTTAATCAACCATATTTATCCACGAAACCTATACGATATTTATCAACAATCAAACTTAATGTATATTTAATCTAACATATAAAACTGAATAAGGACATAGCATCAACCCTTTTTTCATCACACGTAGTACTTAACTCAAATTTTACGCATACATGGCTCATAACTATAGACCAAAGTGAACAATAATCAAAACTTAACATAGCCGAATCTTCTATTCAAAAATCATATACATATCCCAAAACTTTCATCATCTCTTACCCACGAATATGCTTATTAAATATTTTGACTAAGATCTTACCATACCAAGTTCAAACATAATCAACAAGCCATTCTCAATCACATAATGCTTTCCACATATATTATACCTTCATGGCATACAACTTAGTAACCATAATTAATATAAACTTTAACTAACATAACCAAATTCTAATATAATAACTTAGCCATTTTCGCATGGCTTAGATTATACATAACCGAATATCCAACTTACAGAAGCACACTTTAGCTTATACATGCCATAATTCGAGTTTGAATATTAAAATACCGAAGCTGTAGATAGTGTGATAGACTTTGCTGACGATCCCCGAGCTTGTAACTTGAATTCAAAATCTATAAAATAAAGTAACATGAATACACAGAGTAAGCTAACATAGCTTAGTAATTCATAAGCAAATAAACAATTTAATTATATAACCAATTCATTTAAAACTAAACCGAACCACTTAAACATTATTATGCTTAATCTCAAGTTACAAATTTCGTTAATGATACTTTTTCGTACATAATTCTCACCTTAGCCGAATGCTTATTTAACCAAATTAGAATAATTTACCTTTCATTTACAAGCCAATATGTCATTAGATAGTCAAATATACATATTCTTATAGTCACAAGCTCATGTATCATAATACCTTATCATGTACACATATTGCCTAAATAGCCGAATACACATGGTTACTCGTTCACACATAAAAAATATTATCTCAAAGACATTCATAGTATGCATATCAAGAACAAACACACTTCTATAATTATACACATTCTATATTTACCTCATAAGTCAAATGTAGCAAACATTAAGTACTTACTTAACTTATCACATGTAAATATAATATATTCCATACCTGGTCTTTTAGCTTATATAACATGTATGTTCACATCTTATCATAGCCCGATGAACCATTCGGAATTGGATAGGATACTCAGATAATCACACATATCGTACAATGCCAACGTCCCAGACGTGGTCTTACATGTAGCCACATATCAATGCCACTGTCCCAGACAGAGTCTTACTCGTAAACACATATTAGAATCACATATCGATGCCATGGTCTTACTAGCACACATAAATCAAAATCCTATGTCATGACATATGTATCCTAACTATTCCTAAGGTTCATAGGGGCTTCCGGACTTTGTAACTCGGTCGAAACAAATTCGGAAACATAGTAGTTAAGCTAAATCATATTCGACTATAGCTTAAATAAAATCATAAATTTCATTTCAGCATGTATATTTTGTATTTATTTAAAACTAAATACGTCTATTTGCTTATAAACTTACCTCGAACAACGAAAAACCAATACAGATCGACTAGTCGACAACTTTCGTTTTCCCCCGATCCAAATCCGATTTCTTTGGTTCTTGATCTAAACATATTCAAATTAATCTCATTCAAACATATTTTCATTCAATTTAGTCCAAAAACACATAAATGGGAAAATTACCATTTTACCCCTGACATTTACAGTTTTTACAATTTAGTCCATATTGCACAAAACACAAAATATACAAAATTTCAAGACACTCATGTTTGGCCAAATCTTACCCATTACCATAAAAGTCCATATATTTCATTTATTTTACATTTTAGTCCCTCAAATTATTATTTTTGCAATTTAGTCCTAATTACTCAAAATCATCAAAAACTCCAATACAAAATATGTTAATCTAAAACATATCTTTCATATTTCATCATCAAACAACAAAAATCACAAGAAATCAACAATGGCATAACTCAAAATATTCATCAAAATAAAAAATTAAAGCTTGGGTCTTGAAGATTACTAAGTAACGATCTAAAAAACGTAGAAATTAACAAAAACCAAGCTAAAACTCACCTTGAATCAAGTTGGAGAATAGTCGAACCTTAAAACCCTTTTATTTTCTTTTTCTTTTCTTTTGTATTCGAAAAGAACAAGATGAACATTAAAATGAATTTTTTTTTATGTTTTATGTTATATTATAACATATATTAAATTTAATGTTTAATTTACTTATATACCCTTAATGACTTAATATACAAACCATATAATATAAGTCTTAAATAGTCCCACCAATGTACTAATGGGATATTTACAACATAAATGCCCCAACTTAGAAAGCCACTAACAATTTGGCCCTTAAACTTCAAGCTATCAAGTTTTTAATTTATGCGATTAAGTCCTTTTATTTAGTTGGAAATCTAAACGACAAAATTAAATCACGAAAATTTCACATATATAAATTCACACAAAATAAACATATACAATAATTTTTAAATATTTTTTGACCTAAATTCGTAGTCTCAAAACCACCGTTCCGATTAGGGTCTAAATCGGGCTGTTATAGGGGTGTTACATTTAGTGGTATCAGAGCTACGATTTAGTCAATTCTCAAACTAGCGTAGCATCTGTATGAGTCTAGCTATACATGTCATATATGAACGGTGATAATGTGATGACTCCTGACAATTTTAAACTGTGTTTTCATATAGTAAATGGATCTCGACTGAGCTATAGCTGATGATGTAGAAAGTAATGCACCGGCTCTTGCTCAAGGGGCAGCATCATCTGAAAATAGACCTCCCACGGTCAGTCAGGGAGGAGAAGCTAGAGAAGCCTTCCTCCACATGATGAATGAGTGGTGTTCGGAGTTTGTTCGAACAAATCTGAATGCTCAACATCCTGCACCCCCTCCTTATCCCCAATCGATTCTTGTAGTTCCTCAAGGTGTGGGTTTAGTAAGACAGAATAAGCCTTTGGTTGATAAGATTCGAAAGCAAAGGGTTGAGGAATTAAGGGCTAATGTAGATGATGATCCTAAGAGAGCTGAGTTCTGGCTTGAGAATACTATCAGGGTATTTGATAGGTTTTCATGTACACCCGAAGAATGCTTGAAATATGCTATATCATTATTGAGGGACACAACATATCACTGGTGGAAGACACTAGTATCTGTGGTACCGAGAGAGAGGGTTACATAGAAGTTCTTTTAAGATAAATTCCTAAAGAAATATATCAGTCAGTGGTTCATCGATCAGAAACGTAAAGAATTTATTGAGCCGAAACAGGGCCGAATGTTAGTGACAGAGTATGAGCGAAAATTTGTCAAGCTTAGTAAGTATACCCAAGAGTACGTTTCCTCCGAGGCTATCATGTGTAAAAGGTTTGAAGATGGGCTGAATGAGGATATCTGACTGTTACTTGGAATTTTGGAACTAAAAGAATTTGTTGTATTGGTTGAACGAGCTTGCAAAGTCGAAGAGCTAAGCAAAGAGAAAAGAAAGGCCAAGAGTGAGGCCAGAGATGCAAGAAAAAGGCCAATGAGTAAGTCATTTCAATCTCAGTCAAAGAAATCTAGAGAAATGAATTGTATTTGTACAGAGACCGCGGGAAGCAATATTCGAGTTTTAAATCTCAAGCTACTTCAATGGCAAGTGTGGGTAATGTTAGGTCTAACAGACCCAAATGTCAGCATTGTGGAAGAAGACATCCCGACAAGTGTAGGATGAATGATCGAGCTTGTTTCAAGTATGGTTCTCAAAAGCATTTTATCCGAGATTGCTTTAAGATGGTTGAGAAAGAACAATTTCAGAGCGTAAGGCCGAGTAATACTACCAATAGAGGTAGGCCACTGAGAAATACTGGGAATAGGACTAACAGTAAAGGTGTGACGAAAGATACAGCCGTGAGATCTGAGGCCAGAGCACCTGCTAGAGCTTATGCCATTCATGCTCGTAAGGATGTGTCATCTCCCAATGTGATTATTGGTACATTTTCTCTTTATGATACTAATGTTATTGCATTGATTGATCCTGGATTGACTCATTCTTATGTTTGTGTGAATTTGGTATCTAGCAAGAATTTGACTATTGAGTCTACTGAATTTGTGATTAAAGTGTCAAACCCCTTAGGCAAATGTGTGCTAGTTGATAAAGTTTGCAAGAATTGTCCTTTGATGATTCGAGGTCACTATTTTCCGGTCGACTTAATGTTGTTTCCATTTGACGAATTCGATGTTATTTTGGGTATGGATTAGTTGACACTACATACTGCCATAGTAAATTGTAGATAGAAAACTATCGAATTGAAATGTGAAAATGGTGAGGTTCCTTGGGTAGAAACTGACGAATCAAATGAATTACCTATTGTGATTTTGTCTATATCTGCTCAGAAGTATATAAGAAAAGGTTGTGAAGTTGCTTATGTGTTGAATACAAATATATCTGAATTAAAAATTGAATCAGTGTCGATAGTTTGTGAATATCTAAATGTGTTCCTGAAAGAGTTGCAAGGATTACCATCGGTCAGAGAAGTGGAGTTTGCAATTAATTTAGTACCCCGGGACTTCACCGATATCGATCACTTCATTTAGGATGGGTCTTACTGAATTGAAAGAATTGAAAGCTCAGTTGGAAGAGTTAACGGATAAGGGTTTTGAGAGACAGAGTTTTTCTCCCTAGGGTGCTCTAGTGCTATTTGTAAAGAAGAAAGACGGATCTATAAGGCTTTGTATCGATTACCGACAGCTCAACAAGGTGACTATAAAGAACAAGTATCCTTTACCGAGGATTGATGACTTGTTTGATCATTTAAAATGAGTAATGGTATTCTTGAAAATTGATTTGAGATTTGGCTACTATCAGTTGAGAGTTAAAGAGTCGGATGTGTCAAAAACTGCTTTTAGGCCAAGGCATGAGCACTATGAATTTCTTGTTATGCCTTTCAGATTAACTAACGCACCTGCCGATTTTATGGACTTGAGGAATAGAATTTTTCGACCGTATTTTGATAAGTTTGTGGTTCTGTTCATCGATGATATTCTGATTTATTCACGAGATGAGTCTGAACATGCTGGACATTTAAGAATTGTATTGCAGATTTTGAGAGATAAGTAGTTATTTGCTAAATTCAGTAAAAGTGAGTTTTGGCTCCGAGAAGTCAGATTTTTGGGACATATTATTTCAGGTGATGGTATTCGGGTTAATCCAAGTAAGATTTCAGAAATTGTTGATTGGAAACAACCAAGGAATGTATCTGAAGTTAGAAGCTTTTTGGGCTTAGCCGATTATTACCGACGTTTTGTCAAAGGATTTTTTATGATTGCTACTCCTATGACCAAGTTGTTGCAAAAAGATGTTAAATTTGAATGGTCTAAAAAATGTCAGTAAAGTTTTGAGAAATTGAAAGCACTACCGATTTTAGTACAACCTGAATCGTGAAAAGAATTTGTAATTTATAGCGACGTTTCATTGAATGGTTTGGGATGTGTGTTGATGCAAGAGGGAAAAGTGATAGCTTATGCCTCGAGACAGTTGAAACCGCACGAGAAGAATTATCTGACGTACGATTTGGAATTAGCCGCCATCGTTTTTGCTTTAAAAATTTGGCGTCATCATTTGTACGGTGAGAAATGTCATATCTTTACTGATCATAAGAGTTTAAAATACTTGATGACTCAGAAATATCTAAACTTATGACAACGGAGATGGCTCGAGTTACTGAAGGATTATGAACTAGTGATTGACTATCATCAGATAAAGGCGAATGTAGTCGCAGATACTTTGAGCAGAAAGTCCTTGTTTGCTTTGAGAGCTATGAATACGAGATTGAATTTATCTAATGGTGGTTCAATTTTGGCCGAGTTGAGAGCTAGATCGGTATTTATTTAGCAAATTTGTGAAGCTAAGAAAAACGATAATGAATTGCAAGCCAAAAGAGCTCAGTGTGAATCGGGTAGTGATACAGACTTTCGGATCGGTTCAGATGATTGTTTGATGTTCCGGGATAGAGTATGTGTACTGAAAAATGATGAACTTATTCAGAAAATTTTACACAAGGCACACAGTGGTTGTTTATCGGCTCATCCAAGTAGTACGATGATGTATAATGATTTGAAAAAATAGTATTGGTGGTCAGGTATGAAAAGAGATATTTCTAAATTCATATCGAGATGTTTGATTTGTCAACAAGTAAAAGCCGAACACCAAGTGCCTCCAGGTATACTTCAGCCAGTGATGGTACCCGAGTGGAAATGGGTTAGAATTGCGATGGATTTTGTGACGGGTTTGCCTTTAACTCTGAAAAAGAAAAATATCGTCTGGATTGTTGCTGATTCTTCCACTCTGTCCCGAAGAGTAACTAGGACAAATTCAGTCACGTTTTCATGTTCCAATTGAACACTTTCCATTTTTGATTGATTGACAAAATCGGCTCATTTTATTCCGGTACGTACTGACTACTCACTTTATAAGTTAGCTGAATTGTTCATTTATGAGATTGTGAGATTGCACGGAGTGCCTATTTCTATTATTTCGGATAGAGATCTGAGGATTACTTCGAGATGTTGGAAGAAATTATAATAGGCTTTGGGTACGAAGTTAAATTTTAGTATTGCGTTTCATCCGCAAACCAATGGTCAATCTGATAGAGTAATTCAGATTCTTGAAGATATGCTTCGCTGTTGTGTTCTAGAATTCAAAGGTAGTTGGGAGAAATATCTACCATTGGTCGAATTTGCTTATAGCAACAATTTTCAGTCGAGTAAAAAGATGGCATCGTATGAGGCTTGTATGGCTTCAAGTGTCAAACACCGTTGTATTGGACAAAGCTTAGTGAGAGACAGATTCATGCGGTTGATTTGGTTAGAGAAACTGAAGAAAAAGTAAAGGTAATTTGTAATTACTTGAAAGCCGCTTCAGATTGACAAAAGTCGTACGCAGATTTGTAAAGAAAAGAAATTGAATTTTAGATTGGTGATAAAGTATTTCTGAAAGTATCTCCGTGGAAGAAGATTCTGAAATTTGGCTGTAAAGGCAAGTTGAGTCCACGTTTCATTGGGCCGTATGAGGTTATTGAAAGAATAGGGCCGGTGGCATATCGATTAGCTTTATCGACAGAGTTGGAAAGGATTCATGTGTTTCACATGTCAATGTTGCAATGATATCGTTCTGATCCTTCACATGTGATTTCATCGACAAAAGTCGAGGTTTGACCGGATATGACGTATGGTGAAGAACCGATCAAGATCTTAGCTCGAGAAGCTAAATAATTGAGAAACAAAAGTATAGCTCTAGTGAAAGTTTTATGGAAACGACATGGGGTTGAAAAGGCTACATGAGAACCCGACGAAGCTATGAGAAAACAGTACCCAAACCTATTTTCTGGTAAGATTTTTGGGAACGAAAATCCCTAAAGGGGGAAAAGTTGTAACAGCCTAATTTTGAGTCTAGTCAGAACAGTGGTTTTGGAACCATGAATATGATATAGAAAGATTTATTTTTATTATATTTTTATTGTCTACGATTTTATGGAATTTTTTGGTGAAAATTTCGTTCAAAAATTTTATCGATTGGGCACTCAATTTAGTAAAAAGGACTAAATTGCAATATGTGCAAAATATGTGTTCTAGAAGCTAGAAGTGTCTAATTGCTATGAAATTTTAAATTAAAGGTCCTTAGATGGTAATTAGACCATTTGTTAAGTTAGTGGACAAAAATGGACATGAAGTAAGAGAATTTTTATGTTTTAATTGAGGGGCATTTTGGTCATTTGGTTAATAAATGAATTAATAATCAAAATAAAGCCAAACTTTTTGTCCATATTCTTCCTCATGGCCGAAACTTGCAAGGAAGAACATAGCTAGGGTTTGTCAAGCTTCCAAGCTCGATTGTAAGCCTGTTCTAGCCCCATTTTTAATGATTTTCATGTTTTTGAGATCCTTGTAACCTAATCTAGCTTTTCCAATGACTATTTTGAAGTATTGTCAAAGTTTAAAATTTTACACATGTTAGATATTTGTGTATTTTGATGTCTAATGGTAGAAAATGTATGTTAGTTGTAAGATAAACATTGCTAAGTGATTTTCGTTAAAAATGTCAAAAAGGACTTATTTGTAAAAGTTATAAAATAAGTAGTAAAAGTGTGATTAAGTGGAAAATGTGGGCTAGTATAAGTATGAAAATGGTTCAGCTAGACTTGGGTTTCGAAGAAATTGAATATATTTCAATTTACGAGCCTAGGGACTAATTTGTAAAAATGTGAAACATTAAGGGCAAAAATGTAACTTTTCCATAATATGATTTTTGGGCCAAATTGAATAATATGAGTATTAAATGAGTTAAATTTGTTATTATAGATCAAGAAAAATGAGGTTTGGACCTAGATCGGGGGAAAAATAAAGTGTTTGACGATTAAGTCTAATTCTACTATTTTGTACCGAGGTAAGTTCATATGTAAATAATGCATTGTTATAATTATGTTTTAAATACTTTAATATTGTATGAATTGTGGTTGACTCTTTGGAAATATTTGACAAAAGTTTCGACAAGTGAGAAATCTCAGTTGAACCCAAGTGTGTATGCGATTATTTAATCCAGGCGTTAGTCTCTTACGTCCTACCAGTGGATGGGTAGTCCAGCATGTGTTGTGGATACCTAACAACTTGTGTGAGCAGTACTGGGTAGCTATGCTTTGACTAACAGCTTGTGTGAGTAGACCTGTGAATAGCTCGAAAAACGAGCATATATGTATTATGAGATGTGAGGTAGCTTTGGCTACATATATGGCACTTATGTGCAAAATTTCTGAGTATTCTTTAATATTCCGAGTGTTCAACAGGAATGTCAAAGTTGTGAAAGATTATGGTTATGCTTATCATTTACATAGGAACTTACTAAGCTATATAGCTTACTCCCCTTCCTTTCCCTTGCTTTATAGTGTCACCAAGCTAGCTCGGGGATCGGAGACCGTCGAAGATCCACTCATACTATCAACAATTATTTTGGTACCAATGATTTCAACATTTTGAGTTATGGCATGTATACGGGACTTAGTTATTTTGTTATGTGTCATAGTTGATTTGGCCAAATGTGTTGGCTTATATTGGTTGAAAGCTCATTTCGTATAGGGCCATTTGAAATTGGCTACTATTGGTATAAGCAATTTATATGATGATGTCTTTCATGGATGTGGGAGTTTACATGATTTGAGTTGATAAGTATGTGATGTTGTGTAAGATAGATGATAGCATGTGAATGATGTGTTGATGTCTTAGTTGTGGATGTTGGTTGTATGTTTATGATTGGATTGGTGATATGTTATGTTGTGTAGATGTGTGCATTAAAGGGTGGCAAAATGGCTTGCTAAATAGCCTTATTTTTGTCCACACGGGTAGACACACAGGCGTGTGTCTAGACCGTGTGTGACACACGACTTGCCTCATGGGCATGTGTTCCGGCCGTATGTCCCCTACACCTTAATTTTGAGAAATAGAATGCTCAGAATTGAGCACACAGGCGTGTGTCTCAGCTGTGTGGACAGCACAGCCTCAAACACGGGCATGTGCTCTGGCCATGTGAAGTCTGCACCTATTTTATAAAAATTAATTTTCCACACGTGCTTGTGGCTTAGCCGTGGGAGCTCAATTTGGTCATGAGTTACAAGTCAGAAAGTTATACGGGGTTGGGACACGAGCGTGTGTGACCACACGGCCTGCCCACAAAGGCGTGTGACCCCTATTTAGTGAAAAAATTTCTAAGTTTTGTAAAATTTTCTAAAGTTTTCGGTTTAGTCCCGAATCACTTCCAAAGTATGTTTTGGGCCTCGTAGACTCATATTAGGGACTTTATGATTGAATGCTTAAATTTGTACGCAAATTGATGACTCAGAATTTTATGAAAGTTTATGTGATAAGTCAGGTAATGCCTCGTACCCTGTTTTGGCATTGAATATGAGTAAGGGGTGTTACACGTTTGTCGAGTGTGGTCTCACTTCGAATAAAAAAAAATTTCACAAAAATTACCAGTAGGGTAATTTTGCAATTTCTCTAAACTTTTAGGTCAAGTTGTAAATCAAAAAAATATCTCTAGAAATTTTCTAGAATAATCTCTTCAGAGAATTTTCTCTCTACAACTTTCTCTTGAATTCAAGTGTGTGTAAATAATGACCCAAGACTCTCTTTATATAGAGAGAATTTAAAGAGTTCAACTATGATTAAACTTAATCACTTTAATATTAAATTAATATAATATTTATCCAGATAAATATTAAATTTAATTTAATATTAAATCTTATTAAAATAATATAATATTTATCTACAAGATAAACGTTAAATTTAATATTTAGATAATCACTTTGATATTAAATTAATAAAATACTATTAAGATAAGTATTAAATTAAATTTAATATTAAACTATTAAAATAATATTATTTTTGGAATAATCAATCTGAAATCAAATTCTCTGGTAGAATTCTAGTATGAATGTAACACTTCCACTACTCAACTATCGATGACCAATCGCCATCGGCCACCGGGAAGCACCCGTAGCAGCCACCGACACCATCGTGTTCGATGATGCAGTGCGACACCCTTACGGCATCCCGAGCCGGTTCAGTTGTTGCCAGTTTGGTCCGAGTCAATGACAACCCGACCGGTTCGGTCTAGCCACCAGTTGGATTGTCAGTCCAGTTTCACTTACCGAGCCTGGTTTGATCAGCTATTGGGTCTTAGTCTCGATTTTGGGCTCCCGAGTCCAGTTTACGATCTCAGGTCCAATTTTCAAGTTTAATTACATATTTGGTCAATTTTCTGACTTGAAAATTAACTTCCAAAAATATCATATTAATTTTAATTAATTTTATTAATTTAATTTTACTTTATCAAAATTAATTTTTCCAAAAATCACTTAGATTTTCTAAATTATTTTTTCAAGAAAATTCTTTAATCAAATTCTCTAGTTGAACAATTCTTATGACCACCTATTTTAATTCCACATCAAATAAATCGACTCAATTAAATTATTTCCAAAGTCGTAGAATTTTCTTCTGATTCAAATGCAGTCCGATCGAGCTTTTGTTGAGCTAGCGGAGGGACCAATCGGACATATACAATTAGGCTCTAATGATTACAATTATGTCCAGAAGCATCGTTCCGATAATTCACAATTACTTATCATAGAGTCAGTCCACAAGAAGTACCATGATTTAAAACTCCTTATTGTATACATTTACGAAAGCAAGCAATTCATCCAACTTCCTTGTTCAATGATCTCATTATGTCTGTGTTACCCTCATATGATATCCTTGATTCATTTGAGTTAAATCCATTCACTCAACACAATCCTATTTTATCTCATTGTCACCATTGTGTCTTCTTAATGATTAATATTATCACTGTCAACAAATGACTGTGATAAATTACTCGTTCGAAAACTAGCAACCCGTGGCCACGTTCCATATTTATCAATCTACACAATGCCAATGAGAAGATATCATTAACTCTTTAATTAAGCTATGAATTCCCCTGTTACTAGTAAAACAATGCAATGCACAAGTCATGTATCCAATATACCGGCTATGGGCTCAACCATCTTTAGAGCATAAGCTGCCACTTATATCAAAGCACATGAGTTACATACACATGGTCAATGACTAACTCAAGATTTAGGTAAATCACACTATGAACGTCACAAGTGAAATAATTCACAAATGAATTCAAAATTAATTCATCTTGGGTCAAGTTTAATGTATCATTCTGCTAATGAATACATCTATGTCTCTACTCGTGGAGCCAACTGCTCTGATAGCCAAGACTAGTCATCTCCCCAAGTGGAATTTTAGACAACATAATAATCATTCTCAGTATTTGAATCAAATGTTCACTTTGATTTTTTTACAAGAATACGTACTCATTTAGATTATCTACTAAAGTAAGTCATCTTTCTCGCAATGTAAATGTTCTTTACAATGCCACTTATCTTCAATTTGAACTTTAGACAATCAATAAGCTAATATTTGCTTGTCACAATTTTTCTATTCATACAAAATATAAAATACATAAATACAAAAGACATAATAGTGAAATGTGAAATTAACTTTATTTATTTATTCATTATTCAAATAAATAGAAAACAGTTATATGTTTACTATAATATGGGCACATTTCTCAACGCCTCCATCACACCAAAGTCTCTATTGAGACATATAACTCGGTAATCCATAACAAATGTTGGATTTCGATATAATCAGTAATAACTTCGTACCAACCTATATCTCGTACAATGTGCAAATAGCCTTATTGGCATGTCAATCATATCCTATCCTTTAACACGTTCACTCGGGCATATTTAACACATATAACAATCATTTCATACATAGCATAACATTATTCGTCTCAATTCCAAGCCAATTTCACAATTTCACCAAGTTATACCATTTTCAATTTAGTCCTCTATCTCGACAATCAATCAAGTTCATACTAATATGATGCGACCAGTCATAGTCAACTATCAATTCATTAAATGCCTCAAATTGAAAATCATAATATTCAATTTATCATTTCTTTACAAATTAGTTCATTTCTCACCTTTTTGTACCAAATTGTAAACAATTCAAATTACATTTGAACATACACAATACATAATTCAAGTATATATAATAATTAAATACAACTCTACCATATGAACTTACTTAACAAAACAACAAAAACAACCGATCTTCAAGGACTAATAAGAAATTTTACCTTTTTCCTAATTATCCTCGATTTTGTTCAGTTCCTGATCTATACAATAATTTGATTCAGTCTATCAATTCTAATTACTTGACAACATCATATTATAAGCATAAATCATTTCAATTTTACTTTTCAAATTTCCTAAAAATTTTGCATTTTATTCAATTTAGTCCTAAACCAAAATTGTCATAACTTTCAAATTTGAGCTTCGATTTCGAAATCAATCTCAATTACATCCTTCAAAAACCCTCTACTGTCCATAATTACAAAAATTTCATACCAATTTCTAATTATTTACATTTTAGTCCCTATGTTCAAAAATAATAATTTTCACTTTAAAAATTAATTCTTTTTTATATCTAAACTTAAAATATAACCATTTAACACCAATTCCATCTAAAAGTCTTCAAGGTAACCTTTATAAATTTTACAATTTTGCAAATTGGTAAACAAGTTAGCTAAATCAAGCTCTCGAGACCTCCAAAATATAAAAGTTACAAGAAAAGGAATTGAATACTTAACAACAATGAAGGAAAAGAAAAGTTGAAAAAGCATAAAACACTTATTTCCTTTCTTGCTTCGTGAAAGTGAAGAAGATGAGCAAAATGTGTTGTTTTTCTTTTCCTTTTATTATTTATACTTAGATTATTATATAATAAATCATAATTAACTTATTTAATCTTTAATTATTAGACTTAGACTTGATTAATCAATTTGGTGGGTTACAACTAGTGCCCACCACCGTTTGACAATAGCATAATGGTTCAATTACTCAATTGGTCCTTCAAGAAATTTAAAATCTATAGCAATTAATTTTTACCACTTTTACAATTTAGTCCTTGTACCTTAATTAACTATCCATTTGACAAAATTAAGGAACCAAACTTTAATTAATCTTTATACTAATACCATAAATATTAAATAATAATATTTACAAACTCGAATATTGAAAATAGGATTTTAAAACTACATTTTTTGACACCACTAACTTTCGGATCATTACGGTGAGTATTTCTATTTACTCTTTTAAATACGTTGTCCTTCAGCATTCTTTTATTTCCAAACCATTAACTTTGATCTCTATTAATTTTGATTTTTGAAGTGCAAAAGTTGCATTCGAGCTAAATGCTCTTATTAGAAGAAAAGAGTCAAAGAATAATAAGGGTTTTTGGATCAGTAATTGACAATTACTAAATGCACGAGGCTTTATGGACTATATTATTTCCAAAGGATACAAAATTGATTCATATGACTTTGGTAACTAAACTTATTTTCTTAAGGTTTATATAAATTGACTTTATTAATTATCTTGATTCAAGATTTTATCAATATGCTTATCAAGAAATGGACTCTACGGGTTAGGATAACTGCAAAAGTTAAGGCTAAACAATATGGAAAAGATGTTATAATACTTAAGAATCTAGTAAAAGAGTTGTACGCAGAACCTGAAACTCAACCAGAGATTTTAGGTCCCGGTGGTTTTTATAATAAGAAATTGTTTAATACCTTCCTCGACGCTTCAAGCCAAGGAGTTGATAGAACCACACAGCATATTTACAATCTCGGACCTTGTATCTTTATATGCCTAGATGCAATGTTTATCTATAATCTTTTATGTGCTCACTTATTACTACTATAGGTTCTTTCTTTATTTGATTTATGCGAATACAGGTGATGATCCAAACTTGATTACAAAGACTCAAGAATTATTTTACTTGAATCAAGCTACTCAAACTTATAAAGATGTTTCACACACTCTCAACAAGTTTAAACCATGGTTCGGAGCTTGGGTTTCTAAATCGGGTGGAGCATTTCATGGTGGTGGTAAAGATGTGTCTCCCACCCTTGCTAATGGCTTTGGCAAGAGTAATAGTTTGTGATTGAACTTTTCACTCTAAACAGGTATTTCGACCGACTAGGGATGGCATCAGCCTAGAATCACAAGGTTTTTTGTAGGCAAGCTCTCATTAGGGTAATTATGCTCTCCTTGATACTTCAACTTCTATATACTAATATACTTCTTTTTCTTTCTCTTGCTTTTCCACAGCTATTACCATTTCATCTGCTTAGTTTGGCATCTTACAGTGCACTTCTGTGGCACTGAATTATGGGAAGTATTGTACTTCCTATAACTCAAAATTAGGTCCGTTCTTGACTTTTTTTGAGACCCTAGACAAAACATTAAAATGAGGTTTTAGATTCCGTAAAAATTGGACAAAATCTTTTTTAGGTCCCTTAAAAGTTAAAAAAAAAATTTGGGGCCCTTTAAAAGCTGGTAAAAAATTAACCTTTAAAAGTTAAAATTTTTTGGGGCCCCTTAAAAATTGGAAAACAATATTTCAGACCCTTTTCAGCCTTGGGCCTTGGGCTGCCACACCCCCAGACGACCCCCAGGGTTGGGCTTCCTGAAGATGTTAACCTAAACTTACATGTATATGCTCATTGTGCAAAGACAAAGGTAAGCCACTACAGCAAAACAGGCTTTTACAAGCGTTGCAAAAAACGTCGCTAACATTTTGCGGCGTTTATGTAAAAAAAAGGCCTCTATAGAACATGACCTTTAGCTTCGCTTTTTCCACAAACGCCGTTATAGAACATGACCTTTAGCGGTGCTTTACCCACAAACGCTGCTAAAGAACATGACCTTTAACGGCGTTTTTCTCACAGACGCTGTTACAAAACATGACCTTTAGCGACGTTTTTTCCACAAACGCCGCTAAAGAACATGACCTTTAAAAAAATATTTTAATTAAATAATATTTATTTCTATATAATTTTAAGGATAAATAAAAAAATATTAATTAAATTAAATTTTCTATTAAAATTTTAACTTTAAAACTAAATATAAAAATTAATGAATTTAAATTTAGAATTTAAAATAATAAATTAATAACACAATTAAAATCCAAAAGTTAGAACTCAAGTTATCTTAAATATTAAAATAAAAATAAAAATTTAGAATCAAAACTAAAATAAATAATAAAAATTAGATTAAATGTAAAGATATCAATAAAATAAGATATTATAATGAAGTTACTTAAATGAAATAAGGACTTAAACCATAACCATGTAAAATATAAGATTTGAATATCAATTCCCATGTGAAATATCAACATTGATTATTTAAATTGATTAAGCTGCTAATGAATATTCTCATTTCTAAGTCAAAATTACAATTCGTGTTTTTCTTCTTTCAACTCAAATAAAAACAAAATGTTGAAAACAAAACAATTAAATAAAAAAATAGAATAATTAGTTGACACAAGATTATTGTTAATTAAGTATATGCAAATATGCAAGCAGACGATTACAAAGCTGGGTGTAGTTTTCGATCAACTAATTAGTTGATCCTACTGCAGGTTCTATCTATAATCTGCTTAACTAACATACAAACATAAGGCACTCTAATACTTTTTTGCACATAAAATATCTGAAACTCACACCTGATTTTGGATTCAGAGCACATACAGTGTCAACTGCATGTTGATCAATACCATTCTTATTCGTTGTTGCAATGCCTCCCACAAGTATTCGTAGAGGTAGGAACCAGTCATTATGTGCCTTCTGCAAATTATTCTTGGACCGCAATCTTGTGTAGTTGGTTTTTCGTGTTCCATTTGCCACCAGTAAAAACATAAAAGAGCTATTGCCACACAAAAAGTAATCATCAAAACAATATCCAAAAAAACAATATACAGTTAAATTGTGAGAATGTAGAGAATACAAAACGATACAAAGAACACAAGTGCATACAAATGAAACAAAAAAAAGATATAGAGGGAGAAAGAAAGAGACAAATAGACATACTATATCAGAAAAATCTTTGCCTGTCTCGACATCCCATTTTCTGACAGAGTGATTCCATGATGACGGATAATTTGTATCATACTGAGGCCAAACCACAGAGGAGACGCACTGTGTATGACCCACAAGTGTAGAGACGGCTTCTCCCTGCACAAAACATGAAGGATGTAAAAGAAAAACCAATGCTTATAAATAAATGCACAAGATTCTTTAGAATAAAATTTTTATGTCATAAATGTTTAATATCAATGACTAAAATGTTATAGATGACTCCTTTTAATAATCATTTAATTAATATTTCATTAAAAAAGTACTTCATGAAGTGGAAGGAAACGAAACGGAGTCATAAAGCCCAAAGACCCTAAAGAAAATAGAACAATTGGAGGAACAGGTCCTTTGAACATTGATGTTGCATGTAAAGAACAATTAGGTGATGATTGCTAAGCATGAAAAAATCCAAAATAAATAAGAAAAAAAACCAACATAACTAGTTTAGAAGAAGCTCAAATGGCACTAGATTTACTTGTACAGGTAAGTTCTGCTCCAATGATTATAGTCATGTTAAACAAACTGAGTCCATATAAAATCTGATGGTACAGAGCTTTGAGAAACTATCCAGGGAAGGACTCAGAATTGATGTTCAATGTGGCAAATTTTTAATTTCACAAAAAACAACAAAAAAACTAAATAAATATCTAATAATTTCATAAAAACGAAAACAAAAATCATTTTAGAAAATTTATTAACTTCCACTTTTACTAATGTATTTGGGTTTTTAACTATGCCTTCCCATATTTTTGTAGGTTCCAAGGGGCATTCACTGCAAGGATGGCATACTGCAGGCTTCAAAATCCAGCTATAGTGTACAAACATTTTAACGAAATTTAAAATCCTTCATAAAGATATAGTAGAATAAAACTAACTGTAAATGCCATTTGTTCCAACATTACACCAATCGAAGTGATAATTTTATATTCTCAAAAGTTGGTCATTTCATTTAAAAATATGGGTTCTGTCAAACTTAAATAACTTACCCATAGAACAGTTCCATCACCACCGAGGGTTATGAGAAGATCAACTTTTGTGTGTAGGAGCAAATTTCCTGGTCTAAAGAGCAACAAAATAAATGGTTAAATAAGAAATCAGAATATAATCTAGAAGTAAAAAATAGTTACATGACAAATACATCAAGCCAATTGACTGCAGAGAAAGTATAGAACCATCAGCTACAAATACCAACAAGCACTAAATTAGGGAAAGAAAAAAAAACAATCTTGGTTTCTTTACTAAATTGAAAGGTAGGTTTCTCAAAGGCTAGCAATTGTAAACTTATACCTAATCCTAGAAAAGGTTGCTTGCAAAGATTCAAAGATACTAGCGGATAGGACTTCTTGGCAAAAGGAAACAAAGGAGAAGACATAGGTGCCTTAAGCAAAGACAGAACCTTCATAAATAAGTATGTTCATATTTTCTGTCCCTTATATTTAATCTCAAAATTCATTTGTTCTAAAATTTTACTTTTATATATAAATATTAAATTGTTATTTTCCCACTCAAATTTATCGAATTCTATGTTAAGAAAGAATCTGGAATGAATCCAATTTTCCCTATCTTTGATTCTTTATCTATATTTGAGGTTTGCAAACACAAGTAAAGAATCGATGTCTTGACTGTCTAACAACATGAACTTGGAAACATGTATTTTAAAAATTATATAAAAGAAAATAAAAAAAAACCACCAAGTAGTAGAGAATTGAACATCAACACTTAAAAGCTTCTAGACAAGCAGCACCAAAGATATAATAAGCCGAGATATTTAACTCATTATGAAATGGGTATTAGTATAACCATAACTACTTCCATAAGCAGAATAAATGACTAACTACTTACCATCTTTCCATGTTTGTACATAGTTGAAGTCGACGATTCTCATGAGTGGTTCAACTCTCATACGTGGTTCAACATAAATGTTTAACTTTTTCTTTTCTTTCAACCATCTGGATAAAAGGTTTAGAGTGAGATTAAAAAAATATGCCATAGAAGAAAATTTCTTTTGCCCTTTTAAGGAATATTTACATGCAACATTGTAAAGACAATATACAATATAAAGTCAAAGAAGTTAATGCAAGTCCAGAGAGCTAGAAATGCAAAAAAAATTACAAAAAGTTGAACACCCTTAGAATAATTAATAAGAACAATACCCTAATTTTGGAAACTTTATCTTAAACATCAGCCGACCTAAACACCACCTTGCAGCCAATCAGGGTAGTCAAGGGCAGTGCCATCTAGCATAAAACAATCAGAGGCGAAGCCAGGGGTGTTACAGGGGCTATAGCCCCACTTTACCTTTAGAAATTTAATTATATTACCTTTTGTGGTGAAATATACATTATTCAAATCCCCATCCCCCATCCAAATGAAATTTTTACTTGGTCACAAGAGTTTCTTTTTATTGGCTAATGAAAAAAGGACAAAAGTTTAGCATAAGTGACAAGTTTTGTAATTTATTAATACTTTTAGACTTAATAATTGCAGTTAAATTAAGAATTTATCTTTTTTTTAATTAGTCAAATAATTTCTTTCTATACTAATAAATACATTCAAAGAATTTTCAATGTTAATTGTGTATGGAACTTCTTTTTAATTTTTCGTCATCATCTTTTAGTTTGTTTTTTCAATAAATCTTCATAATTTCTTCTTGAATTTTTAAAAGAACTTTGTAATTTTATCAGGGTCTTTATGTACACACAAAGTAGATTGAAATTTGTTTATCTTTTACTAGTTAAAGAAGTATATAGTATAATTTTGTTTCATTTTGAGTATAATATATATTTTTACACTTACTGTTTTAATTCAATCCTCAAAACAGAAATCCTAGCTTTGCCCTACATGCAACCTTAAAAAAAATGGTTCACAATAAAGCTATATCTAATTAAGGAGATTTGTTCATAAGTTCTTGTTGGATATGGAAGTGAGAGTCTGAATAAATTTATTTCTCGAATAAAGATGATAGAAATTTAAGCAAGTATCCTATAACTTACAACAAATATTTCAAAGAAACTAAATCTGTTTTAGCTTTAAAAGTAGTAAATCCCTCTAAGAACGCATCAACATTCAACAATGGCTCCTAAATCACAAGATACAGCATCACATAAATAAGAAAGAAGAGTCCCAGCGATAAACCATAGGACATGGATGAATCATATAGATGAGGCATGGAGAAGAGGAATGAAGTAGTGCATTAAAAGGCGCTTATATTATGAGCAAAAAGCAAGAGCAAGTTCTTTGTTTTTTTTTCCCTGGGATAATTAGCCTTAAAGCAAGTGAAACACATTAAAATATGCATTATTTTGTATGTCTCAAAGAGTTTTACAGAGATCGGCAAAGGCAAAAAGACTTAAAATGATTTGCAGGAAACTTGCACTCAGAATTTCACAATATAAAGGTAATTATCATTCTCAATATCCGCACTTGACCATTTGTGCACAAAGAATTTGAACAGAAATTGAATTTGGTTTTGTCAAAATAAGCACAGTCTGCGGGTTAGATTCCCACTTTAGAGAAATCTGGAAAGAAAAAGGTTTTACTAGATGACAAATAGGAGGCACATAATAAACAAACAATATCAAAACTAAATTTTAAGGGAAGATACTAAGGGGAAAAAAAGGGCAAATATTAGTCCATGATAGAAAGTGTCTTGCTTATAAATTTGCAGCAAAAAAAGCTCCCTAACTGGATAGATGAAGGAATACCTGTTTATTGCTACGTTCTACTGTTATAATATTCCCTTTTTCAAAAGAGACAATGTTATGTTTGTGTTGATCACCATTCTCACCCTTGCACCACCATGAAAGTTTAAATGATGCCTGTCACACCAAACATAGTTTTGAATTATGCTGTCTGAGCGTTTATGCTAAAAACCTTCAAAATCGATTTCAAGGCTGCCGATTTGGGGAAAAATAGTTGGGCTGCTGATTTCAGGTGGAACTTAGGGATTTCGGGGGAAAAAAGAGTAAGGAGAAAATGTTGGGGAAAAAAAGCAGAGGAAAGAAGGTTGGGCTACAAATTTTGGGAGGAATTTAGGGATTTCAGACTGGGGAAAAAGGGGGAAATGAAATTCAGAAGAAGGGGGAAATGAAATTTTGCAGCGTTTTTCATCTAGCGCTGCTAAAGCCCGACCTATTGCTACATTTTAACAAAAACGCCACTAAAAAATTAAATAAAACGACATTATTTTGATTAAAACAGAATAACTTTTTGTGGCGTTTTTTCACTAACGCCGCTAAAGCCAGACATATTGCGGTGTTTCACCAAAAACGCCACTAAGAAATCCAATAGAACTGTGCCGTTTTTATTAAAACAAAATAATTTTTGCTGCGTTTTTATATTGCTTACCTTTCGTAGTGTTTATGATAAAAAAATGTCGCTATTGCCTTTGATACTACTAAATATTTAAAGAATATTTTTACAAAAAAAAATATTTATTTTGTCTGCTAAAAATTATTAGTTAAGTGATTTTATAAAACATTTATTATTACTATTTTTTATAAATTGGATTTTTATAATAAAAAAAAAGAACCAAGTACTCTCAAAATAAATATTGTATATTTTAATAAGAAAACAAATGATTAAATGGTTGTAATTAATTATTAAGTTAGAATTATCCAATGTAAGCAATCAATCTCTCACATATCAAATTTCTATTAAAGATTGAGACGTTAAATCATGATTTTATATTATTCTTTTCCGATCTAATCTCCATTTTATTAGAGATATTTCTTCCTAACTAAAATATAACTATTTTGCTAGATGTTCGATATGGAATGTTTTAGTTTTTATATTTCATTTTTATTTGTTATAATTTGGTCCTATCCAAAATAGATAGTTGCATATCCATATCAATCTGTTACTTTTTTTAATTATTTATCAATGTTTTTTTTAAATCTAATATTTAAATATATCAAATTGTTTATATTAAATATTTTAAATATAAAAGCATTAATTGATTGTATAAAATTTCATCATTTAACAAATATCAAGTAAACCTTGAATCTTAAACCATTTAATATATATAAAGTTTATCTATTATCTCGTAAATAATTTAAACTATAATCACAATTTTAATATATTAAAATTAATATTATCTTTTTACAATTATATAAGAAATTATTTAATATATAAATTAAAAAACACTAATTAATCTAAACCCGTAACCCTTATCCCATAACCCCTAAATCATAAAATATAACCCTTAAACCCTAAACCCCTAACCGCCAACCCCTAAACCTTAAACACCAACCCTTAAACCATAAACCATAATCCATAATCCATAAACTTTAAAATAGTAACTCCTAAACCTTAAACCTTAAACCATACACTATAAACTATAATGATAATTGATTCAATATTTTAAAATTAATACTATCTCTTTTACGATTATATAAGAAATTATTTAATATATAAATTAAAAACAATCAATCATATACTCAAAAAACTTTAAATTTATTTTAAATAATAATATTTTAATATTTTTCATTTTTAACAAATATTTTTCTATTTTTTGCTTTCAAATTTTTTTACGTGTCATTATTTTGTTCTGAAGAATTTAAATATTCAATTAAAAATAAATTGTATTTTAATTAATATAAATAAACTAGTTAAAATAATTTGCGGCGTTTTTGATAAAGCCGCTAAAGCTTGACCTATAGCGGCGTTTTTCAAAAAGCATCGCTAATACCACTAAAGCTCAACATAAAACGACAGTGTCTTACTGAATTTTTTACGGCGTTTTCCAAAAAGCGCCGCTAATGCTCGATCTATAGTGGCAATTTTCAAAAAGTGCCGCTAATGCCACTAAAGCTTAACATAAAACGACGACGTTGTGCTAAATTTTTTTTGCAGCGTTTTTCAAAAAGCGCCGCTATAAGTCAACCATTAGTGGCGTTTTTTATTCAAACGCCGCTAAAAACCTATTTTGCTATAGTGAGCTAACTCTGATAAAGTAATGTTTCTTAATTCTTCACGTTTACATTTTTCATACTAAACTAATTTGGATCATCTTTACTTTTTTGTTGGTAGCCTGGAATTTCTCTTCTTTTTATCAACTTGTCAAAAGATCGCTCGTTTAACATAACTCTTTCAAATTATGAAAGTTAAAATACTATGAAGCTTAATTTAAAATCCACATACATTGTGAATCTTCTCTTTTAAGTTTAGAAATTACCAGAAGAGAGAAGAGTATAATTTGAAAGCTTTAATTGAAAATATACAAGGTGATATCATGTTGCTGAATGATGTTCCGTTGGTGTCCAACTATGGATCCAAAGCTTGTAAATTCTCTACACCCATTTCAATAGTAGCTCATTCCATAGTATATGTAACTATCAGAGATGCTTAAAATGTATATGTATATGTATATCTTAAGTGTTTTAAACTTTGTTTAAGCTTGGTTTTTCGATATTTTTTGCTTACTCCTTTTCATAATTAAGGAGCTTATCTTACATATTTTGTTAATAGGTAATAAAATAATTGTGGATTGAATCATATGCTATTGACCCATGATTCCAAAATGAATCACCAACAATTTTCAGTTTTATTTATATATTTTTACTTTTAAATTTACTCTTCTTCTTTTTTTGCATTGTTTGTATTTTAAGATTAAAATTTAAACTTACTGCAGTGGGGACAAAATAACAAATTTTTAAAACTTATGTTTTAAAAATTTTAAAGAGTAATTATGATCAAAATACAGATCAAATCTATAACTTACATATAATACAAGATTAATAATAAAATTTACCTTAACTAATTTTTTTTTTTAAAAGACTAATAGTTATTAGGCACCTGGCTGTAAGTGGGAAAAATAATGGAATACAGCTGGAACAAGCAGAAAAGACATGAAAAGACAAAAGCAAAGAGAAACCAAACGGCTAGAAACCAAAGAAACAAGAGTAGTAATGACACCGCCCATAGAAAAAACCATCAATGCAAAGAAACCAAAACCCATTCGTAGCCAAAGCCAGATGATAAGCACAAAATACCAGTCGAAAAAAGCTTCTCCCTTCTAGTAAAAGACGAAATTTTCAGATGATAGAACAGAGAATTCCAACGTTTACCAACCATGGAGAATCAAAAGAAACTTCTCCAAAATCAAAGCATTTTACAGCGAAAAATGATGCCTTTGAGACCAAAACGCCCAATCCTTTTCCACTATCTTCAAGATCGAGTCAGGAACACCATCGACCCAAAGACCAGAAAACTATCTTCTCCTCCCTTCCATCGCCAGAGTGTGGGTCGCTCCATTATTTCGACGGGGGACAAACAGGTAATGCACTTCTTCAAAGTATTTTTCCAGCATTCGAATATGGCTAATAATAGATTTAATAATTGATTTGTCTTCTTCCTCTGCCTTAAGTTTTTTTATAACCGTCAAAGAGTCTCCTTCCACTACAAGACACCGAAAACCCATTCGAGATGCAAAAAATAAAGTCCTTTCACATGCCCTAGATTCCGCCACGAACGCGTCAACAACTTTCGTAAATAGATAAGTTTCTGCCCTTACTACTTCTCCTTCAGAATCTCTAGCTAGGACTGCTGTTGATGAAGTTTTAGAGTTACTTTGAAAATTTGCATCAAAATTTAATTTGATAAAACCTAACTTTGGGGGCCTCCAAACTTCATTCGGCAGGGAAGCACAAAGCACTTCCATTGTCTCTTTGCATAAATTAAGTTCTTGACCATTGCCTCGAATGAACCCTAACACTTCTTGCAAAGAAAAATTAATACCCTCATAAATCAACTTATTTCTTCTGTACCACAGAGCCCATAAGAAGATTACAATATATTGTTTATTAAGATCATCTGCTAAAAAGAAAGTATTAACAAAATGATTTTTGCAGCTCAAAACGGTATCAACAGGGGTGATTCTGATTTGAAGAAATGCCCAAACACTCTGTAACATATCACAGGACCACAAGAGGTGGTCAGTATTCTCCGGTGCTGCCTTGCAAAGGGGACAATCAACTCTAACCCGCAAGGTCCTTTGATTTAGATTACAGTAATTACGCAAAAAATTGTTGAACTGTAATACCCTGAAAATTTTTACAGTAAAATATTATCCGTGATATAGTAAAATAAGGAAATAAAGTGACAAAAAGGGAAATTTTGAGTTATGTCAATATTGGGAAGTATATTATGATATATTAATTCAAGAAAGGACTAAATTGCAAAGATGAGAAAAGTCTTGTTGCACAAGAGTAAATACTCAAAATTTAAGGGGTTGAAGTGTAAATATGAAAAAGTTAAAGGACTAATGGTGAAAATATTTTAAGGGTAGAATGATCTAGAAACTAAGGAAAATTGATGAATTAGGACCAAATTGAATAGGTGAAAATTTATGAGGGACTAAATCACAATTTTACCAAATTAAGTGATGACTCAAGGATGGAATTCTAAAAGATCATTAAGGGCAAAATGGTCAATTAGTAAGAGAGAGAATTCTAGAATGTAATGATTTTGTTGATGATATTTTAAATTAATTAATTAGATAAATATTATTTTATTAATATTTTTATGAGATATTTATTATTATATTATTATTTATTTAGTATAAAAGGAAGGAAAGATGAAGAATTATCATCATATTTCCTTTCCCATGTAAAACAACGTAAGAGAAGAAGAAGAAAAGAAGTTTTCTTTCTTTACAATTTAGTCCTTCCACCAAAAATTCATTATTTTCACCTAAAAATTGAAAGAATTTCCATAGCCATCAAGAGAGAAAGATAGCAAGGAGATGATGGGGAGCAAGAATATCAAGTTGGATTCAAGAAATAGAAGTAGGAGGAGAGATAAAAATCAAGTTAAAGATTGAAGTCAATAACAAAAGGTAAGAACATTAAGATTTCAATATAATTTTAAGTTTAATATTGTTGAAAAAGCATGGAATTGATGTTGATTTAGAGTTTTATTATATATGGTCTTATATTCTTGTCATGTTAGTGAAGAGAAAATAAGAGAAAGTGATGAGAAATAGTGTAGAAAAAGAAAATAAGGGTGTTATAAACATGGTAATTAATATATTGCACGAAAACAGTTCTGGACAGCAGCAGTAGTCTAACTTTGAAAAATCACCAAAAATTGTAAAAATTGAATTATAGGATGAATAAAATATTTAATTAAATCTTATTTAGTATAGTTTCTTATAGAAGAAATTATATAAGAAATGGAATTGTAAATCATGAGATATAATAAATTTTGAGAGACAAGGTCAGAATAATTTTGGGTTCCCCTGTTCTAACTTTGAAAAATAATTAAAAATTGGATAAAAATAATTATGGGTTTAAATTTATATTTTTATAATCCTGAATGAGTCTATTTTCAATATAAATGAACGGGACCATCATTATAATTCTGTACGATGAGATAATTAAATTTTAGTGAAGAAGGTCAGAACTGTCAGATAGCAGAACAGGGGTAACTTTAAAGAATAAACTGTACTTATTGGATATACCAAAAATTCTGAAACTTTTATGGTAAGAATATATATGAGTCTAGTTTCAGGGAAAATTATTATATCTTAATTTGGAGTTATATAGCTCTAGATATAAATAATTTAGTGACTATGACACAGATGAATAACTTGAATATTCATAAAAGTAAATAATAAAGATTATAGATAATGTTACTTACAAGTGTGTTATATACATTAAGGATGTGGAATGGAGAGGAGAAGGAGGAAAATATATATATGAATATTCAGCTAGCATGGCTAATTTGCATGTTTCAGGCTTAAGGACTAAATTGAATAAAAGTAAAACTTCAGGGGGCAATTTTGTAAAAATGTCAAAATGACCAATTGAAGGGAATGAATTGTTTTATTATCTAAATTAATAAATTGAATGAAATTTTCAATTTAAGATAAGGTGAAAATTGGTAAAATGGTAAATTACCAAAATACCCCTGAATCTTGATATTTCTACAATTTCGCCAAGTAAGTTCGTGTAACTTGAATTATATTCTTAAATGCTTGAAATGTATGTTATTGATGTGAATATAATTTTAATGTTCATTGTATGAAAATTGATAAAACATTGATATATTTAATAAAATGGGAAGAAATCCCGGTTGAATTAAAAGAAATTTCGATGGATCTCTAAAAAGGCATTGACGGTAAAAAAGATCTAGCCCGGACGGGTGATCCTATCCTGATATAGCCCTCCTGAAGAATATGTGGAAAATGGATTTAGCCCGGACGGGTAATCCGAATTAGGTCTGAATTTAGCCTGACTGTAATTCGGATCCAAGCTCATTAGAGTAATTGTCGCTTGCGAGGATTTAGCTTTGACTGTAATCCCGACAATACTCTATGAGTTCATATTACTGGATTTAGCTCGACCGGTAATCCCACCGTAAGGATGAGGTTCATGCGAGTGTGCTCTCTGATATGAAATGTGTAAGACCATGGTTGAAAGATACCATGGCAACCTGATATGAAATGTGTAAGACCATGGTTGAAAGATACCATGGCAACATGACAGAAAATGAGTAAGACCATAGTTGAAAGACACTATGGCATCATGTTAAAGATAAATAAGATCGTGGATGGGAGACGCTATGACATCTATTGAACAATTGATTTTCAGGTAATATGTATCAGATGATGAATGGTTATATGAAATTGTTGTGTGAAATGTTTACAAGAACTGGTTATATGGAAATATATGTACAAGATAGTTGTATGAAATAATTATGAAAATAGATAAACGTAATAAGTATAAGTACATGAAATATAATTTATTTTAAGTTTGATATAAACTATCACTGGAACAAATATACATAAAATATATGGAAATGATGGAGCATGAAATATTGATATAACGAAATGAATGATATATGCTTATGAAGAAACGGTAAGAGCATGATATGTTTCATGACATGTACATATATGATTATCTTTGATATGTTAATACAAGGAAATTATGTAAGTTGAGACTATTATTAAACTCAAGTGCGATATGTCGAGAAAATAGGTATATCAATGTTGAATTTATATGAAATATGTGCAAGTATACTAACAATGTTGTTGTTTGACGCTTAGACAAGTGCCAAACTATTGATTGAATGGTAACATGTTTAATTATAAGGAGCATTGAAATGGTAAGTACTTAGATGAAAATATAATTTAAGATTTTGTGAATTTTTTTTATGATCCCAATTTAATTCCGGTTGGTTTCTAATGTGTGTTTTGGGTTTCGAGGGCCCAATAGAGAGGCGTTATGATTATTTTAAAAATATGAATAATAAATGACTCAGAATTGTCTGAAAATGTTCAGTAAACTCCGATAATGCCTCGTACCCTATTCCGGCAATGGATACGGGTAGGGGTGTTACATGAACAATCTCCAGACATGAATTTTGATTTTTACTGGTACGCACATAGCCCATAAAGACCTGTAAAAGTCTTTGTAACCTACATTATTAGGATTGATGTAATTTGTGTTTAGAAGATGTTCTGTAATTAAGACCCTGTATCTGCTTTTACTGAGTATTCCCCCGAGCCCTCGTACTTCCAGACCAATGTATCCTCTGATCGAGCTAGAGATAACGGGATGGACAGAATGCGATCAACATGCACATCATCAACAATGTTATGAATCAGCTCCTTGTTCCAAGTACTAGTTTCAGCATCAATTAACTGGTCCACTGTCGTCCAATTTGGTCTAATATTATGTCCTGATATTCTATTGTTTTCGATTCTAGGAAGTCAAGGGTCGTTCCAAATATTGATGCTTGCCCCATTGCCAACTCGCCATAAAAACCCATATTCAATCAGATCTCTAGCACTGCAAATGCTCCTCCAGGTAAATGATGGGTAAGATCCTATCCTTGCTGATAGTATACCTGAATGAGAAAAATAACGGGCCTTAAGGACTTTAGCTAATAAACCATTGGGTTGGGATAAAACACGCCATATTTGTTTTGCTAATAAAGCTTTATTAAACAAAAATAAATTTTTAAACCCCAGCCCACCATCACTTTTCGGACAACTCAAAGCATCCCAACTACTCCAATGAATGCCTTTAGACGATTTATTATTAGACCACTAGAAATTGTTCATGATACCTTCAAGTTTACGACATAAAGTTTTTGGCAAAGCAAAACATTGCATCACATAAACCGAAATAGCCTGTAATATTGACTTAACAAATACTTCTTTCCCCCCATTGATAAGTAGGGAAGACTCCAGCTTGCAATATGTTTTTTGAAACGATCAATAAAATTGGCAAAAGCCCAAGTCTTCTTCTGTCCCACCATCATAGGCAGCCCTAAGTATTTCTCCAGATTTGATGCTAGCCTAACACCCAAAATATTAATAATTCTGTCTTTGACATCTACTCCCACATTAGCCTCAAAATAAATCAAAGATTTTTCAAAATTCACCCTCTAACTTGAAAGCATCTCATATTCCTTAATAATATTTTAAACCATTTTATCTCCCTCATTGGATGCATCTCCAAAAAGATTACAGTCGTTTGCAAAAAACAAGTGGTTTATAGATAATCTTTCCCTTCCAACAGAAGCACCCCTCATCAGTCCTTTCTGTTTAGCTTCATTAATAAGGGTTGAAAAGCCCTCTGCACAAATAAGAAAGAGGTAAGGGTTAAGAGGGTCGCCCTGTTTTAACCCTCTTGAAGGTGAGAACCACTCACTGTTTGACCCATTTAGGCTTACAGAATAGGAAACCGAACATACACATCTCATTATAAGAACAATCCAATCCGTATAAAAACCTAAATGAGTCATCATTCCTTCCAAAAAATCCCATTCAACGCGATCATACGTCTTACTCATATCGAGTTTAAGCACAAAATTCCCCTTCTTCCCTTTTTTCTTCATTTTCATCGAGTGAAGGACCTCATAAGCAATAAGTACATTATTCGAAAAATGCCTTCCGGGGATAAAAGCTCCTTGAGTTTCATTAAATCAACTTCCCAAAATAGCACTCATTCGATGCACCAAGACTTTCGCAATAATTTTATAAACAACATTGCAAAGACTTATGGGTCTAAAATGTGAAAGGCTCTATGGTTTATCGACTTTAGGAATTAAGACTATTCGGGTTTTATTAATAGCTTCCATTTCAGAATGCCCATTAAGAACAGATAAGAAATAGCTAGAAATTTTAGAACCAATAAGATGCCAGTAACTTTAGAAGAAAATTGCTGGAAAACCATCAATGCCAGGAGCTTTCAACGACGCCATCATCTTAACAGCATAAATGATATCATCTTCTGTGAATTGTTTAATTAAGAGAGTATTCATCTCAGTAGTGACTCTTTTCTCCACTAACCTGAAAAGACGATCATCAAAGCCCATCTCTGAAGCCGAAAATAAGTCACCAAAATTCTTCGAAGCAAGTTTAAGCATCTCCTCCATCGTGGAAATCCTTTCACCATTTGCCCCCTCTAAATCTTTGATTCGACCACGTACTTGACGTTGAACAGCTGCTTGATGAAAATAACTCATGTTTCTATCTCCATTCTTCAGCCAATTGACTCGAACCCGTTGTTCCCAAAAAATTTCTTCTTGGTCAGCTTCTAAATTGAGGCCTAATTGAATATCTGTGATCTCAACAAGAATCTCATCAGTTGGATCCCGGTTGTAAAGACAATTTAGTCTATTTTCAAAATCTATCAGTTTATTTTTCTTCTTTCTAATTCTGTGCCGACTCCAACTCTGAATCTATTGTCCCAACTTCTCAAGCTTATCCGGAACATTTCCAGAAATATTCTCCCAGCTTCTTTTAATCTCCTCATTAAAAGAATTTTCTAAAATCCATTTTGCCTCAAAAATGAAAAGAATTTTCAGCATACCATGGAATTTGTTTATGTCTTCCCATGGTGTCCATTAAAATCGGACAATGGTCTGAGAAAGAATGGGACAGATGTTCTAATTGATAACTAGGACAAATATTAATCCACCTCAACGATGCAACGCCCAGATCCAGTCTCTCTCTTATGTTGGTTGACAAAAATCGTCCTCGTTCCCATGTAAAACATCTACCAACATACCCTAGATCATTAAGTCCACAATCTTCCAATGTTGTTCTAAATTCTTGCATATTACGTTCAGCTCGAAGCCTCCCACCCTTCTTTTCCAAAGAACTCGTGATTTTATTAAAATCGCCCATCACAATCCAATGAGTCATTTGGTTCTGTCCTAATCGTCAGAGTATATCCCAAGACTCTCTCCTATTCCTTTTATCCGGGTTCCCATAAAAACCCGTCAAGTGCCAAACCGCATCAATCTCGTCATCGTGCACCTCGACATCAATATGGGAGGAAGAAAACTCTTTAGCTGGATTAAAGAATTTCCTTTCCAACCCAAAGATAGACCTCCTTTTGAGCCCAAAGCCCCAATATCAATCCCATTTTCAAAACCACACTTCAATCTCATCGCTTCCATCTTTTTAGCACTTAATTTTGTTTTTATAAGAAACAAAATTTAAGGATTAATGGCTCTCAATTTGTTCTTGAGCCTTTTAACAGTTCGTAATCTCCCCAAACCACGAACATTCCAGCTAAGTATTTTCATTGCATTTGGTTGCTCTGTTCTCCAGAGCTAGCCGAAATGTAACACCTCTAACCCGTGTCTGTCACCAGAATAGGGTTATAAGGCATTACCAGACTTATACACTAGCATTTGTACAAAATCGAGTCATAAATGTTCGTTTCAAATCAAAACTTTACCTATTTCACCATAAAGTCCCTAATATGGGCCTACGGAACCCAATACATGCTTTAGAAATGATTCGGGATTAAACCGACAACTTTGGAAATTTTACCTTGAAGATAGGGGCACACGCCCGTGTGGCCAGCCCGTGGGGATCCCATGGCCGTGTGGAATTCTGACTTGCAATTTCTTAAACATGAGAGGGGCACACAGCCTAGGCACATGCCCATGTGGCTAGGCCGTGTGGTACACTGATTTTTCACCATTTTTAAGCCATTTTCACACGGTTTTGACACACGACCTAAAACCCGTGTCCTTCACATGGCCAAACACACGGTCGTGTCTTTTATCCGTGTACTATCCTGACTTCATATTTAAGGATACAGGGGACACACGGTCATTTCACACGCCCGTGGACTGACCGTGTGTCACACACGGCCTAGACACACGCCCGTGTGTCTTACCCATGTGGACGAAATAAGGTCATTTCCTAGCCCTATTTCTCACCCAAACTTAACCATTTTCCTGCATAAAAACTTACAAGTATATACCATCCATTTCAACCAATTTCCATCATTCAATCTAACATTTTCAACTCTTAACAATACCTTGAAGCTTACCTTTACATTGGTTTGTAAATCATGTTTTAATAAAGGTGATTTGTATCTTGTTGAACATGAACATACCATATTACCTCAAAATACATATTACTAGCCATTCCAATGGCTAGTTTGTAAACAAACATGTTACTTCATCATTTGGCCACATTAGCCTATACATGCCATTATATCAACATGAGTTTATCATTTATACCAAAATCAAGGAGATAATAGTGTGATGATAGCTCCGACTCAATCCAACCTTCACGAGCTTTGAGCACTATAAAACAGGGAAAAATAAACCTAGTAAGCATTATATGCTTAGTAAGTTCATATAACCAAACTACACTTACCATTCAAATATAACAAGTAAATCATACATAAGGCAATTTATCCATCAATTTAACAAACTAGCAAATATGGCCTATACACAATCATTCAACCAAATTGGTTAGTACAAAAACATTAATATGCATAGATGAGATCATCATGTCATTTCTTCTTATTTCACTAGTTAATATATTTCCGTTGAATCTTTGAATTTCTGATGAACCTTTCATTTTCTAATTGTACACCCGAGGTGCACATTCCCTTTTCAAGTGGTACACACGAAGTATACATACCCTTTTCAATTTGTACACACAAAGTGCACATAACCTTTTCAAGTGTACACACATAGTGTACCTTTCCTTTTCAAGTGGTATACACCTTTCCTTTCCATATGGTATACACAAAGTATACCTAACCTTTCCAAGTGTACACACAAAGTGTACATAGCCTTTTCATGTGGTATACACAAAGTATACCTTTCCTTTTCACATTCGATAGCCGAAGCTATCCCTTTTCACATTCGGCAGCCGAAGCTATCCCTTTTCACATGGTACACACAAGGTGTACATTTCCTTTTCATAATGAGATCAAAATATTATCCTTTAGGAACAACCTTTATTGCAACATATGCAAGATCTTATATTCACAGTAATCACCTGTCCAATCGGAAATCAATATTCAAATAGATTTATGCATCATTTCATCATTTATATGTTAATCACAAATCAACATTGGTTTATTACATGTACATACCAATTACAAATCATGATGCACATAATTCAACAATCATTTCAACACATTTACATGCCTAATTTAGTTATATGAACTTACCCTGACTATTGATCGTATCTACTAATCCGAAACTTTTTCTTTCCCTCGATCTTTTTCTTTGTCCGACACTTCTGGATCTATATAAATAAATTTAATCATCAATTATATGATTTTTACATTCAATCAAGCCCACTTCACATTTTAGGCAAAAGTACCATTTTGCCCCTAAACTTTTAATTAATTCCAATTTCGTCCCTAGGCTCGGAAATTGAAATTCATGCAATTTACTCCTTATTCCAAGCTTATTCAAAATTCCAATATAACTTTTACAGCACATGTATTTCATAAATTTCAGAATTTTTCCAAGAATTTTACTACTTTACAATTTTGTCCCTACACATGTTTTCACTAAAAATCACTTTGTAAACGTGATTTATCTATCAATAATCTTTCATTTTCTATCAAAAAATTTCAATTTACAGCATATTCATCCATGGGTAATTTTCTAAACTTTGGTTTTCTTTCAATTTAATCACCCAAATAAAGAAATTAAGCTTTTCCGATCTCAAAAATATAAAAATTACTAAAAACGGGACATAGAACTTACCAATTCAAGCTTGAGAAATTTCCTTTCTCTCTCCTATGGTTTCCATGTATTTTATGGAGAAGAAGATGATAAAATGATATCTTTTTCATTTAAGTTAATTAATATCATTTAACTTTTCCACTTTCCAATTTAGTCCTTTACCTTTTTCCATGGATGACTCATTAAAAATATCTACATGTTTTTCTTTAATGGTATAATTGCCATATAAGGACCTCACATCTTGAATTCTCTAGCTATATAATCCCTATAGTTATTAGTATGCAACTTTAATACTTTATTCAATTCAGTCCTTTTTACAATTAGACACATAATTGATAAAATTTTTCTATAATAATCTTCATGCAATATTCCTATCATAATATCTATCATTTTATGAAATTTAAATAATTTCATTTTTCAGACTCGGATTTGTAGTCCCGAAACCACTATTTCGATTTCACTGAAATTGGGCTGTTACACGTTAAGTCAAGAAGTCCTTCATCAATCTTGTTCCCTTCATTCATCGATAGTCCTTCCACTACCCTCTACCATTTTTTCCCTTCCAAATTAACCTCCAAAATTAGATCCGTAGGCCCCTTGCCAAAAATCATCATTAATTAAAATCCACTATCCAGATTACGCCAGTTGTTGGTCTCTTTAAGAACAATTTGCTGATTTGATTTCAAAGAGATAAATTTGGGATTTGAAAATTGATTCCATGATTCCCCCCTTGAATTACGCCTCAAATCATTCCCCCAGTTATTACTTTGATTGTTGCCTTCCAAACTCTCATTGTTCCACTGTGAACCATCAGCCTGTCAGAGCCACCTACTCGCCACCATATTTCGCCGCCGCACCGCAACATGTAATGATATGTCCCAACCAAAGACAATATTGGTTGGTTCTATTCAAAGTCGAAGTGGACAATAACTTTCACCGTGCCCCAACTGGCCACAAATGAAACAAAACAAACTCAATTTTTCATATCGGAAATGAGCATAATCAGTAATTTCTTTACCAATTTGGATATTTTTCTTTCGTTTCAACAAGGATGAAACATCCAAGCGAACACGGATACGCATAAATTTCTTCAAGCCCATGGTCAGAATTGATGTGTCATATTCTAGGAACTTTCCCAAAAAAATCATCATACTGTTTGGCCATTGTTTCAATCATCAAACCTGGAGGCAAGTCATGGATTTGAACCCAGAATTCAGCAAAGTTTAAAACTATATTTGATGGATTTTCTCCTTTTTGGATTGTTTGCAGGATCAGCAAGTGGTTGTTGAAGAACAAAGGTGAACCAGTAAATACCCGTTGCACATCAACCTCATGGAAAAACTGAAAAAGATACATTTTTCTCCTAGATCTGTGATGCATATCCCTCCAATTGGATGCCACAAATCAGCCATAATATTGTGTAACGACGGAAAATAGACCACACTATCCGTGAGACATCGTCCCACCAAGCAGAATTGATAGCTCCGATCCACAACCGCTGCTTCCTCCTGGAACGCCTCTTCTTCCTCATCCAACAGTCTCAAATTTGCTAGTTCTTCTTCCATACCAAAACACTCCAAAGGAAAACAGAGACTAGATAAAATCAAATCGAAAGAAGATAAAAAAAAAATCAAAACTAAAGAAAAACTAAAGGGAAAATTTTGCAAGAAAAAAAGTGTCATTAGACATACAAAAAACGTGTCATGAAACAGACTTTTAATTATATTTAAATTCTTCCACTATATGAAAAACTTTTAATTTACCTTAACTAATTTAACTGTTATCATTTAACTCAAAATTAAAATTTCAAAATCGTTATGAAAAATAAAATAAAATAAAAATGGGAAAAAAGAAAAGCTTAATATGGGCATTAAACTGCGCATTGCTTGGCCCAATGTAAACATTCTCTTAAAAAAAAAAGAAGCGAAGTTTACCATGTTATTTTCTAGCTTTTTTTTTTTTTTTTGACTAATATTTTCTAGTTTTTTTTTTTTTATATATACTATAATAACCAGAAAGAAAATGAAGGACGGAAACAGAAAAGAAGGCGGAGGAAGGCGAATAAATACATAGTTGTTTGTGGCCTCAGATCAGATCGATAAGCAAACCCCAGATTTTGTCTTTCTTTGCAGATTTCATTGCCGGTTATCTTCCTTTCTCATTGGTCCGTTTCTCAGTTCTTTCTTCAATCTTTTTCTTCGCTTCTTGTTGCCCAATTTTGCATTCTATTTCAATTTCCATTTTTATATATATTTCAATCTTGTTGCTCAGTTTTGCAATCAAAAATGAAATTATAATTCTTGGTTTCCTAAATTACTGTATGACCGTCATAATTAGATTTCTTGGATTAATGCTGCTCTACTAATAATATTAATTACTAGACAATCGTTAGGTTTTGGTGATAATTATTATTTACCAAGAAAGAAAAAAGAAACTGTAAATAATAGTTTTTGAATATCTGCATTCTTGATTTTGTTTTACAGCTAGCTAAGTTCTTCAGCATTCGTTCACTTACATGGTTCTTGGTGGCATCAAGATTTGCAAGACCGCTGTTTGTATGTGCTGCTAAACTAATGCAACCAATACCAGAACAGTAGATCACCCTTTTCTTTTAATCATTTTGCTTTCACTTACACATGACTTCAACTACGCTCTCCACATCTCCACTTCTCCTTCCAAGGCCGTCCATCGAACCTACTCAACCCTCCGTTTCCAATGACCCGCCATCCTTTACCCCCACCCGTGATGCCTCTGATATCAACCAAATAGAGTTACTCTCCGTGTCTTGGAACCAGGATTATGGCTGCTTTGCTGCTGGCACCTCCCAAGATTTCCGCATTTATAATTGCCAACCCTTCAAGGAAACCTTCAGGCGCAATCTCAAAACCGGGGGTTTCAAAATTGTTGAAATGCTTTTCCGCTGCAACATCTTGGCACTTGTCGGTGGGGAATCCAATTCCCACTATCCTCCAAACAAAGTTATAATATGGGATGATCATCAAAGTCGCTGCATTGGTGAATTTGCATTTAGGTCTGAGGTTCGAGCTGTCAAATTAAGACGAGATCGCATTGTTGTGGTTCTGGAGCACAAGATATATGTCTATGGTTTTATGGATCTTAAGCTTCTTCATCAAATTGAGACTTTGGCCAATCCTAGGGGACTTTGTTGCCTTTCTCACCATTCTAATACATCTGTATTGGCTTGTCCTGGTCTTTATAGAGGCCTGATTCGAGTTGAACACTTTGGCCTTAATATCATGAAACTAATTAATGCTCATGATTCTCATATTGCCTGCTTGACCTTGACACTCGATGGCCTACTTCTTGCAACTGCTAGTACCAAGGGCACCTTGATAAGAATATTCAACACCATGGATGGAACTCGCTTACAAGAGGTACAGTACTGGACCATGGTTTTCTTTTCTCCTAAACTTATACTCGTTTTATTTGAGGATATGTTCATCAATAATCATATGCTTTCATCTATATGTACCAAGTAATGTTGAGTCAAGGGAAAACATTGCTAACTCAAGCTTTGCCCCTGAACCTGGCCTGACCAGTGTAACAGTGATCTTAAGTGTTAGCAGGAGGTGTAATACTACTTATATCAGCAATTAGCATGCTGGACACTGCAGCATTATGCTCATCTCCACTCACTTTCTCTGTAATTTAGGTACTCATCATAGTTACTGTCCATGTAGGTGCGAAGAGGAGTGGACAGAGCAGATATCTATAGCATTGCCCTCTCACCAAATTTCCAATGGTTGGCTGTTTCGAGTGATAAAGGCACTGTTCATATATTTCACCTTCGAGTTAGAGTTTTTGGGGGCCATTCATCTTCTCAACAATCTTCTGTCCAAGGTCCAGCATTATTGCATCAGAATTCTTCAACCTCACTTGATGCACTTATCCCTCCAAGCACTGGTGCCAACCCTGGTTCATCCTTGTCTTTTATGAGAGGTAATAAACACAATTAGCCTTTGTAGTTATTTTTTTACTTTGTTAAAACAGAATTGCATGTTACTTATTTCATGAAACTTCCAATAAAAAGCCAATTTTGTATGTTACAAACAATTTGAGTCAACAAATCACCAGGTACGGAAAACTTTATAGAATATCTTATGTATAACGATGAGGATGGATGAGAATTTAGTTGGTTGCTGTTTTATTAATTAAAAACCAAGTATTTGCTTCTCTAAACATATCAACTTTTTGACAATTTTCCAGGGGTTTTACCAAAGTATTTTAGTTCAGAATGGTCATTTGCTCGGTTTCACTTACCTGAAGATACCCAATTCATTGCAGCATTTGGATCTCAAAACACTGTTGTTGTGGTTGGCATGAACGGGAGGTAATTGCTTCTCCTTATTCTCTCGAACATCATTCAAAATATTATTTGATCCTTATAGACGCATTGTGCTTGATGTCCTATTGAAATTATGCAACTAGTACAATGAAATTTTCAAGGTTAGTAGTTGGTTTGGTTAATTGTTACGGACCTTGGATATGTTTACCCTCCTCTTATTACACCTTTCTTTCTTGTATCTTATGCAGAACTGTATATTTGCATAATTGTGTTCCTACTCGAATTTTTAAACTTTCTATATTCGTTCTCTCATCAAACAATTCCCCTACTTGTCTGACCTGATAATAGTAAGATGTGCAATAATCCATTCCCATGGAGTTTATTTTTCTCGTTTCTTGTCATCTTCTAATGTACACCGCTTTGTTGAAGTTCTTTTACATCTTTTTATGATGTATGACATCTAATTTCTTATAAACTGTGATCTGAGGCTACTAAAATGCTATATATTTCATGTTTAGCTTGGATAATTTCATACAATTACTTTAGCAACTCGGTTTTGTGTTTCTTTGAGTACCAATCTGAACTTCACAATCAGAAGATATATATCTCCTTTTACTCCCCCCCTCCGCCTTTCTTTCTTTAGTCAGTTTTTTTTTTGAATTTCTCAGTCTTACACCTTTTCTTATTATCAGTTTCTACAGGTGCAGTTTTGATCCCGTTCATGGGGGAGAGATGTTGCAGCAGGAATATGTCCGGTTTCTGAAAACCAAAACTTGAATACTGACAGATGCTTCTGATCTTGTAAACATGGACCCTACATCTATCACATGTACATATCTTGAAATCTTTTACTGAAACGATGCATCCTACTATATAGTGTGCAAGAAATTGCTGTTCCAGGTACTTGTATATGGGTAATAAATTGCTGGTAACGGCAATATTGCACTGAACTAATTGGCTCAATATCAGTGACATTTTTCCTGGTACATTCATTATTCTTGCTGGTGAATTATAGAGCTTGTAGTGAATGTTTCTTCCTGACAATTCCAGTGTCCCGGCTGCATAAAATCATTGGGTTTTTTTTTTTTTTTTTTTTTTTTTATTCCATGCTTAATTGCATAAAGATCGGAGAGGGTCCCTGTATTTGGATTGCCCTTCCCTGGATGTTTTGAAATTCCATACATTGTAGGTCACCCTTTGGCAACTCTAGGTGGTAGCAACATCAAGCTTCAATAGTGGAAGCACTTTTAGGCGAAGTTTATGAATTATTCATTTTACTTCTCGTACATACATAGATTTGCTCATGGTAAGATTACTCATCTAAGTTTAAAAGTTCACTCAGAATTTAAAAAGTTTGGATAAAAATATTTATTAAGTCTATTTAAAATATAAATTGAGTACAAACTTAAACATTTAAAGCTAAAATGTTTTTGTAAATTTATAATATTTTATATTAATATTTAAAAAATGTTTTAAAACATATTAAATTAAAAATAATATAATTATATTTTTTATTTTTTTAAAATAATATGGATAGATCTAAAATGAACTTAGATTAGTTATTTTCAAAATATGAGTGGATTTAAATAAAATTTTAAATTCATATTATGAACACCTCTAGTGTACTCCAGCATATTACAAATAATAAAAACGCAACGCAAGTACAAAACTGAATGTAAACAAAGTGCATCCATTGACACCCTCATTATTTTCCATATTTTCAACACCTTACATGCCAATCATCTGCATCCTGAAAGTAAACAAAGAAGTGTCATCCATTGACACCCTCATTATTTTCCATATTGTATTATTTCTAGATTCGGCGCTTCAGCAAGGAATGCTTATCTCCTGGCCCAGTTAAATCCTAATCGCTTAAAGCTTAGACCTTCCCATATCATCAAATACAATCATCACTTTTCCTATGGCTTTTCTATCTCTCAGTGCAGAGAATGCAAGGTTGGCCTGCCAATGACAAACAATCAAACGAGCTCATATATATTGTAATCCGAAAGGACCAAAAGTAAGTAGAATGTAGAAACTATTTTTACAAGGCTACAACAGTAGAATTTTCATATTATCTCCTACATGAGAAGGAATATATAAAATCAATTTGCACCCATCATAGGATCATGTATGATAATGACAGAATACAGACTTTCATCCTGAAATGGGTATTATATAAGGACTAGCTGTTTTCCTGAAAAGACAATATCATAAGTAAAATAGAAACGGACACAAGATTCATGATAGTACTGGGAAATCAGGACTAGAAACAACATATTCCACTAGTTCCAAAATGAGCAATGCAGCCGAAAAGTACTTCCTCTCTTGGGTCAAGATGCAAATCTAATGTGATGGATAGAATCTGGCTGGGCCCAAGGCAACAGTCACTCTGCTGCAACTCTAAACATGGGCTAAACTGGCTTTCAACAGAGTCACTCTGCTTGTGTTAAGAGATTTGAGGTTTAGGACATGAATTTTCAAACACTCTCTATATATCTTTCACCTATAGTTTTCCTTGATAAATTAGAGCTTCACAGAATAAAAGAACAAAGGAGGAAAATGGAATACTGGTAGTAGCTCCAGACCTCTGATATGCTGTAAGTATGAGAAATGTGAATGGTAATCAATCCCATTTCCATCCAGGAGAGTAACTCCTGGATGGAATCCTCGAGCACAGCTGGTCGATGTATTGAGTAGCTACCCCAGTAGAGTCCGTGCACAGTCCAGTTCTGCATAAGATATACTCGTGAGAAGGCTACTCAATACAAACAACTAATAACAAGTGACTAATAATTACTAACTAGTTTAACCTGACTTTAACTAGTGAGCTTCATTAGATTAGCTTAAGCACTGATCCCTGCTGCATAAAAACTATATTTAATTCTTTAACATACAAATCTTTGATTTGCCTATCATAAATCTTTTCAGAAAGTTGACGTTATTAGGTAAATCAAAGATTTACCTAAAAAGCAAACACTGTCGAAATGATTTGGGTAAAGATGACCATATCAGGCCTGAGGAAAGAATATCACAAAATCACACAGTATTATTAGGAACGGTGACATGAGGTACATATAAGCAGGTCAATCTTCCTTGGTACTTGGTTAGTATTAATCACAATAAAGAGTCCAACAGGGAGAGGAAAGCCAACTAAAGCAGGCATTTAGAGGGGAAAGAGAAAAAGATGAAGTACCTTAACAAGAGTGATATTAGCTGGGATGACAGGGATTTCACCACTGGCAAAGCCAATGACAAGAATTTGAGCACCCCAATTCAAGAGCTTCATACTTTCTGTAGTAAGCTTGCCACCAACAGGATCATAGAGAACATCAACCCCTTTTAATTTCCTTGACTTAAGGAAACCCTTGACACTTGCAGTTAGATTTTGATTAGTCAAGTCCACCACATGATCAGCACCCAAGGACTTCAAAAATTGCACCTTTTCAGCTCCCCTGGGATTTGTTGATACCAATACTTTTTGAGTCTTTAAATCAACAAAAAAACACAATGCTATGGCTAAGAGAAAGAAGAAGCACCTGGCAGCAGCAATGACAACTGCACCGCAAACCTTGCCAATTTGAACAGCAGAAAAACCAACGCCTCCAGCGGCACCAAGGACTAGCAATACCTGTATGTAATAATTATTAATTATCTCCATTACAATTGCTATTGCCAGCATTAATTAGTAATACTAAATGAAGAAATAAGAGGGACAAAGTGCCTGAGAAGAGGACAAGCTAGCCCTGTGAACAAGAGCTACGTGCGAGGTCCCAAAGGCGACAGGGAGTGCAGCAGCTGCCACCAGATCACACCCTTTGGGCAACCGAAACCTAGTGAATCAGAAACATCAATTAATTCATTAAGCCTTGCTTGAGAAACAGTACTTTTGAATTGAATTGAATAAAATTAAATTAAGCAGGAGACGGACAGGAGGGATTGGTCTTGGACGATGAAGGAGGCGAAGGAGCCTAGGGCGGCGAAGGAGCAGACGTGGTCGCCCACCTTGAACTTGGTGACGGCGGGGCCGACGGCGTCAACAGTGCCAGCATAATCTGAGCCAGGAATGAAAGGGAGGGGAGGCTTCTCTTGGTACTTGCCCAAAATCTGAAGGTAATTGGCATAGTTCAAGCTGGTGGCTTTCACTTTGACTCTCACAGCAGTTGGAGAGTTCAATTTTGGGATGGGATAGTTTCTGATGACCTCAATGGGCGACGAAGACGGTTCCGATTCATTTCCGACTGAGGCTGATGCTGGATCACCCAATTTCTTACACAATAAAGCTTCCATGTTTCTTTCCTTTATTTTGTTTCCTTTTTCTGTTATATGTATATATATACACCTATCTTTGCGTGAAGTAGCGCTATCTATTTTTTTTCATTTTTTAATTATTCATTAAATTTATTTTTTAAGAAAATTATATTATAAATGCATCATCAAATTTTTAATATAAAACTCTTATCAAAATAAAAATAATATCTATTTATTAAGATTAATAGAAATAAATGTAATATTACAAAAAAAAAATTGTAGATTATATCATATTAAGATAAATAATATTATAAATAAACTTTTTATAATAATAATATGATGATATATTAGTTCATGATAAGTAATATTATAAATAAATTATTTTTATGATGATTTAATCTAATGGTGATTTATTACAAAATTAAAATATGTCAACTGATAATATATTATAAAAATATATTACAATAATATATTAATAATTTCTTATTATAGTATTTTATTTATGATAATATATTAATTCATGCACGGATTTATTAGTTATTTTAATATATTTTTATTAATATTATAATAAAGATAAATAATAATATTTTAATTAATAATATTGTTACGTTCCAAAATATAGGAGTTAATTGAAATAATTAATTAAGTGATGATTCAGTCTCCCTAGAGGTTTTAGGTTTTATCCATTCCTCTCTCATTTCTTATCTTTTTATTTTCAACAACTCAGATGAAAACTACAGGTATTGTACAAGAAAAGTCTCATTTCTAACATTATTTATGGAAATGAGCCACATAAAATATTATTTACTGGAATGGTCCAGAAAATGTAAAACACGTCCACATAGGAGTGTTTTTAGGGGAAATCGTAGAAAAGTACGTTGACGTGGGCGCGTTTTACACCATATTTGACTAAGACTTAAGGGTTATTTGTATATTAGGGCTTAGGATTAGGGTTTAAGGTTAGGGCTTTTGAAAAAAATAGGGTTTAAGGTTTTTAAAAATAATAATTAAGGTTTAGGGTCTATTGTTTTAGGGTTTTTTTAATTAATAAGTATTGTTCCAGAAGAAATAAATTTGACGTGATGTGTTCTAAAAAAATAAATTTAAGGTGATGTATTCTGAAAAAATTATTTTGAGGAGATGGATTTTATTTTATTTTTTTGTACAATCAATAATTGTACAGAAAAAATAAATTAGGGTTAGGGTTGTCAGTAATTTGTATATTGGGGCTTAGGGTTAAGGTTAGGGTTTTTAAAAAAAATAAATTAAGGTTTAAGGTTTTAAAAAAATATATATTAATAGGGTTTAAGGTCTATTGTTTTAAGATTTAATTTTTTTTAAATTGGTAAGTATTGTTCCAGAAGAAATAAACTTGATAAGATGGGATATGAAAAAATAAATTTAACCTGATATGTTCTGAAAATATTATTTTGACGAGATGGTTTTTGTTTTTTTATATAGTCAGTAATTGTACAGAAAAAGCTTCCAGCTATATGCTTATTTTGTAGAATTGATTCTGAAAAAATAATTTTGAGAAGATGGTTATTAATAAATATCCCGAGATTCACGAAAAATCTGAAAGTTGGGGTTGAAAAACGTTTCAAGCAGGATGTACTGTCAACAAAAGTACTAAAAAAGCTCCTAACTGGACGCTCTTTTCAGTAGTGCTGGTGACAATGCATCCCACTATCCCTTAGGTTATAAATGAGCCAAATTTTATTCTCTTGTTGCATAAGTTACAGCAAGAGAAATTGAATAAGTTTAGAAGAGCAGTAATTGAAGAAGTTGAGAAGGTATAAGTTGATTTATCGTATTAATATTTATACGAATCATTATATTTTTGCATAATGGTTTTTGTTTTGAATTTCTTTCGACAGGTAATTTGGTAAAAAATGAGTGAACGTATTAGAGTAGTTATTTACTACGACAGTGAAGTCCGTGACACCAAGAGCGGCGTTGTTTTTTATCGGAGAATACAGCGCAACTGGTTTTTAACCAGAACGTAGAATTGACAGAACTTTGTAAAAGAATTAGGCTCAAAATCTTCGGAACGACGCCAAAGAGAGTTTCGTCTATTAAGTATTGATTTTGTACTTTGACTGATCCCGTGACATATGACTCATTTGATATCAAAGGTGCTCGAGACATATCACCCTATCTTGAGTTATATGTGGAATTTTCGTTACCAAATGAAGCATCTGTGACTTCAACATCTACTACTATTCGAACAAACCAACAGAAGTTGTGCGGGTGGTGTAGGAACCTGGGTCATACAATGCAAACATGTCCAAATCAAAATAACTCCTAATTTATTAAATGAAACAGTGAATATTCAATTTGTATTGTCTTATTCAAAAGAACTTATATTTTATTAAATGAAACAATATAAAATAAATTTGTACAAAAATATTCAAAACAACTTATGTTTTATTAAATGAAATAATATAAAAACAGTTTATACAAATATATTCAAAAAAAATCAATGCATGTGTCAGTTGGAATTAGTGCCACATGGGGGTAGTCGACGGTTACGCATTAGATTCCTTCTTGGTTCATCTTCCAGCCGGCATTGTGGTTGTTCGGAATTAGCTTCTAGTTGTGGGTGTTGGGAGGATGACCCCCATTGATAGAACAAAAATTGCGAAGGTGCTTGCATCACCCACGGCAAAGGTGTTTGAATCTCATAAGGCGATGGAGATTAGAAATGAGATGAGCTCTCCAACGGTGCCTCGTGTGGTCCCTTCTATATGATGGCCTATATATCGTCGGTTGAGTCAAAGTCATCAGGAAATGAGATTCACCGGGCCATGCATTCCAACCTTGCATAGGAATGGAAAAAGAAAACATATAAGGGTTAGGATACGCACCTGGCATAATTTGAAGGGCTGTGGTGTGGACATCGTCACTTACTCCATTGGGGCCGGTGATTGTGTGGGCATTATTGATAGGCCCGTCTCACCAGCCGTTTTTCTTGGATTTAAAGGGCTCGATTGTTCCCTTTCGACAAGGAATTGCTGACGCCTCTGCTTTTTCGAGAGCAAATATGGCTTACAATGGATCCTAAATCATGGCATGTAATCCGACTCGCACGCTAACTCTGAAACGATAATCAGTTCACGAGTAGATATATTATCATAGTTGTAATACCCCCTACCCGTATTCATTGCCAGAATAGGGTACGAGGCATTACCGGAGTTTACGAATTAATTTTTTTTGCTTAATATAACCCTTTTATAGATATCTAATCTTCCCTACAATTTAATACCAAGACCAATCCACATCAACCAATCCAATTCAACATATTTTCAACATAGATTCATGCATATTTATAAGATAACCTCATCACAGACTAAAACCCAGATTTATTAGCCATACCAATGGCTAACCTTACATTCATTTCACATTAACATTTACTTTATTAGCTTATACATGTCATTGATTTCCAAAATAAAGTTTCTTTATATACCAAAATCTTGAGGTTGATAGTGTGATATGTCTCCGACCGAATCCGACCTCCGAGCTCTTAGCACTATAAAACAGGGGAAAATGAAATAGGGTAAGCACTTTGTGCTTAGTAAGCTCATATAACAAGAATTATACTTACCTAATATTTTCAATACAATGCAATAAACATTCATATATCCATTCAATGCATTATTACCCTAACATGCACAAACTCAACATTTAAGTTAGTCCAATAATTTCTATGTGTCAATAATACATATCATGATTGATGAGCTCATCAATACCATGATTTCCATTCCCTTGTTTTTTTTTCCATATTTATCCCGTTGAATTTATCAAAATTTTAATGGATTTTCAGAGGTACACTTTTAGTGTACAATTTTCGAGTCCGTTAATTCATATTCATGTGCGCACATTTCCATTTCAGAGAGCACACTCCCGCGAACCTCATCCTTACAGCAGGATTACCAGTCCAGGTTAAATCCTCTGTAATATAAACTCATAGAGTATTGTCGGGATTAACAGTCCAGGCTAAATCCCCTGCAACGATAATTACTCTAATAAGCTTGGATCTGAATTATCAGTCCAGGCTAAATTCAGACCCTAATTCGGATTACCCGTTCGGGCTAAATCCATTTTCCACATATTCTTCGAGAGGGCTATATCAGGATAGGATAACCCGTCCGGGCTAGATCCTTTTTACCGTCAATTCCTTTTCAGAGATCCATCGAATTTTCCTTTCATTCAACCGGGATTTCTTCCCCTTTTTATCAAATATATCAATGTTTCATCAATTTTCATACAATGAACATTCAAATCATATTCACATCAATAACATATACTTTAAGCATTTAAGAATATAATTCAAGTTATACGAACTTACCTCGATACTTGTTTGTATACAAAAATCTACTAATCTCGAACTTTTTCCTTTCATCGATCTAGCTTCGTATTTGAATTTTCTGGATCTAAATAAATAAATAAATTTAATTATCAATTTAATACATTTCATGTTCATATGCAACATTCTCTATAATTCCATTATTATTTATAGTTCATTCAAAGTTGTTTACTTGAGTCATAGTCACTAAATTATTTTTATCTTGAGCTACAGAACTCCAAATTAGGATCTACTAATTTTCCCTGGAACTAGACTCTCATATCTTCTTACCAGAAAATTTTCAAAATTTTTGGTATATCCAATAAGTATAGTTTATTCATTAAAGTCACCCATGTTCTGCTGTCTGACAGTTCTGACCCTTCTTCATTAAAAATTAATTATCTTTTCATACAAGATTCAGATGATGTTCTTGTTTATTTCTCTTGAAAATAGACTCATTTAGGATTCTAAAAATATAAATTTAAGCCCCTAATTATTTTTATTCAATTTTTTTATGATTTTTCAAATTCAAAAAAGGGGAACCTGAATTCATTCTAACCTTATCTCACAAAATTTATTATATCTCATGATTTACAAATCCATTGCTTACACCGTTTCTTCTATGAGAAACTATACTCAATAAGCTTTAATTTTATATTTTTTTAATCTTCTAATTTGATTTCCACAATTTATGGTGATTTTTCAAAGTTAGTCTACTGCTGCTGCCCAAAACTGTTTTAGTGCAAGCTATTTATTACCATTTTTCCCCTAAGCTTTTAATAAATAATAATTTCGTCCTACTCAATTAACCTCTCAATTGAGCTGATTTTTCTCAATTAACACTGTATTCTATTAGTTTAAACTACTTTATAACCTTTGGGAATCATAATTTCAGCACTAGACTTTAATTCCAAACAATTTCACAATTAGGTCTTAAAAATCAATTTCTATTGAAATTACCTAATAAAATCATCTCATAAACAAATTAAAGCTTCAATTTCATTCTATTTCATCATAAAATTACAGCGCTCAACCATGGTGACTTTCAATTTCATCCATGAAATCAAAAACTAATGAATTTAATAGTAGGACCTAGTTGTAAAAGTCTTAGAAACACAAAAATTACAAGAAATAGGTAAGGATTAACTCACTTGGTGCAAAAATTATGGAATACCAGCTTAAGAAACCTATCCTATGGCGTTTTGGCTGATGAGAATGAAGAAAAATGAAGAGAAATCTAGATATTTCCTATTTAGTCCTATATTTATTTAGTTAGTTATGCAATATTCCAATTTTGCCCTTAAATCATCAATTTTCCAGCTGATTTCATGCCCTTACCGTCCAGCCCAAATAAATTTTGGGTCCAATTGCCTTTTAAATCCTTTCCTCATTAGACACTTAAGCTATTTAATCATTCTAGCAATTTTTACACCTTTTCCAATTTAGTCCTTTTCATTTAATTGACTACCCAAACATTAAAATTTCCTAACGAAATTTTAATATCACATCACTAACATTTCATAAATATTTATAAAAATATTTTCGACTCGGTTTTATGAGATCGAGATCTCGATACCTTGTTTTTACCCAATTTCTTCAATAATTTCTTTTTCTAACTAACCACTAAATCGGTAAAATTTTTCTATTGATATTTTCATATGATTTTCCTATTATATTAATATTCATGAAATAATTTTTAAAATAATTTCTCTTTAAATCGAATTTGTTGTTATGAAACCACTGTTCCGATAACTTTGAATTTAGGTCATTACAATAGTGATTTTTCCACATTTTGATATATTCCAAGTGGAAGACCGGTCAATGCATATTCGGTCACCGTAAGTCAAATTTGTACTCATCATTGAGCACCTCGGGTGCCACGGGAATCGGTTGTCGGAATCCAAATTACCGCAACACTCTATCCGTCTAGTGCATCTTGACGGTAGTGTAGTTAACCAATGGGACCTTAACATATCAGATGTTCGAATTCTGTAGGAATTCATCTGAAATTACTGCCCGAATTGTCGGATCCTCGTATGGTGTCCATTAAAACTATATAAACGTGATAAAAATATTAGTTATATACATAATATTAAATACGAAATACGAAATCAACTATGTTATGTACATATAGTTTAAAATGAAATAAATACTTACATGGGCTTTCGATCGTTGGTCTAATAGAAGTCGTATATCTTCAAGAGCGATAGGTATTCCCCCTGTAACTCACCGAATGGTTCCACCTATGTAAATATAATTTTAGCATAAAATTATATTTTAAATTTAAGTAATAATTGTAAAATCTAATATAAATTTTACCTTGTTAAAAGTGGGAATGTATATAGGTGGTTCACTCGAGGACATAAAATTGGAAAGCGAAATTGAGCCCATGATTGTAGCAATGAGAGGCAACCTCCAATTTTAATTTTATTTGGTTACGTCGCCCGACACATCTCCCGGTAAAATGTCAACAAACGGCTAACCCCAATTGAGTTCACCAGCTGCTCTAAAATCGACGAGTTTCAGCAGCCACCTCAGATGTATGAGGTTCGTAACTTGCCCGGCATCAGATAACCTTTGAGGATCTAAAGGATGTATGCCCGAGCGTATCGTACTCTTTCTACTTCAGTCGAATCATCCCCCGGCTCCAGGAATGTGTCCCGTAACCAACCCATATCAATCCAACCTATGTAAATAATATCTAAAATTGCACCTAAAAAATCGTAGCATATGACACCCCAATCAGAAGATTTAGTGGACCCTGTGAATACGAACCCATCCATCGGTAACCCCAAATGTAATTGCACATCCTCCAAAGTGATGGCACACTCCCCGCATGGAAGATGGAATGTGTGCATCTTGGGTCTTCACCTCTCCACGAACGCGCTAATGAGTTTTGGGTCTAACTTGCACCCCCGGCCTATATTGGCCACATGCCAATAACCTGCTTCCCTCAAGTAATTTCCAATTAACGGTGATGGAGGATCAGACATATTACGAATAAAACATTGTAATACTTGATCTACCGACTGTTATACAAAAATCATAAAAAAATATTAATTAAATTGCAAAAATGAAATAAAAATATTAAATAATATTAAAAAAATTAAAATTAACCCTTACCATTTTCATTTGATCAACACAGATATGTTTATTATCGAGACGAATTAATTGCCGGGTCATTGCTAACACTATCAAATTTCTTAGAAATTATAAAAAAAAAGTAATATTAATTTAGACTAAAGTTAAAAATTTAGATAGCTTTGAGAGTTTTTTTTGAGAAATTTAGAGAGAAATTTGGAAGAATTATAATTTGGAAGAATTATAATTTACATCAGCGTGCTTTTGCTAACATGGGGTAAAATGTGCCCACGTCAGTGCACTTTTCTGCAATTTCCCCTGAAAACGCTCCTACGTGAACGTGGTTTACATTTTTTGGCCCATTCCAGTAAATAATATTTTAAGTGGCTCATTTCCGTAAATAATGTTGGAAATGGGTCTTTTCTTGTACAATACCAGAAAACCACATTAAAATATATATTATTTAGAATAAAATTTTAATAAGGCATGAGTGGTAGTTTAATGGTTAAAACTTGCTTCTTCCTCCTATGATGCATGTGTTTGAGCCACATTTCCTTTTTATTTTCAGCAGCAGGGGTAAATTTACCATGCAGCCCCTAAAAATTTGAAAACTCTAACTATTTAGTCCTTTTCCCCCTAATTATACTAAGATTATGTTTCTTTTTTCATTCCAATTAAAAACCTTTTTTTTTTCATCTTCTTCTTTGCAAAATAATTTCTCTCCATTGTTGAATTATTATTGCTTTTCCCAAATCAAAGCTAATCTCTCCATTAACTCGTTTTCCCATCGAAATCATAATTACCGTTAGAAACTCTCCAATCTTTGCCAAGAAGCAGTAAATAAGCCTTAAACTTGGAAGTTTGATCTTGAATCTTTATAGATTTTCTATCTAATGATAATATTGGGATCAATTAAACAATATTTCTCGATTTTTCATTGAATCTTTCGATAATCTTGACGAATCTTGAAATCAATTGTTAATTTGTGCGAATATGTCATTTGAAAGACCTATTTTAGGTGTGTCGGACCAGATTTGATCACGAAGAATGTTGCTCAGGCTTTTAATGAAAGGTGTTTGTTCTTTTACAAGTGAATTGGAGCAAACCATGCCTCAAAATAGGGTCACACGGCCAACCACACGGTTGTGTCTCCCCTGTAGCCTAATTTTGCATGTTCTACACGGCCACGGCCGTGTGCTCCCTATTTTACAGTTTTTCCCAAAATTTTTGTAAAATGTTCAATTTAGTCCGTGCATGATCCTCGAACTGCTTTAGAATTTTATCTCTTTCAATTGAGTCTCTGATATTATGAATTATGCCGAAACCCATGATTTGATTGACTAAATTATTTATATATGTGCATGATATGTAATTAATACATGCCTTCTGTGACTGAATTACTGATAAATTGTTACTGATACTCGAATAACTGTATTATTGATTGTATGAACAGCATGCCTACTATTACTGATAAACCAGAAACATGACATACATGTCTACTGCAACTATTAATCTAAGTATATGATGAGCATGTTTGCTATTTTTGTATTGTACTGTTAATAACATGACATACTGTATTGCATGGTATAAGACGCTTCGAAATGAGGAAGTACTAGCAATTTTTCTGCAAACACTAATGGTTTATCCACAAACTTATTGGCAACTTTTATCTGCAAACCTATTGCGCATTCACAACCTATTGGTAGTGTATTAACCTGCAAACACTGATAGTTTATCCACAACCATTGCTGGTAGCTTTTATTTGCAAACCTGTTGTGTATTCACAACTATTAGCAGCATATTAATCTGTAAATCTTGTGGTTCATCTACAAACTGAAGTGTCCAAGATATAAGAGTTTTGGGGAACTCTTTCTGTGGAATATAGCGGCGGGGTAAAACCTTTTTCTTTACTGTTAAACTGAAATTGCATTACGTTGGCACTCATAAGCATGCTCGAATGAATTGTCAATTACCGTTATACTATGATAGTTATTGTAGTGAATACTGTTATTATATGATTGGTTTATGAATTTGCAGTAATTTTCTTGTGATGGAGCTCACAGTGAGTGTCATAGCTCACTCCCCCCTTTAATTTTCATTTTACAGATAACCCACCAGGTTAGGATGCGGACACGATATATGTAGGGTATCGGCTTGGTTTTTATTTATGAAATTATTTTAGGCTCATTATTTGATTTATTTTATTATTTAAAGACTGTACTATTTTATTTGAAAATGTGAATGGGACTTAGGATTTGAGTTTTATTTTATAGCTTGCATGACATTTAATTCGATATTAGGACAATAAAATTTTGAATAGTGATTAACTACGCATGAAATCCGGGTTTTATTAAAAACATAAATTATTATCACTTTTTCCGCTTCTAAATATTTTTTAAGATTTTGAATAATAAATAATTAGAAAATTAGTTAAGTTTTTAAAAAGAAGGATAAGACATCGTTACATACTTCACCTAAAATCGGTTTCTTGATATCTCGTTGAGCTTTTATGAAAATAGACTAAGTTTTCTTCTAAAAATAAACAAAAAAAAAATTAAAACGACTGTTTTATAAACTTCGATAGCTTACTTGGTCATCTTGATGACTAATATAATCTTCTAAATTCAGGTGTAACGTCTATTCCGAGTTGAGGAGGTTACAAATATTATGTAATATACTATTATTCAATCGTAATTTAATATATGAAAGATAATTTCGTGAATTAAATCACCATAGAGTTATATATTATTTCTTATTAGATAAATGTAATTTATTTATGATAAATGCATAGATTTTATGAATTATATTATCATTACTGATGTTATAACTAAAATTATATTATAAAATCTATTTTATGAATTATATTTTTTGATAAAAATATATTAAAATTATCAATATTGTAATAAATATATTTATGATCAATAATGTAAAAATATTTTAATTAAAATAGATCATTAATAAGATATATTAAAATATTTTTAATTATAAATAATAATTTATACACATATAGATTATTATATTTTTATGATTTAATATTTGTATAATTTTTTATTATAAATATTTTAATTCATGCACGGGTTTGTTATGAATTTATATTATTTATCTTCATTGATGATATAATCTATAATTTTAGGAGGCTTAATATTTTGTGAAGTCATAATGATAATCAAAAGCATCTTCAACAATTGTCTAGTTATTATATTATGATCATTAAAAACATTTAATTCAGAAAAGTAATTAAACTATAAAAAATATAATTTTAATTTTTTATAGCTATCATTAATTGAATGTGTGAAGATAATATAATTTAAACTTATGAAGATAATTATCGTTAAAAACATTCAAACTATAGAAATAAAATTAAAATATGAAAAATATAAAATTTAGCTTTATTAGATAAATAAAATTATAACCTGTATTTATAATAATTTTACTTTATTTAGAATTATTTATAAATTAAATTTAAACAAATAAAAATATATTATAGTAAAATTCGAATGAATGATAAATATTATTTACAGTATGCAAAAGCTACGACGAACCCTATCGGCGAGACCCAGGAACGCGTTGGTGACGTTGAATGTCCCGAAAGAGAGACCATGTTGCTGTTTATGTCGGAGAAAGCAACAAGAAGTGGCTTGTGATTCCAGTATCTTTCTTGAACAATCCTCTGTTTCAAGACCCGTTAGATCAAGCCGAGGAAGAATTCGGGTCCAACCATCCAATGGGAGGTCTTACAATTCCATGCAATGAAGAGCATTTCATTAGCTGTCCTTTTACGAGTAAATTTATATAAATTCTGGCTTTTATATTTTGACCTTCTTAACTAAATAAAATTTAAAATAAAATTAAACGGACCGCGCGAACGCAGGCCCCCACTACCACAAATTATGACCTAGGCTCTCCTACTTTGAGGAGACCTTAGGCAAGCGCCCTTCCAAAGTGCAATGGAAGTCGCTTACCTAGGCCATGGGCCTTGTAGATCACCCATTGACCCCGTCCAGGTAAGTAATTTTCGATGAGGATAGCTGCTCCTTATTTATAAGGCCTCGCTTGTGTTCCTTTTGTGTATACTTTCCATGTGGGACAGTGCTTCTTATTTATAAGGTTATGCGAGTACTAGTAGAATTCCTCATTTCACTGACTACAAACAGGTTGCAAATCAGGCAACAAAACAAACGCAAGGAAATACTACTTTTGGTAAATTTGTGGTTATTAATCCTTTACTGACATGAAAATTAACATGTTATTTTCCCTGTTATCACAGTAAAGAAAATATGTATATATGGTGTGCAAGGTTTCAGAGTACAATTCTTTAATATTCCATAGCAGAAAACAGCTTCAATCGCATTGAAATGAATCTCAGATAGCAGACAAAGCATTCATTCGAAGATGGAACTCTCAGAATTGTTGCTTTCAAAGGAAATCCAAATAGGAACCAAAATTTTGGACCCTTCAAACTCATTAACAATTCTCAGTACTACACACTTACAGTGGAATATCAAACTGAAACAAATGAAAATCCCATGTACTGTAAGCAAAGATCGTTCTTTCAATAGTAAGGAAGGTTTTTTCTACGTTTCTGGTGATGGCCTTTGGGTGTATATATAGACAGGAGACTGATTACAAAACATCTATTTATCAGTTTGCATGCATGAAAACTATCAACATGATGTACTTATCGAAACATGGGGTCTAAAAGGGAACCCCCCCCCCCCCACCCCCACCCCCCAAAAGCTACTAAATTTAGAAGATCCGCCCACTGATTTTCATATCCATATATCACTGGTGTTTTTGTTGCATGTTCCTTGTGTCAGTGACTCTCAGTTATGGGGTTAGTTGAACAATTATGGAATGGAAATTAGTTGCAGACGGAAGAAACTAATACAAGAATTTTATAAATATTGGCTAGGAATTCAAGCAATGCATCCATAAAAAGGAACCAATCAAGTGTGTAGATTTAGTTCTCTTTTTGCAATAATATCATGTCATGTCCCTACTTTTGAAAAATATCTAATAGTTGGAACTTGGAGTTATCACAGATGTCCCAAAGATAATTACTTACTAGACAAAGTCCTTTAAGCTTACACTTCGCCATGCATAAAACTTGAAGACCCTTCACTCCCATTCAGCATTCAAGATAAACTCGCAAATGCAAAGAAAAATGCAAACACAATAGGCTAACCTGAATAGTAGTATATTATTTAAAATACTGATATTTTGTAGATTAATTTTTTTTTGGTAAATAGATTAATTATTTTTTAATAATATTAAAATTTTCAAATCATAATTAAAATATTTATATTATTTTTAACATATCATATAATTTACTTCATGTAATCATTATTTGAAATATTAACTAATAAATATTATTAAAATATATTAATCATTTTGTTCATATGTAGTACTAATAAAAGATTCCTATTATTAAAGCTTTTGAAAAAATTGATATATTGTATGTTCAACTTTTATTTTTATTTTCTTAATAGTCAATAAATTGACTAAAAAAATTGAAAATAATAAATAATAAATATATAAAAAATATATATATCAAATATTGATTGAGTCTTAGTTCAATTGGCATTGACATTGTTGCTCGTGCAGGAGATCATAGTTTTAAGTGCACTAAAACACATTATTCTCCTATTTAAGAATTGAGATATTACTATAAGTAATTCTAGACATTATATAAAAAAATAACATATAATAATTGTAAATTAAATTATAATTATTTTTAATCGATTTAGTAATATGGTAGAATACAAGTGGTATTCTCATCAGTTCAAATTTTTTTCTAAACTCGTGCTATTTTATATATATACATATATATATATATATATATTATAGATAATACTCTCTTGCACTGAACCGAAACTAGACAAAGAAAATGAATAATAAGCACAAATTTTGGATGAGTAGCCCGAATTATTTCTTGTTTCAGCTTCTCCAGGAACTCGATCCGTTTCGGTCCACCAACAAGTGTAATTGCAGAAAACTAAACTCACATACATCATACTTCAAAATCAATATGTGACTAGAAAATAAAAGGGCAATCTTCTAAGATAAAAAAGAAACTGAAGCTTGAATGCACAAAGGAAATGATTTCTCGGCCTTTCTAAATCCATATGTTTGATGCGGTTCAACTTTGTGGTTTAGTTGTCTTGGAAGATGCTAACGGCAATTGGAGTGATGGAACTAACAACAGTTTTCGACCAGCTTGTTTAACCATCTGCTCACCTTCAAAACAAGTACTTGAAACTGTCCTACTATACATCATCGTAGTAGAGCCCAAGATATCATCTCTGAATCCACATGCTTTGAAGAAGAACCTGAAATAAGCTATACATATCATGCTTTTCAAGAACAATTAATACAAATCATTTCATCAATGACCCTGCCAAAGTAACCTCATATATGTGTGTATAAATATATATAAATATTTCAATCCCAACTTTCCATGTAACCAAGCCACTGGTGTAGTAGCAACTGAGAAATGACTTATGTTGCTTTCAAGTCTTGGTTGACACTAGGTCGAGGATTCAAACCTCGACAGCCCCCTTTCCCTTGATTATCTCAAGTTTCTACATAACTTGTTTGCAACTAGTCTATATGATGATGTTTATTGAATGAGATAAACTATGCAGTTCAATGAAAGAATGAAAGCACCTATCTAATAAAATTTAAGGCCCTTTTAGATTTGGTGTGAAGGTAGCAGAAGAAAGCCATTGAACCAGATATCATAAAAACCAATCAGTAAGATGCCAGCCAATTGTAATACACCTGGCCAGCCTTTGTTAGAAGGACTTTGCAACATGTTTCAAAGCAAGAAAGAGAGGCAGCATACTGGTAAAACCAATAAAACCAGGGGGGATATGAAACAGACTTACTGAGGAGAACACATAGGTTATGACATTTCAGCACAATGACAAGAATTACCTCTCCTTTCTGGAACAAAGAGCAGCTATGTCATAAATATCTCTACTTGTGAGCATTCTGGAAGCAAAGGTAAGAACAAAAATGTTAAACTCCTATATATAAGTTCAGTAACTACCAGTATACATTTCACAAACTGCAGGTTAAGAATAAGGATTTAACAAGGTAATGTGATCTCCATTGTGCAGTTCCTGACTCGGACTCCTCAGGCATTTATTTTATTTTAGACAGCTAAACTTGAATAAATGCTAGAACAAATAGAATTTACCTGCTATTCAACTATAAGAATTATGATTCTGAAGCAGGTGACATGATACTCATTTCTAGAAGAAGCAGGTATGCATGCAAGCACTGGCTCTTGTTTAAAAGAAGACAATATTACAGTTGCATACTTACATGGAGAAGGCATATATGTCGAGGGAAAATTTGATAACACAACTACTTCGGTTAAAAGTCTCAGAATTAGTAGAAACATAAGAGTAACAAACCTTACAATCCTTTTAACTATTATTGTCCCAATTCCCATGCCTTGTAAAGTAGGAACAACCTGGAATGCAGAAAACGACAATTATAAGAATATAAACAGTGATTAAGTACTGAATTAGAATTAGAGGTGTCCATGGGTTGGACAGTAGCCCGAATTTTGTATTTGAAAATAAAAATGAAGAAGTAATCACACTAATAAAAAGAGGGTACTAATCCAAAAGCCATATTACAGTCAATAACTTAGCCCTTTACCTTAAAAAGTATACACTCAAGAGTTGAGATTGATACTCCAAAAGTTTAAGGTTGTGTGATTGGCTTAAATCACAGAATGAATATCCAAGCATTGCTTCAAATATACATGCTAAAGAGGTAGGCTGCCAAAAGATGTTGGGGTGCTAATTCAACCCACAATTGCCAAAGGATATTAGTACATAAAGAAGGATGGGAAGACAAGTACCATGACATCGTAGATGGATGCAGTCAATCCTAGATCAGAAACAGCACGGCCAAAGCCCACAAGCTGACCATTGTAAGGGTTGACAGGCATCACATTCTCCATCAAATTTCCAACAAGACCTGTTTTTATTTGCTCCTGCTGTTCTTGGCTTTGGTTTTGTTTGGTGGTGTTAGTCACCTTGACATGCTGAGGTTTGCAGAAGACTGAAACAACCACACAACTGTGGGAGAGAGCAATGTGGAGCTTGTCCAAGTCCATGACTTCTTGAACTATGCCGGTGTGTGGGTCCACCTTAGGGAATTGGTGGCAGGAATGGTTGCAACAGGTGTACAGTTCACTGAGCTCTTGAATATTAATGTGTGAAGGGTCCGTTGATATGTAAATTGGCATCACCAGTGGTGGTGGCATTGATTTTAAGCCGCTGAACTCCCTTGAACTTAGGTTTGAGTTCTTTCTTCTACTGTTGCTGCGTATCCATCGCAATTCCATGGATTTGGATGGAAAAGCAGCACCGCTACCACCTCTCTGTATTATCATTATCTGTGCAGAAGTGGTGCTAGAAATAGCAGTCCCCACCATCTCTTGTGTTGGATGACCTTACTCTTTGTCTATACATATACATGAAACGGAACAAGAACAAGTAAAAAAGAGTGTGGGCGCCTTACTGTCATAGTCTCCACAAATAAATTACTACAACATTCATTATCAATTTAGATGAAAATCAAAGTTAACTAAGAGAAAGTAATAGGTAGGCACCTGACAACAGCAATGACTAGTGCGCCGCAAACCTTGCCAATTTGAGCAGCAGAAAAGCCAAGGCCTCAGCGGCAGCAAGAACCAGCAACACCAGTATGAAATAGTTACTGCTTATATCCTTTACAATTACAATTACTATTAGCGGTAGTTCTAAAACATAGAGTAGAAAGAAAAGAAATGCTAGAACAATTACTAATTCTTAAAAATAGCTATAGCAGTAGTAAATGAACAAATAAAAGGTACCTGGGTGACAAGAGGTCAAGTTAGGTCTGTGAGCAAGAGCTTCATTTGAGGTCCCAAGGCGACAGGGAGGGTCTTCAAGGTTGTGGTTGGCCTCCTTGAACTTGGCATAACCTGAGAGGGGAAACTTATGTTGGTAGTTGAAGCTGGTGCACTGCAGTTGGGGTTGGGGAGTCAAATTCTGGGATGGGATAGTTTCTGCTGACCTTGAGGGCTGACAGCTTATGAAGATGTTGGATCATCCGATCTCTTCCACAGCAGAGCTTCCAACTCCATGTTTGTTTCTTCTCTTCTACAAAATATTCGTTATCACTTGTGGCTGATTTTATTTTACTTTCTTTTCTTTTTTCTTTTTTACACAATTTCCTTTCATATATTTTATGCGGCATCTAGATAATGCTCGCAATTCTGGGTATCATAATTATCATATGCTATGGGCTTTAAGGTCCCTTGCTTAGTCCCCAAATTTTTTTTAACAAAAAATAAACCCTCCAAATTGACTGCTTAAATTAAATTAAACTAATATGTTTCCGACCTCTCTTTGTTTTTTTAGGGAAATTATACTTGAGTATTCTACATTTGAATTTAAGAAATTGTTAATTGTGCTTAATTGATATTTTATAAAGAAAAATTATTTGATACATTATTAATATAGTTTTTTTTTAGACTTCATAAATGAATTTAAAAATTGGCAACTATATTATAAGGTGTAGTAAAAAAAAAAAAAAAAAAACTCCAGCAGTGTATCAAATAATTACCCTCTTAAAAATAAAAACTAAATAAATAAGACACATAACGGTTTCTTAAACTCGTTTGTAGGGTTAAAAAACCTCACCACCAGTATTATCAAATAATAATCCAATTATAGTGTGAAATTTTAAAGATTATAATGGAAAAAGACTAAAATTCCTTCATTGAGTCCGCTTTTAATAGCATTTTTTTCAGTCTGCTTCTAATATCAGGTATTTTAGTTTTGTTGGGTTTCTGCTGTTGTTTCTCTTGCAAGGTGGAAGGGGTGGCATTGGGTTTGAAGGTGTTGCGATGAAAATGGCAGAAGAGTTGGCGGCGCTTTCCATTAAGGGCGGGGAGGATGAGGCCTTGCAAATCAATCTGGGAGAGGTGGAGAGTGAGATCGGCGTAGATCTTTGTTTAGTGGGCAATTTTTTATTGCGAACGTGATCTAGTTTTAGGCTATGCATACAACTCTGGCTAATCTGTGGCATCCCTTTGGGGAGTGTAATTGTAATTACTCGAAAGTTAGTGGTGTTAGAAATGGTGGTTTTGGTACCCCATTTCCGATGATCAATTCTGTAAATATTAATAAATAATACTTAAGAGGTAGTATAAAGTATAATTAAAGTCTGGCACATTAATTTTTTTCGTTTGGATAGTTAATTAAGATACAAAGACTAAATTATAAAATTTAATCGCTATGAAATTTTAATTAATTGAGGGACCAATTGAGCAATGAGTTGTAAACCACCAAAAGTGTTAATTAAGCTTAATTTTAATTAAAATTAGGTTAATTAAGTTAATTGTAATTAATTAAAAACTAATTAAAATATATAAACAAAATTAAAAAGAAAAGAAAGCCGTTTTGCTATCATCTTCTCCAAAAAGAACAGAAAAGGGTTCAGAAGTTTTCAACTTTTGACTCTTTATTTGGTGAGTTTGATTTAGTCATTTTCTTATAATTTTTATGTTTTTGAAGTCCTGAGAGCTTGATTTAGCTAACTCAGGTATCAATTTGTAAAACTGTTAAAGTTTCTAAAAGTTGTCATTGATGACTTCTTAAAGTTTTTGGTGTTAAATGGTTAGATTTTTAGTTTAGATATGAAAAAGGACTAGTTTGTAAAGTGAAAATTGTTAGTTTTAAACATAGGGACTAAAGTGCAAGAATTTTGGAATCGAAGATCAAATTTGAAAGTTATGGCAATTACGATTTTAAGGACTAAATTGAATAAAATGTAAAATTTTAAGGACATTCAAAAATAAAAAATTGGACTGATTTAAACATTTAGTGGATTGTTTTAAACTATTTGAAATTGATAAATGAATTGAATTATTGTATAGATCAATATTTGAATCAAACCAAAGATAACTAGGGAAAAAGCAAAATTATCGAATAGTCCTTGCAATTCAACTTGTTTGTTGATTTTGTCAGGTAAGTTCATATGATGTAATTGTGTTTTAAATCTTTATTTATTTAATATTTTGAATCTATGTATGATTTATTGAAATTTGAATTGTTTACAATTTAGCACAAAATATGAGAATTAGACTATATTGTAAAGAAATAAAAATGAATTTAAATGTTGAAATTACCCTAATGAAACTTTGTAAATGTATTGTACACATGGATACAGATACAAGCTAATTATCGGTGATTACCGAGCTCTAGCATTTGTTACGGACCCGAAGATACATGTGACACAAGTTTAACTCGAACAAGTAACCTGATGTCATTTTAAAGGTTTAGCTCGAACGGGTAACTTGACACGATTATATGTTTAGCTCGGACGAGCAACAAATGTGATAGTACTAGTGTATTCGAGTTCATTTATTGAGTTTCATCAAGTAATACGAATAATATGAAATGAGATATCAAAATGTTACAAAATGTATTGGATGTTCAATGTGGTATTATCGAATGATTTGAACATAAAGTTTGGATATACATGTATTAAGACCTTATCTATGGTTAACATGAGATTGAGATAGTTATTTAAATGATATGTATTGACATATTGTAAATTAGGCACATAATATGATTGATTATATAATGAAGCTCACATTGTTGTTGTGATTTGTTATGTTAGGCAAACTTTGTTGAAATAAATAGTTTAGTATGTTTAATTATAAATCGAGGTAAGTTATCTTTTTAAATACCTATGAACTCGTTACTTTTCTTTTTCTTTGTAGATTGTTAATTTGTGGAACCTGTCATTCGGATTAGCTTGGAGACCACACTATCCTACCATAGACTCGATAATCTATTGATTGTTTTACTCTGATTATGTGGCATGTACTTAGGAACTTATATGTTTGTTAACTTTGAATTGATGGTTTAATTATAATATTGAATAATGATCATATATGTAACTATGCATAATTTGGAAATTGTGTTAGGACCTATGAATGGTATTTAACTTGACATATATGAGCTTAAAATGACATATTTGAATGTCGGTGTGAATGGGTAAAAGCATGATAGTATAAGTGAAGTATGAATAAGCTAAATTGGTAGGTTTGGTGCCAAATTATGGCATATTTGGTTGATTGAATTTAGAAATGGTTAAACAATTGTTTTGGATGGTATTGGTTTTGTGTAAGAATAAGTGTGCAATTATGCACCAAATGGGTCAATGGCATAGATAGCTTGAAATATGTCTTAAATGGCCTAATTTGTACCTAAAACAGAGTCCTCATCCCAACGACCACATCTCCTCGTCGCAACACCAGCCGGCAGTATGTGACATTGCGACGTTAAGTGGCCTAACGCCGTGATGTGACAAACTATTTGGTGATGTCACAACATGGAGAAAGTGATGTCACGACGTCGGTCTTAAATTTTCAAAACTTTTCAAATTGGTCCTATTTTATGCTCGGGCCAACAAAAGAGCTTTCGTAAGCTCGATTAGGCCTTGGATTTAGTTGTGAATCATATTATGAATGTGTTTAAGTCATAAATATTTGTCTGATCGATATATTTATTGTATTTTGATGGAAATTTCTTCGGCAATGGATGTGGCATCCTGTAGTTTAGACTCCGCGATTAGGTCAAGCAAGCAGTGTTACAGTATCGATTACATATCTAGGCAAAAAAAGGTTCCTTTTCAGGTTCCATTATGAGATTGATCTTGATAAAGTAGTTGAGGGGAGCCATTTATGTTCAATAACCATCTATTGGTATTTCATAGCTGAAAACAAAAGAGCATTCGATGCAAGTTCCTTTGTACCATGTTGATTTCTGGGTTCAGATTCAGAATCTCTCAGCTTGTTTAATGTCTAAAGGTATGGCAAATCAGTTTGGTGATTTCCTGGGAAATTTCTTGGATTATGATGTGAAATCCATTAGTAGGGGTTTTCGGAGTTATATAAAGACACGAGTTAGGATTGATATAAGGGGTTCGTTGAAAAGAAAGAAGAAAATCGCTCCATCTCAGAAGAATTGTATCTATACCAACTAACTGTTTTCTTTTTCTTGCGTGGGCGATTAGGGCATATGGAGGGTTTCTATCCTATCAGGATTGTGCATGGGAAAAATGAGTTACCATTTGCATGAGACCTTTCGATTGAAGCATTGCCTAGAAGGGCGATGGTGGCCAAAAGTTGTTGGTTACATGATGAAGAGGATGCTCCCTGGGCGATCGAGATGGGGAGTTTTTTTGGTAAGGGTGATTCAGTTGATCAAGATAACATCTAGGGCCTTTTTCAGATGTATCACTTTAACATCATTTATATTTAATTCACTATCATATATCACTCCAAATAAGCCTTTTATCGTAATATTTTATTTCACATATCAAATTATTTTACACTTTATTTTACGAGTTTACCATAAATTTCATAAAATTTATATTTTAGTCCATAAGTAACAAGAGAATTCAAGGGTATTTACCTATCTCCAACCTTAAATCACTTGTTTTCCCTTTCTCCTATCACTTGATTCACTTTCTCAATTTCTTTCTTCAACAACATGTCAAGAACATAAACTTTTTTATGCGAAATCTTTACTTTAACGTCACTTCCATACTTATCTAACAAGATTAAACTTAAAAACATATCAAAACCTTGATATTCATACCTTGTTCTCTTGATTTCAGATCCTAATTTGTTTTTTTCTCTCCTCCAACATGAGCGTAACTTGTCTCCATATGAAACTTGGCTCTCTATATTGTTTCTCTATTGGTTTTATGAAAAATCTCTAAGAAATTTTGAAGCTTTGAAGCTTGATTTGGTTAAAAATGGTTGAAAAAGGATTAGATTGTAAAGAAATGAAAATTCTTTCTATTATAAATGGTGGGTAACGTTGGTTAAAGAAGGACGGAGAGAATTCTCTTCATCTTTCCATTAAAATATCTATTAAATAAAATAATAAGATAATATAAAAAAATCTAAATGTAATGATTTTTAACGTAATGGCCACCATTTTATCTCATTTTTCAATTTAATCCAGTTGTGGAAAAGCTTCCAACAAAAATGAGATATTTATTCATAATTATCCATTTAAGAAAAGATCATCTTGCCATTTTAAATCTCTACAATTCCATCATTAATTCATGCATTTTGGTAAAATTACATTTTTAGTCATTCTTTTTTCTCTTTATTTCAATTTAATCCTCTTATACTTTTAATTTTCACACTTTTGCCCCGACATTTTTCACTCTCATAGGATTTAGTCTATACATTGAATTTGTTTTTCTCAATACACGAGTCTTTTCAATTCCCTCCAGTATCCATCTCCCTCCTCTACTAACACCGTTAATTATTATTTTATTTACTTTAAAATTTGATCACGTATATTCCTGGAAATGACACTATTTCCCAAGTTAGGGGGTTTGAAGGATGTTACATTTCTCCCTTTATAAAAACTAGTCTCCCAAATATCTTACAATACAATCAATCAAATCTCTCCAATAAAACTTAAAAGAGCGCCAAATAAAATACAAGAAAAATACAACAAAGTATCCAATTTAGACATTGCAAAAAACTCCACACCAAGTGCAACACAAACAACCTATTTATAGGCTAATACCAACAACCTCTTCAATAGTGTTTATCTCTCATTTAAAAGTTGGATTTACCACTTGAAATGTATTGAGTAATATCCCATAACAAGCCTATAAGGATAAGGAGTATCCACGAAAGTTCAAACTTCTCTCCTTCTTCAAGGTTGTCAATTGAAGGATAATGCTCACCACACGTTGTAGTACTAAATTACTTCCTCATTTGTTGTTCAACAAAATTAAGTCATAAAACATCTCATTTAAACTTGTCAACTTAAAAACTTTAACCGCACCAAAATTGTTGTTCAAACATAAAGTGGAACAAAAGAAACAATCAAAATTACCATAGAATACTAGTAAATCTTTTATTTGCAATCAAACAACACAACTCAACTTAACAAAACTAACAATCAATTCTCATATCCGAATTAAATTTTTTTTTTCCAAAATTTTTCCAATTATTAAACTAACCATAATATCTACACATATCAAAATCCTTTTTAATATTAATTATTACTAGAGTATTCATGGAATATTTTAAAAAATAGAGAAAAAACGCTTTGATTTCAATCAATCCTTTTCTTTTTTCCTTTTAAAAAGTTGTCTTTCATTTTTTGCTTCCATAACACAATAAAAAATCGTTATTAATAAAATTAATGAAAATTAATCTTTTAAAAACCTTAATCAACTAATATGGATGCAATTAAATCTCTCACTTTCATAAGCCCATCACAAAATCTTATCTAACTCAACTCAATTTCCCCTAAAGTTGATTCCTAAGGATTTCTCATTACGCACCCAAATCCTCTCAAAGATTATCAAAACACCAAAAATCAAACTCTTTCCTCCCCAACGATAATTAGGCGTGATGGGGGAAGATGATGTGTTCCTTTCAACAACACCAAAAATCTTTTTTTATTGGATAGGAAAGCATGAATAAAAGAAAAGAAAACCACACTCACCTCTCTTGAATGGTTGATTATGGCACAAAGAAAGAAGAAATGATGAAAAGAAAATTTCCCTCCCCTTTCTCTACTCTTTGATCAGCATTAGAAAAGAAGGGATTACAAAATTTCAGTCTACTTTTCGAGAATAATAACAAAAATAACCCTTGGATTATTTACCAGATAAACCCCTCATTTTCTTTCTTTGATAAAATTTATGCCTTAGACTTGTTACCAATTTAACTCTTAAGGCAGTAGTTCCTGGGAAACCTCTTGGTATATATTTTGGAATGTCATGAATTTCGAGATGGAATTTTCAGGTGTTACAATAATTTATGAATTTTTGTGTTATTTGTAAAATTGAAATTTAATTTATGTATTTTTATTTTTAAGAATTTAGTCTTTTTACTTTTTAAATTTCAAAATTTAAGTCAAATTGTTAACTTTATTAAATTTTGGCTTATATGTCAAAAAAACCTTTAAGAAAATGCAAAAAAATCCTATATTAATTTCATACCCAATTAAGCACATGTGGTTAACTAAAATAATTAATTAAGCCCCTCTGTTAATGATTTTCGTTATTGATCATGTTGACCATTAAAATAAATTGACGGACCAACTAGATAGTAACACGTGGTAACTTATGGTTTAGTATAATATTTTTTTCTCATAAAAATATTAAAAATTATTAAAAATTATAAAAAATATAAAAAAGTTTAAAAAATAAATATATTAAATATTAAAAATTTTAAAAATATTAAAATTAATATAAACTTTTAAAATTATAAAAAAATATAAAAACTTATAAATATTATAAAATATAAAAAAATTAATAAATTATGAAAATATAAAATTAGAAAACTTATTTAAATTTTAAAAAGTATTAAAATTCTTAAAAAATAAAAAAATAAAAAAATAAAAAAATTAAAATTGGTATAAACTTATAAATATGATATAAAACATAAAAACTTAAACTAGACCGGTTAGCCAAAAATCGACAAAGGTACCGGTTTGAGAGATGCTATTAGACCGGTTGACTTGGGAACTGAGTTTTTGAATTGATTTTTTATTTTTTAATTTTTTTATCAAACCAAAATTTCATTATCCAACTATTAACATACATCAAAATTAAATATTTTGATCAAAATTTTCAAAACCGAATCGGTGGTTGAATCGGTCAGGTTACCGATTTGCCAATTCGACTCCGTCTAGTTCAGTTAAGTAAAAAAATAAAAAAAATCGATTCAATCACTCGATTTCGAGGTCAATTGATCTAATGGCTTTCTTTGGACCGATACCCTTGCAAATTTTGGTCTAATCGGTCCAATCAATTAATCCGATCCAATTCAAGTTTTTATGATTTTTTTTATAATTTTTATAAGTTTATATCAATTTTAATAAATTTTAAATTTTTTATAATTTTTATGATTTTTATAAAATTTTAATACGTTTTTATAAAAAAATTAAATATTTTAAATATATTTTATTACTTTTATAATTTATTAGAATTTTGATAATTTTAATAATATTGAAAATATTTATAAGTTTATAGCAATTTTCATATTTTTAAATATTTAATAATTATTATATTTTTTTGATAATTTGTCTGAGTTTTTTCCCTATTCTTTTATGATTTTTAGTAATTTTTATGGAAAAATATTAAATTAAACTAAAAGTTGTCATGATTAGTTTGTCAATTTATTTTAACAATCAATGTGATCAATGACGGAAATTATCAACGGAGAGGCTTAATTGATTATTTTAGTTAACGAAAGGAGCTTAATTGGATGTAAATTTAAAACAAAGGCTTAATTGTTTTTTTTTTGCATTTTCTTAAATACTTTTTTGACATATAAACCTTAATTTTTTTATTAATTAGTATGACATTTTAAAATAAAAAATTATTTGATAGCAATGTAAATAAAAAATGACATTATAATGAATTTAAATTTAACAAAATAATTTCAACAATATTAACGATTAAACTTAAATTTTAAAATATGAAAAATAGCGAACTAAATTCCTAAAATAAAAAAAAATAAAAAAAATAAAAATTTATAAAAAAAAGCGAAAAAGGAAACAAACATACAGTATTAGCGGTACCTAAGGTGCTTAATGAAAAAGAAACAAAAGCCCAAGTTTGGAAACATATAGACCGACAGAGGGATAATAATAAAAAATAGTACTAATATTTACAAATTCAAAAATTGAAAAAGAGATCGGACGGCAATGCAATGCTCACTGGAATCTGAACTCGCAGACAAGAAAAGGAAAGAAGCAAAAGCAAAGCAAAGCGAAGAGGTTCTTAGTTGCTTCTTCTTACTAGTAGTACTAGGAAACCTTATTTTTCTATCCTTTTAGTTTTTCTCTTTAAAAATAAAATCTTTATTTTCCGCTACTGCTACTGCTAGATGTTAAAAGATGAGGGACTATTCTGGTTTAGATAATCGCTGCCCTAGAATTTGATGGGAGCTGATATCCGCCATACTTAGGGCTTTCTTTAAGAGCTAAATAAAAGATATGGATGGTGGGCGGAGGATAGCCGTCAGCCCAAGGCCTTGCAGCGGACGGAGAATACTCGCATCTAAGAAAAGAGGGAGACCCGATGCCTTCGTTAACAGTGTCAAGAAACTTCAACGAAGAGAAATCTGCTCTAAGCCGCACCGTGCTTTCTCCGTCACCGACGCCCAGGAGCGCTTCCGTAACATCCGCTTGCAGGTTCTTTCTTTTTTTACTTACTTGCCCTAACTTTTATTTTTTATTTTATTATTTATTGCGCTAATTTTCGCTTCTGCATTTAAACCTTAGCTTGACGCTTCACATCCTTTTCCTTCTCATTTTTCAAAATTAAAATACGAATAAAATTTTGAACATTTTAACCCTAGTTGCAAATTTGTGGAAGGGAACGAAGGAAGCTCTTAGCTTTGCATCATTAATATGTTCAAATTGGTTTTGTACATATTGTCCATTTAAGAGTTTCTGCTTCAAGCACTTGTTTGTTTTTATATACAATTTTCAATTTTGGCTTTATGAGATTTTGCTCTGCAAACCTGATGCACTTTCGTTGTTGTATCAAAAGATTTCTGATGTTGAATTTAAAATTTCCATGAATGATAATTAGTAAAGCTTTACTTGAGAAATTTTGGAGTAAGAAATGTAGGAGAATACCTTGGGCTGATATCAAGATGTAGGTGCTTTATCTACATTTGATGGTATTCTGACTAACATGTTATCTTTAAAATCGATTCACCTTTGGTTGATTAGTAATACATGTATTAAGTAGGAGAGTAGAAAAGGACATCTCTTCCTCTCATTTAGTTGGAAGTCTATCAACTAAAAGATCAGTTTCCAATTCTGTTACTCATCTAGCCTCTGTGTATTACTGTTCTACTTGAGCTTGCTTATTAGATTTGGTTATATTTTGCGTAACATACAGGAGGAATATGATACTCATGATCCAAAAGGACATTGTTCAATGGTATTACCATTTCTGAGGAAGAGATCAAAGATTATAGAGATCGTTGCTGCACAAGACATTGTATTTGCTCTTGCTCAATCTGGTGTATGTGCGGCATTCAGTCGAGGTAGGATCCTTGTTTCACACTTCTAATCTTATTTGGATGGGCTTTTCTATTTCTGTTTGGATTGAAAATGAGAATACGAATCTTGATGTTTTATTGTTGCTGGGTGCAGAGACTAATCGAAGAATATGCTTTCTAAATGTCACTGCTGATGAAGTTATACGAAGCTTGTTTTACAACAAAAACAATGACTCACTTATCACAGTCTCAGTTTACGCTTCTGACAACTTCAGCTCCTTGAAGTGCAGAAGCACGAGGATTGAGTATGTCATTTTTTTAAAACCTCTTTACAACCTTAAACTGATCCCAACTGGAGCCAAAAGAAGAAAAATGGGAAAAAAGACTCAAATAAAAGGATGAAATACTGCATCTAGACATTGTAATTTGTAATGTTCATTTGTTTTCTTTCTGAAACAATTTGGTTTTATGGGCAGATACATTCGAAGAGGTCAACCTGATGCTGGTTTTGCACTTTTTGAATCTGAGTCACTGAGGTGGCCTGGGTTTGTGGAGTTTGATGATGTAAATGGGAAGGTACTCACATATTCAGCACAAGATAGGTAAGTAGTCATCCATATGGACGTTCCTTTATGTTAAACTATAATAGTTGGATCCATAATTAGATTCATGAGTTTGATGTATACTGATTTTATCTTTTGCTCAGTATATACAAGGTATTTGACCTCAAAAATTATACGATGTTATACTCCATATCGGATAAAAATGTTCAAGAGATCAAGATCAGGTAATGCTCCTTTTATGATGGTTACATCTCCTTGCTACAAAAGTAAAAATTCATTCAGTGATGGGAAAACAGAAACCCATATGATATTTTTATCTTCTATTTCTATCAATATTTGGTAATTTAGTCTCCTTATAGTTTTTTTATGTACAACTTGCTTTCTACTTCCTAAAAAGTAAAATCAAATATTAGATAGCAAAAATTGGGGTAAAATGAGATTAAAACATTGTAGAATAACAGTTTGATAGGATTGAAAAAAATATAAACAATCATTTTTACTCTCCAGAAGAATTATAGTTTTGTAATAAGTATCGTTTAGTCTAAACAAGCTTTCAACTTTCTCATGGAATCAAAAGTAAAGTACTAATTAACAATCAAATGGTATCTTGTTTGCTTCTCGTCACTGTATGTAATTGACTTTGTTTCATTGTATGATTTTTGACAGTCCAGGGATCATGTTATTGATTTTCACTAAAGTTGGCGGCCATGTTCCTCTTAAGATTCTCTCAATAGAGGATGGTACCGTTCTCAAATCTTTTAGCCACCTTCTTCACCGGAATAAGAAGGTGGATTTCATCGAACAGTTCAATGAAAAGCTTCTTGTGAAGCAGGAAAATGAAAACCTTCAGATTCTTGATGTAAGTATCTTTGTCAATACGTTGCAATCTTATTAATTTGTTAAAGCTTAAAAATGAAAATCTAATCTATTATCATACAGGTACGCAACTCTGAGCTAACAGAAGTTAGCAAAGATGAATTTATGACCCCATCAGCATTTATTTTTCTGTATGAGAACCAGTTATTCCTGACATTTAGAAACCGGACAGTGGCTGTCTGGAACTTCCGTGGAGAGCTTGTAACTTCATTTGAGGATCACCTTTTGTGGCATCCTGACTGCAACACTAATAATATATACATCACAAGTGATCAGGATCTTATCATCTCTTACTGCAAGGCTGATTCTGATGATCCATTGTCTGAAGGAAATGGTTTGTTTTTTCATTCTTTGAACTTTGTATTTCTTATGTTCTTTCTTTCCTGTGTCTTCTTTTATTCTGGTAACGTTTCTCTTAGATTGCATCTTACATCACTCTTCCTCCTTTAGATAACTATATCACTTGTGAGGTTTTATATCTAGTTCCTGGCATGGCAGGGTCCATTAACATCAGCAACATATTGAATGGGAAATGCCTTGCTAAAATAAGGGCAAGTAACGGTTTCCCAGTGGAAAACCATTGTTGCTGCTGTGATGTCGAGTGTGGTTGCAGGTCAAAGGTGCAAAGCAGTTCATCTAGAATTAGAAGCACGGTGGCAGAGGCATTGGAAGATATCACTGCTCTTTTTTATGATGAAGAGCGCAATGAGATCTATACGGGGAATAGGTATGGTCTAGTTCATGTGTGGTCTAACTGACGGTTTGATTTTCAGTAGGAATTTTATGTAGTTTGACTTTGGTGGAGGTTGAGTTGGTTGTGAACGGGAATTGCGAGTCTTATGAAACTGTACCATTATTATTTAGTGTTAATTGTATCAATTCATTGGGCTCCTGTTTCTGGTTTTAATTCAAGTCCTACACCTTTATAATTTATTCTGTAATTTTGGTCCTGTGTGGGACTGTTGTTTTATTTACTGTATTATTATTTTGCCTCTGTATGTCACCACAAGGGCTATAAATGAATGCAGCATTGTTTCGGTTATCTCACTAAATAAATGAAATGAACAAAATCTTCAGGCATGTTTGTTGAACAATCGGATATTAATAATGCATGTTTTGTATATATGTTTATGGATAAACCCGTTTATGTCTGTTCAAAATTTATTTATCTTGTCTGAAATTTAAGATGATACTGGTTCAAACTTCGGTATCACTTTTCCCTTTTCCCAATTTTCCCATTACAAGAAATGATAAAAAAAAAAAAAACCTTATTTAAAAACTTATTTAAAGCTTGTTTATTATTTTATCATATAATTAATAATAAAATATGTTTTTAAGTTTTAGTACTCTTCATACATATGAAAAATATAGTCTTAATATTTTTTATTTTTAGAAATTTAATCATTTTTTTTAGACTTCAAATTTCTTGTTCAATTATTAATATTGTTGCTATTAAATTCACAAGATAAAGTAAGATTTTATCCTAAACTTGTTTACTTTCCTTATTTTAGTCTCTTAATATTTTTGTCTAGAAGTTGGTGACTTTTTCTATTTTGGTCTTTGAACTTTGAATTTGAATTTGTTAAGGTATGATGATGTGATATTTTGAGATTATTTTATGTTAATATTTCAATTTTTTATAAAAAAATTATAATTCATCCATATTTTTAATATTTTTTGTTTTTTTTTTAATTTTATAATATATATTTTAAATTTTTAAGTGATCATGTGGTATAATTTTAAAATGTTATGTCAATATTTTGGAATGATATTTAAGTTCAGAGATTAAATTGAAAAAAAATTTATCAAGTTGGGATTAATATAGACAAAAAAAGTTTAATGACGGATTTGAAAGAAAATTGTCCAACTTAGAGATTAAACGTTTGCGGAAGTTTAATGTTCACAAACAACTACATTTAATTTGAAAGATAAATTACACAAACACAAAGCATAATTCTAAACTTTTAATCAACATAAATAAACTAAAAATAATAAATAAATATGAATAGAGGTTGGTTACATTAATTTAGTACTGTAACCATCACTTATCTCTACCCTTTGATTATCAAAGAGTGTACATTATCTCCATTTTTCTTCTGCTTATTCCAAAAACACGAAGCTCTAAAGTTACTTAAGAATCCCATTGCCTGCTACTCCAAAGTCTTGCCCTTCATCACTAAAAACAACAGGGAGGACATCACTATGCATCTTGTTGAGGGGATCTACTCTCTCGGGAGAAATATTTGAAGTATTGTATGTTGAGTAGCCAATCGGATTCTAACAATGGTCGGTATTGTCCTCGAGTCGTAGCAGGGTTTTGTCTCTCATCTTTGTTGAGACGCTTACATCTCCATACTTTAGCTCCCTTAAAAATGAAAAAAAATTGTTTAATCCCTTAAAAATGATACATAATAAGCTTATATTTTGATCTACGAAAAAGTTATAATTAAATTTCGACCCTTAAAAAGTTTCTAGATTCGTCCTAGTTGAATATACCCCTTGGTGCGAGTCTTGCCGTGTCCTAAGAAGCTACCTGAACAGAGACGAAGCCAGAAGTTTATCTTTGGAGGGGCCAAAATTAAGTTATAAAATTTTAAAGGGGTCAAAAGTATAATTTTATTTTTGTATATGCTTGTTATTTTAGAATTTTAAAACGATTAAACTGAAAATTTTTATCTTTGGAGGGCCAAAGTGTATTTTTACCATTAAACTAACTTAAGGAACTAAAATGGCCATTTTAATAGGAGGGCAAGGCCCTTGCTTGTCCCTCATGGCACCATCCTAAACCCTTAACATTTCCCAAAATGTTGAAGAAGCTACTAGTATTGACTTGCCAAAAACCAATGAGAGAACTCTAATGAAATGAGGAAGAATATGACAAAAATAGCTTACCTTATAGGGGCTTGGAGGTTTTTCCTATTTTTATTTCTCAGTTTAAGCTAGCGATGGAAATAAGAAAGGGTAGTTAGCTAGTTTTCTTGAGATTGCTCATTGGCTGACTATGATGATTGCCCTCACTTGAAAGCTGTTTCCAATAAGATTGTTTTCAACATTCCCCCCACCATTAGAGTGGGGCTTATGGTTGAGCCTCTTAATGCATAGTCCACTTTTTTTTTTTTAAGAAAGCAAAGAGATGAGCTTTAAGACGTTCTTTAATCCTTGTTGTACTTTCGGGTTGGACTCTAGTCAATAGTAAGCGAGTTAGGTGTACATTTGGGAATCTTGAAGTTTTTTTATGGTAAGATCCTAATGTATCTAGTTGATTTATAGAAAGTTGTCCCACAACAGTCTTTAGAAGAATAAAGAATTTTTTTCATTTTGGGCTTGGGTTGACCCCTCATAGTTTATCACCTTCAACAATAATTCTCAACTTGAATTCCAAACTATGTTTTTTGATGGAAACCAAAAGGAAGTAGGATAATATTTTTGCTTTAGTTAAGAAGTGGGGTATTCAAATTTAGGCATGATTAACACATGATGAAACATGTTGGAACATTTTTAGATTATATATAATATTCCAACAGATGCAAAAGAAAAGTTATAAGTAACTAAAAATTATTTCATTTGGTAAATTGATCAAGAGTTGTCACCATTCATAGTAATAAGTTATGCTATTGTTACTAAAAGTTATGTTACTTGATTATTAACAAAAAGTTATGATTATTCAAGTAATATGTAATGAAAAATTGTGTTCATTCATAATAGATATGACTATTCATATAGGCATTTATTAAATAGTTATGTCTCTATGAAGAGATGTAAGAACTCCTATGAATAGGAGTAAACTTTTATTTGTATGACGCATCAAAAATTGAGAAGCAAAAGTTCATTCTATTCTCTCACCATCTTTTATATTCAAATATTGTTCTATAAAGAATTACTGTAAAAGTTCTTTATAGAATTTGATGTTCTTGCTATGCTCCGCTCAATGTTTAGTGGACTGCTTTCATTAATGCAAAACGTAAATAACTATTAGACTTCATTGTATCGTCGAGGTTCATTTTCTAGTAACTCTCTTGCACACCAAAATATAGGTAGAGGAGAATAAAATCTTAAAGATAGTGGCATGGTTCTCATGATTTTATTTTATCCTTCACACCAACAATTTTAAGGTTCTCTTTTTGCAATTTATGAGTAATTAAAGAAGGTGTGTTTGTTTACTGCACATTCACATGCCACTACAAGCATAATACTATGAGGATAGTGTTGAAATATGTGAAACCCATATATATTAGGGATATATTTTAAATTTTTTTAGGTAGATAAATCTTATTTAGGTAGATAAGTTTTATTCATATTCTAGAAATATTTTATTTTGTCTTTTAACAGTTTATTAGAATAAGGGAATTATTTTCCCAATTAGGATTAAGACTCTTTTCTTTATTTAAGTTTAATTTTTAGTTAATAAAAAATAGAACAGTTTTATTAAATGCTCTTGAAAACTTTCATGGTATCAAAGCTAGGTTAAATATCTAGTAACATCATGGTTAAAACAGCCTTCATTGGAGATAAGAGATCCAACAATCAAACAGAGGAAGAAAGTTATACTATTGAAACAACTACCGAGAGTACAATGACTCAATGGACAGAGGTGTCTCACCTTTCTTTTCAGCTAACATCTCACAAGCTGAATGGCAAGAATTATCTGGAATGGTCGCAGTCCATAAAATTAGCAATTGATGGACGCGGCAAGCTAGGTCATTTAACTGGAGAAGTCAAGCAACCACAGGTGGGCGATCCAAAGATGAGCAAGTGGAGGTTACAAAATTCTATGATAATTGAGTGTCTTATTAATTCTATAGAAGCATCCATAGGTAAACCTTTTCTTTTTCTTCCAACTATTAAAGATGTTTGGGACGTTGTGAAAGACACTTATTCGGATTTAGAAAACGCTTCACAGATCTTTGAGTTAAAAATAAAACTCTGAAAAGCTAGGCAAGGGGAAAAGGAAGTTACTTTTTATTATAACGAGATGATGTCTCTTTGGCAAGAATTGGATCAGTGTTATAATGATGAATGAGAGTGTCCAGAGATGGTGTAAAAGCTATGAAAAAAGAAGAGAATGAACGAGCTTATTTGTTTCTGGCTGGTTTAAATAAAGAATTTGATGAAGTGAGATTTCAGATATTAGGAAAAAACAACTTTCAAAACTCCGTGAGATTTTTTCTGAGGTTAGAAGAAATGAGACAAGGAGAAAAGTAATGTTAAGGCCAGAGTTTGAAGCTAATGATGATAATTCTGCTCTTGTAACTACTAAAAATAATGATGATAGTGAAAAAAAAAAAGAAAAAAAACCTTGGTGCAATCACTACAAAAAATATTGGCACACTCGAGAAACGTGTTGGAAGCTCTATAGAAAATCGATGATGAAAGAAAAAAGAGTGACAATGGTCGTGGTTCACAATCAGGGGATAGAAAAACTTTTCAAATAACTAATGAAAATTATGAGGGCCAAAGTTATCTGGAATGGTCTCCATTCACTAAAGACCAATTAGAGCATCTACACAAGCTTTTTCAATCACCACAGTTTCAGATGAATTCTTTTGTTTCTAACTCATCCAATGATCCTTCTTCCTTTTTTACCCAACCAGGTACTGATTTTTCTATTTTTTTCAGTGTCAAGCTTTGTAAAACAAACACGTAATTCTGGAGCTAGTGATCACATGACTAGTTGTTATTTTCTTTTTTCAACTTACATACCTTGTGCAGGAAACAAAAAGATCAAAGTAGCAGACGGGTCATTCTCGACTATAGCCGGGAAAGACACTATTAAAATTTCATCTTCCTTGGTTTTATATGATGTTTTACGTATGCCAAATCTAGCTTGTAATCTCATATCGGTCAGTAAATTATCCCAGTCCTCTAATTGTCATGTTATATTTGACCCCTCTATGTGTAAATTTTAAGACATGGTCTTAGAGAGGATGATAGGCAATGCTAAAGAATCTGGTGGCGACGACCATCTAAGTCAACCAACAACTACTTTATGTTTAAATTCTTTTTCTAGTTTTGATAAGGTTATGATTTTGGCATTATAGGCTTGGGCATCCTAATTTCTACTATTTAAGATATTTGTTACCTGATCTATTTAAAAATAAAAGTCCTTCTTCATATCACTGTGAATTTTGTGAATTGGCTAAACATTATCGGTCATTCTTTCCACCTCAAAAATATAAAGCTTCCAAACCTTTTTCGTTAATTCATAGTGATGTTTGAGGACCTTCAAGAGTCTCAACTTTTTCAAGAAAATGTTGGTTTGTCACATTTATTGATGATCATTCTCGTATTTTTTGGGTGTTTTTATTAAAAGATAAGTCTGAAGTTAAAAAAGTGTTTCAGTCTTTTTATGCTATGATGAAAACAAAATTTGGTGTGAAAATAGAAGTATTTCAGAGTGACAATGGTGGAGAATTTTTTAGTGACCAATTAGGTGTTTTCTTAACCAAACATGGAATAGTCCACCAAAGTTCTTGTACAAATACATCACAAAAAAATAAGATTGCAGAAAGAAAAAACTGACATCTTTTAGAAGTAACTAGAGCCTTGATGTTCACTAGTTAGGTACCATGTTATCTTTGGGGTGAAGCCTTGTTAACTGCTACATATCTTATTAATAGAATGCCCAGTAAAACTCTAAACTATAGAACTCATTTTCGTCTCTTTAAAGATAACTTTCCTAACTCTAAATTGATCACATATTTATCTCTCTGAGTTTTTGGGTCTAGTGTTTTTGTTCATCTTAACAACCAAGGTAAACTAGATCCTAGAGCAAAAAAATGTGTCTTTGTTGCTATACTTCTAATAAAAAGGGTTACAAATGTTATGATCCAATTGATAGAAAGATTATTGTTACCATGGATGTTACATTTGTTGAAAATCAATATTATTTTGATTCTAATCTTCAGGGGGGGAATTATAGTAAGGAAGATTCTATAATTGATCAATAAAAGATTAGGAATATACAACATAGGGATTCTAATAATGGGGAAGGCGAATTTATGATTAACACAGAAATTAATAATGTTAATGTTGTTGTAACACCTCAAACCCGGCCTAGACATTATGACTGTATCTGGCAATGTCACATAATAGTGTTTTTGAAACCTCGTTGTTACGATGAAAACATTCCATGTTATTATCTTTAGAAAACCTTTGTTAGAACTTAGGAAGTCGTCTTTATTCATGTAAAACATTTGTTTTGAAACATCCCTCGTTGCAGAAGCTTTAATAAAACAATCTAAGTGATCATGTGTTTAGAAAATGCTTTAACTTTTTGAAAATCGAATTTTCTACGACCAGCATGTATAAATCCATAAAGTAAAATAAATAAATAAAAACCCAAATTGTACAATATTGAGAAGTATATTGTGATATATTAATTCAAGAAAGGACTAAATTGTAAAAGTGAGAAAAGTTTTATTGCACAAGAATAAATACTCAAAATTTGATGGGTTAAAGTGTAAATATGAAAAATTTGAAGGACCAATAGTGTAAATATTTTAAGAGTGGAATGATCTAGAAACTAAGGAAAATGGATGGATTAGGACCAAATTGAATAGGTGAAGAATTATGAGGGATTAAATTGTAATTTTACCAAATTAAATGAAGACTCAAGGATGGAATTTTAAAAGATAATAGAGGGCAAAATGGTCAATTGGAAGAGAGAGAAATCTAGAAAGTAATGATGATGTTGATGATATTTTATGATTACTTAATTAGATATATATTATTTTAATAAGATATTTTATTATTTTATTATTATTTTATTATTAATTATTTAGTATAAAAGGAAGGAAAGATGAAGAATTTTCATCATCTTTCCATGCATGTAACCAACGTTAGAAGAGAAGGAAAAGAAAGAAATTTTCTTTTCTTTACAATTTGGTCCTTCCACCAAAAATTCACCATTTTCACCTAGAAATCAAAAGAATTTCCATAGCTACTAAGAGAGAAAAATGTTAAGGAGACCATGGGGAGTTAGAATATCAAGTTGGATTTAAGAATAGAAGCTGGAGGAGAGAGAAAATTAAGTTAAAGATTAGTATCAATAGAACAAGGTAAATACATCAAGATTTCAATATGTTTTTAAGTTTGTTATTATTGACAAAGCATGGAAATAATGTTATAGTAGAGTTTTCTTACATAATGTCCTATGTTCTTGATATATTAGTGAAGAGAAAATAAGAGAAAGTGATGAGAAATGGTGTAGAAAAAGAAAATAAGGGTGTTATAACATGGTAATTAATATCTTGTACCAAAACAATTTTGGACAGCAGCAGTAGTCTAACTTTGAAAAATCATCAAAAATTTTAGAAATCGAATTATAGGATGAATAAAGTATGAAATTAAATATTATTGAGTCTAGATTCTTATAGAAGAAATTATGTAAGCAATGGAATTGTAAATCATGAGATATAATCAATTTTGTGAGACAAGGTCAGAAAATTTTCCTGTTCCCCTGTTCTGACTTTTGAAAATCATAAAAAAATGTATAAAAATAATTATGGACTTAAATTTATATTTTTAGAATATTTAATGAGTCTATTTTCAAGAAAAATAAACGGGAACATCATTTGAATTCTGTACGAGGAGATAATTAATTTTTAGTGTAGAAGGTTCAGGACTGTCAGACAGTAGAACAGGGGTAAATTTAAAGAATAAATTGTGCTTATTGGCTAAACCAAAAATTCTGAAAATTTTAAGGTAAGAATATATATGAGTCTAGTTTCAGGGAAAATTAGAGGATCTTAATTTTGAGTTCTATAGCTCCAGATATAAATAATTTAGTGACTATAACACAGATGGACAACTTGAATATTCATAAAAGTAAATAATAAAAATTATAGATAATATTACTTACAAGTGTGTTATATACATTAAGGATGTGGAATAGAGAGGAGGAGGAGGAAAATATGTATGAATATTCATCTAACATGGCTAATTTGCATGTTTTAGGCTCAGGGACTAAATTGAATAAAAGTAAAACCTTATGGGTAATTTTGTAAAAATGTCAAAAATGACCAAATTGCATGAAATGAACTATTTTATTATTTAAATTACAAAATTGAATGAAATTATTAATTTAGTTCAAGATTGGGGAAAAACATATTTTTAGGGATTAAATTGAAAAGTGTTGAAATTATGGAAAATTTTGATATTTTATAGAATTCATGGGCTGTTATTAATATGCACGAGAATAATAGCTGGAAATAATGATTAAAATTGCAAGAATTTTATTTTCCTGACCCTAAGGATGAAATCGTCATTAAATAAAAGTTTAGGGGCAAAATGGTAATTTTGCCTAGAGCATTAATTAAATACATTTGTAACGCCCCAATTTTCGGGAATTCTGTGAATGAATTGTAAAATTAAAAATTCTGTGTTCTGCTTGTTAAGAGTAGGTTTAATTGTGATGGTGGGCCTCTAGAAGGCCCAAGCTTAGGATAAAACCCGATAGTTTTAATTAATTTTTAATCCATAGGAAAAAGGGGTTACAGTTAACTGGGCTTTTAAGTATTAATTGTGTAAAATAGGTCACAAGGAAGCAAGTGGTGAAGTGGCATGTGACGCCACAGAGAAGGCTATAAGTGGCTTGGGAAGCTAGGGAGGACCCGGGTTCAAGTCACAATGACAAAGAAACCAAGGGATTAATTTTTATGAAAGAAAAGGTAAGTAGTGGAACCAAGTAAAAGTCTGTCGTAAGAGTTTGAGTTGCTCGTGAGATTGAGTAAGGAGGGGATAAGGGAGAGGATTTAGGAGCTGATCAAGGAGGATGTGTTGGCTGAATGTTGGACTCTTAAAGAGCAAGAGGTGGCCGGCCAAGGATTCTTTAAGGGGCAAAATTCGGCTAGGTTAAGGAGCTAGTATAAATTCGCATCTGCGGGTAGTTGGTGCCGTTTCCTGACTTTTCTCCTCATCAACTTTTTCTTCCTCTCCTTTCCTCCATTGCCGAACCTTCCTACCATCTTGTTCATCTCCATTTTTTCCCCTTCAACCGTTTCAAAACCTTCATAGCCTTTGGCCATAAAAAGCCGAAATCCCAAAAGCTTGATTCTTTTTTGTGCCGATTTCTTATAACCAAAACCACATCTCTTCTTTTCATCATTTGTGGCCGATTCACCAGCCCTCTAAAACCTCAAGTTTTGACGACAAGACCATAGAAAAACCCTCTCGTTTTACCTTTCTAAACGCAAGTTGCAAAAAGCCGAAAACCCCACATTAAAAGGGACTTGGCCGAATCATCAGAGTCACCGAAAGCTCGACTTTTGTTATTATCTGAGGGTTTAAATCTACATCGAGATCGAGTGGGAAACTCGTTGGAATCAGTCACTAAGGAATCGGTGGTAAGTCTTCAAAAACTTAGTCTTCTTACATATTTAAGGAAAAGCCGAAATCCCTAAAAGTTAGGGAGGTTGTCGATTTGGACTTGTAACCCTGAGGGGTCGTAATAACTATTTTGTTTTGGTAATAGCGTGATTTAGAGGCGGTTGATCAAGGGCTTGGACAGGTGAAACGATCGGATCTTTGGAGTTAACCATCTCTCGATGAAGGTAAGAACAATAAGGGTTTTAGGCATGTTTGGCCGAATGTGGTAAGGGACTATATACTCAATTTTATTTCGATATTTGGAGTAATATTAGGTGATTCAATTGTAGGCAGTTCGTGTGTAGATCTCGTTGAGGAAATCCCAAAAATGTGTGTGTAACGACACCTCTCTCATAGACTAGATCGGCAAAAAGTCGGTGCCAAATGTCGAAAAGTCGATATTTTGGGCGCTTGCGAGTGTGTGCGAATGCTCGTAAGACGTATGGGTAATTATTACTGTAATCGAAAGTGATAAAACTGCAAATGCGCCGCGATTTCGTGCGTTTTGATACTTTGGGCTTAATGGGCCAAAATCGGGTTAATGGGCGTGGGCCCAATTTGGTAAGAACGCCTCGGTAAGTGTTTCGCTAAACGTAATGGCTACGACATGCATGAAAACCTTAGAAATAGTTAGATTTACTAGAATACCCCTATGTATGCAAAATTACCATTATACCCCTATGTATGCAAAATGACCTTTATACCCCAGTGGTTAATTTTGTCCAAAAAAGCATGATGAATTAAATCAGATAATGTATGCCATGAATGTATATCTGTTGCATGGGGACATGGGTTATATTATGGAGGGAGCGTCCTGGTGGCTATGCCACAAATTATCTATTCTGGTGGCCCTGCCACGTATATCTGTTCTGGTGGCATTGCCACAAAATATCTATTTCTGGTGACTCTGTCACATTATCTGTTCTGGCAGCCATGCTGCATAATTCTGTGGCGTGTAGCGGTTGGGTGGGTCGAGTAGTCTCCCCACATGGTGAAAGGATGGTATGGGGGTATACATGGTTGGATATGGGTTGGGTTTCTGCATAAGCATGATATATCTGTTCTGATCTGTTCTGGGTCTATGGGCTTTATTCTGATATCTGTTCTGGGCTGAGGCCAACTTATTCTGTCTCTATGGTTTAAATTGATTTAGGCTATGGTTGGGTTGAATTACACACTGAGTTTCCCAAAACTCACCCCTTATTTTCATCCTCGCAGGTAATCCTCAACCATAGTGGGCTTGGAGCTGTGAGGGATCCGGACTGGCCACATGTTTCTACGAACCTGGTTTTTTCTGGTGAACTGGACGTCCTTTTAATTTCATTTATGGTTTTGGGTTTTAAGTGTAGTAAGGCCGCTTAATTATTTTTATGGTTTTGTTTTACTTTTATTATTTTATTTTATTATGATGAAAGAACTATGATAACTAAGGTAAATGGGTTAGCTTTAGGACGCGTTTTCAAAAACATTAAGTGATTTCAAAATAACACGATTACAAGTAAGACTTCCGCTAAGCAAACGTTTTCAAACTTAAGTTAAGATGGACTTAACCAAATGGATTTCTCACAATTATACGAGATGTTAGAGTGTGTCAATGGCGGTGTGCATGTCTAGGATTGGATCCGAAGGAGCTTGGAACTTAAGCGATCCGGCGCACTCACCTCCTCTTTTTCTTGTTTCCTACAGTGCACACTCCCATTCACTTTAACCTACATTAAAAGTATCTTTTACATCACTAATTAAGTTTTCCAAACTAAGTAATACTTGAATGTTTTGTATGCATCAATGTGGCGCACCTGGATCCTGGTCATAATGTCTAGGCCGGGTTTGGGGTGTTACATTTAGTGGTATATCGAGCCAAGTTACAACAACTCTACTGTGGAATGGGTTTACAATAACAAAGTTTTAAAAAAATTTGGAGACTCAGAAACTCTGCTTTCAAAATCTGAATAGTGAGTGGCATTCCGAATCTCCTACCCAAGTCCTGTAAGTATTTTAAACTTTTCTGAATATATACTATGAATTATTTATCTGTACTGAAACCCTACTAGGACACTCTAGATAGGATGTTACTGAAACCATAGGAAAATTTGTTTGAAACTATAGCTAGACCTCGATTCTCATAAACCAATTCAATTATCGGTTGAATCATAAAACATCTGTAATAATCACTGGAATGCTGAAAATAATGTATAAAATTCATAAACAGATAATACGATATGAGTACGCGAGCGGCTCGAGGTAGAGGCCGTGGACGAGGCCAAGGAAGAGCTCGAGCAAGATCTTCGTCTTCAGGACATATGCCAGCGGTAGAAACACCGGTACCATCGACAATGGAAGTGGAAACACATGATCGTGGTGCCGGGGATGACGCCCTGTCGCAAGCTATGCTTCGAGTTCTGGAAAGGGTTGCTGGGGCAAGTTCAGGCAACGGAATTCGAGGATCGATTTCTGAACGACTCTGGGCTAACGGAGCAGAGATTTTTAGGGGTGTATCTGGTGTAGCCCCAAATGTGGCAGAATATTGGTTGGAGGCCACGGAACGAATTATGGATGACTTGGACTGCTTACGCGGAGCGGAGTCGGGCGGGGGCCGTGATCGTTCTTTGCGAGATGAGGCTTATCGCTGGTGGCTCATCGTGAGGATGGAACCCAGTGATAGGGTCACTTGGGAGCCGCTTAAGACGGCCTTTAAGGGGAAGTATGTTGGGGCGAGTTATGTGGACGCCCGTAGGAAAGAATTCCTGAATCTGGCCCAAGGAGGCAAAACTGTTGCTGAGTATGAGGCTGAATTTCTGAGGCTGAGTAGGTATGCTTTGTGGGAATAGTTGCTACGAGTATGAGCGAGCGTAGCGTTCGCTTTGAGGATGGACTCGAGAGATGACCTTAAGGTACCGATTGCTCGCAGAGGGAGCGTGACTTCGCGGTTCGTGGAAAAAGCTAAGATCGCCGAGGAGGTAAAGCGCATCGAGAGGCGAATCGTGAGAAAGATCGAAACCGCTTTCGGAGGGATTCTCGACCTTCTACCGGAGCAAACAAGAATGTCAAAAGGGCGAGAGTGGAGGAGCCGATTCGAGCCGCCCGATGAATGTGGTTAGACCGCCAATGCAGTGGGGATTGTGGTAAGGTATACCTGGGTGAGTGTAGGAAACGTTCTGGTGCTTGTTTTTGATGTGGATCTATGGAGCACAGAGTTAAAGACTCGCCCTCGAGAGGCGATCGAGTTCAAGTTGCGAACAGAGGGTTACTCAACCAACGAGAGGTGGACCACAACCACCGAGAGGACGTGGACAAGGTAGAGGCGGAAATGGGAATGGAAATGGTCGAGGTCGAGGGGTGCCTGGCAGGGGAGCCGGAAATGCTGAGGCTCGGCACCCCAGCGTTGGTATATGCAAATCGTCGTCGTCGAGAGGAGGGCGACGCTTTTGCGTCATAACTGCACGCGTTTTTAGTTTCTAATATGTCAGATATCGCCTTGGTGGATATTGGATCTACTCATTCTTATGTTGCGTGTGCCATATCTGGGTTATTGGGAGTGCATTCTGAGAAGATAGTGAGTGGGGTATCTGTGCTAAGTCCCTTGGGTCATTCGGTTAGGGTAGACAAGCTGTATAAGGATGTACCCTTAGAAACTCAAGGTAGGATCTTTCCTGGCGATCTAATGGAGTTGCCGTTTGGAGAGTTTGATCTCATTCTAGGAATGGACTGGCTTATTAAGCATAAAGCGACTCTAGATTGTGCTGCTAAGCGAATGGTGCTAAGGACCACGGAAGGGGATGAGGTTATGGTGATAGGTGAGCGAATGGACTATTTGTCTAATGTGATATCGGCTTTGAGGGCTGAAAAGTGGAGTCGTAAAGGTTGTGAGGCCTATTTGGCATTTGTAAGTCAAACAGATGTAGAGGGGCTGACTGTGGATAAGGTTAGAACTGTAAAAGAGTTCCAAGATGTCTTTCCGGAGGAGCTTCCGGGATTGCCTCCAAACCAAGAAGTTAAATTTGGAATCGACCTGTTGCCTGGGACAGCACCAGTGTCCATTGCACCATATAGGATGGCACCGAAGGAGTTAGTTGAGTTAAAGGCGCAAATTCAAGAATTGTTGGATAGGGGCTTTATCAGGCAAAGTGTGTCTCCATGGGGAGCACCGGTGCTATTCGTAAAGAAGAAGGATGGGACGATGCGCTTGTGCATTGATTATCGCCAGTTGAACAAACTGATGATTAAGAATAAGTACCCTCTGCCAAGGATTGACGATCTGTTTGACCAGCTTAGGGAGGCTTCTGTATTTTCTAAGATCGACCTTCGATCTGGATATCATCAGTTAAGGGTCAAGGAAACAGATATCCATAAGACGGCATTCAGGACGCGTATGGTCATTACGAGTTTCTGGTTATGCCATTTGGGCTGACGAACGCTCCTATGGCATTTATGGATCTGATAAATCGGGTGTTTCAACCATTTCTGGATCAATTCGTGGTCTTCTTTATTGACGATATTTTGGTATATTCTGAGACCGAAGTAAAACATGATGAGCATCTCTGCACTGTGTTACAAGTGTTAAGGGAGAAGGAACTTTATGCGAAGTTCAGCAAGTGTGAGTTCTGGTAGAGGGAGGTAACCTTTTTGGGGCATGTGGTCTCTGCAGAGGGGATTAGAGTGGATCCTCGAAAGATTGAAGCAATTTTGGAATGGAAGCCACCTAGGTCGGTTTCAGAAATTCGAAGTTTCCTAGGATTGGCAGGTTACTACAGAAGGTTTGTGGAAGGTTTTTCTGTGATGGCAGCACCTCTCACAAAACTCATAAGGAAAGGAGTACCGTTTGTATGGATGGAGAAGCAGCAAGAAGCTTTTGAGAGATTGAAGAAAGTTCTGACTGAAGCGCTGTGTTAATTCAACCAGTGCTGGGAAAGATTTCATCAGTATCTGATGATGCATCACACGTAGGTTTGGGTTGTGTGTTGATGCAAGAGGGTAAGGTGGTTGCTTATGCGTCTCGACAACTTAAGCCTCACGAAAGGAATTATCCCACTCATGATTTGGAGTTAGCAGCGAAGATCTTTGCGCTTAAAAACTGGAGACATTACTTGTATGGAGAAAGGTGTATTATATACACACAGATCATAAAAGTCTCAAGTATTTGCCGACTCGTAAGAAACTGAACCTTAGGCAAAGGAGGTGGATCGAGTTGCTCAAGGATTATGATTGCTCAATCGAATATCACCTGTGCAAGGCTAATGTGGTAGCCGATGCTCTAAGTCGTAGAGTCAGATCCGATCCGAGAGCAATGTTTGCTCGCCTAAGTCTCAGTATGACGATGGAAGTCTGTTGGTGAATTGCAAGTAAGGCCAACTTGGGTGGATCAGATTAAGGAAAAGGAGTTGAAAGATGAGTCTTTGGTCCTCGTTTTCAACAAGTTAAGGAAGGGGAAACTTCGAGTTTGGGTTAAATGATGATGGGGTTCTGTGTTTTTCGAGGTAGAATTTGTGTTCAAGGACTCGACTTGAGATACCAATTTTGAAGGAAGCTCATGGGGGACTTTGTGCCATGCATCCTAGAGGGAATAAGTTGTACCATGACTTGCGAGAACTGTATTGGTGGCCTGGACTTAAGCGAGAGGTAACGGAATTGGTGGGGAAATGTCTGACATGCCAGCAAGTGAAAATCGAGCATCGCTTACTTTACGGATTATTGCAACGAGAAAAATACCACTTTGGAAGTGGGGGAGGATAACCATGGACTTTGTAAGTGGGCTACCCTTGACACCATCAAGGAAAGACTCGATATGGGTGATTGTGGATAGGTTGACCAAGTCGGCTCATTTTATACCTGTTCGCACAGACTTTTCTCTTTAGAAGTTAGCCAAGTTGTATGTGGCGGAGATTGTGCGACTGCATGGAGTTCCGGTTTCGGTTATCTCTGATCGGGATCCTAGATTCACATCTCGATTTTGGCAAAAGTTGCATGAGGTGTTGGGAACGCGATTGAACTTTAGTACGGCTTTCCATCCCCAAACTGATGGTCAGTCGGAAAGAGTTATTCAGATTCTGGAAGACATGTTGAGGGGATGTGTTATTGATTTTCGAGGTAGTTGGGAGGATTACTTGCCTTTGGCAGAGTTTGCATACAACAATAGTTATCAGTCGAGTATTCGAATGGCACCTTATGAAGCATCAGATGTATGGCGAAGGTGTCGAACACCTAGTTGTTAGACCGAACCGGGGAGCGACGAGTTCTTGGACTGAGTTGGTGGCGAATCATCGAGGATAAGGTCAAGTTAATTAGAGATCGGTTAAAGGAAGCGTCGATAGGCAAAAGTCGTATGCAGATTTGAAGCGTAAGGAGATTGAGTACTCGATGGGGATATGGTCTTTTAAAGGTTTCTCCTCGGAAGAAGATATTGAGGTTTGGTAAGAAAGGCAAGTTGAGTCCGCGGTTCATTGGGCCTTATCGGGTTTTGAAGCGAGTAGGCCCAGTGGCTTATCGATTGGAATTGCCTTGAGTTAGACAGATTCACGATGTTTTTCACGTCTCCATGTTAAGGCGCTTATCGTTCGACCCTACTCATGTCGTGTGCGGTTGCGAGAAATTGAGGTGCGAATCGATTTGACCTTTGAGGAGGAGCCCTGTATAAATATTGGATCGAGACGTTAAGGTTACGAGAAGGAAATCTGTACCATTAGTGAAAGTGCTTTGGCGTAACCATGGCGAGAGAAGAAGCTACTTGGGAGTCGAGAGGAGGCAATGCAACAACAATACCTCATCTATTCGGATCGTAAATTTCGAGGACGAAATTTCTTTAAGGAGGTAGAGTTGTAACGCCCCAATTTTCGGAATTCTGTGAATGATTTGTAAAATTAAAAATTCTCGTGTTCTCGCTTGTTAAGAGTAGGTTTAATTGTGATGGTGGGCCTCTAGAAGGCCCAAGCTTAGGATAAAACCCGATAGTTTTAATTAATTTTTAATCCATAGGGAAAAAGGGGTTAGTTAACTGGGCTTTTAAGTATTAATTGTGTAAAATAGATCACAAGGAAGCAAGTGGTGAAGTGGCATGTGACGCCACAGGAAGGCTATAAGTGGCTTGGGAAGCTAGTGAGGACCCGTGTTCAAGTCACAATGACAAAGAAAATCAAGGGATTAATTTTTATGAACAGAAAAGGTAAGTAGTGGAACCAAGTAAAAGTCCATGCCGGGAAGAGTTTGAGTTGCTCGGAGATTGAGTAAGGAGGGGATAAGGGAGAGGATTTAGGAGCTGATGAAGGAGGATGTGTTGGCTGAATGTTGGACTCTTAAAGAGTAAGAGGTGGTCGGCCAAGGGATTCTTTAAGGGGGCAAAATTCGGCTAGGTTATGGAGCTAGTATAAATTCAAGATCATGGGTAGTTGGTGCCGCTTTCCTCGACTTTTCTCCTCATCAACTTTTTCTTCCTCTCCTTTCCTCCATTTTTGAACCTTCCTACCATCTTGTTCATCTCCATTTTTTTCCCCTTCAACCGTTTCAAAACCTTCATAGCCTTTGGCCATAAAAAGCCGAAATCCCGAAAGCTTGATTCTTTTTGGTGCCGATTTCTTATAACCAAAACCACATCTCTTCTCTTCATCATTTGTGGCCGATTCACCAGCCCTCTAAAACCTCAAGTTTTGACGACAAGACCATAGCAAAACCCTCTCGTTTTACCTTTCTAAACGCAAGTTGCAAAAAGCCGAAAACCCCACATTAAAAGGGACTTGGCCGAATACTGTAGTCACTGAAAGCTCGACTTTTGTTATTATCTAAAGGTTTAAATCTACATCGAGATCGAGTGGGAAACTCATTGGAATCAGTCACTAAGGAATCGGTGGTAAGTCTTCAAAAACTTAGTCTTCTTACATATTTAAGGAAAAGCCGAAATCCCTAAAAGTTAGGGAGGTTGTCGATTTGGACTTGTAACCCTGAGGGGTCATAATAACTATTTTGTTTTGGTAATAGCGTGATTTAGAGGCGGTTGATCAAGGGCTTGGACAGGTGAAACGATCGGATCTTTGGAGTTAATCATCTCTCGGCAGTAAGGTAAGAACAATAAGGGTTTTAGGCATGTTTGGCCGAATGTGGTAAGGGACTATATACTCAATTTTATTTCGATATTTGGAGTAATATTAGGTAATTCAATTGTAGGCAGTTCGTGTGTAGATTTCGTTGAAGAAATCCCAAAAACAGGTGTGTAACTGACACCCTCTCATAGACTAGATCGGCAAAAGCCGAAAAGTCGAAATACCGAAAAGTCAGTATTTTGGGCGCTTGCGAGTGTGCGAATGCTCGTAAGACGTATGGGTAATTATTACTGGTAATCGAAAGTGATAAAACTGCAGTACACGCGATTTCATGCGTTTTGATACTTTGGGCTTAATGGGCCAAAACTGGGTTAATGGGCCAGCGGGCCCAATTTGGTAAGAACGCTCGGTAAGTGTTTCTGGCTAAACGTAATGGCTACGATATGCATGAAAACCTTAGAAATATTTAGATTTACTAGAATACCCCTATGTATGCAAAATTACCATTATACCCCTATGTATGCAAAATGACCTTTATACCCCTAGGGTTAATTTTGTCTGAAAAGCATGATGAATTAAATCTGTATGATGTATGCCATGAATGTATATCTGTTGCATGGGGACATGGGTTATATTATGGAGGGAGCGTCCTGGTGGCTATGCCACAAATTATCTATTCTGGTGGCCCTGCCACGTATATCTCTGTTACAGTGGCATTGCCACAAAATATCTGCTTTCTGGTGACTCTGTCACATTATTCGCTTCACGCGATCATGCTGCATATTTAGAAGCGCGTGTAGCGGTTGGGTGGGTCGAGTAGTCTCCCATGGTGAAAGGATGGTATGGGGGTGTACATGGTTGGATATGGGTTGGGTTTCTGCATAAGCATGATATATCTATTCTGATCTGTTCTGGGTCTATGGGCTTTATTCTGATATCTGTTCTGGGCTGAGGCCAACTTATTCTGTCTCTATGGTTTAAACTGATTTAGGCTATGGTTGGGTTGAATTACACACTCGAGTTTCCCAAAACTCACCCCTTATTTTCATCCTCGCAGTAATCCTCAACCATAGTGGGCTTGGAGTGTGAGGATCCGGATCGCCACATGTTTCTACTGAACTGGTTTTTTTCTTGTGAACTGGACGTCCTTTTAATTTCATTTATGGTTTTGGGTTTTAAGTGTAGTAAGGCTGCTTAATTATTTTTATGGTTTTGTTTTACTTTTATTATTTTATTTTATTATGATGAAAGAACTATGATAACTAAGGTAAATGGGTTAGCTTTAGGGCGCGCGTTTCAAAAACATTAAGTGATTTCAAAATAACACGATTACAAGTAAGACTTCCGCTAAGCAAACGTTTTCAAACTTAAGTTAAGATGGACTTAACCAAATGGATTTCTCACAATTATACGAGATGTTAGAGTGTGGCAATGGCGGTGTGCATGTCTAGGATTGGATCCGAAGGAGCTTGGTACTTAAGCAAACCGGCGCACTCACCTCCTCTTTTTCGGTTTCCTACCGTGCACAGCTCCCATTCACTTTAACCTACATTAAAAGTATCTTTTACATCACTAATTAAGTTTTCCAAACTAAGTAATACGGAATGTTTTGTACGCATCAATGTGGCGCACCGGATCCGGTCATAACGTCTAGGCCGGGTTTGGGGTGTTACAACATTAGAATATGAAATGAATGAAAATGATGATCAAAGTTATTTATAAAGATCCAGACAACTCAAATAAGAGATTTGATCGTGGAAAAGAAAAGATATCGGATTAATAAAATTATAAACACAAACAAGCAATGAGGTAAGTTTGTGTAATTTGAATTATATTCTTAAATGCTTGAAATGTTTATTTTTTTATATGAATATGATTTGAATGTTCATTATATGAAAATTTATGAAACACTGACATATTTGATAAAAATGGGAAGAAATACCGGTTGAATGAAAGGAAAATTCGATGGATCTTTGAAAAGGAATTGACGATAAAAAGGATCTAGCCCGGACGGGTGATCCTATCCTGATATAGCCCTCCAAGAAGAATATGTGGAAAATGGATTTAGCTTGGACGGGTAATCCGAATTAAGTCTGAATTTAGCTGGATCGTTATTCGGATCCAAGCTCATTAGAGTAATTGTCGTTGCGAGGATTTAGCTTTGACCGTAATCCCGACAATACTCTATGAGTTTATATTACAGTGGATTTAGCTTGACCGTAATCCCGTTGTAAGGATGAGGTTCGCGGAGTGTGCTTTTTCGATATGAAATGTGTAAGACCATGGTTGAAAGATACCATGGCAACATGATATGAAATGTGTAAGACCATAGTTGAAAGATACCATGGCAACGTGGCGAGAATGAATAAGACCATGGTTGAAAGATACCATGGCAATGTAACATGAAATGAACAAGACCATGGTTGAAAGATACCATGGCAACTTTGACGAAAAAATGAGTAAGACTATGGTTAAAAGACACTATGGCATCATGTCGAAGATAAATAAGACCGTAGATGGGAGATGCTATGACATCGAGTGAACAATTGATATTCGGTAATATGTATCGATGATGAATGGTTATATGAAATGGTTCTATGAAATGTTTACAAGAATTTGTCATATGGAAATATATGTACAAAATAGATGAATGAAATAATTAACAAGATAGATAAATGAAATAAGTATAGGTACATGGAATTTAATTTATGTTAATTTTAATATGAATCATTACAAAATAAATATACATGAGATATATGGAAATTATGGTGCATGAAATGTTGATATAATGAAATGAATGATATATGTTATTAAAGAAACAGTAAGAGAATGATATGTATCATGACATGTACATATGAGATTATCTTTTATATGTTAATATAAGAAAAATATGTAAGTTAAGACGAGTATTAAATTCAAATATGACATATTGAGAAAATAGGAATTTATATGAAATATGTGTAAGTACACTAACATGTGTTGTTGTTGATGATTAGGCAAGTGCCAAACCATTGATTGAATGGTAATATATTTATTTATTTATATGATGCATTGATTCGGTAAGTATTTAATTAAATTTTTTTTAGTGATTCGTAAATTCTAGTAATGCTCCGAAACCTTGTTTCGACGACGGATACGGGTTAGGGGTGTTACACAATCAGTATTCATAGTGTACAGTTGAACAGTCTTGGGCCTAAGCCCTTTTCAATATCAGTGACAGTTTGGGCCTTAGCCCATCTCAGTACAGTGTCAAAAATGCAGTAGGGCCTTAGCCCATCCTAGTATCAGTAGTAGTAACAGTTATGTAGTAGCAAAATCCTACCCAACCAGCCTCTACACACCATCTCCATCCAAACCTACACTCCATGTAGGGATATAATCAACCCACCCATCCCTACACTCCAAGTAGTACTGAATGCGGCACAAAACAGTAGTTTGCAGTTGAGCTGCCAGTAAATTAGGCTTAAAGCCTTTTAGTACACTTCCTCCGAATAACAACCCCCAACCTAATGCAATGCAACATACAATAGATGATATGCTATTATGCAATTTTAGTACATATATTTAGTTCAGATATTAACATGCTCAGTACATATATCATTTAGTCAATTTCACACATTTAGGGGTCTATGTAGCGCTTACCGACCTTACAGTAGGTTCACAGTCGACTTGGGTGACCCGTGCAACCTTAGAAACATTTCGGTAAAAATGAGCTCACACACCCATGTGATCTACCCGTGTGGGCCCACATGCCCGTGTGGGCCCACATGCCCGTTTGGTCCACTCGGCCCAAATTGGCCTTGGCCATATGATCCATTTTTAATGTAACCCATGCTAGCTAAATATTCATATATGTTTTCACTATTTACTTATATGTTCATTAAAAGCTGTCTACTTGAGTCATTGTCACTAAATTTCTGACCTTTTCTCACAAAATTTATTATATCTTATAATTTACAATTCCATTACTTACACTATTTCTTCCATGAAAAACTAGACTCAATAAACTTTAATTTCATATTTTATTCAACCTCTAACTCAATTTTCACTATTTTTGATAATTTTTCAAAGTTAGACTACTGCTTCTATCCGAAACTATTTTAGTGCAAAATGTTGATTTCCAAGTTTATAACACCTTTATTTCCTTTCTCTACAATTTTTTTCATATCATTTTCTTTTATTTCTCTTATTTCTCGACAACAAGCAATTTTAGCTTTTCATCGAACCCCGTTTTCTACGTTTTGGGTACACACTTGGTGTCGTTTTTGATTTGTAAGCATTCTTAAGCCTCCAAAACCTAAAAATCGACCGACATATCTCCAGATTAATCACTTAATTCGTTTTTAATCAACCAATTTCAGAAGGAACTCAACTAAAAACCTAACAAAACCCTTACCTCGCTTGAGTAACCACAACTTCGTACAATCACAGCGTTGATTCAAAACCACCAGCCCCTTGATTAACTCCTAAACACAAAAAAGAATCCCAACCAAGAAAAATTAACAATAGACAAAACCGTTATCGAACACGCACAACCAACGATGAACAACCGGATTAATTGGAAAAAAAAGAAATAGAAAGGAAAAAAATAATGGAAATTTCGGCAGCAACTAGGGGAAAGAATCGGCAGAGGAGAGAAAAGAAGAAGAAGAAAACGTCAGAAAAAGTTTGGGGAATTAGAGAGAAAACCAAAACTCTATTATTATTATTATTTTGCAACAAAAAGATAATCAGATTATTTTCTGATAACATCTCTCCAATTATTCCTAAAATCACTCCCTATTAACCCACTAAAACACAACTTCTCAGAATTTTGCCCCAATACAACTCTCAGTCGAAATTGGAGCAAAAATACTGTCTCCACGCTATTACAGAGAATTGAACATAGGACCTCCAACACTCTAACACTCCACTTAACCACCAGACCAGTAGTCCCATTCTAATATAAACTTACCAACAATTGAACTTAAGCCCTTTGCACAAGGTTAAGGCTTTATTTATAAAAATACCAAAATTTTCCCAAGTAAGGCTTGAACTTTGGACCTATCACACACACCCAGAACACTTAACCACTGAAGAAGATACACATTTATGTGTCACACATACACGAAATCAAAAATTAAAATTTTAGGGCGTTACAGTTGTTAATAAAAAAGAGTATGAAGGTTTAGAGTTTGATCATGAGAATAAAGAACAAACAAAGGAGTTAATTATTTAGTTAAGAAGAAATTAAAATTAAGAAAGTGGAATCCACTAGATTCATCACCAAGAATCCAACCCGCAATATCTTGTCAAAAGTCTAGGTAAAGCTTATAATCTAGCCAATGAATTTTCTGATTTAGATATTCCAATTGCTAAAAGAAAAGGTGCTAGAAATATTGTCAAATATCCCATGTCTAAATTTGTATCCTATAAAGCCTTGTCTTCAACATCCTCAACCTTTGTTTCGTGTCTTGATACTGTGAAAATACCCAAAAATGTGAAAGATGCTTTACAAGTTCCTGAGTGGAAGGAGGCTATTTTAGAGGAGATGCGCGCTCTTGAAAAAACAGGTAAATGGAAAATAGTGGAAGTACTTGTAGGAAAAAAAAAATAGTGGGCTATAAATAGGTGTTCACAACCAAATTCAAACTGGATGGATCTTTGGATAGATACAAAGCCCGGTTGGTGGCTAAAAGGTACACTCAAACATATGGGATAGATTATCTTGAAACATTTGCTCTAGTAGCCAAATTAAATTCTGTTAGAGTTCTTTTATCAATTGCTATTAATCTTAATTAGTTATTACAGCAGTTAGATATGAAAAATGCTTTCCTAAATGAGAAACTTGAAGAAGATGTTTACATGGATCCTCCTCCAAGTTTTGAAGAAAAATTTAGAACTTGAGTATGTAAACTCAAGAAATCTTTGTATGGTTTAAAACAGTCTCCTCGAGCCTGGATTAAGCGGTTTACTCAAGTTGTTTAAAAAAAAAGGTTACTCACAAGGGTAAGTTGATCACACAATGTTCTATCGACATTCACAAAGAGGTAGAATAGCAGTTATTATAGTTTATGTTAATGATGTCATTCTTACATGAGATGATGTTGATGAAATAAGGCGTCTCAAGGGGCATTGAGCACTGGAGTTTGAGATCAAAGACTTGGGTCCTTTGAAATACTTTCTTGGAATGGAATTTTTCGATCAAAGAAGGGTCTTGTGGTCTCTCAGAAAAATATGTGATTGATCTTTTAAAAGAGGCTGGGATGAGTGGTTTCCACCCAGTTGACACACCAATTGATCCAAATGCAAAATTAGGGAATAAAGAAGGTCAATTAGTTTATAAAAGGCAGTACCAAAGATTAGTTGGTAAGTTAATTTACTTATCATATACAAGGCAGTACATAGCTTTTGTAGTGAGCTTTGTGAGTCAATTTATGCATTCCTCAATGGAGGAACATGAAGAAGCAGTGTTTCAGATTCTAAGATACTTGAAGAGTTCATTTGAAAAAGGGCTTATTCTTCAAGAAATCTGAATAAAGAGGAATTAAAGCTTATACATATGTAGATTGGGCAGGCTCAATAACAGATAAAAGATCTACATCAAGATACTGTACATTTGTTTGGGGAAATCTTGTGACTTGGTGAAGCAAGAAATAAAGTGTTGTAGCAAGAAGTAGTGCATAGGCTAAGTTTAGATCAATGGCTTAAGGAATTTGTGAAATGATGTGGTTAAAAAGAATTATAGAAGAGCTAAGGAAACCAATAACTTCACCAATGAAGTTGTATTGTGATTGCAAAGTTGCCATTGGTATTGCTCACAATTTAGTCCAACATGATAGAACTAAACATGCTGAGATTGATAGACACTTTATCAAGGATAAGATTGAAGAATGCCAAGTGTGCATACCGTTTATTCCTTCAAAACAACAAATTGCTGACATACTCACCAAAAGGCTCTCTAAGACAAGCTTTTATTTTCTTGTAAACAAGTTGGGCATGATTGATATACATGCACCAACTTGAGGGAATGTGTTGAAATATGTGAAACCCATATATTTTAATTTTTTTGGGTAGATAAATCTTATTTAGGTAGATAAGTTTTATTCATATTCTAGGAATATTTTATTTTATCTTTTAGTAGTTTATTAGAATAAGGGAATTATTTTCCCAATTAAGATTAAGACTCTTTTCTCTATTTAAGTTCAGTTCTTTAGTTAATAAAAAATAGAACAGTTTTATTAAATGTTTTATTGAAAACTTTCAGATGGACATCGATAAATGTGGTTGCATCGAGGTCAGTGATTATATCATTGACTTAGAAATTTTTATCATGAGAAAATGTATGTTAAATTTATTGTTTTACTCGTGTTGCATTGGATTAGATTTCAATGGTTAAGTTATATTGGTATTTATTATATTATGCAAAAAGTATGATTGTTTCGTGGATTATTTTTTTGAAGGAAATGAAATGCTAGTTTATCATATGCATGATATTTTACCATGCATAATTATTAATGATATTTTTTATACAAAGTATAACAAGGGAGGAAGACTGTAACAACTCGTTTTCAGTGAAATCAGAATAGTAGTTTTGAGACCGAAAATCCGAAATCAAAAAATCTATATTATTATTTTATTTTCTACTGTATAATAGAAATACAGTATAAAAATTTCATTAAGAAATTTTACTGTTTACATACCTAATTTGATAAAAAGGACTAAATTGCATTAAGTGCAAAAGTTGAATTCTAATAGCTAAAAGTATTAAATAGCTATAGAATTTTAAATTGGAAGTCCTTATATATTGTAAATAGACTATTAAAATGCTTAGTGGATAACTATGAATAGTCATAATTGAAAATTTAATGAATTATTAAGGGTAATTTTGGAAATTAGTGATTTAAGTTAAAATAAATAAAATAAAATAATCTATTCTCATCATCATCCACACAAAAAAAAAAGGAAAAAAAAGAAAAAAGAAAGAAACCTAGCCATGGAAGCTTGAAATGTTAGCAAGCTTGTTTTGCTTAATTAGGTATGTATTTTTGTCCCATTTTAAATAATTTCTATGTTTCCGAGATCATAGTAGCTTAATCTAGCTAGCTCGAGGATTAATTTGCAAAACCATTAAAGTATTAGGGATTTGCCATTGATGAGTATGCTTTAATTTTGAAGTTTTATGATAGAAAATGAAAGGTTGATGTTAGATAAACAACTTTTACAAAGAAAATTTTGATGAAATTATCAATTAGGGTTTAAATTGAAAAGATGATAAATTTATAGTAAAAATTGTGAAATTGTGAATTATGTGGGATGCTATTAATATGTATAAAAATTGACTAGGCTTGAGTAAGGATTAAATTGTATGAATTTCATTTTTCGAGCCTAGGGACTAAATTGCAATAAATTAAAAGTATAGGGGCAAAATAGTAATTTTTCCAAAAATATGTGTTGGACTAAATTGAATATGAATTAAATTGAATTGATTTAAATTCATTCGTATAGATCCGATTAGACCTAGTACGAAGTTAGATCGAGGCAAATGAAAAATATCGGATTAGTCACCTTCGTATCTACGTAAACTCGTTGAGGTAGGTTCATGTAATTAAATTGTACATTTATATGTGTTAAAATGAATTATTATTTGTGAATTGTAGAATTGTCATGAATAAATACCGGTTGTATATTCGACAATTACCGAGCCCCGTTTGAACCTTAGGAATCCATAGGATACAAATGGCATGTCATTAGGGTCACCGATTTCAGCTCTTATGAGCTTTCCGTTATTCAGCTCGCATGAGCTTCCTGTTATTTAGCTCGGAAGAGCTTACTGTTTACGGCTCATATGAGCATACATGTATATGAATTGATGGATTACAGTTCAGTACACCTCGTGTGTAGTACCAGTGTATCCAACAATATTCTAAATGGTTCAACAGGCATAGTTCTGTTATGAGATTATATGAGTTTGATATGAACTATTATTGGTATTTATATGAAAAACATGAAATGTGATTATTTGATGAATTCAACCATGTGTGTTGGATCTTATATGTGATTTTCATGGCTAATAAGTTGGTGATCATGTGTTTAGGCTTTTGGCCAAATTGGTAGAGATATGCTATGTTTACTTACCTATTGTATAGATATATGGTAAGTTAAATTTCATGTTATACGAACTTACTAAGCTTAAATGCTTACTCTGTGTTATTTTTCTATGTTTTATAGTAATTCGGAAGCTCGTTCGGGTTGGAAGCTGGTCGGAGTTATTTCACACTATCCATCAGTCCTTTTGGTACTTTCAGTAAATTAATCTCGGATATAATGGCATGTATAGGTTATTTTGGCCAATGTTGGTATATAAATGTTTTGTTGAGACTAGCCGTTTGAATGACTTGTGTTTGGTATATTTTGATGTGTATATAAGTGGCCTTATCATATTTGTTATGTGTTTGATATGGTAGAATGAAAGAAAGTAAAATGTGGTTTGAATATGCATACATGAATTTGGTCATTTAGGTAAATTGAGATACTTGTTGACATGTCTTTAAATTGTCAATTGAGGTGCCTAAGGGCATATTGGTTGTATGTGGTGATATTTTATGTTTAAGACTTGATTTTGGCTTGTTTTGAATGCCTTGTTACGGCTTGTTGATGTGCAAATTGTTATGTTTAGGTCGGTACCAAATTGGGTGAGAAATGTGGCTTGGAAAATGGGTCTTTTTTCATCCACACGGGAAGAGACACGGGTGTGTGTCTCAGCTGTGTGTGACATACGGCCAGGTGACACGGCCGTGTGTCCCCTGTATCTTTTAAATTGCGAAAGTCAGTATGCTTACATGGCCTAGCACATGGGCATGTGGCTTGGCCGTGTGGCCCAAGTCAGAGAGTTATACGGGCACGGATACGGGCTAGGACATGACTGTGTGTCCCTATTTCTAATGTGTATTTTGGGCCTCGAGGGCTCATATAAGGGACAATATGTTTGATTTCGATTAGTTTATGATATATATATTATATGATGTGAAGTGTTGAATTTTTTGTCTATTTGTTCTGTAAACTCAGGTAATTCTTTGTAACCCTGTTTCGGTAATGAATACGGGTTAGATGTGTTACAAAGACAAGGTGGAGTGAAGAGGAAATCAAGGTGGTCTAGTGGAGGTCGATTCACCTGTAGAGGCCGAGAGTCAGAACAAAGACTAGAGGACATGCTGATTGAAAAGATAAATGCTCAGAGTAACTTTAGGTTATAAAAATGGGTTGATCCTTTTCCCTTAGTTTTCCAAGGTATTTATAGGAAATAGTCTCCTTGTCCACTGATATGATATTGGCTAGATAAACGTTTAATCCTGTTAAACACGTAATGGATAATCATGGGCATGTATTATGGGATTCTATCAGTATGAGGTAATAAAGAATAAATAGACTCCTTATTGTCTTGAAAGAGTGTTCACATTAGGATAACGTTCTCCTATGAACATGAGTGATAGGATCTGTTTGAAGGGTCGGATGGTTGTGTTCGGAGGGTTAATGTAGAGTTAACGATGCCTTTTAGGCTTGACACGTGTCTTTTTGGCAAAGTGGTGTAACATATATAAAATTATATGATATATCTTATATATCATATAAGAATGAAAGAAAATGGGTAGAATGAAAACGCATGATTGGGAAAGTATATATTAATAGATCGAAACATTACTTTTGTTTTGAATGGTAATGAAATTGTTTAAACCTTAGTTGAATAGGCTTCTGTACAATAAAAGCATTATGACCATTTGTGTAACACCCTATACCCAACCGGATCGCCGGATTCAAGCTATGAGGTGTCACATTCGTTGCTGGAGCAACTATGATCAAATTACAATTTGATTTATAACCTTAAACATTCAAATATTAATAAAATAGTTATAGAAAATGATTTGTATTCATTTTCAGGTTTTATACAGCTTACGAAAGCTCTAACGCTAACTCGAGATCGTATTAGGACTAAACTATAAGATTTTCAAAAGTTCATGTTGATGTTACTACGCAACATACTTTGGCCATGGGTATATTCGTCTTTGTGATGATTTACTTAATTACTATTTGATAGTAATTAAATTTTTATGAAGGAAGATGTAATGGTTACCATGAGATAAAATAGGATCATACTAGAGAATAAATATTATCCCAAAGAGATTAAGGATATCCTATGAGGGTGACACACTTATGGTAACATTAAATGAGCACTGATCGAGCTGCTTTCATAATGGTATGCCATTGAGGAGAGCTCAACCACGATACTACAGTGAAATGACTTCATAACTAAATGAGTTTATAATTAATAGGTGAAAAGTTGGAACTTAATTATAAATCATTTGAGCCCCAATCGCATATGTCCAATTAGTCTCTCCGTTAGCTCGTTGAAACCAGAAATGAATTGCATGTTGAATCAAATGAAGAAAAATGGATAGAAGTGATGAAAATGGAGAAATGGGAAACATTTGAAAATGATTATGGTTTTATCCAAAATGAAAATGAAAATGAAGAAATGGAATCATTTGGAAATGAATGTGATTTTCTCAAAAATGAAAATGAAAAAGAAAATGACCTAAAAATGAATTTATGTTTTTTGAATTAAATAAAGTTTAAAAATTGAAATAAATAATTTGGTCATAATGAACTCGTTGAATGTATAAATACAAAATATATTTTCTCATAGATTCTTTTACGATAAAGTCGTCATGATTTTAACGGAAGTAGAATTGAGTTGAGAAGATTATTTAATTGAAATATATTGAGATGTTTATTTTGGGAAATAAAAGAAAAACAAATATTTGGTTGAATCAAATTGTAAAGTACTAAGTTAAAGTCCAGTAAGTACTTGTAATTGGATGCAAAATGGAAGAGGCCCAAAAGCCCCTTATCTTAAAGGGAGGGATGACAAACCCTAGTATTATTAACTAGGGTTGCTGCCACCTATACTTCTAGTTAGACTAGGAGTTTTTTTTTTTCTAGTTGAAATAAACTTTTACATATCAACAAGGGATTTACTTCTTCTTCTTATAAATAGATGGCACCGGTAGGACAATATACATAATTTTAAGATATCGTTACTTTGCCCGAAAATAGAGAGAATTTATTCTCAACTATTAAATCTATTTCTTGGAATAACAATTTTTGTCGGTTTCCAATGAGAAGAGATTTTTCACTCGAAGCAGTTTGTGGTATGAGAATAACAAAGAAGGTCGTTCGGTTCAAAGTCGGGAACAACCAGAATCCGTCTAGCCAAAACACATGTGCGAATTTGGTTTAGGATTTATTGCTATAAATATCACAAACCGGCTCGATTTTTAAAATTTTTATTTTTTGCTGTGCAAGAAAACTGATTTCAAATCAGATTTTTTCCAACATGAACCATGCTCAACGTTGCGTCGTGGCATGATAGCCTGATATTGTCGCGGCGACGTATACTCAACATAGCACCATGATATTCTATTACTACAAATTGCCAATTGGTTCCAACAAGCTGCACCTAGAACATCAATTTATACCTATATCATTCATCAAACCAATCAAATACAACATTCATAAAGGCTTAATTCTATAACAGTTCATCACTTATGTCCTTAAACTACTTATACACATACTTTAATTAAACAACTATGCTATCTATCATATGTTAATCAAGATAATATACATATATTTATGTATGAAATTCCAATATGGCCAACCTTCATATAGCAAAATATACAAGCCAATTCACTTGTGTAACTATATCTTTTAGCCATTATCAAGCTATTTATTCAAACTTCAATACATCAAGATCATTAAACTTATCCGAAACCAACTTGACTTGGGTACATGCCATACTTAACTCAAAACAATATAGTACAAACTTTTCTGAGTTGAGGATTGCTTCCGGGATGCTGGATCTACGACTTACGATATCAGGAATCAACTATACTTGCGCAAGGAGAAAACAAACTGTACGCTGAGCAAAAACACTCAGTGGTATTTTCATCATTTAAGTCAATATAAAACAATTTCAAAATCAATATGCATTTGTTCTATTCAAGTCTGATACATAGGTAATCGTAGTATATAATTCCATGCCAACTACTTACTACACAATATAAGCATACATACAAACATATTAACATGTAAAATCACTATATAAGCATACTAACTTGCCATATATCATTCACTTCTTATGTAATGTAATCAATTTTTACTAACATCCACAGGTGCTTATACTTATTCATTTATCAACAAAGACCATTAAGCATATATGTTCAATCCCATATCAGTATTTCAACCATATCCGAGCCTAATGGCTCTTTCATAGGCATTCAGTCATTAGGACTCGGTTTGAACTTATTTTGCATTTTATCACATACCACTTTTCAAATTCATTTCATTTTCAAATACCATTAGCCAATTCCCATGTTTATAACCCTATTAACCAACCATGGACTCGAAACGGATACGTAGATCCGTCACCCTAGATTGCCCGTCAACAATGGTTTTCACAATATGTTTATCCTGCCACCCCAGGTTGCCCAACAACGATGACAGTAAAAGTACAATCTACCACCCCGGGTTGCTCAGAAACGATGGTTTTCAATCAATAATCTAACCCTATAGCATGCCAACTATATCCGACTTGATCTGAACAACTAATAGGGTAACCAATTTTCGATTCATTATATATAGTTCAAATTTACATTCCAATATACTCCATTCATAATCATTTCACAACTTCATAACATTTTATAACATGTTTGAACCCAATTTCATACCAATCATCACATATCAAGTAAGTTATGTAACTTTTTATTCTATTCAATTTAGTCCCTGTCTCTGTATTCAATCAATATCATGGCAATTCAGCTCAAATAACCAATAAAACTCACCTCAATGTTATATTATGCAAAATGGCATGAACATAAAGAAAATAAATTATCTCGAATCATAGAAATACGAATCCAATTTCTGAGCTATTCGTCAACGACTTTCGATTTACCTTTCCTTTTCAGCAGTTCTGTGTCAATGTTAGCTAAATAAAATCATAAAATATTTAATATTATCAAATTCCATTCAAATTAGAACCAATTAAAATATCAAACGTATTTTAAAATTTATTCAATTTAGTCCCTGAACTCGAGACAAACATAACTTTCAATCTAAAGCTTCGAATTGAAATCCGATTTCACAAATACTCATTAGGGACCTCCTATTTCTTACTTCTACATAAATTTTATGTCAATTTTATATTTTATTCAATTTGGTCCCGAATGTACTAAACTAATAATTAACTTTACAATTTAGTCATTTTCTTAAACTAAGCTTAATTCTATCAAGTTCACACATAATTCTTCAAAAAATCAACAACGAAAACTTTCTAAAACTTTAATAGTTTTACAATTTGATACATGAGTTAACTAAATCAGGTTCTTATGACCTCAAATCTACAAAAATTACGATAAAAAGACTTAATTGCACTTACCAATTGATGGCTGAATATCAAAGAAATTTCTTAGGTTTTTCTTCTTCCTTTAGACGACAATAAGATGACAAAAAAAAAGATGACATTTTTTCACTACCATACATTATATATAATCTAGTTAAGCTTAACTAAATTGGTTTAATTAACATAATCTTAATTTAATTAACTTAAATTTAATCAAAACTTAGTGGATATGCTTATTTTCGTCCACTATCTCTAAATTCTAAAGGGTTTAATTACTATTTTGGGCCTTTTGTTAATTGCAATTTAAGTCCTTAAGCCATTTTCTAATTAATAATCTATAGCGACTAGACTTTAAAATTTAGTTCCTAAGCCCTAATTAATCACAATTTTGACTAAATCGACTATCCGAATTTTAGTTCATCTATATAATAACTCCGTAAATATCTTTATTTAATATTTACGGACTCGATTTATGGAAACGGTGTCCCAAAACTGCAATTTCTGATACCACTGGAAACCGAGTTGTTACAATATTAGTGACCTTTCCCAGACCAAAATGTTGTGTTATTAATCCAACAGTTACTTTCAAAAGGTTGAGTTGAAATTATTTCTTAAAATCAAAAAGTGCAACTTGAGAAGTGATGTCATTTTAAAAAGTCACTTAGGCAACTATTGGTACATTATAAATAGACAATAAATTTGGAAAATTAAATTTAATTCATTCTATCCAATTTGTGAGTGAAACTTTTTAATATAAAAGTATTCTTTGTTTTTTATGATATATATTTAACTTGAAATATGATATTATTTGTTTATTCAAATCATAATATTAGTAATTAGCATTTGTATGTTATTGATGAGATAATATTTTAAGTGTATTCATTGCTTAAATGAAAGTTTGTAGGTGGTCATATAATATGAAAAGTTTTGGTTGGTTTTGAGAAAATGCTCATAAGATAAATGAGTTTTATATATGATTGCACATTTTTTAGTCTATGCTATAAAAGTCAGACTAAAAGTGATTTTGACTAAAAATGAAATAAGTTATATGCAATTTGCATGGTTAATTTCTCTAGTCAAGGTAGAACAGTGGAAAGCATCAGCTAATATCACAAAATTACTATTATGATATAAATCTTCTAATGAAAATGTGAACGTGATAATCATATATTTGAAAATAAAGATTATATATATTGTGCATGTTGATGGTGCACATGGTGTGTGTGTATATATATGACTTGAATTTGATCTATAATATCATGGTTTTATAATTTTGAAATATAGTGAAAATTTGAAATTCATTTTAGAAGTCATGAATCAATGATCTTGTAAGGAAATAACAATATGAAGTTATTTAACTCATTTAAGTGATGGACATGGTATTTAGTATACCATTACCATGCTCATTGATAAAGAGTGTATAAATGTGTGATGTTATAATCAAATGGTTAGACAATTGATGGTTCTCTAATATGACTCTGTTCTAAAATAATATATGGAACACCTTTGTGTTAAAAAAATGTTATTTGAGCATGCATACATGATAAATTTTTAAGGTTATATATTGTTTATGAAAATGAACTATGAAAAATAGTAAATATGTTGTCTCGTTTCACCAAAAGATTTAAGGCCTCTTTACAATATTTTACTTGGTAGAAAAGACATCATGTATGGTTTCATATATTTGTTAATTGTGAAATTTAATTTCTTGGATTCCAAGAAATACATAAAATGAGTAAATGTGGAACCATAATTATAAAAGATAAAAGTGGTCACTTTGAATATTATGAGACAATGAATTGATAATTGTACAAATGATATCTTTGATAGCATTCTTTTGCAAAAGAATAGATAATTGAACATGGTAGTGGTATTGGTCATGTGAACTTTCAAGACTCAAATAAATGTAAAGTTTCACCATGTGGTATAGATAATTAACTTAACTACGTTGGAAATTTAGAAATTTAGGGATGAGGTACAAACTTATAATATTTAAATCACCCATGATGGAAACTCGACTTAACGCTTGGTATAATGTCAAGTCTTGAGTTCAATGAGACAAAGTAGATCATCAAAATGTGACTACTAACACGATTAAATATTATATAATATATCATCCCAAGGTGAAAAATGTTAGGTACCAATAATGAAAAGAGGAAATATGAGTATTACACTATTAATAGACCCATAATATAAATATGTTAGAGTGTTATAATTACGGGAACACTCTCGATGAGATTTACCAAAATAAGTGGCAATGTGGCCACTTCTAGGAGCTAAAGGGCTTGACTCTAATAATACTCATGAAAAGAGGTCATAGACACATGACCATAATAGTGTCCCTGGATACTGTGCATTGATTGGTGTTGAAATTGTTGTGTAAGATGTATTCAGTTAATAAAAAAAGAATAGTTGATTCGAAGCTTAGTCTACCATGCAATTTTGATTAACTTTAATATGTTTTCACTAAGTCAAGGTTCAATCATAAGACACTTTCATTTATATAATTGATTTTCAAGATTATCAAAATCTAAAATATTTTGAAAATAGGGGGAGATGGTTGTAACATTTTCAAAATATATATAGTGTTCTAAAAATTACAAATAAAAAGTTATAAGTAATCAAAGTTATGTCACTAGGTAAATTGATTAAGAGTTTCACTATTCATACTAATGAGTTATGTTTATTATTACTGAAAGTTATGTTACTTGATTATTAATAAAAAGTTATGATTATTCAAGTAATATATAATGAATAATTGTGTTCATTCTTAATAGATGTGACTATCCAAATAGACATATATTGAATAGTTATGTCTCTATAAAGAAACATGAGAATTTCCATAGATAGGATTGAGATTTCATTTGTATGACACATCAAAAATTGAGAAGCAAAAGTTTGTTCTATTTTCCCACCATATTTTATATTAAAAAATTGTTCTATAAAGAATTACCGCAGAAGTTTTTTTTTAGAATTTGATATTCTTACTATGCTTTGCTCAATATTTAGTGAACTATTTTCGTTAATGCAAAATCTAGACAACCATTGAGCTTCAGTGTATCATCGAGGTTCATTTACCAGTAACTCTCTTACTCACCAAAATATAAATTAAGACAAATAAAACCTTAAAGATAATAACATAATTACATACCTTGAAGCATTCATTTAATTTTTCATACACACCAAAACATAAACCAAAATAAAATATGCATCTAGAATTCACACATAGTATATGAAACATTAACTCTTTATTAGCATTGCTAAAGTCTCACTAACATAAACTTTAAATATTTCACCAACAATATATTAAATGCTAACTTCATTTTTCCCATTTTTTAATATATCTCTAATATATATAATCATGAGTTTAAAAAAAAATTGAATAGATAAGAATACCATTTATTTTCCATCATATTACTAACATTTAAAAATAATTATATATTAATTTTAAAAAGTACAAAAAAAATTATCATAGTAATTATATTAAAATAAAAGTTGTGATAATCATAATAAATTTAAATTTATTATTTGGAAAAAGAAATATATTATAATAAAAACTTGTCGTGAACTTATTTAAATTTTAATTTAAATTTATGATTAAATTAAATTTCGATTTGATATTAGGGATTAATATTAGAGTTATATCGATTCAAATTTAAATTAGTCTTATAAATAACATTCAATAATTAATCACATTCAATCAAGTAACATCTAAAAAAATTTACTAGTAAAATGGAGATTGTTAATATTAATAAATTAGAATTATATAAAAGAGAATTGAGCATTAAAGCAATAGTTCATCGAATAAACAATATCAAATCATATTCGAACAACAATGACACGACATCGAAGAGTGATCTAACATTATTTTAATTGCTGATGAGGTAATATGATATTAAAATATATTTTTTCAAATTCTTTAAGTTATTTATATTGTGTGAAACAAACACTCTTAAAATTGTTTATTTTTTAATTGTGAATATTTTTTGTATTTATCATGAATTATTATTAAAATTGTTGCATATTACTTTACCCAATATTTTTATTTTTTAAAATTAATTTTATAGTTTACTTTTTATTATAATTCTAAATTTATATATTATTTAAAAAATAAAAAAATTATCAATAATATTTATTATTTAAAAATTAATTAAAAATTAAATGCTTGAAATCTGCATGTTAAAAATGAGGGAAAGGGAAAACAACAATATTTTTGAACCAATTAACTAAATAATTAATTAGAAAGCAGGACGTAGCATTGCTGTAAATACCAATAGCCCAAGTGGGCTGATGAAAATGAAGTCAGAAGCAAGTAAACTATAAGGAAAAAGAGAAAGTAAGGCTGGCAAGGAAAGAGTGAAGGAAGTAGAGGATAAGTTGGTGAGTAACTGAAGACGACTGAGGAGGCAGTGAAAGCAGGAGAATAACCAATTATGTCCAACTCCAATGCTATAGCTAACGGAGTGGCAGGAGCTGGCGCTGGAATCATTGCTCAGATCCTCACTTATCCACTTCAGACGGTGGGTACTCTCTCTCTCTCTCTTTCTCTCTCTCTTTTTGTCTTTCAGTTTTTCATGTAAATGGCTTCCATAACGAAGGTGAATACGCGTCAACAAACGGAAAGAATTGCCAAGTCCAAACCCAAACCCCCCACTGTGGCTGCTGGTACGCTTCTTCAGATCCTCCGTGTACGTCCCTTGTTTTTCCTCTTTCAAATTGCTTCTGTTTCCTTGCCTCCACTTGAGATTCTCATTTCTTCATGTAGGTGCTACAAACCGAAGGCTGGGGGGGACTTTACTCTGGTCTTAAGCCTTCTTTATTTGGAACTGCTGCTTCGCAGGTAGTGTTTGGCTTTGACTTTGGCTTGCCCCTCCACTGCTTTTCACCTCTTCATGCTCTACTTGTTGTGATGTTGGCAGGGCATTTACTACTACTTTTATCAGCTATTCAAAAATAAGGCTGAGGCTATTGCTGTTGTCCGTAAGCACAAGGGACGTGGGGATGGCACCCTTGGCATCTTTTCTTGGCTTGTTGTAGCAGCTCTTGCAGGGTAACTCTCATCCCTTTTATTATATGCTATTCCATTCCAATCCTATCTAATATACAATACTAATTTCCCGTCCTTTTGTCCGTCCAGTTGAGTGCTAAGACATGGTATAAGGATTAATAATAGTTTTATTCAATTTTAATATACATCCCCACCAGCTTGCTTTAAAATTAGTCGGACCAGGGCTAGGGAAAGTTAGGAAAAGTAATGTGGTCTTCTCATGTCATAATTATGAATGAAGAAGATGCTTTCCATCCACTTCGAACAATAATAATTGACTAAATGATCTCTCTCAATGACCCTGCAGGTCCTTGAATGTATTGCTGACAAACCCAATATGGGTTCTTGTGACCCGTATGCAGGTCTTGTGTTTCTTCCCTTTACTATACCACTATTATTATTAATGTTGTTGTTGTTGCTGCCTTTCTTTGTGCACTTTTTTCCGTTGTACAACTAGTGATGTGTGGAATTTCAGTTTTTGTGAATATTCCAATATTGATGTTTATGAATGATGCTCTATCTCATCAGTACTAACTATATTTGAGTTTAATTTTCCACCTAACTTCCTACAAATACAAAGTGGCTTTGAAAGAACAAAAATTCAAAACCATGGAATGGAATGCTCACTAAACAACTGTTTGGTCTACATAGTGCTTGTGATCCCCTGAAGATAATAAACAGGGCGTTCTCTGTCTTTACTTCAGACTCATACTCAAGCAGAAAGAAAAATTATGGAGTCCAAAAAGGAAGCTCTATTAAAGGAGGCTTCTGAAAACGGCTTAATAGGTTCAACACTGCAAGAAAAATTGGATGAGCTTGAGTCAACAAAGCCTCATCCTTATGGAACCATTCATGCGGTTCGTATCTCTCTTGCCTTTTCTTTTTAATGCCTTGTGGGTTCAGAGTTTGAGGAACGGTTGCCATTGACATAATTAGTTTCTCCATGTTCTCTGGTTGCTTTTCTTTTTATTGGTATAAATAGATTTTTAGTTAGCCTTAGTTTTAGTGGAAAGCTTCTTAAAAACTGCTAGTCATGCATTTTCTGATCTTCAAAACTATGCATAATTTTATCAGATTATGATGTGAATGACAACCGTTATATTCATTCATTGCTAGGCCCGTGAAGTTTATACCGAAGCAGGAATTAGAGGATTCTGGAAAGGCATCATACCTACACTCATTATGGTTAGTCTCTATTTAATCTATGTAAACCTGGGATAAACTGTCTAGTTGAATCTGACTAATGAAGACTTTGTTTATACCAGGTCTGTAATCCCTCAATCCAGTTCATGATATATGAGACCTCATTAAAGCGTCTGAAGGAAAAACGTTCTGCTAATAAGCATGAATTAAAAAATGTATCAGCTTTGGAGGTACAACATAATCTTTGAGATGCATTACCGAATGATCATCTTGGAGTTGCATTTTTATTTCAATTTCCTTTCTCCTTTTTCAGCATTGATGTCAAAATACTTAAAAACCTTGTTTGTTATGCATGGTTCATCTGATTGGTAGATTACTTTCTTGCCTATCAAATTTTCTACTTTTGGAACAAAAGATAGATTCAGAAAAGGTTAATCACATATTTGGTACACTAACTACTGTCAAATGTTCAATTTGATACCTATTGTTGAAAAACTAAATACCATCAGTGACTTTTCAACCTCCCCACTATGGAGCTGGTCTATTCCATAAGATATCTGAATGGTAGTCTTGTCTAAATTTCTTCTTTTTTCTGCCTTGCTGTTTCTATGAGCAGGTGTTTTTATTAGGAGCCTTGGCAAAACTTGGGGCAACTGTAACAACATACCCACTGCTGGTCGTTAAGGTAAACTTTGGCAGAAATGCAAGTGTTACAATTCCTTGTTATGTCCTTTGTCTTGCACCAACACTTTTGAAGCATATTCTTACTTTATTTGTTCTCTTAAACGCTTGAACAGTCTCGGCTTCAAGCAAAACAGGAGATTGGTGGGAATATATCACTAAGATATTCAGGTTTGTTTACCAAAGGAATTCGGCCCTATCATGATATTTAAAACTTTTTGGAGTTTGGACAAATTCTTATCATCTTCCTGATACCAGAGTTTATCTGTAGTAAGATATTGTACTGGCTGAGGTGAACTTATAATGGTTATAGTTTACATTTTACTATTTTTCATCTTTTGAGTGTCAGATTTTGTGCCATTTCTCCAAACCTTTATTGTTTCTGATGGGTAGCCCGTAACTACCTGATGCCCATAAGATGCTTTCAGGAAGCTGCATTTATAAGTTACAGGAATTTTGTATTCAATTACGCCTGCATTACGAATGTTCTACATCTCTTACATGCTTTAGTTTAGTTCCATTCTATATTCATGTTCTACCTTATACAAAGCTGCATTATGATTTGATTCTAGTTTAGTTACCAATATACCTTTCCCTTGCCTTGTTCAATCTTATTCATCTGCGTGCAGAAGTAAGGTAAAATATCAATTAACATCTACATCCGTTGTAACCTTGTCTAATGAAGACTTTGCCTTAAGCTTATCTGCTATGTGACATTGATATCCATGTTTCATTTGGTCTTGGGCAAGAATGCTAACTGGAAGATTTCGCTGCACAGGTACAGTAGATGCAATAATTAAAATGATGAAGTATGAGGGATTGCCTGGCTTTTACAAGGGGATGAGCACAAAGATAGTACAGAGTGTTTTTGCTGCTTCTGTACTTTTCATGTTCAAGGAGGAGATTGTGAAAGCTTACATATTCCTTGTTCATAGGATCCGGAAAGCAAAAGTCCCATTGAACTGAATGTGAAAAATTTATTCTGTAAAGGCAGGTATCTCTCACTCATTTCGTTTTTTTCCTTTCTGGGGCTTTGCATTGCATGTGCCCAGTTCTTAAAACATTGTGTCTTAACCAGATCCATTAGTAACGAATTCTGAAATATTTTCAGATAATGTTATGTTACAGGTAATGAAGTTCAAAGCTCTAGAGATGGTGAAAATTTCAAGCAATTTAAGCTTAACATTAAGAGACATGAAATGATCAATTTAAGCATGATAACAAAATTGATTATAAGGGTATGTGTGTAGAGTAGCAGGACATAGGCTTTGAGGTTGTGAAAGTTTAGATAAATATATAGGAGTGAGATATTTGGCAGCAATTAGAAAACATTACAAAGCTCTTCCCTTCCCGAATTACCTTGTGCCTTTTATGTACAGCTGGTTTAATGGCTTTGCTTATTGCAACTGCATTTTGGAAACTACTTCCTATTTTAATCGTTGCTCTTTGTTAATATGATTCATACACAATTGATAAGGGCAGGGTTGTGCAGGCGGAGCCTGTTGATTAGAAAATTATGTGCACAAACATTTGAGTTTTTTAGAAAGTGAAGCAAAAATGTCGCATTCATTTGTTGAGTTGTAAAAAAACTACCTTTCCATCTTAAGTTTACAACGCTCAACACATTCCCATCAGAATGAAGAGGTATCTTTGCTTTGAAATTAATAATTTATACATATAATTATTATTCAACTAAAAACATAACCATTAAATCAAACAACAATACACATACTTGGACAACCACCACATTAACATATTCTTCTTGTATCCTTCCATAATGACTTAAAACTTTCATCTGTGGCTTCAACCTTTATGTTTTCAGCATCTAATTTTCTCAAATCCTTCTTATAAAACAATTATATACAACCATCTAAAGAGATATACATGCATAAAGCCTTACACTCCTGTCCCATTAAATTTGTCGCATTTTGACTTCTTATTCTTTTAAAATTATTATAAATATATTCAATAAAAAGAAAACCTTTAAATGAAGTGATTAGGACATTGGAAAATACTAAATAATCAAAAGATGCAACTCTTGATAATTCTTATTGAAGACATAACATTTCATTTATGGAACATATTCTTTTACTTAAAAAGAATGTTTTCAAAATGTTCCAACAAAAACTGTAGGTTTCTGCTTGTCAAAATCCTCTACTATACTGCATCTGTGCCTGCCAATCTGCCACTAGCAATTTTCTTGAAATGAAACTACAGAGAAATCTGGTAACTCTTGAAATAACTTCGGCATTTTTAGTGCACCCAATTTAGTTTATCAGCAGTAGAGATTTATTCAGTAAATGGTTGCAGAACCAATTTAAAACACAGCATACAGCAGAGCTTCAGTGAACACATTTCTGGCAAACCATGTTCTATGGGTCTTTTCAATCTTCATAAACTTTTTGACTTGGTGCGAAATGGGAATGAGCCAGGATTTGAGGGCACAATGTCATCATGGAACCTCTGGGTTCAGATTTCGTATTTGTTTTGAGCTGGGGTTAGTGAATAATGAGTTAAGAGTTAGAGAGTCAATGCCATTTTCATCAAGCCATGGCCTACTTATGAATGCGCTTAAATTAACTAACTAGGACAGCTGACAGAAAAATAATTCGGAGAAAGATCCTCCAATCTGCTCCACCAAAGTATTACTATCTATTTAATTTAAACAAACAGGAGTAATTATACTGCCTATTTAAACAGGAAATCAAACTGAATATTGAGAAATGAAGAGACAACACAAAGTGTGAGACTTATTTATTTTAGAACAAGAAAAAGAAATGGTTCTTGAATCTTCTTCGCAAAACTGAATCATACTAGCTTTCATGATTCACCATACAAATACAAATACAAATACAAACACAATTGTACATGTATAGTATTAATAAATGTACTCTGTAATACTTACATTATTACGAAGCCAAAGAAGGGGCGTGTTCAACTTTTTTGTTTACCACTATGCTGTTCAACTCCCTCAGAGCGGTTACCTTATGATAGTAGATCAGGCTGAGGCTGCAGAGTTCGGCTCAATTAACTTGCTTGCTGGTGCTTTCTCTTGTCTTTCTACATAAGCAGAGGGAAACCATCCAGCCTTGCCCTTGCATTCTCCCTCCGACCATCCACTAGGACCCACCTTAATTTTTGTATTACATTACAACCAAACATATGATTATCATCACCTAAAATATTAACGTTAAACATTTAACCAGGCTAGCCAGCACTGCAGTTAGAAATAGCCAGTACCTGGCGAACCACAACATAATCATCAACTGCTAAGCTTAATTCCCCATCTGCTTCAGCATCAAATGGGTGTACAACCTGTTAAAACAAACATCTCAATCATGTCTGCAACTGTAAACTAAAAGCACTTGAAACCAAGCCAGTTTCACAAACAACCAAAAAGGTGTATATATATATACCAACTACATAAGCTTGACGCACAACAATATAAAAACTGATTAAAAATTGGCATCCCACTAATCGATTTAATATCTGGGGATTTCTTCAATAAAGTTTTACTTTTAAAATGAAAAATAATGGTATATGATGCCACAAATGATTACGTCCATTTGCTAAATTACGTCACAAGTCTCAAGGTTGATCATACCCTAGCCAACTCAAATGCAGTACGAACATCAAGGAAGGGTTTCAATCAGCCTCCGATGAGTTTTCCGGCAATAAATTAAAAATGTTCTTTTTTCTAACAGACAGAGAACACAAGAGAAAGAAAAATAAGAGACTCAAAGAAGGCTGTAGAAAGGAACACAGAAAGGTGAAAATGTGAAAAATAATCACTTTAAGTGGCTAACTGAAGCTCCAATCTAGGAAGAGGATCTTTTTTGTTTTTGGCAAAACAAGAAGAGGAGGTTTAAGTATCTTAAAATGTACACGTTTTCATGGTTGTCAATCAGCTATTCTAACTGGCTGTTTACCCTAGTGGAAAAATTCCCGTAATTCTAAATTTGAGAAAGCATAAGAGGACTGAATCAAATTTTGCAGAAACCATAGCTAACTTCAGTGTTAAATTCATGTTTTTCCTTCATTACACAAGACCAACACTCCAGGCCATTTTCAGTAAATTTTAGCTACTGTCAAAGTACACTTGTTTCAAAAATCTCTAAAAACTTCTACCTAACATAAGATGGGCCTGCTTGATATGATCACTAACAGATACATAGAATATAAGAGGAGTAAACTGACATGTCTACATTTACTTTATTCAGAGAATACGTTCCCGACTTTAATTTATCTACAGAGGGGATAAAAAAAAGGGAAAAGTGTTCAAAAGCTAAACCTTTGCTATGAAAAATACATCGCTTTGATTGCTTCCCTGAGCTTCAGATTTATTCGAACTAAATTTATCATGTGCAGAGGCGACATTCACCTCTCTCTGCAACGTCACTGAGTTCAATGACTCGTTCATCTGCCCCTCTAGAATCATCTATCCAGCAGCAAACTTTGATCATAACCTTTTGGATATGCAAAAAATAATTGAAAAGTAACAGCAATTTGGCCCCCATAAAATTCATGTACTTGATGCCGATGCCTATAGATGTCATGAGAACAATAACACAGCCAAGGGGTATTAAGTACAAACCTCAGCATGTAGCTTCTCTAAACTAGCAAGAACACGTTGATGATAAGATTTTTCGGCGTCAACCTGCAAAATGATTCTGGTGAAGGCCAAGGACCTGAGCATTACATCTAGAGGTGATGAGCATTAAATATGAACTCACTGAAGAGTCAAGACTAAGTTGACTATATCAGTTATCTCACAGATAAGTCTAAAACATCAGACAGACAATACCCTTGTGATACAGCCTTGGAAGGAAAAATCTTTGCTACTTTCATATATATGTGTGTTCAAGCACACATGGAGAGAGAGAGGGAGGGAGAGATTTTCATTCTATGAAGGAGACACCATGCAGGGAAGTGTCCCCGTATCAACTATAGACATGAATTTGATACGACATACAAGTCGGTCAAATGAGAGCATGTCAATTTTTTTTTTTAAAAACAGACACGAACACATTTGGACACTCGGAAACTACTAGAGTTTTTTTAAAAGAAATTGATAAGTGAAAAGCTATAGCGTGTTAATATTTTTTCACCTTGATCCACTAAAGTTTCATCTTCCTCTGACAAGGACCTTTTTGTTCTGGACTACAAGTCAAACAAAGCAGCTAAATAATTTGCTAAACTAAATTTATGACTACCAATGTACATTCAAATGGAACCCTCAAAAAAGGGATCATTCTTTTTGCATAAATAACAGTTGCAAAACTTCTTTCAGTTGAAGGTCAATCTTATGTAGCTGTAAACATAGTGCTGCTGCGAACCAGAAAAAACAGTTTTGTTTTCTGAACCAAAGAAACAGGCTCATTACAGGCATTGCAAAAAAATGGTTAAATTAAAGTTAACAATACCATTGCAAGAAGCAGCTCGAAAGTAATCTTTTGCTGCTGATCCTCAGCTGACAACATGGCAGCAGTTGCTTCTCTTCCTAGAACCATCATTGAGGATTTAAGGTCAGCCAATCTTGCTTCTGCTTGTTTAAGTTTCATGTAGCTTTCTGCAGATATATCAGCTTCCCTGGTTTTTGATCTACGCCTCAAAACATCTGCTGCCTGTTTGTGAAAGGGGGAGGAGGAAGGAAAAAAGGCTGAGAATAAATAAACATATAAAAAAGAATTAAGAAGAAAGCTATTCGTTTGGAATAAGAAGGAAGTACAAGCATAATTTTGCTTGATAATGTGTTAGGAAAAAAAATTTACTCTGCCTATCCTGTCAGTGAACACATAGATTAATTTTTGTGTTAACTAGATAAACCTTTGATGAATTGTCTGAGCCATGCAATGACAATAATTTCAAGAGATTACAGTAGACTGCAGTCAGTACAGTACATCCAAATTTCTGATACCTTTTCTTTTCAATGGTCTAACCAACCAAAGTTCGCACAGCTAGATTCTGACAGTTGAAATTGGTCAACTCCAAAATTTAAAACAATTAAATACCTGAGCTTCAACCTCTTGGCGGAATCTGTCATATCGGTGGGTCAAGTGACGAGCATCTTCTAGAGGAGCTCCAGTAATTAATGCCCGTAGTGGCTCAGAAACCTACATATATGAAACCTGTAACACAATTAGAAGCATGAAAAAGAAAAAGAAAACGTAAAAAAGGACGGAATATCAAAGCTAGGATATATAAATGTTATCTTAAATTTTCAACACTGTTTCCAAGCAATACTTGGCATCAAGTGCACCCTTGGCATGTTTAAAACAAAGAGAACAGAACAGAAGGGCAAATAATCTATTCGAATATGGTCAAATCAAAATATCCAATTTTTTGGAAACCAGTCCAAGTTTGCTAGCAACAAATATCACATGATAACTAATTATAACTAATTTTGGAAAAGCTATAGATAATTAAGTCCTTATTCGACCACACATTTTGATACAAAAGGCTGCATACAATTGGTAAGGCAGTTATGTACATTATGTATAAATATAGATACATACTAGAAATCATGCTCAGGAAACAATAAATCAGTAAATTTTGTCACTTCTAGTCTATAAATGCCTAGAATCAGCTAGGCATCAAACACTCCATCTTGTAATCTGCACCACATCCTTTTGAAGGCCACTGCTTTCAAGGTAGCTTGTATAATAGAATTGAAAACTCAAATTCATTGAACTCACATTTTTGTTTTCTTCTGCTCTCAATCCGCAAGTTTCGTTTCTTATTAATGCCAGAGGATTCACATCAGTGATTGCTTCTGCCGACCAACTATGTATAAAGTCTAATTTATTCTTGAAGCTACTGAACTATAATAATTACTAATATAAAATTCCTCACAAATGAACTCTGAAAAGCTTTATTCTTATTTTTAGCACAAAACAGCTTCACAAAAAACTAGTTCATGAGAGCAAACCATACACAAATTAATGAAAGAATATTTAGTTCTTTAATTGAAGACAATGCCAAAGGGGATCATCAACTGCATAAACTATCGAAGAGTGAAGACAATGCCTAACAAGAAACAATCAGAAGGCATACTTGCATGCTTGCGTTCTAGTCTCTAAATATCTCATTTCTTTTTCACAAACCATATTGCTGTCTGTCCGAAACTATATAACCCAAAAAATAAATGTTCCAAGTTAGTTTTCTACATCTCTTATAATTGTTTCATCATAATAATATTTTAAGTAGATTTCAATTATCTTTAACAATACCTATAATTTCCTAGAAGCTCCTAAGAACAATTAGTATATGGTAATAAAGTTAAGAAATTACCTGCTCACCAAGGATCCCAAGCAAGGTCTCCCTTTCATCTTCTATTGATTTATGTGAATTGCCAAAGTGAAGAGCGGCTTTTGCAAGAGAAGAACCAGTATTTTGATTTTCAACTCCGTACTTGCAACAATCATCAGCCAACTTCCTAGCTAAAACAGTTGAGGTGAAAACCGTGAATCAGCTTTGTACAGGGATCAACACCCAGTAAATGAACCAACCATGCTTACATATTTCTATCAGCTTTGAGCTTGTTGCAATAAAAGCTTCTATGCCACGGACGATGTTCCGCTGCAAATGCTGCAAGCATAGTTTAGAAGTGTAAGTTGATATGCATTTACTTACAAGTTAAAAGTTAAACCACTTTATTAGAAACTAGGACAAGTTAAGAAAGGATTGAAAAATGTACCTTAGCTGCCTTTGTAGAACTGTACAGGTCTTGAAGCTTTTGATGACATTGAAGATCAGCTTCATCAACAGTAACGTCTTCATTACTAAAATGCCCAAGATGCCTAAGTACTGCCTACAATATAGAAAAGATTTGAACCATATATTTGAAAATTACCTTAGAAACTACTGAGAGTAATGAAAAAACAGAGTAACAAAAGAACGGTATATATCTTAACAATTCCATCCCAAGTATTCTATGAAATTGAACAAAAAGGAAAACTTAAACATTAGAAATCAACTATTTGTAAGATAGCAGGAAAATTGGTGAAGCATAGTGATCTATTTGAGTGCTTTTTATCAGTCAAAAGCCTGAAGTTGAAACTTAGAAGCTTAATTAAAAAGGAAAAGAAAGAAAACCCTACTTGCTGTTGCTTGGCAACTTGCTCTCTGAGCTTGGTAGCCTGCTTCTTGATAGCTTCCATATCTAACAGAGGAAGATGAACAATAGATATGATGATTACTGTAAATCAATGTCCAAAACCAACAACAACAGAGCGAATCATCAAAAAGATGGGGAGAAATCAAAGGATAAAAGAAACCCAAAGACTGAGGATCAGAAAAAAGGCTTGGGAAGCTAGAGAAGAGGAAAGTGTCTTTCAACTGTACTTCCACCAGAAAGACCGTAAGCTTTTTCAGTTTTTTTTTTTTTAATTTGTGATTATTTTATTTTCTTTCAAGGAATTTACAAGCAGCGACAACCACAATATGAATGACAGCAAATATATTATGTAAAATGATATATTACACCCTCTTGCACTATTGGTTAAACTTTTTTAGTAATACACGTGTTATTGAATTTTAAAAAGAAAACATGTTTATTTGTTTAATTATTTTTCAATCTTATTAATTTCGTCAAAAGTATTATTATAATAAAAATACGAGATAAATTTTAAAATTATACATTAATTTTAATTTAATGTATAATTATATATAAATTTTAATCTGGTGTAATTATACACGTTAAACTTTAATATTGATTTAATTATACACATTTAAAAGAAATAAATATATCAATTTATTTTTATATTGAATCAATATAATTATTTATATACAAGAGTGAAGCTAGAAAAATATTTTAGGGAGTCGAAATTAAATTTTAAATTTTAATAGTTAATATATTTATAATTTTTAAATGATTAAATTATTTTTTTATTATTTTTAGGAGGTAAAATATAATTTTACTTTTTTAATTTAAAATTTTAAAATTTCTAAAGGGCCTAAATGGATAATTTTCTATTTTAGGGAGATTGGGCCCTATCAGCCCTAATACGCCACTATTTATGTATGTAATATATAAACATAAAATAATTTTATATAAATAATTGTGTTAATAATTTACAAAAATTGAATCAAATTAAAATTTCATGTATAAAATTACTGATAATACTCTAGGATGACATATTTTTATGTATTAATTATATGTTTATTTTGAGTATAATCCTACTAATTTGAGCTATTTATGATTTTTTATCTTATAGGGATTAAATTGAAAGCAAAATGGAGTTTGGGGGCTAAAAGCGTCAATTTAAAGTAAAATTGGGCCAACATGCAAAGTAGGAGAGAAGTGGTGCCGAAAATGCAAGTGTGGAAGATTTTGGGAGCAAAAATGCAAAAGAAGAGTTTTTATAGCACAAGACTCTATTTTAATTCCAATTATATTAGGATAATTATTAATGATTATTATTTAGATTTAATTTTAGCTTTTATTTTTATTTTTATTTATTTATCTTTATTTAATTCTATTTATCTTTTAGAATTTAATTAGAAATAAACTAGGTTTTCTAATACTATAAATAGGGGATGGAGTGACACAAATTGCACACATATTTTCCGTAAACACTCTCTCTCCCCAAAAGTTTAGCCTTTTTGTTCTTTCCATATTTTTTTCAATAAAAATTTCATTTCCATTATATTTATTTTTTTCCCAAAAAGTATGAGCCACTAAATTTATCTAGCCGAAGGTTGTCAAAGTTCCCAAAAAAGGGTTCATGAGGCTTAGAATCTGTACTTAGCCTTCTCGACGAGTATTTATCGTTTTTCTGCATTACGGGGCTGACGCTTCCGTCCATGTCCCTTAAAAGGTGATCTTTTTAACATGTGCAAAGACGGCCGTTTTATATGTTTTGGGAATGTTGCACAGTCGGTTCGTTAGCTTACTGCGTCAGAGGTTAGGGAGCCCAAGAGACAAAATGGTGTGGGATTCGCCATTGAGAAGTGATGATCTAGCATAAGATAATCTCACAGAAGCGATTGTTGGCTAGAGTCAGGTTCCGCTAAATCGTAAGTCTAAATTCTTGGAGCTGGTGGTCATAGGTGTCCTCTTCCACTATAACTGGCTTATTCTGTTTGAAAAGGATAACCTAAAAGCCGAGAATTGAACCCAAGGCGGATCGAGACAACCGGAGGCTGGAATCTCTCTATAAGAAACTTTTTCTCAACTTTGTTTATATCTACTATTTTAATTTTAATTTTCGCATTTCCAATTAAATTAAAACTTTTAATTTTGTTTTTTTTATTTTTTTCCAAGTATGCAGGTTTTTTTAGGCACGATTCTGTTCAGGATTTCGAAGAACAAGCAATTGTGCAAATTCGGTCCCTGAGGATTTAACCCTACTTCCCTTATACTATTTTTTTATTATTTTATAGGGATATGATATTTTTGGTGCTCTCAACGACCGCATTAAATTTTGGCGCCGTTGCCGGGGACTGGCAAAGTACTAATCTTGTTTCTTTATTTCTTATGACCAGATCTGTTCTAGGTATTCTTGCGTTTGATTCAGAAATAAAGAAGACTGCGAGAGCTAATCGCAAGAAGACAAAGTTATAGAAAAACAGTCAAAAGTGGTTAGGACTTAGAGTAACCCACCACCAGAAATCGAAATCGACGATGAAGTAGAGTCTAGGGTTAACGAAAACCCTACTCAAACATTTGAAAGTGAAAAAATAGAAGTCGATTCACCAAAAGAAGTGTTTAACGCTAGGGTTAACGAAAACCTGAATTTAGCACATCAATCAATGGCTCAAACGATTCGACAACTGGTTGAAGCTCTAGCAGAACAACCGCCATTGTGCATCGCATATCCTACTATGGTTACTGATTTTGAACTGAAGTTAGGTTTAATCCAGTTACTGCCAATATATCGTGAGTTGCAAAACGAAAATCCCCACAAACATCTGAAAGAGTTTCATATGGTTTGTCTTAGCATGAAACCTCAGGGGGTAACTGACGATCAAATTAAATTGCGTGCTTTCTCTTTCTCTTTAGCAGATTCTGCTAGAGAATGGTTATTTTATCTACCCCCTAGATCTATTACAACTTGGGCTAATCTTTCTCGTTTGTTTCTCAACATGTTTTTTCCAACATCACGTGCAGCTGAGTTAAGAAGAGAGATCGTTAGAATAAGGCAAAAAGAAGCAGAATCTCTTTACGACTATTGGGAACGACTTAAGAAGTTGTGTGCGAGTTGCCCACAACATGGTATAACAGAACAATCTCTTCTCCAATATTTTTATGAAGGCTTGAAACCTATAAAAATGAACATGATGGACGCCACCAGTGGAGTAGCATTAGTCAACATGACTCCCAACAAGCAAGGGACTTGATAACCACGATGGCTGTAAATACTCAGCAATTCCGAGCCAATCCTGAACCCCCTAGAAGGGTTTACTAGCTAAGTAATTCAACCCTAGAAGATAAACTTGATAGACTTACTAATATTGTGAATTCTCTTGTTGTAAAAAAAGTAAAACCAGCCCAATTATGTGGGATATGTGCTACACCTGAACATATAATTGATGTATGTCCTAGTTTGTATGATGATACTATGGCCCATTTGAATGCTGTGGAAAATTTTCCTAGGTCACCACAAAGGCGATATGACCCCTACGTCAATACCTACAACCCAGGATGGAAGGACCATCCCAACTTGAGTTATGGGGCCAATCCATGATATAACTAGCCATACCAAAATCGGGTTCCACAACAGCCACGGGATTTAGGTAATTCTCTAGAAATTTTGGTCAATAAATTAGCAGTTAATATGCTTGATTTTCAACAGAAAACCGAGGCATTTATAAGAGTGACCACATCAATTGAGAAAATGAGTTCTCAAGGGAATTGCTGTCACAAACAGAACTGAACCCGAGACAAAACGCGAATGTAGTGACGCTGCAAAGTGGAAAGGTGCTGGAACCAAATCCTGGCAGGAATCTTGGCCAAGAAATCTCCCAGAAAAAGCCCGAAAATAACAAACGGGTCCGAGCGAAACCACCATTGCTTAAAATTCAACCTCCATTTTCAGGACAATTGAATCAATGCCGAAAAGGTAAAGAAGATAAGGAGATCCTCAAAACATTCAGAAATGTTGAGATCAATATACTACTGTTGGATGCCATCAGACAAATTCCGCATTATGCCAAATTCCTTAAAGAGTTCTGCACCAACAAACTAAAATTAACAGGTAATGAAAAGGTAAGTGTTGGTGAGAATGTATCCGTAGTGTTACAGTAGAAAATGCCATCGAAATGCAAAGATAAGGGCATGTTTGCAATACCATGCAAAATAGGCCATTTGAGAATTAAAAAGGCTATGTGTGATTTAGGAGCCTTCATAAATGTAATGCCTTTTTCTGTTTATAAATCACTTAATGCAATTTTTTTGACGAAAACATGTGTTATCATTCAGTTAGCAGACATGTCTATTGTGCATCTCGAAGGAGTCCTCAAGGACGTATTGGTAAAAGTTAACGAACATATTTTCCTTACAGATTTTTATATGATAAAGATGGAGGAGGATAGTACTCCTGGATCTTCAGACCTCTTGCTAGGTCGACATTTTCTTAGTACAGCCAGCACTAAGATTATCGTTCGAAGCAGAACTCTCATGATGGAATTTGATTGAGAGATCGTGAAGTTAACTGTTTACGATGCTATTAGTCACCAAAGCGAAATCTTGATCTTAAATCGTGTTGACATAATTGACTCATTAGTAGAGGAGACTTTTGAGTCGATTTATGAAGATAAATTTGAATTTATATTTGATGATCATGAATTTGTTAATGAATTATTGTCTCCATTAAACACTAAACTTTTACCTTCTATTGTGCAGGAACCAGATTTGGAATTGAAACCGCTTTCTAAACATCTTAAGTATGCGTTTTTGGGGAAAGATAATACCCTATCGATTATAGTTTCAATAAACTCTCTAAGCTTGAAGAAGAAAGTTTGATCCAGGTACTAAAAAATCATAAGGAGGTGATTAGATGGACCATTTCCGACTTAAAAGGGATAAGCCCTTTGACATGTACTCACAAAATCTACTTGGAGGAAGACACGAAACCAAGGCGAGAGGCTCAAAGACGGTTAAACTCAAATATGATGGAGGTGGTGAAAAAGGATATAATCAAGCTGCTGGATGCTGACATAATCTACCCTATTTCTAACAGTAGATGGGTAAGTCCGGTACAAGTCATGCCCAAGAAAACGGGCGTGATAATAAAGAAAAATGCTAAAGGTGACTTGGTATCAATCTAAGTGCAAAATGAGTGGCGTGTCTGCATTGATTACAGGAAGTTAAATTCTTACACTAGAAAAGATCATTTCCCTCTTCCTTTTATAGATCCAATGCTTGAGCGTTTAGCTGGTAAAACTCACTTTTGTTGTCTTGATGGATATTCAAGATTTTTTTAATACGTGCCTATTCGGCACATTTGAATACAAAAGAATGCCATTTGGACTTTGCAACTCACCGGCCACTTTCTAGAGATGCATGATAAGTATATTTTTAGAATATGTGGAAAAATTTATCGAAGTTTTTATGGATGATTTTACTGAGTATGAAAATTGTTTTGATGAATGCCTTAAAAATTTCACGATAATTTTAAATAGGTGCATAGAATTTAATCTTGTCTGAAATTATGAAAAGTGTCATTTTATGGTAGACAAAGTTTTAATTCTAGGTCATATAGTTTCAGCTAAGGGAATTGAGGTCGATAAGGTCAAAACTGACATTATAAACTCTTTGTCATATCCCTCTACTATAAGGGAGATACAAACTTTCCTTAGCCATGCAGGATTTTACTGGCGATTTATAAAGAACTTCTCAAAAGTAGCTAAACCACTATGCGAGTTCTTGCAGAAGGATAAGAAATTTGAGTTCGGCCCAAAATGCAAGAGGCTTTTGATACACTCAAGCAGAAGTTGGTTTCCGCTCCTATAGTTCAACCACTAGATTGGAACTACCCATTTGAAATTATGTGCGATGTAAGCGAACGCAATGTGGGGGCCGTGTTAGGGAAAAAGATAGACAGAGAGCCTCATATCATTTTCTATGCCTCAAAAACCCTAGATGCTACACAAAGCAACTACACCACCACAGAAAAAGAACTCTTAACTGTTGTATTTATTTTGGATAAATTTAGGTCATATTTTTTGGGATCTAAAGTAATCATTTTTTCTAACCATGCAGCTCTCATGTACTTGATCGCGAAGAAGGAAGCAAAACCAAGGCTTATTAGATGGATTTTGCTGCTCCAAGAGTTTGACATCGAGACTCGAAACAAAAAGAGATACAAAAACTTGGTAGCCGACCACTTGAGTAGGTTAAAAATACTTGATGATGATATTCCTATAAAGGACGAGTTCCCTGATGAAAGCCTATTTTCGACCGAGGCGCATTTCCCATGGTATGTAGATATGGTAAATCTCCTAGGCACAGGTTCGCTACCATCAGGGTTAGCACGCTCCGTAAAGGACAAGCTTAGACGAGAGGCTTGATATTACATCTTGGATGACCTATACTTATGGAAACACTGTTCAGATCAGATAATAAGATGATGTGTTCCAAAAACTAAGGTAACCTCTATCCTAACTTTTTGTCATACAGAAGCTTGTGGAGGTCACTTTGGCCTTAAATGGACTGCTCACAAGGTATTGGAGTGCAAACTATATTGGCCCACAATTTTTCAGGATGCATACAATTTCTGTAAGTCTTGCAATAAATGGCAACATACAGGTAACATCACTAAAAGAAATCAAATGCCCCTATCCCCGATTCATGTATGTGAAATTTTTTATGTATAGGACATCGATTTTATGGGCCCATTTATTTTCTCATTTAGAAACATATATATAATTCTTGCAGTAGACTATGTTCCTAAGTGGATAGAAGCAAAACCTACTAGCAATGATAATGTTAAAACTATTGTGGAGTTTCTAAAACGAACTATTTTTTTAAAGTTTGGCACACATCAAGCTTTGATCAGTAATCATGACTCACTTTTGCAATAAAATCATGGAGACACTATTGACAAAATACAGAGTTTACCACCGTATAGCTACAGCTTACCATCCCCAGACGAACAGCCAAGCAAAAATCTCAAACAGGGAAATCAAGGCTATTTTGGAGAAAACAATTCAGCCTAACCGAAAGGATTGGACTATTCGGCTTAATGACGCACTTTGGGCCTATCAGATGGCGTATAAGGGACCAATTGGCATGACCCCGTATCGACTTGTTTTTGGCAAAGCTTGCCATCTTCCCGTAGAGTTGGAACATAAAGCTTATTGAGCTGTTCGACAATGTAACATGGAGTTAGAACCCGCAGGAAAGGCAAAGAAATTAGACATCCAAGAATTGGAGGAAATTCATAATGGAGCCTACAAAAATGCTTGCATTTATAAAGACAAAATAAAGTTGTTCCATGATAAGAAAATAGCTCAAAAGCATTTTTCAGTAGGACAAAAAGTTTTACTTTATAACTCTGTATTAAAATTATTCCCAGGTAAGCTTTGATCTTGACGGCAAGGTTCTTTTATTGTGACGGAAGTATTTACACATGGTGCGGTTGAAATAGAGAGTAAAGAATCAGGAAAGCGGTTCATAGTCAATGGCCAGCGGTTGAAGTCATTTTATGAGAATTTTCAAGCCCACACGGTTGAAAAAATCCATCTGGAACCACCATAAAACCATTCATGGCATCGAGCTAACGACGTTAAACAAGCGCTTGTTGGGAGACAACCCAACCTTTATTTTTGTTTTGATTATAAACGGTATTTGAATGAATCTAGCACTAGGAGTGAAAATTCACAGTTGGAAATTTATTTGGAAGAACCAGAGCTTGAGTTGAATAGTCAAATAGATGTTTTAGATTATTGGAGTAAAAGTTCAGTTCGATATAATGAGCTTTCATTATTGGCTCATGATCTTTTGGCAATTCCAATATCAACTGTAGCTTCCGAATTGGCTTTTAGCATGAGTAAGAATGTTATCACACCTTTGAGGAATTCACTTAAGCGAAAAACGGTTCAAGCCGTTGTTTGCTTGGATGATTGGATGCGAGCTAAGGGATTTTCTACAGGTAATTATTATTCTCGTTTTATTGTTGTAATTTTATATTATTTTTTATCAATTTGATTATCTAATTATTTATTCTTATTTCATGTTAGAAATTGGTTGCAAGAATGATGATGACGATGAGGACGATGAGGATGATGTTTCCTCGATTGCTTTTTGGGTTGCCTTCCTTTCTAATTATTGTCAATTTAATTTAGCTTACAATTTATATTTTGTTATAAAATTAAATATGTTGATTGGTTAATTTATAGATATTTTGGTTGGTTGATTATATTTTGCAGGTTTTTGTGTTGTTTTGGTGTTGTTGGTGATGTTTTTGTGCTGTTTTGTTGCTGTTTGGTGTTGTTTTGATGCTGTTTTGGTGCTGTTTTGCTGCTACTTTTTGTCGTGTTTTATTGTTCTTTTGCAGCTATTTATTATGTTATCTGTTGTCGTTTTTAATATTATTTTGATATTGTAAAACTTTTGTTTTGTTATTAATTTGGTTATTATTTTAGTTCTAATTTGTTTCAATTTTAATATAACTACTTTTTATTATATTTTCAATTTATGTATTATTTTAAGAATTGTTTTAGTCTCATTATTTATTTATTTTTTGTTTTAATATTTGTTTTTATGTTTTTAAATGTATTTGATTTATCATATTTTAAAGTTTTCTATTTAATAAAAAAAGTAAAAAAATTAATATGGCCGGGCCGGGTCGTGCTCGGGCTTACCAATTTTTTTTGGGCCGAGCTTGGACAAATTTCTAGGCCCATATTTCAGGCCGAGCCAAGCTCGGGCCTTAAAAACGGGCTTAAAATTTTCTATGGGTCCGACCCGACCCATGCACACCTTTAATGCAAATAGCCCTTATCCTATCCTTATTCCAGCCAGGAATAACATATCCCTGCTTCATGACTCTCCTAATCCTATAGCCAAACACCCACCTTTTAGCCAAATAAAACATCAAACCCTAAAAAAAATTTTATCCCATTTTTTTCCCAAATCCCCTCCAACCGCTGCAACCTTCTCCCTTCCCTCCATCACCGATTTGTGGCCAACCATGGTGAGAACCCGTAACTGCGCCACCGCCGAGCCACCCTTCACCGTCAACTCACGCTGGCGATGTTTCTCCGTCCCTCAAGCCGTTGATTTGGTCGGCGTAACACCCTCCTCGTCCTCTTCTCTACTACGTGCGTCCCCCCTTCCCTCTTCTTCTTCTTCACTGCCGCACAACGCGTTATCCTACTATTCTCTACCAACCGTGAGCTCATCCTCTCCACTACGTGCCGAAACTGATAACTCCTCATCCTCTCCTCCGAATGACTCACACGTTGCCCCTTTTTCCCTCATCTCCGTCGCGCACTGCACCACCACTGTCGCCCTCTCATTTACATGCCGAACCATCTATTCTTTGCCTTCCACCACCTACACAAGAACAAGATTCGACACTTGAATCCTCATGACACCGATGTCGTCGGGCCAACCGACGTTGTCAAGCGCTAGCTCTTCCTTTGACACCGGTACTAACATTCCCGAATAGCCCACACACGTCAACGCATCTGAAAGTCATGACAACTATCGCCCCTTACCTAACCGTGGCTGAACTTACTGTTCTAGAGTAAATATCTTGCCACTGGAGTGTCATTTACACGATAATCTAACATTTACTTCCGCCATTGATCGGAAAAGGTATGATCATCTCCGACATAAACAGATAGTGCCTTGCAAATGTATATCAATATTTGTTTTGGCTGCTTTGAATATTGAAACTGCTGTTACAAATTATTTTCTCAATATTGGTTGGGTTGGAAATTTTGATATTACTCTATGTGCTTATTACGAACTAGTTTTGGAGTTCTATTCTACCTTTCATTTTCAGCGGCACAGACACGTTTCATTGGACACACCGGGTATTATAAAATTTCGGTTGTTTCGTACAATGCATAGTCTATCTATTATTGATTTTAATCTTGCCTTAGCTTTTGTGTCAGAGGATTATGCTATATCCACCGATTTTGAGAACAACCTATGTACTTTTCCTGCAGATTTTAAGGCTATCGAGGCCTTTGCTTTATTAACAGATAATGTTGAGACTATGTATAGCCCTAAAACATCGAAGGATTTGTGGTTTCGTAACCCTGCCTTATGTTACATACATTGTCATTTAGCTTATAATTTCTCAGGCCGACGTGATGCTTCGGCTATCGTCTCAAAGACGAAATTATTCTTATTATGGTGAATGTACACCGATCGTCCAGTAAATTTGGGCTATTGGTATGTGCTTCAAATTGAACATGTTATAAATGCAAAACGTCCTCTCATTTTAGGTTCTTTGATTACGCAGTTGTTATTTTCTTTACATGGATCTAATGCTCTTGTTTCAGAATTACATGTTGCTTGCCAGGTCGATCCATTGGATGCTCGCTGCCTCGACTTGATGGGATTGCTTCTTGGCACCCCTTCTTCCTTTTGTTTTGTCCCTCCAGGTGTCCGCTCTTCGCTGGCTGAATGAATCTTTCGGAACAAAATCATCGTGATACACCCAATCTAGAACGACCTCTCGTGACCATCAAGCAACGTGTGGAGCTCATCGAGGCACACTTCGACACCCTCGGCCAGCAGATGGCTGATCTTATTATCGTTTTGCGCCAACGATAGTAACTATTTGGGGAGTTTTTCTGAACTTTTTTCCTTCCACCTATTTATTTATTTATTTTATTCCACATCAAGGACAATGTGTTTTAAGTAGGGGGAGGCATTCCACATTTTTTCTGTCATTTTATATGTTATTTTTGCTGCTGCTTTGTGCTCATTGCTGCTTATATATACATTTAAGAATATTCTGCCTCTTTTCATGCCCGAGAATTTGACCATGACTTTCTCACTGTTTGACCTACATGCATGATTCTATACTAAGTTAATTATGATTTTTCCTGTTTGATTTCATCTCCACTGTTTTATTTCTTTTAGGCTGAATAACTATGATCGATAAAGTTAACCCTATCTTGCTTATAGTAAATTCGATTAAGTCTAAATATAAAGAGAACGCTTAACAAAAATTGCATGTTGAATTTCTGTTCATGACTGTTAGGTAGTTGCTGAAACTTATTTTTGACACTTGATTATTTTCCCTCGTCCTCCAAATTAAAATTCTGTTCATTATAATAAATTGTGATGTTTTTGTGGTTATGAGTACAGCTTAAAACGTGACTGATTGAGTAACTGGGGTAGGGTGCTTGGGTTGTCATCCTATTTCGCGTCAAAAAATTGTGTGATGTGTTAGGTAACTTTGCTGACCGGAATTAAATAATTTTTTTTAGGAATATGTTGTGCTGAGTAACCGGGGTGGGATGCTTGGCTGTCATCTCTCTTCGCGTCAAAAGATTCGATATGTTCTTAAGAAAAATATAATAAATTAGGAGTATGTTGGGCTGAGTAACCGGGGTGGGGTGCTTGGCTATCATGTCTCTTCGCATCAAAAAGTTCAATGTATTCTTAATCAATAATAATAAATAGAAAAAAAGAAGAAGAAAAAACTGATATATTAATAATAAAATTGCATTTGGGGACTAAAGGTGGAAACAAATAAGGTATCCTGGTAAGTTTAGTAAATTACCTAATTTTCATGAAATAATCCAAGTCAATTTTAATTTTGGTGTGTATTGATTGGAATACTTTTTCAGTTTTACTTAAAGCAAGCTAAATGTTCTCTTTATTTTTCATATGCATTATGCCTACTTTTTATAAAACTTTGGAGTTGTATTTCAATCATGACAAAAGTTCTAATTTTCACAGTGGTTAAGAACCATACTTAAGGGCAAGCATGGGTTAAGTAGGGGGAATTTGAGAATACTCTAGGATGACATATTTTTATGTATTGATTATATGTTTATTTTGAGTATGATCCTATTAATTTGAGCTACTTATAGTTTTTTTATCTTATAGGGACTAAATTGAAGGCAAAATAGAATTTAGGGGCTAAAAGCATGAACTTAAAGTTAAATTGAGCCAGCATGCGAAGTAGGAGAGAAGTGGTGCCGAAAATGCAAAGTGTGGAAGATTTTGAGAGCAAAAATATAAAAGAAAAGATTTTATAGTACAAGACTTTATTTTAATTCTAATTATATTAGGATAATTATTAATGATTATTATTTAGATTTAATTTTAGCTTTTATTTTTATTTATCCTTATTTATCTTTATTTAATTTTATTTATCTTTTAGAATTTAATTAGGAATAGACTAGGTTTTCAAGTACTATAAATAGAGGATGGAGTGCCACAAATTGTACACATCTTTTCTGTAAACACTCCCTCTCCCAAAAAGTTTAGCCTTTTTATTCTTTCCATACTTTTTTCTCTAGCCGAAGGTTGTCAAAGTTTCCCAAAAAAGGGTTCATGAGGCTTAGAATCTGTACTTAGCCTTCTTGATGAGTATTTATCGTTTCTCCGCATTACGGGACTGACGCTTCTGTTCATGTTCCTTAAAAGGTGATCTTTTCAATATGTGCAAAGGCGGCCGCTTTGTATGTTTTGGGAAGGTTGCACAGTCAGTTTGTTAGCTTACTGCGTCAGAGGTTAGCGAGCCCAAGAGACAAAATGGCGTGGGATTCGCCATTGAGAAGTGATGATGTAGCATAAGATGATCTCATAGAAGCGATTGTTGGCTAGAGTCAGGTTCCGCTAAATCGTAAGTCTAAATTCTTGGAGCTGGTGGTCGTAGGCGTCCTCTTCCACTATAACTGGTTTATTCTATTTGAGATGGATCACCTAAAAGCTGAGGATTGAACCCAAGGCGGATCGAGATATCCGGAGGCTGGAATCTCTCTATAAGAAACTTTTTCTCAACTTTATTTATCTCTACTATTTTAATTTTAATTTTCGCATTTCCAATTAAATTAAAACTTTTAATTTTGTTTTTTTATTTATTTTTTTCAAGTATGCAGGTTTTTTTAGGCACGATTTTGTTCAGGATTTCGAGGAACAAGCAATTGTGCAAATCCGGTCCCTAAGAATTTGACCCTACTTTCCTTATATTATTATTTTAATAATTTAATATCAACCAAAATTTAAAAATAAGATAACAATTTTACTGATTTTTTATATTTTATTTGGAATAAATTAATGAAGGTTTTGTTGGGTGGAAATGGCGTTGGTGAGTGAGGTAGGCTTTGTTAAATCAAGTTTTAGCATTGTCTTTGTCTTCTTGACAGTTGTGTGTTTATTGGGCCATCTACAGCTGTGTAGATTATTAATTAAGATGTTTGATTTTGAGCTAAACAATTATATATCCGTAATCCAGTTATTTATGTATGATTCTTCTATCTACTTCAGAAAGAGGAATTGCATGTCAATTATTTTCGCCCATTTTAATCTACTAATTTATACTTTTATTTTATTTTATTTTATTTAACCAACGAATATATATATATATATATATATATTGTTTTTAATTCGGCCGAATAGTTTTTAATCCCATTCATTGAGTCTTTGAAAGCTCTTAATGGAATTTATTATTGACTCTCCTACTCAAGTTTCTAGATTTATTAAACTATCGTTTAGGTTATTTGTCTATAATATGTATATATATCTATATATGTATATATATATATACATATATATATATAAACTTTTCTATATGTTGTTTTATATTTTTAAATATTTTTATAATTATTATATTTTTTAATAAATTTAAAGAAGACACGGCACAATCTTAATGTGACACGTGGTAAAAATAACTCAAAAAAATTAAAAACAATAATGGCTATACTTTAATAGTTAATCATTAAAGTTACCGATAAAAAATTGAATTGATAAAAATCCTAACATTCTAGAGCTCAGTTCAATAAATTTGTATAAAAAAGTTTTATACCTCCCCCCAAGAATGGAGACGTGTGGCAAATTGGAAAACTAAATTAGCTATCGACTGGAAGGTCACCAGAAGCTTCAACTCCCATCCTAACCATCCAGACAAGCAAGAGGTAGCCATTCAAGGAGGTTAGCCATCAGCTCCTCCAAGCTCCCGGCTTCTGTTAAGAACATGGTCTTTTTGGTCACCAAACCCCCACGTGGGTTCAACTACTTTGTACCACCGAATCAAAATGAATGACAGATCTGTCTCATCATAAACATCCTCGCCCCGTTGAAGACATTCGCCCTACACATCCCATAATGATAGTTTGATGGCAAGTCCCACGCGCTAACATCATTCAACACAAAACCCATCTATAAATACCTTTAAAGACGATGAATAAGGGATCGAATTTCAAATATACTAGCCTATACTCTGTTTTATCTTTGGCATCCAATCTTCAGACTTTCTCCACCTCCACTCTTTGCAATCTCTGGCTTTCTGCCTCAATCGGATGAATCGGCCTTTGTTGTTACCACCACAATCTCCTCCATACTCCTCCATTGTTTAGGAATGATAGTGGGTTTGATATCTCTACAATTTTTGAAATATTCCGTAAATCTGCCTAAAAATCTGAATTTGTAAATTATTTGTAAATTATTCGAGTAATACTATATCCAAATCTGAATTAAATATCACTATCTATCAGATATCTAAATCCCAAAAAAATCTAATTTTCACATTTTCAATCGCATGTTGAATCCACAAAATAATATAAAACAAAAAATAAATTTAAATAAAATTTATTTATAGTTAATAATAAATAAATGCAAATGAGAAAAAGTAATTAAATATAATCTAAACAAATTAAACATGATAATTTTATAACATTTAAATATTCCTAATAACTTAAACATAAGAATTTTGGATAAATTAGAAGTTTCATAACAATCTGCAAAAAATCTAAATTTAACATTTTCAATCATATGTCGGATATTTGAATCAGTAAAAATCTATATTTGAATCCACAGATATCCGAATCTAAATATGCAAAATGATATAAAATCAAGCCAAGAAATTAATTTTAAATAAAATTTATTCATAATAAACAATAAATAAATGTAAATTAATAAAAGTATTTAAAATAACAATCCAAAAAAATTAAATATAACAATTTCAAAACAATTTAAATATACCTAACACTTTAAAGATAAGAAATTTCAAACAAATTAAAAGTTCCATAACAATTCAAAATTACTTAATTACTTAATCCATATTAATTGTATATATTATATGTCGGAAAAATTGTATTTTTATGGAACTTTGAAGCATATTCTCAATGGGTAAAGATGAAGAGTTGAATCATAAAATTATGGTTTCATTACTCCATGAGACCTTTACAACAATATATCATATGCTCTAAATGGTTAAGTGATGAATGAGAAATTAATGCTCAAAGTAAGCTATTTTGAAATATTTGTTAAGAAAAAGTAAAGGCTTAGATCCCACATTGGTTAAATACCAAGTGTAAAATATGTTTATATATGGGAACCCTCTCAAAGAATGATTGAATGATGAAGTTTGGAATTTTGCTTCAAGCGCAAGGGGGGTGTAGGTCCAAACCCAATGGGGTTGAGGCGCACTTGCACGATGTGGGCGACACAAAATGTTCGGACTGGTTGGGGCCCAAATGGGATTGTGGATATTTTAGCCTAACATGAAATTATTTTTTCCTCAATAGACATAATTTGGTTATATAAGGACACAACTTATTTATTTGATACCAATCAATTAAATCAAATTGATTTATTGGCTCTTTAATGGCATATTTTGGAGAAATTTTTGAAAATTCCAACATTTTCAATGCCTATAAAAGGCTATGTTTGTTTTGAAAGGTTTTACACATTCTGATATTTTCTCAAATCGAAATTCTGTTGCTCTCAATATTTATTCTTTTTTCTCTCTGTATTTCTCAAACATTCCGGTGATAAAAAAATGTATCGTTTGTTCATTGATCACTACTATTGCTGCTTTGATCTTTGTGTTATTGTATCATGGGAGATATTCGACCAACGTTTCTCCAAGTACCGTAGGAGTGGCCAAATCTGTCTTAAGAAAACTGTGTTTCATAGGCCTCAACGTTTTGTAAAATCTCTATTCTTCCTTTTTATTTTAACTTTTGTTACAGTTTTATTTGATTATTTGTATTTCGAAAATTAAATATAAATTGTTCTATTTATATTTCATTATATATATAAATATTTATTTATTTATGTTTATCTATTTTGTTTCGCTAACGTGTTTTGTCTAACAATTCGAATAAAATCTGTTAACAAAAGTTGAAATAAAAAGGAAGAATAGAGATTTTACGAAACGTTGTGAAATATAGTTTCCTTAAGATAGATTTAGCCATTCCTACGGTACTTGGAAAAACGTTGATCAAATGTACACCAACAAGTTTCGATGTACACCAACACACTATCACATACAAAGTGATCCAATTCACGTTAACAATTAAATATTAAAGGCTTTAGTTAGATTCTCTTGTAACCAATCCTGCAATGGGAGAGACACAAACGTTGCCTATGAAGAGGTAAGAGACCGTTCTAAATCAAAGTTATGCTTGGGCAGTCACGAAGTAGATGAATTAGGCTTTCTTTGTAACATTCTGAAATTTGGGGTTAGAAGTTTTGAGGTTTGTGGTTAAGGTCAGTGAGTAGTTTGAGCCTTTAGGTTCAACTTCGCGTTTTAATGTTAGAATGGGCCTACTGGTTTGGTGGTTAGTTGTGTGTTAGTGTATCTCGGGGTCTCGTGTTTGAATCCGTGTGAGTGTTTTTGATATTTATTTGTCTTTATGTTGTTTTATTTTATTTTTTTGAAAAGGGAAGTTAACTTTAAAATATAAAATAAGTTTACGTTCTTCATTTTTATTTTTTATTCTTTTTTTTCCTCATCGTTCCTTTTTCTGTTCTTACCAAATTCCAATTTCATTTGTTTCTTGTTTCTTCCATTTTACACACGTTACGTGTTGTCTATCAAGATTGATCGTCCTTGTGTTTCGTTTTATCAAAAGTGAAACGGGTAAGTTTTGTTCATGAAGGTTTATGGTAGATTTGCTTTTGTTTCTATTATTTGTTAATGGAAGTTCTTATAGTTTAAGTTTATGTGTGAAATTAAGGTTTTCGAACAGTTGGTAAGGGCAAATTGATTGATCTTTGCTGCTTGATATCGCGTTCTAAGGTGTGTGTTCTGAAATGGTTTAACTTTGGTATCGAATTGCGGTGAAATTTGATAATGGCTTGTGTGTTTACGAAATTGGTTATTTCAAGTATCATATTGTTTCTAAATTGCACAAAATTCTATATATTTTGGCATAATTCTCGGTTGCTAAGGGTTGGGGATTGTTTCGACATCAGGCATGATTTTCAGGTTATTTCGGTATGGTTTCGTGACCACAAGGGCGGCCACAAGGGTGTGTGCTGCACACAGACGGTCCACATGGCTGTGTGCAATTGGGAATTTAGGGTTTTCGATGGTTTTTTGTTCCACATGGCTGGCCACATCGGTGTGTGAGATCTCCACACGGCCGTGTCGCCTCTGCTCTTTATTTTTGACATTTTTAGACAGAGAGTTACACAGGCTGCTCACACGGGCGTGTGTCCCCTCCCTATGGGCATGTATGGCCTTCACATGGGCGTGTAGACCCCTACAAGGCCGGGGCACACGGCCTTGTGGCCTTATTTTGTAAAATTTTTATTTTGAGTCATAAACTATCTATTTTATGTTTCTGTGTAATCCAACCCTCGGTCAAGCCTCGATAAGTGTGTTTGGGACTCGATTTAGTTTGGTTCATGTATATATGTGTGTTTATGGGCTTTACTTTTATTGCTCGGTTATATTATAAATAAGTATGAGATTATTATTGTTGTCATAACTGAATATTAGAATACAAGTGTAATCAAATCTGAATCAACTCAATTGGAAATATTAATGTCCGTTTCTGTATGTTGTTTGCAAAATGTGTGCATTGTTGCATAGCATAAAAATTTTGGAATCTGGCTATGAAGAGAAAGAAGACTGAATTAGCAATTTTAATTGTGATACATTTGTATAGTGGGTTACTGCACTATCCTTTTACGTATATCAGCTCTGTTGTATGTAGTTACTCAAGTGGCATAGTTCCACGTTGTGGTGTATTGGGTGGATGAACCTATTATAGTTCTATGTGGTGTGCATGGTGGACGGGCCTACCATAGCCCTTATGTGGTGTGCTGGACGGATGAAATGGTTTTTGGTTGGTCGAGTGGGATTTTGACTTGTACATCTATTTGCATCGGAATATACGTCTGTTTCTCATAACATTTTGTCTGTTTGTGTGAACTTTTGGTTATTAACAATATAGTTAATGTCATGTAATATGATCTGATTATTGTGTATGGCAATAAAATCATTTTTGTGGTTTGATATTGTATTTGACATACCGATTGAGACTTCTGTAAGTGATATTTTTATGCACATGCTTGTTTGAAGTATTTATTGTGCCACTCCATCTTTTGCCATCTGTTCATGTTTCGGACTCACACTGAGCTCGCGTAGCTCATCTCTATAGTGTCTTTCCTTTCAGGTACTTTCTGTGTTTTGAAGCTGGACTTGGTATACCGGAGGTCTCAGAAAGATACGACTTGATTCGGTTTAAGTAAAATCTCATAAGTTTATACGATTAATTTTAAGTCGGTTTGTAAAACAATTATATAAACTGTGGTACAAGTTTTTATGCTAGACTTTCGTAAGGTGTTATTTGGACTGAACTTTAGAAACTGTGAGTTTTATTTCTGAATGTTTGACGTCGGTTTAATATTGTTTCAAACATAATGAACAAAAAGGTTTTCTTGGTTTAAATTAAAGTTTTTTGTTTCTGCCACTCTTGGTGGCCAATGTAGCCTTCAGGATTTGATCTAAACTTCTAAGCCGGGTTTTGGAGCGTTACATTCTTACTGTTGTGTTTTTTTTTTTTTTTTTGGTATATGATTTGTTTTTTTTGTTTTTAATACATCTTTGTTATCTTTCTGTTCTTTTGCTAGGTTTTGAAGAATGAGTGTTTTTGTTTAGTGAAATCAAATAGGGAATTGTACTACTATTATGCTATGTTGTAATCAAGTAGGGGTCAAATTGATAAAAATTGTAAAACTTGTGGGACTAAATTTTTTATTGTTCCTAATTTTTCAACAGAATTAATGGAAAAAGTTAATGGATGGATTGAATATGAGCAAATCGAAAGATAGAAGGGTTAATTTTGTGTAAATAAAATTAAAAAAATTAAATTTGCACAAATTGATAAGTACAAAGACTATCCTCAAAATTTAACCTATTTTATAATCTCTTCTTGATTAAATTGGACAAGTGAATAATAGTAAACAAAATTTAAGGACATAGGCACACAACTATTGTAAAGGCTTTATATAGCATTCTAACTTCTTTTACTATAACATTCTTTTAGTATAACAAATATTAGCTATGGCATGTGAAATTCATAAGGTTGATAAAAGTATAAATATAGAGGTTGATTGTTGAATTTAAAAGAATTATAGTGAATTATCAAAACCAAATAATATTGTAAATATCAAAAGCTATTATTATACTCGAACAATTGTAAGAGATGTAACAGACAATAGTCAACACGTATTACATATAATAAATATATACAGACAGTAATCAAGAAAACCAAGAGAATCCAATTTTCAGATTATGCATTACTTCAACATATCTTAACCATAAACAATTTCTTGAGAATCTCATACATTAACTTCATATAGCTTTTTAGTTTCTTTTACCATTACAATTTTTTAATGTAGCAAATATTAACTAAGCACGTGAAATTCATAATGCTGGTGGACGTATATAAACATAGAGGTTGATTGTTGAATTTAAAAGAATTATAATGAATTATGGAAACAACAAAATATTGTAAATATCAAAAGTTATTATTGTACTCGAACAATTGTAAGACACATAAAAGATGATATTCAGAACATGTTACTTATAATAAATATATACAAATATTGATAACTAAATTCAATTAATGACACAAAGAAGAGAAAATCTAGTTTCTAGATACGCAGTGCTTTAACATATCTTAACAATAAACACTTTCCTAAGAATTTGATACATTTACATCTAATTTTTTTTAACATATCTTAACAATAAACACTTTCCTAAGAATTTGATACATTTACATCTAATTTTTTTTATCTCAATCTGCAAATTAATTCACTGAATACAAAAAGTAAATTCAAAATTGTCAACTCGTCACTCCATATATAAACTTGAATATATAGCCTCTTATTTTCACATCAATTCAATTGCAAGTTGTTTGCTAATAGGAAGTGAGCAACAACATTGCCTCTTCAAGGTATACTCATAGATACTCTTTCTTTTCTCCATTAGAGATGAGTTTGAGCAAAGTAGTTTCTAGTTTCTTGTAGTTTAAGTAATTAAATTTGGTCTTGTTTTATATTGGGTTTTTGTACTTGTTATTCAATAACATGTTTTAATATTAGGAATCCATGGCACTGGCTTTAGTTTCAAGCGATCAACCATCGGACAAGGATAACTAGGAAAATGGAAGACTAGCACGCAAGCCACAACTAATTGTTGTAAGGAACACGTAAGAGAAAATCCCTTTCCAAGATTACAACCTCAGGCTTCCAGTTTGAAGTTCATGTTTTAACAGTTGGGATGGCTTGTTGACTTGTCCAGTCTTGTTCTGCATTTAACTATTAGTTCAATAAGTTGCATAGAAATTAAAAAATGATTTCATTGCCCATGCAAAAGGCCAAAACAGTCATGCTGATAAACGCTGATCAGTTGAGATGGAGGAGAATTGAACCGATGCAATCCAAAACCATGTCCATGTAGCAGCTTCACCATTCCATCCGCCAATTGATTCCTCTCTCTGTAAACATGTTTGAATGAAACCTCCCACGGTCGCTCACACGGGGACTTTATATCCCGCATAACCGAATACTGTTTTGCCTTCATGAACTGTTGTAACCAGCTGCACTGCCTCAATGCTATCGCACTCAGTCCCAAGTCCTCAAAGCTCCGCGTCGAGTTCATTACTAGTTCCCAAGAAGCGAGAATAGCCCAACAACCTATTGCCATAGTGATCTCGCAACACACCTCCAGCAGCTGTGCTCCCCCCTCCTCTCATGGACCCATCAGAGTTGAACTTCACCCAGCCCTCCTTCGATGGTGTCCATACTCGATTGGTCAAGGACTGCAACCTTCGTGTTCCACTCATAGCCTCCAGCATGTGCAACCACATCCTTTCTGCTAAAATTCCCTATTCCGAACACTAATAAGTTTCGATGTTTCGATGTACACCAACACACTATCCCATACAAAGTGACCCAGTTCACGTTAACAATTGAATATTAAAGACTTTAGTCGGATTCGCTTGTAACCAATCCTGCAATGGGAGAGAAAAACACAAACGTTGCCTATGGGGAGAGGTAAGAGACTGTTCCAAATCAAAACTACGCTTGGGCTGTCACGATGTAGATGAATCAGGCTTTCTTACTATTGTGTGTGTGGTTTTTTTTTTTGGTATATTGTGTGAATGCATTTGAGGGATGATTTGTTTTTTTTTTTTTTTCAATAAATCTTTGTTATCTTTGTGTTCTTTTGCTGTGTTTTTTTAGAATGAGTGTTTTTGTTTAGTGAAATCCAATAGGGAATTGTAATACTATTATCCTCATGTTGTAATCAAATAGGATCAAATTGATAACAATTGTAAAAGTTGTGGGACTAATTTTTTTATTGTACCTACTTTTTCAATAGAATTAATGCAAAAAGTTAATGGAGAGATTAAATATGAGCAAATCAAAAGATGGAAGGATTAATTTTGAGTAAATAAAACTAAAAAAATTAAATATGTACAAATCGATAAGTATGGAGACTATCCTCAAAATCTAACCTATTTTGTAATCTCTCCTTGATTAAATTGGACAAGTGAGTAATAGTAAAAAAAAATTTGAGGACATACGCACATAACTTTATATAGCATTCCATTTCTTTTACTGTAACATTCTTTTAGTGTAACAAATATTAGCTATGGCATCTGAAATTTATAAGGTTGATGAAAGTATAAACATAGGGGTTTAGTATTGAATTTAAAAGAATTATAATAAATTTTTGGAACCAAATAATATTATAAATATTAAAAGTTTTTATTATACTCGAACAATTGTAAGAGACATAACAGACAATGTTATGTATAATAAATATATACAGACAGTAATCAATACAACTAAAAGAAAATTTAATTTCCAGATTATGCATTAACCATGAACAATTTCGTGAGAATGTCGTACATTAACTTCATATAGCTTTTTAGTTTCTTTTACCATAACAAATTTTTAACGTAGCAAATATTAACTAAGCATGTGAAATTCATAATACTGATGGACGTATAAATATAGAGGTTGGTTATTGAATTTAAAAGAATTATAATGAATTATAGAAACAAAAAAAAATTGTAAATATAAAAAGTTATTATTATACTCGAGCAATTGTAGAAAATGTAACAAACAATAGTCAAAACGCATTACGTATGATAAATTTATATGAATCGGGATAAATAAATCCAATTAATGACACAGAAAGGAAAAAATCTGATTTTTGAATTACGCAATACTTCAACATATTAGAACAATAAACACTTTCCTCATAATTTCATACATTTACATCTAATTATTTTTTGTCTCAATTTACAAATTAGTTCACTGAATATGGAATGTAAATCCATAATTGTTAACCCTTCACTCACTATATAAACTTGAATATGTAGTCTCTAGTTTTCACATTGATTCAGTTTTCAAGTTTGTTTGCTATCAGCAAGTGAGCAACAACATTGCCCATAATGTTAATGGATGTGTAAACATAAAGGTTGATTGTTGAATTTAAAAGAATTATAATGAATTGTCACTACAGGAAAATAGGGCTTTAGCGGCGTTTTTAGCGGCGATTTATCAAAAAACGCCGCAAAAATTTTAAAATACAGAGCAATAGCGGCGTTTTTCTAAAAACGCCGCTAAAAACAGAGCAACAGCGGCGTTTTAGTAAAAAACGCCGCTAAAAACAGATCAATAGCGGCGCTTTTGGTAAAACGCCGCTAAAAACATAGCATTAGCGGCGCGTTTTTTGAAAAGCCGCTAAAAACCAGAGCATTAGCGGCGCTTTTTGTAAAACGCCGCTAGAAACCAGAGCATTAGCGGCGCTTTTTGTAAAACGCCGCTAAAAACGAGCATTAGCGCGCTTTTTGTAAAACGCCGCTAAAAACCAGAGCATTAGCGCGCTTTTTTTGTAAAACGCCGCTAAAAACTGAGCATTAGCGCGCTTTTGTAAAACGCCGCTAAAAACTAGATTATTAGCGGCGCTTTTGTTAAAAACGCCGCTAAAAAGTCATATAACCCCAAACCCTAATCTAAAACCCTAAAACAATAATTATTAAAATTTATGGTTATACAATATATTAAATATTTTCTTAATATTATCATTATAGTTTAAGATATATGGTTTAGGGTTTAAGCAGGTTTATGAGTTAATTACCTATGATTTAAGATATACGGTTTAGGAGTTAACTAGTATTTGAAGGTTTATGATGAATTTTTTTATGATTTGCCATCTTAGGAGTTAACTAGGGCAATGCAAAATATCTTCTGATTAACTTCATGTTTTACACTTTGAAAACCCTTAAAACATTTTACAAATGTTACTCTATTTTTACTTTACTCATTCACCTTTCACTCACTTCACACTTGTTTTCTCAATTTCTCCATTCTCTTCTTTTCCTCCCATAAAAATTAGTGAACTATTTTTTATTTTATTTTATTTTATTTTAGGTTATTTAAAATTTTAATTTGTACCAAAATAAATTATTTAAAATTTTATTTCTAAAATTTAAAAAATTATTTTAAATTAAAAAAGTTATATAATGATTTTATCTTTCAAATTTTCTTCCTTTTGAATTTATTGTTTGATATATAGCATCAAAAACAAAACCCGTGGTGGGTCGCTTTGAACCAAAATCGAGAAAAAGCTTGCCTCACATTTGGCCCCAAAATGTAAATCATTGTAACCTACAAATTGCGGTTGTTTTGAGACCTTAGGGACTTCACCGTGCGCTTGCTTAGTGCTCACCATTTGTTTTCGCTTTGTTCGCGGCATCACAATAAGAGCCGCCTCCTCAAGAAGAAAAAGCTTCGCCATTTTTCGGTTCCACTGCAATCGGTTTCTTTCTTCTTTATTTTACTTTCTCGATCCTAGGCTTTGGGGCTCTTTGTGGAGATGCCTTCAAAGTCCAAGAAGCAATCGAAGACGCCTTCAAGGCAATCAAATTCCGACACATGTCGGCTTCTCCACGGACACCGTCGGTGTTTTCTCTTGATTCGAAGTTAGTGAAGAAAATCTTAGGTGCTCCATTGATGAAGTTTCAAGCAATATCCTTCTCTTATTGGAAAATCTGCTTTCATTGGACGAGTTAATTATGTTGATTCCAAACTAGAAGCTGCAAAATTTGGTTGTCGAGTCTTCTATGGTCGCTTCTTATCTCGCTCCCGGTTCATTAGTATCGGTAATTCATTATGACTGTTTCTTTCTACTTTCTAGTATGTGATAGGAAATGTTAGTAACTTTTCAAGGATTGCGTTCTTACCCTTGCTTTTACCACCGCTTTTCTGCTGCTTAATTATATTCTAATCCCATTGCTAGGTCTCACTTTCTGCTTTATAAAACATAATTCAAATGGCAAAATAGTTCTTTATTTGGAAAATGAATGTATATATATTTTAAAAAATATAGTAGACATGTAGGATCTTCATTCGAATTTTCAAGAATAAGATAAAAATAAATCAAAACGGATTTAACTCTAATCAAAATTAAAAGATAATTCTATTATCAATTAGAAGATATCTCGATTTAGTAATATTTGTATATCATTAAAAAAATGTATTATAAATTAATGTATTATAAAATTTAGCAAAATCTTTTAAGTGTTGTAGGTTTATTAGCATAAAAAAGCCTAACAATGTAACCTAAACCCTTTTGTGTGAACAATTTCAAAGGAACATTTTTTAATCTAACCAAAATAGGAACTCTATTCATCTCCAAATTCAACAACGGTTGATGCCAAGAAATGACGACTCGAGATAGAGATTTCTTGGTATTTGAAGACCAAAAGAAATAGAGATTTCTTGGTATCTTTAAAGTCTTTCATATTGTCTTCAGTCTTTGCATCCGGTCGACGTCATCCTTGAAAAAAAAAGGTGAACTGCCTAAAACCCTAAAACCCCTTTTCGTTTTTGATCTCTCCTTTTCCCCACTTTCTTCATTTCTTAGAATTTTTGTTTAATTTTTTTGCAGTTCAATCTACACTTCTTTGCAACCTATTGATCCTCGAAAACAGTTGACTTAAAGTTTCGTTATTGTTCCTCTTTTTGGGGTTCTTTTTTTTTATTATGATTTGCCATCTTAGCATGTTCGAGTCTTAGCACATGAAATCGACTGGTGCGTCAAGTGAGTCGGCTTATCTCTTTAACTTTCTTTCCATCATGTCCTGTACTTTTTCTTTTTTTTTTTTCCTTTCAATTTTACTTTGGATAGCTTTAAATCATTACTATTTTTAGTAGTTTATTCTCCTGCTTAGATTGAAGGTAACCTCTTTAGTTTTTCTTCCTCTTTGGTTTTCTTCTAATTCAAGGTATCAGTCGCATTCACGTTTTCCTGTTAATGGGTTTTCTTTATTTTATTTTCTATGCCATCGACTTTTGGTTGATAAAGTGCTACTTAGATTGTGGGACACCCACATCCGTTGTGTTTTTGATGGGAGTGCACATCCTGGCATTCTTCGAGAAAGATGTTGGAAGGAAGGCACATATCAATCTTTATCTACTGTAAGTATATAATCATTGACTTCCTCTCTGGTTTTTCGTGTTTGCCTATGCCACACTAGCATGTTCACTTTTATTTGACGTGGGAATATTATCTGTCATACATGTTAATTTCCTTGTAAGTTAAAGTGACAAATCATATTTCCTTGTTACTGCAACTTTAAAATGTACCATTTCAAGTAGCTACTCTCCCCTTCTCCTTTTGGTGTGATTGGAGGTCAAAGAGTATACCCTTAAATTTAATCTCAAGTTGAAATTCTATTCCTCGAGAGGCAGTGTGAATGCATACATATATTTTAATGTTTGATTGTTTTCTCAAATGAAAAAACTGAGATGTTGATACAAAGATGGAATAAAGAAAGAGATGAACTTGAGAAAAAAATCACTTTAGCAAAGAAGGAAACGGAGAAGGCACAGAAACAATTAATTAGCACGAGGTCTTTGAAGGATAAAAAGAGATGGTGATGATCTCAAATTTGCAAATCGAAATGGAAAATATTAGAGTGGAGTGTAATGACTTAAAACATAGCTTGGTCCGGGAAGAAAGGGAGAAAGATAAACTGAGGAAACAGTATCTCGGTTAAAGAATGACCTACGAAAAAAAGGAAGAAGAAATTGGCTCTATACGAGAAAGAACTCAAAAGTAGTGGTGGTCAAGCGACATCGCCTCGAAGAGCGACCACTCTACAGCTCTCTCAAGAATCCAAGGATATCACTAGCTTGCGAGAAAAAAATGAGGTTGCTTAAGGTAGTTGTTCTATAAAAAGTTAGTTGTTATGCATGGAAAAATTCTCTGTGTCATATTTAACAAACATCAATGGTGGAAGAAAACCACATTGACATATAATATCCTTCATCTAGTCATGAAATGTTTACATTCTACGTTTTCATGCAATGCAAACATCCAAGCTGATATAAGTTCTCATTCATCGATAGCAAAGCTTAATAATTTCACAACCTCTGGCGAGAACGTATAAACCTCGTGGAAAACGCTTTGAAAACATCACTAATTCAGCTCCGGAGAAGGAAAAGTAATCTCAAAGAATATGATTGAAGAGCTCGAAAGCTTCATGGAAGAACTCAAAGTTTGTCATTGTTTTTCTGCAGATCGGTGTCAAAAGGTTTATGGATTACAATTATAAAAATGCATTGAATAATATAGTTTTGTGATTTGTCATGCAACTAGACAACAATATTTTAGTTTCATGAAACAAACATAGAATCAATATTTGAAATTATTATAACTCTATAGAAACAGAGTGACTCTATTGAAGCAAGTACTAACGGGAAAGAAATAAAGACATAAATAACGTTGCCACTTCAAAACTATTTCAATCAATGCATAATTGAGATAGAAAATCCTTTAATTCTAGACCTCACAATTGAAATTTTAGTTAAGGTAACTTGTATCTCGAGTTTCATCCTTATTGTTAATATGCTTCCAATTCCATCCATTTAGTTCTAGATAGTTACTCCAGGTCTCAATATTACCAATGTTCAAAATACAGAACCTATAAATGTTAACAAATCTGAGGAAAGAAGAAAGTCACGAGATAAGCTCCATTCTAAGACTACAGTTGCGAAGGCATGCCTTTGTCAACAACAAAGATGACCAGTTGAAAGGTATGAGCATACAATAAGTTGTGAAACCTTAAGAATGGCAAGAAGAACTAGCTTGTTCAAAGATGCAAAGATGTTTGGATAAAGAACGCTAAGCGCAGTAAAAAGCAAACTGATCCTCTAAAAGGAAATATGTGTTTGATAGGTACATCAAAGTCCAATCAAGAAATTGCAAAATTTTGATAAACTTTTTAGTGTTTTGTTTTAGTCTCTGATCTTGTATTTGATGGCATGGCGAACAGGATGGGAAGGAAATTGGCGCAACTGTGTCAAAGCACTTCCTCAGGTATTTTAGCCTTAGTTGATTTTAATTTATACATATTTTTAAGGTAAACAATGTTCTAATATAATCTGCTAGTTTTAGTGTAAAGCAATGTTCTTTTTATGTGGTGTAGGGGTATGTTGGATTTCACGATTCGATTGAAACTTTCTCTGCTGAAACCGAGTCGCTTCGATCTATTGTGGATTCTGGTTTTGAACATCCTTCCGAAGGCAAAGTTTTAAATTCATGTCTGATCTGGCAAAGTTTTAAATTCATGTCTGATGTTAACATTCGTGAATTCCATGAATTAAGTCATTTTGTTTTTCTTGCTTTTAGTGACTTATAATGGTAGGCAGTATACAAGTTTGGTGCTTTATTATTTTGATTCTATATTTATATTTAATCTAATTTTTATTATTTATTTTAGTTTTGATTCTATATTTTTATTTTTATTTTAATTTGATAATAAATTTTAATAGAAAATTTTTATATTTAAATCATGGATATTATTCTTCTCAATATTTTGATAATGAATTTTAATTTTTTTTATATTTTTCATGATCTTTTTTGTATATATATATATATTTAAAATTTCGTGATTTTTAGCGGCGTTTGTGGTAAAAGCGCCGCTAAAGGCCATGACCTTTAGCGGCGTTTGTGGGAAAAGCGCCGCTAAAGGCCATGACCTTTAGCGGCGTTTTTTTCAAATAAACGCCGCCGCAAAATTTAGCGGCACCATCTATAGAGGCGTTTTTTGCGGCGCTTGTAAAAACGCCGCAAATAGTTTTAGTGGCGCTTAAAAGCGCCGCTAAAGGCCTAAAAAAACGCCGCTAAAAGTCAATTTTGCTGTAGTGTGTGGAAACTAAAAAAATTGTAAATATCAAAAGATATTATTATACTCGAACAATTGTAAGAAATATAACAAATGATAGTCAAAACGATATATATATATATATATATATATATATATATATATATATATATAGATAACTAAATAGAATTAATGGCACACAAAAAGAAAATGGAAGAAATTGTGCATGACCAGATATGCAACTAGCTGCTTGATCCTTTATAGAAGACACAATTTTATACCATTAACGTGTAGGATGATTTATATGTTGATATTTGAGAATTCATAGAGCATTTTTAGGTTCCATTCACGGTGTATGGATGCTTTTAGTTAATTCCTTTTCTTGTATATGTGACTTGAGCTATAAGAAACAAGTAGCTCTCTCCTATCCTGTAAATACCTTCCCTTTCCAAGATTAGAATCTTAGGCTTCCAGTTTGAAGTTCATGTTTTAACAGTTGGGGTGTCGCTTCGGAGACACAGTAGGGATAATGAAAACAAGTCAAGCAATTCGTTAACTGTAGGGATGACTTGAGTTGCAATATGGTTTGGATTTATACGAGGATCTGATTAGGTGTCGTGTTGCAGATGCAATGAGTGAGGTATCTATATTTGGACTTGCTTCTATTGTTTGATATCTATAGATGGTTGTTGTAAAGGGTTATGCAGTCGGCCCTTTGTTCAAAGGTGCAAGTTGATAATGATGATTGGCTTCTTTCTTGGAAACATGACTGCTTCATGGCTGATTCTTCACTTGGTATCTTTTAGTGGACTCATATTTCTGCATAATAGGGTAATCTGGAAAGATGACCTTATGTGGGAAAGCTAATTCTTAAACCTCGATGTTATTTGCTTTTTTCCTATACTTGTTTGAGCCCTTCTAAAATTTGATGATGATGACTAGTTAATTGTGAACTTTACAGGTACGATCAACTGCTAGAATGTGCAACAGAATGTTCTCCAAAACTTATAGAGATGTAAATCCACTATTGAGATGTAAACTCTCAGGATTTACAGAACAATTATGTTCCAAACTTCCAGAGGCCACTATTGAGAAAGCATGTAGCTGGGCGGATGTCTGCTGGAAGGAGAAGAGTTTTGATGATAGTCAGTTGTCACTTGGAGAGATGTCAAGTTATGTTGAAGGTCCAGCTTCTCTCAATGATGCCCTAAGCAAGGGGCTCAATCCTATTTCTGATTGGTCTGCCAGGGTTGCTGCTTTTACTTATCTCCGGTCATTGTTGCAGCAAGGCCCAAAAGGTATTCAGGAAGTGCTTCAAAACTTCGAGAAGGTAAGGAAACTGTTTTTCCAGCACTTGGATGATCCCCAGCATAAAGTTGCACAGGTTGCCCTTTCAACCCTTGTTGATATTATTCCATCATGCCGAAAGCCCATTGAGAGTTACATGGAAAGGATCTTATCCCATGTTTTCTCACGGTTAATTGATCCAAAGGAGTTGGTTAGGCAGCCTTTAATATTCATATACTAATAAATAAATCCAATTAATAACACAGAGAGAGAATTTGGTTTTAGATTATGCAGTGCTTTAATATTTCTCAACAATAAACACTTTCCAAGGAATCCAATACCTATACATGTAATTTTTTTTGTCTCAATCTGCAAATTAGTTCACTAAACATTGAAGGTATATCCAAAATTGTTAACCCTTCGCTCACTATATAAACTTAAATATGTAGCCTCTTATTTTCACATTGATTCAGTTTTCAAGTTGTTTGCTAACATTAAGTGAGCAACAACATTGTCTCTTTAAGGCATAGGCATAGATACTCTTTGTTTTTTCTCCATTGGTGAACAGTTTGAGTAAATCAATTTTTAATTTCTTACATTGGGTTTTTGCTCTTGTTACTCAATAACTTGTTTTAATCTTAGGAAATCAATGGCACCAACTTTAGCTTTAGGCGATCAAGCATCGGACAAGGATAACTGGGATAGTGGATGACTAGCACGCAAGTGACAACTACTTACTGAAATTGCTCTGAAGAACAGGGACTTCTTTGATCTTATGGAGTTAAAACTCAAGGTGTCGACAATAGCAAAGGTGCAGTCAACCTCATTGCCTCTGGTGCCAAATTCTGTCTCATGATCATCGACATGATTCTTCTTGTCCTAAATAGCTTTGAGGTAACCTTACAAATAAAAGACAAGTGTTTCATGTTTTGTGTACAATTAACATGTGTGATCATTTTTATTACCATTGATGGACAGGCAACAATGTAGATTCGTGAAATGGGGGTGCGTTGTTAGATGCTGGGGGTGTTAAATATGACTCCTATTTTCAGGGAAAATTTGAAAAATAATCTTTCAGTTAAACTCTGTTTACTTGTTTCAATCAAACATTGATTAGTTTAGATTATTTTATTATTATTTGACCTATAAATTTAGCCTATAAATAGGCTCTTTTACAACCTTAAAAAAAGACACCCATTAGATATTAGAACTCATAACACATTTAGAGAATTTTGTGTTTACGTTTTGAGGGTTCTTTGTTTTCAGGTTTTTGGGGTTTAGTTTTTATCTCCATCTTTTATACTCTTCGTTCTTTTGCCATTATAGTAAAATCATCTTTGCACGTGGTTTTTTATCCTCTTTGGAGGGTGTTAGAATTAAGTAACCCAAATTCTTATTTAAATAAAATACGATGGAAAATAAAATAAAAGTAAAATCCATATAGAACTAGACTTCTTTTATTTTATTTTAGAATAAGGTTTTTTTTTTAAACCTTATTAAACTTCATCTATTTTATATTGATTAGGATAGGGTGTTTCAATCCTACTAGAATATGGCTTTACAAGCCTATAAATAGACATAGTCTATTCCTCTTGTATTGATTCAAATTTTCGACATCTTGCATTTTCTTCTCCTCTCGCCCGGGTTTTTTCCGATAGGGTTTCCACGTAAAATTTGTGTGTTCTTTATTCTATTTATTTTATTCTATTTTATTTTTTTCACAAATTGGTATCCGAGCTTACGGGTTATTCATCTCGATCACGGTAATGGCGTCTTTGAAGTATGAAATTCATTTGTTGGATTGCAACACCGCATTTTGCGTTGTGGCAAATTAAGATGCAAGCAGTTCTTGCACAGATGGATCTGGAGGATGCCCTGCTAGGGATAGATAAAATGCCTTCGACATTAACAGATGAAGAGAAGAAGCGTAAGGATCGAAAGGCATTAACACAATTACATCTACATTTGTCCAACGAAATTTTGCAGGATGTGATGAAAGAGAAAAACGCCACATTATGGAAGAGGCTAGAACAAATATGTATGTCGAAAACTCTAACAAGCAAGTTGCATATAAAGCAGCGTCTTTATGCTCATCGTTTGGAGGAAGGTGCGTCTGTACATGAACACTTAACAGTGTTTAAAGAAATTCTCTCAAACTTGGAGGCCATGGAGGTTCAGTATGATAAGGAAGATCTAGGGTTGATTCTACTTTGTTCGTTGCCCCCGTCTTATTCAACCTTTAGAGACACGATTTTATATAGCCGTGAGTCTCTCACAGTTGATGAGGTTTATGATTCTTTAACCTCGTGTGATAAGATGAAGCATCTTGTGGTTAAACCCGACTCTCAGGGAGAGGGTCTCATTGTTCGTGAGAGACAAGATCGAAATGCTGATGATGATCGCGGTAGGACATAGGAACAGAATCCTCGTGGTAAATCTAAGGGTAGATCGAAGTCTTCAAACAGAGGTAAAACTTGTAACTTCGCAAGAAGAAAGGGCACATTAAATCGAAGTGCTATAAGCTACAAAATAAGATTAAAAGGAGGCTGCGAATCAAAAGGAAAACAACTAGAAAATTCCGGTGAAGTGATGTTGTAGAAGACTACAAATGATGGTGAACTTCTAGTCGCTCACATCAATGATTCTAAAGTAAGCGAGGAGTGGATACTTGATTCAGCTGCACCTTCCATATGAGTCCCAATCGGGATTGGTTTACAACTTACGAAACAATTATCCGAAGGTGTTGTTTTGATGGGAAATAATGCTTCGTAAAATCGCAGTGTTGGAACAATTAAAGTTAAGATGTTTGATGGAGTTGTCGAGAACACTTAGTGATGTACGACATGTTCCCGAGTTGAAAAGAAATTTAATTTCGTTGAGTACTCTTGATTCAAAAGTGCAGTATACACACAACTGAAAGTGGGGTTTTAAAGATTTCCAAAGGGTCCCTTATTGTGATGAAAGGACGAGAAAAAAGATTGCCAAGTTATATGTTTTGCGGGGGTTCTCATCATATCGGTGATGCAAATTGTCGCTTCTTCTTCCTTGTCGATGATGATATTACTAAACTTTGGCATATGCGCCTAGGGCATATGAGTGAGAATGGCATGGCGAAATTGAGCAAAGAGGACTTCTTCATGGGCAAGGAATTTGCAAATTGAATTTACTGTGAACACTTTGTGTTTTTGGGAAGCAAAAGAGAGTTCGATTCACTAGAGGAATCCATAACACGAAGGGAACATTGGAGTATATTCATTCTAATCTGTGGGGCCATCTAGAGTGCCTTCCAGAGGTGGAGCTAATTATATGCTAACCTTTATTGATGATTTTTCCGAAAAGTTTGGGCGTTCTTCCCGAACTGAAAAGTGATGTGTTTTCCGCATTTAAGTCTTGGAAAATTATGATTGAAAAAGCAGACGGAAAAGCAGATAAAATACCTCCATGCAGACAATGGCTTAGAGTTACGTTACGATGAGTTTAATAGATTGTGCAAGTCGGAAGGAATCATGAGACACTTGACAGTTCGTCATACTCCACAACAAAACGGCGTTGCAGAACGAATGAACAGAATGATCATGGAGAAGGTTCGATGTATGTTGTCAAATACCAACTTACCGAAGTTATTTTGGGCAGAAACAGCGTCTACTATATGTTTTTTGATCAACCGATCTCCATCCGTTGCCATTGAGAAAAAGACTCCACAAGAGGTATGGTCTGGTAATCCTGCTAATTATTCTGATTTAAAGATCTTTGGGTGTCCTGCATATGCTTATGTTGATAATGGAAAATTGGAACCGAGATCCATTAAATGTGTTTTTCTTGGTTATAAAGCTGGTGTAAAAGGGTATAAGTTATGGTGTCCTGAAAATAGAAAAGTTGTGATTAGTAGAGATGTTGTTTTTTATGAAACTGCTATGCTACCTAACTTATCTCTTAAAGACTCTTCCAAAAAGAAAATCAAAAACAGGTAGAGCATCAGATTAATACAAAGTCAACTCCTCAAGCTAGTACAAAAATTGAGAATAGAGTTGCTTCTTCACTACAATACTCTATCGCCAAAAACAGAACTAGAAGAGAAATTAAACCTCCAAAGAAGTATGCCGAGGTGATCTAGTTGCTTATGCTTTAAATGTGGTGAAGATATATAGATGCGAATCAAGAGCCATCTAATTATTCTCAAACAGTTAGTTGTGAAGGCTCGAGAAAAGTGGATGTTTGCTATGCAAGAAGAGATGGAATCACTCCACAAAAAGCAGAACATGGGACCTTGTGAAACTTCCTAAAGGTAAAAAGGTCGTTGCGTTGTAAATGGGTGTTTAAAAAGAAAGAAGGGACTCGGGAGTTGAAGAACCCGATATATAAAGCAAGGCTTATTGCAAAGGGTTACAGTCAAATTCCAGGAGTGGACTTCACAAATGTGTTCTCCCCAGTTGTTAAGCATAGTTCGATTCGAGCTTTGCTTGGTATTGTGGCCATGCATGATTTAGAGCTTGAGCAGTTAGATATAAAAACTACATTTTTGCATGGAGAACTTGATGAGGATATTTACATGCAACAACCAGAAGGTTTTACAGTTTTAGAAAAAGAAGACTATGTTTGCTTGCTGAAAAAGTCCCTTTACGGTTTGAAACAGTCACCAAGACAGTGGTACAAGAGGTTTGATTCCTTTATGACTTCTCATGATTTCAAAAGAAGTAGTTTTGACAGTTGTGTTTACTTTAAGAAAAACAGTGATGGTTCTTTTGTGTATCTACTTCTTTATGTTGATGACATGTTGATAGCAGCAAAAGATAAAGAAGAGATAAGAAAGGTCAAAGCCCAACTAAGTAAAGAATTTGAGATGAAAGATTTAGGACCAAAAAAGAAGATACTTGGTATGGAGATTCTTAGAGATAGAAAATCAAGTAAATTGTACCTAAGTCGGAAGGGTACATTGAGAAAGTTCTTTGCGAGTTCAATATGCAGAGTGCTAAGCCTGTTAGTACTCCTTTAGCAAACCCATTTCGGACTTTCATCGGTTTTGTCTCCACAATCGATGATGAGATTGAGCACATGTCACATGTTCCATACTCTAGTGCAATGGGATCTCTCATGTATGCTATGGTTTGTTCACTTCCAGTTTATCATATCACGATCGATCTGATTAGCGAGATACATGGCAAGTCCCAGTAAAGAACATTGGAAAGCGATTCGATGGATTTTAAGATACTTACGAGGCACTATTGATGTTTGCTTACAGTTTGGAAGAACTAAAGATGGAGTCATAGGGTATGTTGATGCTGATTTTGCTGGAGACCTTGATAGAAGAAGATCTCTCACAGGTTACGTCTTTACAATCGGAGGTTGTGTAATTAGTTGGAAAGCCACTTTGCAAACTACGATCGTTTTGTCTACCATCAAGAAGCTGAGTACATGGCAATTCTTGAGGCTTGTAAAGAAGCTATTTGGTTGAAGGGACTATTTAGTGAACTCAATGAAGACCTTCAAATCAACACAGATTTTGTGACAAATCGAGGTGCTATATTTCTTACAAAAGATCAAATGTTTCATGAGAGAACAAAACACATTGATGTTCTGGTATCATTTTGTTCGTGATATTATTGCTCGTGGTGATATTGTTGTGAGCAAAATTAGTACTCATGAAAATCCTGCAGATATGATGACTAAGTCACTTCCTATAACCAAGTTTGAGCATTGCTTAGACTTGGTTGGTGTTCATTGTTGAAGTTAAACCCTTAAGGGGTTTTATGGAAGAGGTGGAGAACTTGTTTATTGAAAGTTCGCGATGAAGAACTTGTTCATTGAGAATTTGTGTCAAGGTGGAGATTGTTAGAATTAAGTAACCCAAATTCTTATTTAAATAAAATACGATGAAAAATAAAATAAAAGTAAAATCCATATAGAACTAGACTTCTTTTATTTTATTTTAGAATAAGGTTTTTTTTAAACCTTATTAAACTTAATCTATTTTATATTGATTAGGATAGGGTGTTTCAATCCTACTAGAATATGGCTTTACAAGCCTATAAATAGACATAGTCTATTCCTCTTGTATTGATTCAAATTTTCGACATAGTGCATTTTCTTCTCCTCTGCCCGTGGTTTTTTTCCCGATAGGGTTTCCACGTAAAATTTGTGTGTTCTTTATTCTATTTATTTTATTCTATTTTATTTTTTTCACAGAGGGGTTTTTCCACGTTAAATTTGTGTGTTCAATTTCTCAATTTATTCTGTTATTTTTCTTGTTCGTTGCTTAATCAGGTCAATCCTAACAAGTGGTATCAGAGCTAGTTCAATTTTCATAAATCAGCTCATTTAGAGATGGTAACAACAAGGTTTGAAATTGAGAAGTTCGATTGTGAGACAAATTTCAATCTATGGCAAGTTCGGATGATAGCAATTCTAGTTCAATCCGGTTTGAAAAATGTTGTTACCGGGAAAAAGCTTGAGAATCTAAATAAAACAGAATGGGAAGAGCTTGATGAAAAGGCTTTGTCTACAATCCAGCTGTACCTCGCGAATACGGTATTGTAGGAGGTATTGATGGAAAAGACCTCATCTGCCTTATGGAAAAGTTTAGAAACTCTTTATGCGACTAAGTCTCTGGCTAACCGTTTAGTGTTGAAACAACGTCTATTTACGTTTCACATGAACGAAGGTGAGGTTCTTAGAGATCACATCAGTCAATTCATTACTCTTTTAAGTGATTTAAAGAATGTTAAGGCTCATATTGACGATGAAGATCAGGCTATGCTATTATTATGCTCATTACCCCCTTTATACAAGTCTTTCAGGGAAACCCTGATTTATGGCAGAGACAAACTCTCGTTCGAAGATATGAAGGGTCATTTGTTGAGTAGAGATAAACTCGACAATGTGTTTCATTTGGATAGCAAGGCAGATAGACAACCTTCCGTTTTGGTAGCATCAAAGAAACTAGACAAAAGGTGTCGCTATTGTAAAAAGTTAGGTCACGTCAAAGTAGATTGTTATAAACTGCGAAATAAAAGAACTGCTAAGAGTAACGAGGAAGATGTAGCTGGTGCTAATTTGGCCGATGAAAACGGTGATGATTTCCTGTTAGTGTCAACGAGCGATAACTCCAAGCTCACGTCCGAGTGGATCCTAGATTCGGGATGTTCTTTCCACATGTGTCCCAATAGAGAATGGTTCTTTACATACAGTTCGGTTGAATGTGGAGTTATGCGCATGGGAAACGATTCATCTAGTAAGGTAATTGGTATTGGTACTATTAAAATTAGGATACATGATGGGACGATTATGACACTCTCAGATGTCAGGTATGTACCTGATTTACGAAAGAATCTCATCTCATTGAGTATTTTAGACTTGAAAGGATGCAGAATCAACATCAAGTCGAGCGGCATTAAAGTATCTCGTGGAGCTCTCGTTTTGTTAAAAGGTAAGAGAGCCGTCAGTCTTTATATTCTGGAAGGTTCTACAGTGACCGGTGAAATCAGACGTCCCTTGTCCATTACGGAGTCGAAGTCAACTCATTTAGAGCGGAGGCAACTTGGTCATAGGAGGGAAAAAGGTATGACCGTTTCATTGAAGAGAGGTTCTCTTTTGGATGCAGGTTTTGAAAAATTAGGGCACTATGCTCGTGAAAATCAGACCTGGGTTAATTTTGATTTGACAGTGTACAAGTCGAAGGCTTGAAGGCTTCCAGTTTCTAAGTACAAATTCGACTCAGTTAATTCCCTACATAGTTCAAGATAGGCTCGTGGCGGGCTTTGGCAAAGATGGCGTTGTGGAAATATGAGTCAAGGTGGAGATTTGTTAAATATAACTCCTATTTTCAGTCAAATTTGAAAAATAATCTTTCAATTAAACTCTGTTTACTTGTTTCAATCAAACATTGATTAGTTTAGATTATTTTATTATTATTTGACCTATGAATTTAGCTTATAAATAGGCTCTTTTACAACCTTAAAAAAAAGAGACACCCATTAGATATTAGAACTCATAACACATTTAGAGAATTTTATGTTTACGTTTTGAGGGTTCTTTGTTTTCGGGTTTTTGGGGTTTAGTTTTTATCTCCATCTTTTGTACTCTTCGTTCTTTTGCCATTATAGTAAAATTATCTTTGCCCGTGGTTTTTTATCCTCTTTGGAGGGGTTTTTCCACGTTAAATTTGTGTGTTCAATTTCTCAATTTATTCTGCTATTTTTCTTGTTCGTTGCTTAGTCGGGTCGATCCTATCAGGGGGTCACAGCTTGCTCAGAAGAAAGTGGAAGGCAAGCATTTCTGGTGGCTAGTGTTGATGTGTTCATTGAGAAACCTTTGGATCCTGAGCATTTGGTTCCCATATTAAAGGAACTTGATGAGTGGTGAGTGAAGATCCATTTTGGAATGCAAAAATAAGGACTTTCCTGTTGTTGTAGTAGTTGGCTACCAATTTTGATACATCTTTTTCGTTGTTTTTCATGTTATTAGCTTTGGATAATAATAATATTTTTTAGTAGGCTATAGCCTGTTTGTCGGGAATGATCCTATGGTAATGCACCAGTAATTGCATGAATAAGATTGTTCTCTTTTATTAAAGTCTTTCATTTTATCCTAAATATCTCTTCATTTACCCCAAGTTTATGTATATATATATATATATTAAGATTCAACTCAAATTTTTTTTCTGTTTTAAGCATGGAATGCCATGAAATGGAACTCTAACATTGAATTTTTATATTAAATTTATTCAACCCGATATTTGTTACAGATTTTAAAAAAAAATATTTTGGAAGATTATTCCAGAACATAAAAGTAAGAGAATTTTTTTTGGCATGAGATCTTTCAATATCCATTAATCACATTGTTACATCTTGCTAGGACCTTACAAGTAATCACAGCCCAAACAACTCCTCGCGGTGGCTCTCCTCAACTAACTATTTGCCTAATAAATGGGTTCACTTATTAGCTGTCTTGTAGAGTTAGGTTGAACCATTTAAGATACAGGTGGGACCACTTAAAGTTATCATAACACTAACCTACCTAGCGTGGAAGCATTTAGTTGTTGGCTTTTGACATTTGACCCACTAATATCGAATCACCGTATGACACTTCAAAACTAGAGATGATTTGTATATATAGTTAGTAGCTCGAGAAGAGGTGGAACACAACCTTTTTCCCTCACCAGACTCAGATTCCCATTTCTCCCTCCTTATATCTCCAATCACCATATACATGACCCTAGGAGTGAATCAACCATCTTCATCATTTTTTCATCTTTATATCAACATATATTAAAGTCATGAAAAATAAAATAGAGTTATTATATTATTTAATATGCTATCTTTTATAATTTATTTATAAAAAATAAATAAATTATTATAACCATATTAAATGAGCAATATTTAATTAATGTTAGTAGAAAAAGATTAAAGGCTCAAAGATATTGTTCTATTCAGAGTTAAGGAAACTTGAGTTTGTCTGTCTGTATTTGATACAGTGAGCGCTATAGAATATCTAAAATTAGAGACTTCTTTAGTTCTTTTATGGTTCCAACTTTTTGTTGCTTCTCTTTTGGCAGTATTTTTTAAGTCTTTAATTTACATAGGTTTTGTTTGTCCTAATCTATCTTTATTTCAAAACCAATTATTAAAATATCAATTATACAAAGAGATATAAAAATGTGTAAAATTAAAGTAGTTTTATATCGGTATAAGTGGATCTCTTCCAAAATGAGAAATTTAATTTTTAAAGCCAATTTGGCATTTATTATTATTTTTAGCTAAATTTAACTATTAACTTTTTAAAGGAATAATTTGATCATCAATCTTTTCAAAATAGTCAATTTGTATTTTTTTTTACAAAAAATAAAGATTAAAACATTAAATTTTTAAACATCACAACTCACATGGCAATTTATATGTACTTCAAGTTAACTTTTTTGAATTTTTATGATAATTTTTATTTTTTAAAAAATAGTACCATGTTAACATGAAGTACACATAGTTTGCCACGTTAATATTGTTAAAATATTATTTTTTTCAGTCAACATTTTTGTTAAAAAAAAGTAATTTGATTGTTTTTGAAAGATCAATAGCTAAATTTAGCTAAAATAATAAAGACCCAATTAACAAAAATTGTAAACATTAAGGGATTAATTTAGTTTTAAATATGCCAAAGGTCCCTGTACTATTTTGAAATGTAAAATTTAATCCTTATACTTTAGTTTTGAGACATTGATCCCCTGTACTTTTTTTATTTAAAAATTTTGGTTTCTTTGTCTAATTTTGCCATTAAAGTTAATGGTGTCAAATGTAAAATAACTTTTTTAGCCATTAATATTTACAATTTTTTTCAATTTGGTCATTACGTAAAAAAATTATTTTTTTTCATATTTTAAATGAAAACATAAAAAATTATAATTTTTTTTACAAAATAAAACATTATGAAAAAAATAAAAAAATCCTTAAAATTAAAAAAATAAAATATATAAATGATTTTAAAAATATAAAAAAATCTAAAGCTACATTGTTATCTAAAGTGGATTGGACCAGTCAATCGATTGGGAACCGATAGGGTATTGGTTTGATGTGAGGTAAAAAACCAATTGGCCCATTAACCGATACAAATTGATTGAACCAAAATAAAAAAATCCATTGATCTGACAGTTGAATTGATTTCGAACTAGTCTAACCAATTGGTTCCCAGAACGTCTAGTTCAAAGCAAATAAATTATTAAAAATCAAAAATAAAAATTATAAAAATCCACCCAACTGTTATTTCAACTGGTTTTATAATTTGGTTCAACCAGTTTGTCAGTTCGTGGGTTAAGCAGTTTGTTCTTGATCCAATCAATTCAGTCTGAATTAAATATCATTGAATTTTAGTATTTAAAAAAATATTTTTATTTTTATTTTTATTTTGAATTTTGAATTTTAGTGAGTTTTTATTTTTTATTTTAAAAAATATGTTTTTTTCCCCTAAAATCAGAATTTTTTAATTTTTTTTTCTTTTTAAAAGATGTATGTCAGGGGTGAAGCCAGAACAATTTTTTAGGGGAGGGGGGATGAAATTTTAATTTTTTATACCCTATATCTTTATAATTTTTAAATGATTAAATTGAATTTTTATAATTTTAAGGTGGCCAAATTGTAATTTTACCTTTACTAATTTAAAATATTTAAAAAATCTCAAGGGCATAAATAGTAATTTTACATTTTAGGGAGGGCTGGGGCCTTTGCTAGCCCCCTAGATTCCCCACTGATGTATGTACTATTCAAGGGTATGAACCAAATTGACGAAAAAATTGTAAATGTTGAGGGCTAAAAAAGTTTAAAAATTTTAAACACAAAGAAGAGAAAATCTAGTTCTAGATTACGCATTACTTTTACATATCTCAACAATAAACACTTTCCTTTTACATCTAATTGTTTTTTTTGTCTCAATCTACAAATTAGTTCGCTGAACATGGAAGGTAAATCCAAAATTACTAACCCTTCACTCACTATATAAACTTGAATATGGAGCTTCTTGTTTTCACATCAATTCAGTTTTCAAGTTATTTAAGCAACAACATTGTCTCTTCAAGGCATAGGCATAGACACACTCTCTTTTTTTTTCTCCATTGGTGAACAATTTAAGCAAAACAGTTTCTAGTTTATTGTAGTTTAAGTAATTAAGTTTGGTCTTGTTTTACATTGGTTTTTTGCTCTTGTTATTCAATAAAATGTTTTAATATCAGGAAATCGATGTCAACGGCTTTACATTCGAGCGATCAAGCCCTGAACAAGGATAACTGGGATAATGGAGGAATAGAACACAAGCAACAACTACTTACTGAATTTGTTTTCAGGAACATGATGATAACTCTTGTGGTTGATGGCGTCACGACGTGTCGGGTTATGGTGCAGGGACTTTTTCGTTCTTATGGGGTTCAAACTCTAGGTGTCGACAACGGCAGAGATGCAGTCGACCTCATTGCATCCGGTGTCAAATTCGATCTCATCATCATTGAAAAGATTTTTCCTGTCCTGAATGGCCTTGACGTAACCTTACTTATAAAAAAAAAAAAAACAAGTTTTTCATGTTTTGTGCAGAATCAACATGTGTGATCATCTATTTTATTATTATTATTATTATTAATGGGCAGGTAACAAGGCAGATTCATGAAATGGAAGTGCGTTGTAAAATGTTGGGGGTCACAGCTTGCTCGAGAGAAAGTGAAAGGCACGCATTTCTGGCAATTGGCGTTGACGTGTTCATTGAGAAACCTTTGGATCCTGAGCATCTGGTTCCCATCCCGAGGGAACTCAATGGGTAGTGAGTGAAGATCCATTTTAGAACACAAAACTGAGGACTTTCCTATTGTAGTTGTTGTTGGCTTTTAGCTTTGATGTTTCTTCTTTTTGTTTTTCATGTTATTAGCTTTGAACAATAATAATGTTTTTAGTTTGGTGATTTTTTTTAATAGGCTTTGGGTTGTTTGTCTAGTTTGGTCCTTTGGTAATATATTGGTAATGCCATGAATAAGATTGTCCTCTTTTATTAAAGCCTTTCATTTTACTCCAAATATCTCTTCATTTACGCCATGTTTTTGTTTACTTATATATATACATAACTACAAATAAATCTTAATTCAACTCAGATTTTTTTCTGTTTTAAGCTTGAAATGCCATCAAATGAAAGGTCAAGTATTGAATTTCCTATATTAGTTGATTCAATCGGATAAAAATTGTGAATAAATTTAAAATGAATTTTCAAAAGATTGTTCTGAAATATAAAAGTGAAAAACAATAATATTTCTTTTCTTTTTTTTTTGTATGAGATTTTCAATATCTCATAATTTCATTGTTACGTTTTGCTAGAGCCCTCTAAGTAATCACAGCCTAAACAACTCTTCACAATGGCTCTTCTCAACTAACTACTTTCCAAAGAGATGAGTCCACTCATTGGTTGTATTATAGAATTAGGTTGGACCATCTAAGATGCAAGCGGGATCACGAGTCATTATAGCACCAACCTACCACGTTTGGAAGTGTTTGGTTACTGATTTTTTTACTTTTCACTCACTAATATCAAATTGCCACATGGTACCTCAAAACAAAAGATGCTTTATATATAAGGTTAGCAACTCGAGAAGTGGAGAATACAACCTTCTTCTCTCACTAAACTCAGATTCCGTCTTATCTCTATCTTTATATCTCCAATCACCAAACACACGACTCTATCCTAAATAGAATGAATTTACCATCTTAACCACCTTCTCATTCTTTTGTAAACACAAATTAAATTTTGATATTAAATGAAAGCAAACACTATCCCAACAAATATACTACAAGTTATAACACAATATAATTTCTAAATTTTTATATTATGGTTAAATCCAAAAAAAAAAAATTTACAGATTTTAAATAAATTTCTACTTTATAATTTCCTAAACATTTTTCTTTTGAATGAATGATTTCATAAACATAAATATTCAAACACATAAATTCCTTTATCTTGATTTTTTTTCATATTCTTCTCTATTATTTAATTGTAATTATTTTTAAAACAAAAACAAACTTAGTTCGACAAAAGATTCATAAGATTAAGTAATTCAGTTCAATATAAAATGCCCCAAGTGTACTGTATGTTGCTGTAGCGATTTCTTGCTTTTTCTTTTTCATCTAGGATTGTATTATTTGTGATTCAAAATAACTGAGAGCTTATAATAGAGTCTTTAATGGGAAGTGAGGAAGCTAAAGACCCATTGAAAGGGGTTGATTGCAAAGCAATTGGTAGTGAGCTGCAGAAGGACCACAGTGCCAGTAATAAACCTGTTATAAAGAAACGACTTCCTAAGAAGATTACACAAATTCCGGACTGTTATTTCCTTCCTCGAATGCCCACGCCTTCCACTATTGCCTTCTATGGGGCCTGCGTTGCGGGTGGAATCGGTGCTGGGATGCTGCTGGAAGTCTGGATAAACAACAAGATTAAAGGTGTCAGATCAAGGATGAGGCTTGCTGGTCTGACAAGGAATACTGCGCAGCAACAAAGGTACATGACTCACTACAAAAATTCTAAATTTCCTAATGTCCTTTTTCATCGTTAATAAGCAAATTGCTTTGTTTAATTGTTTGTGGCAGAATTGGTATTGCCTTTCAAAGACAGAAGCAGAGAGTGAGGCTTTTGAGTTTGCAAAAAAGTCTGGGCTTGATGTTGTTACTGTTTGTCCTACTGTCATATTGGGGCCACTTCTGCAGTCCACCATCAATGCTAGTAGCAAGGTTCTCATTAAACTTTGAAAAGCTGGTCTCAACTCCTACTTATGCTTCTGCACTAGTATTCCAACCTGAGAGCTAGGTGCTTGGCTTTGTGCAACGGGTTTGCATGAGCTCAATGTCAATAATACTTCTTTTGGTTTTAGATTCAAGTAATTCATAACCTCGAAATTTGTTCTACTGAAATTACTTGATATTCTAGATTGGTACTCTGCTACTTCTTCAGGCATAGATTCATTAAGCCCTTGTGGCCTTGCAATTTATAAAATAGTGTCTTTGAGCTTAATTGACTTGGCTTATCAGATTTTAATCTTAAACTTGTGGTAGTGGATTAGAGTCCATTGTTGCTGGAGCCAGGATATTATTCTACTTTTCTTGTCTTCCAACCATGGTCTTTCAGTAATATGGTTTAAAGTGAAAGACATGATAGCTTTTCTTGTGGCATTCTTTTCTATTATGAATCTGTTTGGTTTACACCATTGCAATGCGTTGATGTGCGGAGGGATACAACTCTGTGGAAAACAAAATTCGAAAGATAGTTTATGTGCGCGATGTAGCTCGGGCACTGCTTCTGGTGTATGAGAAGCCAGAGGCTGAAGGAAGGTACATATGCACGGCTCATGCGATCAAGGCACGTGATCTTGTTGATAAGTTCAGAAATATGTTTCCTCAATAAAATTATCCTAAAAGGTACATCTCTTGCTGCAGCGGAATATGTAGCATCTTCTAGTCTAACCCTTTAGGAATTTGTATGTTACTTCATCATCATTATTATACATGGCTTGGGATTTTTCATGTATGATTTTCTTCTTTGTGATCATCAATCACTTCTGCAATGGTAGCTTTAGTGAGGGAGGGGAGGAAGATACGATTAGTTCAGAAAAATTACAAAGGCTGGGGTGGAGTTATCGGCCATTGGAAGAAACTCTTGTGGATTCCATTGAGAGCTATAAGAAGGCTGGAATCTTGGATTAATATATAAAACTGCCTTTTGGTTGTGATTTTAATTTCTGTTCACTATGTGCTCTAGTTTCCTCCTGGTCACATGAGAGTCCCCACTTTTTGTGTTCAACGGTTTCAAAATAATAATGTCATACAACTTGCATTTCTTTCATGCTAAACATAGCCACTATCTAAATAAATCGAGAGATGTTTACATGTTTATGAATAGAACTATTTTTATTTTTGAAAGGTTGAAGAAAACAGTAGAAGTTGGGTTGGATAATGTTTTGTGAATGAACAAAAACCATAAAATCTTCACATTCTATCAACTGTGGTTTAGACCAGTGTGCAGCTTTTGGTTTGATAACGTATTTTTGGTGTTGAAACCATTTTTGAAATGGTCGACTTTATTGTTTTTTAAAAACGAAGAATGAGAGTCGCCACCAATTTTTTTTTATGAGGTGTGATTAGATCACCTCGTGATTTGATTGTTTTAATAAAATATTTTGATTTACTAAAATAACGATTTTGGTCTACGAAATTCGAGAAAACGGGTTCGAAAGTCGGTTACGTACGAGAAAGGATTAGCATCCTCATAGCGCCCAGAATTGGTACCTAATTGATTAATTAAATTCTTGGTGTCGAAAATTGAAAACTTGAAAAAAATTTAAAAATACTATCCTTCTTTGTATTATTATTTTTTGCTTAAAAATACTTGAATAAATTGAAACGCATGTTAAGGACTCTCTCATCTCGCAGTAACAAAAATGTCGCGTCTGTAAGTTAGGATACGACACCTCGAATCCTTGAGAATAAGCTTACATTTTCTTTTTTATTTGAAATTTTATGTATTTTAATTTTGAAAGGATATTCGGTCATTCGAGTTCAATGAGAAAATCGAAACCCCGTAAGTTAGGGTACGATTTTTCTCGAATCTTCCAAATATGGAACATTGCATATTTTTTTGAAAATTTATTTTGAATAATAATAATCGATGTAATATTAAAACGATAGATATTTATCTCAATTTGGGGTATAATATAAAAACAACTAATTTCATTTAAACATAATGCATGTAGTTATTTTGAAATGGTTATACGGATAGAATATTTAAATAACATATAATAAGTGAATAAAGAAATGCTATGCAAAAATCAATATAACTATAACAATAGTAAGAATATTAATCCATGGTATAAAATAAGTAAAGTGATAAAAATAATAATAAAAAAAAGATGCTATATGCATTATGAAGATTATAAACGTAAATAATGTGAAAATAATAAAAGAGACGACCAAATAGTAAAAATAATATAATGGCAATAATATAATAACAATAATAATAAACGAGTAAAAATGTATAAGTGTAAAATGTAATGATCTTTGTAGTGACGTAAATTTTTGCTCTCGGTCGCTAATTGTGGTGATTTAGTGAAAATTTGAAATCCAAGTTTCGATTTTATTAATAAAAGGGAGTCGCAACCGATCCCTTTTTCTAGGTGCGATCGGGTACCTGATAAATCTTCGTTTTAACAAAAAAGGTTTTATTTTTTATAAAAGAAAGATGCGCTTTTGGACATCTTGTCCCATCGTACTTTTCAAAATCAGGCACCTTGAACTTCGGAGGTAGAATTAGATCGGGTACCAAACTGAGTTCTTTAGGACCTAGTGCAGAGAAGACTTCAATGCCTTCTATTGCCTTAAATCTTTCCTCCAAGCTCCTATACTTCTCTTGAGCCTCGTGATCATCCATTTTTAACCTGGTTATTTCTGCCGGATCATCCAAATCTGGAACAATTGGATTGGCAGGATTAGTTCTAGGATTTGATATAAATATTCCTTGCCCTAAATGAGCAGGTGGCACGGGCCGTTGCTCCAGGTCTGTGGGTTCCCCTTGGGTGTACCCTCTTTGTGTTGCGTGGGCGTACGGCGGAGTGAATCCTGGGGGATAGAGCGGATCTTGATTGTGATTAACTCTTGACCGAGGTTCCTCAATGTTAGGGCTCTGTATGGGTCCCTTTCTCTTAACTAAAGCTGACATCATTTCCATCATCTTGGCCATTTGATCATTCTGTTCGAGCGATTCTTCTCGAGATCTCACCATTAAGTCTCTTGTCTCTTGCTGCGACTTGGCCAACTGCTCTTGTAATTTCCTTTGGATTCTTTCTATTCTTTCAATCCTTTCATTAAATTCAGCCTCCATTACTCTAGCTTGTCGGCGTGTCCTATACAAATGACGTGGTTCCAGTCTTGTGGTATTACAACTACGAATTGTATGTTTTAACCTCAGCGAACGATTATGGGATATATAATGAATGAATGAATGAATGCATAAATGTCAAATAAATGTTAGTCATGAATGAATATGCAAGAATTTAGTGTTGATTTCAAGACGGCCCCTATTTAGGCATTTCATTTATCAAAAGAGTCCATTACAAAACATTTTGCCATTTTCGATTCAGCCATTACACAAACTTCCTAGCTATATCGCCATATTTTTTTACTCGTGCTAAGAATTCTGATATGTTTGATCTTCGACTTGGAGGGAATTGACAAATGAGAATTTCAGCTTCTTCTGATAGTTGTACCACGTGCATGGCTACCCCATGAATTTCATTGATCAAATAGCTAAGTTGCATTTTTTTTCTTGGAGGCCCTCTTCGTAAGCATGAATGTCTCTATCATACTGACTATTCTTTTCTTGCAAGGCTTCTAAGAGAGTATCTAGCTGTTGTTGACGAGCTTGCAGCGTCTCTTCTAATTCCCGCATTTCCTCTCTCAGCTCTCGACGTTCAGATTGATTAGCTATTAATTCGGTAGACACAGTTTCGTATTCTGCATTATTCTTTCTTAACTCTAACATAGCCCGCGCAGCTTTTTCTTCTTCTTTCTTTGCTTTCCCTTTCCAGAATTCCATCCTTCCTTTGATGTTGCTAATTTCTTCCTTCCATTCCGCTGATGACTTGTCTAGCCCACTATTCTTTATAGTGCCTCTTAATTTCTTATTTTCCAAATGAAGATCTCTTAAGTCATTTCTTACGATCTCAGCTTCTCTTTGAACTTTTTCGGCTCTGGATCTTTCAATTTGAACATCAATCTTTAGCTGGTAATTTTCCTCTTAAAGAGCACTAAGGTCCCGTGACATCTTGGCTTTTTCTCGTTCAAATTCCAGTCTTGCCATTTCTAGCTTGGATGGTATTTCTTCCGAGAAAGGATTTTGGAAGGAATAATTCGTCGACAAGACTTGCTGACTATTCACTCGTTGTTTTCTCCATATATCATAATCCTGGGTGAAAGTATCAGCGTATAGAGCCAATTCCATCAGATGAATTTTCTTCCAAGACTTCGCCGTATCTCGGACCCTTTTCATATAACCCTCGCCTGCGAAGGCAAATTCGAACTGTGCTAATCCTCCAGTGGCAGGTATGAATTGTCGCGAAGAAAACTGCCTCTGGGCCAATAACGGAGCATAACCTACTTCTCCCCATAATCCGAGTAGTGGCACCCAATCTTGGTTTCCAACCTTGTATAACAGAACTGAAGGGCGGATCCATGGTGCTCTCCAGGTTACATCTTCAGCTCGAAGGTTCTGAAAAACTGAAACCCAATGCTCTTCGATGACATCCTTTGGCCATTCTCTCTCAAGGTAGGCTTCCAACGGGGCGAAGGTTTTTGAAAACATGTGGTACGGTGTGCGCTCTACTTTCCAGAAATGGCTCAAAATCCAAACATTAAGCAATTGCGCACATCCGATAAAGCGTCCTTCTTCTTTCCTCCTACAACTGCTTAGGGATCTGAAGGTCTCAGCCAAAATAGTTGGGATAGGGTTGATTCCTTGTTTTAACTTTTCAAAGAAGTCCACTACTGCAACCTCTATATGTCCCAGAACTTTTGGGAAGACGACCAATCTGTAAATGGCCAAAGCGAACAGATTCACTCTCTTCAAAATATCGGGATGATTTAGGACTAAATCCCACAGGGAAAACCACGAAATACAGCTGATTTCATTCTTTTTCTTTATTTGTTTCTCGGCCCATGTGTCGGTCAAGCCAGTCAACTTTACCAGCTTTTTCTTGAAAGTCATCGGCTTGGGCTCCTTCGCATAAATCTTGTAGAATTGCACATTATCAATACGAAGTAAAGTAGTGTACTCTTCCACGGTTGGGGTCATATCTTCTTGATTGAAAATGAAACACTGGTAAGCCGGATCCCAGAATCTGATCATGTCCTGAATCAATCTTTTATTTATGTTGACGGCGATCAGGCTGGCTATATCCCCGTACCTTTCAGTGAAGATGCCTTTAGTGTCCGAATCCCACTGTTTCTAGATTTGAGTCAAGTCTTCGAGGTTATTCTGACAAACGTTCACAGTTACATGCTCGGGTAGGTTGGGAATACATCATTCCATTAGACTGTCCCCTTTTTCTTTCTGGGTTCTTAGAGACCAATCTCGGACCACGACATTTTTCTCGGTTACTTGCGTAATTGACTCCTCCATCAGAAACCCATTTTTGGCAATCATTCTCTAATCAACACCTTCCTAATCAAGATGCCTATGATGCATGATGAAAAATAAAAATAAAAACAAACAACCTTGGTTAGTAATCACAACAAATATAAACTGAGAAAAACTATGGAAACTTCAACAAATTAAGCTACCCAGTTTAATTCTTTTGTATAAATAGTGTAAATGTAAAGGAAATGAAAAGTAAGAGGCGTTTCTCCCGTGTACTTATTTTGGTAATGATTAAACAGATGAAGGTTCGGTATGGCTCTAATTAGGTGGCTCGTACGGTTCACTATATGCGGTTTCGGTTCTAGACAGGTACTCTAATTGTTCGTACTGTCATCTACTAAGATTAGTACGAAGCCTTGGTCGTAGCCCATCACAGGCTCACGAGTTCAATTCGAGGGATTACATTTACTTATGCCTATGCGGAGGGACAAGTTAACTCACGAAAGCATAAGTCATATGTAATCCGGAAGTATTCACTAGCCTGTGCGGAGGGACGAGTTAACTCACGAAGGCATAGCGTTTACTTCCACTTAAGCGGACGGAGCCCGGGTAGAGAGCTTATGTTATGCAAAATGCAAGTGCACGGTGTGTGGGGAGAAACTCACAAACCTTTCATCTTATTTTAAAACTACGAAACTAAAACTATAAAAACTTAGAGCTGAAAAGCAAAAGATAAACAAGTTAGAGAAATATTTACAACATGATGCAAATGCATGATTTTATTTTTGAAAACAAACTTTGAGGATCACGACTAAATATTAATTTGAACAAGGAATTTTGAAAATTTTGACAACACGCGTTTAATTTAACTCGACTCTCAAAAATGGGTCCCTAGTGGAGTCGCCAGCTGTAGCGACGTAAATTTTTGCTCTCAGTCGCTAATTGTGGCGATTTAGTGAAAATTTGAAATCCAAGTTTCGGTTTTATTAATAAAGGAGAGTCGCCACCGATCCCTTTTTCTAGGTGCGATCGGGTACCTGAAAAATCTTCGTTTTAACAAAAAAGGTTTTATTTTTTATAAAAGAAAGACGAATTTTAGGCCTGCGTGAAAGTTCAGAGAAAAATAGGGTCCGGGAGTCAGTTACGCGCGAGGAAGGTGTTAGCACCCCTGCGACGCCCAAAATTGGTATCTTATTAAACATACGTCGTCTTGATTTTCAAAAATACGTGTTCAATGTAGCATTTAATCGTGATACGGTTAAAACACGAGAATCTTTAATTTTTTTGGTTTTTGAGAAGGACATATCATTTTAACACGAGTCAATTGATGTTCACCCAACATAGCGATGAAATCGATGACTTAATGTTAAATCGGTACGTTGCCTTGCTTATTGAAATTGATTTAAAACATGAATAAGAATATTTTTTTTTTTAAAAATAATAGAAACTTATAACAATGTTGTAAGAAAATGCGATTTACGAATATATGAAGTGGATGATAAAATAATAATTATAAAGTATTCACGATGCATTTGATATTATGCATGATAATAATAACATTAAACACGAAATGAAACAATGGACTACATATATATACATATAATATATAATAGTATGTAAGGTGACGGAAAATGTAATATTAAAAACACTAATAATACTACATATACATATACGTATATATATATATTAAAGATATGTTCATAATAATAGTATTGAAATATGCATATAATATATATAAAAATGTAGTGTTTAAAATATATACATAGCATAGCATTCAAAATGTACACATAAGATAGTATAAAAAACTTAACTAATATAGTATAAACATATACATGTATAATATTAAAAATGTATATACATAATATATAAAAGAAAATATATGCATGTAAATATATGTACATAAGATCGTATAAAAATATATAACTATGATATTAAAGTATATATATAATATATATGAAAACATAATATAGTATTAGAAATACATATACATAATATAAAATAAATATATATATATATATATATAGCACATGTTAAAAGAATATACACTAAAACATATATGTAATAATATTATTTAAAGAAATACATATTAGAAATGTCTATAGGATTTAAAAATATATATAAATAATAATAAGTAATGAATAAATATAATGAAAATAGTAAATATAAAATTAAAAAATATATATATATAATATATAAACAAAAACTAAGTATAATAATGATATAAAGAAAATAAAATAATAATATGTTAAAAATAAATAATAAATATAATAATGTAAAATAGTAAAAAGTATATTCATACGTATATAATAAAACATATATTAATAATAATAATAATACCAATAACAATAAATAATAGTAAATATAATAATAGAAAATATCAAAATTAATTAATTTAATAGTAAAGAAATGAAAATAAACTAAAAAGGACTAAAATTGAATAAAAACAAAGTTTTAGGGTTGATTTGAAATGAAAATAAAAAGAAAAGGATGAAATTATAACATGCGTGCAACCTGGAGGGGCCAAAAGCACAATAAATCCCCCTGGTCAAAACGCAGTGCAGCACGGGGACCAAATTGCAAAACACGAAGTATTTTGGGCCAAATTAAAATAACTAAAAACTTGATTGTAAAAGTATAAAATGCGGAAGGACCGCGCGCGATTAGCCCCTAAGAGCAAAAACACGTGGATCCTGAGTGGGTATGGTCGGGTCGACCCGATCCGAGGTGAAACGACGCCGTTTTGGGTGTTGAAGGCCAGCCCCGAAACGACGTCGTTTTGAGGGCCTTTAAAAGTAAAAAATTCTTTAAAATTTTCATTTCATTCGGGTTTTTCAAAAAAACAAAGGGGGAGGGGAGTTTTTTTCTCTCTAGGGAAACCCAGAAGCCGGCCAGGAGGGCCACCGTGCGCCGTCGTTACTCCGTCGCTGCCGGCCACCGTCCACGGTGGCCAGAACCTTAAAAAAGGTAATTTTTTTCCCTTTTCGTTGTTTATATATATATATGTGCCTATATTTGCTTGTATAAAAAGAAAAGAAAAAAAAAAGAAAAAATGTAAAACTTAAAAGACGGAACGTCACCTCCTATTTCTCTGATTTCGATTCTTATATTATGATATTCACTGCTTTGGTGTTTAGATCTGTCTTTGATATCTGAAATCTATTGCTTGGTATTAAAATGACCGAATCTGTTGTTTTCATTCATCAAAAAATTCGTCCCCCCATTACACTGTCTTTTAATGGCTTTTATAGCCTTTTACAAATGCTTTCCTCCTTTTTTTTGTTTTATGTTTTTTGTCCTTTCCTTTTAATTCCTTGCAGGTGCAGAGGCTGATGGGACAAAAGGCTGACAGAGGAGTGGCGGTGCAGAGGGCAGTTGGTGGAGGCAGGTGGGTAGGTGGTTCGGGACCGAATGCTAAGGGGCTAGGGTTAGATTTAGCGTTTCTTTTTTTGTTTTTTTTTTTCTGATTTGGGCTTAGGGTTTGTAGTTGGGTTAGGGGTTTTGGGTTTAGGTTGGTTTAGGCTTTAGTGGGCCATTCGGGTTTGGGTAAAATTTTGGGTTTAATTTGTTGGGTTTTAGTTGTAAATGGGTTTAATGTAATTGGACTCCTGAGTTTTAAAAATAATCGGGCCAAAATTGGCCTATAACAATCTTATTTTTAAAAATATAAAAAATAGATAAATAAATAAATAATGGTAATAGGAATAATGGTTAAATAATAATAATAATATGGGCACAAGTGCATGGATAAAGAAAATGTAAACATTATGAAAATAAGATAAGGGCAAAGAAATAGTAAACGAATAAATAAAATAATAAAAATAAAAATTTAAAATTAAATAAATAAAGGATTCAATTGGAATTAAATGAAATTAACGACACAAATTGTAAAAAAATAGTAAATAGATGAATATATAAATAAATAAAATGGGGATTATGCAAAATTGAAATAAAAAAAAGGGCTAAGTCATAATTAGAATGGAATTAAAAAAATGAAGATGTAAATAAAATAAGTGGATAAAACACTAAACTAAAAATGCAAAAATATTAAAAATAAAAAAGGAAATAAAAAATTAAATGGTCAAAGGACCGAAATAAAAAAAAAGAAACTTTAATGGGTGAAAATAAAAAAAAGGAAGAAGGCTGGGGTTAGGACTGAAATAAAACACGCATAAAGGAGGAGGGACTAACTGGGAAATTATTCCTTGTCCCAGAACGCATCATTCTTTAAGGAACTAAATTGAAACAAAATAAAAATCACAGGGTAAAAATTAAAAAAACAAAAAGGACTGAATTCAAAAAAATGAAAAATAACGGAAGGACCAGCAGCGCAAATAACCCATGCGCTAAGAAAACACGCGGATCCTGGAATCGGGTCAGGTCGCGCCGTGGGTCGTAAAAATGACGTCATTTTGACATCTGAAAATTTGGCCAAAAACGGCGCTGTTTTGCATCTCCTATTTAAATCAGATTTTTTTTTAAAAATCTCATTTCAGCCTTTTATTTTTTAAAAAAAATTGGAACCTCTTTTTTTTTCTTTGAAACCTTCTCCCCTTTGGCCTAGGGTTCCGGCGATCGGCCATCGTGGTGGCCGTCGGTCACCCGCGACAGCGCCGCTATTCACGGTGCCAAAAAATATCGAAAATAGCCATTTTTAGTCCCTTTTTAGGCCTAAACTTAGATCCAAAGGCGAAAGCCTAAAAAGAAAAAAAAAATGAAGAAAAAGAAAACAATAAGTAAAACAGTTCGGCCGACGCCCTTCTCCGCCTTTTGACCCCTCGTATACCCCTTTTTTTTAGCCCGATCGAAACCCTAAAAGATTTCTAAGGCTTTCATGAACAGAGGGAGCCTCCAATGGTGGCGTGACGCGAAGAGGCAGGTAAATCTCGACTCTTATTATCTTTTATGTTTTATTTGAAATAAATTTGTAAGCAAAACTAAAAAAAATCACCTTCTTCAACTTTTTCTGTTTTTGATTAATATTTTTCCTGTTACAATCTGTTTTTTATATGGCTTTATAGCCGAATACAAGATTTTCATTACTGTTTTCTCTTTTGTTTTTTTCTTACTATTTTCTTCTGCTTTGCATGTTTGCAGGTGATTGTGGTAGAGCTGCAGTGGATGGCACGCTGAGAACGCATATGGGGGCAGCGACATGCTTAAGGCTAGGGTTTCTTGCTCTGTCGAAAATTGGTTTAGGTATTCTGGGCCACTGGGCCTTGTAACTTTGGGCTTAGGGTTTACTTTATTTATGGGTATTTTGGGCTTATGTTTTTTGTTGTTGTTTTTTTTTTCTTTTTAGGCTTATAATGGACTGTTATTTATTTATTTATTTATTTATTTATTTATTTATTTATTTATTTAAAACTTGGGTAAAATTGGGCAATTACACTTGGAATTGAATTGGTGTTTTGCTTTCTGAAATGAAGGAAAATATTGAACATTTCTTAGTCGCCAGGGGTATTGAAACACTTATAATACTAATTTATCAAAATTTCATGCCTCATCATCAAAGTTGTCTATCCGTATTGTTTGATATGCAAATAACCAATATATTACGTCGCAAGGACTAAGGATCTTTACACTCAGAAAGTTAAAAACTATTTTCCAGACATTTTTTTTTCATATAATATTCTTGGGTTAAAATGTAAATTCATAAACGTACTATTGGACTCTATTTTGTTTTGATTAATATTTATCATTATACTTTAAGAGTATGATTGAATTTGCCACATAATTATTATATGATTGAATTTTATTACTAAACTTTGAATTTTATTGAATTCTACTACTAATCTTGATTTTTAATAAAATTTTACCAATTAATATTGATTTTGATGATTTGAAAATAAAATTTAACAAGAAATATTATTTTAAATATTTAATTTTCATGGTTAACAATAGATTAATAAAATATTAAAAGATAATACATCAACATAGAATTTTTATTTAATAAAAGAAAGACTTGAAAAATTTGAAATAAAAAGATTAAGTTTACTTTTTTGTAAATAAGTTTTTTATTAATTGTTGATACTATATTAATTTATTATTATTTTTAATTATTAAATTATAATATTTTAAATTAAAATTGAATGGTAAAATTCAATCAAAAATTAAATTTTAATGGAAAAAATTTATCAAACAAAGGTAAAGTGAAAATATAATGGTAAATTTATCTTTAGTTCAAAAATATAATAGTAAATATCAATTAAAATAAAGTATAGTGAAATTTTTCAAATTTAACCTAAAGTGTAGTGGCAAATTTACACATTAACCCAACATCTTTTTTAATTACAAAATCATAAAAAGTAATTGTCGAAACACTTTTTTGGAAATCGACTTTTTATTTTAAAACAAATGAAAATGAGAGTTGCCACCAATCCTTTTATTAGGTGTGATCGGATCACCTTAAAACTCATTTTAATAAAATGTTAAATTTAAAACGATACTTTTCAATCTACAAAATCTAAGAAATGGGTTTAGGAGTCGGTTACGCATGAGGAAGGATTAGCACCCTTGTGACACCTAGAATTGATACCTAGTAGATTACTTGATGTCTTAGTGTCAAGAATTGAAAATTTGAAGGGAGTTTAAAACATGGTCTCTTTTTGTATTAAGATATTACTTAACTAAATTAATTTTCACAAAAAAGGACTTATTTCAAGTTAATCAAGAAGAAAAGATCACGTTTTGTAAGTTAGGACACAATGCCTTAATCAAGAAGAAAAGATCACGTATGGTAAGTTAGGACACAATGCCTTTTAATGACATTTTTTTTATCTAGACCTAATAATAAAATGGAAAAATAGGTTTTAACGCGATACATGGCATGGATGTTAGCAAAATAACATAATAACGGGTAAAAATGAAATGATGATATTAAAATGATAAATAAATAAATGAACAAATAAGTATAAAAAATAAAAGTGCAATGCAAGTGAGTAATAATAATACAACTATGATGACAACAAAACGACAATTTATAGTAATAATAGCGATAATTATACTATATTTACTATCATAATATTAACATGAATAATAAAATAATAATAATAAGGGTGAATCATGCATTGTAAAAGGAAATATAAATAATATGAATTTAATTATTAAAATGGGTTAAAGAAATAACAAATAAATTCATAAAAGGTTAAAATTAAATAAACCAAGGACTAAATCAGAATTAAAATAAGATTAAAAGCATAAATTGTAATAAAATAAATAAATAAGTAAATAAAGGATTAAAATATAATATGCGAAAAATAACAGGGGCTAAATGGAGAATATTCCCAAATAAAGGACTAAAATATAATACGCAAAAAATAACAGGGTTACATGGGAAAATATCCCAAAACCCAGGACACTCGTCATTCCCTAGAAGGTCGGTGATGAGTTAAGGGACCAATTTGTAAGTGATTTAAAATTACAGGGGAAAAAATAAAATAATTGAAAAGACTAAATTGAAACAAGTCGCAAAAGCGGAAGGGCCAAAGGCACAAATAGACCCCCACGTCAAAAACACGAGGATCCTGTGCGGTTCGGGTCAGACGGGTCGTCGGGTTGGCACTTCGTAACGACGTTGTTTTGGGGCTTCTGAGGCCAGCCCCAAATGACGTCGTGTAATGACCCTATAAATACCAAAAAGAAATTCAAAAAATCATTTCAGACCCCCTTTAAAAAATTTGAAACCCTCTTTTTTCTCTCCAAAGCCCTTTTAGATCTAGCCTTTGAGCCACCGTAGGCCACCGTGGCCACTAGTCATCGGCGCGACTGTAGCCATCACCTCCGGTGGTTGGAAAAACGCCCTTTTTAGCCTCTTTTTTTAAAAAAAAATTTAAACACTTTTTGGCCCCGATCTCGAAGGCAGAGCCTTCTATTCGCAAAAGACCAAAAAAAGCTTTTGATTCTTTTACATAACCGATACGTACGACCATGCCCTACTCCGTCGAACCCAAACCGAACCTTAATGGGTTCTAGGTTTTTTTGGTGCCGGAGAAAACATCCAACAAAGGAGGGAGGTGAATCGACTCAGGTAAAGAAAACGATTTCTATCTTTTTATTTATTATTTTTTAGAAATAAAAAAATAAAAACAAGAAAATCACCTTTGAAATTTTCTTTATATTCTTTTTTTTATTGCTTTGTGTATATTTCTCTGTAAAAGTTACATGCCATTGTTATGGCTTTTATAGCCATATTACAAAATCGTTTATCCTTTTTTTTTTAATGTATTTTCTAATGTTTTGCTTCTATTCTTTGTTGTTTTTTCATTTTTTTCTTTACAGGTAGCGGTGCGCGGTCAATGGTGACGGTGGGAACCGTACCTTTGCCATTTTGGTACAATGGCAGCAGGGGCGAGTTAGGCCTCGAGCGGCAAGCACGCTGATGTGAGACGTGGCATAGAGGACTAGGGTTTCTTTTAGTTTTTCTGAAAACTTAAGGTTGTGGGCTATTGGTAGTTTGGGATTGGGTTATTGGGTTTTAGGGTTAGGTTATATTATTTTGGTCTTTGGGGTTTTTTTGTATTTGGGTCATTTTTCTAATTGGACTTGGGTTTTATTATTATTTATTTTTGGTTTTTATATTTTGTTTATTTATTTTTGGTTTTGGTCCAGACAAAATTGGGCCTTTACTGCTGCCCCTCTTTGCTCGTTGTCGTGTAATGAGAATGGAGCAAAGACTTTAAGAAGGGTCCATTTTATCTAGTCTTGTCGAATTTCGACTTTTTTGGCGCTCCTCTTTTCAAGTAGCTTTATTCTAACCCCCTACAACTTTAGAGGTATAGGATTTATCACTTCAATCTGCTCCACTGCAACTTCAGGGAGATAAGATTCGTAGCTTCAATTTGCTCCACTGCAACTTTAGGGAGATAATATTTGTAACTTCAATCTGCTCCACTGCAACTTTAGGGAGATTAGATTTGTTGCTTTAATCTGCTCCATTGCAACATCAAGAAGATAAGATTAGCAGCTTTAATGTGCTCCACTGCAACTTTAAGAAGATAAGATTAGTAGCTTTAATCTGCTCCACTATAACTTCAGGGAGATAATGTTCGCTTTAATCTGCTCCACTGCAACTTCATGGAAATAAAATTTGTAACTTCAATCTACTCCACTACAACTTCAAGGAGATAAGATTTGTAGCTTTAATCTTCTTCCCTGCAACTTTAGGGACATAAGATTAGTTATGGTGATTTCAATCTGACCCACTGCAACTTTAGGGGTATAGAATTTCTGGTTTCACTAATCTGTTACACTATTCTTTAGAGAACATGAGCTGTAGAATCCATTTCATAAGCCTATATTTATGCCAAGCGATTAAGATGTTATGATTAGAATGAATCAAATGCCCTTAAATTTGGTTAGTTCTATCTAGTGGCCATGTTTCAAGTCCTTGTACTATTTAGAAAACCTTTCAAAGCAATATGCAAAAATCCTTTTACTTGAATATTATTAGTCCATTAATCGTTATTTCAATGTAAAAATGCTTGGAAAAGATTGTAAATTGAAATTTATTGGGAGCAAAACTCAAAATGAATAGATTAATCAAAATAGCAAACGTTGCTAAAATACAAAATGAGTAAGATGAAAATAGGTGCCCCAAATATTGCAGCATGAGCTTTTCCGTACAAACTTCTTGAGGACCATTTTGAGCTTGATATATGTTTAGGAGATCTAGAGTGCTTTGTTGATGCCCTAAGATGTAATGTTTCTCTTTCTGAGAAGACATGACTACTACATGTTCAATCTTATATCCAAATTTGAGTTGCCCTTTCCCGGGTTTTCAACTCAAAACCCCTTTAGTCTTAAGGCGCCCTTTGCGAGTTTTCGCCTTGGCCTCTCCACTTTTTTAGGTGGAGTATATCTTGACTGAGTCCGAATTCACATGATTAGGTAGGTTTTTGTCATCTATCTCGGTCAAAATCAGTGTTCCTCCAGAAAAGGCCTTCTTTACCACATAAGGTCTTTCCCAATTTGGCATGCATTTTCCTCTGAAGTCCTTTTGTATGGGCAGGATCTTTTTCAATACTAAGTCTCCCTCATGAAATTCGTTGGGGTGAACCTTTTTTTCATAAGCTTGTATCATTCGTTTATGGTACATCTAACCGTGACGGATAGCTTTCAACCTCTTCTCTTTGATCAAGTTCAACTGATCATATCAAGATTGGATCCATTTTGCTTTATCTAAATTCAACTCTGACAAAACTTGGAGAGAAGGGATCTCGACTTCAATGGGCAAAACTGCCTCCATTCCATAAACCAAAAAGAAAGGCGTTGCCCCGGTAGAGGTTTTGATAAACGTTCGATAAGTATAGAGGGCAAATGGTAACTTCTCATGCCAATGTTTATAAGTCTCTGCCATTTTCCCCACGATATTCTTAATATTCTTATTGGCTGCCTCCATGCACTATTCATTTTTGGGCCATATGGTGATGAGTTGTGATGTTTGATCTTGAATTGAATATAGACCTCCGCTATCATACTATTGTTTAAATTTAATGCATTGTCAAATATGATCATTTCTGGTATTTCATACTGACATATGATTTCTTTCTTCAAGAATTTGCTGACTGCCAACTTCATGACATTGGCGTAGGAAGCGGCCTCTACCCACTTGTTGAAGTAATCGATGACCACAAAGATGAATCAATACCCATTGGATGCTTTTAGCAAGATTGGCCCAATGATATCCATGCCCCACATAGAGATATGCCATAAAGAAGTCATAACGTGAAGAGGTAAATGAGACACATGAATTTTGTCTCCATAAATTTGACACTTGTGGCATCTCTTGACATAACCGATGCAATCACCTTCTATGGTGGACCAATAATACCCTAATCTTATGATTTGCCTGAACATTTTAAAAATATTAGCATGCGTTCTACAAACACCGTCATGGACTTCTTCCAAGATTTTTTTTGGCTTCAACAGCGTCTACACATCTTAGTAGCACCTGATCATTTCTTCTTTTATATAGGATCTCCCCATATAAAACATAGTCATTGGCTAGTCTTCTCAGTATCCTTTTATCATTCACGGTTTCCTAATCAGGGTATTCATAATTCTTCACATAGCGTAGTATATCCTGGTACCAATGATAATCATTCTTTTATTCTTCCTCGATGTTGTAACAATGGGCCGGAACGTCATAAATACTCATTTGGATAGGTTTTACATCCACTTGTCTATTCACTTTGACTATGGAAGCTAAGGTAGCCAGTGTGTCAGCCATCTGATTTTCATCTTGCAGGAGGTAGCAAAAGGTAATGTCATCAAACTCCTTAATTAACTCCAGGACCAGCCTTCTATACTTGATCAACTTGGGATCTCTTGCCTCCTATTCACCTTTGAGTTGATATATCACTAATGCAGAATCCCCATATACCTCTAGTACTTTGATCTTGCGTTCTGTGGTCGCACAGATACCCATGATGCATGCTTTATATTCTGTCATGTTATTCATGCAATCAAAATCCAATTTACTAGTAAAAGGATAATAATCTTCGTCTAGGGATGCTAGGACTGCTCCAATTCCATTACCTATAACTTTTGAGGCCCCATCAAAATTTAGTTTCCAGGGATGTTCTTAGTGGTCTCACATACATCAGATCCTCATTTAGAAAATCAAAATTTAAAGGCTCGTAATCCTCTAAAGCTCTACTGGCTAGAAAATCTACTATTGCACTCCTTTTTATCGCCTTCTGATTCACATAGATTATATCAAATTTCAAAATAAGAATTTCTCATCGGGTCATTCTTCCATTTAGAGTAGTAGACTCCATCATGTACTTTAAAGGGCCCATTGTTTAGATTAGCCAAGTTGTATGGTACAGCATGTACTGTCTCAGTCTCCGGGTTGTCCAGATTAAGTAACCACACAACTTCTTAATTGGCGAATATATTGTCTCACATTCAATAAACTTCTTACTGAGGTAATATATTACTCTTTCTCTTCTCTCTGACTCATCATGTTGGCCAAGCACTCATCCCATAGAATTCCTAAATACTACCAAGTACAGTATCAGGAGCTTATCTAGGCTAGGTGGTATTAGTACTAGAGCATTGGACAAGTAATGTTTGACCTTGTTGAAAGTCTTCTGGCATTCCTCATCCCATAGACCTGGATTATGTTTCTTAATGAGACAAAAAATGGGGTCGCATTTCTCTGTTAGTCGTGAAATGAACCCGGAAATGTAATTTAATCGCCCTAAGAAACCACGAACCTCTTTTTGAGTGCGTGGCAGTGGCAACTTCTGTATAGCCTTGACCTTATTCGGGTTAATTTCGATATTTTTTTCGTTGACTACAAATCCTAGAAATTTTCCCAACCTAACCTCAAAGGTACATTTTGCTGGATTGAGCTTTAGCTGGAATTTTCTCAACCTCAAAAACAATTTCCTTAAGACTTGTACATACTCCTTTTCTATTAAGGATTTTGCGACTATATCATCGATGTAAACCTCGATTTCTTTGTGCATCATATTATAAAACAAAGTTACCATGGCTCTTTGGTACGTCGTTCCCGTATTCAGTCCAAATAACATCACTTTATAGCAAAATATTCCCCACATGGTTAAAAATGTGGTATTTTCCATGTTTTCAGGATGCATCTTTATCTAGTTGTAATCGGAGGAGCTATCCATAAAGGAGAACAGTGAATAACCTGCTCTGTTGTCTACTAAGGTGTCTATGTGAGGCAACAGGAAATTATCTTTCGAGCTGGCTTTGTTTAAATCCTTGTAGTCTACACACATTTGTACTTTCCCATCTTTCTTAGAGACGGAGACTATATTGGCTACTCACTCTGAGTATTTAACCACTTGTAGGAAGCCAGCGTCAAATTGTTACTTGACCTCTTCTTTTATTTTCAACAGGACATCTGGTCTCATCCTTCGAAATTTTTATTGAACTGACTTACATTCTTCTCTTATGGGAAGCCAGTGTACCACGATATCAGTACTTAGATCAGACATATCTTAATACGACCATGCGAAGACATCTTTGAATTCTTGGAGCAACTCAATGAGATCTCGCTTTGTCTCTACAGTGACGCAAACTCCGATATTCACCTCTTTCTTTTTTTGTTTATCTCCCAAACTCATAATTTCTACTGACTCTTTGTAAAGTAGGATTTGTTTCTCATCTTGTTTTACCATCATTAACAAATCAGGAGATAAGTTACAATCTCTATCATTTTCAAAGTCCTAAGGTTCCTGTGGACACATATTCTGCTTAAAAGGAGACTTTGAGTTAGTAGTAGCATCGCTCATGTCATTGATATCCGGAGACCTGTTATAGGAATAAAAGAAGATCCAAAGAACAAATGAATCTAAGAATAATTATTTGTATGGTATGAGTATGAATGAAATGACAAAATAAAATAATATTTGTCAAACAATACACAAAGATGCATTTTATTGAAATAAAAAAGAGCGGACATATGCCTTTTTCACAAAAGGATTCTTATTGCTCTCAGGCTTGAAGCAATAAGTGTGTTTTGAACATTTGAATTAGTTTTAAAAATTATAGGGATCTCTTCCGCATTCCAATTATTCAGAAAACTTCCTGGAATATAAGGACAAATGCCTGATAGGTTCTCCCAATTCCTTCTTCGGATATAGCATTTATGCTCAAGTTTCTCAACATTCATTCCAGGCTTTCTTTTTCTGACATCTTTCATTTAGGATAAATGACTTCTCCTGACACAAATGTTTTAGATATATAGGGAAAAATCATCGGTTTCCATTTGACCTCTCCCCCACTTAGTCGCGCTCTTCTTCTTTCTTGCTTCTTTAGCTCCTCTTTCTTTTGGCTTGCATCTGGCTTGTACCCTAAGCCAAAATGGTTTTGTTTGTCCATCAGTATTGGTGCCTTGACTCTTCTTTGAAGGTATTTTCCTAGTCCTCTTCTAGGTAAGGCTCCTTTTCTAACCATCAACTGCAGGCCCATCCTCGTGGTTTTGGATATTTTTGGCATTAGGATCTTGTTTCCTTCGACAATGAAAGTTGCATTAACAAATTCCAGTGACCGAAAGGAACATTCTATTGCCTCTTCATCCGCTCCTATGTACGGTGCGCCACTAATTATGGATGTGATGATATCCTCTTTAATATTTATTATTACCAATCGACCTTCTGTTACCAGTTTCAACTTTTGGTGCAATGATGACGGTATTGCCCCAGCCGAATGAATCCAAGGCCTACCCAACAAGTAGTTATAAGAGGGTTTGATATCCATTACCAAAAAATCTACCTCATATGTGTTTGGACCAACTAAGAGAGGTATATCAATCCTCTCTATCACCCTCCTTTCTGTACCATCGAATGTTCTCATTATATTTTGGCATGTCTTCATGTGAGAGCTATCCATTGGCAATCTACTTAGTGTGGATACAAGTAAGACGTTCAGCTCAGATCCATTGTCGATGTATATCCTTTGCAGTAGATAATGATGTGTAGAGCCTTCGTGGATCCCATTTGATGCGTCGTTGGAAGCACAAAAAATATCTTATCCTTATAAAATAATGAAAATAATAGTATAAAAGGAAGCAGGATCTAATCCTCAGGGATTGGATTTGTACAAGTTCCTGTTCCTCGAGATCTCGAACAGAGTCGTGTCCAAGAAAACTGTGCACCTAAAAAAATAAAAAAAACATAATTAAAAATTTGATTGACTTGAAATTGCATAAATTGAAATTAAAATTGTAAAGATAAACAGTGTTGAGAAAATAGAGTTTTTGATAGAGAGATTCTAGCCTCTAATTGTCTCAATCCTCTTTGGGTTAAATCCTAGGCTTTTATGTGATCCTTCTCGAATAGAATAAGCCAGTTATAATGGAAGAGGACGCCTACGACCACCAGCTTCACTTAGATTTTAGACTTACGATTAGAGAAACCTGACTCATCTTATACTTTTAGGTGATCCTTCTCGAATAGAATAAGCAAGTTATAGTGGAAGAGGACGCCTATGACCACCAGCTCCACTTAGAGTTTAGACTTACGATTAGAGAAACCTGACTCTAGCCAACTGTTACTTTTGTGGGACCATCTTACACTAGATCATCATTTCTTAATGGCGAATGCCACGCCATTTTGTCTTTTAGGCTCGACAACCACTAACGCAGTAAGCTAACGAACCGACTGTGCAACCTTCTCAAAATATACAAAGCGATCGTCTTTGCATAAGATGAAAGATCACTTTTGAAGGGACATGGATGGAAGCGTCAGCCCCGTAATACAAAAAACAATGAATATTCGTTGAGAAGGCTAAGTACGAAATCTCGACAACCTTTGGCTAGATGAATTTAGTGGCTCATGCTTTTTGGGGAAAAGGAAATAAACTTATTAAAAATGGAATTTTATTGAATAAATGAAAGGAACGAAGACTAAGCTTTTTAGGAGAGGGAGTGTTATAGAAAAAGATGAGTGAAATTTGTGTCACTCCATCCCCTATTTATAGTACCTAGAAAACCTAGTCTATTCCTATCTAAATTCTAAAAGATAAATAAAGATAAATAGAGATAAAAGCTAAAATTAAATCTAAATAATAATTTTAACAATATCCTTATATAATTAAAATTTAAATAGAGTCTTGTGTTTATAAAATCTCTTTTTTGCACTTTTTCCCCCATATCTTCCACAATTTGTATTTTCGGTATCACTTCTTTCTTATTTCGTATGCTAGCCCATTTTATCCTTAAATTCACTCTTTTTGCCCCTAAATTTCCTTTTTCCTTTGATTTAGTCCCTACAAGATAAAAAAACCATAAATAGCTCAAATTAGTAGGATCATACTCAAAATAAATATGTAATTAATACATAAAAATATGTCATTTCAGAGTATTATCACCATTCCCCCTGGAGGTATTTCATCATCATTGAAAAAGATGAAATTGACGGCACTCAAATTGTTAACCAAAAGGTCTAGCTTCTTTACAGAGATATTGTAGCAGCCTAATTTTCAATGGTGTCGGGAATAGAGATTTGAGATCACTAAATCCGATGAGTGAGTCAAAAATTTAATAAATTAATACCTATGACTTAATTGTGAATATAGAAGTATTTTTGAATTAGTGAATTTGGTGATTTAAAAGAATTAATTAGGTAAATTGGGTCGAGAATGAGGTATCGAGACCTCGACTTCATAAATCGAGCCATAAATATTTTTAGAAATATTTATGGAGTGTTAGTGAGGTAGTATTAAAATTTTGTCAGAAAATTTTGACGTTTGGGTGGTTAATTAAATAAAAAGGACTAAATTAAAAAAAGTGTAAAAGTTGCTAAAAGGATTAAATAGCTCAATTGTCAAATGAGGAAGGACTTAAAGTGTAAATAAGCCCAAAGGAGATATTTTGGCGGCAATAGCTGAGAAAAAAATCAAGAAAAGGGTGAAAGAAGGGCAAAATTGGAAAATTACCAAAATTAGCTAAATAAAAATGGGACCAAATTGAAATATCTAGAATTCTCTTCATTTTTTCTTCATTCTCATCAGCCAAAACGCCATAGGAGGGGTTCTATAAGCTGGTATTCCATAATTTTTGCACCAAGTGAGTTAATCCTTGCCTTTTTCTTATAATTTTTGTGTTTTTAAGACTTTTACAACTAGGTCCTACTATTAAATTCATTAGTTTTTGATTTCATGGATGGAATTTAAAGTAATAATGGTTGATTTCTGTAAGTTTATGGTGAAATAGCATGAAATTGAAGCTTTAATTTGTTTATGAGATTATTTTATTAGGTAATTTCAATAGAAATTGATTTTTAGGACCTAATTGTGAAAGTGTTTGGAATTAAAGTTTAGTGCTGAAATTCTAATTTCCAAAGGTTATAAAGTAATTTAAAGTGATAGGATAAAGTGTTAATTGAGAAAAATCAGCTCAATTGAGAGGCTAATTGAGTAGGGACGAAATTATTATTTATTAAAAGCTTAGGGGAAAAATGGTAATAAACATCTTGCACTAAAACAGTTTTAGACAGTAGCAGTAAGCTAACTTAGAAAAATCACCATAAATTTTAGAAATCGAATTATAAGATGAAAAAAATATGGAATTAAATATTATTGAGTCTAGTTTCTTATAGAAGAAACGGTGTAAGCAATGGAATTGTAAATCATGAGATATAATAAATTTTGTAAGACAAGATCAGAATGAATTCGGGTTCCCCTGTTCTGACTTTGAAAAATCATAAAAAATTTAATAAAAATAATTAGAGGCTTAAATTTACATGTTTAGAATCCTGAATGAGTCTATTTTCAATAGAAACAAACAGAAACATCGTTTGAATCTTGTACAAGGAGATAATTAATTTTTGGTGAAGAAGGATCGGAACTATCAGACAGCAGAACAAGGGAGACTTCAATGAATAAACTGTATTAATTGGCCCAACCAAAAATTATGAAAATTTTATGGTAAGAAGACATATGAGTCTAGTTTCTGGAAAAAATTATGGATATTAATTTCAAGTTTTGTAGCTCAAGATAAAAATAATTTAGTGACTATGACACAGATGGATAGCTTGAATATTCACATAAGTAAATAGTAAAAATTATGGATAATGTTACTTACAAGTGTGTTATTTATACTAAGGATGTGGATGGAGAGGAGGAGGAGGAAAATATACATATATATATATATGAATGAATTGTGTTTAAATTGATCACATGCCCGATTATAATCTATAAATGTTGAATTAGAAATGATAAAATGTCTTATTTGGAATATTTATTATGAAATTATGATTATTGCTTTAATACAAAAATCGAACTTGTGAGTTTATATAACTAAATTTTAGTGACCATTTGTTAATATTATTAAATTTCAATATTATTTTATGAATGGTGATTAATATTTATGTATGTTAATTGTTGAAAATAAGTAAATTATATACAAAAGTTATGAAATTGAACTGAGTATTTCGGAGGAATGGAACGGCGAAAATGAGTACGATCGTTCAGTGAAAAAGATGAATTGACGGTAAATTACCCAAGTAAACCGATATTCAGCATGTGTTGCGAATTCTCGTGTTTGCTTTCCGTTTAGCTCATACGAGCTTTCGTTAACTCATATGAGTTTTAGTTAACCCTTTTGGGGTTTCAGTTCAGCTCTGATGAGCTTCAGTTAGCCTTCGGGCTTCTGTTTAGCACTTGTGTGCTTCAGTTAGCCTTCGGGCTTCTGTTTAGCACTTGTGTGCTTCAATTAGCCTTCGGGCTTCCGTTTAGCACTTGTGTGCTTCAGTTAGCCTTCGAGCTTCCGTTTAGCACTTATGTGCTTTAGTTAGCCTTCGGGCTTCCATTTAGCACTTATGTGCTTCAGCTAGACTTTGGGCTTCAGATCACGATGTACTCAAATCCGTAAGCCGTTCCTTGAATGGACAAGTTGGTAAGTCGTAAATGTAACGTGTGGAAAAAGAAATGTAAGTAATGTTATCATTATTATTATTGAGCTCAATTATGTGATTTCGTCATTCAGAGATTGTGTTTGACAGGATATGTTAGTAAATTATGAGTATGTGAATCAAAGTGACAGAATTTAAACACCTAATTAGGTTGAGCTCATTCACATGAATTTGTCATTTGAAATTGTGATTGACAGGAAGAAACAGTGAATTGCATGCTTATGAATGGTTACACATAATTATCTGAAAAATAAGAAAAATGACGATTATTGATATATGGAGACATGAGACATTGATATGTGAATGTGGAATATGTTTGATAAATGTGTTCATTCATAATTACGGAATTATGTACCTCACGTGTGCTATTTGCGTAAAGATGATATTTCAAATACTTTGGTGAATAAAGCTTAAATATGAAATAGTATGAAATCGAGACAAGTTGTTATGAAAATATATTTAAGTTATCTGTAAGTGTTTCGTACTCCTCGGTAATGCCTCGTACTCTATTCTGGCGACGGATATGGGTAGGGGGTGTTACAGATATCATCAGCGACATAAGTTTCATTTAACACATTCATCAATGCGCTATGATGTGTCTCTGAGCTCAAAAGCAAAGCTAGTACTGATATGCGAGTTGGTTGTTTGTGTAACTGTTCTACAATACTATACTCGTTATACTTCAAGAACTTCAATAATTTTTTAGCCTCATTCTTAGTTACTGGCTCATTAACAGGTGATTTACGTCTAGCCGTTTTTTTCTTTTTGGCGTTCAACTACTAGGGTTTTTCCCTTAATAAGCTCAGTTCTTGCACTTGCAGGGTCATAGTATCTCCCACTACGCGTGAAGAAACTAATATCCTAACCCTTTTTTGAAGTGCCAACCAAGTTCTCCTCTCTTGGGATCATCACGTTGCAGTAATAATTCTATTAAACCCTTTTGCTATCCTTGTAGAGAAAAGCAATGAGTTTTTGAATTATGACTCTTGGCACAGCTTGTGTTCCCGCTTCATTACTTCTTAGTCGTAAAATAATCACCACTGGGTGATTGATCTATTAGACTTTATCTGTTGATCCTTCCTCTGAGGCGCAAACATCTCCTCCTTTTAAGCTCTTGACATATTCAAAAAATTTGATTTTTTTGTTATCCATCAGACTTTGCACTAAAGCCCTGAACTCAATGCACTCTTAGATCTCATGACCTTCTTTAGCATGGAACTCACAGTAGCTCTTCACTCCTTTGGGCTCCTCTGTCTATCATTTTTTGCCAAACCCATTTTAGTGGGGTTTTTACTTTCGCAACCTTGGTTTCGGTCCTCTTTCTTCCACTCTCAATTATCGCATTTACCCCTTGGTTTGAATGGCTGGGTAACAGATTTCCTACCACATTAGGTCTCGATGGATCATTGAACCTTATAATCCCCATCTTGATGAACCTCTCAATCAACTTTTTGAACACAGTGCAGTTCTTAATTGAGTGTCTCGTTATTCTTGCATGGTATTCATATTGAGCATTCGCATCATACCATTTTGGGAACGGAAGTTGCATGGGTTTTAAGTAAAGCGGGGATACCACATGGGTGTCGAACAAATTCTGATATAACTCTCTATATGTCATCGGGATGAGTGTGAATTGGAGTTTTTCCGTGTTTGGCCGTGAGTTAGGCTCTTGCTTTGAAGGGCCTTGATAGCTGGTTATTATGGTCCTTGGTTGGCCTACAATGATCAGTTTTGAATAACTGTTATTATACACGCTCGCAGTATTTATTTCATTTTCTTTCTTTCTCGAGGCAGATCTTTTAGCATTTTCCCTCGCGTCTATTTTCCCACTCCTTACAGCATTTTCAATTATCTCTATGGAAATTACTATATTTGAGAAGCTCTTAGTAGCACTTCCCAATATATGGTTAATGAACAGGGCTTTCGAAGTGTTTATGAAAAGCATTGTTGTCTCCTTCTCCAAAAGAGGTGGTTGGACTTGCGTTGCCACCTCTCTCCATCTCTAAGCGTATTGCCTAAAGCTTTCACTTTACTTCTTCTCCATGTTTTGCAACGTAATTCTATCGGGTGTCATGTCCGTCACATGGTTGTATTATTTCATGAAAGCTTGTTCCAAGTCTTTCCATGAGTTGATTTTGGCACAGCTTAGCTGGTTGTACCACTTAGTAGTCGACCTGACCAAACTATCCTGTAAGCAGTGGATTAACAATTGGTCGTTATTAATGTATCCCATCATTCTTCGGCAGAACATTGTGATATGGGCTTCAGGGCAACTAGTCCCATTACATTTTTCGAATTTTAGAGTTTTGAATTTTGGTGGGAATACTAGGTCTAGGACTAAACTCAATTCCTTAGCATTGACCCCGCAAAGGTAATCAGTATTCTCCACAGCTTTGAATTTCTCCTCCAACCACTTGCACCGATCTTCTAAATATTTTGGTAATTCTACTCTTACTCTATCCATTTCCATCATATCGTCTAAATTGGGAACAACTGGGTTGGTAGAATTATCCCCGGGATTAGAAACCAAACCTGTTGGGTAATTTATTGATATTGAGGTGATGGCTTAATATTGTTGAGGTCCTATGGTAACGGGTACCCTTCGTGGATATGTATTTGGTTAGGCTTGGACATTCACCGGGGTAAAGCCTAGGGGGTATGTAGGGTCTTCATTATCATCCCCAGAGTTAATCACAGTACTTTTTCCTTTTTCAATCCCTCTGGCCAGCAATTGGGTCAACTGGCTTATCATACTTTGTTGGGATTCTTGTATTTGATTCCTTATGTCTTACTGTACCTTAGCTAATTGTTCCTGCAGCTATGCTTGCTATTGATCTTACATGTCTTTTTGAATTTGTTCTAATCTCTCTAATATTTGATCCATGGCTTTGGTTTTGCCGTGGGTACCATAACGATATTTAGTTGGCAGATTCTTGTTGGTTTCGAGGGTAATTATCATAATTTCGATTAATTAGGGTTTTTTTTATGAAATTTAATGCATATGATAAAATGTAATGCTGATGAATGAAATGAATGTAAAAGAGGCATTGATTCTGATTCAATTCTATTATAACAACTTTACTAGAAAATTCTCTTTATATAAAACATATATATTTTACATATACGGTATTGCCCTAACACTCAAAGCCTTAACTTTCTTAAGAAGCCAAGCTAATTCTCAGCCTCGATCTGATTTTGACTCGTATTTCAAGCTTAGCATGTCAACCTAAATTTCTAGGGCTTGCAAATGGTCGTCTACTTCCCGTACTTGAGTCTCAACTTCGCCCATGATGTGATCTCTATCCCTAATCTGACCTTGAGAGCATTACTAGTGTTCATTGTTCGTTGTAAGAAGCTTAACTCAAAGTTTATAATTTTGTAGTGTGGCCTCGAGCTCTTCTATCTTTCCTTTTAACTCTTCAATCTTATTTAGGATTGCTTTCAACTCAATCACGGAGTTGTAATTACGATATTGATGCAGTGACCTTTCTAATTTTGCTACCCAGGCTCTTAATCTAACCTTTTCATTTTAGCTTTCTAACAAATCCCTTTCTAGAGCATCTTCTCGAACTCGAGCATCTTGGAATTTTTTCCCTACTGATCAACTCTTAATCTTTTCTTTTTTGATGTCTTGCCGCCATTGTTTCGATGTTTTACCCAACCCGACAGTCCTCATCGACAAACGCAGCTTCTTTGATTTCTTCCTCAGCCTTGTTTTTTCCTTTTTTTTTTTCATTTTCCCGACTTCTAACTTTTGGACGTCGACATCTAATCCTAGCTGAATCTTTTCCTCTTCCACCTGTTCTATTTTTTCCCAGCTCCGAACTCCTCTTTTCAAAGTCTTGTTTTACGATCTCTAACTCAGACGAGATCACTTGCAAATGTTCTTCTATCGGCCGGGTACTTTCTTGGCTTGATGAAGGGACATTGTCATTGACTCTTTTATCCCACCACCAATCATATTCGGGGGTCGTCATGGAATTTGCGGTAAATCTTTTTATTTTGTGAGCTTGGTTCTGAGCATTCGATATTTCATGAATCTTCTATTTGTAATTATCACCTTTGTACGCAAACTCACATTGAGCCAGCCCTTGTATTGCCAGTATAAACTGCCTTGACCTGTACTGTCTTAATGCGAGTAGAGGGGCATATCCGATAGCTCCCCATATCCCAAATAGAGGGACCTAGTCAAAGTCTCCACATCGGTACAAAATTTCATCAGGGATCATACAATGGGCCCTCCATTCAACGTCTTCATCTTGGAGACTCTAGAGAATTACCATCCACTTTTCTTCTGAAATGTTGTCTTGCCTTAGGGTAGCCACGAATTCTTTCAATGGAGATTATTTATCAGAGAATACTCGATAAGAGACATTTTCTACCTTTCAAAAGTGGCTATAGAACCAAGCTAACGAGAGTTGTGCACATCCGATAAATATTCCTTTACCTGCTCTTCGACATACACTTAAAGATCTGAAAGTTTCGGCCAAAATTGTCGGGACAGGTGTGACCCTTTTATCAAGTCTGTTAAATAGATCTGAAACTGCCTCATCTACGTCTCCTAGTGCTTTGAGGAAGATGACCAACCCGTAAATACTCAAGGCGAAGATGTCGACTCTTTTTTTCGTATCCAGATGTGCCAAAATCAAATCCCACAAACTTTTTTAAGGGATGCATTTGCCATCTCCCTTTTGTTTAATCCGGGCCGTGACCCATTGCTTGCTCATCCCAGTTCTTCTCATTAGCCTCTTTAAGAAAGTCAGGACGTTGGCGGCTCTAGAATAAGCTTTGTCTGTAACACCCCAAACTCGACCCAGACGTTATGGCCGGATCTGATGTGTCACATTGAAGTTTTTAAGAAAACCCATGATTCATTTTAGTGTTTAAAAATGAACCCCTTTTTTGTTATTTATTATTATATATATATATATATTTGTTAAGTTAACAAAGTGAATGGAAGCTGTGCACCAGGTAGGTATCCGAAACAGAGGAGGTGAGCCATGAAGGCTGCTTCAGTACCAAGCTCTTTAGTGGATCCAATCCTAGACATGCCCACAACCATTGCCACACTTTGATAATCGAGTGGAAATTCATTTGAGTAGTTATTTTTGATAAACCGGTTAGTTGTATCATTGCGTTATTTTGAAAACAAGTATCATTTTGAAAACGCACCCTAAGACAAGCCCATTTTGAATTATTATAAAAAAAGATTAGAGTTATTAAAAAATAAAATAAAATAATCCCAGAAAAATAGTTAAAATGGCCTTATTACAATCAAAAAACAAATAATATTAACAGCTAAGGTAAAACTTAAAAAGAAACCGGTTACTCATTGCAAAGTTCAAAAGCGATCACCATGGCCACTCTGAATTCCCTCCGGCTCCAAGTCTCCACATCAAGGCTCACCTGCAAGGTTAAGGAAGGGGGTGAGTTTGGAAACTCAGTGCGCAACAAGCCCCTTTCAGAGCCCAAACCAATATCAGCATACTTGGCCTAAGCCCAAATTCAGTCTCAACATATACTGGGCCGAAGCCTTTCGTGTAACGGTTACTAGGCCGAAGCCTTTTCATAATTCAAATCACTAGACCGAAGCCTTTATTGTGTACGGTATGGCCCATAGGCCCATTTTAATAACACATGCAATATCAATGAACATATGCAAGCCCATTTGAGGAGACTACTCAACCCACCAGCCGCTACTCTCCACCCGTACCAACCAAGCTCTCCATGTGGGGAATATCTCAACCCACCCAACCAAACTCTCCACTGGCAGCATAGCTGTTTTATCATATAACTGGAGGCCTAGCCTCTTTAATTAACTAGGGCAAAGCCCTTTTTGATAGACTAGGGCAAAGCCCTTTTGCACTTCCTCCATTCAAATAAAACCCAACCCATGCATATATGAATATATCATGGCATATCATGTACATATCATAGCATATCATGTACAAAACAATATCGCATGCATCCTAATTATACATATCCCTAGGGGTCTAATGGTCATTTTCACCTAGGGGAAAAATGGTCATTTTTCATATTATAAGGGTAAGTTCATTATTCTATCATTTATTAGGGTTTCCCATGCTCATTATCAGTTATCAACAATTTCAAGTGTTTAAACAACGATTCTAGCCCATTTTAGCAAAACCGAGTCACTGGGCCAAAAAACCCCCTTATGGGCCCCACTTACCCGATTTCGTCATCTAGGCCCACTTAGTTTATATTCCATAACGGTATTAACTGTCTTAATGTACAATTTATCTGGATTCCATTTTCTACCAAATTTACCCAAATGGGCCCAGAAGCCCATTGGGCCCTATTACAACCCCTCGAGGCCCAACTTATCGTGATGCCAAAAAATCGTGCTCTTACCTGTTCCAACGATCCCGATCATCAAACTTAGCAAATCTACCTAACCTATGAGCGTTCGCATGCTCACAAGTTCTCAAAATGCCAGAATTTCGGTATTTCGGCTTTTCGGCATATATCGATTTAAGCTATGAAAGTGGGTTCGTTACACACTTGTTTTGTGACGTTCACCAATGAAGTCTCCCACGGCAACCTACAATTAATCACCACCATTCTTAGTCTACAATTCATGCCAATCATCCCACATCTTGCCTTACCAAAATTGGCCAGAGAACCCCCTAATGGCCATAGTTCACTTACCTTCACAAGGTCTGACGATATGGTTCAAGCTTATCCAACACTGACACTCCAAGCCTTGTTGCACCTCCAAAGTTATCTATTCCACTATACAAAACATAAAAATCAAATGAAGAAGCCCAATAAGGCCTATATCTCAAATCGACAGCCCCCTAAGCTATAGGGAGTTTCGGCTTTTGTCAACAATTATACTACTGAATCGATTGGAGTATGAATACTTACCACAGTCTTCCTTCTTGAACCGCTTAAAGCTTAGCAGATGAAGGAATTGGCCACCAAAAAGTGAAGGGAAAAGAGGTTACTGGTCAATAAGAAGTCAGCACCATCAAGTTTCACAGGTTTCGGCTTTTGTGGCTTTTCGACAAAAGTAGAGATAAGAAAGGGAGTAGTAGATGGGAAGAAAGGAATAGTAGACTGGTTTTGGAGAAGAAAAGAAAGAAAGATGAATGGGAAGGGTGGCAGTTTCGGTTAGAGAAGAAAATAAAAAGAAAAGAATGGTTCTATAGTGCTCAAACAGAGGAAAATCGACACCACTATAGCCTAATGCCGAAATACTACCCTCAAAATCCCCCTAGCCGATTTCTCCTCCCTAATTCCCTCTATTCGGCCAACTCTAATCTCTCTTTCAAATCCCTAAAATCTCTCCCCTTATCACTCCTTAATTCAAGCATTCAACTATTCAAACTCTCTCCAACAGAGTTCCATTCGGTTTCAAACTTCTGCATGCACAAGGCATAAAAAATATAACATCACATTTGCCATCACAGAGAATCGAAACCAGGCTTCCCCCTAACCACTTACACGCCACCTTTTTAGCTCCTTAGTGGCGTCACTTAGCCACCTTGCCAGGGGCTCCTTTTTGTGATACATTTTACCCACAACTTTTAATAAAGCCATCTACCCAAAGCCCCTAACTCCTTAAGTCCAATGTTCAAAAATTCTTCCGGGTTTTGGTCATAACATGGGCCTTCCATAAGCCCATTTACATGTTCCAACTATGAATTTTCACTACCCAATACCAAATTTTAAAAACTTTACCAAATTCTCAAAAATTACGAGAAACCCAAAAATCAGGATGTTACATTATCGGTTTGGATCCTTGGGCAACGGAGAAGAGTTGTGTACTCTTCTACGATGGGCACCAACTCTAACTTTCCAAAAGTGAAGCAGCTATAGGCGGGATTCCAATATTGGGCAAGAACTCGAAATAAGTGCTTATCCACTTTGACATCGAGTAAATAAGACAAATCACCATAGAATAACTGCTTGGTTTTGTCATCCCATTGGTTCCATATTTCTTTCAACTCTTGGAGATCATTCTAAGTTACACTGATGCAAGTGAAATCTCATAGTTCTTACATATATCGCTCTTTCAGCCTGTCACCCTTCTCTTGTTGTGTTTTCTTAAATCATATTCATACGGCCGCATTGTCTTCCACTTTATCAAGAAATCATTTTCCATGAAAAGCTCTCTATTTAGCAACTGAACATGAATCAACACCCTTTTCTATGATGAAAATGCAATGCAATCACAACTAAAACAAAACGAAACAAGTCAGTACATTTCATACAAAGCTAGAATTTAGAGCAAGAAATAATAAATAGGACATCTATTCGGGTAACCACTAGGAGTTTGGTATAGTTCTACCTAGGGTAGGTTTTTAGGACTCATTATATGCAGTTTGGTTCTAAAGTAAGGGTACCTGAACCAGTAGATTCCTCAATCCTCACCCATTATAGGCTCATATGAATCGAGTTCAGTTCAAGAGAATATATTTCCCTATCGCTATACGGAGATGAAGATCTCATATAGACATAGGTACAGATGTATCTCGAAAGCGATCCACTATCCTATACGGAGGTGAAGACCTCATGAAGTAATAACTTCTCACTCTCACTTAAGAAGGGCAAAACTGAACAATTATACAAATGCAATATATGTGAAAACACACAAAGAGAAACTCTCGAACCAATAAAATAGTTGTACTAGATCGCTATGTAACTCGAGATATCAAAGACAAAGCATGAAGGATGAGATGCAATGAAGGGATCGTTAATTTAAACTAAATTCAGTTTTCAACAGGAAGACCAAAAAGTAATCAATTGGCAGCTTGACTCTCTTATTCTATCCCCAATAGAGTCACTAAGCTGTCGAAACCCTTTTTTTGAAATTGACCTTTTATTTTAAAACAAACAGAAATGGGAGTCGCCACTAATCTTGTTATTAGGTGTGATCGGATCACTTTAAAACTCATTTTAGTAATATATTAAATTTAAAACGATACTTTTCGGTCTACAAAATCTAGGAAATGGGTTCAGGAGTTGGTTACGCATTGGAAGGATTAGCACCCTCATGACGCCCAGAATTGGTACCTAGTAGATTATTTGATGTCTTAGTGTCGAGAATTGAAAATTTGAAGGGAGTTTAAAACACGATCCCTTTTTGTATTAAGACATTACTTAACTAAATTAATTTTCACGAAAAGGGCTTATTTCAAGTTAATCGAGAAGAAAAGATCATGTCCGGTAAGTTAGGACACAATGCCTTAAATCCTCGAAAACAAGAATAAATGCCATTTGATCGTTACTTAAGTATTGTTTTTTAATTTTTAAAATAGATATTAGACTATTTTGATTTTAGAAAGAAGACATATTCTGTAAGTTAGGGACACGACTCTTCTAATTCCAAAAATAATGAACATTACCTCTTTTTTTCTTTTAAAATATTTCCTATTCATGTGGTAAAACGAATGCAACTTTTTAGTGATTTTTTTTTATCTAGTCCTAGTAATAAAATAGACGAATAGGTTTTAACGCAATACACAGCACGGATGTTAGCAAAATAACATAATAATGGGTAAAAATGAAATGATGATATTAAAATGTTAAGTAAATAAATGAACAAATAAGTATAAAAAATTAAAAGTTCTATGCAAGTGAGTAATAATAATACAACTATGATGACAACAAAACGACAATTTATAGTAATAATAGCGATAATTATACTATAGTTACAATCATAATAATAATAATAATAATAATAATAATAATAATAATAATAATAATAATAATAATAATAATAATAATAAGGGTGAATAATGCATCATAAAAGGAAATATAAATAACATGAATTTAACTATTAAAAGGGATTAAAGAAATAATAAATAAATTCACAAAAGGTTAAAATTAAATAAACCAAGGACTAAATCAGAATTAAAATGGAATTAAAAGCATAAATTGTAATAAAATAAATAAATAAGTAAATAAAAGACTAAAATATAACATGAGAAAATAACAGGGGCTAAATGGAGAATATTCCCAAATAAAAGACTAAAATATAATACGCGAAAAATAACAGGGGCTAAATGGGAAAATATCCCAAAACCCAAGACACGCGTCATTCCCTAGAAGGTCGGTGCTGAGTCAAGGGACAAATTTGTAAGCGATTTAAAATTATAGGGGAAGAAATAAAATAATTAAAAAGAATAGGACTAAATTGAAACAAACATCAAAAGTGGAAGGACCAAAAGCACAAATAGACCCCCACATCAAAAACACGCTGATCCTGTGCAGTTCAGGTCAGGCTGTCGAGTCGGCGCTTCGAAACGACGTCATTTTGGGGTTTCTAAGGCCAGCCCCAAACGACGTCGTATAATGGCCCTATAAATACCAAAACAAATTTCAAAAAATCATTTTAGACCCCCTTTAAAAAATTTTGAAACCCTATTTTTTCCCTCCAAAGCCCTCCTAGATCAGGCCTTTGAGCTGTCGTGGGCCATCATGGCCACTGGTCATCTACGAGGGCGGCCGTTCCCTCCAATGGCCGAAAAAATGCCCTTTTTATCCTCATTTAAAAAAAAAAACCTTTTTTTAATACTTTTTGGCCCTGATCTCGAAGGCAAAGCCTTCTATTTGCAAAAGACCAAAACAAGCTTTCGATTCTTTTACAAAATCGGCGTGCACGACCATGCCCTGCTCCGTCGAACCCAAACCGAACCCTAATGGGTTCTAGGTCTTTTTGGCGCTAGAGAAAACCTCCAACGACGGAGGGAGATGAATTGACTCAGGTAAAGAAAATGATTTCTATCTTCTTCTTCTTTTCTTTTTTAGAAATAAAAAAATAAAAACAAGAAAATCACCTTAGAAATTTTCTTTATATTCTGTTTTCTTTTTATTGCTTTGTGTATGTTTCTCCGTAAAAGTTACATGCCATTGTTATGGCTTTTATAGCCATATTACAAAATCGTTTATCTTTTTTTTTGTCTTTTCTACTGTTTTGCTTCTGTTCTTTGCTGTTTTTGCATTTTTTCTTTGCAGGTAGCGGTGCGCGGTCAACGGTGACAGTGGGAAGCGCACCTTTTCCATTTTGGTGCAATGGCGGCAGGGGCGCGTCAGGCCTCGAGCGGTGAGCATGTTGACGTGGGGCGCGGCGCAGAAGGCTAAGGTTTCTTTTAGTTTCTCTGAAAACATAAGGTTGTGGACTATTGGTAGTTTGGGCTTGGGTTATTGGGTTTTAGGGTTAGGTTATATTATTTTGGGCCTTGGGTTTTTTGTATTTAGGCCATTTTTGTAATTGGACTTGGGTTTTATTATTATTATTATTATTATTATTATTATTATTATTATTTATTTTTTGTTTTTATTTTTTGTTTATTTATTTTTGGTTTTGGGCCAAACAAAATTGGGCCTTTATAGTAATTAATTTTAAATTTATTTAATATAATTATAAACGAAGAAATTTTCCAGACCAATTATAAAGCATCACATGTCAAGCCAAAAATACTGTGGATCAAAGTCAAAATTACCATTGTAAAAATGATGACATCATATATGTGTCATAATTATTTTTTTCTAATTAATTTAAATTAATTAAGAGATAAGTATTAAAATTATATATTAACATTAATTAAAAATAAAATAATTAAGTGATAATGTTAAATTATTATTTTATCTCTAATTAATTAAATAATAAATAAAATAGTTTGAATTCTTGTAGAACAATCAAATGAAGTAGATAAGTTTTAAAAGAACTCTTGTATTTGTGTAATTGACACCATTTAAAAAAAGATCATCCCAAGTCATTGTAAACATACACAACTTTAAGAAGCTCAAAAAATCTTTACAAAATTCTTTGAAGAAGCCGAAGTTTGAATAAGCTAAAGAACTTAAAGAAATTCGAAAATATGGTGCTATTGCCTTGAGACATAATGTAACACCCCTAACCCGTATCCGTCACCAGAATAGGGTTACGAGGCATTACCTATCAATATACATCATATAATATACATAACTCATATATTTATGCATTCATACTCAAATACCATTCAACACAATCACATTGTCCCTTATTAGGACCTATGAGGCCTTAAACATGCTTTAGAATTGGTTCGGGATTAAACCAATAACATACGAAAATTTTTGGAAACTTAGAAATTTTTCAACCATATAGGGGTCACGGGCCCGTGTGAACAGGCCGTGTGCCTCACACCGCTCTAGACATGCCCGTGTCTTAGGTTGTGTGAAAATAGGGCATACATACTGACTTGGGTCATACGACCAACCACATGCTCATGTGTCTAGCCCGTGTGCCCTTCAAAGTGGCCACACACACCCTTGTGCTAGGCCGTGTACTAGGCTGTGCCAAAACTGTAGGGTATACTGACTTATGCAACACGGCTAAGTCACACGCCCGTGTGCTAGGTCGTGTGCCAATTAGGGAGTATACTAACTTGTACCACACGGCCGGTCACACACCCGTGTGTGTGACCATATGGAGCATACTGACTTTATTCTAATATCAACACCAAGGGACACACGACCGTGTAACATGACCGTGTGTCGCACACGGCTGAGACACACGCCCGTGTCTCTGCCCATGTGGATAAAAATAGGCCATTTGCAAGACCAATTTGCCACCCTAACTTCAAAGTACCTACACAAAGCAAAATGTACAATTTCCATACAAAAAAAGACAGCCAAATGAATTCCAATTCATGCACAATTCATATCATTATAATCTCATCTATACCAAAACTCAATTCACTATCATCTACTTAGCCAATTACATGCCAAAACAATACCAAACCATATGGATCATTTACCATAATTCAAATAACAATTTGAACAACTATGAAACCTTAACCACATTCATACAAAACATATCAAAATAAGCCATTACTCATGGCTATATATTTACATACCAAACCATGTACATTTACAAGCCATTTCTAATAGCTAAACACACATCAATATTAACATCATTTACAAGCCAACTCTCATGGCTATAATCACAACCAAAATACCACATTTAGCCTATACATGTCATATACCAAAGATGTTTAACTCAAAAGTACCAACTTAGATGTTTGATAGTTTGATGATGTTCTCAACGACTCTAGGATCCGAGCTAGCCTTGATTCACTATAAAACATAGAAAAATCACACAAAGTAGGCTTCATAGCTTAGTAAGTTCGTATATGAATACCTTAATTCATCGCATAAATGCAAATCAACCAACTACACATAACAAATCTATATACACAATAACTACAAACCTTTCTCATGTCTCAAATCATGATCAAATACAATCTCATCGAACTTTCACTGTTTAATACTCGAATAGGCTCTGTACGTACCTGTATCACCTTGTACTAACCACTTTCTTAACCACATCATTCATTTACCCGTTGAACCATTTGGAATAAAAATCGGATACTCATAAATCTCGTATGATAAGTACCTATATACTATGGCCTATAGCCAAATCATGGTAACTTATCTGAAGAAATATTTTCATGGTCCAAAGCCAACTCATCCGATATGCATGGCTCGAAGCCAAATCGGTATATCATCTTATAACATGTCACCAGTATCCAAATCTATTCCTAAGGTTCAACCGAGATTTTTAGCTTGTTGATTCCATCTTCTAATTTTTTGTAGAATCGTATTTACAATTCATACATTAATAAAAATCTTATAATCATAGTTTAGGCAATATCAAAGCATTTAATATACATTTATAAGGAAATCGTCACATTCAAACTTACCTCGAGTATGAAAACGGCAAAATGAGTCAATTACTCGATAATCTTGCCTTTCCCTCGATCTAATTTCGGATTCCTCTTTTCTTGATCTAAATATATTCAAAACTAACTTATTCAATCTCATATTCTTTCAATTTAATCCAAAACATACATTTAGGCCTTTTTACATATTAGCTCCTAAATTTTCACATTTAATCAATTTAGTCCCTATTTCACAAATACACAAAATTCATATAATTTCATTAAACCCAAGCTTGGTTGAATTACATATAAGTCCCTAACAGCCCAAAACTTTCATTTATTTCACATTTCAACCACTCAATTTGCATATTTCACAATTTAATTCCTATTATGCATTTTCATTAAAAATCACTTTACAGAACATGAAAATCTATCATCAAGATTTTATATTTCATCTTCAAATACCAAAGAACACATAAAATCATAAATGGAAACTCTTAAAAGCTTTAACAGTTTCGAAATTAAAGGTACGGGCTAGCTATATTAAGCTGCAACAATTACAAAAACATAAAAATCATCAAAAACGGATCAAAAATCGTACCTTAATTGCTTGAATTTGCCTAGCCGAATGAAAAACCCTACCTTAGCTTCTTCTTCTTTTAATTTTCGGTGCATGAAGATGAGAATGAAGCTTTAATTAGCTTTGTTTTATTTATTTTAACCTTTAATAACCAAATTACTAAACTAACCTTATTATAAATCATTTAATATCATCCATTTAATGTCCATATAAGTCCACTAACATTTAAAATGGTCTAATTACCATTTAAGGCCATCATATTTAAAAGCCAAAGCTATTTAACACCTTTAACAAGTAGAATGCAACTTTTGCATTTTACGCGATTTTGTCCTTTTTCTCAAATTGAGCAATTAAATGATAAAATTAGCTCACAAATTTTTTACACATTTCAAATAACATGCTGTAAAAATAAAAAATAATATTAAAATAATTTTTCAACATCGGATTTGTGGTTCCGAAACCACTGTTGATTTAACTAAAACTGGGTTGTTACACATAAGGTCAATATCTCGAGACATGGTCTCATTGTCTCGAGACATGAAACTTCAAACCTAAAATTCGAAAACATAGTGAGCATGTCTTGAGACAGCCATGCAATTTGCTATTTTTATCCAAGATTTGTAACCTGACTTCGTCTTTGACCCCAAATTGTTGTATGTGGGCCCATTTAAGTTCATTTATGTTTGTTTAACACTTGTATGATGTTTTAAATGTACGTGACATGCTTTCCTTATTTTTAGCTTTGGTGATCGATTTTAATGTTCCTTTGAGTTGCTTTGGCAACAAGTGTCACGTCTTGCAATTGATCAACTTCCAAGTTGGGTGTAGGATGTTACAATTCAATCTAGATATCACAGACAAATGAGTAAACTACATAGTCACATTATCGCAAAAAAGGTTATGTCATACTACAACTTCTTGCAACTTGAATAGCCATGATGCATTGCTAGATCTCATTTACTATTTGTAACATTAGAACTATTTAAATATTATTGTCAACGTTACATGGTCTTACACGATCACACCCTATGATTGAAACGATTGGAATATGAAAAAAATTCGAAATGTTTAACATGTCTCACAAGTTAAATTAATTATAAATATATTCATATTAATTTATCAAGATTAAAAATTAAACACAATATATATGCATATTTGACGCATATATATATATATATATATATGCATGGAGAGTCCACTTAAAATGATGTGAACTTTGTTTCACATATTTTAAATGGATAACATCTCCTTTACCAAATTTATTAAATAGGGTATTTAATGAATTTCGATTAAGGAAATTAATTTGGAAGTAAAATGAAATGATATGAGATCACGTTGGATCTGAATTCCTCAAATTCCTCTACGTGATTTACGTTATTCGGAATCAGTTTTAAATAAAAGAATCAATTATTCCCTTATTTCACTATCTTCGCCCTAAAATATTTTGCTGATACACAAGGGTTTTTCAAGATTCCATCAAAGGTTTAAGACAGTATTTTGATTATGTCTCACTGGATAGATATGGTAGAGACTAGAGCAAAAAGTTGCAATTATTGTTCAACTTTTCGCATCAAGAGCTTCCAATCAGACTTATTTTCATCTACTCAAATTGATTGAAGGTACAAATCATTTATCTCGCACGTGAATTCATGATACAAGTTTGTTGAAAATTATTAGTCGCTGCGTTGTTGGTGTCTTAGCGGTCCAATAATATCTGTTTGTACTATATATAAAGTATATAATTGAATTAGTGTAATGAACCAAGCAGATTAAAAAATTTAACTTTATACCTATTAGAATAACTACCTAAAAAAACTAAGTTCAAGTCCTTTAATTTAAAAGAAACTACAAATATGTATATAACTAGTAACATTATAAGAGTTGCTACTTGTTATCTTCGTAGGGCAATTTTTCAACTTTATTGGTAGAGTTTTTTTTACCTTACTGGTGAAGTTTTTTTAATTTTGAAGTATTAAATAATTTTTTATATTATGATATATAATATATTATATAATAAGATATAAAAATATACAATAGTCATACATATAAATGTAATTTTATAATATATAATAAATACATACTAGATTACGTTGTGCATGCGATATAAATATATAAAAATGTAAAACTATATTTGTTATATTTGTTTATATAAAAACAGCTAATGAGACTTGGGTTAAAATGGTAGGTTTTAAAAATTTTGATGTCTTAAGTTTTAATTTTATTATTTAAATTTAAATTATTTTTTTACAGATTTTATATAAAAAGGCTTAGACCGCGAGTTGATAACTATGTTTTTTTTTCTTATCTTGATACTTAATTTTTTTGTCACAAATGATACTTAAATTATTTTTTTCACAACTTGGTACTCCAATAATCAAATCGTTAAGTTTATTTTAAAAATAAAAAAAATAAAAGGCATAATTACAAAAAAGACTCTCAACGTTTGGGGGCTTTTGGTTTTGTACCCTTTACCTTTTTATTTTTTGATTGACACCCTCAACGTTACTATTTTTTAAGAAATTAGCCCAGTTTTAACGATCAATGTGAGTTGACCGTTAATCAAACAGTTGGTCAACATAATAGCCCATGTAGCATGCCACGTAAGCGCATGACATCATAGATGACGTCATCTATTTAAAAAAAAATTTCCCTCATTTTCTCTCTTGCCAAACACATGGTTGCTGCCATTTTTTTTTTCTCTCATTTTCTCTCTTGCCAAATACCATTTTTCTTCTTGAAAATATATGGTTGGCAACCTACTAAGTTCCAGCTCTTTCAACCCTTTCAACTTGCTTAAAGACATCCCATTGAAACCAGGTGACGATATCTTCATCTGTAAACACTCTAACCCTACCAAACCCCCCACTTCTGATGGAAACAAATTAATTTCATTTCCAAAGAACTTCAAATTCCTTAACCGACTTAACGCCCCAATAAATTTCAGAATCAAATTGAATACATTCTTGTACAAATAAAGCCCATCCACGGACTCCTTTGAGTCCCCCAATATAGAAAACTCCATGCTTTTCCCGAAAATATCGAGAACCAAGTCTCCATCGATACAACCATTGCTACGGTCGCTGTTGTCATCGTTGCCATCGACTGTGGCGGTTTCGACTGTGCTATTAGAGTCATTATCGTCGGCATTGTTTTCATCTTTGGGTTGGTTGGGTTTTTGGTCGGAATTCTCTGGGAGGTTGTCAATTATATCGGTGGAATCGGGGAGCTGCATTGAGGTTGGCGGTGCTAAAGCTATAATTTTAGAGATGAGGAATTGAAAAAGAGAAGAAGAAAAGAGGGATTGGCGGAGAGAAAGAGGGTTGGAGACAGGAGTATGAAGAAGGGGTTTGTTTGGCAGGAGGGAAAAGCATAGGGCAATTGGCGAGAAAGTTGAAGGAAATTGAAGGGAAGGGAGCAGAGAGGGAAAAAAAAGTTAGAAGGAATTGCTCCATTGGCTTCTTTAGTAGAAAATAAAAGAGAAACCCAAGAATTTAGAGGAACTGTAGTACTTCTACAGTTCAATTTTTCTTTCTTATCTGTTTAATAATTCTTTTCATTTTATTCCTCATTCGTCAAATGCAAATTTATTTTTATTTTTATGTTATATTAAGGGATCTATTTTTATGTTTTTATGTTCAAAAATGGTGTTTGGAAAGAGAGAAAATGAGAGAGAAAAAAATGGCAGCAACCATGTGTTTGGCAAGAGAGAAAATGACAGAAAATTTTTTGTTAAATAGATGATGTCATCTATGATGTCATGCGCTTATGTGGCATGCCACATGGGCTATTATGTTGACCAACTGTTTGATTAACGGTCTTAAAAAATTGTAACGTTAAGGGTGTCAATCAAAAAATAAAAAGGTAAAGGGCACAAAACCAAAAGCCCCCAAACGTTGAGGGTATTTTTTTGCAATTATGCCAAAATAAAGATACCCTTATAATATTGTTTAAAATGAATGATTTTTAAGCCTATTTTTAACTAAATTAACTAAAACTAAAATTTTAAAAATTAATAATGATTGATATAAATATAAAACTATTTCTTACCATCAAAATAAAAAATATATATTTATAACTTAAACCATTTCAAAATTATTTCAACCCATTTAAGTTGTCCAAATGAAAACTAATTTGATTCAAAATATTACCAACTTAAAAAACTTATATCAAAATGGCTTGAGTTTGAGAAAACATTCCTACCATATTTAAAAGGTTTATTGAGCTGTTATAAACTTGCAACTAAGTCTCAACTCAATTGAACAATTATCGAAAGCCCTTTATTTTATAAAATAATAAACATTATTGTAAAGATATTTTTGTAATTTCAAATCATGTGAAATCTAATCTAATATATATTACATATTATCTATACTATTATTTAAACTCCTGACTAAGTTGGTATCACGAGTCAACTGGTTACCAACTCAGTTAAAAAATTATAAGAATGTATTTTCATAATTAAAATAAGAATTATTATTTGAGAATATTTTAGTTTTTTAGCTTTAAAAATAAATAAAAATATACATATGGTGGGATTTAAACCCACACCGATTAGGTTAGTAAACTTTTAATTTACTATTAAACTAAAGCTTTATTTTAATAATTTTATACAATTTAGTTTTATCATGATACTTTATTCTCTCCATCAATTGTATTTTAATTATGTATTTGATTGAGTTGGTGTCACAAATTAACTCGACACCGACTCAAGATTGATGACAACACCATGTGTAACACCCCAACCCTATACCATCGTCAGTACTGGATTACGGAGTATTATCGGTCACTACAGTTCAAACATAAACAATACCGAAATAATTATTAAGTATTTCAGAAATTTGTCTTACTGTCCTTTTTATGGGCCCTCGAGACCCAAAATAGAGATTAGAAACGATTCGGGACTCAATTGGAAGCTTATAAAAAAATTTCCTAAAATTTCAAAATTTCCTTTAATGAACAGTACCCACACGCCCGTGTGAATTGGGGACACACCCGTGTGTCTCCATGACATGCCCGTGTTGTTACCCCGTGTACTCATTTGACTTATTGCTTATGAACAAATTGGTTTCACATGGCCAAGTCACACGCCCGTGTGCTCAGCTCGTGTGGAATTATTTTCAATTCGAACCTAGTACAGTTTTCACACGGCCATGTAGATGCCCGTGTACTTCACACGGCTGAGACACACGCCCGTGTCTCTGCCCGTGTGGTCATTCCTGAGCATTCTGTTTACATTATTTTAGATGCTGGGGACACACGGCTTGCTCACATGCCCGTGTAAGGGCCGTGTGTCTCACACGGTCTGATCACACTCCCATGTGCTAGGCCGTGTGGACTCAAAATGAACCTTATAGTTCAAGTTTACCAACCCTGCAAACTTCAATAACAAGCAATTTAAAGTCCAATTTTTCAACCAATCCAAAACATGATTAAATACTTCCATTTCACATTAAAATCATCAATGTTACGATCCAACTCGAGTGTATTTGTAAGTGTTTAACATAAAACTTCAAGACAATGTACTTTAGTACCAATTGGATCAATTCAAATTAAACTATATAGAAGACTATATTATAAACATAACTTTTCATTTATGGGCTAACCATTATCATTCTTACACAAAATAACTTCAAAGACAACCTAAGTACATGCCATTTCTCAAAATAAGATACATCACCAAGTATTTGAGTTCGGGCTTTGTCTTGGATGCTGAGTTGTTAGTCGCTTTCATCCCTAACCTACGCATGGAAACAAACTGTAAGCTGAGTATGCACTCAGTGGTATTTCTATAACCAAAACTTAAATCATTTTTAACACAAAATGCATTTAAGTTATTAACTTCAAAATTCTTTCTCCATGAAACATTCAGTTCAATTATGTATCAATCAATAGCAGTAGATTTTCAGTACAGTAGCATAGTCATTCAATTGTCTAGCACAGTAAATTTACCCATATTAACATAATTCAGACTTTGGCGGATACACGGATCCAACCAACACACTAGTACGGCACAATGTTCCTCATCGGCTTTGTCGAAGTAAACAGTAGCAGTATGGTACATAGTACCTCATCGAATTAAATCGAAGTAACAGAAACAGTACGACACACGAAGTGCTTCATTGACACAAAGTCGAAGTAACAGTACGACACTATTAGTGCCTCATCGACACAAGGTCGAAGTACCCCTGTACATTTCCAATCCTATGGCATGCCAATTATATCCAACCTAGCCCGACACTGTTAATAGGTATACAATTTATTTTAAATCTCAGATAACATTCGAATTACAATTCAATTCAACATTTCCAAAATAAGAATAACAATACTTACCTTTATTTTACTTATCATTTATAATACTAATAAAAGCAACAATCAATTACTAAGTTCGGTTTATAGAAATACAAACCGTAATTTTTCAGATTACTCCTCGTCCACCTTCTCTTTTCCTTTCTTTGTTGATGTCTCCGGTACTACATTAGGTATGAAAATTAAACAATTCGTACTATTAATACAATAACAATTCACAATGAATAATTAAATTTTTATTTAATCCATACCTAAATTTTCAATTTAATGCTAATTAACACATTTGTTTTTATCATTCAATTTCATACTTCATTTCTATTCAATTTCCTATCATATTCTCCTTAAACATTGAACATTCATGGTAGAACCCTAATCTCAAGTTTCTTTCAATTTAGTCCCTCAAACATAAAACTTATAGCTTCTTTTATAATTTAATCCCTTAATCAATTCTAACTTAAAATTTATTCAATTAAATCCCTAATTCAACAATTTGTTCAACATAACCCATGTCTAAAAATCATCTAAATTTCAAAATTTCCACTTACAGCAAGTAATATTTGTCTCTAAGACTCCAAAAACATTAAAATTATAAAGAAAGAGACTTAATTGACTTACCAAATTAAACTTGAAGCTTCAAAACCCTAAATTTCCTTCTTTCTTTTTTTTTCATTTCTTCTTTCTTTCTCTCTTTTTCGTTTCTTTCTCTGTTCTCTTTTTCTTTGTTTATTTCTTTTATTTATTTTTATTATACTTTATACTTTATTTTATTAATATATAATTTTATTAATTTCTTAAATACTAAGTATATAATATATGTATATTATACATACACATGGAATAATATTTTCCATACATTTGGCACTATTCTCTTTTATGGGTTATTTGCAAATTTAGTCCCTTCAATTTTCTTTAGTCTATAATTAAACTTTTGCACTATATTCAATCTAGTCCTTACACTAAATTAACCTTAATTCAAGTTAATTCTCTTAACTAAAATCTAATTAATCACTCAACTAACTTCGTAAATATTTCTAATAAATATTTACGAACCCGACTTTCTGAAATTGTAAGCTAGAAACTCAATTTCTAATACCCATAAATTTCGGGTCATTACATTTCTCCCCCCTTAATAAATTTCGTCCTTGAAATTTACCTGAAAAGAGATGGGGGTATTGAGATCTCATTGTATCTTCCGGTTCCCATGTTGCCTCTTCAATATTATGACTTTTCCATAAGACTTTCACTAAGGGAACCCGTTTGTTACGAATTCTTTCATTTCTCGGGCTAGTATTTTAACCGATTTCTCTTCATATAACAGATCAGGTCAAATTTCAATATCCTCCACAGAAATAATATGAGAAGGATCTGAGCGATATCTTCTGAGCATAGAGACATGAAAAACATCATGAATCTTCTGTAATTCTGGAGGTAAAGCCAATCGATAGGCAACCGGTCCAATTCTTTCCACAATCTCATATGGTCCAATATATCATGGGCTTAGTTTACATTTCCGACCAAATCTCAGAATCTTCTTTCAAGAAGAAACTTTAAGAAATACTTTGTCCCCAACTGAATACTCAATGTCCTGATGTTTCAAATCTGCATACGATTTCTGCCTGTCAAAAGCTGCTTTTTAGTCTTTCTTGAATCTTCTTGACAGTACCCTCTATTTCTTGAATCAATTCTGATCCAATCACTTTCTTCTCATTCAATTCTGTCTAACACACTGGTGACCGACATCTTCGACCATATAAAGCTTCATACGGTGCCATTTGAATACTTGATTGGAAACCATTATTATATACAAATTCAGCTAACGGTAAATAATGTTTCCAACCTAATTCAAAATCAATGATACAAGCTCGGAGCATATCTTCTAAAATCTAGATAACTCTTTTTGACTGTCCATCAGTCTGTGGATGAAAAGCTGTGCTAAAACGAAGTCGAGTACCAAGAGACTCATGTAACTATTTCCAAAACCTTAATGTAAACCGTGGATCCCAATCTGAAATTATTGATACAGGAATACCATGCAATCTCACAATTTCCCATATGTATGTTTCTGCAAGTTTCTGAAGTGACCAATCTGTTCTAACTGCTATAAAATGAGCTGACTTTGTAAGCCGATCAACAATCACCCAAATAGCATTTTTCTTACTTGATAACAATGGTAATACTGTTACAAAGTCCATTGTGATGCAGCCCCATTCCCATTCAGGAATGTTAATAGGTTGAACTAAACCAGTCGAAACCTGATGCTCGGCTTTAACTCGTTGACATATCAAACATTTAGCCACAAATTCCACTATATCCCTCTTCATACCTGGCCACCAATACAATTCTCGTAAATCTTGGTACATTTTTGTTCCTCTAGGATGTAATGTGAATGGACTATCATGTGCTTCTCGGAGTATTAACTCTTTCATTTCTGAAACATTCGCAACACAAATTCGATTACGAAATCTTAGACAATCATGTTAATTAATGCTGAAATTCTCTGCTACACCACTCTGAACCATTTATTTTCTCTTTATTAGCTTGTCATTTTTTAACTGAGTTGACTTGATTTGTTCGAACATCACTGGTTTAATTCTTAATTCAGCCAATAAACCTCCATCATCACTAATACCGAGCTGTGCAAACATCACTCACAATTCAATTGCAGCTTTTCTACTCAATGCATCAGCTACCACGTTAGCTTTAGCCGGATGATAGTCAATAACACAATCATAATCTTTTAAAAGTTCTATCCACCAATGCTATCTCAAATTCAACTCTTTCTGTGACAAAAGATACTTGAGACTTTTATGACCAGTGTAGATATAGCATTTCTCTCCGTACAAATAATGCCTCCAAATTTTCAGAGCAAAAACCACACCTACTAGTTCCAAATCGTGAGTTGGATAATTACGTTTATGCAGTTTCAATTGCCATGAAGCAGTAGCAATCAATTTCCCACTTTGCATTAGTACACATCCGAGACCATTTAAGGAAGCAGAACTGTACACAATGAAATCTTTTCCCGATTCCGGTAAAGTCAACACTGGTGCTTCTATTAACATCTGTTTAAATGTTTCAAAACTTTTCTGACACTGCTCATTCCAAACAAATGGAACATTATTTTGCAATAATTTCATCATTGGTAAAGCTATTTTTGAAAAACCATTCACGAACCTTCGATAATATCCAGCCAAACTGAGAAAACTTCGTACTTCTGACACATTTTTAGGAGTTTTCCACTGTACAATTGTTTCAATTTTCTTTGGGTCCACTCTAATTCCATCTGCCGATACCACATGACCAAGAAATACTACTTCTGACAACCAAAATTCACATTTGCTCAATTTCCTATACAATTGTTTCTCCCGTAATGTTTGCAAAACAATTCAAAGATGCTGGTCATGTTCAGATTCAGACTTTGAATATACCAAAATATCATCAATAAAGACTACTACAAATTGGTCCAAGTACGGCTGAAAAATTCGGTTCATAAGATCCATAAAAGTAGCCGGAGCATTTGTTAACCCAAATGGCATCACCAAGAATTCATAATGCCCATACCGTGTTCGAAACGTTGTCTTTGGTACGTCGCTTTCTTTCACCTTTAACTAATAATAGCCCGATCTTAAATCAATTTTCAAAAACACAGAAACTCCTTTCAATTGATCAAACAAGTCATCAATATGAGGTAACAGATATTTATTCTTGACGATTACCTTGTTCAACTGTCAGTAGTCAATACATAACTACATCAAACCATCTTTCTTTTTACCAAATAACACTGGAGCTCCCCACGATGATGTACTCGGTCGTATAAAACCTCGATCCAATAAATCTTGTAGCTGTACCTTCAATTCCTTCAATTCAGTTGGTGACGTACGATATGAAGGTATCGATACTGGATCTGTACCCAGGTATACTTCAATCACAAATTCAACTTCCCGATCAGGAGGTAATCCAGGTAATTCTTCAGGGAATACGTCAGGAAATTCACATATAGTTCGGATTTTACTACATTTACTTTCTACCGAATTCGAATTAATAACATATGCTAAGAAAGCAACAGAACCATGATGAAAAAGCTTACTAGCTTCGATTGCCGAAATAATACGAACTGTTCCACTAGTCCGAATGCCATTTACTTCAATCTGATCACCGCTTTTATTCTAAATAGTGAACTTCTTTTTATAATAGTCTAATATTACTCCATATTCTGATAGCCAGTCCATACCCAGTATAATGTCAAAGTCGCCAAATGGCATAATTAATAAATCAACAAGAAAAGTTCTATCTTGAATCATTAATGGACTTCTTCAACATACTCGATCCACTAATATTGTTTGCCCCAGAAGACTAGACACCTCTACTGTTACTTTAGATAGTTTAGGTTTTAATTTTCCCATCTCAACTAGTTTTGTATTAACATAAGAATGTGACAACTCCGGATCTATTAAAGCATAAACGGGTTCTGAATGTAATAGAAATATACATGTCACCACATCGTATGCATCTTCTTCTTATCGAGTTCTTACAATATATGCTCAGGCTGGAGATCTAACTTTCGATTGTTGAGTGGCAACTTCACTTGTTCTTCTAGCACCTCCTCTATTGACTAAACCACCTCTGGAAGCAGATTCAGATCTCTGTGATGTCGTTGGTGTTGCTTTATCAATCTTTGGACAGTCTTTTACAAAATGATTAGTGGATCCACATCGGAAACAACCTGTAACACTACCTACCCGTATCCATTACCGGAATAGGGTACGAGGCATTACCAGAGTTTACTAAACATTTTCAGAAAATTCTGAGTCATTTATTATTCATATTTTGAAAATAATCATAACGTCTCTCTATTGGGCCCTCGAAGCCCCAAACATACAATACAAACCAACCGGAATTAAATCGGGATCATAAAAAAAATTCGCAAAATCTTAAATTTTATTTTCATCTAAGTACTTACCATTTCAATGCTCCTTATAATAAACATGTTACCATTCAATCAACAGCTTAACACTTGTCTAAGCGTCAAACAACATCATTGTTAGTATACTTGCACATATTTCATCTAAATTCAACATTGATATACTTATTTTCTCGACATGTCACACTTGAGTTTAATAATTGTCTTTACTTACATAATTTCCTTGTATCACCATATCAAAGATAATCATATATGCACATGTTATGAAACATATCATTTTCTTACCATTTCTTCATAAGTGTATATCAATCATTTCATTATATCAATATTTCATGCTCCATCATTTCCATATATTTTATGTATATTTATTCCGGAAAAGTTTATATCAAACTTAACATAAATTATATTCCATGTACTTATTCTTATTTCATTTATCTATCTTCATAATTATTTCATACAACTATTTTGTACATATATTTCTATATGACCAGTTCTTGTAAACATTTCACACAACCATTTCATATAACCATTCGTCATCTGATACATATTACCTGAATATCAATTGTTCAATAGATGTCATAGCGTCTCCCATCCACAGTCTTATTTGTCTTTGACATGATGCCATAGTGTCTTTCAACTATGGTCTTACTCATTTTCTGTCATGTTGCCATGGTATCTTTCAACCATGGTCTTTTTCATTTCATATCACATTGCCATGGTATCTTTCAACCATGGTCTTATTCATTTCATATCAGGTTGCCATGGTATCTTTCAACCATGGTCTTACACATTTCATATCAGGTTGCCATGGTATCTTTCAACCACGGTCTTACACATTTCATATTAGAGAGCACACTCCCGCGAACCTCATCCTTACAGTGGGATTACCAGTCCAGGCTAAATCCCATGTAATATAAACTCATAGAGTATTGTCGGGATTACCAGTCCAGACTAAATCCCCTGCAACGACAATTACTCTAATGAGTTTGGATCTGAATTACCAGTCCAGGCTAAATTCAGACCCTAATTCGGATTACCTGTTCGGGCTAAATCCATTTTCCACATATTCTTCGGGAGGGCTATATCAGGATAGGATCACCCGTCCGGGCTTGATCCTTTTTACCGTCAATTCCTTTTCAGAGATCCATCGAATTTTCCTTTCATTCAACCGGGATTTCTTCCTCTTTTATCAAATATGTCAATGTTTCATAAAATTTCATATAATGAACATTCAAATCATATTCATATTAAAAACATGCATTTCAAGCATTTAAGAATATAATTCAAGTTACATGAACTTACCTCATTACTTGTTTGTGTTTATAATTTTATTAATCTGATATCTTTTCTTTTCCACGATCAAATCTCTTATTTGAGTCGTCCGGATCTTTATAAATAAATTTGATCATCATTTTCATTCATTTCATATTCTAATGTATTTAATTAATGCTCTAGACAAAATTATCATTTTGCCCCTAAACTTTTATTTAATGACAATTTCATCCTTAGGGTCAGGAAAATAAAATTATTGCAATTTAATCCTTATTTCCAGCTATTATTCCCATATATATTGATAACAGTCCATGATTTCTATAAAATATCATAATTTTCCATAATTTCAACACTTTTCAATTTAATCCCTAAAACATGTTTTCCCTCGATCTTGAACTTAATTAATAATTTCATTCAATTTTGTAATTTAAATAATAAAATAGTTCATTTCATGCAATTTGGTCATTTCTAACATTTTTACAAAATTACCCATAAATTTTTACTTTTATTCAATTTAGTCCCTGAGCCTAAAACATGCAAATTAGCCATGTTAGATGAATATTCATACATATTTTCCTCCTCCTCCTCTCCATTCCACATCCTTAATGTATTTAACACACTTGTAAGTAATATTATCTATAATTTTTATTATTTACTTTTATGAATATTCAAGTCATCCATCTGTGTCATAGTCACTAAATTATTTATATCTGGAGCTATAGAACTCCAAATTAAGATCCACTAATTTTCCTGAAACTAGACTCATATATATTCTTACCATAAAATTTTCAGAATTTTTGGTTTAGCCAATAAGTACAGATTTATTCTTTAAATTTACCTGCTTATAACTTTGTCGATGATTAATTATCTCCTCGCATGCAATTCGAATGATGTTCTGTTTATTTCTCTTGAAAATAGGCTCATTCAATATTCTAAAAATATAAATTTAAGTCCACAATTATTTTTATCCAATTTTTTATGATTTTCAAAATCAGAACAGGGGAACCCGAAATCATTCTGATCTTGTCTCACGAAATTGATTATATCTCTTGATTTACAATTCCATTGCTTACATAATTTCTTCTATAAGAAACTAGACTCAATAAGATTTAATTTCATACTTTATTCATCCTATAATTAGATTTCTAAAATTTTTGATGATTTTTCAAAGTTAGACTACTGCTGCCATCCAAAACTGTTTTGGTACAAGATATTAATTACCATGTTATAACACCCTTATTTTCTTTTTCTACACCATTTCTCATCACTTTCTCTTATTTTCTCTTCACTACCATATCAAGAACATAGGACCTTATGTAAGAAAACTCTACCATAACATTATTTCCATGCTTTGTCAATAATAACAAACTTAAAAACATATTGAAATCTTGATGTACTTACCTTGTTCTATTGATACTAATCTTTAACTTGATTTTCTCTCTCCTCCAGCTTCTATTCTTGAATCCAACTTGATATTCTAACTCTCCATGGTCTCCTTAGCATTTCTCTCTCTTAGTAGCTATGGAAATTCTTTTGATTTCTAGGTGAAAATGGTGAATTTTTGGTGGAAGGACCAAATTGTAAAGAAAAGAAAGTTTCTTTCTTCCTTTTCTCTTCATACGTTGGGTGCATGAAAAAAAATATGATGATTCTTCATCTTTCTTTCCTTATATATACTAAGTAAAATAATAATAAAATATCATTTAAAAATTAAATTAAAATATTAATAAACTATTATTTATTTATTTATTTAATCTAAAATATCTTCAACATCATCATTGCTTTCTAGATTTCTCTCTCTTCCAATTGACCATTTTGCCCTTCATTATCTTTTAAAATTCTATCCTTGAGTCATCATTTAATTTGGTAAAATTACAATTTAGTCCCTCATAGTTCTTCATCTATTCAATTTGGTCTTAATTCATCCATTTTCCTTAATTTCTAGATCATTCCACCCTTAAAATATTTACACTATTGGTCCTTCAACTTTTTCATATTTACACTTTAACCCCTCAAATTTTGAGTATTTACTCTTGTGCAACAAAACTTTTCTCACTTTTACAATTTAGTCCTTTCTTGAATTAATATATCATAATATACTTCCCAATATTGACATAACTCAAAATTTCCCTTTTTGTCACTTTATTTCCTTATTTTACTATATCACGGATAATATTTTACTGTAAAAATTTTTGGGATATTACACAACCTCCCGTTAATCTCCAACACTCTCCTCGGTGTTTATTTCCACAATGTTGAATTCCTAGATGGCCCTCTAACACTACTAGTGGAAACTGTCATCTGTCTACCACAATTACTTTCACTTCTATCTGATCTAGAACCAAATCTTCCACTGTTTCAAAATTCTTTTGATCTCTTAGGTTGTGGATTAGAACTTGTAGTTCCAGGATGCTTTCCAAGTGAACGAGAAATTTCAAGCTTTTTGTCTAACCCCAACACTTGTTCAACCATTTTGGCTCTATCAATTAAATCTGCAAATTCAGTAATCCGTAGAGACACCAACTATAATCCTAATTCATCACGCAGTCTTCATAAAAATCGTTTACATCTGTCAGCTTCAGTTGGTACAAATTCAGTTGCATATCTACTCAATCTCAAAAATTCTCGTTCATAATCCGCTATGAACATTTCACCTTGTTTCAGCATCAAGAACTCCTTTTTTTTGTCTTCCATATATAATTCTCCCAAATATTTCTTTTGAAACTCTTTTAGAAAGAATTCCCAACCTATCTGTTCCTCCGGTACATGTTGAGTTGCCGATTCCCACCATACATACGCTTCTCCTTGTAACAAAGAAACGGCACACAATAAACTTTCTTGTGGGGTACATTCAAGTTGCTTCAGAATTCTCTTTGTAGTTTCTATCCAGTTTTCAGCTACAAACGGATCAACTCCCTTCGATTAGTTTCTATCCAGTTTTCAGCTACAGACAGATCAACTCCCTTCGATCCCAAAAATTTGGTAGCACCATACTTTCACAACTCTTTAATCGGGGCTCGTCGAGTTGGAGGGGTAGGATTTATAGTAGGTATAGTTCCTACTGCCCTTTGAAGAGCATCAGCTATTACTCGGAGTATTTTTGCATTATCTCTTTCTCTAGTATCACTCTTTTCAACATTTGGCGATTGATTACCTACTGGATTTACACTGGGTGTTGCAGATTCCGGTTCATTTATATCATATGGTTCATCCTCTTCATTATTCATTACTTGATCAGTTTCTTCAATATTTTCACTAGACATCTTTAACTATAAAACATAAATAACAATAATTCAGTATATATATATATATATATATATATATCAGCATCTAATCCCGACTCAAATTTAACTCAATAATGGCATGTACCTCTAGACTCATTTCTGTACTCAATTTGATCCTAGAATCAACTAAACCTGAATAACTCTAATACAACTAAATGTAACCTCTCTAACCCTATACCGCCGCCAGTACAGGATTACGAAGTATTACCAGTCACTACAGTTCAAACATAAACAATACAGAAATAATTATTAAGTATTTTAGAAATTTGTCTTACTGTCCTTTTTATGGGCCCTCGAGACCCAAAATAGAGATTAGAAATGATTTGGGACTCAATTGGAAGCTTATAAAAGATTTTCAAAAAATTTCAGAATTTCCTTTAATGAACAATACCCACAGACCCGTGTGAATTAGGGACACGCCCGTGTGTCTCCATGACACACCCGTGTTGTTACCCCGTGTACTCCTCTGACTTATTGCTCATGAAAAAATTGGTTTCACATGACCAAGTCACACGCCCGTATGCTCAGCCCGTGTGGAATTATTTTCAATTCGAACATAGTGCAGTTTTCACACGGTCATGCAGATGCCCGTTTACTGTGGCCGTGTACTTCACACGGCTGAGACACACGCCCATGTCTCTGCTCGTGTGACCATTCCTGAGCATTCTGTTTATATTATTTTAGATGCTGGGGACACACGGCTTGCTCACATGCCGGTGTAAGGGCCGTGTGTTTTACACGGTCTGATCACACCCCCGTGTAAGGGCCGTGTGGACTCAAAATGAACCTTATAGTTCAAGTTTATCAACCCTGCAAACTTCAATAACAAGCAATTTAAAGTCCAATTTTTCAACCAATCCAAAACATGATTAAATACTTCCATTTCACATTAAAATCATCAATGTTACGATCCAACTCGAGTGTATTAGTAAGTGTTTAACATAAAACTTCCAGACAATGTACTTTAGTACCAATTGAATTAATTCAAATTAAACTATATAGAAGACTATATTATAAACATAACTTTTCATTTATGGGCTAACCATTATCATTCTTACACAAAATAACTTTAAAGATAACCTAGGTACATGCCATTTCTCAAAATAAGATACATCACCAAGTATTTGAGTTCGGGCTTGTCTTGGATGCTAAGTTGTTAGTCGCTTTCGTACCTAACCTGCACACGAAAACAAACCGTACGCTGAGTATGCACTCAGTGGTATTTCTATAACCAACACTTAAATCATTTTTAACACAAAATGCATTTAAGTTATTAACTTCAAAGTTCTTTCTCCATGAAACATTCAGCTCAATTATGTATCAATCAATAGCGGTAGATTTTCAGTACAATAGCATAGTCATTCAGTTGTCCAATACAGTAAATTTACCCTATTAACATAATTCAGACTTTGGCGGATACACCGATCCAACCAACGCACTAGTACGGCACAATGTGCCTCATCGACTTTGCCCAAGTAAATAGTAGCAGTACGGTACATAGTACCTCATCGAATTAAATCGAAGTAATAGAAATAGTACGACATACGAAGTGCCTCGTCGACACAAAGTCGAAGTAACAGTACGACACTATTAGTGCCTCATCGACACAAGGTCAAAGTACCCCTATACATTTCCAATCCTATGGCATGCCAATTATATCTAACTTAGCCCGACACTGTTAATAGGGTATACAATTTATTTTAAATCTCAAATAACATTCGAATTACAATTCAATTCAAAATTTCCAAAATAAGAATAGCAATACTTACCTTTATTTTACTTATCATTTACAATAATAATAAAAGCAACAATCAATTACTAAGTTCGGTTTATAGAAATACAAACCGTAATTTTTCAGATTACTCCTCGTCCACCTTCTCTTTTCCTTTCTTTGTCGATATCTCCGGTACTACGTTAGCTACAAAAATTAAACAATTCGTACTATTAATACAATAACAATTCACAATGAATAATTGAATTTTTATTTAATCCATACCTAAATTTTCAATTTAATGCTAATTAACACATTTGTTTTTATCACTCAATTTCATACTTCATTTCTATTCAATTTCCTATCATATTCTCCTTGAACATTTAACATTCATGGTAGAACCCTAATCTCAAGTTTCTTTCAATTTAGTCCCTCAAATATAAAACTTATAGCTTCTTTTACAATTTAATTCGTTAATCTATTCTAACTTGAAATTTATTCAATTAAATCCCAAATTCAACAATTTGTTCAACATAACTCATGTCTAAAAATCATCTAACTTTCAAAATTTCCACTTACACCAAGTAATATTTGTCTCTAAGACTCCAAAAACATCAAAATTATAAAGAAAGGGACTTAATTGACTTACCAAATTAAGCTTGAAGCTTCAAAACCCTAAATTTCCCTTTTCTTTTTCTTTCCTTCTTTCTTTCTCTCTTTTTTGTTTCTTTCTTTGTTCTCTTTTTCTTTGTTTATTTCTTTTATTTATTTTTATTATATTTTATACTTTATTTTATTATTTTATTATTATATTATATTATTATATTAATTTCTTAAATACTAAGTATATAATATATGTATATTATACATACACATGGAATAATATTTTCCATACATTTGGCACTATTCCCTTTTATGGGTTATTTCTAATTTAGTCTCTTTAATTTTCTTTAGTCTATAATTAAACTTTTACACTAGTCCTTACACTAAATTAACCTTAATTAAAGTTAATTCTCTTAACTAAAATCTAATTAATCACTCAACTGACTTCGTAAATATTTCTAATAAATATTTACGAACCCGACTTTCTGAAATTGTAAGCTAGAAACTCGATTTCTGATACCCATAAATTTCGGGTCATTACACTATGATAAACAATTTAATCTATTTTTTTCATTTTAATAACATACATATTTCATGTATTATTATTAATTAATTTCAAACCATACATTTTATTATTTAAAGCTTGTTATTATTAAAAACACACATTTGTGTCCTAAATTTGGGGTTTCCACATGCATACACATGTGACAGGATTTTTAATATTATATTTGAGAGTGTTGTTGAGTTGATGTCAACCTTCAATTGTGTCCCAACTCAGTTAAAGAATTAGTGAAAATCAATCATTTTATAAAATAATAAATATTATTGTGAGGATATTTCTATCATTTCAAATCATGTGAAATCTAAAAAAATACACCTAAGGAAATTTGAACCTAAAACACCATAATTTTTAATGTATATATTATTTCAACTAAAAATTCATTTCATCCTTAAATTATTTTTTTTATAAATTTATTTATTACATTAATTTTTTCAGCCATCTAATGAACTTATTTAAATCTAGAAACTTAAATTATTTAAATCCAAATTTTAGTCCTTTGTAGCCGAAAATTGATGTTAAAACTAAGATAAGGTATGGCAAAACGTATCCAATTCATCAATTTAATCCTTCAATTTCTTTGTATTCCTTTACACGAACATACGTACATACCCCCACATCTGTAAATGAAATACTCAACTTGGGAAGATATTAGGGATAACAAAAATGGGGGAAGAAATTGAAGCTTGGGTTTAACTGCTAATATATATGCCTTGATTGGGTTGTGAACTGTAACCAACAAAAGCAGTGAAGATAATGCGTGAATACAAGTAGATGAACAGAACAGAACCAGAGGAGAGCCGCAGTGCTTGTAATTGAAGTAATCAAGGACAAAAGGGTCTACCAGAGCGAGCCCTGTGACTAGGAATGGTGAAATGCCTTAGCAATCCTTGTTGCTCCCTCAAATATCCTTCACAAAGAAATGCCTTTGAGAACTTATCTTCCACAACTCTGTTCACATCGTGCACAAACACATCCGTCTCCCCTTCTGCTCTGTTCCTAGCTATCAACCCTGCAGTGTAGATAGCATTCATTCTCCCAGGGGCATCATCGTGGAACCCAGTGGGGGCATCAACCATGATCAGATCCCATTCGATCTCATAAATCTCACTCGGAAACCCTTTGAGAGCAAGTTCACAGTCGGAGGATCTAGGGTCACTCACAACTTTGCATTCCTCTTTCATCCCTGTCTCTAGCAGTGCATCTGCTTGGTGAACTTTCGTGTCGTATTCAACATGATACGATTCCAAACCGGCAAGCTTTTGCTTCACCTGCTCGATCCATGCCTTGTCTTCTTCCAGGAAGACTGTACGCCCACCGTGATTAAGAGCTGTCCACATCAAACTGTCATGGCCTAAGCCGAAGACCAAGAAGTTGCAGGGTGCTTTCTTCTCTAACACTCTTGCCGACACCGAGATTTCCTTGAAGGTCTGTTGTGGGGTGATGTTGGTTGTTGCGTAGTGGATGAGGGCATTGGCCAGAGACGGCGGGGCTTTGGTGCATGATGGAGTGAGGGGAAGAGACGGGCAGGCTGTTGTTGAGTTTGCAATGTGGGATTCTGAAATGGAAGGTGATGGTGATGGTTCTTGTTGTTGCCTGGTAGAAGAGGTAGTGCTAAAAACCAGGAGGAGGAAAAGAAGAAAGAAAGCACAGATGAGGATGAGCTTGATGTTGACGGAAGATTGAGATGGAGACTGAGGTTTGGAGTTGGACCTCATTGTTGCGGCTTCAATTTCTTTTCCCGGCTTAATTTACCCAATATATTGCTTTGTAGGGAGAGTAAAGTTGCAACATTATAGTCTAGACTTGCTATTTTCTTAATTTCACAAACCAACTCATTATTGTATTTGATGTTGCGTTGTCAACTAATGCATATAGCAATTCGGTATCTTGTCGGCAAATACTATTATAATTACAATTATTACAATAGCAAACGATCATAATTATAATTAAGCTAATCAACACATCTACCTACTTGTATTAAAAAAGTGTCCATTTTTAATTCTCTTCCTTTATCTTCTTATTAAACTTTATATTTTATAACACTTAAATCTCAAATTTTAAGATTAGCGTCAACCCAACTTTAATCCTCAAATCAAAGCATATTGATATATGAATTATGAAAATAAAATGAATATAATTAATTTAATAAGTTTAAATTTTAATATGCACATAAATAACAGCAAATTTACTCATAAGATTTGGTACAAATAAAATAGGCATAATCATTCTTTTTTACCTTAACTTTATAAATTATATTTTTTGTGCTTTTCATTTATTTATTTTTTATTTTTTTAGTCATTAAATTTGTATTTTTATCAAATCATTCTAAAATAGATAAAAAATAAATATTTTTTTACTTTTATTGATATGGCATACACATGAATTGTCACGTAAATGACACATCAATATTTAATTAATTTTTTTAAAAAATTAATTTTTTAAAATTTTTGACAATTTAAAAAATTAATTAAATGCAAATGTATCATCCTGTATGTGTATATAATGTCAGAAAAGTTAAAAAAATAATTATTTATTTATTTATTTTGGAATGATTGATATAAAAAAAGAAACTCAAATTTAAATGTTAAAAAAATAAAAAGGTAAATAAAAGGTTAAAATGATTTTTTTTATAAGATTAGAGGATGAAATAAATAATTATGTTAATAAAATAAGAATAGGATGGTTGGTAGGCTTCTAATGTGGGTGCAATAATGAAGTTAATTTTCCTTGATACTTATATGAAAGTTGTAATGTAGTTGGAATCGTTGGTTAATGGTAGCTTAATCTTTTATAGCAAAATACACTGTAGAAAGAATATATGTGCTGGCTTCTGGATATTGTAGTTGAGTCGAAATGTTGTTGCAAATTGCAATTTGTTTTTTGCTCCTTAAGTTTTTTTTTTTAAATTAAGGAATTTGTGTTTGGTTAAAATATGTTATTAGTCATTGTATTTTTATAAAATTTGAGATTTAATCTCTATATTTAAAAATTAAAATTTCTATTTCTATTTCTTTTTGAATTTGAAAATAGTAGTTTAATCATTATTGTTTTTGATATTTTTGTTAAAAATTACCAATTTAATATGCAATTTCATATAAAGACATCTTAATTAATGTCAAGTTGACAATTTTGACAAAAAAAAAAATTAACAAAGTTAATAATTGGAATGAGAATTTTAAATTAGAAAAATAGGACAAAAAAATATAGGGATTATATCTCAAATTTTATCACAATACAACAACTAACAACACATTTTATTTTTAAAGTTACAAATTAACTAAATTAATTAATAACAACGATTACAAATATTAAATTTGTTATAAAATAAAGAGAGATGGGGAGAATAAAGAATAAAGAAAATATGAAAGCAATAGAGGATGCACTTTATTGATCAAGAGGGATGATTACAATGCTTCATCAGAATCTCTATTTATAAGCATAAGAAGTATAATAGAAGTAGAGATCTAATTCTAATAACTATTAGAATTTAAAGTATATTAAAACTTTATCTTGATCATAATGGATATCCACTTAATAAGATAATCATAACACTCCCCCTTAGATGTCCATTGGTAGATAATGTGCCTTGTTAAAATGTTATTAGTAAAAAACCTTGTGGGATAAAAACCTAATGAAGGAAGAGTACTGTGATATCCTGAATTAGGGCCTAATCGGAATAGTGGTTTTGGGACCACAAATCCGAGATAGAAATAATTATTTTATAATTATTTTGAGTTCTATGATATGATTGCATGGTTGTGTGAAAATTTCGTGAAGAAATTCTATGCATAAAGTGATTAATATGAAATTAGGGACTAAATTGAATAAGTTGCAAAACTTTCATTCTAGAAGTTTTTAGTATGAAATTGTTTTGGAATATTAATTAGGAGGTCTTAAATAGCAATTTGACCAATTTCTAAGTTTTGGACAAAAGTTGGACATGGATGGAAATTTTGAAAGTTTAGTAATGAAGGGTATTTCAGTCATTTGGTAATTAAAAGATTAAAAAAAGGAAAAAGATGGCAAAATATGTCCATCTTGTTCATTAGGATGAAAATTCAAGGGTTCTCCATAGCTAGGGTTTGTTTCAAGCTTCCAAGCTCCATAATCAAGAAAGACGTGGAATCGACCTTGATCGAGGGAAAAATAAAGTTTCCGAGAAATAGGCTTGATTTCTAACATATTGTACCGAGTTTTGACAAGTCAATTTGGAGATCGGGACGGTCGGAGGCACACTCACACTATCACTGGACAATTGCAGTATAATGACTTGTAATTTTTGGAAATATGACATGTATAGCATTCCAATCATTTTGTGTGTATAATCTTAAGATATGACCATGGATGGATTGGAAATGTTTGAGAATGATTAGCTATTGGAATGGCTAATCAAGTTTATATATGATAACATGTATGCTTTATGTCTTAATTAAACCATGAAAATCCTTGGAAAGGTAAAATTGGCCACAAAATAAAATCAGTCAATAGCAGTGACGTGAGTTTGAAAAATCACTAAAAATAGTATAGATAGTATTTGATGATGAATAAAATATGGAATTTAAGCTTAATGAATCTATTTTCATGTGGAAGAAACAAAATAAGTAAAAGAGTTGTATTTTATGAGATATTTATGTTTTGGTGAAACAGGGTCAGAGCGATTTCTGAATCCCCTGTTCTGACTTTAGAAATTCACCATAAATTGTGTAAAAATAATTAGGACTCAAAATTTATATGTATGGATTCCTTATTAAGTCTATTATTAAGTGAAACAAACGTCATAGTTATTGGATTTTTTTACAGGAATAAATTTGATTCGTAGTGCACAGAGGTCAGAGTAGCCGAACCCTGAAACCGAGGAGAATTTAACTATTAAACTGTACTAATTGGCCCAGCCAAAAATTCTAGAAAAAAATTAGCACGTATATATATGAGTCTAGTTTCAGGGAAAATTTAAAAATTGGATTTTGAGTTTCGTAACTCAAGATATAATTTTTTTAGCGACTGTGACGCAGATGGATAGTTTACTATGAGAATTGTTTGAACTTGTTTAGGTACTAAAATAAGTTTAGTAATGTCTCATACTCGACTCCGGCGATGGTCTCGGGTAATGGGGCGTTACAAGTACACAATCTATAATACGCATAGTATGTTGCCTCATTAAAAACCTTCCCAGAAAAACCCAATGGGACAAAACCTTGATTAAGGGAAAAAGAGTGTAACGCGTATTTACTCCCCCTCATGAAAACATCACAATATTACCATTATTTTAAAAGTCATGAGTGAGGGAAATTTGGGGAAATATACTTTGATCTCTTCAGGAGATTCAACAATAATCATAACAAACTTTAATCGTGATTCTTTTATAAAAACACAAATAGATATTTTGGATCATTTTATAATCCTCATTCAACTACTATTCACTAAGTCAAATTTACCACATATATTCTAATTGTTTCAATTCATATAAATGAACAATTTCTCGAGAATTTCAATATGCTTCTAGCATCCTAAATCCTTCAAGAATTTTAATATAAACTTTACTTATAGTGATTCATAAAAGGTTGTAACAATAACCATTAGATGCAAGTTAAATCTTTTATGAATTGTCAATTTAATAATATATCTAAAGGTAATTGCATCCACCACAAAATAATATTATATCTTTTCATAATCAATGCTAGAACTTAGCGAAAAACTTCATATTTTATTTACAAAACTTCTTCAGTTGCACCCTCACTGGCTTTATACCTTTAGATATTTGAACTACTGATCCAAAACTCAATGAATTTAATTGCACTTGAGTTGCGTCTTTCTATTTTGATCAATTTATTCTATATCTATATTTCTCAATAGATTTATTTAGGATCCTCCTTTTATTTCATTATTTCAATAATAATATTGCATGCAAAATCATTGTCGACCACTTTTATTATTCGGTTCCACATTTTCTCGAATTGACATAACTTATCGAGATCTCTTATTTTCATTATTTTAAAATTCAGTTTTAAGTACTTGAATCTCTTCTGCAGTTTTACTTATTAGTTATGTCTTGGGTCTCTTCTGGAGCATCCGTCTCCTCTATGTAACCATCTAGAAGAATTTTCATTTTTGGAACCGATCAATCTATTATTTATTCTAACTGATTTTCCTACTAAGACTTTGATTCAAATTAAAATATTAGATGGTATATAACACTTGGTTATTCTCATTGAGTTTGTAAGTACATCTAACAGTTAACTTGTAATGAGTTATCCTTATTGAACTTCTAGTTCAAATTACTCTCCCCCTAACTCATTACAAGTTATTATTTCTCTCCTCCTAATGTCGGGAAAACTATCGAATCAAAATTGTAATCACAAATAATGTTATAATAGAATCTCGAATACATTCAAAACATCAATAATATAAAGAAACTTGTAATTAATATATATTCCCAACTTTCTTTGAGGATTCGCTCATCTTTGTGCGTTGTAGTGGAGCAATTGGAACATATACGCACATACAAAAATTCAAAGATGATAAATATTTAGCTCCTGATAAAAAACCAATTGTAATGGAGAGTTTTATAACTTATTGGCTTGATGCATACAACATGTAAATCAACATAATCTCATATTGAGATAGGAAGTTTAGTTCTCATAAGTAATGGTTTAAATATTAATTAGAGGTGTTCAATCAATAATTTCTCTAAACCATTATGCGCAAACTTTTATAAAAGTTTTTCAAACTCAATCAGTAAAAGACTGATATATAACTCATCAATATTAGCAAGATGAATTGTCTTTATTGCATGATATAAAATTAATTATTTAAACAAGTAATCTTGCAAAGACAGGTTGCAAGTTGATAATACATACATGATTATTTTGTAGATGTATCTACTAAAATCATATAAAACCATCCACATGGTGGATGAATGGGCCCATATTCATTCAGAAATGCAAGACATTAAATCTCAACTTTAGCTAGTGAATTTCTAATAACCAAATTTTATTGAGAACAAGCAACAAATGAAAATTCTTTAAATTAAAGAATCTTCTGGTTCTTTAATATATGTTCATATGAATTCTCAATTAATTTTTGCATCGTATATGATCCGGGATGGTCTAACTGGTCACGCCAAGTAGTAAACACATTTGTATTAGTAAACTTCTAGTTTACTTTAACACGTGTTTTAATTGTACTAAATTGTAACAAATTGATAATTTTATTAGCATTCCTTTTAATTTGTATACACATATAAGTACTATTGTGGTATTTACTACTAGAAATGTCTAAATCAATGTGAAGTCTATAATGACACCAAGTCAATAAATATAATTTCCAAATAATTATATGCAGTATTCGCTTCAAGAAATATGCTAAAATCTTCAAATGCCCAAAAATCTATTAATAGCAAACTTTGAGAGTGGATCTTATTTTCCAAGTGTACAATAGGTATATAACCAATGACTTTTCATACATAAGTTTTCTCTCTTGCAAATTCTCATCAGCAATATTTTATCACATAATTTTAATTGAGAACTTATTCTAAATATTATAGAGTTATACTCACAGTTTTTAAAAAAGAACTTGCAACTTTAGGTGCATCAAACCATAATAAGTTTTAGATAGAATTATCACATTCTATTGCTCATGAGTAGATCTTTGACAGTCAAATATTTTGCTTTCAACCCTTTAATAGGGATGATGACAAAAGAATATCACAAAGATTATAAATTAGTAACTCAATTCATATGAAACATAATATTTTCCTCATTCACAATCTTAATATGAGATCCATTATAAATATATTTTAAAACCAATGGATTAACCAACAAGATATTAATATATTAACTCTTCTGGAGCTTTCGACTAATTTTGTAGTACCAAATATTGGAATAATATTTATTTTTTTTAGTACCAAATAAGATAAATATTTTCTATCTGTAATGATAGAATTCATTACTACATTCTCAAATCCTTCCTTAAATAAAATTAATAGAAACAAAATATTTGGGCAAACACTACATATGTCCAATAATCTTTTATATCACATTGATAACATAAATTATCTTTACCCTTTAAAGAGTTATCTTGAGAATTCTCATTATTCTCTTATTTATTACTATGTTCCCACTTTTAGTGGTCCATGAGTATATCTTTTATTTTCTTTATATTTACATTCACTTCGGGGAATGCAAGAAATCTGGTAGGAAAGACTTCTAAACGCCTCTATCGATTTTTTCATTTCATAATCACCATTGTAAACATACGTGGATTTTAAATCAGAATCTATCCATTCATGTTGTCATGATTATTCTCCAATTATAATAAATATGATATAATAAATAAAACATAGTAAAATATACCTGAAGATCTTTAACATCATCGTCATCATCTTGACTATTATCATGAGCATCCATTCTGAGATTTAATCTTTCAACATCCTAAAGATGAAGTTGTAAAGGTAGAAGTTTAAGGTGAAAATGAATTTGATTTGTGGGACGACTTCAAATGATTTTGAAAAAATAGAGAATCATCGTGCTGATAACATGTTATAAAATAAAGAGAGATAGAGATAATAAAGAACAATGAAAATATAAGAGCAACAGATAATGAACTTTATTGATCAAAAGGAATGATTACAATGTTTCATTAAAGTCTCTATTTATAGGGATAAGAAGTATAAAAGAAATAGAGATCTAATTCTAATAACTATTAGAATTTAAAGTATATCAAAATTTCATCTTTATCATGATGGACATCCACTTAATAATATATTCATAACACTCCCCTTTAGATGTCCATTGGTAGATAATGTGCCTCATTGAAACCTTATTAGGAAAAACTCAGTGGAAAAAAAAAACCTAACAAAGGAAAAAGAGTACACAATATTCTATTACAAGCTACCTCTTTAAAAACCGTTACCAGGAAAACCCAATGGGACAAAACCTTGATTAAAGGAAAATAGTACAACTTATTTTTAGACTCCCCCTAATAGCAACATTACATTGTATCTTTTAGTCGACGCATTCCAATCTTGTGTAGTAGTCTTTCAAATGTTGAAGTTGGCAATGCCTTAGTAAAAAGATCTGCTAAATTCTCACTAGAACGAATTTGTTAAATATTTATATCACCTCTTTTCTCGAGATCATGGGTGAAGAATAATTTTGGTGAAATATGTTTCGTTCTGTCACCTTTGATATAGCCACCCTTCAATTAAGCTCTACATGCTGCATTATCTTCGTATAAGATAGTTAGCTTCTTTTCTTGTAAAGGTAAATTACATACCTTTTGGATATGTTGGGTCAATAACCTTAGCCACACACACTCTCGACTTGCCTCATGCATTGAAATTATTTCTGTATGATTTGAAGAAGCAACAACTAATGTTTGCTTTGTAGAACACCATGATATGGCAATATCCTCACATGTAAATAAATATCCTGTTTGAGATCGACCTTTATGTGGATCCGATAAGTATCCAGCATCAGCATAGCTGACTAATAGAGATTGTGAATAATTTGAATAAAATAACCCCATATCAATAGTCCCTCTGAGATATTTAAATACATGTTTAATTCCATTCCAATGTGTAACGCCCAATTTCTGGGTTTTCTGTGTTTCTGTGTTTTTTTAAAATTTGGGTGTGTTCTAGTTGGTTAAAATATATATTTTAGTAGGTTAGTGGGCCTTTGGAAGGCCCAAACTTAAGTTAAATCTGTGGTAGTCTTTGGAATTTTGATTTTAAGAACAAGTGATGCAATTGGCGTTTGGGCTTTTAAGAGTAAAGGGGTAAAAGATGACACAAAAAGGAGTGTGGTGTAGTGGCAAGGTAGCGCCACTTGGGGGACAAGGAAGTGACGCCATAGAGGAAGCAAGGGGTCCAAGGTTCAAGTCTTGGCTCTTGCAATTTATTTTGGTTTTTCTTTTCAATAAATCTGGAAGCAAGTAGGTGCACTTTAAAGTTTAATGTGTTGGACTTATGACACAAATGAGTTGATGGCCTAGTGGTGGTGGCATGACTTGGCATGTGAGAGGACTTTGGTTCGAATCCCTTGGCACGCAAAGGTTGATTATTTTGCTATGTTAGGACGGCAAGAGTTGGTGTTGGGTTTAAACTCTGATGATGGAGGGATCCCACATCGGGAAGTTAACATAAGAGTAGATGGAGAGCTGGCTTTAAATAGAGCAAACCATGAGGAGAGTTGGCATACCCTTCTGGGCTGATCCCTTTCGCTTGGTGGCGTGCTTGTTTGGGTTGGGCATCAGCTAAGAGTGTGGGAGCGTGGATTAACTGCAGTCTCCTAACAGGTGTGTATTTCTCATTACTCTAGCAGTAGGACGGCTATTTCGGGTCGCGATGGGCTGAAATGGGCCATGTAGTCCCAATGGGTCTGTAGGCCCAAGTGGATAAGTTGTAGAATTATTAAAATACCCCTGTAGGGTAGGACTACCGATTTACCCCTGGAGGGTAAAATGACTATTTTGCCCCTCGTGCATAAATGACTAACTTGTGTGATGATTGGGTTAGTTGACGTGGATTTATGGTAGTTATCATTAATTCGTAAGTCTAATGTGTTAGTGATCGATCGTAGGATTATGGCGTGGGAGATATCGTCATCAATCGTCATCAACCAGGTGTGTAAACGACACCCTCCCTTAGATTGAATCGGTAAAAGCCGAAATACCGAAACGTTGGTATTTTGTGAACTCGCGAGAGTGCGAGTGCTCGTGAGACAGTTGTTAATGAATATGGTACATTTGGATGATTAGAGTGCAGAGTGTGCATTTTCGTGCACAACGGTATATTTGGGCTTAATGGGCCGAAAACGGGCCGATGGGCCAACAGGCCCACTTTGGTAAAAAGACGAGGTAAGTACTTCAGATTACTTGGCAAACGTTAGAATGAGGATGAAACCCTAGCAATAGGTAATAATTACTGAAATACCCTTATACATGAAAAATTACGATTTTACCCCTAAGGATATTTTATTGTATCTGAAAAGCATGATGTTCTATTTACGTATGCGTATGCCATGACATATTATTCATTGCATGGGACATGGGTTTATATTGATGGAGGAAGCGTTACGCGACCTCGCCGCAATCCGTGGCCTCGCCACATATATATCTATTTTGGTGACTTCGTCACAATATCTGGCAACCTCGCTGCAATCTGGTGGCTTCGCCACATATATAAACATATATATCTGTTCTGGTGGCCTTGCCACAATATCTGTATCTGGTGACTTCATCATAATATCTGGCAGCCTCGCTGCAATTTCTCTGGTGTGTAGCGGTTTGGTGGGTCGAGTAGTCTCCCCACATGGTGTAAGGCTGGCACGGGGTGTTATGGATGGCTCTGTGTTGGGATTTCTGCATTCATGATATATTTATTCTGTATCTGCTATGGGCCTATGAGTTTCATTCTGATTTCTGTACTGGGCTAAGGCCCAAATAAGTCTGACTCTGAGGTTTGATCTGTTTTGGGCTATGGTTGGGTTATGTTACACATTGAGTTTACCAAACTCACCATTTATTTTCATCTCTGTAGGAAATCCCAACCATAGTGGGTTTGAAGCTGTGAGGGATTCAGAGTGGCCACATCATCTGCAAAGTTGGTTTTTCTAAGTTAGTTTATTTTTTATTATTTGTATATTCTGATTTAATTTTGGGTTTTAAGTTGTAATAAGGCCGCTATATAAAATTCTCTTTCCATTATGGTTTTTATTTTCTGATTATATTTATACTATGTCGAAATCAAGTAGTGTTAGGTCAGCATGGGTTTTCAAAATTAATGAACGTTTTCAAGACTCAACAAGCACGACAAATGGATAGCCTAAAGATTGATAAATCGGCTTTTTCATTCAATTGCTGTTTTTACAAAGACCACCCTAATCACTTAAACCAACGAATGCATACTAAGTCGTAAGTCCATGTGACACGTCAGATTTGGCCATAACGTCTGGGCTGGGTCTGGGGTGTTACATTTAGTGGTATCAGAGCCAAGTTGCAACAACTCAGCTGTGGAACGGGTCTAAAAACGGGAGTTTTAAAGAAACATTGAATAAAGGTTTTTGAAAATCGTTTTTTTGGAACTTTATTATAAATTGTTTTCGAGAATGTTTCCAATATTTTCTCTTTACAAATAGATGATTTTAAAGATTAAAATCAGTTTTCTAAAAATTAGTTTTTTAGAATGTGGCACACCGAATCTCCGGCCCAAGTCTGTAAGTTTTCTGAGCCTTTCTGATTGTTTCTGAAATATTTGTTATATGCTTGTACAAAACCTTATCATGGTACTTTATTTAGGGTAACACTGGAACTATAGAAACTCTGATAAGTAGACTGAGACTGTAGCTAGGCTACCGCGAAAGAAAATAAACTCAAACTCAATTATCATATTCATAAGACATCTCGCAATAAACATCGAAATATTAAACTGATTCATAAAATTCTTAATCAGATAATACAAAATGAGTACACGAGCAGCTCGTGGAAGAGGCCGTGGACGTGGCTGAGGTAATGTTCAAGCTGAATCTTCGTCTTCAGGACATGTGCCGACAGCAGATGCACCGGTACCACCAGTAATGGAGGTAGTGTCTCATGATCGAGGTGTCGGAGACGATGCTCGGTCCCAGACGATGCTTCGAGTTTTGGAAAGGGTTGCTGGGGTAAGTACGAAAAATGAAATTCGGGGGTCTATTTCTGAGCAGCTCCGGGCCAATGGAGCAGAGATATTTAGTGGCGTATCTGGTGTAGCTCCAAATGTGGCTGAGTATTGGTTAGAAGCCACAGAGCGGATTATGGATGATCTGGACTGCTCTGTGGAGCAGAAGCTGAAGGGAGCCATATTATTACTCAAGGATGAGGCTTATCAGTGGTAGCTCACGGTGAGAGATGGAACTCCTGCTGACAGTGTGACTTGGAATCTATTTAAGACAGCCTTCAAAGGAAAGTATGTTGGGGCTAGTTACGTGGACGCTCGCCGGAAAAAATTTCTGAACCTGGTGCAAGGGAGTAAGTTAGTGGCTGAGTATGAGTCTGAGTTTCTGAGACTGAGCCGGTATGCTTCTGGGATTGTCGCTACAGAGTATGAGCGTAGCGTACGCTTCGAGGATGGTCTGAGAGATGAACTTAGGATGCTGATTGCTCCGCAGAGGGAGCGTAACCTTGCTGCTTTAGTGGAGAAAGCTAAGATAGCTGAGGAAGTGAAGCGTACAGAAAGACAGAATCGTGAGAAAGATCGAAACCATTTTAGGAGAGATTCAGGACTTTCAGGTGGTATGAACAGCAATGTTAAGAGAGCAAGGGTAATGGAGCCAGTTCGAGCAGTACCGATGAATGCTGTTAGACCACAAGGTTGTAGGAGTTGTGGAAAGATACATATGGGTGAGTGTCAGAAACGTTCTGGTGCTTGTTTCCGATACGGATCTATGGAGCATAGGGTTAAGGGCTGTCCTCAGGAACTAAATCAGGTTCAAGTTTTAGAGCAGAGGGTCGCTCAACCAGTGAGGGGTGGGCCACAGTTTTCGAGAGGACGTAGGCAAGGCAGAGGTGGTAATGGAAATGGTCAAGGAAGAGGAGCGCCTAGTAGGGGTGCTGAATTTGTTGAGGCTCGTCAGCCGGCGTTGGTGTATGCAGCTCATCACCGAGAGGAGGGTGATGCACCTGACGTCATAACTGGTACACTTCTGATTTCTAGTATGCCATACACTGCATTGATAGATGTTGGATCTACCCATTCGTATGTTGCATGTGTTATATCTGGGTCGCTGGGTGTGCGCTCTGAGGTGACCGTGAGTGGGGTATCTGTACTAAGTCCTTTGGGTCACTCGGTTAGGGTAGATAAATTATATAGATATGTGCCCATAGAAACTCAAGGAAAAGTTTTCTCTGGAGATTTGATGGAGCTACCTTTCGGAGAATTCGATCTCATTTTAGGAATGGATTGGCTTGTTAAGCATAGGGCTACTTTGGATTGTGCTGCTAAGCGAATGATGTTAAAGACCACAAAGGATGAGGAGGTTTTGGTGATAGGCGAGCGTAGGGATTATCTGTCTAATATGGTGTCGGCATTGAGAGCCGAGAAGTGGATTCGAAAGGGATGTAAGGCCTATTTGGCATTTGTAAGCCAATCGAAAACTGAGGGTCTGACAGTGGATAAAATTAGAACCGTCAAGGATTTTAAAGATGTTTTTCTAGAGGAGCTTTTGGGTTTGCCCCCGAACCGAGAGGTTGAGTTTGGAATTGACTTGTTGCCTGGAACGGCACCGGTGTCCATTGCACCTTATAGGATGGCACCGAAAGAGTTGGTGGAGCTAAAAGCCCAAATTCAAGAGTTATTGGATAGAGGCTTCATTAGACCAAGTGTGTCTCTCTGGGGAGCACCAGTGTTGTTCGCTAAGAAGAAGGATGGGTTAATGCGGATGTGCATCGATTATCGGCAGTTGAACAAACTGACGATTAAGAACAAGTACCCATTGTCGAGAATCGATGATTTATTCAATCAACTTAGAGGAGCTTCAGTATTTTCCAAGATTGACCTTCGATCTGGGTATCATCAATTGAGGGTTAAGGAGGTGGATATTCACAAGATGGCATTCAGAACTCGGTATGGTCACTATGAGTTCTTGGTTATGCCATTTGGGTTGACGAACGCACCTGCAGCATTTATAGATCTGATGAATCGAGTGTTTCAGCCATACTTGGATTGATTCGTAGTCATCTTTATCGACGATATTCTGGTGTATTCTAAATCTGAGGAGAAGCATGATGAGCATCTTCGTATTGTGCTGCAAGTGTTGAGGGAGAAGGAGCTTTATGCGAAATTCAGTAAGTGTGAGTTCTGGTTAATAGAGGTAACTTTCTTGGGGCATGTTGTCTCTGCTGAAGGGATCAAGGTTGACCGTCGAAAGATTGAAGCGATTCTGGAATGGAAGCCACCGAGGTCAGTGTCAAAAATTCGAAGTTTTCTGGGATTAGCTGGGTACTATAGAAGGTTTGTGGAAGGATTTTCTGTGATGGCAACGCCTTTGACAAAGCTTATAAGGAAGGGGGTACCGTTTGTTTGGACTGAGAAACAACAGAAATCCTTTGAGAAGCTGAAGAAAATTCTGACCGAGGCACCTGTACTAATTCATCCGGAGTCTGGAAAAGATTTTACCGTATGCAGTGATGCATCACATGTAGGGTTGGGCTGTGTGCTGATGCAAGAGGGTAAAATGGTTGCTTATGCATCGCGACAGCTTAAACCACATGAAGTTAACTATCCTACTCATGATCTGGAGTTGGCAGCGGTAATCTTTGCGCTTAAAATTTGGAGACATTACCTATACGGAGAAAGGTGTATTATATACACATATCATAAGAGTCTTAAGTACTTGCTGACTCAGAAGGAGCTGAACCTTAGGCAGCGGAGATGGATAGAGTTGCTTAAGGATTATGACTGCGCGATTGAGTATCACCCAGGCAAAGATAATGTGGTGGCTGATGCCCTAAGTCGTAGAACTGTATCTGATCTGAGAGCCATGTTTACTCGTTTGAGTCTGTATGACGACGGTAGTCTATTAGCAAAACTGCAAGTTAGGCCGACCTGGGTGGATGAGATTAAGGAAAAACAGTCAAGGGATGAGTCATTGGTTTCTCGATTCCAGCAGGTTAAGAATGGGGATACTTTTGAGTTCGGACTGAACAATGAGGGAGTTCTATGTTACCGAGGTAGAGTTTGTATTCCGAAGGACTCTGACTTGAGGCAAGCAATTCTGAAAGAAGCTCATGGAGGTCTGTGTGCTATGCGTCCTGGAGGGAATAAAATGTATTGCAACTTAAAGGAGTTGTATTTGTGGCCTGGATTGAAGCGAGAGGTAACGAAATTTGTGGGAAAATGTCTGACTTGTCAGCAAGTGAAAGCTGAACATCAATTACCTTCCGGACTTTTGCAGCCAGTGAAAGTACCACTTTGGAAGTGGGAGAGGGTAACCATGGATTTTGTGAGTGGGTTACCCTTGACTCCGTCGAAGAAGGACTCGATTTGGGTAATTGTGGATAGTTTGACCAAATTTGCTCATTTTATACCTGCCCGCACTGATTATTCACTTCAGAAGTTAGCCAAATTGTATATGGCAAAAATAGTGCGACTTCACAGAGTGCCAGTGTCGATTATCTCTGATCGAGATCCTAGATTCACATCTCGGTTTTGGCAAAAGTTGCATGAGGCGTTGGGTACTCGGTTGAACTTTAGTACAGCCTTTCATCCTCAAACTGATGGTCAGTCGGAAAGGGTTATTCAGATTCTGGAAGACATGTTGAGGGGATGCGTTATCGACTTTCGAGGCAGTTGGGAGGATTACTTACCGTTGGCAAAGTTTGCATACAACAACAGTTATCAAGCAAGTATTCGAATGGCTCCTTATGAGGCACTGTATAGGCGAAGATGTCATACACCTAGTTGGTGGACCGAGTTGGGTGAACGACAGGTTCTTGGACCTGAATTGGTGGCAGATACTGAGGATAAGGTCAAGTTGATTAGAGACCGATTGAAGAAAGCATCTGATAGACAGAAGTCATATGCAGATTTGAAGCACAAGGGAATTGAGTACTCTGTGGGTGATATGGTCTTCTTGAAGGTTTCACCTTGGAAGAAAATATTAAGGTTTGGGAGGAAAGGCAAGTTAAGTCCGCGGTTCATTGGGCCTTAACGGATTCTTAAGCGAGTGGGTCCAGTGGTTTATCAGTTGGAGCTACCTCCAGAGTTAGATAGGATTCATGATGTCTTTCACGTCACCATGTTAAGGCGGTATCGTTCTGACCCTATTCATGTTGTGCCGGTTGTAGAGATCGAGGTCCAAACAGACTTGACTTTTGAGGAGGAGCCTGTACAGATTTTGGATCGAGATGTTAAGATTTTGAGGAGAAAATCTGTTCCGCTAGTAAAGGTGTTGTGGCGTAATCATAGTAGAGAGGAAGCTACTTGGGAGCCAGAAGTGGCGATGCGTCAACAATATCCTCATCTGTTTGATTCAGGTAAAATTTCGAGGACGAAATTTCTTTAAGGAGGGTAGAGTTGTAACGCCCAATTTTTGGGTTTTCTGTGTTTCTGTGTTTTTTTAAAATTTGGGTGTGTTCTGGTTGGTAAAATATATATTTTAGTAGGTTAGTGGGCCTTTGGAAGGCTCAAACTTAAGTTAAATCCGTGGTAGTCTTCGAAATTTTGATTTTAAGAACAAGTGATGCAATTAGCGTTTGGGCTTTTAAGAGTAAATAGGTAAAAGATGACACACAAAAAAGTGTGGTGTAGTGGCAAGGTAGCGCCACTTAGGGGACAAGGAAGTGACGCCATAGAGGAAGCAAGGGGTCCAAAGTTCAAGTCTTGGCTCTTGCAATTTATTTTGGTTTTTCTTTTCAATAAATCTGGAAGCAAGTAGGTGCACTTTAAAGTTTAATGTGTTGGACTTATGACACAAATGAGTTGATGGCCTAGTGGTGGTGGCGTGACTTGGCATGTGAGAGGACTTTGGTTCGAATCCCTTGGCACGCAAAGGTTGATTATTTTGCTATGTTGGGACGACAAGAGTTGGTGTTGGTTTTAAACTCTGATGATGGAGGGATCCTACATTTAGAAGTTAACATAAGAGTAGATGGAGAGCTGGCTTTAGATAGAGCAAACCATAAGGAGAGTTGGCATACCCTTCTGGGCTGATCCCTTTCACTTGGTGGCGTACTCGTTTGGGTTGGGCGTCAGCTAAGAGTGTGGGAGCGCGGATTAACTGCAGTCTCCTAACAGGTGTGTATTTCTCATTACTCTAGCAGTAGGATGGCTATTTCGGGCTGCGATGGGCTAAAATGGGCCATGTAGTCCCAATGGGTCCGTAGGCCCAAGTGGATAAGTTTTAGAATTATTAAAATACCCCTATAGGGTAGGACTACTGATTTACCCCTAGAGGGTAAAATGACTATTTTGCCCCTCGTGCGTAAATGACTAACTTGTGTGATGATTGGGTTAGTTGACGTGGATTTATGGTAGTTATCGTTAATTCGTAAGTCTAATGTGTTAGTGATTGATCGTAGGATTATCGCGTGGGAGATATCGTCATCAATCGTCATCAACCAGGTGTGTAAACGACGCCCTCCCTTAGACTGAATCGGTAAAAGCCGAAATACCGAAACGTTGGTATTTTGTGAACTCGCAAGCGAGCGAGCGCTCGTGAGACAGTTATTAATGAATATGGTGCATTTGGATGATTAGAGTGCAGAGTGTGCATTTTCGTGCACAACGGTATATTTGGGCTTAATGGGCCGAAAATGGGCCAATGGGCCAACAGGCCCACTTTGTTAAAAAGGCGAGGTAAGTACTTCTGATTACTTGGTAAATGTTAGAATGAGCATGAAACCCTAGCAATAGGTAATAATTACTGAAATACCCTTATACATGAAAAATTATGATTTTACCCCTAAGGATATTTTATTGTATCTGAAAAGCATGATGTTCTATTTCTGTGTACGTATGCCATGACATATTATTCTGTTGCATGGGACATGGGTTTATATTGATGGAGGAACTGGCAGCCTCGCTGCAATCTGGTGGCCTCGCCACATATATATCTGTTCTGGTGACTTCGTCACAATGTCTAGCAGCCTCGCTGCAATCTGGTGGCTTTGCCACATATATAAACATACATATCTGTTCTGGTGGCCTCGCCACAATATCTGTATCTGGTGACTTCGTCACAATATCCGCGCCTCGCCAATTTCGTGGTGTGTAGCGGTTGAGTGGGTCGAGTAGTCTCCCCACATGGTGTAAGGCTGGTACAGGGGTGTTATGGATGGCTCTGGGTTGGGATTTCTGCATTCATGATATATTTATTCTTATCTACTATGGGCCTATGAGTTTCATTCTGATTTCTGTACTGGACCAAGGCCTAGATAAGTCTGACTCTAAGGTTTGATCTGTTTTTGGCTATGGTTGGGTTATGTTACACACTGAGTTTACCAAACTCACCCTTTATTTTCATCTCTGCAGGAAATCCCCAACCATAGTGGGCTTGGAGCCGTGAGGATTCTGGAGTGGCCACATCATCTGCAAAGTTGGTTTTTCTAAGTTAGTTTATTTTTATTATTTTTATATTCTGATTTAATTTTGGGTTTTAAGTTGTAATAAGGCCGCTATATAAATTTCTCTTTCCGCTATGGTTTTTATTTTCTGATTATATTTATACTATGTCGAAACTGCTAGTGTTAGGCTGCGCGGGTTTTCAAAATTAATGAACGTTTTCAAGACTCAACAAGCACGACAAATGGATAGCCTAAAGATTGATAAACCGGCTTTTCATTCAATTGTTGTTTTTACAAAGACCACCCTAATCACTTAAACCAACGAATGCATACTAAGTCGTAAGTCCATGTGACACGTCAGATCTGGCCATAACGTCTAGGCCGGGTCTGTGGTGTTACACAATGTCTACATGTTAGAGAAGAACTGAATCTTACTAACAAGTTTACAACGAAAGCTATATCAAGTCTTGTGTTGTTTGCAAGATACATTAATGCTCCTATGGCACTTAAATATGGTACTTCAGGACCAAGAAACTCTTCACCATCCTCGCAAGGATGAAATTGATCTTTATTCACATCTAACGATCGTACAATCATCGGAGTACTTAATGGGTGTGCTTTATCCATGTAAAATTTCTTTAATATCTTTTCTGTATAAGTTGATTGATGAATATGAATTCTATCTTTTAAATGCTCGATTTGTAAGCCAAGATAAAACTTTATTTTTCTAAGATCTTTCATATCAAATTCTTTCTTTAAACAATTTACTGTATTTTGGAGCTCTTCAAGAGTTCCAATAATATTTAGATCATCAACATAAACAACAATTATCACAAAATTTGATCCAAACATTTTTGTAAAGACATATGGACAAATTAGATCGTTCTTGTAACCTTGTTTTAACAAGTATTCACTAAGAAGATTGCACCACATACGTCCAGATTGTTTTAATCCATATAAACTTTTCTTTAATCTGATCAACCAATTTTCCCAAGAAACTCTATATCTTTCAGGGATTTTAAATCCTTCAAGGATTTTCATATAAATTTCACTATCAGGTGTGCCATACAAATAGGTTGTAACAACATCAACTAGATGCATGTCAAGTTTTTCACGTACTACTAGACTAATAAGATATCTAAACGTGATTGCATCCACCACAGGAGAATATGTCTTTTCATAATCAATGTCGAGCCTTTGCAAAAAATTTTGTGCTACAAATCGTGCTTTATATCTTACGACTTCATTTTTTTCATTTTGTTTTTATACAAATACCCATTTATATCCTACTGGCTTTACACCTTTAAGTGTTTGGACTACAGGTCCAAAAACCTCACATTTAGAAAGTGAATTCAATTCTGCTTGAATTGCATCTTTCCATTTTGGCCAATCTTGTAATACCCCCTACCCGTACTCATTGCCGGAATAGGGTACGAGGCATTACCAGAGTTTACGATTTTTTTTTACTCAATATATCCCCTTTTATAGATATCTAACATTCCCTGCAAATTTTAAACCGAGACCAATCCACATCAACCAAACCAATTCAACATATTTTCAAAGTAAATTCATGCATATTTATAAAATAACGTCATCACATACCCAAAACCAGGTTTGTTAACCATACCAATGGCTAACTTTACATTCATTTCACAGAATCATTTACTTTATTAGCTTATACATGCCATTGATTTCCAAAATAAAGTTTCTTTATATACCGAAATCCTGAGGTTGATAGTATGATGTATCTCTGACCAAATCCGACCTCCGAGCTCTTAACACTACAAAATAGGGGAAAATGAAACAGGGTAAGCACTTTGTGCTTAGTAAGCCCATGTAACAAGAATTATACTTACCTAATATTTTCAATACAATGTAATAAACATTCATATATCTATTTAATGCATTATTACCCTACCATGCACAACTCAACATTCAAGTTAATCCAATAATTTTCATGTGTCAATAATATATACCATGATTGATGAACTCATCAATACCATGATTACCATTCCCTTATTATTTTTCCATATTTATCCCGTTGAATTTCTTGGAATTTTCAATGGATTTTCAGAGGTACACTTTTAGTGTACATTTTCGGGTCCGTCAATTCATATTCATATGCACACATTTCCATTTCAGAGAGCACACTCCATGAACCTCATCCTTACAAATGGATTACCAGTCCAGCTAAATCCTCAGTAATATAAACTCATAGAGTATTGTCGGGATTACCACCCGGGCTAAATCCCTTCTGCAACGACAATTACTCTAATGAGCTTGGATCAATTTACCAGTCCAGGCTAAATTCGACCCTAATTTGGATTACCCGTCCAAGGCTAAATCCATTTTACACATATTCTTCTGAGGGCTATATAAGGATAGGATCACCCGTCCGGGCTTGATCCTTTTTACCGTCAATTCCTTTTTAGAGATCCATCGAATTTTTCTTTCATTCAACCGGGATTTCTTCCTCTTTTATCAAATATGTCAATGTTTCATAAAATTGCATATAATGAACATTCAAATCATAGTCATATCAAAAACATGCATTTCAAGCATTTAAGAATATAATTCAAGTTACATGAACTTACCTTGATACTTGTTCGTGTACAAAAATCTACTAATCCTGAACTTTTTTCCTTTCCTCGATCTAGTTTCGTATTTGAATCTTCTAGATCTAAATAAATAAATTTAATTATCAATTTAATACATTTCATGTTCATATGCAACAATTTCTATAATTTCATTATTATTTATAGTTTATTCAAAGCTGTCTATTTGAGTCATAGTCACTAAATTATTTATAACTCGAGCTACGGAACTCCAAATTAAGATCCGTTAATTTTCCCTGAAACTAGACTCATATATCTTCTTACCATAAAATTTTCAGAATTTTTGGTTCACCTCTGTTCTGCTGTCTGATAGTTCTGACCCTTCTTCACTAAAAATTAATTATCTCTTCATACAGAATTCAGATAATGTTTCTGTTTGATTCTCTTGAAAATAGACTCATTCAGAATTCTATACATATAAATTTAATCCCATAATTATTTTTATTAAAATTTTTATGATTTTTCAAAGTCAAAACAGGGGAACTCGAATTCATTCTGACCTTGTCTCACAAAATTCATTATATCTTATGATTTATAGATCCATTGCTTACACTGTTTCTTCTATGAGAAACTAGACTCAATAAGATTTAATTTCATATTTTTTTCATCTTCTAATTCGATTCCTACAATTTATAGTGATTTTTCAAAATTAGTCTACTGCTGCTGTCCAATATTATTTTAGTGCTAGCTGTTTATTACCATTTTTCCCCTAAGCTTTTAATAAATAACAATTTCATCCCTACTCAATTAGCCTCTCAATTGAGCTGATTTTTTTTAATTAACACTTTATTCTATCACCTTAAACTAGTTTACAATCTTTAGGAATCAAAATTTCAGCAATAAACTTTAATTCCAAACATTTTCACAATTAGGTCCTAAAAATCAATTTCTATTAAAATTACCTAGTAAAATCATCTCATAAATAAATTAAAGCTTCAATTTCATTCTATTTCATCATAAAATTACAGAACTCAACCATGGTGACTTTCAATTTCATCCATGAAATCAAAAACTAATGAATTTAATAGTAGGACCTAGTTGTAAAAGTCTTAGAAACACAAAAATTACAAAAAGGCAAGGATTAACTCACTTGGTGCAAAAATTATGAAATACCAGCTTAGAAAACCCTCCTATGGCATTTTTAGCTGCTGGAATTGAAGAGAAATGAAGAGAAATCTAGATATTTCATATTTAGTCCTAGCTTTATTTAGTTAATTTTGTAATATTCCAATTTTACCCTTAATTTATCAATTTTCCTACTGATTTCATGCCCTTTCCGTCCAGCCCAAATAAATTTTGGGTCTAATTGCCTTTTAAATCCTCTCTTATTAGACACTTAAGCTATTTAATCATCCCATCCACTTTTATACCTTTTACAATTTAGTCCTTTTCATTTAATTAACTACCCAAACATTAAAATTTCCTAATGAAATTTAATACCACATTAATAACATTTCATAAATATTTATAAAATTATTTTCGATTTGGTTTTATGAGATTGAGGTCTCGATACTTTATTTTTACCCAATTTCTTCAATAATTTCTTTTTCTAACTAACCACTAAATCGGTAAAAAAAAAAATTTATCGATATTTTCATACAATTTTCCTATTATATAAATATTCATACAAAAATATTAAAATAAATTTCTCTTTAAATCGGATTTGTGGTTACGAAACCACTGTTCCGATAACCTTGAATTTAGGCCATGACAAATCTTTTCTATTTCTACATTCATCAATAGATTTAGGCTCAGGATCATCATTTTCCTTTTCTACTTCAATAGCAACATTATATGCAAAATTGTTATCGACAACTATATTTTTCCTGTTCCATCTTTTCCCCGAAGTAATATAACTTATCGAGCTCTCTTCGTTATCATCATTTTCAGGTACCTGAATCCCTTTTGGGGTTTATGATTATAATTAGTTATATCTTTGGTCTCTTCTTGGGAACTTGTCTCCATAATATAATCACCTTGAGTATTTGCTCATTTCCTTTTATAATGATTTTTATCTTTGGAACCAACCGGTCTTCCACGCTTTAAGCATGGATTACTTTCTTTTGCACTAACAGTTTGCCCTATTGGAATATCAATTCGTATTCGAGCATTTTCAGCTGGTATGTGAGATTTTGTAATTCTTTTTAGGTCAGTAAATGAATCTGGCAGTTGATTGGCGATGTTTTGCAAATGTATGATCCTTTGAACTTCTTATTCACATTGACTTGTACAAGGATCTAATTGAGATAATGATGATCCATTCCATGTGTAACGGCCTAATTTTCAGTGGTGTCGGAAATGGTGAATTGAGATCACTAAATCCAACAAGTAAGATTGAACAAGATAGTAATTAAATATTTATGAGTCAAGTAAGAATTTAGAAGAAAAGAATTTAGAAGAATTTATGAATTGGTGAATTAAAAAAATTTATTAGGTCAAACGGGTCAAAAACGAGGTATCGAGTCCTCGAATTTGAAAATTGAGCTATAAATATTTTTATAAATATTTATGAAGTGTCATTTAGCTAGTATTAAAGTTTGGTTGAGAAATTTTAACGTTTGGGTAGTCAATTAAATAAAAAAGACTAAATTGTAATAAAAATAAAATTTGCTAAAAGGATTAAATAGCTCAAGTGTTAAAAGAAAGAGGATTTAAAGGGCAATTAAGCCTAAAAGTGAATAGGCTGGACGGCAAGGGCAAGAAAATCAGCAGAAAAATAAGGGAAATAAGGGCAAAATTGGAAATTTTACAATTTTAACATATAAAATAAGGACAAAATTGAAAGATCTAGAGATCTCTTCATATTTTCTCAGCCAAAATGCCTTAGGAGGTCTGGAGAAATCTGGTTTTTCATATTTTTACATCATGTGAGTTTAATTCTTGCTTTTTCTTGATAATTTTTATGTTTTATGACTTTTACAAGTAGGTCCACTTATAGAATTCATTAGTTTTTGATTTTATGGGTGAAATTGGAAGTTACCCTGGGTGGGTAAGGGAAGTTTATGATGAACTATTATGAAATTTAAGTTCTAATTTCATATTAAGGTGGTTTTATTAAGTGATTTTGATAGAAAATTGTATTTAGGACCTAATTGTGAAAAAGTTGTGAATTGAAGGTTGGTGTTGAAATTCAGAATGTCAAAGGTTTTGAAATAGTTTATAATGATAAAATAAAGTGTTAATTGAGAAATTTTGGTTCAATTGATGGGTGATTTGAAATTGTAAAAACTAAAAATTTTGGGGTAAAAGTACAATTTTGAAAGTTGAAGAGCATGAATTGTGAAGTGAAATAGAAATCAAATAAATGATAATGAGTGAAAATATTTTATATTATAGATCAAGAATCCAAAGAAGAACGAGAAAAAGAAAAAGTTACGGAATAGTCCCTAAATTTCAATATCTTCTACAAATTAGCCGGGTAAGTTCATATGGTTGAATTTAGATGTTTATCTGTGAATGATTGAATGATATAATGTGTTATTATATATAAATTTGTTGTGGGATTGTGAAAATTTTGTTAATGAAAGAATAAATGTGGAAATGCAAATTAGGAAACACGCAGGATTGAGTACGTTCGTATCGTGACATGTGATGAATTGACAGATAAGACCATGGTTGTTCCATGGAAAAGTGTGAAATGTAGGTATGGTATCATCCATACTGAGTTGTGAAATGTAGGTATGGTATTATCAAATCCATACTGAGTTAAGAAACGTAGGTATGGTATTTTTCATACCGAGATGTCAAATGTAGGTATGGTATTTCAATGAGGAAAACCATACTGAGTTATGAATCGTGGCACTAAACGACGACGTACTCAATTTTGTAAGCTGTTTCCTAATTTGATAATAAGAAATACAAGAGAAGTGAACCAAATGAAAGAGATTGAATAGTTGTTAATGTTGAGCTCAACTATGTGAAGTATTATAATAATGGTTGTGAATGGCAGGAAACTTTTGTGAATGTGTTGGTATTGTTTGGAAATATTATGTTTGGTAAGCATTACTTTTAAACCTATGAATTTACTAAGCTTCAATAAGCTTACTTGTGTGTGTTTGATATTTTTATGTAGATTGAATCGAAGTGAAGTTGGTAGATCGGATCAACACAACAAGACACACTATCCAGATCAATTCCGGTAGCTTTTGTTTTATGTTTAAAGATTTATATGGCATGTATAGAGTTTAAATGAATTGAAGTAAAGATGTTACAAACTAGTTAACAATATTTTGTACTAAAACAGTTTTTGGTTAGTAGCAGTAGTTGGATTTGAAAATTCACCATAAATTATGAAAATATAATTAAAGGTTGAATAAAATATATAATTAAAGCTTATTGAATCTAGTTTCACATAGAAGAATCGGTATAAGCAAAAGACTTTCATATCAGGAGATATTTGAATTTTTGTGAGATAATGTCAGATTGACTTTAAGCTCCCCTTTTCTGATTTGTAAAAATCATTAGAAATTGTACAAAAGTAATTAGGAGTCATACTATATATTTATGGATTCCTTATTAAGTCTATTTTAAAAATAAATAAATGGTATGGCTATTTGAATTCTGTACAGAGAGAAATTTTATTTGTAGTGCACAGGGATCAGAGTAGCCAAACAATAAAGCAGGGGAGACTTTAACTAATAAAATGTACTAATTGGCCTAACCAAAAATTCTAGAAAAAAATTAGTAAGTAGTTATATGAGTCTAGATTCGGGAAAAATTTACGGATTTGGATTTCAAGTTTTGTAACTCGAGATATGATTTTTTTAGAGACTGTGATGCAGTTAGACAGCTTGTCTGGAAAGTATGATATAAATTGTTTGAATTTGTTTAAGTGCTCAAATAAGTTTAGTAATGCCTCGTGCTCGACTTCGGTGACGGTCTCGGGTAAGGGGGCGTTACACCATGTAACCTCTTTTACCATTTGTATTTTCTCTCCCCCTAATGTTGGGAATATTGTTTCATTAAGGTGACAATCAACAAATCGTGCAATAAATAAATCTCCAGTTAATGGGTCAACATACTTAATTATAAAAGGAGATTCATAACCAACATATATTCCCAACCTCCTCTGAGGACCCATCTTTGTTCATTGTCGTAGAGCAATTGGAACATATACTGCACATCCAAAAATTCTATGATGAGAAATATTTAGTTCTTGATCAAAAACCAATTATAATGGGGAGTATTTATAACTTATTGGCTTGATGCGTACAATACATAAATCAACATAATCTCATGTTGAAATAGAAAGTTTTGTTCTCATAAGTAATGGTTTAGACATTAATCAGAGGTGTTTAATCAATAATTTCTCTAAACCATTATACACAAACTTTTACAAAAGTTTTTCAAACTCAATCAATAAAAGGCTAAGATATAAACTCATGAGTATTAGCAAGATGAATTGTCTTTATTGCATGATTTGAAATTAATTATTTAAACAAGTAATCTTGCAAACAATAGGTTGCAAGTTGATAATACATACGTGATTATTTTATAGATGCATCTACCAAAATCATATAAAACCATCCACATGGTGGATGAATGAGCCCATATTCATTTAAGAAATGTAAGACATTAAATCTCAACTTTATCTAGTGAGTTTCTAATAACCAAATTTTATTGAGAACAAGCAACAAATGAAAATTCTTTAAATTAAAGAATCTTCTGGTTCTTTAATGGATGCCCATATGAATTCTCAATTAATTTTTGCATCAAATACGATCTAGGATGGTCCAACTGGTCACGCCAAGTAGTAAACGCATTTGTATTAGTAAACTTCTTGTTTACTTTAACATGTGTTTTAATTGTACTAAATTGTAACAAATTGATAATTTTATTATCATTCCTTTTAATTTGTATCCACATATAAGTAATATTGTGACATTTACTACTGAAAATGTCTAAATCACTGTGAAGTCTCTATAATGCCACCAACTCAATAAATATAATTTCCAAATAATTATATGCCGTATTTGCTTTAGGGAATATGTCAAAATATTCAAATGCCCAAAAATCCATTAATAGCAAACTTTGAGAGTGGATCTTATTTTCCATGTGTATAACAAGTACATAACCATTGACTTGTCATACATAAGTTTTCTCTCTTGCAAGTTCTCATCAGTAATATTTTACCACGTAATTTTAATTGAGAATTTGTTCTAAATACTGTAGAGTTATACTCACAGTTTTTTTAAAAAAATACTTGCAACTTTAGGTGCTATCAAACCATAATAAGCTTTAGATAGAATTATCATATTCTATTGCTCATGAGTAGATCTTTGACAGTCAAATATTTTGCTTTCAACCCTTTAATAGGGATGATGACAAAAGAATATCATAAAGATTATAAATTAATAACCCAATCCCCTTTTTTTATTCATATGAAATATATATTTTCCTTATTCACTATCTCAATATGAGATCCATTACAAATAACTTTTAAAAGTAATGCATTAAATATCACAAATTTTATGCTTTTTAGATAGTGATATATTAGCTCTTCTGAAGCTTTCGACTAATTTTGTGCTATCAAATATTAGAATAATATTTGTTTATTTTAGTACCAAATAAAATAAATATTTTCTATCTGTAATGATAGAATTCATTACTACATTTTCATATCATTCCTCAAAGAATATTAAAAGAAACAAAATATTTGGGCATACACTACATATGGGGCCAATAATCTTTCATATCACATTGATAACATAAGTTATCTTTACCCTTTGAAAAGTTATCTTGAGAACTCTCATTGTTCTTTTATTTATTACTATGTTCCCACTTTTAGTGGTCCATGAGTATATCTTTTATTTTCTTTATGTTTACATTCACTTCGGGGAATGCAACAAATCTAGTAGGACAAACTTATAAACATCCCAATAGATTCTTTATTTCATAATCACAGTCGCAAACATGCGTGAGATTTCAAATTAAAATCTATGCATGTTGTCATTGTAACACCCCCTAACCCAAAACCGTTGCCGAAATAGGGTTACGAGGCATTACCGAACATATTGGTTAACTTACAAACAATTCATGAATAAAAAAAATATATTAAAATTTAATCATTAAGTTTCTTTTATGAACCTTCGAGGCCAAAATCTCGTATTATAAATGAATAGGAACTTATTCAAGTACTCCGTAAATTTTTAGTAATATAATTATTATTATTATTTAAAAAAAATTCAATATAACCCCTTTAGAAACATCTAACCTTCCCTGGAATTTCAAATTTACAATCAATTCAACACAAACAACAACTCAACAAATACAATCTTTATCTAAATCACATTCGTTTCATAACAATATCACTAATCCTTATTTTATCTAACATTATATCCATTCATACTTTCAAGAAGTATTTAAACATCCTAGTTAATTTCCATTCATATCATATATTAACTTATATTAACTTAACTAATATATTCATAAGTTAATACAAAACGTAGTCATATAAGCTCCTATACATGCCATATAAACCATTTAAAGTATTTATAACAAAATCTACCAGAAAATCGAGATAGTATGACTTGAGCGTGATGATCCGATCCTCTGACCCTCCTGTTAATCTACAAAGAGCAATAAACATTACAAGTAAGCTAACTATAGCTTAGTAAGTTCGTCGGCTTTAACCATAAATTTTACCAAATATTAGTTTTCCAAAATTCAAATCATATGAACATTTCAAGTAAGTTACTTTCATCTTGTAAGTCATAATCTCATTTTTTTTTAAAAAAAATTTACTTAATTGAGCTCAATAATAGTAATCATAATATTACTTACATTTCTTTTTCCACACGTTACATTTACGACTTATCAACTTATCCATTTAAGGAACGACTTACGGATTTGAGTACATCGTGATCTGAAGCCCAAAGTCTAGCTAGAGCACATAAGTGCTAAACGGAAGCCCGAAGGCTAACTGAAGCACATAAGTGCTAAACAGAAGCTTGAAGGCTAATTGAAACACATAAGTGCTAAACGGAAGCTCGAAGGCTAACTGAAGCTCATCAGAGCTAAACTGAAACCCCAAAAGGGTTAATTGAAACTCATATGAGTTAACGGAAGCTCGTAAGAGCTAAACAGAAAGCAAACATGAAAATTCGCAACAAATGCTGAATCTCGGTTTACTTGGGTAATTTACCGTCAATTCATCTTTTTCACTGAACGATCGTACTCATTTCCTACGTTCCATTCCTCCGAATGACTCAGTTCAATTTCGTAACTTTTGTACATAATTTACTTATTTTCAACAATTAACATACATAAATATTAATCACTATTTATAAAATAATATTGAAATTTAATAATTTAACCGTACGAACTTACCCGGAACAATTTGAAGTAGTTGTAGAGATTTCTGGAACTTTCTCTTTACCTCATTTATCCTCGATTTTTTGATCTATAATATAAAATTTTTCACTTGCAATTCCATTGATCTATAATATCCTCGATTTACAATTCCATTGCTTTCACCGTTTATTCTATAAGAAACTAGACTCAATAAGATTTAATTTCATATTTTATTCATTCTCTAATTCAATTTCTACAATTTTTGGTGATTTTTCAAAGTTAGACTACTGCTGCTGTCCAAAACTGTTTTAGTGCAAGTGTTGATTTCGATTTTGCCCCAAATGTCACAATTCATACAATTCAATCCTTACTCAATTAACCCTCAATTAAGCTAAAATTTTCCCAATTAATACTATACCTAGAAATTAAAAGTTATTTCACAACTATTGAAATTCATAATTTCCACATAAAACTCTAACTTCAAACTCTTTTACAATTAGGTCTTAAACATTCACTTTCTATTCAATTCTTTCAATAAAATCAACATATAAACAATGTAAAACTCTAATTCCATGTTAAATCATCATATACTTCCAACACATATTCATAGAAACTTTCAATTTCTTCCATAGAATCAAAAACTAATGAATTCAACAAGTGGACCTAGTTGTAAAAGTCACAAAAACACAAAAATTTCAAGAAATAATCAAGAATTGAACTTACTTGCAGTAAAAATATGAAAAACCAGCTTAAGGAAACCCTTCTATGGTGTTTTTGCTGATGAGAATGCAGAAAAATAAAGAGAAATCTAAATAATTCCACTTTAGTCTTAGCTTTATTAAGTAAATTTTACAATATTCCAATTTTTCCCTTAATTCATCAATTTTCCTACTGATTTCATGCCCCTTGCCGTCCAGCCCAACACATTTTGGGTCTATTTTCCTTTTAAACCCTCTTTCTTTTATCATTTAAGCTATTTAATCATTTCTCATAATTTTACATTTGTTATAATTTAGTCCTTTTTATTCAATTAACTATCGGAACTTTAAAATTTCTTGACGAAACTTTAATTCTAACTTATTAACACTCCATAAATATTTATAAAAATATTTATGGCTTGGTTTAAAATTTTTAAAGTCTCGATACCTCATTTCTGATTCTAATTATTTTAATATTTATTCCTAGTACACTATTCGCTATTTCAAAAATTTTTCTAACTTCACATTTAACTTATATTCATTAAATTAATAATATTTTCTACTCATTTGTCGGATTTAGTGATCTCGAATCACTGTTCCAACACCACTGAAAATTTAGGCTATTACAACTCTTCCCCCTTTTTGGAAATTTCATCCTCGAAATTTCTTACCTGAGAATAGATTTGGATACTGTGTTCTCATTGACTCTTATATTTCCCCGGTTGCTTCCTCCAAACCATGTCGATGCCATAACACTTTAACTAATGGTACCTTTTTATTCCGCAATTCTTTAATTTCCCGAGCCAAAATCTTCACTGGTTCTTCTGAATAAGTCATATCTGATTGAAGCTCAATTTCTGTATACGGAATCACATGTGAAGGGTCTGATCTATAACGTCTCAGCATAGACACATGGAACACATTATGAATCTTCTCAAGCTCTGGAGGTAAAGCTAACCGATATGCTACAGGGCCAACTCTTTCAATAATCTCGTACGGTCCAATAAATCTTGGATTTAGTTTTCCTTTCTTGCCAAATAGTAATACTTTTTTCCACGGCGACACCTTTAAAAACACTTGATCACCCACATTAAACTCTATTTCTCTTCTTTTCAAGTCAGCATATGATTTCTGACGATCCGAAGCAGCTTTCAGACAATCTCGAATAATCCAAACCTTTTTTTCAGTTTCCCGAATTAAATCAACCCCCACTAACTTGGATTCACTCAATTCTAACCAATGCAATGGAGTCTTACATTTTCTTCCATATAAAGCTTCAAATGGCGCCATCTTTATGCTGGATTGATAGCTGTTGTTGTAAGCAAATTCGGCCAGTGGTAAATACTTTTTCCAACTACTACCAAACTCAAGTATACAACATCTCAACATGTCTTCTAAAATCTAAATTACCCGCTCTGATTGTCCATTAGTTTGAGGATGAAAAGCGGTACTAAAATTTAGCTTTGTGCCTAAAGCTTCCTGTAGTTTGCTCCAAAACCTCAATGTAAACCTTGGATCTCGATCCGAAATAATGGATGTTGGAACCCTATATAATTTCACAATCTCAGAGATATACAGTTCTGCTAACTTCTTCAGTGGAAAATCCGTTCTGACTGGAATAAAATGTGCTGATTTTTTCAATCTAACGACAATTACCCAGATTGAATCTTTCTTCTCCGGGGTCACAGGTAACCCAGATACAAAATCCATTGTAACATGTTCCCACTTCCACTCTGGAATCATAATAGGTTGTAATAAACCCGTTGGTACCTGATGTTCTGCTTTCACCTATTGACATATTAGACACTTTGCTACAAACTCACAAATTTCCCTTTTCATACCAGGCCGCAAAATTACATTTTTGCCCCTAAACTTTTGCATAATTACACTTTTGCCCCTAGGCTCGGGAATTAAACTTCATCCCATTTTCTTATGTTTTATGACATGCTGATAATTTTTCCCTTCTATAGCAACATCAAATTCCCATTCTAACATGTACTTATAACAATTAGGTATTTTTACCGATTAAGCCCTTTTACTTGTTTTCGCTTAAAACCGAGTAGTACAAGTTGTCTGACATAATTTAAAACCTCATATTCTATCATAAAACATCAAAATACACAAATTTCACCTATGGTTATTTTTCCAAATATGAACCCTAGGTTGAATTATTACTAGCATAAATTAAATCAAGTTACCGGGACTCCAAAAACGTAAAGAACATTAAAAACGGGGCTTGGAATCACTTACTATGGAGCTTGGAAGCTTGAAACAAACCCTAGCTATGGATAACCCTTTAATTTTCGTCCTAATGAAGAAGATGGACATATTTTGCCATCTTTTTCCTTTTTTTACTCTTTTAATTACCAAATGACCAAAATACCCTTAATACCTTTCTTTGAAAATTTTCATGTACAAGCTCATTTTTGTCCAAAATTTAAGAAATTGGTCAAATTGCTATTTAAGACCTCCTCATTAATATTCCAAAGTAATTTCATACTAAAAACTTCTAGAATGCAAGTTTTGCAACTTATTCGATTTAGTCTCTAATTTCAACTTAAGCACTTTATGCATAAAATTTCGTCACGAAATTTTCACACAATCATGCAATCATATCATAAACCTAAAAATAATTATAAAATAATTATTTCTATATCGGATTTGTGGTCACGAAACCACTATTCCGATTAGGACCTAATTCGGGATATTACAACTTTCCCCCCTTTAACGATTTTCGTCCTTGAAAATCTTACTGGTAAACAGGTGTGGGTATTGATTTCTCATAGTTTCCTCAGGTTCCCATGTAGTCTCTTCTACCCCGTGCTTTTGCCACAATACTTTCACGAGTGCGACACTTTTATTTCTTAGTCGTTTAACCTCTCGAGCTAAAATCTTAATCGGTTCTTCTTCATAAGTCATATTTGATCGTAGCTCAATTTCTGTCGGTGAAATTATATGTGAAGGATCCGAACGATACCGACGTAACATAGATACATGGAACACATCATGCATCTTCTATAATTCAGATGGTAATGCTAACCGATAAGCTACTGGTCTAACTTTTTCAATTATTTCATACGGCCCAATAAAACGCGGACTTAACTTGCCTTTTTGTCCAAATCTAAGGACTTTCTTCCATGGAGACACTTTTAAAAATACCTTATCACCAACTTGAAACTCGATTTCTTTTCGTTTCAAATCCGCATAAGATTTCTGTCTATCCGAAGCAGCTTTCAAACAATCTCGAATCACTTTCACCTTTTCTTCGGTTTCTTTTATTAGATCAACTCCATAAATCTGATTTTCCTTGAGTTCAGTCCAATACAATGGCGTCCGACATTTACGACCATACAATGCTTCATAAGGTGCCATCTTCAAACTCGTCTTATAACTATTATTATAAGCATATTCTACTAACGGTAAGTACCTTTCCCAACTACCTTGAAATTCCAATACGCAACATCTGAGTATGTCTTCAAGAATCTGAATTACTCTCTCTGATTGTCCATCAGTTTGTGGATGAAAGGCAGTGCTAAAATTTAACTTTGTACCTAATGCCTCTTGCAACTTTTGCCAAAACCGTGAAGTAAATCTCGGATCTCTATCCGAAATGATCGACAAAGGTATCCCATGAAGTCTAACAATCTCACTGATATACAATTCAGCCAACTTATTAAGAGAATAATCCGTACGTACCGGAATAAAATAAGCTGATTTAGTCAGTCTGTCAACTATTACCCAGATGGCATTTTTCTTCCCCGGAGTTAACAACAACCTGATACAAAATCCATAGTAATCTGATCCCATTTCCATTTAGGAACCATGATAGGCTGAAGTAGACCCGAAGGTACTTGGTGTTCAGCTTTCACTTGTTGACAAACTAAGCACTTTGATACAAACTCAGAAATATCTCTTTTCATTCCACTCTACCAGTACATTTTCTTCAAGTCATTATACATTTTCCTACTACCCGGATGAACCGCCAAACAACCATTATGTGCTTCATGCAAAATCTTTTGAATCAACTCATCATTTTTCGGTACATAAATCTGGTTTTTAAACATCAAGCAACCATCAGAATCGATTTTGAAATCTGACCCCGTATTAGCTTCACACTGTTTTCTCTTGGCTTGCAAATCTTCATCGCTTTTCTGAGCTTCACAAAGCTCTTGTAAAAACATCAGTCTTGCTCTTAACTCTGCTAAAATCGAACCATCATCTGATACCTTTAACTAAGTGTTCATAGCTCTCAAAGCAAATAGCAACTTTCTACTCAAAGCATCGGCAACCACATTCGCTTTTCCCGGATGGTAATCAATAACGAGCTCGTAATCTTTCAATAACTCCAACCATCTTCGCTGTCTCAAATTCAAGTCTTTTTGTAACATCAAGTACTTAAGACTTTTGTGATCGGTATATACTCGGCACTTTTCACCATACAAATAATGTCGCCAAATCTTCAAAGCAAACACTATAGCAGCTAATTCCAAATCATGAGTCAGATAATTTCTTTCATGAGATTTTAACTGCCTCGAAGCATAAGCCACCACTTTTCCTTCTTGCATAAGTACACATCCTAAACCATTTCGAGAAGCATCACTATACACCACAAATTCTTTACCTGATTTGGGTTGTACCAACACTGGTGCTTTAGTTAATAACTTTTTCAATTCTTCAAAACTCTGTTGACATTCTTCCGTCCATTCAAATTTAACATTCTTTCGGAGTAGTTTAGTCATAGGAGCAGCAATTATAGAAAATCCATTTACAAACCGTCGATAATACCCAGCTAGCCCCAAGAAAATTCTAACCTCGGTTACATTTTTCGGTGGTTTCCAATCAACAATGGCTGAAATTTTACTAGGATCAACTCGTATACCATCACCTGAAACAATATGACCCAAAAATCCAACTTCCTGGAGCCAAAATTCACTTTTACTAAACTTAGCATACATCTGCTTATCTCTCAAAGTTTGAAAAACTATCCTCAAATGCTCAGCATGCTTTGTCTCATCTTTTGAATAAATTAAAATATCATCTATAAACACCACAACAAATTTGTCCAAGTATGGCCGAAATATGCGATTCATTAAATCCATAAACACAGCAGGAGCATTTGTTAATCCGAATGGCATGACCAAAAATTCATAATGACCGTACCTTGTTCTAAAAGCAGTTTTAGGCACATCAGACTCTTTTACTCGCAGCTGGTAGTATCCAGATCTCAAGTCAATCTTTGAAAACCATGTTGCTCCTTTTAGCTGATCAAACAAATGATCAATTCTTGACAACGGATACTTGTTCTTGATTGTCACCTTGTTTAATTGCCGATAGTCAACACACAATCTCATAAAACCATCTTTCTTTCTCACAAATAACACGGGAGCACCCCAAGGTGAAAAACTCGGTCTCACAAAGCTTTTATCAGTCAACTCTTACAACTGCGACTTTAATTCTTTCACCTCTGCTGGTGCCATTCTATATGGAGCAATCGAGATCGGAGCTATTCCCGGTATCAAATTAATACCAAATTCTACTTCCCTGACTAGAGGCAAACCCGATAATTCTTCTGGAAATACGTCCGCAAATTCACACACAACCGGCATTGATTCAACTTTCTTTTCAACTTCTTTTGTATTAATTACATACGCCAAATAAGCTTCATAACCCTTCCTCAAATATCTCTGAGCCGACATCGAAGAAATCACACTAGATAATGCCTCTGATTTGTCTGATTCAACCCGTAGAATTTCACTACTTTCACACTTTAATTTTATAACCTTTTCTTTGCAATTTATTATAGCATCATGCAATGTCAACCAATCCATACCCAAAATAACATCAAATTCATCAAACGGCAACAACATCAAGTCGGCCGGAAAGTAATGACCCCGAATCATTAAAGGGCATTTCTTGCATACTTTATCAACTATCACACATTTGCGTAACGGATTTGACACTTTAATCATAAATTCTGTGTTCTCAACAGGTATATTCATACTAGACACCAATTTCATGCACACATATGAATGAGTAGAACCGGGATTAATCAAAGCAGTAACATTAACATCATAAAGAGAAAATATACCAGTAATCACATCGGGTGATGAAGCATCTTCACGTGCTTTTATGGTATAAGTTCTAGCTGGAGCCCTTGCTTCAACTCAAGAAACTCTTTACGCTTTTGATCAACAAATCTTCCACTGATATATTTCTTCCGAAATTCTTCTTGAAAGAATTCCCAAGTCACCTTCTCTTTCGGTACCACTAAAACCAATGTCTTCCACCAATGATAGGCTGAATCCCTCAACAATGATATAGCACATTTCAAGCATTCCTCAGGTGTACAAGACAATTCATCAAATACTCGAATAGAATTCTCGAGCCAAAACTCTGCTTTCTCGACATCATCATCAACATTTGCCCTGAATTCTTCGGCCCCTTGCTTGCAGATTCTGTCAACTGGAGTTCTATGAAATTTCATCAGATCCACACCTTGAGGCATCGAGGGTGCAGGTTGAGGAATCGGGGGAGGTGGGGGAGGTTGTACATTCGGGTTCGTACGAACGAACTCAGTATACCAGACACTCATCATCTGGAGAAAGGCTTCTCGAGCCCCTTCTCCTCCTCCTTGACCAACAGTAGAAGGTGGATTTTCAGTTGGCACCGCCCCTTCAGTCGGACTGGTGCATTACTCTCTACATCATCAGCCGCAACTGGATCGGGATCTATTTACTATAAAAAAATCATTTAAAAGGTCAGAAGTCGTCACACTATCACAATATATATATGGCATGTCTAGCAAAATCCGTACATACAACACATTAGTCCGAGAACCGACTAAACCTACTCTGATACCACCAAATGTAACGCCCTGTACCCGAGACCGTTTCCGGAGTCGAACACGAGGTGTTAACAGACTTAATTCATTGCTTAAACAGCTCAAACAATTTAATTTTAAAATTTCCAGTCAAGCTAGCAATCTGCGTCACAGTCGCTTAAAAATTCATATCTCGAGTTCCGAAACTCAAAATCCAATTCCGTAAATTTCCCTAAAACTAGACTCATATATCTATTTACTAATATTTTTCTATAATTTTTGGCTAGGCCAATTTGTACAGTTTATTAGTTAAAGTCTCCCCAATTTTAGGGTTCGACTGCTCTGACCTTTGTGTATTACGAATAAGATATCCCTCTGTACAGAGTTTCAATGACTATTCTGTTTATTTCTATTAAAACTAGACTCAATAAGAAATCTGTACATATAAACCATGACTTCTAATTATTTTTATACAATTTATGGTGAATTTCCAAAGTTAGAACAGGGGATCCAGAAATTACTCTGACCCTGTTTCACCAAATCATAAATATCTCTTAAAATACAACTCTTTTACCTATTTTGTTTCTTACACATGAAAAAAAATTCATTAGGCTTCAATTACATATTTTATTCATCATCTAATTCTATTTCTACTATTTTTAGTAATTTTTCAAATTCACGTCATTGCTGTAGCAATATTCTGTTTTATAGCAAATTTTACTTTACTATAAATTTTCATGGACTAAATAGCATTTTAAACATACATGGTATCAAATATGATTTAGATTGGTCATTCCAATGGCTAATCATTTACAAACTCTTTTCTTGCCAAAGCATAATCATATCATAAGATCATTTAGAAAAAGTGAGTATTTTGCCATACATGCCACATTCAAGATACACAAGCCGTTTTACCAATTTAGGCCTTCGAATAGTGTGAACGAGTCTTCGACCTATCCCGATTCTCAAGCCGGCTTGTCAAAACTACAATGAAAGAAAATGAAGGAGTAAGCATAAATGCTTAGTAAGTTCACATGCAAATAGCAAGTAACATAATCACACAATCCCACATAAAACATCATTTACATTTAATATCTTTCTACGATTTCATCTTACCAAGTTTTCAACCCGAGGGTTTAAGCACATACATGTCAAATTTTCTCATTTACCACACTTACCAACATGTCACCTTCGTTTTAGGCATTCTCCTTATTTTCTTAAGATCCACCCGTTGAACACATCGGAATATAATTCGAATACATGGAAAGTTTGTACATAAGTGCCACATATGTAGCCAAGCTACCATGTAACCCGCCCATAAGTGAACTCGGACTCAACTCAACGAGCTCAGGCGTTGGTATCCATAAGTGAACTCGGACTCAACTCAACGAGCTCGGATGCCTAGTTACATCTCACGAACTCGGACTCAACTCAACGAGTTCGGATATTTGCATCCATAAGTGAACTCGGACTCAACTCAACGAGTTCGGATGCCCAACCATCCTAGTGACATGTCACTTGTATTCTAATCTATTCCCAAGGTTCAAACGGGATTTTTCCTCGATTACACATCTTTGCCGTCTTCCACGGAACATCGAAACCGATACTCGGTAGCAAATCATAATTTACATATAATTCAATAATAACCATAAAGCATAATATTTCATGATATTAATCATCATATCACATAAATACCATTAAATTACTTAAAATGACAATTATGTTACTACATTTACAGATGAACTTACCTCGGTATAAAATTATTAGCAATCGAGCCTATTCTTCGTAAACTTTGTTTTTCCCTCGATCGCGACTTGAATCTCGTTTCTCTTGATCTATAATGCCAAATTAATCTTATTTAATACATACACTCATCAAAACAGCATTTAATATGAACTTTGGCAAAATTACATTTTTTCCCCTAAACTTTTGCATAATTACACTTTTGCCCCTAGGCTCGGGAATTAAACTTCATCTCATTTTATTATGTTTTATGACATGCTGATAATTTTTCCCTTCTATAGCAACATCAAATTCTCATTCTAACATGTACTTATAACTATTAGGTATTTTTACCGATTAAGTCATTTTACTCGTTTTCGCTTAAAACCGAGTAGTACAAGTTGTCTGACATAATTTAAAACCTCATATTCTATCATAAAACACCAAAATACACAAATTTAACCTATGGTTATTTTTCCAAATATGAACCCCAGGTTGAATTATTACTAGCATAAACTAAATCAAGTTACCGGGACTCAAAAAACGTAAAGAACATTAAAAACGGGGCTTGGAATCACTTACTATGGAGCTTGGAAGCTTGAAACAAACCCTAGCTATGGATAACCCTTTAATTTTCGTCCTAATGAAGAAGATGGACATATTTTGCCATCTTTTTCCTTTTTTTACTCTTTTAATTACCAAATGACCAAAATACCCTTAATACCTTTCTTTGAAAATTTTCATGTACAAGCCCATTTTTGTCCAAAATTTAAGAAATTGGTCAAATTGCTATTTAAGACCTCCTCATTAATATTCCAAAGTAATTTCATACTAAAAACTTCTAGAATACAAGTTTTGCAACTTATTCGATTTAGTCCCTAATTTCAACTTAAGCACTTTATGCATAGAATTTCGTCACGAAATTTTCACACAATCATGCAATCATATCATAAACCTCAAAATAATTATAAAATAATTATTTCTATCTCAAATTTGTGGTCACGAAACCACTATTCCGATTAGGCCCTAATTCGGGATATTACAAGAAACCCTAGCCTCTTTGCTCGCCGCTCCTCCCACGCGCTTCACCACCACCGCACGCCAGCCTTCGGACGCCCCTGACACCTGCAAAAAAAATTAAATGCAATGGCAGAGAGGAACACACAGGTAACAGTAGTAAATAGCAAAACAACAAAAATTAGAAACTAAAGAGTTGTAAAATCCGTCTATAAAAACCCGAACTCCATCTTTGTACTTTTTTTTTACGAACACAAATTAATCAAAAAAAACTCTAAAGTTGAAAAGAAGGTGATACTCCAGCATTTTAGTTCTATTATTATTTATTTATTTTATATAAAAACATAAAACAAAAGGAGGGGTTTGAAACTTACCTGTTCTTCGCGCCACGCCACCATCGGAAGTCCCTCTCCATTCATGAAAGCCACAGAAATCCATTAGGGTTTCAAACAGGCTTCGAAAAAAGGGGAATACAAGATGGCTAAAAAGTAAGGGCCGAATCTTATTCATTTTTTTCTCGTTGGGAGTTTGCATGTAGATCTAAACTTATTTTTTGTATATATATAAAAAAGGATTCAAAATGTTTTTTACTTTTTGGCACGGCAAAGTTGCGGCGGAGCTATGGCGGAGCCACCGCGTGAGCCTGCCGACGTCTAGGTTGAAGGAGAAGAGAAGCAGAGAGAGGGGAGAGAGATCCCTAATTTTTTTTTTTAAAAAAAGGCAGAATGAGTTTTTTTAAAAAATTTTACTTTTATAGAGCAGGTGAAACGGCATCGTTTAGGGCCTATTTCAGTGACCTCAAAACTGCGCTGTATAAGGCCTCTGACCCGTGCGACCCCACCTGATTGGTGGAGGATCCGCGCGTTTTTAAGGCCAAATGGGCTATTTGAGCTACAGGTCCTTCCGCTTTGCTACTCGTTTTCAATTCGACCCTTTTGTTCTTAATTTTGCGTTTTTAATTTGACCCCATGATTTTTGCGCTTGTCTCATTTCGGTCCTGCATGAAACAATGCGCATGAGGGCTAGGAATAATTACCTCTTCAGTCCTTGCACCTTTGCACATCTTTTTATTTTATTTTACTTCTTAAATCTGTCTTGATTTCCCTTTATTTTAAAATTTACCCTAAAAAGTTCGACTAGATTACATTTTAATCCTTAGCTGCTTACTTTTATTTTATTTTTTTTATCAGGTTTATTTTATTTACTTATTATTTTATATTCTTTATGGGGACATTAAAATTGTAATGTCTATGTTGACTTTACCAAAACACATGTTGTTCGCATTTTTCCATGCTTTAAGATTTTTTTGTTTTGTTCTTTTTGCATATTTACGCTTGCTCATTATATTTTTTATTATTATTTGTTTATGCATATGAACATTATGATCCATTATCATCAATGTTATAATTACGCATGCTATTATTGTTCCAAATATATCTTACACTATCGTTTATTAGTTGAGTATGACTCCTTTTCTACGTTTTAATTATTTTTTTTTAAACTTAGTCAAATAAATTACGCATATATCATTCTTAAATATTTTATCAAATTCTATCCAAATTTATTAAAAAAAGGATTTTTTTCATAAAAAAATTGGTAATATTTTACATTTTGGAGATTCGAGAAATCGTACCCTAATTTAAGGGGTTTCAATTTTCTTGTAAAACCTAAATAGCCAAATATTCTTTTATTTTTTTTAAATATGCAAATTATAATAAAAAAAACAAAAGGTAAGCTATCGTGTCCTAACTTACGGGACGTGATATTTCGCTAATTTGAGACGAGAAGGTTTTTAATGTACGCTTTGGTTTATTCAAACGATTTCCAAGTAAAATAGTGCTAGCACGAAGGTGAATCGTATTTTTAAAATCTTTTCAAATTTTTAATTTTCGACACTGAAGACATTAATTAATCAATTAGGTACCGATTTTGGGTGTGACGAGGGTACTAATCCTTCCTCGCACGTAATCCACTCCCGAACCCGTTTTCTCAAATTTCGTAGACCAAAATCGTTGCTTTTAATAAATCGAAATATTTTATTAAAACGATCAGATTACTAGGTGATCTGATCACACCTCAAAAAATCGGTGGCGACTCCTATTTTCGTTTTTAAATATTAAAGTCGACAGTTTTTCAAAAAATTGGTTTCGACGAATATGATTTTTAATAAAATTTATTTTAAAGAAAAAATATGAAATTGATACCAACATAAAATTTTAACATAAATATTTTAGGGCATCATCAATAATTCAATCTTAACATAAATTTATAAAGATTCAATATGATATAAATAGTACAAAATGTGAAATTTAATTTAATAATATAAATTGTATATATAAATAAAATTGTCTTTTGATTCTCGTCACTATGTAATTTAAAATTTAAAAAATATATTAAATGTAAAAAATGTGATTTTTTGATAAAATTTATTTTAATGATAAAATGTGAAATTGATACCAATATAAAATTTTAACACGAATATTTTATAGCATCATCAATAATTCAATTTTAACATAAATTTATAAAGATTCAATATAATTAAACAATTCAATAATATAAATAGTACAGAATATGAAATTTAATTTAATAATATAAATAGTATATATAAATTAAATTATTATTATTTAGGTTTAGAATTTTTTTTAGATCATTTTGATTTTTTATTTGAGGGTAAAAGATAAAAAATAAAAGTTTAGAAAGAATTTTCATTTTGAATTTAAAATTTATCCCTTTACTTATTTAAATAATACACTATCTAATTAAAAATTTTAAAATATTATATATATATATATATATCCTATGTAATGAACATATATTAATTATTTTTAAACTACACTATCAGTTTACATTTCACTTAATAATATCATTTATTAATTTTAATATTTTTAATTATGAAATAATATATTTAAAACTATTTATCATATATTTATAAAATTTATAAAAAAATAAAAAGTATTTTAATATATTTTAGTTAACTAATTTAACTTAATTTTAAATTATATTAAAAAACTTATTTTTAATTAATTAATATTTTTTTACCCCATGCTCACAATGAAATATATATATGCATGTGAAAAATATGTAAAAAGAAAGTTAAACTATTATATTTTGTTCTCTAATACTACTTTACATATTTAAAGAAAGAAATAATATTTGGTATACTATAGTGAAATTTTTAGACTTGACAAAGTTAAAAGACTGACAGTATCCTAAGCATATAGTAAAATATTAATATATATATATATATGACAATTTTTAGGGATAACGACATATATTCTTCCTATATTTTAGTAAAATGTTTAATGTGGTTCCTAAAGTTTCTAAATGTCTTATGTCCCCCTGTACTTTGTTTTCGTCTTCAGTATTTTTTTAATATTTTAATATTTAATATTATAGTTTTCTATTTTTAAAATTTAAATTTAATGTTTTTATTTTAATTGTCACATGACATTTTTTTCAATGGTTAAAATTGCCATGTGGCACTTTTTCATTGGCCAAAGTTGCCAAATAGATTTTTTTAACGGTAATTACAAAATGGACTAAAAATAGAGAAAATTGATACTTTAGGTACTAATTTGGGACAAAAAAAGTTTAGGTACTAAAGTGAGAAAATAGGTATATTTGAGGGGTCAAATCGTGAATTAAGCCTAAAATACGTAAGGTTTAACTCACAAATCAATACCTAAATTTTTGTTTTGATTTTTTTCTTCTAAGTTGGTACTATTGTTAGTCAAACTTTAAGTCTATTTAAAAAAAAATGCTTAACTCACAAATTGATACTCAAATTATATATTTTTTTCTAGATTGGTACCTCTATTAATTTAATTGTTAGTTAAATAGTCAAGTTTATTAAAAAAAAGGATAAACAATTACAAATTGTCATGAGATAAGAAAAAACATTATTTTCTCTTACATGAATATATTATTATTTAAATTTTTAAAACCGGATAAATGATTAAACTGATCAAACTACTTATTTTTTATTTGATTAATTCTTTATTCAATCAGATAAAATATTAAAAATTCATAAAAATAAAAAATATTTAAAAATAATTAAAATATGGTAGGTTTGGATGGGTGATTGAGTGCGGTGCGGTGCGTTTAGCTTACTTTTTATCTCACGCTACAGTATCACTATAGTATTTAATCTCACTGCTACTATTATTTTTATATTAACCGTAGATAAACATCGTCCATCTAAACTCACCCTAAATATTGATTCTACCATCTTTTTAAAAGTGGAGAAAACAGACAATAAACTTCCAAAAAAAACCATCGCTTAGAGTCAGAGAAGTGACTACCGTATGCCGAGTGAAAAGTGAAAACAGCTGACTCATCTACAAACTTCAAAATTAATATATAGGCGTTGAGTCCAGAATGTTATAGTAGCGATAAAAGAAATAGATAAACCAATATAGTGAGAGAAAATATGGCCCAGGTCACTGGAAAAGTGTGTGTGACAGGAGCCGGCGGCTACCTTGGCTCTTGGGTTGTCAAGCATCTTCTCTCCAACAACTACACAGTCCACGGCACCGTTAGACAACCTGGTTCTTGTTACACTACTAACTCATCGTCTACTTCTCTTCTTGGGACTTCCCACACATTTTAAATTTCATTGCTTTCGCAGGGGATGCCAAATATGCCCATTTGAATCAACTTGAGAGAGCATCCCACAACCTCCAACTCTTCAAGGCTGATGTTCTGGATTACGATTCTCTTTGTTCCGCCATTACAGGCTGCACCGGTGTCTTCCATGTTGCCTCTCCCGTTCCCTCCACCATCGTTCCTAATCCCCAGGCATGACATGGCCCTATCCTCCATTTCTTCATTAACTTGGTCAAAGGGCCCCGATTATTTCCAGAACTACAGCTGTCCCTTTTTCCCTTTTTTTGGGGGGGGGGGGTGGGGGAGGGGGATGGTCCTTTCCCATTAGTTTTGGGTATTACCAGATCTAGCCTAGCCTAGCCTTTGTCGATCACCCTAAAGCAGAGCACCTACCATGGCAAAGCCCCCTTAGGGGTTAGGTTAGTTAATCCACCTGGCCCTGGACCTAAGAGGAAAATAAGTCAGCTAGATGGAATACGCTTATTGCCCTTATAGTATAGTATACACACTTGGAAAGGAACTATTCCTACTTCCACTTCAACACAGAATCTAAGGGACCTAAACTGGACTCTGTCCTTCGCTAGCTATAGTTCCATTTCCTCCTCAAGCCTCATCCGTCACCCCGTAATCTGATATACATATGCGCGCGCGCGCGTGTGTGTGTGTAGTATGTTTGCTTGTATGTATGTATGTATTTACTTCTTTTCTTTACAGGAGGAAGTGATTGAACCGGCTGTAAAGGGCACACTTAATGTGCTTAAAGCATGTGTTGAATCCAATGTTAAACGAGTTGTTGTTGTGTCTTCTGTGGCTGCTGTTTCCCTGAACCCTAGGTGGCCGGTGGGTCAGATCAAGGATGAGGCTTGCTGGTCTGACAAGGAATACTGCGCAGCAACAAAGGTATATGACTCACTACAAAAATTCTAAATTTCCTAATATCCTTTTTCATTGTTAATAAGCAAATTGCTTTGTTTAATTGTTTGTGCCAGAATTGGTATTGCCTTTCAAAGACAGAAGCAGAGAGTGAGGCTTTTGAGTTTGCAAAAAAGTCTGGGCTTGATGTTGTTACTGTTTGTCCTACAGTGATATTGGGGCCACTTCTGCAGTCCACCATCAATGCTAGTAGCAAGGTTCTCATTAATCTTTTAAAAGGTGGTCTCGACTCCTACTCATGCTTCTGCACTAGTACTCCAACCTGAGAGCTAGTTGCTTGGCTTTGTGCAACGGGTTTGCATGAGCTCAATGTCAATGATACTTCTTATGGTTTTAGATTCAAGCAATTTGTAACCTAGAAACTGAAATTACTTGATATTCTAGATTGGTACTCTGCTACTTCTTTAGGCATAGATTCATTAAGCCCTTGTGGCCTTGCAATTTATAAAATAGTGTCTTGGAGCTTAATTTACTTGGCTTATCAGATTTTAATCTTAAATTTTTGGTAATGGTTTGGAATCCATTGTTGCTGGAGCCAGGTCTTTATTCTACTTTTCTTGTCTTCCAACTATGGTCTTTCAGTAGAAGTTACGAGGTTTAAAGTGAAAGACATGAGAGCTTTTCTGTGGCATTCTTTTCTATTATGAATCTTTTTGGTTTACACCAGTGCAATGCGTTTATGTGCAGAGGGATACGACTCTCTGGAAAACAAAATGCGAAAGATAGTTGATGTGCGCGATGTAGCTCAGGCACTGCTTCTGGTGTATGAGAAGCCAGCGGCTGAAGGAAGGTACATATGCATGGCTCACACGATCAAGGCACGTGATCTTGTTGATAAGTTGAGAAGTATGTTTCCTCAATACAATTATCCTAAAAGGTACATCTCTTGCTGCAGCAGAATATGTAGCATCTTCTAGTCTAACCCTTTAGGAAATTGTATGTTACTTCATCATTATTATTATACACGGCTTAGGATTTTTCATGTATGATTTTCTTCTTTGTGATCCTCAATCACTTGTGCAATGGCAGCTTTACTGAGGGAGGGGAGGAAGATACGGTTAGTTCAGAGAAATTACAAAGGCTGGGGTGGAGTTATCGGCCATTGGAAGAAACTCTGGTGGATTCCATTGAGAGCTATAAGAAGGCTGGAATCTTGGATTAATATATAAAACAGCCTTTTGGTTGTGATTTTAATTTCTGTTCACTATGTGCTCTAGTTTCCTCCTGGTCGCATGAGATTGCCCACTTGTTGTGTTCAACATTTTCAAAATAATAATGTCATACAACTTGCATTTCTTTCATGCTAAACATTGTGACTATCTAAATAAACAGAGATATGTTTACATGTTTATGGATAGAACTATTTTAATTTTTGAAAGGTTGAAGAAAACAGTAGAGGTTAGGTTGGATAATGTTTTGTGAATGAACAAAAACCATAAAACCTTCACATTCTATCAACTGTGGTTTAGACCAGTGTGCAGCTTTTGGTTTGATAACGTATTCTTGGAATTGAATTGGTCTTTTGCTTGCTGAAATGAGGAAAATATTGAACATTTCTTAGTTGCCAGGGATATTGACACTAACTTGTCAAATTTTCATGCCTGATCATGTAAATTGTCTATCCGTATCGTTTGATATGCAAATAACTAATATATTACGTCGTAAGGACTAAGGATCTGCTCATAGTCGAAGACAAAATTATTTTCTTTTCATATAATATTTTTGGGTTAAAATGCAAATTCGCAACCATACTGTTGGTGAGTATTGAAATTTATCACTTTATTTTATTTTGATTAATATTTGTCTTTATAAGCATATGATTAAATTTGCCACACAATTATTATGTGATTGAATTTTACCATTAATCTTGATTTTTAGTAAATTTTTACTAATTAATATTAAGTTTAGTGGAGAGTCTAATTTGACGTATCAAATTACGACAAATCACATGCTTAGTTGCTAGGACTAATCAAACTCGTTTGGACTAGTTAAGTTATCAATGATAAGAAAACAAGATGAGTACCAACACTTTGCCTTTTGGTTTCTAAATGTTGTGTGAAATTGCCATGCTAATTGTTAGTCATAATAGTAGATGATTGTTAAATGGCTGTTTGGCATAATGCATTTCATAAAGATGTTATGTGTGGTATGCATGATTTGGAAGGGAAATTACCAATGGATTAGATGAAGTTAGGAATGAGAAAAAGGGTTTGATTCTATTAGATACCGTTATACGGTGTTGTTGAATGTACCTGTGATAAGCGAAGCTTCGAGCCTTGCAGAGCAGACACTACGGTGTCCGAACATTAATGTTAGGACGACAAATGGAAGAATAAGCGGGATGCAACGGGGAAAGTAAATGAAAATATCATGGCTAGACCATGGGTCAAATCAAAGGCTATAAGCCTAAAATGAGTAAGACTATAGCTAAAAGACAATATGACATCATGTGAAAGCACACCAGAATACCTAAATAGGACTAAAACAATGGCTGAAAGACATTATAGCATCCTTTGATTGTCCATCGGGACACTAAACATGGGGCAGACCATTAAGACACTAAACACAAGATAGTCCGTCAGGACACTAAACACAGGGTTGTAGCTCGCCAAGGTCTAAAGATATGGGGATCGTAATTGGAAAATCTGTGGTTCATGAAGAATGTCAAGGATAAAAGTAGAGTTCGCGAGTTGTCTAGAATGATAAGTCATAAGAATAAATGAGTTGGTGTGACTAAGGAATATAGACCACAAGAATAATGAATGACGCCAAGGTTGCATTTCAACCCAAATATGGTGAAAAAAATTAGGCTCCTTAGATAAGAGGTGCACATAGTACAACAATACTAGTCCACCAAAGAAGTTGCAAGATCCACACTATTTAAATAGGCACGGACTAGCTCGCATTAGGACGTAATCATATAAAGTAAGTTGACAAAAGTCAGTCGAAGGGTTTAATGGACTGATCAAGGTCTTCATGGGAGGAAAAACATATCCAAGGTTGAATGGCCAGTAAGGTCCGTTAGTGAATAGCGGAGAGCGGAGGTCAGACAAAATCATAAAGAATGATAGAGACCTTGTTGATCTATCAAGGGTGGGAACTATAAGTTCTAAGAAACCTTTTTGAGAAATAGATCTACATAGCAAGGGCTACGATGTTGTTCAGAGAGCTTTAGTACTCCTGGGAAATGAGAACATTGAAACATGGTAAAGATATCAGGTGTAGAAATCTTAGGTAGTAGCTAAGCATCGCCGCCAGAAATAATGAATGCGATTGTCAAGGAGATTAATCCTATGCTAGATGTCACACACTTTTTTTAAAATTTTACATGTGGATTTTACTAAGTTCCTTTGAACTTATAAGATTTCTGCTTGAATGTAAGATAGTTGAAGATTTAATAAATGAAAGGGACCAAGCCAGACTCTGCTAGGAGCTAGGCGAAACTCTACAGCTGTACCTGTGTATAGAGGGGCACCTGTAGAGGCTTCGCCTCAAGGTTAAAGTTGTTTATAAGTATTATTGAGCCTGTAACACCCATTACCTGTATTCGACGAAGGAACAGGGTATAAGGAATTACCGAGCTTATAACACAACAATCATATAATTTCGCGTCTTAAATTTGCGTCCAAATTAAAATCCACTTACATTCATTCATAGCATCCCTAACACGAGCCTACGAGGCCCGAAACATGCTTTGGAAATGGTTCGGGACTAAACTGAGAATTTTAGAAACTTTTACAAAATTTAAAAAAATTTTGCTATGTGCAGGGGTCACACGCCCGTGTGGTTTGGGACACGCCCGTGTGGGCAAGCCGTGTGGTCACACACGCCTGTGTCCCTAACCCGTGTAACTCTCTAACTTGCGAGTCATGAACAAATTAGAATCACATGCCCATGTGTTAGGCCGTGTGGCGAATTTTTATTTTCGAAATTAGGTGCAGTTTTCACATGGCCGTGTAACACGCCCGTGTTCAAGGCCGTGTCATCCAAACGACTAAGACACACGCCCGTGTCTCTGCCCGTGTGTTCAATTCTTAGCATTCTGTTTCTCATTTTTAAGGTGCACGAGACACACGGCCGGACCACATGCCCATGGGACAGGCCGTGTGTCACCCAACATTACCATGTTCCTGCACTAAAACATACCAAATACAATCCAACCATTACAATATTCATCTCAAGCAAATTTTTATCATTTGCAAGGCATACTACCACACGCATACATGTTTATAAATTTACCATAAACTAAATCGTTTGTTAAACATACTTAAACAACTACTTAATATATGTGAAGATAGCATAGCATGTCATTACAAGTGTATCAAAATGACCAATTCTAGCCATTCCAATGGCTAGGTTACAAACATCATTATCAAGCCATAATGGCCAAATGAGCCTATACATGCCATTATATCAAAAGGAGATTTCTATTTATACCCAAAATGAGATAGATGATAGTGTGATTGATGCTCCGACTGTCCTCCAACCTTCGCGAGATCACGAGTACTATAAAACAGGAATATGCTTAGTAAGTTCGTATAACAGGAAAATAAACTTACCGATCATTTTTAATAACACAAGCATTCATAGTCATACATTCCATCAATTATGGTAAGTTACCTATCACATATACTAAATCAAACAAGTTAGTCAAAATCTCATGTAAATATCAAGTAGGTATAGATGAGCTCATCACCACATAAACTTCTATTTCATTTCTCCTTTCCATAGTTCAAAGATACTTTCCGTTGAAATATTAAAATTACAATGGGTATTTGGGAAGTATACTCAAAGTACACATATCAATAATCAGTAGGTACCCATAAGGGCACAAAAATCAGGAAGCACACTCTCGAGCCACATTCTAAGTTACACGATTGCCAGTCCAATCTAAATCCCTTTTTGTAACATATGTTCCGTAGAGCTTACTCTGAATTATCCGTCCGGGTTAAATCCAATTCATAGTATACGCTCGAGAGGGCTTATCTTAAGATTACCTGTCCGGGGTAAATCCTGTTTATAACACATGTACCATCGTATACATTTCAAGAAACACCATAACCCATCAAATCTCAATATTTAATCGGAACTTAATAATTTATCGACATTTATCAACTTGTAATTAATTCATTGTAAATGTCATCTCATACATATCACCACAAACATGCAAAAATTAATTGAAACACATTTACATACATGTTTAAGTTACACGAACTTACCTTGATGATGGTTCGGGTTTGAAATTCAACTAATCTGAAACATTTTATTTCCCTCGATCTACTTCCGTAGTTAGTCTTTCTGGGTCTATATGAATAAAATTAATTATTAATTTATCACATTTCACATACATTTACATTTTACTATATTATAGGAAAAATTACCATTTTGCCCCTATACTTTTCAAAAATTATGATTTTGTCCCTAGGCTCGGAAAATAAAATTCATGCAATCTAGTCCTCTTTCCAAGCCTAGCTGAAATTTAATAACAATTTTTACAGCACATACATTTCACAAATTTTAGCATTTTCTATGGGTTTTACCCATTTTTCATTTTAGTCCCTAAATCAAGTGTTCATGGAAAATTACTTTGTAAAAGTTGTTTATCTATGAACAACCTTTCATTTTATACCATAAATTTCTAATTTTCAGCATATTCACCCATTACCCAAATTCTAAACATTGATAACTTTTCAAATTAATCCCCTAAATAGAAAGATTAGACTATCCCGGTTTCAAAAATATAAAAATCATTAAAAACGGGACTTGATTTCATACCTTATTGAGCTTGAAAAGTTTCAACCCTCTCTCCTAGGGTTTCCATAGAAATTTTGGGGAAGAAGATGAATAAAAAAGATGATAATTTCTTTTTATTTTTCTATCATCTTTTTAATTAGTTGATTTCCAATTTAGTCCTTAATCATTTCTAATTTTTTCATGGATGAGTCATTAAAATCTCTACTAACTCTCCTTCAATGGTCTAATTATCATATAAGGACCTCTAGTTTTAAATTCTATAGTTATTTGATACCTCTAGCTACTAGAAGGCAACTTTTACATTTTATGCAATTTATTCCTTCTCGTAATTAAACACTTAATCAGTAAAATTTTCATACTGAAATTTTCATTTTACCTTCCTATGATAATTTGAACCATAAAATAAAATAAAAATAAGTTTTTATTTTTAACTCGGATTTGTGGTCCCGAAACCACTGTTCTGATCTCACCGCTGTTAAAAAAAATTTGTAACCAATAGTAGGAATCAAAGATTTAAAGTTTTATTTCTAGCTTAAAACAAGTTGTAATATTCAGTTAGATTTTTCAAACCCACATTGTCTAAGTATGTAATTAAACCTGAAACAAAAAGTTGTGTTAAGTCATTTTGATTAGTGTAGCACCTGATACCTGGACCTGGCGATCGGGTAAGGTAGCATCGGTACCATTAAAAAGAATAAAATAATTCATCATATTCATACACTCGCCTTATTTAGGTGCATCTTGAAAATAGCTCGTTCAAACTTAACTGGACTAAAAGGTGCCATTAAGAACTCATTATCACCTTCACCAACACAAGTCACCGGCTCAGAAAACACATCAAGGGACAAGCTCGATGAGGCTAAAAAAAACTATGAAAGTAGTCCGAAACAATAGCACACATACTCATGTCATTGGTACATTGAAAACCATTATCAAATATGTAAAAAGAAAGTTAAACTATTATATTTTATTATCTAATATAATTTATACGTTACATATTTGAAAAGGAATAGTATTTGGTAAACTGTCAATTAAGTTTTTAGACTGCAAAAAGTTAAGGGGTTGACAAGTGTCCTAAGGGTATGGTAAAATATTTTTTAAAAAAAGACACATAATAACTTTTTAAGGGAAAATGACATATTTACCTCTTATACTCTAGCAAAATGTTCAGTGTGTACCTAAAGTTTCTAAATATCCAATGTGCTCCTTGTACTTTGTTTTCGTCTTCCAAAAAGGCGTTTCTTAATATTTTAAAATTTAATATTATAGTTTTCTATTTTTTAAATTTAAATTTAATATTTTAAATTTAATTTTCACAAGATTTTTTCATTGGTCAAAACATGCCACGTAAAGCTTTTCCATTGGTCAAAATTGCTTAACGGATCTTTTTAATGGACGTTACAAAATGGACCAAAAATAGTGGAAATTGATACTTTAAGTACCAAATTGGGACTAAAAAAAGTTTTGGTACCAAAGTGAGAAAATGTGTATACTTGATGGGTCAAATCATGAATTAAGCCTAAAATATTTAAATCTTAACTCACAAATCGGCACCTAAACTATAGCCTTTTCCTATCTTGGTACCTAAATTTCTCTTGGTCACAGGTAGTATCTAAATTATTTTTTCGTAAGTTAGTATCTTTGTTAGTCAAACTGTTAAGTTTATTTAAAGAAATGCTTAACCCAAAAATTGGTACCTAAACTATGTTTTCTTTTCCCATTTTGGTACCTAAATATTTTTTTGTCACAAGTGGTACCTAACTATATTTTTTTCCCAAGTTGGTACCTCTATTAGCTTAATCGTTAGCTAGATAGTTAAGTTTATTTAAAAAAAGATAAACATTTAAAATTTGTCATGTGGCAAAAAAAAAAAAAAGACACTATTTTCTCTTACATAGATATATATTTTTTACTTTTTATTTTTTAAAACCGGATCGATAGTTGAACTGATCAGGCCACCAGCTCTTGATTTGATCAATTCGTTTGGTTCAATTAGATAAAATATTACAAATTTATAAAAATAAAAAATATTTAAAGATAGAGAAAATCGGTTCAACCGGCTTGTATTGGTTCAACCCCAATCTCCAAACTAGTACCTCAATTGCGAGTTTAGGTATGGTTCTGAAAACACTAATTTTGATTGATGAAATAAGTTTTTTGATCTTGCCAAGTCGAGCAAGCGGACAATGAAATTTAAAAAATAGAATTAATCACTAGTATCTCGACTTTGTAGGAGAATTTTAAGCATTATTAGTATCACCGGACATTATTAAAGAAGAAGAAAAAAGGAAAAATTAAGGAAAAAATAAAGAGAGAAATAATGTAAAAGAAAAGAAAGAGAATTAAAAGAATTAAAAATATTTTTTAAGTTTATATGACGTGATAGATTATTATTAACTATATTTTTTTAAATAGATATAATATTTTTGTGTTAAATAGATAACTAAAAAATAATTTAGGTATCAGTTATGATAAAAAAAATTTAGGTATCAAAATAAAATAAAATAAGCATTGTCACACGCAAAATTTTTGGATTTTTCAATTCGGGAGCAAATGAACCCAGCCGGGTCTAAGTTTTGATTTAATACCATAGTTAGTGAAATTTTTTTTTACTTGTAACAAAGTAAGTGAACTAAAGTGGCCGGCCAACTAATTGGTAATGGGATTGTTTAACTAGTCCTTAAGTGCTAACTAGATTAGTTGAACATTAATGGTTAGTGGAAGGGTAATGATGGATTTGGTGGGATTGTGGCATGCGTGCTTGTTGATTGGGCCGGCCAAAGTGAGGGGAAAATGTGAAAGGAAGAGGGACTGTGAGTGAAGAAGAAAGAAGGAAATTCAGCCCATTTCCTTCTTCATTTCTTTGGTTCTTACTTTAGAGGCCCAAATTTTCTCGGCCCACATAAACATAAAACCAAAGATAAAATAAAAGTATTAAACAGTCCAGTCCAAAATTACAGACCCAAAAAAGTGTTAACCCAAATACAATAGATGTCTATTGGCCTAGAAACTTAAACCAAACAGAAACCTTAACCCTAATGCCCCTATATGCGCCGCATGGCTCCCTCGGTCACCTCGCCTGCGCCTTGTCTCGAGGCCTGGCATCCTTGACCGGCATTTCACCAAAAACACCCTCCAACCGCCGTTGACTCCCCAAGAACCTGCAAAAGAAGACCAAAAAGGCGAAACAGAGAGAAAGAATCAGTAGCGAAATAAAAGTGAACGATGAGCGAAAACAGTAAAATAAACAGTGGAATAGGCGATGTAATCTGCTATAAAAAGCCACGAATGTTGTCAATGAAATTTTTACAAACAATCCAAAAACATAAAAGATTAATCAGAAAAAGTATTAGAAAAATCAAAAAAAGAAATATCAAAAGGTGATCTGCTTTGTTTTACCTGTTATCTATTTTTGTTTTTGTTTTTTACCCTTTTTCAAAACTGGGGGGGGGGGGCATAAGATACAATAAAAATCAAAACTTACCGACTTGTTTCGGATTCCACCGCCGTGAGTGGGGAAGATGACACCGTCCCTGATGATAGATGGCTCTTTTTCGGTGTGACGACAGAGAAGCCAAAGGTTTTCTTTCGGATTTTGTCATTTTTGGCCAAGTTTTGATGAAAACCATCCCCAGATTTGGGCTCTGGGAACCAAAACGCTCAAAATGGGGGATTCATGGTGTTTTCCGGCCATCTCGTCGCCAACGACGGTGGCCGCCGTGGAATCCACCTTCCCCCTTGCCGAATTCTGGAAAATGAGAGAGAGAATTGAGAGGTTTCTTTGTTTTTTTTTATTGAGTTAAAAGTAAGTAAATAAATAAATAAATAAATAAATCTGAAAAATTGGCATATATAACGGTACCAAAACGGTGTCGTTCTGGCTCTAAGCCCCCAGACACAAAACGGCATCGTTTAGGGTGAAACGAGCTGACCCGACCTGCTCTGGCTAGGGTCCGCGCGTTTTAGACTAGATGTTCTATTTGCGCACTAGGCCCTTCCGCATTTTTAATATTTTTAATCCAGTTTATTTTTATTTCTAATTTCTACCTCTGAGATTACTTTAGTTTTGATTTAATCCTACCAGAATGGTGCGTTTTGAAAGGCAGGAATATTTTCCCTTTTGGTCTCTCTATGTAATTCGCGCTCTTCAATGTGGTCCTTACCTCTTTTTTTATTCTGAATTATGCCCCTTAAATTTCATTCGAGTTTCAATATAGTGCTTTTTATGTTTATTCATTTATTTTATTATAATTTAGACTCTAAATTTCATTTTAATTCCAATTTAATCCTTTATTTGCTTAATTTTAAACTTTTATTCTTTTATATGCACACTGTTCTTGCTTTATTTTATTTATTTATTTTTACATTCATTCATTCATTTATTTATTTTTACCCTTGTGTTCACTTATTATTCTTTCAATCTTTAATTTTCTTTCATTAATTATTCATTTTATTTGTGCCTATATTATTATTATTATTATTATTATTATTATTATTATTATTTATTCATCTATCTATTTATTATCCTTTATATATATATATATATTTTAAAATTTAGATTATTTGCGTTTTTACTGCATATATTGTTCTTATTATTATTATTACTACTATTATTATTCATTGTTATCATTATTTATGTACTTTATTACAAATCGTACTCCTAATTTCATTTATATCTTAATTTGGTCCTTTTATTTTTGATATTCCTTAATTATTTTCCTTAATATTTATTTATTGTATCTATTTATTTATTCCTTTACTCACACATTTTATTATTATTATTATTATTATTATTATTCTATCTCGTCTTTGCTATTTTATTATTATTTTTTTACATTAAAAAAATCTAAACTTGACAATATATATATATATCTATTTTACTTACTCATTCATTCGTTATTCCATGCATTTTAAACATTTCTATGTTATGATTGCTTGTTTTTATATCATGCATTTCTGTTTTATTGCTTTACTTATTCATCGAGGCTAGTCTACTAATATTGTATTGATCATCTCTATAATTACATCATTGTTATTATAATATTTTATCGTATATTGTATATCATTTTAAATATTACACTAATTTTTACCCAAATTCAAAAAAGGAAAATTTTCAAAGTAAGGTAATACTTTATATTTGGAAACTCGAGAAAGTCGTACCCTAACTTACGGGGTTTTGATTTTCCTCGTTGGACTCAAGTGACCGAGTAATCCTTTTTAAATTTAAAATCCATAAGATTTCAAATAAAAATAAAGGCAAACTTATCCTCAAAGGTTCAAAGTGTTGTATCCTTACTTACGGGATGTAACATTGTGTTACCTCGATACGAGAGAGTCTTTAACATTTATCTCAATTTATTCAAGCAAATCGTAAGTAAAATTAATATTAATGCAAAGAGGGATCGTATTTTTAAATTATTTTTAAATTTTTAACTTTCTACACTAAGACACGAATCGATCAATTAGGAACCAATTTTGGGCGTTACAAGGGTGCTAATTTTTCCCCGTACGTAACCGACTCTCGAACCCATTTTTTTTTTAATTTCGTAGATAAAAAATTGTTGTTTTAAATAAATCAAATATTTTATTTCGAGGTGACCCAATCACACCTCATAAAAAGGATCGGTGGCGACTCACAATTTTTGTTTTCAAAACAAAAGTAGATTTGAAAAATTGGTTTCTGACACTTACGATGGTGACTGGAGAGGAAATCAAAATTTTCATGTTTAGAAGATAACTTCTCAAGCTTTGCTAACAAAGAGGGAGACGGTCAAAGGAATAAAGGGAAGGGCAAGTTAGTGTAGGAGGAATTGGCTTTGGAGAAAAAATTGCTGGTAAGGTCTTGAACCTTTAAATTTTCGGTTTTGGTACCTACACTACCGATAATTAAACATGATAAATTTGCATAAAGATGGTAAATTGAGCTTTAATTTCCTTGATTAATTATGTTATTAAAAAGTTGTTGCTGTCCAAATTGGTATAGATTAAGTGTATGTCCGATTGAGGTTTTACATACTGTCCAATATGAAAATTTTAAGACAAATTTGGTTGAATTAAGTGTTGCCCAATACGAAAATGTTAAGACAAATTTGGTTGAATTAAGTGCTGTCTTGTTGAGGTTATACATGCTGTCCAACGTGAAAGTTTTAAGACAAATTTGGTTGAATTAAGTGCTATCTTGTTGAGGTTAGACATGCTGTCCAATGTGAAAATTTTAGGACATTCGGTTGGATTAAGTGCATGACCGAATGTGGTTTTACATGCTGTCCAATGTAAAAAAAAATTTATGATAATTCGACTAGGCAGAACATGTTGAGGATTCAAAGCTGTCAAAATTTAACATTTTTATGGTTGTTCGGTTGAGCTTTATTGTTGGTTAAATTGAATATTTATTCCCGTCCAAAGTAGAATATGTGCTTACTGAATCTAAAGACTCGTTCCTTTGAAGTTTTAATGTGTCCAAAACAGAAACTTTAATTATTATGTTATGCCGATTTTTATTCTGGTGTGAAAGAAGTTTAAATGATTATCCGAAGCTGGTGACATCCAAAATATCGATTGAATATTCTACTTGATTGGTTGCGACATGCATGAAAGATAGGTATAAATATATATACTATCGTATGTGTGGATGTTTGTATTGAAAATGTTTTGGAATGGGAAGAAACGAAAATGTGGGTGAACGAAAAATATATGCTACATGTATGTAAATTATGGCACTGTGGAGGTTCGGTGGATGAGAGCGGGAATCAGTATTTGATTATCGATATGCATATCTTGTTCTTACTTTGTTTATCAATATGCTAAGTTCTGTGTTTAACTTATTGGATTTAGAAATCGCCGGTGATTGATATTGTACTGAACTGACTATAGAAATTTCTCCTTAAAATATTTGATTGGGGTGATTTGCAGTATGTTAGACATCTGCAATTTATTCCTTCTCTTTTGTTTTTCTGTTTCAGGTTCTTTCATTTTGTTCTCGGACTTCAAGGGACTCAGCCAGCTTTCATTTTGTAGCTTTTGGTAATATGTACATACCGGGGCAACTCACTCTATTAGTTCCTTGGAAATTAAATGTACGTCATCCTGTTTAGTCCAAGTTTACATTTAAACTCTTAAATATAAATTTGACAAGTAGTAAGTTCATTGCATCTCTCTTCAAATTTCACAACCGATTATATATATTTATTTAAGTAGAACCCAGAAATTTGAAATTTCATGGAGAAAATGTAATAACGCAATTTGCTATTCTATAGCTGCTAGTTACATACTGTGTGTAAAAACCACTATTCGTATATAGTCATCGTAATGAAATCCAAGTCTTCCTTAAACTACCAACTTGTTTGTAAATTTGGTAATAATCCTCGGGTCGCTTATTGATCGGCAGGTAATGGGGTTATTACTAAGAAAAAAAAATAGTTTAGTACCATTTGTGACAAAAAAAAAAAGTGTGTAGAGGCTGAAACCTTCGGAGACCTTTCATTTCTTATTTTTCCGACTCATTTCACCTTTCTAACAGGGACCTTCTATCTTTTTCAATTGCTGATTTCGTTCTTAGAGGTGCCTCTTCAATCCAGAACCTCGGTAGATCCCATCGTTTCCCTTCCTCGCCATTATATGTGCCGCATGGTTCACTGATCTACCCGTAAAATGACAGGAAAAGCTGTCAAACCTCTGAGCCCGTTCTCTTATTTCTTTTATAATTACAGCAATATTTGATTTGTCCTCTTTAAGTGTTTGGATTTTCTTTATGACTGTTAAGAAGTCCCCTTCGACCATCAGATTTCTGAATCCCAATTCTTCAGCCACTACCACCGTTTGTAAATAGGCTCTCACCTCTGCCGTGGTTGCATCGACCACATATGTGTTCGGGTAAGTGCATGCTGCCATTATATTTCCTTCAAAATCTCTAAAAATTATTCCTGTTACTGAGTTCATGATATAACTGTTATACGTTGCATCAAAATTACCTTTTACCACATTTATCCTCGATGGAGTCTGTGCACATTCATTTTGTCGAGCACCTACTTCTGTCACTACTTCTAGTTGAATGTTCTTTGTGTAAAATTCTTTAATAAAAGATATCAATCTTGTGTGCATTGTCTTTCTCCTTGATGATAAACTTTGTTTTTGTGATACCATACTACCCAGAATGTGATGACTAAACCATTTACACTGCTGTTCTTGCATATTCAAAAATGAATTTGCTAACTACATATTCCAATTTTGTTCAGGACTACTGGATGAGTCATCAATCCCCACACTTTGTAGGACACCTTTAATGAACATGCATTCCCAGAAGACATGACTCAATGATTCCTCCATTGTGCGGCAGAGAGGACAAAGATTCACAATCTGTAAATTTCTATTTTTTAAATTGTTAAAAGTAGGGATGAAGTTATTGGCGATTCTTCAAAATGTAATTTTGATTTTGCTTGCAACCTGTAATCTCCACAATTTTTTGTAAAATTTCTGTAGTAGCGTAGATTGATGTATCCCCTCCCCTGGCCCTAGTGTCATATCCGCCTGTAGCAACCATTTATATCTGCTTTTTGCGGTATATACTCCTGTTTTGTCACCCCCTCCACACCTTTTCATCGTGAACATTCATTGCAGCAAGTGGGATGGACAGAATTCGGGAAATTTGCTCATCCTCAAAAAGCTATCGTAACACATCGATTCTCCAGATAATATGATTAGAATTAATAAGGTCTGCTACTGATGTAAAATTAATATTAATATGCTGAACTATTACTTTGCCATTCCTAGGCCCCGAGATCCAAGCTTCATTCCAGATGTTGATCGACTTTCCGTTCCCCACTCTCTATCTTATTCCTTCCTCCAACAATTTTCTCGCACTCCATATACTTCTCCAAGTAAACGAAGGGTGAAATCCTAACCTCGTATTCATAAAACCATTATGCGGAAAATACTTTGCTTCCATAACGCGCAAATAAACAATTTGGTTTCGTAATTAATCTCTAACCTTGTTTTGCAAGTAAAGCTATATTAAACTTCGCCAAATCCCTAAAACCCAACCCTACTTGATCTTTCGATTTACACATTTTTCCAATCACATCAATGAATTTCCTTCCCTATTTTTGAATTTCTCCACCAAAATTTACTAATAATATTTTCAAGCTGACGACATAGTGAAATAGAAAATAAAAAACATTGCATATTCCTCCAAGAGATAAATGACGAACACTCCAACTTTCAATACGTTTAATAAATTTATCTCTGAAACTTGCAAAACGCCTCCTTTTTTCGCCTTCCAATCATAGTCGGTAAACCCAAATATCTCTCTAGATTACTCGAAACTCTTACCTCAAGAATTGCTCCGATCTGTTCCTGCCTATCGAGTTGAATATTGTTATTGAAAAAAATCAGTTATTTCTCAAAATTAATCACCTGTCCTGAAACTCCTTCATATTCGTTCACAATTGTTTTAATATCACTTCGACCCTCTAAACTTGCTTCCCCAAATAGTATACTGTCATCAGCGAAGAAAAGATGAGTTAAAGTAAGTCCTCCTCTCCCCATCCTTACGCCTTTAATAGTTCCCTCTCTTTTTGCCAATTGAATAAGTGAAGAAAAACCCTCTGCACAGATAAGAAATAAGTAAGGACTCAAAGGGTCCCCTTGTTTCAAACCCCTTGATGGTTTAAATTTTTCTCCTCTAATCCCATTAAATAGAACTGAATATTCCACCGATTGGATGCACTCCATCACAAGATTCATCCATTCATCACAAAAACCCATTCGTTTTATTACTTGTTTAATAAAATTTCATTCAACCCTATCATAGGCCTTGCTCATATCTAATTTTAAAGTAAAATAACCCTATTTTCCTTTTCTTTTTTGTTTTAATATTTGTAAAACCTCATAGGCAATGATCGCATTATCTGTGATTTATCGTCTAGGAATAAAAGTTGCTTGTGCCTCATCAATACATTTGTCCAACATAGTTCTAAATCTATTTACAATTGTTTTGGATAGAATTTTATATACCATATTGCATAAACTAATTGGCCTAAATTGCATCATGCAGTTGGGGAGTCAACTTTTGGAATAAGTACTATACTAGTATAGTTAATAACGTTGATCTCATTTTTTTTTATTAAGAATTTCTAAACAAAACTTTGTGACTTCTTCCCTCACAATATGCCAATACTTGTGGAAAAAAAAGCTAGGAAACCGTCCATACCTGAAGCTTTCAGTGGTGCAATACCTTTAACTGTCGTTAAAATTTCCTCTGTTTTAAACTCCTTGACAAGCTCAGCATTCATGTTTTCTTGAATGCACATCAAAATTCTTGATAGTACTCCATCAATGTTCTTCATATTTGATGCTGTGGATAACTCTTTAAAATATTCTGTTGCCACCCTTGCCTTATCCTATTCTCTCACAATCCACTCTCTATTTGGCCCTTTCAGTTTTTTTACAATGTTCATTTTCTTCCATTGATTTGCAAAGTTATGGAAAAAAGATGTATTTCTATCACCAAATCAAAGCCAATTAACCTTTTCTTGTTGTTCCCAAAAAAGCTCCTCTTTATCGGCTTCCAAATTTAAAGCTAACTTAACTTCTTCCATTTTTGCCAACGTCTCATTGTTTGGATAAATTGAGCACAAATCTTCCAATCTTTTATTCAATAAAGTTGAAGCTTCCATTTTATTGGCCAAAATTCGTCTGATCTATTTTTTAAGGATGTCCTCTAATTTACTCAACTTTGTAGGAATCTCATCCATATTTCTTTCCCAAAACTCTTTAACTATTTGTTCATAGCCGTCCTCCATAACCCAATTCGCATTAAATTTGAATTTCTTTCCTCGATTCGAAGTTTTAGTACTCTCTACTCCCAAACCTACAAAGATAGGACAATGATCAGAAAAAGCATGCAATGAATTTCTTAAATGATATTCTGGAAAAGTCCCCCACCAAACCGAATTTGCCACCCCTCTATCAATTCTCTCTCTAATATTATTTTTATGTAACCTCCCACTTTCCCAAGTGAACCATCTCCCCGAAAAACCCATATCGTAAAGACCACACTCCTCCAATGCTTCTCTAAACTGATTCATATTTCTTTCGTTTCTCAACCTCCCTCTTTTTGTTTCAAAAGAATACATAATTTCATTAAAATCGCCCACAACCAGCCAAGGTAGATCTTGATAACATCCCAACCTCTTTAGTAGTTCCCACGACTCATTTCTTTTATTCTCTTCTGGGGCACCACAGAACCCTGTAAATCTTCATTCTGGCATACCCTCTCTTTCCATAACTTCCACATCAATATAATTAGCTGAATAACTTTTCAATTGTACCACATACTCTCCCTTCCATCCAATCGATAATCCCCCTTTAGAACCCCTTGCTCCTACACCAATTCCATTTCTAAAGCCTCATTTTATTCTAACATTTTCCATTCTTTCTTCGCTTAACTTTGTTTCAATTAAAAACAAAATCTAGGGTTGAACATGCCTCACCTTATCTTTAAGGCGATTTACTGCTCATGGTTACCCTAAACCACGAACGTTCCAACTTAATATTTTCATTGCTCCCGGTCGGCACGCTTACCATTGGCTGCCGATCTCTCAATAAATTCAACCATTGTACTAATGCTGCATTCCTCATTGTAATTTATTCCATTGTTCTCTGTCTTTTCTTACATTCACAAATCGTAATTGTCTTATTCTCCATTATTTCCTTCCTTTGGTCACTTTTACGTGCTTCTATATCAACTGCAAATCTTCTTGTACACTCATTATTTTGTTCATCCACATCCATGGTTGAAGAACTAGTGGGCATTTAGAAATCACACGTCACATCCTCTCTCAACCATTTACTTCTAGTTACACGTTCATTCCTTGTCAGCGCCTTTAATGATAAATCCTACCCAAATTTAACTTCTTGCACCCTAATTGTCATTCGTATTGGGCAAAACCCTTCCCCATGACCCAATTTTCCACATAAGTAGTAGAACAACGTTAAACGATCATATTGAAAGAAGGCATATCCTTCTCGCCCCTACCCCAAATTCAATTTTTTCTTACATCTTAAAACAAGTCTGACATCAACTTTGACTCCAAATCTCATAAATCTTTGTTCCCCTTGTAATCAATGCAGCATCATATTGTAAAAATTGTCTAATAAAATCACCTAGTTGTCCTACCAAAACCTCTAATATACACCCATAAGGAAGATTGTGAACTTGGACCTAGAAATTAGTAAAAACCTCTAATTAAACGATGAAAAACAATAAGATGCCTATTGAAAGACCAAGGTATGCCATCTAACACCCTTTTTATATCCACTTCATAGAAAAATCGGAATAAATACTTCTTTTCCCCTAAATCCAAAATAATAACTCCTCCCAATGTGTGCCATAAGCCTGCCAAAGTTCTTTTCAGAGAAGGAAAGTGAACGACACAATCCGTTAAATCTCTCCCTACGAAGTAGAACTAATAATTATCCTTTGTTGCAAATTGATCCTTTTCTCACGTTATTGGATCCTCTTCATCATCATCAATGTTTAAATTCGCAAGTTCTGCCTCCATTACCCAAAAAATTTCAACTAGATCTACATCAATAATACAATTCGAAAATCAAGAAAGAAAGACGTTCCTTTAGCAGACGAAGAAAAAACCTGAAGCGTGCTAACGTAAAAACCCTAGCAGACGAAAAAACGAGAATCAATTTTTTATCATCAATGTATCAAATATCAACCTTAAAATAAAATGGTTGAAAGGGAAAAATATTTAAAAATTTTTGTTTAAATGATGAAAATTTTATCAAACTGTTATCCGTTGGTATTAGCTAAAATGAAATGAGACACAGAAACAATCACTAACATATTAAAATATTGATGGAAGCAGGGGGAATATAGGGGCTGCTATATTAAAATATTGATGTGAACTGGGCCGAATATAGGGGCTGCTAGATGCCTAAAATTTTTAAAATTTTAATTTAGTAAAGGTAAAATTGTACTTTAACCTCTTTAAAAATAATAAAATTTTGATTTAATCTTTTAAAATTTATATTTTTACTATCATAAGAATTATAATTTAATTTTGACCCTTAAAAAAAATTTCTAACTGATGGAAGGAAACTTAAATTGGATCTATGGACCAACAATCATTCTTGTGATTGTAGATTGTTTCTATTTTCCACATCCTCATTAATACGCGACTCGTCTTCCTTGGAGAGGCCTGCCCCTTGCGTTCATGCTCTCATCACAGATATGTATATTCAGTTCAACCAATCCACCCTTATTATTCACTTTCGCCTGAGTCCTAAGATTCTTTTTTTCAGTTTTGGCAGTTACTACTATGCCAATTGGTTTGCAAGCTTTAGGGCTAGTTTGGCAATGCTTTTGAAAAGTGTTGTGGAGAAGTGCTTTTGAAAAGTTTGGTTTAAAATTTGAGTGTTTAGTATTGCTGTCAAAAAGTACTTTTGAGAAATAAAATGTCCATTTTAGACATGTTATTATCAAGTAAAAAATATGCATTTAAATCATATTTAAATTAATTAATATTATTATATTTTATTAAAAATATAAAAAATTTATTATAATTTGTTGTTAATATTTTAATATATGAAATATAAATTTTAAATATTTTTAAGAAATAAATATTAATTATTTATAAAATTTAATTAGAATATATAAACTATATTTTAAATATTTAAATATAACCATTAAATATTTGTAATTAGTATTTTAAAAAATATTTTTTTATTTTTAATTAATGATTTTAACACATTTGTAATTAAGCACCAAGAAAAAAAAAGGAAAAGTACTATGCTATTAGAGGGGTGAAAAAGTAATTAAACACTAAAAATGTTTTTAGGAGAGGAAAAGGTAAAAATTTTAACTTCTCCTTTTCATAAGTGTTCTTGATGAAAAGCACTTCTAAAAAACTAAAAATTTCAGCCAAAAGCAGTTTAAGCTTTTCTTCCAAAAGTACTTTTAGAGTCAGAAATATTTTTTTAAGCACTGCAGAACAGACCCTTATTCATTTTGTTTTTGTTGAGGAAGTTTTTATTTTAAAATTTTAGAATCATGTAATGTATTAAACTCTTATAGAATTAACAACAATTTAATACTCTCTTTTAAGTACTGGTGACAAAAAAAATCTATTTTGTTAAAAAAGAGTCACCGACCATGGTTGTGATGAGTCTAAGACAACTGACTTAGGAACAAACTTTGAAGTAAATAAATAGGCATTGAGTCCAGAATGTTATAATAGAGATAAACCAATATTGTGAGAGAAAATATGGCTCAGGCCGCTAGAAAAGTGTGTGTGACAGGAGCCGGAGGCTACCTTGGCTTTTGGGTTGTCAAGCATCTTCTCTCCAACAACTACATAGTCCACGGCATTGTTAGACAGCCTGGTTCTTGGTACACTACTTACTCATCATCTACTTCTCTTCTTGGGACTTCCCACACCTTTTTAATTTCATTACTTTCGCAGGGGATGCCAAATATGCCCATTTGAATCAACTTGAGGGAGCATCCCACAACCTCCAACTCTTCAAGGCTGATCTTTTCGATTATGATTCTCTTTGTTCCGCCATTGCAGGCTACACTGGTGTTTTTCATGTTGCCTCTCCCATTCCCACCACCATCGTTCCTAATCCCTAGGCATGACAGGGCCCTACCTTCAATCTCTTCATTCATTAACTACTTTCCTTTTATATTTTTAAATTATTTGATACATTATTTTTAAAATCGGACCCATGTTGAACTGATCAAATCACTCATTTATTAGTCTGATTAGTTTAATTAAAAATTATTAAAATTTTTAAAAAATAAAATAATAATATTCAAAAATTTGGTTCAATTGTTCGGTTAAACCGATTTTTTCTTCGATTCATACCAATTCTCAGATCAATCAATTCAAAACCTCTTTTCAAAACAATACCTTAATCAATTTTCGATTCAATTAATCTGATGACCCGATCTAATCCAAGCAACATTGATTTCCCGAGAGCTCACTTATAAAACTAATTTCTTCTTAAAATTCTTTTATTAAGATTGGGTTATTTTTGGTATATATCAAAATTTTTAAGGAGATATAAAAAATTTTAAGGATACTTGTTAAATGCTTAAATTTCATTATACGAGTCAATAACAAATTTTCTAATCAAATGCCAAAATTTTTAAAGAAAAATCATAAAAAATTTTGGTATAAATCAAACTATCCCAAATTTTCTAACGAAAACTCAAAATTCTGATTCTTTTAGACAAATTTTCTTATAAATACAATTCAACTAATAATAAATTGAAAAAAGATTATATTGTTTTGGTTAATAAATGTTATCAAGATCACTGGTAATTTAATTTACTATATAAAAAAATAATATGAAAAAATTTGTTATGATCTGTTGTAGGCCAATTTTTGGCCCAAATACATGCCCAATTTTACCAGCCCAATTACCCTTTTACAACAGAAGCCCAAAACTAACCCTAACCCTAGCTCCTAAAGTGGCGTCGCAACCATCCTTCTGCCTCACCATGTCAGCCACCATACCTCTCCCCCACCTGCAACCACCTGCTCCATTCCGTCACCTGCAAAAAGAGCACAGAACACGCAACAGCAGAACAAAAACAGTGTATAAACAGAAGCAAAATCGGCTATAAAGCCAGGAAATAAAATGTAAAGGGGTTCCCCTCTTCTTTTTTGATTTTCGGCAATTCATAAACATAAAAACTATAGTTTTAAACAAAAAACAATCGGCTCTAAATCACTAAAGCAGAGAATAACAGTAAAACAGAGGGTAATCAAAAGCAAGAAGAAAGAAACGACAGAAGGTGATTTGCATTTTTTTCTTTTTTTCTCTTCTTTCGAATCTTTTTTTCTTTTTTTTGTTTTTTTCTTTCTTTTTATGTAGATATACAAATATATATATTATTAAAATAAAATAAAAATAAAAAATTACCTTTTGACGGTGGTCGGCGACGGCCCTCCTGTCCGGATTCTGGATTCATCCAAAGAGCTCTCTCCCTTCCTCTCCCTTTTTTTTTCTTTTCAAATGTTGAAACTGATTTTTTGAAAGATTTTGGCCTTTTATAGCCCCCCAAAACGACGTCGTTTTAGGGTTGGCCATTAAACCTCAAAACGACGTCGTTTTGAGACGACCCGGATTTGACCCGACCCAATAGGCTGAGATCCGCGTGTTTTTCATTGGAGGGGCTAATTGCACTTTTAGCCCCTCCGCTTTTTTTATGGTTTTGCAATTAGATTTATTGTGCTTTTAATTTGGCCCCGTGATTTTGTTCCGTGTTCATTTTGGTCCCACCTTAAGTGCAGCGTTTTGGAGAGAAGAAAAAATCTCCCTTTTAGTCCCCCATATCATTCGCGCATTTCAAAGGGGTCCCCATCTTTTTTCTTATTTCTGATTTGGCCCCAAAATTCAGTTTTTAGTTCAATTTTAGTCCTTTTTTTTTTACTTATTTTTGAATTTGTTTTTTTCTAAATTTTTGCTATTTTATATTTAATATAAATGATGTATATTACTTAGTTTTGTACTTTATTATAGTTATTGTTATATTATGTTATACTAATACTATTTATGATATTACATCTTTATTATTATTATCATTATTATTATTATTATTATTATTATTATTATTATTATTATTATTATTATTAATATATGTTTTATTATGTATGTATATATCTTTAATATATATATATGTATATATTCATGTAGTATTATTAATAATTGTTTTGTAACATTATTATTATTAGTATGTATATATATTATGTATATATTTTAATACTATATTATGTATATATCTCATATATATTATGTATATATATATATATTTTAATATTATATTTTTTATGTATATTATGTATATGTTTTAATATCACATTATTCATATATTTTTATATTATCCTACGTAAATATTTCAATACTATATTATATATATATATTTTTAATATATATATTACGTATATTATTATTCTATATTACGTGTATATTAAGTCTCAGTATTACCCATGTATTTTATTATATATATGTATATCTTATATATGTATTTACATAAGTATATCTTTACGTAATATTAGCATTATTATTAATATATTAATGTGCTTTTAACATTGTAATTATGTATGTATATATCGTGTAAATGTTTTAGTATTATATTATGTATACGTTCTATATATATTACGAACATGCATTTTCAATATTATTAGTTAAATTTTTATATATATTACCCCATGTACATATTTTCATATTGTCCTGTGTATATATACGCATATATATATGTACATTTTTTTTATTTCCATTATATGTATATGTTTATCTTTTATCATATTGTATATATATTATTGTTACATTTGTTTTATTTCTACTACTTATCATTAATATTTGCACATATATTTCATTCTTGTACACATATTCTATATATATAGTTTTATTTTCATATATTATTATACTTATTATTTCCACTTACTATTTTATTTCAATATTATTATATGTTATTTGGTGTACACATATCTTTTATTGTTACTATTTTTTCTGCTATTATTATTAGCATAAGTCTGTTATATATGTTTATCGCATATGTTCATTTTAAGTATGTTATGTATAGATATTTTTATGTACCCATAGTATTCCTATTTTATGTACATATTCTTAATGTCATTGTTATGTATACATTCATTGTTTCCATCTCACCTTTAATTTTAGTATTACATTATATCTTTATTGTTTATAACACTATCTTCACACTTACATTTGTTTCAATACACTTCTAGATCTGTCATTTATTTATCTTTATTTCATGTCAATTTACTTTATATTTAAACGAAAATCTTTTTCCAATTAATTTTCAATAAGCGAGGCAATGTACCGATTTAACATTTAAGTCATCAATTTCATCGCTATGTTGGGTGAATATCAATTGACTCGTGTTAAAACGGTATATCCTTCTCAAAAATCAAAAAAATTAAAAATTCTTGTGTTTCGATCGGATCACGATTAAATCTTATATTGAACTTGTATTTTTGAAAATCAAGACAACACGTGTTTATGAGATACCAATTTTGGGCGTCGCGAGGGTGCTAATACCTTCCTCGCGCGTAACCGACTCCCGAACCCTAATTTTTCTCTAGATTTTCGCGTAGACCCAAATTTGGCCTTCATTTTGTTTAGGAATAAATTTTCTTTAAAAAAATGACTTATTAGGTGTCCGATCACACCTAGAAAAAGATCGGTGGCAACTCCCTTTTTAATAAAATCAAAAGTCGGTTTTTAAATTTCCAATAAATCGCCATAATTAGCGACCGAAGGTAAAATTTTTACATCGCTACAGCTGGCGACTCCACTAGGGACCCTTTTTGAGAGTCGTGTCTGGAATTAAACTCGCGTTGTCAAAATTTTCAAGTTCCTTGTTCAAATTAATATTTAGCCGTGATATTCAAATTGTGTTTTCAAAACGTCATGCATTCGCATTATGTTGTAAATGTTTTTCTAACTCATTTCGTCTGTTCTATTTTTCGGCTTTAAATTTTTATGGTTTTAGTTTCGGTTTAGTTTTTAAATAAACGTGAAGGTTTGTGAGTTTCTCCCCACACACCGTGCACTTGTACTTTGCATAACATGAGCTCTCTACCCGGGCTCCGTCCGTTTAAGTGAAAGTAAACGCTACGCCTTCGTGAGTTAACTCGTCCCTCCGCACAGGCTAGTGAATACTTTCGGGTTACATATGACTTATGCTTTCGTGAGTTAACTTGTCCCTCCGCATAGGCATAAGTGAATGTAATCCCTCAAATTGAACTCGTGAGCCTGTGATGGGCTACGACCGAGGCTTCGTACTAGCCTTAGTAGATGATAGTACGAACAATTCGAGTACCTATCTAGAACCGAAACCACATATAGTGAACCGTACAAGCCACCTAATTAGAGCCATGCCGAACCTCTGTCCGTTAATGGTCACCAAAATAAGTGCACGGGAGGAACGCCTCTTACCTTTTGCATTTTCACTTTTCTATACAAAGGAGATTGGGTCTGTTTAATAAACTAGTTCGAATTGTTGAATTTTCCATGTTTTTCTATCTGTATTTAATTACTAATCGAGGTTGTTTGCCTTTGCCTTATTGTTTTTTTTTTCATCATGCATTATAGGCATCACATTAGGAGGGTATTGATTAAAGATTAGTGGCCAAAAAAAGGGTTTCTAATGGAAGAGTCAATTATACAAACAATCGAGAAGAATGTCGTGGTTCGGGACTGGTCTCTAAGAACTCAGAAGGAAAAAGGGGATAGTCTAGTGGAGGGATGTTTTGCCAATCTGCTTGAGTACGTAATTGTCAATGTCCGCCAGAATAACCTTGAAGACTTGGTTCGGATTTGGAATCAGTGGGACTCAGACATTAAGGGTATATTCACCGAGAAGTACGGAGATATAGCCCACTTAATCACTATCAACATAGATGAGTGTTTGATTCAAGCCATGATCAGATTTTGGGATTCGGCCTACTAATGTTTTACTTTCAATCAGGAAGACATAACCCCAACTATAGAGGAGTATACTGCTTTACTTCGTATTGATAATGTACAGCCCTATAAGATATATGTGAAGGAGCCTAAGCCGATGACCTTCAAGAAGAAGCTAGTGAGGTTGACAGATATGACTGACGCGTGGGCCGAAAGCAGATAAAAAAGAAAAATGAAACCATTTGCATTCCATGGTCTTCCCTACGAGATTTGGTTCTGAATCATCCTGACATAATGAAAAGGGTGAATCTATTCGCTTTGGCCATCTACGGTTTGATCATCTTCCCGAAAATTCTCGGACATCTTGAAGTTACGGTAGTTGATTTCTTTGAAAGATTAAAACAAGGAATCAACCCTGTTCCAACTATCCTAGCCGAGACCTTCAGATCCTTGAGTAGTTGTCGAAGAAAAGGGGAAGGACGATTTATTGGATGCGCACAGTTGCTCAATGTTTGGATTTTGAGCCATTTCTGGAAAGTAGAGTGCACTCCGTTCCACATGTTTTCAAAAACATTTGCCCCATTGGAAGCCTATCTTAAGAAAGAATCGCCCAAAGAAGTCACCGAGCAACACTGGGTCTCAGTTTTTCAAAACCTTCACGCCGAGGATATAATATAGAGAGCACCGTGGATACACCGGTCAGTTCTGTTATATAAGGTCGGAGATCAAGACTGGGTGCCACTACTTGGTTTATGGGGAGGAGTCGGCTATACCCGGCTATTAGTTCAAAGGCAATTTTCTTCGCAACAGTTCATACCCGCCACTGGAGGGTTAGCACAGTCCGAGTTCGCTTTTGCAGGTGAGGGATACATGAAGAGGGTCCGAGACACTGCAAAATCTTGGAAGAAAATTCATCTGGTGGAGTTGGCCCTGTACGCTGATACTCTCACTCAAGATTATAACATATGGAGGATACGGCGGATAAATAGTCGACAAGTTTCGTCAATGAGTTGCGCCTTTTCGTAATCCTTCCTAAAGGAATTATCATTCCGAGTTAGAAATGGCAAGGCAAGAGTTTGAACGCGAAAAGACCAAGATGTCAAGGGATCTCAGTGCTCTGCAAGAGGAAAACTACCAGTTAAAAATCGATGTTCAGATTGAAAGGTCTAAAACCGAGAAAGTGCAAAAGGAAGTGGAAATTGTAAGAAATGATTTAAAAGACCTTCATCTGAAAAACAAGAAATTGAGAGTCACTATCAAGAATAGCGGGTTGGGCAAATCATCATCGGAATGGAAAGAGGAGATAAGCAACATCAAAGGGGGAATGGAGTTTTGGAAGGGAAAAGTGAAAAAGGAAGAGGAAAAGGCCGCACGGACTATGATGGAGTTAAGGAAGAAGAACGCAGAATATGAAGCCGTGTCTGCCGAGGTAATGGCTAGTCGATCTAAATTTCAAGAACTAAAAGAAAGGATACGGGATTTAGAAGACATACTGCAAGATCGTCAGCAACAATTGGATAGTCTCTTAAAAGCCTTAGAAGAAAAGAACGATCAATATGATAGAGATATCCACGCTTATAAAACGGACCTCCAAGAAAGAGAAATGCAACTTGGCTTCTTGATCAACAAAATCCGTGAAGCGGCCACACACATGGTACAATTATCAGATGAAGCAGAGGATCTCAGCTGCCAATTCCCCCCGAGTCAACGATCGAGCATATCGGAATTCTTAGAACGAATAAAGAAATATAGCGATATAGCTAGAAAATTCGTGTAATAGCCAAATTAAAATGATGAAATGTTTTTGTAATGAACTCTTTTGATGAATGAAATGCCTAAATAGGGGCTATCTTGAAATCAACACCAAATTCTTGCATATTTATTCATAACTAACATTCATTCGTCATTTATTCAACATTTATTTGTCATGTATTCAACTCATTCATTTATCCATTCATTGCATATTCCATAATCGTTCGTTAAGGTTAGGATCATATAATGCGCAGTTGCAATACTTCAAACCTGGAATCACGCCACTCGTATAGAACGCGTCGACAAGCTAGAACAATGGAGGCTGAATTCAATGAAAGGATTGAAAGAATGAAAGAATCCAAAAAGAATTACAAGAGCAGTTGGCTAGGTCACAGCAAGAGACGAGAGACTTAATAGTGAGATCACGAGAAGAATCGCTTGAACAGAAAGATCAAATGAACAAGATGATGGAGATGATGTTAGCTTTAGTTAAAGGAAAAGGACCCATGCAGAGTCCTGACATCGAGGAACCTCGCTCAAGAGTTAATCACAATCAAGACCCACTCTATCCCCCCGGATTCAGTCCGCCACATGCCCACGCAGCACAAAGAGGGTACACCCAAGGGAAACCCACAGACCCAGAGCAACGGTCGGTACCACCTGCTCATTTAGGGCAAGGAATATTCATATCAAATCCTGGGGCTAATCCTGCCAATCCAATTGTTCCAGATTTGGACGATCCAGTAGAAATAGCCAGGTTGAGAATGGAGGATCACGAGGCTCAAAAGAAGTATAAGAGCTTGGAGGAAAGACTTAAAGCAATCAAAGGCACTGAAGTCTTCTCGGCACTAGGTGCTAAAGAACTCAGTTTGGTACCCGATCTAATTCTGCCTCTGAAGTTTAAGGTACCGGATTTTGAAAAGTACGATGGGACAAGATGCCCAAAAGCGCATCTCATCATGTTTTGCCGGAAGATGACTGGCTATGTGAATGAAGACAAACTACTTATACATTGTTTTCAAGATAGTCTAGTAGGATCGGCTCTTCGGTGGTACAACCAGCTTAGTAGGAAAAAGATCCGATCTTGGAAAGATTTGGCATCAGCATTCTGTGAGCAGTACAAGCATGTATCGGATATGGTGCCAGACCGGATGACCTTGCAAATGACGGAGAAAAAGCCGTCAAAGACTTTTAGACAATATGCGCAGAGATGGAGGGACATCTCGGCCCAAGTGGAACCCCCACTAACAAAAACAGAGATAACCGTTCTCTTTATCAACACCTTAAAGGCGCCGTTTTATGACAAACTAGTGGGAAGTGCTACGAAGGATTTTTCGGATATCGTAATATCCAGGGAACTTATTAAGGGTGCCATCAAAAGCGGGAGGATGAAATGTTCAAAAAGTTTAAGAAGGACAGCACCCATGAAGAAGAAAGAACCAGAAGCCCACATGGTGGGAATGGAAAGCCGTTATACCCCTAATCCGTATCCAAACCAACCCCGACCTCGAAACTATCCACCTCCAAATTTCTATTATCCCCCTCAAACCCCGTACTACCAAGCACCACCTTCTTCCTACCCCGTATACGCCACGAACCACCAAAGACCCGTCACCATATTCCCACAAAACACGGTACCCACTCAAAGCTAGCCCAGAAATAAACCAAGACCAGCAAGGCCTAAACCCGAGAGACCATAATTTACTCCCATCCCTGTATCGTATGGGGAATTATATCCAAAACTTTTGGAGAAATAGTTGATCTCTCCTCATTACATGGCACCCCTGAAACCCCTGTACCCGAAATGGTACGATCCGAATGCTAGTTGTGCATACCATACCGGGAACCAGGGGCACTCTACAGAAAACTGTCTGGCCTTTAAAATGAGAGTTCAAGGACTCATCGACGCGGGCATTCTGCGATTTGATGGTACTGGCAGTACAGCCGGGAACCCATTCCCAAACCACACCGAAGGGAATGTAAGTGCAGTGGGAGAGGAGGACAAACGACAAAGTAAAAGATGGGTTTCTGAAATAAGAGCACCTCTGCAGAAAATCTAGGAGGTACTAGTTGAGAAGGGCTTATTTTGTCATCCTAACAGAGTGTTCGAAAGAAAAATTGCAAAATGTCAAAATTTTTGCGGATTTCATAGTATTGAAGGGCACAACATTCAGTCCTGCGAAGAGTTCAGGAGCTTGCTGCAAAATATGATGGATAATAAGGAGATCGAGATCTTTTATAAAGATTAAGAGGCCAATAGAGGAGAAATATCGTCAGATTTCCTGTATAGTGCCGACCGACCGTTAATAATTTATTATGATGCGAAGAAGGAGCCGGTAAAACCAAAGATGATCATTGAAGTATCATCTCCTTTCCCCAACAAGGACGACAAAGCCGTACCATGGAAGTATGATATCAATATCGTCACACCGGAAGGTGGAAAGTCCGAAGCCACAACTGGAGATATTGGGGAGGTAGGTCATTTTACCCGAAGTGGGCGGTGCTATTCTAAAGAAGTCGAGCCAGCAAAGAAAAACAGTGACTTGAAACAAAAAGAAAAGGTAATGATGAATGAGGCCGAAGTCGAGTAGGAAATTCCACCCGTACAAGAAACTAAAAAGCCTGTGGATGAAGAGGAAGCACAGGAATTCTTGAAATTTATCAAGCACAGTGAATACAATGTGGTGGAACAGTTAAATAAGCAGCCAAAGACGAATCTCGGTCCTATCTCTCTTTCATTAAACTCGAGCCACACCGAACGCTTTGTTTGAAGTGCTTGAATCAAGCTTACGTAGCAAATAACATATCTGTTGAGAAGCTTGATCGGTGGGTAAATAATTTGAATACGGATAATTTCATTTCTTTTAGTGACGATGAGATACCGCCAAACGGTAGAGGCTCAGTGAAGGCACTGCATATTACAACTCGCTGCAAGGGCTATATAATACCAAATGTGCTCATCGATAATGGGTCGACACTCAACGTCATGCCTTTGGCCACGCTTTCTAGAATCCCGATGGATCTGTCCTATTTAAGGCCTTGTCATTCCACAGTAAGGGCTTTCGATGGGGCGAGACGTGAAGTCATGGGAAAGATTGAAATACCTCTAGAAGTGGGCCCGTATATATACGATGTTGAATTTCAAGTCATGGACATTACACCATCATACAATTACCTCTTGGGAAGATCCTGGATCCATTCTGCTGGAGCAGTCCCATCATCCCTCCACCAAAAGGTGAAATTTATTATAGATGGCTGTTTGGTCACCGTCGAGGGAGAAGAAGACATTGTAGCATCTATTTCTACTGACGCACCATACATTGAAGTGAATAAAGATACTGTGGAATGTTCCTTCCGATCCCTTGAATTTGTCAATGCCACCTTAATCGCCGAGGGAAACAGAATTCCTGTACCAAAACTCTCAAGAAATACCAAAATGGGTGTCAGGTTGACTGTAGGAAGGGGGGCTCAAGCAAGAAGAGGTTTAGGGAGATATCTGCAAGGAATAGTCAGGGCTCTGAAGCCAGTGCACCACAAGTCCAGATACGGTTTAGGTTTTCAGCCGGACATACGCCAAAGAAGGAGACAATGGAAGAAGGATCAGGAGAGAAAGATCGCAAGAACCTTAGGCCGGGAAATAGAATGGGAGCCCATAGCATACCCTCCTTTGTCAAAAACATTTACGTCTGTAGGAACGATGTACCCCGAACAAGACAATACACGAAGCACACTGTTAATCATTGAAAGGGGTCTCCAGAATATCAGTATAAATGTCATTGACAAAGGAGATGGCGCAAGCAAAGACATCTCAAGGATACGCCCTTGTCCCCCGGGCTTCATGTTGAACAATTGGACTGCTGAAGACCTTCTTGTAGTTTATAAGTCTTCAGAGTAATACTCAAACATTAACCCTCTATTGTGTCCTTAGATATAATAGAATTCTTTTGTAAGAGCTTGCATTCGCTCTTTATCATTCAAATGAATATCAATGAAGATGTATTTTGTCACGATCTTTCGTATTATTGCTAATTTCATAATCATTTTCTCATTTCATAGCCTATCCTTACATCTGTCTCATGCCATGCCATAACATTTCGTCTTGGTTTCAATACTTGGATGCCCCTCTATAGTTTCCTTTTCCATTCAACTTTCAGGTGCTCAGATAGCAATGGCATGAACGAACCCGTTACGAGTCTTGAAATCGATTTTGAGAATGCTGTTTGTTTAGGAGAATTCGAAGCCAAAGAAAATGCTGAAGATTATGTCTCGTCTCCCGACTTGTTAAGAATGGTGGAACAAGAGGATAAACAGATTTTGCCTCATCAGGAATCTGTTAAAACAATAAATCTGGGAACTGAAGAAAGGAAACAAGAAGTGAAGATTGGGACCTCTATTTCAGGGGACACTAGGCATAATTTGATTACTTTGCTCCGTGAGTACAAAAATGTATTCGCATGGTCATATCAGGACATGCCGGGATTGGATTAAGATGTGGTGGTCCATAAACTCCCACTAAAGCCAGAATGCAAACCCATTCAACAAAAGTTAAGACGGATGAGACCTGAGATGTTGTTGAAAATAAAAGAGGAAGTCAAGAAGCAATTTGATGCTGGTTTCCTACAAGCCTCCAAATATCCTGAGTGGGTGGCTAACATAGTCCCGGTACCAAAGAAAGACGGCAAAGTATGAATGTGCGTAGATTACCGCGACCTAAATCGAGCAAGTCCAAAAGATAATTTTCCTTTGCCACACATCAATACTTTAGTGGATAACACAGCCAAGCATTCATTGTTTTCATTCATAGACGGATTCTCGGGTTATAATCAGATCAAGATAACTCCAGAAGATATGGAGAAAACTACTTTCATAACGATGTGGGGAACATTCTGCTACAAGGTAATGCCGTTCGGATTGAAAAATGCTAGGGCAACATATCAGAGAGCTATGGTGACGTTATTCCATGACATGATGCATAAAGAAATAGAGGTCTACGTCGACGATATGATTGCTAAATCCCGAGGGAAAGAAGAGCATGTAATGAACCTGAAGAAGTTGTTCGACATACTGAGAAAGTTCCAACTGAAGCTCAATCTGGCCAAATGTACGTTTGGGGCTACCTCGGGAAAATTGCTAGGCTTCATCGTCAGCAAGAGAGGCATTGAAGTTGATCCAGATAAAATAAAAGCCATTCAAGAACTATCACCTCCGCACACGCAAAAAGAAGTCAGAGGATTTTTAGGGAGGTTGAACTACATCGTTCGGTTCATTGCTCAACTTACCAACCAGTGTGATCCAATCTTTCGGCTTTTTCGAAAACATAATCCAGGAGAATGGAACGAGGAATGCCAAGTGGCCTTCGATAAGATAAAACAATATCTGTCTAGCCCTCCAGTGCTAGTACCACCAATTCCGGAAAGACCACTGAAATTGTATTTGACTGTGTTCGAGAATTCAATGGGTTGCGTACTGGGGCAACAAGATGAGTCAGGAAAGAAAGAAAAGACGAATTACTACCTCAGCAAAAAGTTTACTGAATATGAGGTAAAGTATTCGTCCATTGAAAAATACTGTTGCGCTCTGGTTTGGGTAGCTCGGAGACTCAGGTAATATATGTTGTATCATACGACATGGTTAATCTCGAAGCTGGATCCAATAAAGTACATGATGGAATCGCCTGCACTCTCAGGAAGAATGGCACGATGGCAGATCTTATTATCGGAGTACGATATCGTCTATGTGAGTCAAAAGTCGATAAAAGAAAGTGCAATAGCGGATTTCTTAGCGGCTCAAACGAAAGAGGAGTATGAGCCCTTGAGGTTCGATTTCCCAGATGAAGACTTAATGTGCATCACAGAAAAGGAATCCGACTCATCAGATGAGAAGCCATGGAAGATGAGCTTTGATAGTGCATCAAATGCATTGAGGCATGGGATCGGAGCAGTCTTGGTATCGCCAGAAGGAAACCATTACCCGTTCACTGCCAGGCTGAATTTCTTCTGTACCAACAACATAGCAGAGTATGAGGCCTGTATCATGGGACTTCGTGCAGCTATCGAACGAAACATCAAAACTTTAGAGGTATATAGAGACTCAGCATTGGTGATATACCAAATCCGTGGAGATTGGGAAGTGAGAGATTCGAAATTAGTCAGATACAACAATCTAGTGGCAGAACTGATTAAAGAATTCAAAGAAATAACTTTTAATTACTTCCCACGAGAAGAAAACCAATTGGCTGATGCCCTAGCCACTTTGGCTTCAATGTTCAAAGCAAACAGAGAAACGGAAATAATGTCTCTTCAAATGAGCATATATGAAGTCCCTGCGCATTGTTTCAGCATTGAAAAAGAGCCAGACGGATGGCCATGGTACCATGATGTCTTAGAATATATCAAGAATCAAAGGTATCCCGAACAAGCAAATGAAAACGATAAAAGAACAATCAAAAGAATGGCATCGGGATTTGTTCTTGATGGGGACATCCTGTACAAAAGAGGAAAAGATCAGGTGCTTTTGAGATGTGTAGGTGACACCGAAGCCAGAAAAATACTTGAAGATGTCCATGAGGGAATTTGTGAGACACATGCCAATGGCTTCACTATGGCCAGGAAGATTATGAGACTCGGCTACTACTGGCTGACGATGGAAAGCGACTGCATTAGCTTTGTAAGAAAATGCCACAAATGCCAAATTTACGGTGATAAAATTCATGCAGCCCCTTCGCCCCTTCATGTCATGACTTCCCCGTGGCCTTTTTCTATGTGGGGCATGGATGTTATAGGGCCAATTTTCCCAAAAGCTTCTAACGGACACCGATTCATTTTCGTGGTTATTGATTACTTCACAAAATGGATAGAAGCCGCATCGTTTGCCAATGTGACGAAGACTGCAGTTTGCAAGTTTTTGAAAAAGAAAACCATTTGACGATATGGTTTGCCTAAAAGAATCATTTCAGATAACGCCTTGAATCTGAACAACAAGATGATGAAAGAAGCGTGTGAGCAATTCCAAATAAAGCATCATAACTCATCACCCTATCGCCCAAAGATGAATGGAGCTGTTGAAGCAGCGAACAAAAATATTAAGAAGATCATTGGGAAAATAACCGAGACCTATAAAGACTGGCACGAGAAGCTACCATTTGCTTTGTATGCATATCGTACATCTGTACGGACATCAATCGGGGCAACTCCTTTCTCTTTGGTCTACGGAATGGAAGCTGTGTTACCCATCGAAGTTGAGATCCCTTCTCTACGAGTCTTAATGGAGTCGAAATTAGAGGCAGCAGAATGGGTTCGGGCTCGATACGACCAGTTAAACCTCATCGAGGAAAAACGTCTAAAGGTAATTTGTCACGGACAGATGTCCCAGAAGAGAATGATCGTGGCCCATGACAAGAAAGTACGGCTAAGAGAATTTCAAGAAGGAGAACTCGTGTTGAGAAAGATTCTCCCAATACAAAAAGACCTGCGAGGAAAATGGGCACCGAATTGCGAAGGACCATACGTCATAAAAAAGGCATTCTCGGGTGGAGCTTTGATTCTAACTGAGATGGATGGGAAGGAGTTACCTAATCTAGTGAATTCAGATGCTGTGAAGAAATATTATGCCTGAAAAAAAAGGATCAAGGTGAAAACCCAAAAAGGGCGTCTTGGTTAACACAAAAATTAGGATGAAAACCCGAAAGGGCGTTCTAATTAAGCAAACACAGGCTTAAAAAGTAAGGCGTTTGAACGGGGGGTCAAATAGTGAGACTACCGTATCTAAAGCATTTCTGAAAGCTCGAAATCTTCCACGCAAGAAGCCATGCTCGAAAAGATTCTTGACCGAGGAACGTGGAAGAGTTCATGCGTTGAATATCTAGAGCATTTGTATTTGTTGAAATGCCATCCCTTTTCTCTTTGTGACATTTTTACTATCATTCGATTGACTTTCTTTGTTTGTTACATTTGAAATGAATAAATGTGAGGTATCTTTTTGTCCCTACCTGACCATTTTCATGCATCTCATTATGTGGTTTATTTACATGATAAATAGTGAAATGACATACTTAGACAAAAGAAATGTTAAGCATTACCCGGATAAGAATTTGATAAGTACAAGGGTTTCAAAGCAAGGACAAAGTTCAACCGGGGCAAAAGAGCGATATCTGAGAAACGCAGTTTACTTGTGAAACTTGGGGAAGGGTACAGGGCCAGAAGAGAAAGTCAAGAGTCAAAGCAATGAAAGCAGATCATCAAAAATCATAACGGAAAAAGGGACATATGACAAACAAGCCCTAGGCGCATAGCATAATCATGTAGGCATAAAGGCATTTAAGACCAACATGTGCATATCATGATAACATCATGCATGACATATACAGGTACTCCAACAGAGCAAGAAATGTTGAAGGATAGCTGTGCTGAATCAAAAAGACACATGAGTTCCACCAGATGACAGGTTTTGGCATTTTGATGTTCTTATTTTCAAAAATCAACTCATATTGCGAGAGGTGAGTTGAGCCTTAGGACACGCTGAGGTATTTTCAATTTGTATTTTCAAAAATCAACTCATATTGCGAGAGGTGAGTTGAGCCTTTCAATTTCTGTTTTTCAAAAATCAACTCATACGGTGAGAGGTGAGTTGAGCCTCGGTTCACATGTCGAGGTATTCTTAAAATCTGCTTTTTAAGTTAAGTTTTAAAAATCAACTCATGTTGCGAGAAGTGAGTTGAGCCTTGGCTCACGCGTTGCGAGAGGTGAGTTGAGCCTCGGGTCACATGCCGAGTTATTTTCAAAGTCTGCTTTTCAAATTCTATTTTAATTTTCTTTTCAAAAAAATCAACTCATATTGCGAGAGGTGAGTTGAGCCTTGGGGCACGCTGAGGTATTTTCAATTTTTGCTTGTCAAAAAAAATCGACTCATATTACGAGAGGTGAGTTGAGTCTCGGCTCACGCTGAGGTATTTTCAATTCTTGTTTTTCAAAAAAATCAACTCGTATTGCGAGAGGCGAGTTGAGCCTCAGGGCACGTTGAGGTAATTTCAATTTCCATTTGTCAAAAATCAACTCATATTGCGAGAGATGAGTTGAGCTTCGGGGCACGCTGAGGTATTTCCAAATTCCGTTTTTTTTAATTTATGCTTTTCAAAAAAATCAACTCATATTGCGAGAGGTGAGTTGAGCCTTTTAATATCTGTTTTTTCGAAAATCAACTCATATTGCGAGAGGTGAGTTGAGCCTTTCAATTTCTGTTTTTCAAAAATCAACTCATACGGCGAGAGGTGAGTTGAGCCTCGGTTCACATGTCGAGGTATTCCTAAAATCTGCTTTTTAAGTTAAGTTTCAAAAATCAACTCATGTTGCGAGAAGTGAGTTGAGCCTTGGCTCACGCGTTGAGCTATTTTCAATTTCTGTTTTAAGAATCAATTCATATTACGAGAAATAAGTTGAGCTCAGGATCACATGCCGAGTAAAGAATAAAGATTGGAGCTGATGGAAGACACCAGTTTTGGCCTCCCTGAAGTTGCAGTGGAGCAGGATAAAGTTGCGAGTCTTGTCTCCCCGAAGTTGCAGTAAAGTTGATCAAGGATGTCAGATCTTGCCTTTCTAAAAGTTACAAAAGAAAAGATCACAAACCTCATCTCACTAAAGCGATAGAGAAGCAGATTGAAGTTGTAGACATGATCTTTATAAAACTGCATGGAAGCAGAGCAAAGCCACAAATCTCATATCCTTGAAGTTACATCGGAATAAATTGAAGCTACAATGTAAATATCAGAAGATGCAAAAGATTGAACTAAGGTTACAAGATGTGGTGGATTGGAAGGAGACTATCTGAACAAAAAGAGCACCAAAGAAGTCAAGACTCACAAGACTGAACAATTGGCCTCTCTTTGTGTCTTTGCTCTATTCCCGTTACACGACAATGAGCAAAGAGGGACAGCTGTTGTAGGCCAATTTTTTGCCCAAATACATGCCCAATTTTACCATCCCAATTACCCTTTTACAACAGAAGCCCAAAACTAACCCTAACCCTAGCTCCTAAAGTGACGCCGCAACCACCCTTTTGCCTCACCATGTCAGCCACCATACCTCTCCCCCACCTGTTACCACCTGCTCCATTCCATCACCTGCAAAAAGAGCACAGAACACGCAATAGCAGAACAAAAACAGTGTATAAACAGAAGCAAAATCGGCTATAAAGCCAGGAAATAAAATGTAAAGGGGTTCCCCTCTTCTTTTTTGATTTTCGGCAATTCATAAATATAAAAACTATAGTTTTAAACAAAAACAATCGGCTCTAAATCACTAAAGCAGAGAATAACAGTAAAACAGAGGGTAATCAAAAGCAAGAAGAAAGAAACGACAGAAGGTGATTTGCATTTCTTTTCTTTTTTTCTCTCCTTTCGAATCTTTTTTTCTTTTTTTTGTTTTTTTCTTTCTTTTTATGTAGATATACAAATATATATATTATTAAAATAAAAAAAAAACAAAAAATTACCTTTTGAACCACATGGTGGCCGGCGACGGTGGCCGGCGACGGCCCTCCTGGCCGGATTCTAGATTCATCCAGAGAGCTCTCTCCCTTCCTCTCCCTTTTTTTTTTCTTTTCAAATGTTGAAACTGATTTTTTGAAAGATTTTGGCCTTTTATAGCCCCCCAAAACGACATCGTTTTGGGGTTGGCCATTAAACCTCAAAACGACGTCGTTTTGAGACGACCCGGATTTGACCCGACCCAATAGGCTGAGATCCGCGTGTTTTTCATTGGAGGGGCTAATTGCACTTTTAGCCTCTCCGCTTTTTTATGGTTTTGCAATTAGATATATTGTGCTTTTAATTTGTCCCCGTGATTTTGTTCCGTGTTCATTTTGGTCCCACCTTAAGTGCAGCGTTTTGGAGGGAAGGGAAAATATCTCTTTTAGTCCCCCATATCATTCGCGCATTTCAAAGGGGTCCCCATCTTTTTTCTTATTTCTGATTTGGCCCCAAAATTCAGTTTTTAGTTCAATTTTAGTCCTTTTTTTTACTTATTTTTGAATTTTTTTTTCTAAATTTTGCTATTTTATATTTAATATAAATGATGTATATTACTTAGTTTTGTACTTTATTATAGTTATTGTTATATTATGTTATACTAATACTATTTATGATATTACATCTTTATTATTATTTTTATCATTATTATTATTATTATTATTATTATTATTATTATTATTATTATTATTATTATTATTATTATTATTAATATATGTTTTATTATGTATGTATATATCTTTAATATATATATTTATATATTCATGTAGTATTATTGATAATTGTTTTGTAACATTATTATTATTAGTATGTATATATATTATGTAAAAAGGACTAAATTGAAAAGGGTGTAAAAGTTATTAAAAGGATTAAATAGCTCAATTGTTAAATGAGAAGTGACATAAATTGAAAATAAGCCCAAAAGGAGATATTTTGGGCAGCATAAGCTGAGAAAAATCAGGATAATTGGTGAAATAAGGGCAAAATGAGAAAATAACAAAATTAACTAAATAAAATTAGGACTAATATGGAAATATCTAGATTTCTTGTGATTTCTCTTCATTCTCATCAGCCAAACCGCCATAAGAGGGGTACTTTAAGCTAGTATTTCATAGTTTTTGCACCAAGTGAGTTAATCCTTACCTTTTTCTTATAATTTTTGTGTTTTTAAGACTTTTACAATTAGGTCCTACTAATTAATTTATTAGTTTTGATTTCATGGATGAAATTGAAAGTCACCATGGTTGAGTGCTGTAAGTTTATGCTGAAATAGCATGAAATTGAAGCTTTAATTTGTTTATGAGATAATTTTATTAGGTAGTTTCAATGAAAACTGATTTTTAGGACCTAATTGTGAAAATGTTTGGAATTAAAGTCTAGTGCTGAAATTATGATTTCCAAAGGTTATAAAGTAGTTTAAAGTGATAGAATAAAGTGATAATTGAGAAAAATCAGCTCAATTGAGAGGCTAATTGAGTAGGGACGAAATTATTATTTATTAAAAGTTTAGGGGAAAAATGGTAATAAACATCTTGCACTAAAATAGTTTTGGACAGCAACAGTAGACTAACTTTGAAAAATCACCATAAATTATGGAAATCGAATTATAAGATGAACAAAATATAGATTTAAAGCTTATTGAGTCTAGTTTCTCATAGAAGAAATGGTGCAATGGAATTATAAATCATGAGATATAATAAATTTTGTGAGACAAGGTCAGAATGAATTCGGGTTCCCCTATTCTAACTTTGAAAAATCATCAAAAATTGAATAAAAATAAATATGGGCTTAAATTTATATGTTTAGAATCATGCATGAGTCTATTTTCAATAGAAACAAATAGGAACATCATTCGAATCTTGTATTAGGAGATAATTAATTTTTAGTGAAGAAGGGTCGAAACTATCAGACAACAAAACATGGGTGACTTTAAAGAATAAACTATACTTATTGGTTTAACCAAAAATTCTGATAATTTTATGATAAGAAGATACGTGAGTCTAGTTTCAGGGAAAATTAGCGGATCTTAATTTGGAATTCTGTAGCTTAAGATATAAATAATTTAGTGATTACGACTCAAGTAGACAACTTTGAATGAACTATAAATAATAGTGGAATTGTAGAGAATGTTACATATGAACATGAAATGTATTAAATTGATGATTAAATTTATTTATTTAGATCCAGAAAATTCAAATACGAAGCTAGATCGAGGAAAAACAAGTTCGGGATTAGTAGATTTTTGTATACGAACAAGTATCAAGGTAAGTTCGTGTAACTTGTGTAACAGCCCAAATTCAGTGAAATCAGAATAGTGGTTTCGGAACCACAAATCTGAGTCTGAAAAATGAAATTATTTAAATTTCATAAAATGATAGGTATTATGATAGGAATATTGCATGAAAATTTTTATAGAAAAATTTTATCAATTATGTGTCTAGTTGTAAAAAGGACTGAATTGAATAAAGTGTTAAAGTTGCATACTAATAGCTATAAGGATTATATGGCTAGAGAATTCAAAATGTGAGGTCCTTATATAGCAATTAGACTATTGAAGAAAAATATGTAGATATTTTTAACGAGTCATCCATGGAAAAATTGAAAAAGGTTAAGAACTAAAATGGAAAGTGAATAAATTAATATATGATAAAAGATTAAATAGAAAAAAACTTATTTTATATCATCATCTTCTCCATAAAATACATGGAAACCCTAGGAGAGAGAAAGGAATTTTCTCAAGCTTGATTTGGTAAGTTCTATGTCCCGTTTTTAGTAATTTTTATATTTTTGAGATCGGGAAAACTTAATTTCTTTATTTGGGTGATTAAATTGAAAGAAAACCAAAGTTTATAAAATTACCCATGGATGAATATGTTGTAAATTGAAATTTCTTGATAGAAAATGAAAGATTATTGATAGATAAACCACTTTTACAAAGTGATTTTTAGTGAAAATATGTGTAGGGACTAAATTGCAAAGTAGTGAAATTCTTGAAAATTTTTTGAAATTTATGAAATACATGTGCTGTAAAAGTTATATTGGAATTTTGAATAAGCTTGGAATAAGGAGTAAATTGCATGAATTTCAATTTCCGAGCCTAGGGATGAAATTGGAATCAATTAAAAGTTTAGGGACAAAATGGTACTTTTGCCTAAAATGTGAAATCGGCTTGATTGAATATAAAAAAAATCATATTATTGATGATTAAATTTATTTATATAGATTCGGAAGTGTCGAACAAAGAAAAAGATCGAGGGAAAGAAAAAGTCACGGATTAGTAAATATGATCAATTGTCAAGGTAAGTTCGTATAACTAAATTAAGCATGAAAATGTGTTGAATTGATTGTTGAATTATGTGCATCATGATTTGTAATTTGTAAGTACATGTAATAAACAATTATTGATTTGTGACTTATATAAATGATGAAATGGTGCATGAATCTGTTTGAATATTGATTTCCGATTGGACAGGTGATTACCGTGAATATGAGATCTTGCATATGTTGCAATAAAGGTTGTCCTTAAAGGATAATCTTTTGATCTCATTATGAAAAAGAAAAGTATCTCGAAAGGGTAATACTTGAAAAGGAATTATGTACCCAAATGGTACAACTTGAAAAGGTTATGTACACTTTGTGTGTACACTTGAAAAGGAAAAGTATATTTTGTGTATACCATATGAAAAGGAAAGGTATACTTTGTGTATACCACTTGAAAAGGAAAGGTAAACTATGTGTGTACACTTGAAAAGGTTATGTGCACTTTGTGTGTACAAATTGAAAAGGGTTTGTACACTTCGTGTGTACCACTTGAAAAGGGAATTTGCACCTCGGATGTACAATTAGAAAAGGAAAGGTCCATCGAAAATTCAAAGATTCAACGGAAATATGTTAACAAGTAAAATAAGAAGAAATGAAATGATGAGCTCATCTATGTATATTAATGTTTTTGTACTAACCAATTTGGTTGAATGATTGTGTATAGGTCCTATTTTTTAATTTGCTAAATTGATGGATAAATTATCTAATGTGTGATTTACTTGTTATATATGAATGGTAAGTGTAGTTGGTCATATGAAACTACTGTAATAGCCTAAATTTTCAGTGGTGTCGGAATAGTGATTCGAGATCACTAAATCCGACAAATGAGTAGAAAATATTATTAATTTAGTGAATATAAGTTAAATGTGAAGTTAGGAAAATTTTTGAAATAGCGAATAGTGTACTAAAAATAAATATTAAAATAATTAGAATCAGAAACAAGGTATCGAGACTTTGAAAAATTTAAATCGAGTTATAATAAGTTAGTATTAAAGTTTCGTCAAGAAATTTTAAAGTTCCGATAGTTAATTGAATAAAAAGGACTAAATTGTAACAAATGTAAAATTATGAGAAATAATTAAATGGCTTAAATGATGAAAGAAAGAGGGTTTAAAAGGTAAATAGACCCAAAGTCTATTTGGGTTGGACGACAAGGGTATGAAATCAACAAGAAAATAAGGAGAAATAAGGGCAAAATTGGAATATTGCAAAATTTACTTAATAAAGCTAGGACTAAAGTGGAATTATCTAAATTTCTCTTTATTTTTCTGCATTCTCATCAGCAAAAACACTATAGAAGGGTTTCATTAAGCTGGTTTTTCATATTTTTACTGCAATTAAGTTCAATTCTTGATTATTTCTTGAAATTTTTGTGTTTTTGTGACTTTTACAACTAGGTCCACTTATTGAATTCATTAGTTTTTGATTTTATGAAAGAAATTGAAAGTTTCTATGAATATGTGCTGGAAATATATGATTATTTAGCATGCAATTAGAGATTTAAATTGTTTATATGTTGATTTTATTGAAAGAATTAAATAGAAAGTGAATGTCAGGGACCTAAGGGGGAAAGATTTTGAAGTTACGGTTTTATGTGAAAATTATGAATTTAAATAGTTTTGAAATAACTTATAATGTCTAGGTAAAGTATTAATTGAGAAAAATTAGTTTACTTGAGGGGTTAGTTGAGTAAGGACTGAATTGTATGAACTGTGAAATTTGGGGGAAAATGGAAATCAACATTTTTCACTAAAACAGTTCTGGACAGCAGCAATAGTCTAACTTTAAAAAATCACCAAAAATTTCAGAAATCGAATTAGAGTATTAATAAAATATTAAATTAAAGCTTATTGAGTCTAGTTTCTTATAGAAGAAATGGTGTAAGCAACGGAATTGTAAATCATGAGATATAATAGATTTTGTGAGATAAGGTCAGAATGATTTCGGGTTCCCCTATTCTGAATTTGGAAAATCATCAAAAATTGGAAAAAAATAATTAGGGAACATCATCCGAATTCCGTACGAGGAGATAATTAATTTTTACTGAAGAAGGGTCGAAACTGTCAGACAGCAGAATACGGGTGACTTTAAATAATAAACTGTACTTATTGGATAAACCAAAAATTCTGAAAATTTTATGATAAGAAGATATGTGAGTCTAGTTTCAGGGAAAATTATCGGATCCTAATTTGGAGTTTTGTATCTCAAGCTAAAAATAATTTAGTTATTATGATACAGATGGACAACATTGAAATATACATAAGTAAATAGTGAAATTATAGATAATATTACTTACAAGCGGGTTATAAACATTAAGAATGTGAACTAGAGTGAAGATGAAGTCAATACTGATAAGTGACTGATTTTACAATGATAGATCGAGAACCCGAAGCAAGTCGAGGAAAAGAAAAAGTAGTTGATTAGTCCCTGAACTTTCACAAATTTTACAAATGGACTCAGGTAAGTTAATATGGTTGAAATTTAATGATTAAATGTTAATTTTATGAATTATACAATGTATGATGAGATATATTTATTGATGAATAGAGAATAAAATAATAATGCGAAAATCGAGTAAATGATCAAATTGAGCGGAATGTCGGATTTCAGTACTTCTGATCAGTGACAAGTGATAAGTGATAGCCTCAGCTACACTTATCTGATCAGTGACAAGTGACAAGTGATAAATGGTAGCTTTAGCTACACTTATCTGATTAGTGACAAGTGATAAGTGACAAGTGATAAATGTGATTCGTGTAAGACCGTGGCAGGACTATGACTTCAAAAAGTGATAAGTGATCATACACAAGACCATAGTTATACTATGGCAAAGTGGAAGTGAAGCACTCAATTTTCCGTAACCGTTCCTTAATTTGATTAAGAATGATATGTGACAAATGGGCCCAAAAGAATTAAAGGAAATGGATAAGTGGTAGTGAGTTTATACAAGAGAACTCAAAAATGAATGTAGTTGACAGGTGAACTTAATAATTGTGTAAATTGTATAAGTGTATAAATATTTGGTAAGATTTATGTTTTATGCCTATGAACTTACTAAGCTTCTATAAGCTTACTTGAGTATATCCAATGTCTCTTGTAGATTGACGTGAAAATATACAGAGGATCGGATCAACACTGAGAATCACACTATCCAGATTATCTCCGGTAGTTTTTGTAAATTTCCTTTTTGATTTATATGGCATGTATATGGTTTGATGATTAAGTAAATGCTAAGACTTTTTTAATGAATATGTATAAAAGTAAAGAGTAATGAATATGCTAAATGGTATAATTATAATAGAAGTATGATTTGGTATCAAATTGGTTGAAATGATTTGGTTGGTTTGGATTGATATTGGTTTTAAAATTGCAGGGAAGGTTAGATATTTATAAAGCGGTTATATTGAGCTTGTAGATTAAAAAAAAAATCTTTGGGATTTTGTGGAAAATTCCCTATGGTTTAGATTTAATTATGGTTTGGTCCCGAAGTATGTTTTGGGCTTTGGAGGCCCATCTAATGAACGTCATGACATGTTTTAGTAAATGAATAGTATTTAACTCGTAATAACGGAAAATTAATTTGATAAACTCGGTAATGCCTTGTACCCTATTCCGGCAACGAATACGAGTAAGGGGTGTTACACTTACTAAGCATATAGTGCTTACTAGGTTTATTTTTCCCTGTTTTATAGTGCTCGAAGCTCGTGAAGGTTGGATTGGGTCAAAGCTATCATCACATTATCAACTCCTTAATTTTGGTATAAACGATAAACTCATTTTGATATAATGTCATCTATAGGCTAATGAGGCCAAATGATGAAGTATCATGTTTGTTTACAATCTAACCATTGGAATGACTAGTAATATGTATTTTGAGGTAATATGGTATGTTCATGTTCAACAAGATACAAATCATCTTTATTAAAACATAATTTACAAGCCAATGTAAAGGTAAGCTTCAAGTATGGTTAAGAGTTGGAAATGTTAGATTGAATGATGGAAATTGGTTGAAATGGATGGTATATATATACTTGTAAGTTTTCATGCAGGAACATGGTTAAGTTTGGGTGAGAAATAGGGCTAGGAAACGGCCTTATTTCGTCCACACGGGTAAGACACACGGGCGTGTGTCTAGGCCGTGTGTGACACACAGATAGCCCACAGGCGTGTGAAATGACCGTGTGTCCCCTGCATCCCTAAATATGAAGTCAGGATAGTACACGGGCAAAAGACATGGCCGTGTGCCTTGGTCGTGTGTCAAAATCATGTGAAAATGGCTTAAAAATGGTGAAAAATCAGTTTACCCCACGGCCTAGCCACACGGGCATGTGCCCAGGCCGTGTGCCCCTTTAATGCTTAAGAAATTGCAAGTCAAAGTTCCACACAGGCTGGCCACATGGCCATGTCCCAGGCCACACGGGCAAGTGCCACTATCTTCAAGGTAAAATTTCCAAAGTTGTCGGTTTAGTCTCGAATCACTTCTAAAGCAAGTATTGGGCCCCGTAGGCTCATATTAAGGACTTTATGGTGAAATATGTAAAGTTTTGATTTGGAATGAAAATTTATGACTCGATTTTGTACAAATTCTAGTGTATATGTAACATCCTTAGCCCGAGTCCGATCGCCGGTTTAGGCTATGAGGTATTACCAAGCTAAACATTTAATTTTTCAATCACATAATCTAACAACAAAGGCAGAAATCGAACTGAATACATACAGATTTATAAGTTATAAATGCCATTTTCATACGGCCAAAATATTTACAATTACAAAACATATTTTGTCAACAGTCCAACCTATACATGCCATATCGAGACCAAAATATAACTGTACCAACAAGATCGATAGTACGATGAACTGTTGACGATCCCCGAGTCGGTGGCCAAAATCAACAATCTATAAAACAGAGATATAAGAAACATAGTAAGCTTTCGAGGCTTAGTAAGTTTTAAGCATTTCAACAATTAAAACATGTCATTTAAATCGAACAATGAACGTTACCAAATTTGTATTCTAACTACAATCACTAGGCCAAATATACACAAGTATACCATACATAAAGACTATTGGCCGAATATAAATACATAAGAAATTTTCAGCACATGTTTCACTTACTTTATGGCTCATACAACTAATTTAATTCACATATTTTCATATAATGGCAGACATCGATCGAATAGGTCATTTCTTTTATTCGTAGATATATTAATCATTCACATAGTTATATCGTTGTTTGACACTAATGACTCACTTTGAAATCAATTCACATAACGAGATATAATACGTGCACTGGTCATTACCATGTATCATACATATTAATAATAGTTTACTTTGAACATTTGAATTTGTAATCTCATTCGAATCACCGGCGTTAAGCCTGCTAGGTTCCAAAACCCGAATCCAGTTACTAACTCAAAGCCTACGGAACTTTAAGCCCTGATATAGTACCAAAGACTAAGCTGCGATTTAACCCGATATACATTACCAAAGACGAAGCTGCATGGATTTAACTGGATATACATTACCAAAGACGATGCTGCGAGTTTAACCCGATATACAATGTATCGAGAGCTAAGCATATTTACCCACATGATAATTCGGCTCATATCATATAACATTTGTACTTCACTTTTTCATTCGAGTATGAGCACACAATGAAAACACACTTTCAATATAACTTTCGATTCAACACTTTTATGCAAGAACACGTAACCATTTCACTATCTCAACTTAACTCCTAATATCCATTCGATTACATTCCATAAACTCAAGTTATTTATTAAACAACCTTATTCAAGTAGAGACAATAATTTGCGCTTATTTATCATGCTTATCTCATTACATCAATTATCTAATAACCGTAATTACTCAAAACTTACCTCGGATATTTTTGAACAGTTGCGGATAGGCTATTCGTTCGCTTTCTCCTTTCCCTTATCTGGTCTAGTTCCTCTTTGCTCTTGAGCTTAATTTAAACCAATAAATTTGTTTAATTATTTCGAACATCAAAGGCAATTTAAAGCACTTAACCCTTATACTCAATAATGAAACCAAACCGTATACCTAATTATTTTAACACATCACCTCCAATGCATATATTGACTAACATATACCCAATCCACATGCCAAGTTACCATGAATAAAAATTACATATATATATATATATATATATATATATATACTACTAGAAATCTAATTATCTACTCGATCATATAGGGTAACTTCAATGCATCATAGTTATACAATTTGCCATACATATACTGCATATTTGACAAACCGAAACTACTCTTACATATTATCCATTATAATCATTTCAATATATATATATAACATAGCTGAACATTCCTTAATATAAATGCAGATAGTGATACTTTAGTAAAATATAATAACCATCTCCATAAGTATATTTTTATTCATGCAAAGACCGTACCTAAATCAACCATAGGTAGCACCCAAATCACCAACATTTTAACGCACCAACTACTTAAACTTAACCTTTCATACACTTATATCTAATGTCATAAAAAAATGTTGAATGCCTAATTTAACAAAACTTAAAGATTTAACCTTCATCACTTTAATTAACCACAACCTATTTTTCAAAGCTTCAAATACAAAGAAATGAACACTTATACTCTTATGCCGAATTAGCTAATACTTATAATCCATAGCCGAATGTCATTAAACCTAAACCACCATAATAATTTTACCTATCACCTCATACTTTATTATCAAAATGAATTAATTATACTTATAAAGATAATATGAAGCCGAAACCTATGCATAACATTACTTATATTATTCAAAAATTATACCTTAAAAATCATATACATAGCCGAACCTTTTTATAATTAAACCTCTAATTATTTATTTCAATCACCCAAATGGCATTTGCTCCCATTTAACATTTATATACCAAACGATTGTTCAAGACAAACAAAATCTCATCTCCTCCCTTGACAACCACAACCGAAAGCTCAAACCAACATCCAAATTTCAAAGTTTTCAAATGGGCTAAATATGAAACTAGTTAATTAACTTAAACTAAGCTTAAAATTTCAAAAACTAACATAATTTACTAACCTTCTTCAAGCTTCAAGTGACCGAATGTTTTTGCCCCATTTCTTTCTTTCAATTCGGCCAAGAAGACAAAGATAAAGCTTTGTTTTCTTCACCCACATTTCCACTTACTTCTTTATTCATTAATATTATAAAAATTATAAAACCATTTAGTTGCCTTAAAATTAATAAATAATATATATATATATATATATATATTGTCATAAACATCAACATGGCCGCCACTATAAACAAAAAGGGACATTTGACATGCAAGTCCAAACTCTTTAAAACATGCATTAATAAACCACTTATAAATTTATCTATCACATTTCAAAATTTTCTCACATAAGCCCTATTTAATAATTTCACATACAATTAACAAAATTACAGTATGAAACTTCCACACATGCACGTTCACATATAATAAGCATCGAATATGATGGTTAATTATTTTTTTACAACTCGGTTTTGTGGTCCCGAAACCACTTTCCGACTAGGGTCAAATTAGGGCTGTCACAACTCTCCCCCATATAAGGAATTTTCATCCCCGAAAATCTTACCAGTGAATAAGTTAGGATATCGATCTTTCATAGAGTCTTCAAGTTCCCAAGTAGCTTCTTCAACCCCGTGTTTAAGCCACAGTACTTTCACTAATGAGATTTTCTTATTTCGTAATTCTTTTACTTCACGAGCCAAAATACGAACCGGTTCTTCTTCGTAACTCAAATCAGTTTGAGTCTCAACCTCAGAGGGATTAATCTTGTGCGATGGATCAGATCTATAACGTCGAAGCATCGAAACATGAAAAACGTTGTGAATCTTTTCAAGCTCAGGGGGTAAAATCAATCTGTATGTGACTGGCCCAACTCGTTCGGATATTTCATACGGCCCGATGAATCTCGGACTCAATTTGCCCTTACGACCAAATCTGAGCACCTTTTTCCAAGGTGAAACTTTAAGAAACACTTTGTCTCCGACTTGATATTCAATGTCTTTTCGTTTTAAATCGCATACGATTTACGATGATCCAAGTCGCTTTTTCGGACTTTCACGGATTACTTTTTTACTTTACGCTCCAAAGATCTTTAACCAAATCAACCCCGAAGATTTTACTTTCACTAAGCTCGGTCCAAAACAACGGTGTACGGCATTTACGATAGTACAAAGCCTCGTAAGGTGCCATCTTAATGCTTGATTGAAAACTATTATTGTAAGCGAATTCAATCAAAGGCAAATATCGTTCCCATGAACCACTAAACTCAAGGATGTAACATCTCAACATATCCTCGAGTATCTGAATGATTCGCTCGGATTGACCATCAGTCTGGGGATGAAAAGCGGTGCTAAATGCAAGTTGGTACCCAATGCTTCTTGCAACTTCTTCCAGAATCGCGATGTGAATCTCGGATCTCTATCCGACACAATAGAAATAGGTACCCCGTGTAACCTCACAATCTGAGAAACATACAATTCGGCTAGTTTGTCAAGTGAATAATCCGTACGTACGGAAATAAAATGAGCCGACTTTGTCAATCTATCAACAACAACCCAGATCGCATCTTTCTTGCTTGACGACAATGGCAACCTAGATACAAAATCCATCGTAACTCGATCCCATTTCCATTCAGGTATCAAAATCGGCTGAAGTAATCCCGAAGGCACTTGGTGTTCTCCTTTCACCTGTTGACATATCAAACACTTCGAAACAAAATTAGAAATGTCTCGTTTCATACTAGGCCACCAAAACTGACGTTTCAGATCATTGTACATTTTCGTACTTCCCGGGTGGACTGATATTCGGCTACTATGAGCCTCGCTCAAAATTATCGAAATAAGTTTCGAATTTCTTGGAACACACAATCGACTTCTGAACCTCAAACAATCATTGTTGTCAATTTGAAACTCTGAATTCACATTCAAAACATATTCAGCTCGTTTAGCAACCAATTCATTATCGACTTTCTGAGTTTCACATATTTGTTGAATCAATAATGGTTTGGCTTTTAATTCGCTACTAATACATTATCGGATGAAACAGACACAAATGTACATTCATCGCCATAAAAGCAAACGATTGCCTTGCGACTCAAAGCATCGGCAACCACATTAGCCTTTCCCGGATGATAGTCAATGACAAGCTCATAATCTTTCAACAACTCAAGCCAACGTCTTTGTCACAAATTCAAATCTCTTTGAGTCATCAAATATTTAAGACTTTTGTGATCCGAATATACATGACACCTCTCTCCAAACAAGTAATGTCGCCATATTTTCAAAGCGAATACAATGGCAGCTAATTCGAGATCATGGATCGGATAGTTTTTCTCATGTGGTTTCAATTGTCTCGAAGCGTAAGCTACAACTCGACCTTCTTGCATCAATACACAACCCAGCCCATTTATAGACGCATCACTGTAAACGACAAAATCTTTACCGGATTCAGGCTGCACTAACACTAAAGCTTCAGTCAAATAGGTTTTTAGTTGGTCAAAACTTTTCTGGCACTTCTCTGACCATTCGAACTTAACATCTTTCTGAAGTAGCTTCGTCATTGGTGTAGCTATCATCGAAAAACCTTTTACAAACCGTCTGTAGTAACCGGCAAGTCCCAAAAAGCTCCGAACTTCAGTAACATTTCTAGGAGGCTTCCAATCAAGTATGGCTGATATTTTACTTGGATCAACCCTAATACCCGATGCAGATACCACGTGCCCCAAAAAGCTAACTTCTTTCAACCAGAACTCACACTTACTGAACTTAGCATATAACTGCTTGTCCCGTAAAATTTGCAACACTAATCTCAGGTGCTCGGCATGTTCGGTTTCATCTCGTAAATAGATCAAAATGTCGTCTATGAACACGACTACGAACCGGTCCAAATACTGTCTGAAGATTCGATTCATCAAGTTCATAAATACCGCAGGGGCATTAATGAGCCCAAACGGCATCACTAAGAACTCGTAGTGACCGTATCTCGTTCTGAAAGCAGTTTTAGGCACATCTGAATCTTTAACTCGCAACTGATAATAACCCGATCTCAAATCTATCTTTGAAAACACTGATGCTCCCTTCAGTTGATCAAACAAATCATCAATACGCGGTAACGGATATTTATTCTTTACTGTCACTTTATTCAACTGACGATAGTCAATGCACAATCTCATGGTTCCGTCCTTCTTTTTCACAAACAATACTGGTGCACCCCAATGTGAGAATCTCGGTCGAGCAAAACCTCTATCCGTCAATTCTTGCAACTGGGTTTTCAATTCCTTTAATTTCGTTGGTGCCATACGATACGGAGCTGTTGAAATTGGTGTGGTACCAGGTACTAGTTCGATGCCGAATTCTACCTCACGAACAGGTGGTAACCCTGGCAATTCCTCAGGAAAAACATCTGGATACTCGCAAACCACTGATACTGATTCAAGCTTCTTTTCTGATTCTTTACTATCAAGTACATACGCAAGATACGCCTCACACCTCTTTTTGACATATTTCTGAGCCAACATCGAGGATATAACTGCTGGTAACCAGTTCATATCAGTAGACTCAACTCGGATTATCTCATCATTTGGGCATCTCAAATCAATAGTTTTTCTTTTGCAATTCACAACTGCATCATGAACGGTCAACCAATCTATACCGAGAATAACATCAAATTCATTAAACGGTAGAAGCATCAAATCGGCCGAAAAATAGGAACCTCGGATTATCAGGGGACATTTCCTACACACTTTGTCGACTAACACATATTGACCCAAGGGATTCGACACTCAGTTATTTAACTCGATGAGACTCAACAGGTAGAGTCTTACTGGATGCTAAAGTCTCACATACATATGAATGAGTAGAACCAGGGTCAACCAAAGTAATCACATTAGTATCAAAGAGAGTAAAAGTACCGGTAATAACATCAGGCGAAGAAGCATCCTCGCGTGCGCGTATAGCATAAGCTCTAGCAGGAGCACGAGCCTCGGATCTGGTTGCAGCATCTCTAGACCCTCTCTGACCTCCATTAGCATTCCCTGAATTTCTAGGTGGTCTACCTGCATCAGTAATACTCGGTTTCCCACTCTGGTTCACATTTTGCTCGGATAATCTCGGGCAGTCTTTAATAAAATGGTCGGCTGACCCGCATTTATAACAGGAACGGTCATGAAATCTACAACTCCCCGAATGCCATTTACCATAATACTTGCACTCTGTCCTATCCCGACGATCATTTCCAACACTGGCAACTGAAGTGGCTCGTGTACCCACAAGGGGTCGATCGTGGTCTCGTCTGGAAAAACCTGAAATATTCTTTGATCGGCCAGAATCATCTCGAAATTTCTTCGATGATTGTTGAAAAGAATTTCCTGAAGACCTTTTACGAAATTCTCCAGTTTCGACATCAGCTTTCTTTTTTTCTTTACTAAGCTCTTCGGCCTTGCAAGCTCGCTCGAAAAGTATTACGAACTCTCGTATTTCAAGAATGCCAACAAACATCTTTATATCTTTATTTAGCCCATCTTCAAAACGTTTACACATAATAGCCTCAGACGATACACATTCCGAGCATATCTCATCGAGTCGACAAACTTCCGTTCATAATCGATGGCGACATGGAACCTGTTTAAGCTCAAGAAATTCTTTTAACCTTCATCAATGAACCTCGATCGATATATTTTTTCGGAATTCAGTTTGGAAGAACTCCCACGTCACCTGTTCTCTGGGTACAACAGAAACCAATGTGTTCCACCAATAGTAAGCAGAATCACGTAGCAAGGATATAACACATTTCAGGCATTTATCGGGTGTGCAAGATAGTTCATCAAGTACTCGAATAGTGTTGTCCAACCAAAATTCAGCTTGCTCGGCATCATCACTATCTATAGCTTTAAATTCAGTAGCCCTGTGCTTTCAAATTCTGTCAACCGGGGGCTTATTTAACCTCATCTGATCAGTTACCGGAGGTATCGTAGGTGCAGGGGGTATACTATTCGGGAGTGGGGGTTGTGGAACAGCCGTATTAGTTCGAATGTATTGGTTGAACCAATCATTCAATACACTATAGAAAGCCTGTCTAGCATCATCGTTCTGATCACTTGCAATAGGTTGAGAGTTCAATGGTACTGTCCCGTGCACGGGAGCAGGCGCTACACTCTCTACGTCATCAGCTACCGCTCGATTGGGATCGGGATCCATTACTATATGAAAACACATTTTTAACTGTCAGAATTCATCATACTATCGTATTAATACTATATGGCATGTATAGCTAGACTCATACACTCTACTTTAATCCTAGAATCGACTAAATCGTAGCTCTGATACCAATAAAATGTAACATCCTTAGCCCGAGTCCGATCGCCGGTTTAGGCTATGAGGTATTACCAAGCTAAACATTTAATTTTTCAATCACATAATCTAACAACAAAGGCAGAAATCAAACTGAATACATACAGATTTATAAGTTATAAATGTCATTTTCATATGGCCAAAATATTTACAATTACAAAACATATTTTGTCAACAGTCCAACCTATACATGCCATATCGAGACCAAAATATAACTGTACCAACAAGATCGATAGTACGATGAACTGTTGACGATCCCCAGTCGGTGGCCAAAATCAACAATCTATAAAATGAGATATAAGAAACGAGTAGTAAGCTTTGAGGCTTAGTAAGTTTTAAGCATTTCAACAATTAAAACATGTCATTTAAATCGAACAATGAATGTTACCAAATTTGTATTCTAACTACAATCACTAGGCCAAATATACACAAGTATACCATACATAAAGACTATTGGCCGAATATAAATACATAAGAAATTTTCAGCACATGTTTCACTTACTTTATGGCTCATACAACTAATTTAATTCACATATTTTCATATAATGGCAGACATCGATCGAATAGGTCATTTCTTTTATTCATAGATATATTAATCATTCACATAGTTATATCGTTGTTTGACACTAATGACTCACTTTGAAATCAATTCACATAACAGTATATAATACGTACCTGGTCATTACCATGTATCATACATTTTAATAATAGTTTACTTTGAACATTTGAATTTGTAATCTCATTCGAATCACCGGCGTTAAGCCTACTAGGTTCCAAAACCCGAATCCAGTTACTAACTCAAAGCCTGCGGAACTTTAAGCCCGGATATAGTACCAGCACTAAGCCTGCAGGATTTAACCCGGATATACATTACCAGCACGAAGCCTGCGGGATTTAACCTGGATATACATTACCAGCACGATGCCTGCGGGATTTAACCCGGATATACAATGTATCGAGAGCTAAGCATATTTACCCACATGATAATCCGGCTCATATCATATAACATTTGTACTTCACTTTCTTCATTCGAGTATGAGCACACAATGAAAACACACTTTCAATATAACTTTCGATTCAACACTTTTATGCAAGAACACGTAACCATTTCACTATCTCAACTTAACTCCTAATATCCATTCGATTACATTCCATAAACTCAAGTTATTTATTAAACAACCTTATTCAAGTAGAGACAATAATTTGCAGTTCATTTATCATGCTTATCTCATTACATCAATTATCTAATAACTGTAATTACTCAAAACTTACCTCGGATATTTTTGAACAGCCATGGATAGGCTATTCGTTCGCTTTCTCCTTTCCCTTATCTGGTCTAGTTCCTCTTTGCTCTTGAGCTTAATTTAAACCAATAAATTTGTTTAATTATTTCGAACATCAAAGGCAATTTAAAGCACTTAACCCTTATACTCAATAATGAAACCAAACCGTATACCTAATTATTTTAACACATCACCTCCAATGCATATATTGACTAACATATACCCAATCCACATGCCAAGTTACCATGAATAAAAATTACATATATATATATATATATATATACTACTAGAAATCTAATTATCTACTCGATCATATAGGGTAACTTCAATGCATCATAGTTATACAATTTGCCATACACATACCGCATATTTGACAAACCGAAACTACTCTTACATGTTATCCATTATAATCATTTCAATATATATATATAACATAGCTGAACATTCCTTAATATAAATGCAGATAGTGATACTTTAGTAAAATATAATAACCATCTCCATAAGTATATTTTTATTCATGCAAAGACCGTACCTAAATCAACCATAGGTAGCACCCAAATCACCAACATTTTAACGCACCAACTACTTAAACTTAACCTTTCATACACTTATATCTAATGTCATAAAAAAAATGCTGAATGCCTAATTTAACCAAACTTAAAGATTTAACCTTCATCACTTTAATTAACCACAACCTATTTTTCAAAGCTTCAAATACAAAGAAATGAACACTTATACTCTTATGCCGAATTAGCTAATACTTATAATCCATAGCCGAATGTCATTAAACCTAAACCACCATAATAATTTTACCTATCACCTCATACTTTATTATCAAAATGAATTAATTATACTTATAAAGATAATATGAAGCCGAAACCTATGCATAACATTACTTATATTATTCAAAAATTATACCTTAAAAATCATATACATAGCCGAACCTTTTTATAATTAAACCTCTAATTATTTATTTCAATCACCCAAATGGCATTTGCTCCCATTTAACATTTATATACCAAACGATTGTTCAAGACAAACAAAATCTCATCTCCTCCCTTGACAACCACAACCGAAAGCTCAAACCAACATCCAAATTTCAAAGTTTTCAAATGGGCTAAATATGAAACTAGTTAATTAACTTAAACTAAGCTTAAAATTTCAAAAACTAACATAATTTACTAACCTTCTTCAAGCTTCAAGTGACCGAATGTTTTTGCCCCATTTCTTTCTTTCAATTCGGCCAAGAAGACAAAGATAAAGCTTTGTTTTCTTCACCCACATTTTCACTTACTTCTTTATTCATTAATATTATAAAAATTATAAAACCATTTAGTTGCCTTAAAACTAATAAATAATATATACATATCTTGTCATAAACATCAACATGGCCGACCACTATAAACAAAAAGGGACATTTGACATGCAAGTCCAAACTCTTTAAAACATGCATTAATAAACCACTTATAAATTTATCTATCACATTTCAAAATTTTCTCACATAAGTCCTATTTAATAATTTCACATACAATTAACAAAATCACAGTATGAAACTTCCACACATGCACGTTCACATTTAGTAAGCATCGAATATGATGGTTAATTATTTTTTTACAACTCGATTTTGTGGTCCCGAAACCACTTTCCGACTAGGGTCAAATTAGGGCTGTCACAGTATAAGTCCGGTAATGCATCGTAACCCTATTCCGGTGACGAATACGGGTTAGGGGTGTTACAACTTGAATTATATTCTTAAATGCTTGAAATGTATGTTATTGATGTGAATATGATTTGAATGTTCATTATATGAAAATTGATGAAACATTGATATATTTGAAAAAAAAAAAGGGAAGAAATCTCGGTTGAATGAAAGAAAAGTTCGATGGATCTCTGAAAAAGAATTGACGGTAAAAAGGATCTAGCCTGGACGGGTGATCCTATCCTGATATAGCCTTCTCGAAGAATATGTGAAAAATGGATTTAGCTCGGACAGATAATCCGAACTAGGGTTTGAATTTAGCCTGGACTGGTAATTTAGATTCAAGCTCATTAGAGTAATTGTCATTGCAGGGGATTTAGCCTGGACTGGTAATCCCGACAATACTCTATGAGTTTATATTATAGGGAATTTAGCCTGAACTGGTAATCCCGCTATAAGGATGAGGTTCGTGGGAGTGTGCTCTCTGAAATGGAAATGTGCGCACGTGAATATGAATTGACAGACCCGGATTTATACACTAAAAGTGTACCTCTAAAAATCCATTGAAAATTCTGAGAAATTCAACAGGATAAATATTGAAAAATAACAAGGGAATGGAAATCATAGTATTGATGAGCTCATCAATCATGGTATATATTATTGACACATGGAAATTATTGGACTAACTTGAATGTTGAGTTTGTGCATGTTAGGGTAATAATGCATTGAATGGATATATGAATGTTTATTGCATTGTATTGAAAATATTAGGTAAGTATAATTCTTGTTACATGAGCTTACTAAGCGCAAAGTGCTTACCCTATTTCTTTTTCCCCTGTTTTGTAGTGTTAAGAGCTCGGAGGTCAAATTTGGTCGGAGACACATCACACTATCAACCTCAAGATTCTGGTATATAAAGAAACTTTATTTTGAAAATCAATGGCATGTATAAGCTAATAAAGTAAATGTTAATGTGAAACGAATGTAAGGTCAACCATTGGTATGACTAACAAATCTTAGTTTTGATATGTGATGAGGTTATTTTATAAATTTGTTGAAAATTTGTTGAATTGGATTGGTTGATGTGGATTGGTCTCGGTTTAAAATTGCAAGGAATGTTAGATATCTATAAAGGGGTTATATTGAGTTAAAAAATAAAAAAATAAAAAAATTAATTCGTAAACTCTGGTAATGCCTCATACCCTATTCCGACAACGAATACGGGTAGGGGGTGTTACACTTGAGCAAGACTTTTTTTGCTCAAGCCCGGTCCGACCCGAATATGTTATGTTATAAAAAATTTATATTAATTATATATGTTAAATAATAATTATATATATTTATATTAAATTACTAATCCAATAACAATTAAACTTATTACCCAAAACCTAAAAAAAAAAAACTTATCCAGCTAAATAACTCAACCCAAAATATAAAATTTTAAAAATTATATTTAATACACTAAAATATTTATTATATTTATGTGCTTTTTAATCTAATAAAATATTTATTATATTTATCGTAATATTTTTAATATAAATAATTTTTAATGTATTAGAAAACTTTTATTTTAGCCTTTTTAGTGTATTTAATATATTATATTTTTTAAAATTTATTTTTAAATAAAAACTAATCTAAAAAAATAAATATGGACAAATCGAGTCAGATCCAAATTTATCATTTTTAAATTGGGCCGGACTTGGACAAAAAATAAACTTATTTTTAAGTCAAATCCGAGCTTAAAAAATTAGTTTAAATACTTTGTATGGGTCTAACTTAACCTATGAACACCTCTACATTAAAATTACCATAGAGCCTTAGTCTCCCACTAAAAAAACCGTCCTTAAGCTAGTTATTGGTAGTTATGGATTTAAAAACTGAATGTGATTAAATCATAGTCATAATTATGTATCATTTAATTACAATTTAGATATACGATTACTTTTGGTTTAATCACTTGTGCATTGGCAAATTTATTGAGGGAGGGGAGGAAGATATTCTTAGTTCAGAAAAATTACAGAGGCAGGGTTGGAGCTATCGACCCTTGGAAGAAACTCCTGTGGATTCCATTGAGAGCTATAAGAAGACTGGAATCTTGGATTAATATATAAAACAATCATTTGCTTATGGTTTTTATATCTGTTCACTGTGTGCTCTGGTTTCCTTCAGATCGCATGGGAGTGCCCACTTGTAATCTTCTACATTTTCAAGACAATCTCAAGAACCTGCATGTCTTTAATGCTGTATTTTTGTGTTTTTATATTTTTATATAAAATTTATTATAATAAAATTCCAAGCTAAAATATAAAAAATTTCAATACTTCAACTTAACTACTAAAGTAAAGTCTCATCTAATATTTATATAAAATTTTATAATATATCTTCCTTAAAAAAATTTCCCACAAAAATCTATATATATATGTACTCATGGTAAATAGGGTATCTAATATATTTTCTTCCAATACATTTGAAAGTTATTTGGTTTTTTTGTGTTTATATGTGGTTAGTGTAAAAACATCAGTGACAGTGAAATTAGATACTATAACGTGAGACAAAAAAAAAAAACTAAACGCACTGCACTGAAAGTAAACGCCTATCCAAAGGGACCCTAAGTAAACTATTATATATATAAATAAATTAAAATAGACAAATATCCTTTATTTAACTCTACTAATTAAATTAAAAAAATTTTATTGACAATGTAAAGAATAATAACCATATATATATATATATATATATAATTGCCTTATATCTTTTAAAAGATTTTAACTTTTTTTATTTCAGATCTACCAAAAGTTAATAATGATATTTTTAGTAGTTTGACTTTATGACTGAATAACTATTTAATTAATAAATGAATAATAGGAGATTAATTATATGTTATTTTAGTCTTCTGCATTACATACGTCCAAATGTAATACATGCACAAATGAGATTACGATATGGTACCAAAAGAGCTGAAGGAACTGAAAGTATAACTTTAGGAACTTTTTGATAGATGATTTATTAGACCCAGTGTGTCTCCATGAGGAAGACCAATATTCTTTGCCAAGAAGAAGGATGGTACTATGAGGATATGTGTGGATTATTGGCAACTAAACAAGTGAACAATAAAGAATAAGTATCCACTACCGAGGATCGACGATTTGATCAATCAGTTTCGACGGGCATCTGTGTTTTCCAATATTGATCTAAGATCTGGGTACCATCAGTTGAAGGTAAAAGAATCTGATGTGCATAAGACCACCTTTAGTACTCGTTATGGTTATTATAAGTTCCTAGTTATACCTTTTGGTCTGACTAATGCTCTGGCTGCATTCATGGATATCATGAATAGGATGTTTTAGCCATATTTGGATCAATTCATCATTGTGTTTATTGACGATATTCTGGTATACTCTAAGACCGAGGTTGAACATGATGAGCATCTTAGAGTAGTTATGCAAATTCTTCGATAGAAGAAGCTCTATGCTAATTTGAGCAAGTGTGAATTCTAGTTGAGAGAAGTTATGTTTCTGGGACATGTAATTTCTGTCGAGGGTATTCGTGTGGACCCGAAAAAGATAGAGGTTATTCTGAGTGGAAACATCCTAAGAGTGTCTTAGAGATTTGGAGTTTTCTTGGACTAGCAGAGTATTATTGGAGATTTATGGAGGGTTTTCGCTTATCGCAGCTCCTTTGACTAAGATGTTCTGTAAGAATGCGTCTTTCGTGTGGACTGATGATCAACAATCGAGCTTTGAGAAGCTTAAGTTGGTTTTTACTCAAGCACCTGTTCTGATACAACCTGAATCTTGAAAAGAGTTTGTCGTGTATAGTAATACATCTCACACTGGTTTAGGTTGTGTTTTGATAAAAAAAAGGTAAAGTGATGGCTTACACTTCTAGACAACTCAAGCTGCATGAAGGCAACTATCTGACACATGATCTTCAGTTAGTTGCGGTTGTCTTCGCTCTAAAAATCTAGAGGCATTATCTGTATGGCGAGAGGTGTATTATCTACACTAATCACAAAAGCATCAAGTATCTCCTCACTCAGAAGGAGTTGAATCTTAGACAACGTAGATGGGTTGAGTTGTTTAAGGATCGACTGTGCTATAGAGTATTATACTGGTAAGGTCAATGTGGTAGCTGATGCTCTCAGTCGAAGGTCAATGATCGAGTTGAGGGCGTTGTTTATTCGCCTAAGTCTGTTTGAGGATGGTGGGGTATTGGCCGAGTTGCAAATTAAGCTGACTTAGGTTAATGAGATTTGAGATAAGCAGCTTCTGGATGAGTCTCTGATTAGTCAGGATCAGCAGATCGAAGAGGGTAAGACTTCAAATTTTGAGTTTAATAGTGAGGGTATTCTATGTTTCCAAGGTCGAGTTTGTATGTCGAATGATGTTGATTTGAGGCAGACTATTCTGCGGAAAGCACATAGTAGCCCTTATGCTATGCATCCCAATGGGAGCAAGATGTATTGTAATCTCCGGGAGTTGTATTGGTGGCCTGGTTTGAAACGAGAGGTGACTAACTTCGTATCTTGGTGTCTGACGTGGCAACAGGTTAAGGCTAAACACTAACTTCCCTCTGGTTTGTTATAACCCATTAAGATTTCGTTGTGGAAATGAGAATGGGTAACCACGGACTTTATTAGTAAGTTACCCTTGACACCCACTAAGAAGGATTTTGTATAGGTCATCGTGGATCGATTGACCAAGTCTACTCACTTTCTTCTAGTTCGGACGACTACTCATTATAGAAGTTAGCTAAGTTGTACATCTCCGAGATAGTTAGACTTTATGGGGTTCCTGTATCGATTATCTCAGATAGAAACCCCTATTTCACATCTCAATTTTGGAAGAAACTACATGATGCTTTGGGTACTCGGTTGGACTTCAATACAACATTCCATCTGCAGACTAATGGGCAGTCCGAGAAGGTGATTCAGGTTTTGGAGGATATGCTTTGGGGTTGCGTGATAGAGTTCCGTGGTAGTTGGGAAAAGTTTCTGCCTCTAGTCGAGTTCACTTATAATAATAGCTATCAGGCCAGTATTTAGGTGGCACTTTATGAGGCTCTGTATAGTTATAAGTATCGCACTCCGCTATAGTGGGTTGAGTTGGGCGAGAAGAAAATAATGGGTCCAAAGTTGGTTAATGAGATTGAGGAAAAAATTAGATTGATTTAAGATTGACTTAAGGCAGCATGAGAAAGATGTAAGTCCAATGCGAGTCTTAAGAGAAAAAATATTGAGTTTGTTGTGGGAGATCAGGTTTTTCTTAAGGTATCTCCGTGGAAGAAGGTATTTAGATTTGGATGTAAGGGCAAGTTGAACCCTAGTCACTTCAATATATATTATTTTAATATAACAATATATTCTTCAAATTTAGTAAAATAATTTTTTTAGTATAAGGATTATTTCTCAAAAAAAATTATTTTAACCGAGAAAAAGTTTTCTCAAATCATATATATAATGTATAAAAGAATCATATATATATATTAGATTATAAGTGGAACCCACACGTGATAATTATAATATTAAATTAATAACTTAGATCTACTGTTAATCACAATGTATAATACTTTCAAATATGTTTAGGAAAAATATTTTTTGGAAATAATAATATATTTTAAACTATAATAAATATACAAAAAAGTCTAGAACATTTCCATTCACTCATTTGTTGTAATTTATTATTATATATTTTTTAATATTTATTTTTTTAAAAAAATTATTTATACTAAGAAAAATTAAAGATGAATATTTAAATAAAATTGATATAAAATTAATTTAAGAAAGTTATTAAAAAGTTGAAAACAATTAGCCTCAAAAATTACATTTACATATATGTAAAGAAAGAAAACAAAAGAAATTTTAAATTAAAAATAATGATTTAATATTTTTGTTTACCTTTAACGTTTAAACTTGCAAGAAACAGAGTATGAGAAAAAATGATAGCAGAAGTGGATTTTTTTTTTTTTGGTCAAATTACGACAACCACGATAAAAACAATGGAAAACAATAAATATTTATACAATTTGATTTCTTTACTTTTTAGCCTGTAAAATCAGTTACAGAAAAGATTTTATTGTCAAAATATTCTCTTAAAAATAATGTTTCTTATTGACCAGATAAGTGCTCCATTCCTTGATCCAAAAAATTTGGTATAATCAATCAAATGCGATCTTTGAGATAATTTTTCTAAGTGAATTGATTTTTATTGGTTGACTAAAATCATTTCATAATATTCAAAACAACCTAAAGATTTATTTTAATAAATTGTCAATCTTCTAAATAAGGTAAATTATTGTTTTATCACAGTGACAGTAGAAGTAGGCAATGCTGTTGACACATTACAATAATTTTAAATATATATATATATCAACAATTTTTTCTCACTATTATAAAAAATAATATTTTAATATATTTTAATTAATAAATAGAATAAATTCGAAAATAAAATTATACTTTTAAAAGTTATAAATTGGTAGGATAAATTCGGTAACCATTTCATTTTCTTAGGTGTTAATATTTTTCATTCATACTCAAAATGAAAGAAAAAAACACATATGTAATATGTTATGTATAATTTTAAATTTTAAATTATTCAAGTCCAATTAAAAATTCAAAAAGATATTTTGATCAGCCAATAAACATTTTAAATTTATGTTGTTTAAATCTGATCAAATTTTTCGGTTGAATTAATTAGATCAAGAATCGATTGAGGTTCTGATCCGATTAAAGGGGTTAAATTGATTGATTCACGAACTAATACAGACTGATTGAATTGAGTTAAAAAATCGATTGACTTGATGATTGAATCGATTGAACTAATTTTCTCTATTTTCTTAAATATTTTATTTATAAATTTCTAATAATTTATTTAATCAAATTAGATAAATTGATTAAAACAGTTAAATCAAAAAATAATAATCTATTTGATTCAATTACTTAACCAATTCAGTAAATATTGCTTGAAAATCCAAGCAAACTAACAATATTATAATATAGCCGCAGTCAAAGATGCATTGCCTTGCATCTAAGCAGTGTGAGGGAAAAGAGACCTAAGCGTACCAAGTATTGGAATAGCATGCACTATACATCATATATATATATGCAATGTACTGAGTCAACTATCATAAACGTACCAATACCACATTCGATTTCCCAATACTTCATTCAGCATCAATAACTTTTCATTTTATTGCTTCTTTAGTATTACTTATTTTTCAAACCTACATTTTTGTGAAGCAAGCAAAAGATAAATTGAATGCTAGGTCAATTGAATTATATCAATAAAGAAGGGATTAAGTCAATTTAAATCACCTTCTCTTGTGTAATCTAATCACGACTTGTATTTATTTTTAAAAAAAAAAAAACTAAACACACAAACAAGTATTCAAGCTTAAAATATACATTTGGTCCAATAGCTTCCGGAGAGTATTAGCGTCAAGTCTACTTGCTAAAGAGTAAGATTTGGATTAATAGATCCAAGCAAAGCTTGTGTACAACCTTGGGTACATGGTTTCTATCATATTTTGAATGAGTGATGGAGCGTAGTTAAGATTTTGGAGTCATATCTTCCTTAAAATAGTAAAATTTTAATTTAAACTCTTTATAATTTATAAAAATTTAAATTAGTAACGGTAAAATTATACTTTAGTCCCTTAAAATGATACAAATTTAATTTAATCTTTTAAAAATTATAAAAATATAAATTATTAAAATGATAAAATTATATTTTTACTATAGTAAAAAAATACAATTTAATTCTAACCGTTAAAAAAAATTTCAGGGGTGACTTATATTTATAGAAGAGTAAACCCTAATATATGTTAAAAAACCAGCAATGAATGATTATCCATTCTTAGTCTTTGCTTATTTAAAATGAAAATTAAATAATTAAAGGAGAAGATTGGTCGTAAAGCATGGTGGAAAAAGAGAATAAAGGAATCAAAAGCATGGAAATAAATCAAAAGCATGTATATCCATCCATTTTCATTTTGTTTATGGTTTGTGAGTTTGGCGCGCCGAATTCTTTGCGCGATCCATGGCTGAGAGTCTCCCAAAAAATGCGCCATTTCATCCTTCACGAGTCACGCCCCCCTTTTTCATCGCCAAAACATGAATCCCTGTTTCCGCCAATTAGCACCCCCACAAAATCATCATTCTCTCTTTCCCATTGACCGAGGAGGTTTTTGTATGAAAGAATTAAGGCACAACTTTTTCTAATCCATTAATTTGCGCATTGGTCCTACTATTTTCCAGTCTTGTCTTAATGTTTTATGGAATCTTTTTTTTATTACTAAACTTTCATTTTCTCTTCTCGAGGAAAATAATAACAATCACCTTTTGGCTTCACAACAATCTATGTTATCAGTGTCTTATTAATTGGAAATATCAAGTAATTTAGCTCTACCTTGTCAAAATAGATAAATGTCCACAAATTTGTTAATGTAATGATTAAGTTACAAATTAAGAATATGGTTATGAATTTTAATTATTAAGTTAATCGTTATTTTTTTTATCAAACGATGAGATCCAAAATATTTACGTATAATGGTGTTACTTTATATAATAATTGAAATTTATCCGAATTATGGATAATAATAGAAATTGCATAAAAAAAATAATTGGATTGGTATCTCAATAGGAGTTTCTACTTCTAGTGTGGTTAGGTGTAGACTTCTGAGAATTAGTAAGAACACCCCCAAAAAAAAAAAAAAACACATGAAGCTGAAAGAAAATAGGGATTGGAGGAGTAGGGTAAAAGCAAGTAATAATATGGAAAAATAATGTGAAGAAAGGTTATGAACGGAAATGATTCCAAGTCTTCAACTCAATTCAATTGATGTTAAAGCAAAGCAACTAATCAGCAGCCATTATATCCTCAAGATCAAGGTGTTGACATGTGCTATAACAGGATGTCTGAACTTCCTTATTTTTCTATTTCTTTAATCCTTGAAAAGGAAGATTTTAAACAACAATAAAGAATAGTGATTCTCGGCTTAAAAAGCCTGATTTTGCGCTATTGAGATTTGGGCACCTATATTGTATAAGCATTCGCTCCTATAAATCGCCATGCAATTGTTGAATGATACCCAAGTAAAAAAAAAAGCAATCAAGTAATCAAGTTTCAATGGCAAAGCCAAACATTCTCCTGATTTTCTTGTGTTCACTGGGATTGCTACTGCTTGGGGGTGTTGGAGTGGAAGGAAATCCGAATTACAGAGATGCACTTCAAAAATCCTTTCTCTTCTTCCAAGGCCAGAGATCAGGCAAGCTGCCTGCCAATCAGAAAGTTTCATGGAGGTCCAACTCTGGTCTTTCTGACGGCTCCCTTGACCATGTGCGTATTCTCACTTTCATTTTTGGCATCCGTATATAGTCTACAATGAAAATAACAAGTTTCATTTTGTGTCGAGTTCAGGTAGATTTGACTGGTGGCTACTACGATGCTGGAGACAATGTGAAATTTAACTTCCCAATGGCATTCACCACCACAATGCTTTCATGGGGTACACTTGAATATGGAAAGAGAATGGGTCCCCAGTTACAAGAGGCAAGGGCAGCTATCCGTTGGGCGACTGACTATCTCCTCAAATGTGCCAATTCCAAGCCCGGAAAGCTCTATGTAGGTGTGGGTGACCCCAATGTGGATCACAAGTGCTGGGAGCGGCCTGAGGACATGGACACTGTTCGAACTGTGTACTCTGTCTCATCAAGCAACCCTGGCTCTGATGTTGCTGGTGAAACGGCTGCGGCATTGGCAGCTGCCTCCTTAGTTTTCCGAAGGGTGGATCCAAAATACTCGAGGTTGTTGCTGCAAACAGCAAGGAAAGTTATGGCGTTTGCCATCCAATATCGTGGTGCATACAGTGACTCACTTGGATCAGCAGTCTGCCCGTTTTACTGCTCATATTCTGGATATAAGGTAAGATGCGCTTTATTTTGGCTGTGGCACTGGATGGCATCCCAGTCCAACTATATACTTAAAATTTTCTACTAATGGTTGCAGGATGAGTTGCTATGGGGTGCAGCATGGTTGTTTAGAGCAACAAATGATGCTTATTACTATAATTTCTTGAAAACATTGGGAGCTGATGATCAACCTGACATCTTCAGCTGGGATAACAAATATGCTGGTGCTCATGTTCTTCTATCCAGGGTATTTAACATTATATTTTTCAATCCAATTTCTCTACATTGTAGTGAAAATTTTTGTACTCCATAAATAGTGTTTAAAAGGTGACAGCATATCAAATGTCTTATTAAGTAATTTTTTTCTTTGCTTTAATTTTTTACAGATGGCATTGTTGGGCAAAGATAAAAATTTCGAGCAATTCAAACAAGAAGCCGAAAGCTTTATGTGTAGGATCTTACCCAATTCTCCTTATTCAACTACCCAATACACACAAGGTGATTTGAACAATTTTATGTATTACTCCTATATATAATTATGAAATGCTTGCTGTGTGTTAGTTTCTGAATTGAATATAATTTTGAAAAACAGGTGGTCTTATGTACAAGTTACCTGAAAGCAACCTTCAATATGTTACATCCATATCATTTCTACTTACCACATATGGCAAGTACATGAAAGCTAAAAAGCAGACATTTAACTGTGGCAGCCTCTTCGTCACTCCAAATTCACTAATCGGACTTGCAAAAAGACAGGCAAGAGATTCTTTCAATTCTTTCTTAATGCCAAGAACAATGATTTAATCAATTTTATGAGATTCTAAAGCTGAATACCGTGGGAATTGCAGGTGGATTACATACTAGGAGAGAATCCAATAAAAATGTCGTACATGGTTGGGTTTGGTCGGAATTTTCCCAAGAGAATTCACCACAGGGGTTCTTCATTGCCGTCGTTGGCAAAACACCCTCAAAGCATTGGATGCGACGGTGGTTTCCAGCCATACTTTTACTCATCGAACCCCAATCCCAACATTTTGGTTGGAGCTATTGTTGGAGGTCCAAATCAGAACGATGGATTCCCAGATGATCGTTCTGATTATTCACATTCCGAGCCTTCTACTTACATCACTGCTGCCTTGGTTGGACCATTAGCATATTTTTCTCATTAAGATGTAAATTGTTTGTGGAATCAAACTAAATCTCTCAAAATGATTGATTATAGTTGGGACAAATGTTTAAAGTTGTTTGTTTTTATTTTTAGATTCAGAATACTACCAAAACAAATTAATTAAGATATACTCATTACTGCTCTTTTTGTTTCTTTTTATAATGTTTAATTAAATGAAGTTAATTTTATAAAATTAAAGCATGAACTCATACTTTTACCCTTCACTGCCAAATTTTAAATCCCAAATCATTAATTTTGGTGTTAGGGGTTTAAGGTTCAGGGTTTAAGTTTAATGTTTAGTGTTCAGTATAAAATTATTAATAAAATTATGTGTCAATGATATGAAAAAAATTGTACAAAAATTATTAATTTTTTTTAAGTTAGTTGCACAAAAATAAAAAATATTAACTTATAATAAAAATAACAAAATAATTAAAAATTATAAAAGAAAAAAATGTTTGTTAATAACTTAAAAAATTAATTATTTTAAGTAATTTAATGAAAGTTAAATTAAGTTGGAGAAGTTATTTGATTTAGATAGGTGTAGAATAATATTTTGTTATCTTTAAAATTTAATGATGTGGCAGTATTTTATTGGTCTCTAAAAACTATACTTTTTAAAATAATTCTAATATAATTTATTCCCTAAAAATAAATGTAAAAGTAAATATAAAAGAAAGTAAAAAGTATTTGGTCATCCAACTTTAAAAAAAAAAATGCTCATTTTATCATTTTATTTAAATTTTTTTTATCTTTTTAACTCTTAAATTTGTAATATTTATCAAATTAAGGAGATAATGTGAATTTTTTTTACTATAAAAACTAGTAATATGAGGAGAGAAAAAGGTGAATTGTACATTGTCCCCTTATTCCCATCATATTACCCAATCAGGCTATCAATAGTTTAGATGTAAGGGACCAGAAAAATATTTATGGGAATAAAAGAGGATAATTGCATCAAATGATCTTATGGTTCATGTAGTCATCAGTTTTTGTTTGAGCGAATCTCATTATATATCAATTTACAAGTTGAATGATAACAGGGTAAAGTGGTCTTGTAATAAAAACTTAAAATTTAATCTCAAATATGGATATGATTCCGCGTTAGTTTAGTTAATATTATTGTTGTTGCAATAATAAGTAAAAGTCAAATACGATTTGAGAGTGTTTAAGTATGTATTATTTGAAAATCGAGAGTCTTAATACAAATTGTATAAAAAACATAAATATTATGTATGATTTTGTCATTTTTTTTTAAGTTAAAAGAGCATTAATTTCAAAATTGCAAAGAAAGCAAAAGAAAGAAAGAGTTTCGGACTAACTTGAAAGTTAAAAAAGATTTACTTGAAGTTAGCTTGTGATGTGTGATTCTGGGATTCTGGTGTTACGTATTTTGAAATTGTAGTTTATGTTCAGATACTTGCTTGCTGTTGTGTATTTCATTTCATTTGATTAATAAAGTATTTCCAGCAAGATGGTCTAACACTGCTAATGGGCTGCAGGAAGAAGTAAACCCCAAGTAAAATAACAAAAGGCAAGGACCAGCATCATTTAAAAGGTCCTTGACATATATTTTTGGTTAGGAAAGAGGAATCAGGTCAGAAGATTAGGTTTCAAAAGTAAGAAAATCATCTTCTATGAGTGGGTGTAAGCTTTGGACTACAAATTATGTTGGAATCTAGGAAAATATCCTGGCTCCACAAAAGGGTGAATAAAAATGACACCACCTTTTTTTGTTGAAAAAATTCGATTTAAACTAGCGGGTAGAAAGCCAATATACTAACCCCAATTGGAAGACTAATGCTGGTGAAGTCTAGTATTGTGATAATCCCTTCCTATTACATGCACTGTAATAAACTCTTTGTTGGGGCCCAATTTTGGCCCAACTTAAACAAAAAAACTACCTACCCAAATAACCCCAAAACCCAATTAGACCCAAAACCCAAAAAAAAACTCTAGCCCAATACATTAAAAAATCAAAAAAAAAGAAGAAAAAACCCTAGCCCCCCATGTTCAGCCGCCGCCCCTAGGGCTAACTACCCCCTGCCACCACCTGCCTACTGCAGCAACCGCCCCCGTCACCTCCACCGCCCATTCACCTGCAAAAGGAACAGAGCAATCAAATGCGAAACAAGTTGTAAATGGCTATAAAGAGCCAAATCTAAAACCATTGTAACATTCGACCACTTTTCATCAATACAAAAAATAGATTTAAACACAAAAAATACAGATCCAAAGAAAAAACATAGCAAGTTAATCAAAAAAGATTCATCGTGCAAAGGTTTCTATTTCTCTTGTTATTTTTCCCTTTATTTCCTCCATTCGAATACATATACATATATTCCTTTTTTAAAAAAAAAAATAGCATATATATATATATATTAGAATAAACCAAAAAAAAAATTTACCTTTCCGGCCATCACGGTACGTGGTGACGACGCAATGTGTGGCGGTGTGTGCGGCGGCGACGGCGACCTCCCATGGCCAAACTCTAGACCTGGTCCAGAGAGAATTCTCCCCCTTCTCTTTTTTTTTCTTTCAAATGTCACAAATGATTTTTTTTTTTAAAAATTGGCCTTTTATAGCCCCCCAAAACGACGTCGTTTTGGGGACTGCCTTTTAACCCCAAAACGACGTCGTTTTGAGACGACCCGCGCGCCGACCCGACTCGACCCGCCTCAAGTGATCCGCGTGTTTTTTATGAAGCGGCTAATTACACTTTTAGCCCCTCCGCTTTTTATCATTTTGAAATCAGATTTTTCATTATTTATGATTTAGCCCCGTAATTTATTTTGACCTCCACTTTGGTCCCTCTTGGTGCTGTGCGTTTTGAAAGGATGAGATATTGCTCATTTTGGTCATCCCATGTTATCCGCGCGCCCAAATTGGTCATTTCCTGTGTATTTTTATTTCGAATTCGCCCCAAACTTTTTGTTTCAAATTCAAATTAGTCCCTAGTTTAGTTATTTAGCTCCTTTATTATTAAATTAGTTAATTTTATTATTTCATTTTATTTTCATTTATTATATTTTAATCTATATTTATTTTATCTAATTTTATTTATCTATTTATATTTATATTATTATATTTTATGTATTATACCTATATTTATATTTACGTATGAATATTAATATTTTACTATTGCTTTTTTTTATTTTTTTATTTTTTATATTATTTTCATTTGCATCTTACTTATTATCATTTTGTATCTTTATTATTATTATTATTATTATTATTATTATTATTATTATTATTATTATTATTATTATTATTATTATTATTATTATTATTTGTTAGTTATATATTACTATTATTGTTATATTTAGTCTTACTATTATTATTATTACCACCATTTTTATTTTTACCATTATTATTATCTTAGCATTAAATCCATAAATTTCATATTGTTATCATTATATTATATTATATATATATATATATATATATATATATATATTTAGGTATATATTATTATTTACATCATTATTACTATTACAGTTTTTATTTTCCTTATTTTATTACTATTGACATTAGTACTATTTTTATTACTGTTACTTTATTACTATTACCACTAATATCACTATTATTATTTTTATTTACTATTATTTTTATTTTTTTATTTTTACTATCTAATATATTATTGTACCTTTTATAATTATTACTATTGTTTATCACTATTATCATTATTATATTTTTTCCTTTTTATTACTATTACTATATTATTTTTATTTTTACTACTATTATTATTATCATTACTATTACATTATTAGCATATTATTTTATTTATTATTATTATCCTTATTAACATATTTTTACCTTTTGTCAACATTATTATTATTTTTCTTTTACTATTTTATATTTTACTTATTTATTTATCGGTTTACTATTAAGTTTTATTTTTTTACTTACTCTTATTATTCTTATTTATTTTTTTATTATTATTTTTATCTATTATTCTCCTCTTAAGTTACATAGCCTGTTTATTTCTTTCATTTTTGTCATTTATACTACTCATTTATTATTATGCTTGTTAACATCATGATTTATTCTTTTTCGTTTTTACAAATTCGCATTATATCATCCTTTACCCGACAAAAATAATCCTTTCATAAAAGTAATATTCCGTATTTGGAAATTCGAGAAAATCGTGCCCTAACTTACCGGGTTCCGATTTTTCTCATTTAACCTAAATCACGGAATATTCTTTTAGATTACAATACGAGTTTTGAAATAAATGCTTACTCTCGAAGATACGAGGTGTTGTGTCCTGACTTACTGAACATGACATATTGTTACCTCGAGATACGAGCTTTTACAAATAAAGGCAATATTCGATATTAAGAAATTCGAGAAAACGTGCCCTAACTTACTGGGTTTCGACTTTTCTCGTTTACCCTAAATAACCGAACATCCTTTTTTAAAAAAAAAATTTAAAATACGTGAATTTTAAAGGCAAACCCATTCTCAAAATTCGAGATGCCGTGTTTTAACTTACTGGGCGTGACATTTTATTACTTCGAGATGAGAGAGTCCTTAACATCTGTTTTAATTTATTCAATCATTTTTAAATTAGCATTAGTACAAAGAGGGATCGTATTTTAAATTCTTTCAAGTTTTCAAATCTTCAACACTAAGACACTAATTAATCAACTAGGTACCAATTTTGGGCGTATCGAGGGTGCTAATCCTTCCTCGTGTGTAACCGACTCCCGAACCTATTTTCTTGATTTGCGTGGACCAAAATCGTTGTTTAAATAAATCAAACCATTTATTAAAAACAACCACTTTTACGAGGTGACCCGATCACACCTCATCAAAAAAGATTGGTGGCGACTCTTCTATTCGTTTTCGTTTCCAAAATCAAGTCGACCGCCGTTTTTCAAAAAAAATGGTTTCGACACTCTTGTCTAGCGTTTAAAACTCCATTGATCACATTAATAGGAATTTCCTTTGGGATGGACCTAAAAACCATACCAAGCATCATCGTCTTAGCTGAAAGAGTACAAAATCCAAAAGAGATGAAGGCCTTGACATGAAACAAATGAAAATGTAAAATCAAGCTCAACTCTTAAAACTTTGTTGGAAACACATCCATACCCATGAAGTTTTATGAGCAAAACTTCTCAAAGCCAAACACTAGAATGGCTCAAATCCGCCCTTTAATTCATCTCACTTGCATGCTCTTAGGAGCATCAAAACCATTTTTGTAAAAGGAATTAGATGGGTTACTAAAGATGGATTTTGGATGAATTTTTGGATTGACAATTTTACTAGGCTCGGTCCTCTTTGCTCTTTGATCCAAAGTCCTCTGAATAAGGGTGAGGATGCTCTTATGGTTAGTGATTTTTGCGATTTGCCTTCCTTCATCTCTTTCCCCTTTCAGAGTAATATTGCGTGTAATATCATGGCCACCCCATTTTCGGTTCTCGAGAATGGAACTATATGGGTTGGAATTTTTACCTCCAATGGGACCTTTTCTCTTAGCTCTACCTATCACTTGGGGTTTGATCTTTTGCACCCATCCTTTGGCGTTTCGAAGGATTGGAATAGATTTGGAAGCTTCACATTATCCCAAAACTCTCTTCTTCTATTTTCCTTTGGGAAGTTGGCAAAATTCTTCGTACGAAGGCATTGCTTTGTTTAAGGTATGGAGACTGTTGGTTCTTGTCCTTTATGTAACATTGAATCACAAAATCTAATATTTCCAAGGACCGCCCTACTGCTATCAGTTTATGGAGGAAACTTTTTATTCCCCCATCCTTGTCTAGCTCATTTTCGTAACGCTTAAAAAATTTTCAGCTCCCTATATGGGACTTTTCAAGAATTCTATTCATAAATCCAATAAAAAAATCAATTTTGGTGGATTTATTAATTTTTGGAATGTTTGGAAGCCCTTAGATAACATATTAAGTTATTTTTAGAGTTTCGAGTTTAATCGGGTATAAATACGAATTGAGGGGTAAAATAATAATTTGACACTAAAGGTATTTTAGTTATTTGGAACCTAAATATAATTAAATATTAGTATTTATGAGAGTGTAATGAGGAGGAATTTTTTGGATAATTATGAGCCCTTTTTACATTGAAAGTCTTGTTATGGCCACATATTTTAGTAGTAGTAGTAGTAACAGTCATAATAATGAATTAGGACACAATTGGTATGTCAATAAGGTTAGTAAGCCTACTTAGTTAATGAAGACATTGTTTAGTGAGAAGATAGCGAAACTTGCCTTATGGCATAGCAGTAATGTGCATAGTGAGGGCCATAAGTGAAGTGGTGTTCGATTGGATACACTTTAGTGTAACTTAGTATATTGGTGTTTGGTTGGAACCTAAGTATCCAAAACGTATTTCATTGAGATTATCAAGGGTGAACTTTTTAAATTTTGATAATGAAAATGAAGTGCTGAGAAATATGTGTGTAAATCATATAAATGTTTGTATTTGTGCATTTGATTCCTAGTGCCATGTATTATAGGGTCCTTAGCATAAATATGTTAGTTTCATATTCCTCTTGGTCTTGTATTAGAATGTGGCATTTAACTCCTTTTTTTTTTTGTGGTATGGTTGTTGGCTTGAGCCTTGAGTAACTATGACCTTAATTTGGGTAGGATGCATGCATATTTACTCCTTTTGATGTGAGAAACGTTTTGAATATTTATTAAACTTGTTTAGAATGAATTTATGAAGTCTTAGCATGTTTCGACATCATTTCGATGATTTCATGTTGTAATGTATAGTTGAGTATGTTTTGGGAAAGTGATTTGAAAGGTTATTTGTAATGTTTTTGGTTTAAAAAGAGGGATGACATCGCAACCTCGGCTTTGTAATGTCGTAACATTCTTCCGTGATGTCACGACTACACTTTTACCATACCACAACCTCACCCAACCAGCAAGTGATGTTGCAACGTCAAATATTCCATGTCATGACCTTCCACGTTCTCTTAGTATTTTGCTCCACTACACTATTTTGATCCGTTATGGCTTCTAATAGAATTTAAATGGTTTTTTTTCCTAAAAAAAAAGAATTTAAGTGGTTTTTAAGTTTTAAATTTGAATTTATCTACTTTTCATGATTTTATAAAAAATGTTTAAAGTTTTAAGTTCTTGATTCACAATTGGGCCTTTGAGGTATATATATTTTCTCACTTTGGTACTTAAATTCTTTTTTTGAATAGCCTAAATTTTCAGTGGTGTCGGAACAGTGATTCGAGATCACTAAATCCGACAAATGAGTAGAAAATATTAATAATTTAGTGAATATAAGTTAAATGTAAAGTTAGGAAAATTTTTATTGGTCTCGGTTTTAAAAAATTTTTATTGGTCTCGGTTTTAAAATTTGCAGGGAAGGTTAGATATTTATAAATGGATTATATTGAACAAAAAAAAACTTTGAGATTTTGCGAAAAATTTCCTATGGTTTCGATTTAATTCTGGTTTGGTCTCGAAGTATGTTTTGGGCTTTGGAGGCCCATCTAAAGGACATCATGACATGTTTTAGTAAATGAATAGTATTTAACTTGTATTAACAAAAAATTAATTTGGTAAACTCTGGTAATGCCTCGTACCCTATTCTGGCGACGAATACGGGTAAGAGGTGTTACATTTAGTGGTATCAGAGCCCAGTTTAGCCGGTTCTCGGAACATGTGTTATGTGTAAAGTGTTTAGAAATACATGTCATATAAATCTGTGATAGTGTGATGTGTATGATCCGATCTAATCTTTGTCATTTTTATAGATACTCTCCGATTATAAAGATGTCAGATAGACCTGAACGTACTGAACATGAGGAAGCTAACAGTAGAGTGCAGACTTCTGAACAAGTTGTGATATTCCAATTTCTATGATACGAGAGTGAGAACTTAAAAATATGATTTATGGAGTTATGAATCAGTGGTATAAGGAGATGATACAAGAAAGAAGTCAGGCTTAGCCACCTCTTCCCCCTACTGCACCACCTGTGGTACCTTCGGTTGCTCCTGCACCTCCTTCAATAATTGAAACTAGTAAACGTTCTCCGATTGAAAAGCTAAGGAAGTTTGGAGCTGAGGAATTTCGAGGGAGATCAGATGATGACCCTGTAAAAGCTGAGGATTGGCTACAGAGTTTGGTAAGAATTTTTAAACAGATGGCTTGTTCTCTGAAGGATTATCTACGATGTGTTGTCTCATTATTAAAAGAAGAAGCATATAACTGGTGGGAAACTGTGGAAGCTGTAGTACCTGTAGAGAAGCTTACTTGGGAATTTTTCTAGAACGAGTTTAAAAAGAAATATGTAGGGAAAAGATATCTAGACAAGAAAAAGAGAGAATTTCTTGATCTACAACAGGGAAATAAGTCAGCGGCTGAATACGAAAGAGAGTTTTTCTACCTCAGAAAATATGCTTGAGACATTGTACCTACTGAAGAAGAAATGTGTATCAGATTTGAAGAAGGGTTAAATGATGAGATTAGAATGATGATTGGGGGTAATGAAATACGAGAGTTCGTTGTTCTGTCAGACCGTGCTCAAAAGCTCGAAGAAGTATATAACAAAAAAATACAGTGAGATCGAAAAAATAAAGAGTCATTTAAAAAAGGTACTTCTAAGTCATTTTCAGATTTGCCAGTGAAGAAATCTAGAGAAAAAATTAGTCGAACTACATTAGTGCCGAGAAGATTGGGTAGAGGTAGATCAAGACAATCTGATTTCAGGGTATTTGATAGACCTGCAGCAAGTGTGAGCAGTGTTCAGAATACTCCCCATCCTAAGTGTCAATATTGTGGAAGACATCATTTCGGTGAATGCAGGACTAAGATAGGGGCTTGTTATAAATGTAGGGCTACTGATCATCTTATTCGAGATTGTCCCCAGCTGCAAAAAGATGAAGTGGATCAGAAAGAGATACAGAGAACCACTCCCCAAAGAAATAGACGTTCGGGCCAGAGCAGTGCTACAGGGGCTACTCGTTCGGGTATGAGAGAACCAGTTACTCAATCAGAGAATAGAGCACCAGCACGTACCTATACCATTCGAGCAAGGGAAGAGGCTACGGCTCCTGATGTAATTGCTGGTATTTTCTATCTTTATGATGTTACTGTTTATGCATTAATAGACCCTGGATCTACTCATTCATATATTTACACTATGCTAGCATCTGAAAAGAAATTATCTGTTGAGTCCACTAATTATGATATACAAGTCACTAATCCATTAGGTCAAAGTGTGATGGTTAATTTAATATGTCGTAATTGTCCACTGAAAGTGAAAGGTCATGAATTCCTCATGATTTGATGTTGTTACCCTTTCGGAATTTGATATTATTCGGGGACGGATTGGTTAACAAAACATGATGTCAGAGTGAATCGTCGAGAGAAACAGATTGATTTGAAAAATCAGACAGGAGAAATGATTTCGGCTGAGTTTGGAAATATGAAAGATAATGTCAGAATTATTTAAGCCTTTTCAGCTCAAAAGCTAGCACGAAAGGGTAATGAAGCATATTTAGCTTATATTCTTGATACTCGGGATTCTGAATCAAAGTTGAAACAGTTGCCAGTTGTTAATAAATTTGCTGATGTGTTTCCTGAGGAATTGCCGGGTTTACCGCCAGATCGTGAAGTTGAGTTTGTGATTGATGTGATCCTGGGAACAGCTCCAATATCCATAACACCATATAGAATGGCACCGACAGAATTAAAAGAGTTGAAGACTCAGTTGCAAGAATTGTTAGATAAAGGGTTTATTAGACCGAGTACATCTCCTTGGGGTGCACCTGTTTTGTTTATGAAAAAGAAGGATAGCTCGTTGAGATTGTGTATAGATTACAGACAGTTAAATAAGGTTACAATCAAGAAAAAATATTCTTTGCCCCGCATTGATGATTTGTTCGATCAGTTGAAAGGTGCTGCTGTGTTTACGAAAATAGATCTTCGATCTGGGTATTATCACCTGAAAGTTAAAGAATGTGACGTGCCAAAAACTGCGTTCAGAACTCGGTATGGTCATTACGAGTTTCTGGTAATGCCTCGTACCCTATTTCGGCGACGAATACGGGTAAGGGGTTTCCGTAACCGTTCCCTAATTTGGTTAAAGAATGATATGTGACAAATGGGCCCAAAAGAATTAAAGGAAATAGATAAGTGGTAGTAAGTTTATATAAGGGAACTCACCAATGATTGTGGTTGACAGGTGAACTTAATAATTGTGTATATTGTATAAGTGTATAAATATTTGGTAAGATTTATGTTTTATGCCTATGAACTTACTAAGCTTCTATAAGCTTACTTGAGTGTATTCAATGTCTCTTGTAGATTGACGTGGAAGTATACGGAGGATCGGATCAACACAGAGGATCACACTATCCAGTTATCTCCTTAGCTTTTGTAAATTTCCTTTTTGATTTATATGGCATGTATAAGGTTTGATGATTATATAAATGTTAAGACTTGTTTAATGAATATACATTAAAGTAAAAAAAATGATAAATATGTTAAATAGTATGATTATAATAGAAGTATAATTTGGTATCAAATTGATTGAAATGAATTGGTTGGTTGGATTGGTCTCGGTTTTAAAATTTGCAGGGAAGGTTAGATATTTATAAAGGGATTATATTGAACAAAAAAAAAACTTAGGGATTTTGCGAAAAATTTCCTATGGTTTCGATTTAATTCTGGTTTGGTCTCGAAGTATATTTTGGGCTTTGGAGGCCCATCTAAAGGACATCATGACATGTTTTAGTAAATGAATAGTATTTAACTTGTATTAACGAAAAATTAATTTGGTAAACTCTGGTAATACCTCGTACCCTATTTCGGCGACGAATACGAGTAAGGGATGTTACATTTGTCCTAATTTGATACCTAAAGTATCAACCATTTCCCAATTTGGCACCTAAAGTATGCCTTTGTTATATTTTTTAGTCCATTTTTTATAGAAGTTAAAAAAATATTATAACCAACCACAAAGTGTCACGTGACATATGTATGTAAAAAAATAAATATTTTCTTTTATTAAATGTATATACACATTAAAAATATAAAAGATGAAAATAAATATATAAAAAATTAGAAAAATATATACATAAAATATAGAAAAATATTTAAATTATAAAAATAAAATTAAAAGAATAAGATAATTGAAAATAAATTGGTTGAAAGTAATAATATTATTACAAAAATGTAAAAAATTGTAAAAATTATAAAAAATTTTAAAGTTTTAAAAACAAAAGTTTATTTTTTTATAAAATTCTAAAATATATAATTCTAAAATTCTAAAAATGTATTAAAATTATTTTTTTGCAATTACTTGAAATTTAAATATATATATATATATTTAAATTTTTATACCATTTTTCAATTTTTATATATTATTTTGACTTTTTAAAATATATAATTATATGTTTTAGAATTTTATAAAAATATTTTTAAACTTTATTTTAATATATTATACATATTTTTTTATATTTTTAATCAATATAATACATAATATTAAAATAATAATAAAGGACACGTGTATTTTAATAGTGCCACGTGGCTGATCAACACAGGCCAATAGTCGATCAAAGTGAAAAAAAATGTTTTAGTTGACCAGAGTAAACCGGCCATGTGACACTAGTAGAATACGTTTAGTGTCTTTTTTTTTTAAATTTTTAATATTATATATATTATGTTTACTAAAAATGTAACAAAAAATCATATACAATATGTAAAAATTTTAATAAAAAATTAAAAATATTTTTTATAAAATTCTAAAATATAGAATTCTAAATTTTTAAAAGGAAAAATAATATATAAAATTTTAAAAAATATTATAAAATAATATATATATTTAAATTTCAAGTAATTTAAAAAAATTGAAATTTAAATACCTTTTTAGAATTTTAGAATTTATATATTTTATAATTTTATAAAAATATTTTGAAATTTTTAAAAAAAATTTACAATTTTTTTTACCTTTTTTGTAATAATATTATTAATTTCAAAAAAATATTTCCAATTATCGTATTTTTTTTGTAAATTTTATGTTTATAATTTTTTTATAATTTATTTTTTTCTTTTTCTAGATTATATATATTTTCTGAATTTTTTATATATTTATTTCTATTTTCTATTTTTTAATGTTTATATACATTTAATAAAATAATTTTTTTACATAAATATGCCACATGGTGTTTTGTGATTGGCTATAAAAATTTTTTAATGTCTATAAAAAATGGACTAAAAATATAATAGATTAGGATAAAAAAATTAAGTACCAATGTGAAAAGATGAATATACTTTATGGGTAAAATCATGAATTAAGTTTATATATTATAAGGCTCTTAAGTTTGTAATGTGTTCATATTATAAAATTTTGACATGTGGCATTGAATGAACGGAAGCATTTGTGGAGGGAAAGTTGCAATATAAGCTCCTTTGCCGGTTTTATATAAATTTTAATGGTGTTTTTGCAAATCATATTTTTATTTATAATAAGTCATTTTAATTTATTTATATATAATAATTCAACTTGCAATTTTACATGATAAGTCACTATAAATTTTAAATTTTTTAAAAATATTTTTAAGTTTATCATTATTTTTATAAATTAAATACACTATTAAAATTAAAATTAGAATAGGTATTTAAAGATATAATTAATGTTACAATAAATTATTTAATAGTCACAATATTTAAATTTAATTAATATTCTACATTCATTAGTTAATAATTAAAATTAAGTTGGAAACTATATAATTTTAATACTATCTACTATTATAATATTTCTATTTTAAAAATAGCCTGGCCATGAATAGGTTTATGAGTAATTCTAGATATAGTGTCAAAAATAATAAATACATAACATTAAAAACAAGTCAATATAATATTAATTATCATGTTTGTTTTTAAATTAAACTTATATATTATTATGTTTTAATTTCGTGATCATATTATTAACAAAATAATATAAAATTTATGAAAAATTTAAGAGATAATTAATATTGAAGAAAATTAATAATAATTAAAAAAGCATTTTTTTAATAATTAAAATATGAAAACGTATTTAGTACCCTATTTTTTTTTATAAAGTTGAAAAAATATGTTTGTTTTTAAATATGTTTGAAACGGAATAAATTGTAATAATTAGATTTAAAATTAAAAACATTTATTCTAATTTTTTAATTTTATAAAACATAAGATGATTATTTTATTATTTTATATATTTTCAATTTTCAAAATTATTTTGCATACTATATAATTTAGGGAGGGGGAGGCGGAGGAATGTGGGTGTTAGAAGTAAGACGCGAAAGATTTTTCTTAAGTTGGTCTAGATTTGTCCACACGGAGAGAGAGAGAAAAGGGAGAGAGAGAGAGAGGGAGAGATAATGCTAATAATGGGCAGCACTTCTTTTTCTCCCTCCCTTTCTTTGTCTCCCTCCCTTTCCCCTCATTCTAGTAAGTTCCCTAACCCCAACCCTAATCTATTCCTCCGTTCTCACTCATCTTTCACTCCCTTCGCTCTCCGTTCTAATCAAACGCGTTACCGTTTCAAGAAGCTCCCCTCCTCACATGCCCCCAATTTCCTCGTAATTTTCCCTGCTCACTTCTACGCTTCCACTTATTACTTCCTATTTGAATCTGTGTTTGGATTTTGTTGCTTTTTTTCTAAATCGTGGATGATGGCAGGTTGCCGCTTCGGCTAAGGCAGAGCCGTTGAAGGTAATCATATCAGGGGCTCCGGCTTCTGGTAAAGGTACACAATGTGAGCTCATCACCCAAAAAGTAAGATCTCTCTATATGTTTGCATTGATTTTTCTTATTTTCAACTGAAGTTAATTTTTTTTTTATAAAGGAAGGATAAAATGATAATATTTGTTTATTCAGTATGGTTTGGTGCATATTGCTGCTGGAGATTTACTGAGAGCAGAAGTTGCCGCCGCTAGTGAAAACGGGAAGCTAGCAAAGGAATACATGGAGAAAGGAGAATTAGTCCCTGATGAAATAGTTGTTATGGTAGGGTAGATATTGTTCACTTCATATAGAATGCTTTTCCTATTCATGAATCCCATAGTTTTGGCATTAGATGGTCAAGGAGCGTCTGCTGCAACCTGATTCTCAACAAAGGGGTTGGCTTTTAGATGGCTATCCTAGGAGCTCATCCCAGGCAGCTGCTCTTGAGGATTATGGGATCCGTCCTGATGTTTTCATTTTGTTGGATGTAAGAATGTTTTATTGCTTTTTTAATTCATCGACAACATACTGCATCCTGTTATTCCTTCATTTGTAAATTAGTTTGAAACAGTAAGTGTATTCTAATGTAACATGTGCAACTTGTTTCCAGGTTTCTGAAGACATTCTTGTTGAGAGAGTGGTTGGACGAAGGTTAGACCCTCTTACGGGGAAGATATACCACTTGAAATATTCACCCCCGGAGAACGATGAAATTGCATCCAGGCTTACACAACGATTTGATGATACTGAAGAAAAGGCATGTCTGATATTCCTTGTTTGATTGCTATTGAGTGGGGATTATGTGTGCTTTTAATTTTTGGGGATTCTTCTTCATTTGTAGTTGTGCCCTGTTGTTAAATTGACAAATTGCATTCTCTTATTTGAAATTTGTAGGTGAAGTTGCGGCTACGCACACATCATCAAAATGTGGATGCTGTGCTCTCTGTATATAAAGATATCACGGTCAAGGCATGTTAACTTCTTTCTCCATGTCATTAATTGATTTAATTCAAAGCTTGCATAGGATCATGCAAATAAAGATGAGAAAATAAAAAAAAAAACTGAATTATATATGCAGTTGGTTTGGCTTTATAATTAATAGAGATTCAAATTTTGGTCTTCCTAAATTAATAGCCAAACTCTGTTTTGATCAAGGTTTTCTTATGAACCCTTGAATATGAAAATGTGTTGAATTCATTCATTTTAATTTGACATATATCAGAGGTGGTCTTTGATGCCTTTGTAGTGAAAACTTTTCAACTCCACGAGTGAGTTTAGATGTTTCCACGTATCCCACTTCCGCTCTAATTATAATTTTCTTGAAAAGTATTGCACCCTGAGGAGTATGTGTCACCCTAGGAACATTGCTTGTGGAGCCTAGAATTTTACTGGTGGTGAATGGAATGCTTTCTCATAATTTAAGTTTTGGCTAACTTGATTATGTGTAATATAAAAGGATTTTTCTGGTTAAAAATGGGAAAATGAAAGGAGTATTGGCTTGGTGACATAAAATGGCTAGTTCCAAGTAAATTCTATCAATGAGCTCAAACATTTTACTCTAGTCATTAGTTCCTGACTACAATTTTGTTCTATTTGTATCTTTCAAGTGATTTTGCTTTGGTCCTTTTGTCACATTTTTCATTAACTGAGAAAAATATCCATGGGAGTGTCAAGGGAATGTCCTCATGATGTGCCAGTTAGGTACTTAACTGGACAATGTAAAGGTTAGGAACTAAAGTAGATCCAAATTAAAAGGGTAGGGACCATGGATAAAATTTACCAGTCAAGTTTCAATTTTAATGTTGGAAGTTGGAGGTGAAAATTTTAATGTTCTAATTACAGAAAGTAAAAGAAGGAAAAGCATCGTGTTGTAAAATTAAGTGTTGAGAGTAATTTTTAAAATTAAATTATACTTAATTTTCAAATCCTTGCTAAAAGCATTGTCATTTATCTCAAGTCTCAAGTGAACTCTTTTGTCCAAGACCATAAGGTATAGAAATCTTTTCTTTTTAGACTCATCAAACCAATAATGGCTACTTCTTTCCTTGAAATGTTTCACTTTTTGCTATGATTTTCATTCATTTTTTTCTGCCTTATAGTTATTCTTTTCAATTTAGTTCCTATATTCTCACCTTATATGAGGCTAGAATTTCTTTACAATTTTAATAGATTTAACTGAAGATCCAAACAAATCCAGCCGTATTGGTTGAACTCTTGTTTCTAGATCTTTGGTTATTTTTTTTGTTGAAAACCATTTGAAAAGATCAAATTAGACTATTAAAGACTAGCTTTCAATTTTCGAGTCATCTAAATATTGGAATAATGTGAACAAAGGGCAGGATAGGAAAAAAAGGAATATTGTGGCACCAGAGATGGTAGGCTACTGAGAATACTAGTGTGGTGTTATGGTCACTGGTTATGGATCGAGTCACTGTGTGATTTTTATAAGAAAGTTTGCTTTGATTGAGGAAGATTTTCCCTTTTTTCAATTCCTACCACGTAAATAAGCTATGATCAATTATGAACTTGTCAAAGGGAGTTCCTAACCTTAGACTTGTTAGGAAGAGTCTTAAAACCTCTATAAATTGGAATGATTTATATCTTATTTTATTACTAAGAATTGACCCTTAAATGGAGGTTACATTAGGAAACTAAAATTCAGGACTTTTAATTGCAATAAAATACTAGCTAAATTAATATATTTTAGGTTATATTTTTTTTAAAATTATTTTAATTCAATATAAATCCAATTCAAATAATAAAATAATTCAATAAATAAATTATGTATAATATTAATGTATTATATATTACTTGAAAATATTAGTATTTAAGTGCACATAAAACGAGTCCTTGGACCTGTATCCTTCTCTTATATTCTTTTGTGCCGTATCCTCGAGTCTTGAGTTTAACTCGATTGATGAGTCAAAGACCTAGAGACATACCTAATACCTGTATTTCAATTCGAATATGGTTTGCTGCCATTTGGGACTTGGCTTTTCCAACTCTTTCTTCATTAATTCTTTGAATTTCTTGTAACAAAGCCATCAACTCCTTTTTTGCGATGGGAATGGGATCACCTAATGTTTGGCTTTGATACCAAGTTGTTATGGTCGTGGGTTATAGATTGAGTTATCAGCAGTTCATGGGAAAGCTTACTTTAGTTGAGGAAGCCTTTCCCTTATTGTGGTTCCTACCACATGGATAACTTATAATTAATTTATGGAACGGGCCAAAGGGAGCTCCTAACCTTAGAACCTGTTGAAGAGATCTCCTAACTTTAGACTTGTTAGAAGAAAGAGTCTTGACCTTTATAAATTGGAATAATTTGTCTTATTTTAATACTAAAAATTGTCCTCTTAAATAGAGGTTACATAAGGTTTTATTCTTGTAGAGTAAGAAACTAAAAAATTATAATCAAAGGACTTTTAATTATAATAAAATACTTGTTAAAAAATCATTCTAATTAAGAATACTACTAAAAGAAATTTACTTGTCCTTCTATTTTTGGCGCTTTTGACTTCTTGTCTTGCCCACATAGGCAACCATAACACGTGGGTGGTGAAAGTTAATGTCTGATGTAAATGACTAATGTGAGACTTCGGAACAGATTGCTAGGAAATGTTTCATGAAGAAGTACTATTGTTTACGATGGCAAAGAGTAACATCTGAAATGCCCTTGCCAGATGAACCAAGTAGAGTCTAAACTGTCTAAGCGTGAGGATGTGCATAAGTCATGATTCCTTTTATCTGGGATCCCAGTTATATGTCAGCATCATTAGCTTCAAATTTCAACTTCTTGTTCTTTCTGCAGTAATGTGCTTAAACCCTGGATTATTGTTCTGATTGCTTTTGTTATTGATGCTTGAAAATGTCAACTGGTATCAGCTTAAAATTTCGTGTTTGATGTGTTAATTGACTTCAAGATTAATATTGCTGGTAACTATTTCTGAGAATTAAAATTGAAAGACACAAGGATTAGTGGAGGTATTATCATGTTATTATGAAATATACGGACTGCCGTATTGTTTGAGACCATTCCAAAGATGAAGCTATTGTCTGCTAAATTCAAATTTTGGCAGAAAAACTGGTTACTGGGTTCTATAGAGTTCAATCATCTTAGATTATATATTAAATGAAGGAATATAATGTTTGTATCTTCAGGTTAATGGAAATGAGGCCAAGGAACATGTGTTTGCACAAATTGATGCTGCTCTTACACATGTAGGTGAGCAAAGGAAGGTGAATTCTGGATCTGTAGCTGCATAAATGAAAATTAGATATCTTGGCGATTTCCATCAACAAATATATTCTTATTGGCATTGGATGATTGGACTTGTGTAATAGGGTCAAGTAGATCAATTCCCTTTTTTTCTTTCTTTTCTTCTTTTGGTTTTTTCCTTGGGGGGTGTAAGAGTTTCAAGTTCAATTCCGAGTTTGTAATCATCAATTCTTTATACTTTTTAAGGAAAATTATCTCATTGTGGCCCTCCAAAAAATAAATAAATTTAAATAAAAACTGTATGTGTAAGATTTGGTATGCTTTCTTCTTTTTGTTTACCTATTTTCATTTCAGCCTCTGGACTTGTACTTTTTCCGACAGGGTCTTACCACCTTATTTCCTACACACTTAAACACACACACGAATTGCTTCTTTTATGACCTTTTTTTTCTAGTGATGGTCAAGAAATTCTGCATTTAAAATATTAATTGCATTTTTCAAGATAATTGCAATTTTAGTGTTATTAATTGGTGCCAATTTGGTTGACATCTTTCAAGGAATTTGTGTCTTAGTCTACTGCATGATATCTCAATAGAAAGTTAACTACATTAAAAAATGCTTAATTGTTAAAAAGGCCCTTTAAAAAATTCAATTAAAATAAATAATAATAATAATAATAATTAGATGACCAAAATATAATTGAGTGACTATACTGGTTTTTTTTTTTTTTTGACAAACCCTAACCCTAATCTATACTAAACCTTTATCTCAAACACAAGATAGATCAACCCGAAACCCTTACCACACTAAAAAAAAAAAATCCCCTAAATGAACCTAAAAAATCTGAATAACCCTATCAAAATTAAAAAATTTCGTAAAACCAATCTAATAATCCTTTTATGACTTTGGTCTTTAAACTTTAAAATATTTTAATTACGTTCTTAAATTTTAGAGATTATATCAATTAAATCTTTTTTAACTAAAATCACTAATATCACCATTGAGTGATACATCAAATCTTAGGTAAAATAATTTATAATTAAAAAATTAAATCATAAATTAACATTAAAAGAAAAACAATTTGAATTTTTTTTTAAAAAAGGTAAAACGACAAATCTCCTTGTAATTTTGATATCGTTGGTTCTTTAATTTTAGGCTTTTCGGGTTTAACAACTCTCCAAAGTTGTTCTTTTTTTATTTATTTATAGTTTATAGTTTTAATTTGGTTTTGTTTTTTCATGTTTTTACTATAATTTATGTGGTAAAGTTTTACCATTTTGCCCTTCTTCTTTTTTACTTTTAACCTCCTTTTAACTTTAAGGTTTACTTTTTTTAAAAAAAATTTATTCCATATAAGACTAATATGCCAACAGTAAAATTAACAATTTTAGTAACGAAATAACTTGATTAATATAATCTCTAAAGATTAGGATGTAATTAGAACGCTTCAAAGTTTAAGGATCAATTTAAAATGTAAGTAATAGTTTAAGGCTGTTTGGTGCAATTTACTCTAAAATTTATTTACTTTAGAATTGAAATAAATCAAAATGGCAAAACGACTAAATAAAATGGCAAATGAAATGGATATTACGTGGAAAATAGGTTGAAATATTTTAATTAGATGGAAACTCGAGTGGAAATGAAAAAAAAAAAAGAAGAAGACGAAGAAGAAGAAGAAGCTGCATGACATCCATGATTTAATAGGGTAATGAGTAAGATATTAAATGTGGATAATAGTTGGGATTGGATGACTAATGGTGTAATTTACCCTATATAATAATGAGATATGGGATAGTATAGTATAGTTACTTACATGTTTTTTTTTTTTAATTTCATTATTATCATATCTATTTTTTTTATACAATTCTTAGAATTACTCATAATTCTTTCCCATCCCTTAAATAGGAGAATAATGCATTTTAGTACACTCAAACTTACATCCTCCTGCATTGGCAACAATGCTGATACCAATTGAGCTAAGATTCAATCGACTAATTACTTGCATGTTAAATCATAGTATATGATATAGTATTACATAATATAATAATATAAATATATATGGAACCATTAATATATTATTCATTTTATGTATAATATATTCTAATATGATAGGCTTAATGGTACATAAACTATATCATTTTTTTAAGTTAATAACTAAACCTTTTTTTTCTGTTATAAATAGTACCTAAACTATAATCCGTTGGTCAAATTACCTCAGCCATTTAAAAAATCTCTTAACTAATCCTTTTGTGATATGTGACAATTTTTAACTAAAAACTCTAAAAAAAAAAAGGTTAAACTTTGTTTCCTTATTTTAAAAAAAAAACTTATGCACATATTCATCTCTTTTGTTATTCACCCAAGAACTAGTTGAAAATCTTATCCAAACCCAGTTTTCAGTGACAAAATTTAGATTCCAGAGAACTTTTTTTTTTTATTTTTAAAATTTAATTTTGATTCTTTTCTCACCTAGGTTTAAAAACCATTTGTTGTTTTTAAAAAAAAATAAAATTTCTTCATTCTTTTCTATATAGTTTGAATAAAAAAACTAATGTTGAGTGGATGTCTATAATGAAAAAAACTCAAGTAAAGCATGGTAGAAATAAAAACTCAAGTAAAGCATGGTAGAAATAAATGGTAAGAAAATTTGCAAAAAGAAAAATCTAACAATTAAAGAAGGTGAATTAAAAGGAGAAGAAAGAATTATGGGGAGGGAGAGTAAAAAATGTTTAATTTAATTTTAATTAAAAAGTGGCACATGTCATAAAATGATGATTAAGAATTTTTTTTAAACGATAAAAGTAATTTAAGTATCATTCAGTATCGTTTAAATATTATTTTGTGATTTAAGTTAATATAAATTATTAAAACTTTTAACTAAATTCAATTAAATATAAACGATATTAATCATGTTGATAATGTTGATATGCATATAATATTTTATGAAGTTGATATACGTGTCGTTAATCATAAATAATACATATAACATAATGTTCATTAATTGTGTATACTATAATGAGATCAATAATGTAGTAAAAATAGTTATGGAAGATGGTAGATTATAACATATATATATACATATATTATTTCATGATATAATAATACGTATTATAATATCAATAATTGTATATCATTCAATATATATTCCTACACATGTGTACAACTAGTATACAAAAAATTATTATTATAGATTTAATATATTAATATATCACATTTAAATAATATTTCTACTATAATAAAATATCAATAAAAAATTTTGGTTTTTTTTTTATTAGGCAGATTGGACCATATTATTATTATGTAAAAGTTATTTATTATATTCAAAATAAAAATATTTGCAACTTGTGAAACTTAAAAATAATTTGAATTCGTTTAATCTCACTCAATGTAAATCGATCTAAATATTAAATAATTTAAACTCAAAAAAATTTAAATTCAAAATGACTCGAGCTTAAAATAATTTAATTTTAAAATTATCTAAACTCAAACTTATTTAAGCCCGAAATAATCTAAAATTAAATATAAACACATCCAAACCCACCTATTCACCAGTTGTTAGATGAAATGAAGTTAATTATACTTATTTCTAGAACAAGCAGCCTAGTGTTATTTAAAGTATTAACCACACTTCAACTTGGATGAGATCGGTTGTTTGACTAATGATGAGTATAATTTATTTATATTTCTTCTAGAAATCATTTGTGCTTCCTGAGGTTCATCCAATTAAAGTAAACCACTTAAATGCATATTTTTTTTTTATCATGTTGCTAATTCAATTTATAATTTTAAAATTAAATATAATAACTAATGTCGTAGTAAGCTAAATGATATTACACGAATAATTAATTTAACAATTAATTTAATTCTATCTTACACATTTACATAAAATAAGACTCGAATAAAAAAAAACATTGGGGAAGAAGCAAAACCTCATTAATTAATATTTTATTATTCTTTGTATAAATACATAATCATTAATAATGTGTACATAAAAATTTGGAAGTAGTTTATAGTAAAAATATTAAATCAATTAATGTGCTAAAAGATTTAAGATAAATTACTGATAAAGATTCTAGCCCATTGATGGCGATGATCATAGTAATGGTAGTAATTAATATTTCATTAAAATTGTCTCAATCAAAGATTTAGAATGATTGAATAGCGGCAAGTCTAGTTTACATTTGAACATGTTTTTCGTTCAGCCTTGACCGAGCTTTAAGGCCAAACCGCATTTCAACAGGATGCATGATCATGATTTGGTCAAAACCATGATGTTTCCCTACATTTTGGACTTTGTTTGATGATATTTCACTATAAAAAAAACACCAATTCTGATAAAACATGATATATTCATTCATTTATTAATCAATTCCATCACTCTCTCACCTTTCAAAGATGAAAATTTTGATTGTAATAATATTTGCGTTCCTTGTGTGTCAAGCTAACGCTTTCCGCCCAATCCTTCTTCTAGGCAACCAGAATCTGATAGAGAGAACTTGCAAGCAAACACCCTTCTATGATCTTTGCATTTGGTCCCTCAAATCAAACCCCGAAAGCCGCGACGCCAGCGTGAAGAAGCTAGCTCAGATCATGGTGGATTCACTCAAAACTAAAGCGACCGAGACACTTGATCTAATCGACGAGCTACTACAGGATGGACTTGCCCTTGACCCTGAAATGCAGAAGGCCTTAACATCTTGCGCTGAACGCTATAACGTGATTATAAGGGGAGATGTACCTGAGATCAACAAAGCTCTCAAGACGGGTGACTACAAGTTTGCAGCGAAAGGCGCCAATGATGCAGCCATAGAGGCCAATTCTTGTGAAATAGAGTTCCCTACAAAATCACCGCTGACTGATATGAACAAAGTGGTGCATGATGTATCGGTCGTTGCGGCTTCCATTGTCAAGATAATACAAACTAAGTTTTCCTTTTGATGTGATCAAGATGATTCCCATCTTGATCTTTTATCCTTATCGATGAAATAAATTTTATTTATTTTATTAGTACGCAATTTTCTTTCACTTCTGATTTTAGTTGACTTTCATTGCTCTCAGTAATCAGTTTCCCATGATTTAAATTACGGTAACAAATAACAATAGTGATGTTAGTGACAGATATAAAATTGTGAGAGACTGTGCATCAAAGTGGTTTATGTTTCATCGTTTGATTTTTGTAACCTGACAGCCAAAATGCTATCAAGTGGATTAAAGCTTGTGGAAATGTTCCTGGAGCTACACTTAGTTGTCTGCTTCCGTATCAGTTAATACTTGCTATTGAGAATTGGGTGTTGAAAGCTGTCCTGTAATGATTCAAAATTCACGGGCACCGGAAAAGTGAGTTATAAGGCCTCCGTCTTAGTAAACCGAGTCATAAATAATTCTTAAAAGTAATTATGAGTTTAGTTAAGTGCTTAATTGAGATTTAATTAGGTGAATTTAATTTAATTAAGAATAATTAGGAAAAAGGACTAAATAGAATAAGATATAAAAGTTGAATTATAAATTAAAAGAAATCATAAATGACCAAATAGGAAATTAACCCACATTTGGTATATGAGGCAGCAAACATTAAAACAAAAATTTAAGAAGTTTGTTAAGTTATAAATTGTATTAAATTAATTTAAAATAATTATATTATAAGATTTTTATATGATCAATAAGTTATGATTTTGACAAATGGATGGTGATATAATAATACATGTGTAATTAAAATATGTATACAATTATAGTTTGTAGATTTAATTTGCTTATTAATTAAGCATAAGATATTTATTATTTATTATCTATTATTATTAAATTAAAAGATATTTAATAATTAAATAATTAGTATAAGATTTTTTTTGGTTAATAATAAATTATTATTTTGTCTATGGTAAAGATAAAATACAAGTGTATTAAGTTAAGTATGTACATTTATAATATTTTTATTTAATTAGTAAATAAATATTTATTATTTATTATTATTAAGTTAAAAGATAATTATTAATTCAATAATTATATTATAAAATTTTTATTATTAAAAAATTAAATGGTGACAATGGTAATCTAAGTATTTGTTATTAAATAGATATTTATTATAATTATTAATTAAATTAATAATAATATAAAGTAAATGAAATAAAAGAAACAAAAGCATAAAACAAAACAAACAAAGCTAAAAAGAAACAGAAAGCATTCGAACAGGGGAAGGAAAGAAAGAAAAAAAAAGAAAGAAAAAGGAAAAATTAGGGTTTGAAAGCTTTAAGCTTTAATTAGTAAGTCAATTAAGTCATTTTCTCTTAATTCTGATGTTTTAAAAGCTTTAGAGCAAAGTTTTGTTGAAATTAAGTTGAGGTTTTGGAAGTTTTTAGGTTTTTTGAACATAATTCATATTGAACAAAATAATGAATTAGAGATTTAATTGAATGAATTTTAAGTTAGAATTGATTAAAGGATTAAATTGTAAATTAGGCTATAAGTTTTGTGTTGTAGGGATTAAACTGAAAGAAGTTTTAAATTAGGGTTTTATTATGAACATTAGATAGTTAAGTAGAATATGGAAGGAAATTGAATAGAAATAAAGAATGAATTGAGTTAGAAAACTAAATGAGTTAATTAGGATTAAATTGGAATTAGGGTATAAATTAGATAGAAATTCAGTTATTATTATTAATTAGTGTTGTAATTAATAGTGTAAATTATTATTATTTTCGTAGCTAGCAAGGAACCCGAGGCATTGGCACAAAAAGGAAAGGAGAAAGTTATCGAGGAGTAATCGCGAAATTCGAGTTTGTATTACTATAATTCAAGTTAATTTTTTTTTAAATGTTAAACTTTTAATTATATGTATGGTAAGTAAATTATGAGGTAAGTATTATTATGAAATTGAAAAGGAAATTGAATTGATGATGGATAAGTATTGATATAAAATTGTATATTGATGAAAAGTGATATTGAATTGAGAAAGTGAATTGAATAACCTATTAACTAGTCGGGCTGAGTCGGATATAGTTGGCATGCCATAGGATTGGAAGATTCAGGGATTCTTCGACCTCGAGTCGATGAAACACTGGGTGTCACTATTTTACTTCGGATAGATTCGATGAGGAACTGGGTACCAACTTTACTTCGGCTAGGCCGATGAAACACTGGGTGTAAAATATTGCTTCGAACTATTCGATGAAGCACTGGGTGCCAATTTGATGTGTTTGGTTGGATCCATGTATCCGCTAAAGTCCGAGTCTATTAATAGGGGTAATTAAATGAAAAGTTAAATCGAACGAAATGAATCAGTTGAGCCATTGAAAAGAAATATGAATGTGGAATATGATTTGAAAATGTGAATAGAAAGCATGAACTAAATGTTCATGAGATAAATAAAGGCTCAATGTGATAATATATGATGTTAACAAATGAAAAACCAAATTGAATTGTAAATATGGAGAAATGGAAGTTATATATGAATTAGTCTGGTAAATTTTAAAGTTAAATGATTTAATTTACTTGGTTATTATATTATAATTTGAATTATAGTAATACCACTGAATATAAAATACTCAACATGCGGTTGTTTCCATGCGCAGGTTAATAGGTATTCAGAGTCTCGGTTCAGCATCCAGGCGATCCCGACTCCAGCGTAAAACTCGATGATGTATTCTTCTTTTGGCAAAAGTGGTATGTACTTAGGTGTTAATTTGGTCATTTTAAAATGCTATATAATTTTTGTTGTAAAGAATGGTATTTGGTATTTTGGTGTTTAAACTAATGAAATGGTATGAAAATTTACATGATATGCATGGTATAATTGGTGCTAAATTTAGAATGGATGAATGAAATTCTAATTTAATTTTTAATGGTAACATAAATGTTCATAGAGTAAATTATCAAATTATTGTTGTAGGTATGATTTTAATACGATTAAACATGAAATTGCATTGGTTGAAATATTTGTTTTGGATTGGTCTCGGTTTGAAATTGCAAGGAATGTTAGATATTTATAAAGGGGTTATATTGAGTTTTTTTTTTTTTTTATAAAAAAAGAATCAATTAGTAGAAGTTTTATATGAATTTTTTATTATATTATAATATGTTCGATAATTATTTGAATATTAATCATAAATTGTTCGATTGTCCGATAATACCTCGTAACCTTATTCCGGTGACAGTTTAGGGTTAAGGGGTGTTACATGTCCCTAGAGAAGCAAATATTGCGACCTACAGCTTGGCTAAGGCTGCTCTATCCACCAACAACCATTTTCTCTTTATGTATGATTTAAGGGGTGAGGCTGATTCTTGTCTACTAATGTTTGTCTCGTTTCTTTTTTGATTAAATTCTATGAGGTTTAAATTATAGACATAAACAATTATCTGATTTAAATTTTTCAATGCGACCATGTATACTGTTAGTATTTTTTGTCAAATTTTATCTGATTTTTCAAAAATAGGTATAATAAGTTGACAAATTATCAAAAAGGAAAATAAAGATTAAATATCAGATTATATAAAAGTATAAGAATTAACAGCTTATTTTACCATTAATAATATAGCCAATGAAATAAAATTATGAGTAATTTGAAAAAGACCAGGTGAATTTTGAATAGTTTTTAAATCTCATTACAAATTTTAAATTCTTTATTATTTGTATAAAAAATAAATTTATTTTTTAAAATATAAAATTATGAGTAAATTAGAAAAAAAAAATACCACTACATTAAATGTATTGCACGAGATAAAATATTAGTCATCTATATATATATATATCTTTTGACTACACATTAATGGAGTTTCAACTGAGTTGTGAAATTATAAAAAATTTATTATTTTTTATAAAATAACAAATATTACTTTAAAAGTATTTTTATTTTTTTATATTTTTATATAAACTTTAAAAAAAAATACATAAATATAATAAGATTTAAACTCAATACATCATAATCATCATTACCTCAACTTTACCATTTAAATTAAAGCCACCTTAATTTTTATATTATTTTTTTATAAATTTGTTACATATCTAATAAACTAAAATCATAATATTTATAGACTTAGAGTTCCTTTGGATCACCAATTAACACCAGTGCAATGGAATCTTAAGGAATAATACCTTTTTGCTGGAGTTTTTGGGTGTTTGGAACATCAATGGTGAGGCACGTTTGGAAAGCCTCACCTCACCGAAACTCCAATTTTCAACCGGAGCTTAAAGCTCCAATGAAAAAACAGCAACTCCAGTCAACCTGATTTTTTACAATTTTAACCTTTTATTTAATGTATGTTCGTACTGCTGATTTTTTTAAAATAGTAATTATATATATTACCATTATAAAATTAATATTAATTAATTAAAAATAAATATTTTAATAAACATATTTTATTAAATGAATTTATAAATTTACGTATTTTTCATAATTTTGTAAAAGTAAAATAATTTAAAATTTCCACTGGTCTATTTTTACCCAATTAAAATTTTAAAAGTCTTATCATTTTATTTTTCATATTTGAGAACTAAAGCTAGATTTTAAGTGCTAACTAGATTTTAAGTATATCTGTTAATACATACTTTATCCGGTTAAATTATGCATTCGAGTGAAAATTATATTATTTGTAAATTTCTTTCTCTCCGTTTTACAAACAAAAGTGACTATTTTTATAGTTTACCCTTGTTATAAAATAATATTTAATAATAAAAATTAAAAATAATTATCATTTTATCTAATAAATAATTTAAATTGATTATATAATTCATTAAAATATTTATAATAAAATATTGGAAGATACATTTAAATATTTTATTAAATGAATTTATAAATTCACATATTTTAATAATTTTAAAAAAGTAAAATAATTTAAAAAACTTCTATTATATATCAATTCTAATCTGATGTCTTTAATAGTCATTTTTTATTCTCACCTCACCGCTACAGCTGCGTTTGAATCCAAACACACACTCCACTATTGTTTCTAATCTCACTGCTACAGTATTTAATCTCACCGCTACAATAACTAATCTCACCGCCACCGCTGTTTTGAACCTCACCAGAGGTAAACACACCGCCCATCTAAACTAAGCCTTAAATAAATAAAGTGAAACTTAAACTTAGATCATAATATGTATCCAATCAAATAAAATCTAAATATATTTAGACCAAAATAAAATTCTACAAGGCGAATGTATATGATTGAGTTAAAATTGGAATATACCTAAAATAATCTAAAAGATTCACGTGTAACATTTAAGCATGATGAGACTTGGACCTCGGCCATCAAAATCTTGATATCTCAACATTATTAGCACAACCAAAATATCATTGGCTATCCACTCTCTTATTTTCAATGTTCAAGTAATTCGACCTTCGATTTTTTTTTCTATTTTTTTATTATCTATACTATTATTTAGTCTATGATTGAGTTAATATCATAAGTCAATTAGGTATCAATTCAATTAGAGAGATTACAAAATTGTCATTTCGTATTAAAAATAAGTTATATTTTTTTAGGTTACTTTAGTCTTTTATTTTAAAAAAAAGTAAAAAACTATGTATAAAGAGAGAATTAAACCAACACTAATTGTATTGATAAAATCTTAAATTTATCACTCAACCAAAACTTCTTTTTTTTATACATTTTAATTTTATTATGCATACTTTATTACATCCATCAATTGTGTATTAGGTAAACTATCAAAATAGTCACTTTTGTTTGTCTCAGATTACATTTTGGTTATTTATGTTTAAAATATTACGTTTAGTCACTTACGTTGTCGTGTTACAACATTTTAGTCAATGAGCGTTAGTTGTCGTTAACGGTGTAACGGTTAGCTGACGTGACACGTTAAATCATCATTTCAGACGAAAAATTTAGGTTAAATTATATTAATTGGTCCCTATTTTTTTTATTTTGAGCAATTTAATTTTTTTTATGTTTTTTTTGAACTTTCCTTCTTTTTTTTCATTCTCTTCTCCTTCTCTCTATGTTTTTCTCCCTTCTTCATTTCTTTTAACGCAGTTATTTTATGTTTTTCATTTGTTAAAACTAGTTTTTATACTTTTAGTTTTTTGAACAATATATTTATTTTTTATTTTCCTTTTCTTCTTCCCCTTTATTTTTTTTTCTCTTATCATATTCTTCACTGCAAAAACATAATCTTTCCCCACAACAAAAACCCAACTCCTTATGTCTTTCACATGATTCCTAAATTGAATTTCAGTCAAAATCGAATATCAATCATTCTTAATCAATTCTCGATTTGAATATAACCTAACTTTGAAATTAAAATTGGATCTAACTAATCAATATAAAAAAACTATATCCTTAATCAAATTTAAACATAAATTGAATTCTTTATATTCAAAACAAATTTTTTCCGTTTCCAAACTTTTACATAATCACTTAGATTATTCATTTCCTTTTCTTTTATTTTCTGACAAATAAAATTAAGCAAACGATAAAATTGATCTAAACCTTCTTGGATATTCTCAAGCAAGCTTGATTGGAAGCCAAACATGGATGAACCGAATAGAGAAAGGGAGCATGAGACCAAATTGGTTTGGGTAAAGTTGAGGGTAAGTTTCGTATGGTGGTCATTTTAATCATTAAAAGTGTAGAGCTCATTTGAAGAATCCTTGAAACATTGTTTCGAGAGAGCAAGAATGTTATAGGTAAGATAGGTAAAGTGGTCGTGAGGGTTGGTTAGGAGGTTAAGGGAATGGACCCGGGAAACTTTGTTGAGGGTGAACTATCATAAGTCACGACTGATAAGGTCTTTAAGTGAGACGAGCTTGTGGATTAGGTCATTGAGAGATCCAAATTGATTTTTTAAAATGATAATAGACGACGAGGGTTTGTAATTGTGGGGTGAGAATATACGAAGGAAGTTTTATTTTGGTTTCAACTTTCACTTTTTCTTTTTTCATTAACATAAAAAAGTTTTAACAAATGTAAAATATAAAAAAACTACGTTAAAAAATGTAGAGAAGAGAGGAAAACAGAGAGATAAACAGAAGAGAATGAAAAATAAAGAAAAAAGAAGAAGTTAAAAGAACATAAAAGAAAATAAATTAAATTGCTCAAAATGAAAAAATATGAGGACCAATTATATAATTTAACCTACAATTTTTGTTTGAAATGATGATTTAAGCGACAATTAACAGCTTAGTAACTAAAATGTTATAACACGTTAAGATAAGTGACTAAAATTTAACATAAGGTAAACAAAAGTGGCTATTTTAGTAGTTTACCCATTGTATATCTATACATTTTAATTTTATCATTTTTGTAAGTTACTTTTAAACATAAATCTATATTTTAAATTCGTAATTTCCACACATATATATGTGTGATAGAGTTTCAAGTAAATATTTATTTTCTTTACTATTATTTATTTTAAATATAATCTCATGCTAATTAAAAATTTTCACATTCATAATTAAGACTAATCTATACCATACATCTATACTATATATTAAGAATTTGATTGAATTTGTGTCACTCATCAATATTGCTCAAACTCAATTGTAAAATCATAAAAAACACATTTCTTTTACAAAACAACAAATAATATTTTGAGGGCATTTATGTCTTTTTTTTATCTATATTATATATCTATTTATACTTATATTAAATTTCTGAATGAGTTGATTTACGAGTCAACTATGCATTAAATTAATTAAAAATTATTAAAATACCCTTTTACATTCAAAGTAACAAATATTAATACGGGTGTGTTTTTTTCTTTTATTTTTTTAATAAAAATAATACAATAATGAAATTTGAACTTAAGACACATGAATTTTAAACATTTAATTTAATCATTTCAACCAAAAACTCATTTGTTCTTAATATAAATTTTAGTTTTTTTTTCTTCTATCAACTAAGTTGGTGATACTTATCAATTGAGTCCCAACTCAGTTATAAAATTACAGAAAGTCTGTTCATTTTATAAAATAACAAATATTATTTTGAATATATTTATATTTTTTAATATTTTGACAATTTTAAAATAAATAGACATACAAGGGAGATTATAAAATGTTAACCTAATTCACTTGGCTACATTTAATCTTTTTTATGAATTTGATGCATAAATTTGCTAGTCTACTATAATTTATAAATAATCAAAATTTTAAAAATATCGGGTGAAAATATGTACATTTATATACAGGCAACTACCAAGTCATGTAGTCAAATTGATATGGCTTGGACTAAATAAAACTAAGGAGAAACAGCGCATAATATGTATCGACAAAAGGAGAGAAAGCCGATAGAGAGAGGGAAGAAACTGGGAACCAAAGTCTGATTCAGAGACCACAATTGAATTTTCCTTCTTCTTCTTTCTTTCTTTCTTTCTCTCTTTGTTGCTTGATTACGTCCTTCCTTCCTCTTCCCTAATTCCTTCAATTATTTCTTGGATATATAAATAAATTTTTTTATTTCATTCATTTTTATGCCCGACAAAAACAAAACCCAGAAAAAATGTCGATCAACATGAAAACCCTTACGCAAGCCCTGGCCAAAACAGCTGCAGTTATCGAGAAAACCGTACAAACAACTGTGCAGGAGGTAACTGGTCCCAAAGCTCTCCAGGACTATGAGCTTCTTGACCAGATCGGCTCTGCAGGCCCAGGTCTTGCCTGGAAGTTGTACTCCGCCAAGGCGCGTGACGGAACGCGCCCCCACCAGTACCCCACGGTATGTGTTTGGCTGCTGGACAAGAAGGTTCTATCGGAGGCACGTTCGCGTGCGGGGCTCTCCAAGGTGGCCGAAGATTCTTTCTTGGATCTGATACGGGCCGATGCTGCGAAGCTGGTGAGGCTCAGGCATCCTGGAGTGGTCCACGTCGTGCAGGCTTTGGATGAGAATAAGAATGCGATGGCCATGGTTACGGAGCCTTTGTTTGCGTCGGTGGCTAATACACTTGGGAACGTCGAGAATGTTGCCCAGGTTCCTAAGGACCTTAAAGGGATGGTACGTGCTCTACTTTCTTTCTCCTGATTGAATTTGCATTTGGTTCAGTTTCAATTTTTTTTTATTACTCCATTGCTTGGTGTCAATTATTGGATGTTAAATAGTTATAGTTGATCCAAATCTGTGAATTGATCTCAGCAGACCAATTTGTGTACTACTAGGTAATACTGTAAATGTTCATATTCAGTAATGTACTTCTCTAGGATCTTGATCCATATCGAACGAAGCGATGAGGTTTTTCTCTGGCTGTCAAGCGCAGGCGGGGTTATCTAGTACTAAGGCTTCTAATTTTGGTCTTAGTTCTTTAGGATCAATTTTGTGCTTGATTGTGGAATTGGAGTAGCTTTACCCAATTTAGTGGAATTACTATAAATGGTGAATTATAGTTTCTACTAGATAATCTTAGCAATGTGCTTGCTTTTGTTCTATATCAACGGAGCTTTGGGAGTATCTGACCTTTTAAGAAGAACAGTTGCTAAAATTGAGGAATGGGCATTGTAGACTACAAGTTACAAATAAGTCAGTTGCAAGTGTTGAAATTGTGGTTGCTTGGTGATCAAACACTGTTGCTATATTTACTATTTAGAGGCAAAAGGTGTCAGACAGCTAGGAAACTGGTTGCTGAAATTGTCTGCCCTGTAAAATAGTAGGGTTTAATTGGACAATTGCAGGAATCGGTTAGGTAAAAGGAAGCTATGTTGAGTGATGTGTTTGCTGAACTTACTGAGAAAATTTCAAAAAGCATGTATTTAAGTTTAACAACTTGTCAGTATTTTATGTTATCAAATCTGCAAATTGATGATAGAGAATAAAGATAGGGGAGGACTTACTAATATAGATCGGATTAGAGAAATCTTTAAGTTTTAGAAATCATAACTAACTTTTAAGGAAATGGTTAATCATAGTATTGAGGTTCTATAATCTAGTCTCGTTTAGCCACACAGAAATTTCCCATACCTGTGATCACTATAAACCATTTAGTGAAGTATTGAATCAATGATCTAAGCAATTACTGATGTAACTTTTTCCTTGGACAATGAGTTCTTTGTTGTTATAAGCCCCATAAAGTGGTGCACCTTGTTTGTTAAAAAAGTAAAACCTAATTATAGACCCTGGCTTCAAAAAGATGAAATCTTTTGTTTAAACAATTTATTGACGCACAATATTTTTAATTATGATTTTGAAGTATTATAGCTTGGGTTTTCACCGTGCTTGGCTGGAGTTTGACATGTATTTGGTGTGCCCAAATATGTGACTTACACTTGGTCTTCACTTTTATTTTGGTCCAGAGGTCTCTACCTTAACCCATCCAATGGTATGTTGGAAAGTATAGAAATACACAGATTACTGGAGTGTTGAGTAGTAAAACAATATTCTTATTTTCTCAGAGTGGACCAAGTAGAAGGTTAAAGTTGTAAGTTTAGGTGCTATTACTGCTATAACATATTTTGAAATTATTATCAGCTTACATTTTTAATGGTTTATAGGAATCACAAGTAAAAGTCATTGAAGTGGAATACATTAGAATCCGTTTGATTATTTGGAATTTAAGTGACGTTTTGAATGTAGTTTCAGTACCAAATGATATGCTTACCCTTTTAAGAACAAGTTCCCAATTAGGATAATGATAAAATTTTAGTCCCCTTTAATATAATCTTCTTTAGTTTTGCTCTATTGGAACACATTGGAATGCTTTCGAGTTATAGGTTGGAAGAAAGTTGACTCTCCTCTTTCTGTTGAACGTTGAATATGTTTTGTCTTAGAATTGTCTTTGTATAAGAGTAAAACTTGTTCTTGAAAATTTCACTGGGAATGCTGAGTGCTTGAATTATCTGCGATCGTGTTATGTCTTAACCATCATGTCCTTTATAATTATAGCAAACTTAATGTGTCTTTGCTTCACAGGAAATGGGTTTGTTGGAGGTGAAGCATGGTTTGCTTCAGATTGCAGAAACCTTGGATTTTCTTCATAACAATGCACGTCTTATTCATTGCGCTATATCACCTGAGGTTACTTCTTTACCTTTTTTAATGTTTTATCCTGTAAAAGTATTTTCCTGATTTCTACTAATATGGCTATTGATAATGCTTCAGGATCTTTGTTCCCTTTTTACAAAATTATTTTGATTTGCTGTTATAAAGAACTACTGGTGGTTTATGGCTGTCCTCATGGATTCATCCTCTTGTTCTTATTTTTTTTTCCAAAACTTTTGTCTTTTTCATACTTAGTTTGTTTTGGCCTTCAGCTCTTAGCTGCTTGTTTCACTTTTTATTGCCTCTTTTAATGAAATTTCCATTGTATAAAAGAGCTTATTTAGTGTGCAGTTTTTGACTTCTGGATAGATTGCTGCGGATAACTGCTGTATAGGTTTGTCTAAATATTTTGTACTTTGCAGAATGTCCTGATTACATCGCATGGAGCTTGGAAGCTTGGTGGGTTTGGTTTTGCTATCTCAAAAGACCAGGCCTCTAGTGATTTGACTAATGTACAGGCCTTCCATTATTCTGTAAGTAAGACTTTGATATTTTATGGGTTTAGCTCCAGTTGTCAGGGTGGGTGGAGTTGGGAAGAAATGCTACTCTTTCTTGCACTCAAAGAAAATTCAAGAATGTTTTTCATATTAATTCAAATATTTATACTTGACCACTGACATCAAAATATGGAACAAGTTAGCTATTCCGATGGATGCTGGCATGGAGGTTTGACCATGTATATGTGAGGAAAAACTTGGAATTTACCCATGTCAAGCACATCTCCATTTCTAATCTAACTCACTCTCATGAATTGGTTATGTAGTCTGATACACTATGGATAATTTGCTTAACGTGGTGCTTTCTTTGTTAGGTGGCCTTAGCACGATAAATATGAATGTAGTGCGTTTTTATATCTTAATATGATTTCATAGAAGTCACATATCGCCATACATATTTATCATATTTATTACTGTTTGTGCATCTTAGGAATGCCATTTTAACTCCTTTCTTTAGCACCTTGTTGGCTTTGCTGTCAATGTTTCTATTTCAAGTAAATTTTCTTTCTACTTTTTAGGCTTTGCTTTCTCATTTTTTTTATTTTGACTTGTTGGCTATGGTGCTTTATCTTCATAAATATAGTATACTTCTTATGTTAATTTATCAAGTCATTCGTCATGATGGATGGAGTTACCATGTTGCAGTAATGATCTGTATTTAGCTATTATATTCTGATTTCATGTGGTTTGTGCAGGAATATGATACTGAAGATTCTGTCATTCCTCTTCAGCCATCTTTGAATTACACTGCTCCGGAATTGGTTCGTAGTAAAGCATCTTCAGCTGGATGTTCTTCTGACATTTTCAGCTTTGGATGCCTTGCCTACCATTTAATTGCTCGAAAGCCTTTGTTCGACTGTCACAACAATGTCAAGATGGTATTTACTAATTTATAATTTTATCCTTTTGAATTGATCCAAAATTTGCTTGATAAACAAGTATTACATGTGTTAGCTGCACCATTCTCCATCTAGACATAACACGTTGCGTTTTACCTTTTACCATACATGATTATGACAATTCAATTATTAGGTCATCTTCTTTTATCTCCACAAATCTTGCATCAGGAAATAGGAATTAATATTATGATAGTCTAAGCTGCAATATTTGGTTTTTGAATGTTTTAGTCCTTTGGTCGACGTCAAAATTTTGCAATGAATATGATGAACCACAAATTCTATAAGCTCACCACCACATAGCTCAAAACCAGCAATAGCCATACCAAAAATTTTGGAGGTGAAGCAGCACCTAAGTATACTAGTTTTTTGAAGGTTCCATTGGTGTCAAACCACTCCCTCTTACCACACATGTGATAGGGACACATTAGTGTGTCAATTAATGTACTGTCTTCCTTGGTAATAAAAAGAACTAGACCATCTTCCTTGGAACATGAATCTCTAAATATTAGCTTCACCCTCCAACTTACAATACTTCCACTTGTAATTGGGGAGGTTGCTATTTGAGCCTTGAAATCTGGAGTGATTTCTATCTTTAGCCATTGTAAAGATAAGGGGAGAGGTTTCTATCTTAGCATACACAAAAATAAAGATTGTAAAGGTTATACATTGTCCTTGAAATATATCAATTTAAGTTAGAGAATTGGGAACTCTTTGGCAAGTAGGCTAAGGAAGAGGACATAGGCAAGTGAGGCCTGAGTTTTATGCATTTTGGTGTTGATTTTTCTCAATCTGTTTATCTTTGCAAAGATTTCAGACACCAATTCACCCTCTCTTGTGATCTTCCAATTATTTGAGCTAACACAATAATCTATAATAAGCGGTAGATCTGCTAAATCAAGTATTTGTGTATGCCTTTTATTGATGGCACCCCACTGTACACTAATCCCATTATTTAAAACATTGCTAAAAGTATTAGAAATAAAAGAAAACCAAGTAATCACGACATCAACAATCAAACATTAAGAATAGAGAGTTTGATATTATGCACTTTATTACTAGTAAAGGTATTAATGAAAAAAAAAGTAACAGAAATTAGATAGAATTTCAATTTTTATCTCTAGTCACTCACATGGGATATATATGTGCTCCCCACTTTCAGATGTTGCAATGCATCCAACATGCTGTCCATTTGTTCCCTCATGCAAATTAGAGAAGTATGCGTCAAAGAGTGTTTTAAAGACATTGTAAATCAACAAGTGCAAATAAACATATCAAAAAGTATATCCCTTTGCACTTTGTGGCTACTAGCTCTATATCATTCATTCCCCCCCCCCTCCCTATTTGTCTTTTTAAATTTGTGTATAATAATACTGTAGTTAGCATATTAACATGCTTCGGCTTCTCTGCTTTATGCTCTTTCTAGATCGGTTTTATAGTACTAGTGGTTGATTGTAGTGTTTCTTTCCTGCAGTATATGAATACGTTGACATACTTGTCCAATGAAGCCTTCTCCTCGGTTCCACCAGAACTAATCCATGATTTACAGAGGATGCTCTCTGCAAATGAATCTATCAGGCCATCAGCATTGGATTTTACTGGTAATACTTGGATAATTTTAGTGTCTAGACCTTGTCATTTTTTATATGTCAAACAACAAAAAGAAAAGAAAAAAAACTATTTTCAAATGGCAAAGCTTGTTCTCCTCATGCAAGTTTGTTTAGAGTTAAACATTTTAAGATGGTGAGATTGGTTCGATCAAGTTTTTTGGATTTTTTGAACCGTCTATCATAATTCATTTCGGTTTTTGGTTTTTCCATATTAATTTTTGATTTTTGATTTATTTTGACAAAATGAGCTTTGTTTTATGCCTTTTAGATATTATTTGGTAAAGTTTCAATTTTTATTATTATTAATATTTCTAATTTTTTTTTCAAGTAAATAACAAATAATCGATAACTTTTGTATGATATTTAAAAAAAAATTATATAGAACTTTTAAATTATTTTCTCTATTTTAAATATAAAATCTTTAATTTTACATCATAAACAATTAAAATTAATTATAAAAATAAAAAAATGGTATTTGCTTTGTTTGAGTTTGATGCATTATGTTTCTGCTATTAATGAAAGGCTTGGGCCCTTATTATCAAGTTTTTAAACTGCTGCATGATGTATAAGTTTGATATGTAGTTAAATTAAAGCAAATGGCTTGAAGTGTTCTGTCAGTACCACATAATTATTATTGAATTGGTGTTGAAACTCTACTATTTGGATTAGCTTAATGGTTTTGAATTTGATGTAATGTATTTGCAGGTTCTCCATTTTTCCGGGATGATACTAGGTTGCGTGCTCTTCGTTTCCTCGACCACATGCTTGTATGCATTTTAATTTTTGCTTGTCTAACATATGCCCATCAAATGCAATCATCTAGGAGTAATTTGCTTGAAATAAGAGGGGTTTGTTATAATGGAAAGTGATCTCTTTTCTAGGAATTTAAGGTGGAAGAGTGATTCCCACTTTTGGTATGTTAAAAATTATTGACTTTCCTAGGACTGTAACTTTCCTTTGGGAATTACTTTCACTCAAACTTGATAATGTGATTCCTTTGAATAATAATGGATAATTAACTTTCCCATGTAGTTGGAAAGTTAAAAATTTTATCTCTGAGACTAAATTACCTTTTTGTAAAAAAAATTTCTTATTTGTTTATTTTCATTGTATTTGTACAGTACTTTTTCTAACTGTAAAATCATAACAATTATTTAATTTTAAATTTATTTTAAGTCCATCATAATAATTATTTAATCAATGTAACTTTGTTAGGATTTTACTTAGCACTTTCCCATGTATACCAAATGTTGTAATATTATGTTCTTGCCAATCACATTCCTAGGAATCACATTCGAATCTTAACATGTCAAGTATCAAACGCCACTAAGTGCTATAAAATGCTAAATTCTTGGGTGATGGTTTTTTTTTTTATTGCAGGAAAGGGATAACATGCAGAAGTCTGAGTTTTTAAAAGCTTTATCTGACATGTGGAAAGATTTTGACTCCCGTGTGTTGCGATATAAGGTTTGAGATTTTATTTTTCCTAACTGTTGCTTTCCTAAGTAAATTTTAGTTGTTAAAAATGAGTCTTCCTCTAAAAATATTTGGAAATTAAGTGAGCAATATATTGTGATTTTCATGTGCATTCTCCTTCCTTTCTCCCAGCTTCTTTCTCTCTCATGGGTGAGGCATTTGATATTCTTCAAGATTTTCAAGTGTCATCTGTCACCCTTTCTATTTTGTTGGTATTTTTTAGTTCAGCGAGCTAGAAGAGTTGATACTAGTGATTCAGTTATATTATCTATAGCATTTTCTTGACAAAAACAAGTCAATTCATAATATTTTCTAAATGCAGGTGCTTCCGCCGCTTTGTGCAGAACTAAGGAATTTGGTTATGCAGCCAATTATTCTACCAATGGTTCTCACGATTGCCGAGTCACAGGTGCTTGTTTTTCTCTTAATCAGGTTTTGGCATATCAATAGAATGTTTTATTATTATTATTATTATTATTATTATTATTATTATTATTATTATTATTTGCAATTGGAATCCAAAAAGAATTGCTTGGAGATTGTGTTGGTCTTTTAGGTATCTTCATGCTAATCTTTCTTGATAGTTGTGAAACTAGGGATTCCTTTTGATATCTTCAGCATGCTAGATATTTTCTGATTAAATGGCAGATTAACTCTATCTTTCTTAATTGAGCTCTGTTTCCATGATGTTACCTAACCTGACCACAATTTGCTTTATGTTTTATCATTAGGTAATGTAGGGCGAGTTATTGTCTCTTAGTTCATCTTCTGTTCTCTGTTAAAAAAATGTGAATGAAGTGATGTATCTAGTTGTAATCCTTAGTACTCTTTATAGTTATATCTAGTATAATCATAGGTTTCTATCTTGTTTTGAGTAATGAACTGGTTACTTCTAATGACTTGTAGGATAAAAATGACTTCGAGCTAGTTACATTGCCAGCTCTTTTGCCTGTCCTGAGCAGTGCTGCAGGAGAGACCTTGTTGTTGCTGGTGAAGCGTGCGGAGCTTATTATTGACAAGGTATAACTTAAGTAGTATGCTCTCTAAAGAATGCTCTCAAGTGACAAAATTTCCTATTCTTTTTTGTTCATTCAATAGAATCAAAGCATAGAGTGGTCTGGTTTTCTTTGTGAGTATGAACAAGTTGCTAATTTGTAGCATATTACATGATATGGCTAAAGGTGACGAATTAGATCTCTGTGGTTTGGAACAGTATTTAGTAACCTACTTTTCTGATTATTTTGGGTGCTCAATTGATTTTCAAGAAAGCCATTTTCAGTTGATGATACTGGTTGCTGCCTTTCATATTGTCCTTGTTGATTAGTCTTTGGATATCCCCTCCCCATGCAGTTCCTCCACACTCAGTGATGTATGACAGCTAGGCAGTGAGGCTTTAATTTCACTATGAGATTCTTAAGAAACAAAGAAAATAGAAGAAAGGAAAAAGAGGAAAAGAAGAGATTGATAAGGGTAGTCAAACATAGGGTTGCCTGCAGCAGATGATCAAGACGAAAAGAAAGATCCTAAGCTTCACAGATGTGGTTCCTTAGGAGTCAGATCTAAGGTGTATTGCATCAGACAATGATAGAATACGGCCAAGTGAAAGAGTCTTTTAATTTATATAGACTGGAGCTTTCCTAATCCTAAGAAAATTGAAGTTCCACTTCAATTGACTTCAACAACTACTGATACTCTAAAAAACTAGCAAACTTAAAACAAAAACATAATAGGATAAGACAAACCCAAACTAGGATCCTATAATATATATGCCGAATACCAAATATAACCATAAAGCTTTAGTACTTCAGATTTACCAGTAAGCCCATAGAACTTCTTAGTAACAAAAGAAAATCTGAAGTGGTTTAATAAGTCAATTATCTTTGCGTCCTTTTTTACTCTTCCTGCCCTTCCCTTGTACTTTCTTTTTTCTTTTAAATATTACATTTAAACTTTATTTAGGTTATAAGGTATTGTTCTCTCTAATGTTTCAAGTACTGAGAAATACTTCATAAAAGTAATGTGGTGTTTCTCCGGGGAAACATCATTGCTCAAAAATTTCTGGTACCTTTTTTGAAATAATGCAATTTTGCATCTATCATAACTATTTAGCTGAAGGACATATAATATGTGTACTTAGATTTCTATGGTTAGTCATCTTTATACTGCTATTAATTAGTGGGTCTGTAAAATTGCAGAAACATAGAGAAAATCATGTAAATGAATAAGCTTGATATAATTTCCTCCAGTGGTGCCATTCAAAATTTTTGAACTTTTGTGCTACAATCCCACTAAAGAATAATTGCTGAAAATGCTCCATTATGAAATTGCAGCATCCTATTTCCCATTTTCTTCAAAGGCTTGTTTTATTGAATCACGCTCAATCATTTAATTATAGTTATTCTATTTACTGTAGACAAGTTCGGAGCACCTAGTATCCCATGTATTGCCCATGCTTCTTCGAGCTTATGATGATAATGATCCTCGCATACAAGAGGAAGTTTTGAGAAAATCTGTAATCCTTGGCAGGCAACTTGATACACAGGTGGTTGTCATCTTTTTTTTTTTTTTTTAAATGGATTGCCATTGTCAGAAGTTTACATTTCCTATATTTTGTTATATGCAATAATACTGATCATAAATGGATTGTGAATCTGTTAGAAGACAATCAGAGATTTTTCTGGATTCCTTTTGACTTGGATACTATTTGTGGTTGTTATTATCAATTATTAAGTATTGGGAAAAGCGTAACGATCATTTGTGCCTGTTCATTGTTGGATGATGTAGGCCAGCCCTAGACTATAGGTGCTGAGACGAATGTACGAATTTCAGACTTAGATTTAATCTTTTCTTTAGTTGCTAGAAGAAGGTAATTACACTGCCTGCAGAAGGAAAGAATAAAGTTGTACTGTTCTTTTTCTTAGCTGCATTTTCTATGGATTTGAAACTGAAACAAATGTGAAGTTGTCTGAGGATTAATGGGTAAACACAGCATGCAATTTTGAGCCTTGTTTGGCATCCTTCTTGTATAATTTTCCAAGCTTCTATTAGTTACTCATTCTATCTCCTTCTTGTCTATGCATGTGTGTTTCTTAGAAGCCGTCTTTCCTTTATCTTACTGTAAAGAAACATAGTGGTTTGTCTCACAGTGTTGTATTTTATTAAAACAGTTCATAGTTTATCCAACACTTTTTTATTAGGTTAAGTTTTGTTCATCAACTCATAAAATTTCTCATTCCATTAATTTACTTCTGATGTTTCTCTTATTTCAAAAGCAAAGACCCCTATCTAGTGCTGATGTGAACTTCACGTATGCGTCTTGAACTCAGCAACAAGGATTGAAATCGAACCCTGGGATCATCCAATAGGTTACAAAGACACGAATTATCAAACCTGTTGCTTATGAAGAAATGATGACCAATATTATCAATTGAAACAGAATACTGACCCACTAACTTTGTAGAATCAGGGACCATTATTATCAATTGTATGGAAATTCACAAGAACCACTATTGGAAATGGCATTTGATTTCATTCATTGTTGCTAAGTTTCACGGCAAGTATACAAGGTTCATATCAAATGGGCAAATAGATTTCCTCCTCCATGGCATGAGCTTCATTCCCTTTATATCATCATATTGTGTGTTTAACCTATCTAAGTTACATACAATACCTAAAACAACTTAATAGTGGATTTTTAGCTTTTTTTCATCTTAAAGAATTCTAAAAGACGAGCTTGGTCAAAATATTGAGTTCTTTTTAGCTTTTATAGTGCTTCTGATACTTAGTAATAATGCTGGTACTAACATTTAACAAGTTATTTAAAATTATTTTTTTTATGCTTCACAACTAGCTGTTCTGCCTTTTGGATTTTGTTCAAGCATCTTTAAGCTATTTTTAATGCATTGCAGCTTTTTCTATTATTTATTTTAATATATTAAAGTAGGAATTTGGACAACGTGAAATATGGATTTGATGGTATGAAATTAAACACATTGTGTGTTCATCTTTATTCTTGTGTCTTTCTTTTCTGTTGGAATTCCTTATGTTTACTGAATTAATGTTTCATTCTTTATGCTCTTCAGCTTGTGAAACAAGTCATTCTGCCTCGTGTTCATGGCTTAGCTCTGAAAACAACTATTGCTGCGGTATGTATGAGTTTTTTAGGCAATTACCCAATATTAAAATTATTAGGCTTGAATTTTAGATGTCATGACCAAGACTGCTATGTCATGTAACCTATGTGTAGATTGTGGGGCCTTTTTAAAATTTGAAAATCTTATAAAGCATTTCTTTTAAAAAAAAATACATAGCTGCACTATTCTATTAATTTTGATTACTTTCTTCTAAACCTCTATGTTTATTTGAGCAGGTCAGAGTCAGTGCTTTGCTCTGCCTGGGAGATTTTGTTAACACACTTGATAGACAGGCTGTGTTGGATGTCTTGCAAACCATTCAACGTTGCACAGCCGTTGATCATTCTGCTCCAACACTTATGTGTACTCTAGGGGTTTCAAACTCAATTCTCAAGCAGGTAATGACAGACTCTACCTTCTGTTGCTTAAGTTGTTTTCTATTGTATATTGGGACCTCCAGAGGGCATACAGCTCATTATCTGTCTTTCCTATTCATCTTGTTAGTATGGAGTAGAATTCGCTGCGGAGCATATCCTCCCTCTACTCACACCTCTTCTTACGGCCCAACAGTTGAATGTTCAGCAGTTTGCCAAATACATGCTCTTTGTCAAGGATATTCTTAGGTATAGTTATTATTGTTTATGAATTTTTTTCTTCTCTGAATAAAAAATACTCTTTTTTTTTTTTTCTAACATTTTCTTATGATGCGATTCCTAATTCTGTTTTAACACAGAAGGATAGAAGAAAACCGTGGGGTTACTGTAACTGATTCTGGAGTCCCAGATTTAAAACCTGCTAGCACTGCCAACGGCCTTCAGTCTCAAGTCTTGAGCAAAGCAAATGGAACTGTGGCTTCTGCAAAAAGCAGCCCAGCATGGGATGAAGATTGGGGTCCTACTACCAGAGCAGCTGCCGATGCCAGTCACACTGCCCACCAGCCTCCCAAGGACAATTTATCCTTTCACTCTATTTTGGGTGATAAGTCAATTCAATCGGCACCCACACAATCTCAATCTTCCTTAATATCCACTGTATCTAGCCAGCAAACATCCAATTCTTGTCCTGCAGTTGACATAGAATGGCCTCCTCGTCCATCTTCAGGTGTTACTGTAGAGTCAGGCATTGGCGAGAAGCAATTAAATGCTGGAACATCTTTGTCATCAAATTTTGAAGATTTAGATCCTTTTGCTAACTGGCCTCCACGGCCTAGTGCCTCCTCAAATGACTCTGGAACCTTCAATAATGGTATTATGGGAGGACCAGGCATGAACAATTATGGATTCAGTTCTATTACAAGCACCCCAGGCACCATGAATCACCCAACAGAGAGCAACAACAATAGTTGGGGGTTCAGCAACCAGAACTCTGGGGAGATACTAAGACCTAATCATGGGAGTTCAACCTCGAACACAGGTATTTTGAACGGTGGAAGTTCCCAGAGCAGTATTGGATTCTTGAAACAAAACCGTGGTATTTCAGCTTCAACGAGTTCTTACAACAACCATAAATCAGCAGATCTGGGGTCTATATTTGGTTCTAGCAAGAATGAGCAGACTGCTCCAAAACTCGCACCGCCACCGTCAACAGCTGTGGGTAGAGGAAGAGGCCGAGGTAGGGGGGCAAGTTCAGCTTCAAGGACAACTTTTGCCAAGCCAACATCCGAACAACCACCTCTTTTGGATTTACTTTGAGAGGTGAGCAACACAAAGATTGAGAATATATCAATGTGTTTTTGATACAGCAGCTGCCATCCCAAGCTTTGTCTGGTTCTGCTAAAAGCTATTGGTTTGAAAGTAAAAATTAGTCATCTCGGAACGAGAGCCGTCATGTTGGTATTTGTTATATCTATCATAGCTTTGTTTCGAGCTTGTTTGTAACTTTTTTTTTGCATTTGAGATCCATGTAACACGGTGCGTGTTTTTATGTGATAAAAATGGTTTTTCTTCGATTTCTACTGGTTTTGGACATATACGTGCACCTGCATAGTGTAATTGTTGAAAATTGTCGGTGATTTGATTTGGTAGCATTAGCCAATAAAAGAAGCTAGAATTATTTTGGATGATAGTATATATATAAATAATGAAATTTCTTATTGTGCTTTATTTTGATCGAGTCCGCTTTGAACAAACCAGGACCTGAGCTTGAGAGCTCAAGTTAAGCTTTTGAAGTCGGAGTAAGTTAGATGTCTACAAACATAATGTGTATTTTCAATTGTAAATATTTCTTTGTAAAAATTCTACACTTGTTAACTTATATGATCATTAACCTAAGCTTTTATCAGTTTCCTGCTAGGACTGTACCTGTAAGCTGCTAAACTAATAATTCTTTTGGCCAACAATCCTTTTACTTTAATTGGAGTAATTTTGGCCTTCTACTTCGTGTGTGGAAATCACAATCTAGTTGTTACCTGTTTGGCTTTTTTTGTTAATTTTGATGACATAGTCCGACGTTTTAATGATTGATTGATTTGACATTTTGCTTTTCCTTGTCGACTGACGAAATGAGGTATGGCATTATATGATTAGTTTTTGGCCGAACCTTGCTGGGTTTAACTGAACTTGGTTCACAGTCAAACTCCTCTCTCTCAATGTCAGATTGGAACTTAGACATTGATGCTCGGCTTGGTAATAAACGAGAAGAGAGAATTTGATTTCTATCAAAGTCATCAATAATGTTGCTACATACAGTTCCTGTTTGCTGAAACTAAAAATAGCTAATGGAAGTGCTTGACTTTTGTGGTAACTACAGCTAGGCACTTGTAACATCCTAAAATTTGAATGTTTGACTATTAAATTTTGTCATAATAAAATTTCTGTATCTGTGGCTATGTACTTTGTATATGTGTTAAAAGGTCAAGGGTTTGAATTGTGCTTTTAGGAAGTTTTGCTCTTTTATTTTAAATTAATTTCTACTCTTGAGCCATTAACTTAAGTTTAACTCTGTGCGAATTTATATCAAGAATGAGCTTGTTGGTTTAGTGATTAAGCTTTTGTATATCCTCTAGTTATTTTTGCTACATGTTAGAATTCTGATCGGTAGTTCAATCGGAATGTAACATTCTCCTTTTCCTTCCTTCCCATTTTTATTTCATTTCTTACAATTGTTTTCTTTTTTATCTTTTTCGCTCTTTTCCTTTGCTTCTCTTTTCTTTTTCCGCTTGGTTGCCGCTTAGATCCGTACTTCGTATATGCTCTTATTGTCAAGTAAGTTTGTTTTAGTTAATTTCGTAACTTCGATTGTTCTATAACTAAAATCGTTAGTGTTGTCACTTTTGCCAAAGTTAGTTTCTTGCCTAAACTATTTGAATCCTTTGTTTATATGTTCGACTATTGTCTTTAGGAGAAGGTCTCGAAGATAACGGTTCCTTAACGTTCTCGATTAGTGAATTGTGGATTTGTACAGAGGTAATTGTGGTGTTGAGTTAGGTTTGTGTCGAAACGCTTCAACGAATTTGGTTGCGCTTTAATCTTGGTGTTTGTTACGAATTATTGCTTAATTGGTTATTGAATGTTCGTTTTAGATCTTAGGAGTCCTCTACGTTGATCCTACTTCGAAACTACTTCAGGTACGTATCGAAAACTCGACTTTCTGCGAATTTTAGACGCCAAAAAACATGACTGTCGACGCCACATGGCCGTGTGGTAGGCAGTGTAAATTACTGTTCATGAATTAGAGACACACGGGTTAAGGATATGGGCGTGTGTCTAAACCGTGTGTGGGGAATGTTTAGTGCAGGGTTCACACGGGCCAGAGACACGGGCGTGTGTCCAGGCCGTGTGACTTACTGTTTGCGATTTAGGAATATACGGGTGGACGACACGGGCGTGTGTCAGGCAGTATGGAGCCACACGGGCCAACCATTTAGGCCGTGTGAAACCACACAGGCGAGTGGATCAAAAATTAGATTTTTCCCTCGGATAGTATACGTCGTTTGAAACGAATGCAGATCTTCTGTAGGGTCTGTATGTATTGAATTAAATTGTATAAGTTATGGTTTTATATTCTGAGATTGAATACTGAGATATCTATTGTATATTGCATATGGTAACTGTTACTGATATTGAACTATTCGATATGGACATTAACTGTATCTGAGTAGTCATGTATGACTCTGTATTAACTGTTATTTGAATCTGCATCTGCATCGAGTGGGATCGAGTAAAGGAGGAAGTATTCTATTCTGCGACAGTGGTTAAACCACTGGTATTTGTATTCTGATATGGCAGCTAATTTGCAATTATCGAAACGTGTCATATCGACACTGTGTGGTGTGTAGGGTTGGACGGGTATTTAATACCCTAATTGGTGTGTTGAGTTGGTCGGAGATGGTGTGCAGCAGGTGAGAAATAGGAAAACTGCATATATTTTGATTTGTTTTGTCTCTGAGAATAGCCTGACTTACTATCTGTCTGAACTGCTATGATCTGTTAAACCGAATGATTTGCCTTCTGGAACTAATTCTGAAATCAGTTATTGAGACTTAACCGGTTTTAATCTAAATTTTCTGAATATATATTTATTTCTCAATGGAATCATTAACTTATTTCTTTTGCTGACTGAATTATAGGTAAATCATAGGCTTGATCGGTTCGGCGGATCGTGAGCTCGGTCATTCTTCTTTCTTGTTTTGTTGTTATTAGCCTCGTTAGCTTATTTTCAGTAATTTCGAGGCATGAAATGTTTAAGATTATAAGTGATGTATTATGTTCTACAGTTGCTAATCACTGCTGGTTTTGCTTAAAAACTAAATTTTAGATATTGTGAATTGAGAGAAACTCGAGGTAATTTCCCATATTTGGCCTTGTTGTCTAGGCCGGGTATGAGGTGTTACATTTAATGGTATCAGAGCTAAGTTAAAACAATCGAGTTGTGTTTTGGGCTCTTATGTTTTGTTAAAAGTTGTTTAAACGAAAATAAGCTATCTGAGTAATCCTGAAATTCGATTTTATATAAGACCGAGTCTCCGATGCCAAACCTGTAAGTGTTTCTGCTCAGTTATTGCGATTAGTTGAGATACTGTAGTAATTAAAACTGTAGTAAATGTTTCTTTCATTAAATTGTCAACTCAAATAAGGCTAGTAATTTAATTGCCTCAGTGACAATTTGCGGTGGACACTGCTGAGTGCCACTTAACTTCAACATCATATTTTGCCTTGATAAATAATACATAGTCGATGACCACAATTGGAGTGGCAAAGTTTTTGTTCATTGACATCTTAGATGTTGTTTGAAGTGTTGTAATACTATTAATGACATTTCAAAACAAAAATGTAAATATGAGTGTTAAATATGACTCCTATTTTGAGTCAAATTTGAAAAATAATCTTTCAGTTAAACTCTGTTTACTTGTTTCAATCAACACTGATTAGTTTAGATTATTTTATTATTATTTGACCTATGAATTTAGCCTATAAATAGGCTCTTTTACAACCTTAGAAATAATATACCCATTAATATACCCATTTGAGATTAGAACTCATAACACATTTAGAGAATTTTGTGTTTACGTTTTGTGGGTTCTTTGTTTTCGGGTTTTTCGGGGTTTAGTTTTTATCTCCATCTTTTGTACTCTTTGTTTTTTTTGCCATTATAGTAAAATTATCTTTTCCACGTTAAATTTGTGTGTTCAATTTCTCAATTTATTCTGCTATTTTTCTTGTTCGTTGTTTAATCGGGTCAAAATCCTAACAAGTGGTATCAGAGCTAGTTCAATTTTCATAAATCAGCCTGTTCAGAGATGACAGCAATAAGATTTGAAATTAAGAAGTTCGATGGTGAAACAAATTTCAATTTGTGGCAAGTTCGGATGATGACAATTCTAGTTCAATCTGGTTTAAAAAAGGTTGTTACTGGGAAAAAGCCTGAGAATCTAAATAAAACAGAATGGGAAGAGCTTGATGAAAAGGCTTTGTCTGTGATCCGGTTGTGCTTCGCGAATACGGTATTGCAGGAGGTATTGATGGAGAAGACCTCATCCGCCTTGTGGAAAAGGTTAGAAACTCTTTATGCGACTAAGTCTCTGGCTAATCGTTTAGTGTTGAAACAACGTCTATTTACGTTTCGCATGAACGAAGGTGAGCTTCTTAGAGATCACATCAGTCACTTTATTACTCTTTTAAATGATTTATAGAATGTTGAGGTTCATATTGACGATGAAGATCAGGCTATGCTATTATTGTGCTCTTTACCCCCTTCATACAAGTCTTTCAGGGAGACCCTGATTTATGGCAGAGACAAACTCCTGTTCGAAGATGTGAAGGGTCATTTGTTGAGTAGAGACAAACTCGACAATGAGCTTCATTTGGATAGCAAGACAGATAGGCAAGCTTCCGTTTTGGTAGCATCAAAGAAACGAGATAAAAGGTGTGGCCGATGAAAATGGTGATGATTTCTTGTTAGTGTCAACAAGTGATAATACCAAGCTCACGTCCGAGTGGATCCTAGATTCAGGATGTTCTTTCCACATGTGTCCCAATAGAGAATGGTTCTCCACATACAGTTCGATTGAAGGTAGAGTTGTGCGCATGGGAAACGATTCATCTAGTAAGGTAATTGGTATTGGTACTGTTAAAATTAAGATGCACGATGGGACGATTAGGACACTCTCAGATGTCAGGTATGTACCTGATTTACGAAAGAATCTCATCTCCTTAAGTATTTTAGACTTGAAAGGATGCAAAATCAACATCGAGTCGAGCGGCATTAAAGTATCTCATGGAGCTCTCGTTTTGTTAAAAGGTAAAAGAACCGGCAGTCTTTATATTCGGAAGGTTATACAAAGGATGGTGGTGAAATCGGACGTCCTCGTCCGCTTCTGAGTTGAAGTCAACTTGTTTGGAGCAGAGGCAACTTGGTCATAGGAGGGAAAAAGATATGGCTGTTTCATTGAAGAGAGGTTCTCTTTTGGATGCAGGTTTTGAAAAGTTAGGGCACTGTGTTCGTGAAAATTAGACCCGGGTTAGTTTTGATTTGGCAGTGTACAAGTCGAAGGCTAGAAGTCTTCCAGTTTCTAAGCACAAATTCGACTTAGTTAATTCCCTGCATAGTTCAAGATAGGCTCGTGGCGGGCTTTGGCAAAGATGGCGTTGTGGAAATATGAGTCAAGGTGGAGATTTGTTAAATATGACTCCTATTTTGAGTCAAATTTGAAAAATAATCTTTCATTAAACTCACATTTACTTGTTTCAATCAAACACTGATTAGTTTAGATTATTTTATTATTATTTGACCTATGAATTTAGCCTATAAATAGGCTCTTTTACAACCTTAGAAATAATATACCCATTAGAGATTAGAACTCATAACACATTTAGAGATTTTTGTGTTTACGTTTTGTGGGTTCTTTGTTTTCGTGTTTTTCGGGGTTTAGTTTTTATCTCCATCTTTTGTACTCTTTGTTCTTTTGCCATTATAGTAAAATTATCTTTGCCCGTGGTTTTTTATCCTCTTTGGAGGGGTTTTTCCACGTGAAATTTGTGTGTTCAATTTTTTAATTTTTTCCGCTATTTTCTTATTCATTGCTTAACAGGGTCGAAATCCTAACAATGAGAAACATAAACACACCAGAAACGGTTATGTAGTTAGGGACCGGATCTATGTTTCCAGCACCTCACCTAAAGAATATAATCAACTACTACTAAGCCAACAGTAGAACAAACAATTACAAGCCAACCAATCCTAAGATTACTACAGTCTTGACATTATATACCAAGTGGATTTTAGCAAGTTCTCTTGCATACAAACGCCTTCCTACTGAAGGTTGAAATATCTCTTACAAATGAGCAGAAAGATCTCAACATGCACCAATAGAATGAATTGATTTTGTGCTCTCCAATTTTATTTTCTAGGGTTTGTGGCTGTGCTTTCAAATAAATTCGTCTTCAAAACTTGAACATGTATCTTTTATTAAGAATGCAACGTGTTTTACCACAAAAAATGATATAAGATTTAGTAGACTCTTTGAATTATTGAAGTTTATAATTTGCTTCTTTGATAGAGCACTTTTTAATAAGAAATTATTAACTATTATTTAAAGGATTAATTCACAAAGTTAACCTCCAACAACTTTAAAGTTACTTATAAGTAAATTTAAAAGAGTTCAATTTCGATAGAACTGTATTAGCTAATGGTAAGAGTCAAATTGATCAGCCAAGGAATTTGGATGTGGATTGATAGCTTAATAACTCATATTATTCAAATTCAAAATAGAAATCAATAAAAAGATACATCTATTGTTTAAATGTTGATTGCTTTGCTTATACAATGTTGTCGCCCACCACACCTTAGACAGTGATTTTGAGAGCTATATTTGTTCATAGTGAGGAACATTTTCCTAAGTTGATTCACTTTGTTATCTTTTTAATTATTTATCGAAAAGTTTATTCACTTTGTAAATAATGATATTTGGAAAGAGTGAGTGAAAATAAGAGTACAATAATGAGATTGCTTTTATCGTTACGAGTGTTTGATAGATAGAGTTTAAATCATTGGTTGTTATGAGAAATTATTTAGTGAATTACTCTGCAAAGATAAGATTATTAATCTGAATTGCGTAAATAATCTTAATCTCCTTTTTACTCTTTTGTTTATTTGTTAAACGATGAATTTCAAGAGCAACAAATCAATTTAGTTTTTGACCAATATTTACTAAAACAAAATCTCCAAATAACATTAATATTGTTCTAACATTGCAGTATTGCTCAAAGTATTACTGGAGGAGTTCTAACACTTGCAGTACTCAATAATAACATTAATATTGTTCTAACATTGGTGATGGTGATGATAAATAATAATACAGATTGTCAATCATATAACATTAAAAAAAAAAAAAACATTTAAATGAATTTTTTTTTTATCCTAATGAGATGAGATATTTTCAATTTGTAATAAAATCAATTACAAGTGAAGTCGTCTAAATAATTAACTTGCATATAGATAATGATATTATTAAAACCAATCCATACAAAAAGGATATTTTATGCTCCCCGTCCTCTCTTTAATAATACATTAAAATATAACACCGATTTCCCTTATCTTTTTTGCTTTGGGTTTTCCTTTCTAGCCTTTCAACTTGAATTTATGGCCAATATTTGTGATCAATTCACCAGCTTTTCCTCATTATTTATATAATATATCTATAATTTTTTGTAGATTTTGTTTATGCCTTTTGTAGACTCCAATCATTTTTATATATTTTATCCATGTTGGTTGAGATTGATTTAAGATTTTATTTTATTATTATTTTTTTAAAATTAAAAAGCATTTATATTTATATTTAGAAATTAAATTAAAAATCATTTTTAATGTAAATTAGATTTAATATAAACCAAATTAATTGGTACCGCTTTCAAAGAAGGGGTGAATCTAGAAAACTTTTTAGAAGAGTCAGAATTAAATTATAAAATTTTGAGAGGTGAAAATATAATTTTATCGTTTCTGAAAAGAACTAATTTTCATCTTTTCTGAGACAAAATGTAATTTTATTTATATATAAATTTAATGATTTTAAGATGGATAAATTGCAATTTTCCATTTTAAAGTAACCAGCAAGTAATGGAGAATAAAATAACAACACTCGTCCTTTGACCAGAGGCGGACCCTGCCTTTGACAACATTTTCTTTTTTAAGTACCAAACTTAAAATCAGAAATAAGTCCGGAGCTAATTAAATAATTAATCCAACTTATTTTCACCAAGTATTTATTTTAAATATGGTCCCTGTATAGTGACGTTGGAAATGGTTACAATATTGCTTTCAGAAAAACAAAGGAAAGGGTTAAAAAATGATAATTCTGTCCTCAAGTAGAAAGCGAAATTAGCAAAAGACAATTAATGGCACCTGGCATACTCGTTCGTTAATAAGTGAATGTATTGTTTTATTGTTTTTTTTTTAATATTTAATTTCATTGTTTCATAATTTAATTTTTTTTTAAAAAATTCAATCCAGTAGTTTAATTTTTTATAACCAATATTAAAATTTTGGATTAATTTATATTTTACTTTAACATTATAAATAAAAAAAACCAGATCATAATAATTTAATTACTTACTTTTATTATTAGTTTAGATATTGTTAAAGCATATTATTTTTAAATATATAATTTACAAAATTAAGATTTATCAAACAATATAACACTTAATTAATTTCCAGTAAATACCAAATAAATTTTATGATTTAATTTTAGTACTCATTGAGTTCAATATTTGATCAAGTAAAGCAAATTGATGTTGGAATTATTTAGATTGTTATTTGAGATTGGATTGGAGTGAATGTTTACACAATAATCTTTTCTAAAAAAATTATATTGGAGAGATGGGAATAAAAATAATCAAATCATAATTTTTTAGGATAGTAAATATTGGCTATGCATTAGCAGTATGGTAACGAGTCCATCCCAATACAGAAACTAGTATTATAATGAGTTAAATTTCGTGAAGATCTGTCTTTTTCTATGCTTGTCCTCCTATGGAGCTTTGCTCCCACATGGGGTAATGTAATCTTCACTCGTATTCTCCATAAGCATCACATGATGTACAGCAAACCCATCGATATTATTATTTTATGACTAACACCCCTAGTCCTTGGTTAAAGCAATGTAAATAGAACCCTAAACACAAGATAAGTTGTATAAGTCGAATATAAAGAAATAACACAAGCAACGATACAAATACACTCACGTCTAATTTCGTCTCTCCATTAAATATTATATTACAAATGACTTTTAGTCTTGAAGACATCATCCCTTGTCTTCATCTTCAAAGAAAACAGAAGAAAGTAAAAGGAATCAAACTTCTTATCTTATTTAACACCATATGATCACAACCCCACTATTGCAAAGTGATAATTGATGGGGGTGAACTTAACGAGGACGACGATTACTAATTAAGCCATAATCAGCACTTCTTCGAGACCTTGGGAGATACACCATTGATTCCGAAACTGCGCAACTTCTTTTACAAGAAGTGTAAAGATTAATAAACCCCAACCTGTCACTCATACTTCTTGTTACCTTAGCTCCGGTCCACAGATTTCTTGCAGTTTCTTCGTCACCATCATGGTCTTCCTTGGAACACTCAACCAACGCCGCGAAAAATGGGTCCATCCGCCGGAAACTCTCTGAAGCGCCGGCGGATGCCTTTTTCCTGCTTAACATATCTTCGAAGCTGTAGGTTTTTGAGGAGGTTCGTGGGGTAGTCGGGGGAGGCAATGGCAGCAACTTCATGGACTCTTTTCTGTTGTTGTGGTTATGTAGCTTCTTTGGGATCCCTGGTAACTGTTCCCAAGAAAATGGTACACCTGAGAATCGGAACGGAGTTGCGGGGCTGAGAGGCGAATCATCGGGAAAATACGAAGATCTTAGTGAGGATGAAAACCAAGGGCTTTTGGTGGCAGGAATTATGGGGCCACATTCTTTTGCTGGCGTTTGGTGATGATGCCCAAATTGAGTTGATGAGGAACCCATAGCTAGCTTCAGAGAAAATGAAGGGGGAGATCAATTTGTGTTGTGTTAGATGGTGTTATTTAATTTTGTTATTTGACCTTCTTATATATTTATTTTATTTCATTAATCCACTCCTTGCTTTAATCAAATATACAACACACAATTTTAGGTTTAAATACATCTAATCTTTTTAAATTTATACTTTATTTTTCTCTTCTTCTAATTTTGCACTTATAAAAAACACAATAACCTTTTTACCCTCAATGTTTACATGGTTTTCTTTTTTCAATTCGGTCCAAACTACATAAAATTATTAAAAATTAATTTTTTATATTTTCAGAAAAGTTCCTATTTTTTTCTAAATTCCCAAAAAAATTGAATAAATAAAAATTAAAAAATTCATTAAATTATAAAAATATAAAAAAAAATTCCAAATTAACAAATGTGGCATTTTACTTGTTAAATCTTCGAAACTTTATTTTAAAATTTTAAAATATAAAAATTTAACAAATATTAATATTTTTAATGCCAATATACAAATGTTACAATAATATTCATAATTTAAGTGAAGTTATATAATCAATTCAAATATATAGGATTTTATATTGTGAACATATTTTAAAAACTATGACATTAAATAAATTTCATATCGTAAAGTCCGTAAACATAGAAATCAATAATAAAATAAATAAATAAATAAAGGATACACAGCTTAACTATATTTAATAATTAAATATATTTATATTTTATTAACAATTTAATAAATTTACAAATAAGATAAGTAGTCATGAATAATATATTAAAAAGTAATATGTAATTCCATTATAATTTTTTAGATGAATGGTGTATAAAAGAATTATCATTAACAGAATATGGACGGGGTTGCATTATCAGATAAAGTTTAATGTTTATTTTATTTTATTACTAATAATGGTGTATAACTCTTTCTTATTTTTTTTGTGAAATTATAAGAGGAGGGTAAAGTCCTAATAGTAGCGCGACTAGCGCAACTTGAACCCATACCACACCTAGAACAATAAACACATTGATTATCAGGCTAATACACAAAGTTCAACTCTTTCTTAATTATTAATATTAGAAGATAATATATTGTTTGGCACAAATGAGGATAGAGAACTGTAAGTAATGAGAATTATTATGTAATAATTAACATCCATTACAAATTTAACATTTGTGTTAAATACATAAAATTCTATATTTCATAAGTATTTTAAATTTGTATTTTGTTTCCATAATTTAAATATTTTATTTTATTTTATTAACTCTAGTAAAATCTATAAACTCTCCGTGCCTTGCAAATAATTAACTAAAAATAGCCATTAATTTGTTAAGAAGAGGTTACTTTGGTAGTATAAATAGGACACTTCAATGGCATATTATTCAAGCTCAAGAGGAAACTACTTCAAGAAAAATCAATGGATTCGACGCCTAATGTTGTGGTCGCTAAGGATGGTAGTGGGAAATATGATTGTATCAACGAGGCCTTGGCTGAAGTCCCTTTGAATAGTTGCGATCGATTTGTTATTCACATTAAGGCTGGTACTTACAAGGAAAAAATCATCGTGACCAAGGAGATGACTAATGTTATGTTCATCGGTGATGGCCCAACCGAGACCATCATCACCAATGACATTAACTGCATTAAGGATAATGTTAAAACATTCGACACTGCAACTGTTGGTAAGTAGCATTATATACATATAAGTTTTGGTGGTGAGGTGAGGTGACTAACTAGTATACATGTTTGTGAAATATTGTAGGTGTGGATGGGGCTGGTTTCATGGCCAAGTGCATTGGATTCGATAACTCAGCAGGACCCGATGGTCATCAAGCAGTGGCTTTTAGGGCATCCTGTGATAAGGTCGTCATGCTCAATTGTCATTTCACTGGGTACCAAGACACCCTTTACGCTCACAAAGAGAAACAATTTTATAGGGATTGTCTCGTCAGCGGGACTGTGGACTTCATCTTCGGGAATGCGGCAAGTGTGTTCCAAAACTGTCAGATTATTGTGAGGAAGCCAGGTGAAAACCAACACAACATGATTACAGCACATGGAAAGAAAGAAGAAGAAACTAACACAGCCATTGTGCTTCAAAATTGTACCATCTCGGGTGCCCCTGACTACCTCCCTGTAAAGGACAAGAACAAGACGTACCTTGGTCGTCCCTGGAAACAATTTGCGACAACTATCATAATGCAATGTCAAATCGATGACATCATTACACCAGAGGGTTACTCCCCCATGGAAGGCACCATAGGATTGGATACTGGTTACTTTGCTGAGTTCCAAAATAGGGGACCTGGTGCCAACACTGAGGGTAGGGTCACATGGAAAGCTATCAAGAAAATCGATATGGATGAAGCCATGAAATGGACTCCTCGAGTCTTTTTGAAATCTGACGAATGGTTGGCACAAACTGGCGTTCCCTTTGATCCCGATATGGTCCCTGGAGTGTAAACTTCCCTTTTATATATTAAAAGTAAATAATATAGGGAGTTAGGTGAGATGACAAGTGCCTCTCCTACTTTAACCAATGGTTGAGGGTTTGATCCTCGCCTTGGGTATGGAATAGCTTTAAAACTCGTGGCCAGCATCTACCCCTTAATGAGCCTATAGAATGCGGAGGATTAGTTATTGGGCTCGACCTTAAGAAATAAATTTTTTTTTGAAACTTTTTATATTTTATATTTTTTTATTTTAAAAAAATATTTTTAAATACTTGTAATAGTTTATTTTAATTGAAACTTTTTATATAATTTTTTGGTTAAAATATGCTCCAAATCCCTATACTCTTCATACATTTATAATTAATTTCTTTATTTTTATTTTTAGAAATTTAATCTTATTTTTCATATTTTAAAATTCAAGTCCAATTGTCAAACGTTTTAAAATATTTCTGTTAAATTTGTTGGTGTGACATTTTAAAATAAAAGAAATACTCACTTAGTAGCCACGTGACAAAAAAAAATGACGTTGAATTGGACTTAAATTTCATAAAAAGAATTTTAATCATGTCAGCAATTAGACTTATATTTTTCAAATTTGAAAAGTAAAAAAAATAATTAAATTCTAAATGTGTAAAAATACTAAGACCTAAAACATATTTTAACCAATATTTTTATAATAACTGTTTATATAAATTCAAACATAGTTGTAACTTAAACATAATATGATTACATGAAATCGTCCAACCATACCATGTTCTTTAATATTTTATGCTAAAAAAATTACAAAAAATTATTTTCATCCTAACAAATTATAATTAGGTTTTCCTTTTAATCCCGACAGTAGTCTACAACATAAAATGAAAAAAAAAAAACCCAATAAGGACGGAATGTGAATGATAATTCAGTGGGGTTAATATAGGAAGTAGTTGAGAGATGCTGCTGTTCATGGAGTTGACCCAACCTACCTAGTGATAATTCATATTTTTATTATTAACGTTGAAAGATGAAACATTTAATATATATATAATACTATTAATATTTGTTATAATTTTTTAGGAAAAGAGTAATATTTTTTTGTGAATATCATACAAGTAGATATATATATATATATATATATTTACCATATTGTAAGTGTAGCAGACATGTGTTGTTAAAGAAACCAGAATAATCCAAACCTTAAACAGCGAAGAGCTGCATTATTTTTGGGCCAAAATTATTATATGTTTTCATAATTTCGATGTTGAATTGAGGTCCAATCTTCATGTGCAATATTTAGTTGAAATGGACAAATTTTTATTTTCAACATCACTCACCACCTTTCACTTTTGCTCACAAAGTTTACTACAAAATGGTTTTCATCTCATAATTTATAATTTTTTAAAATAGCTTTATAATATATTTAAGTACAATAATTAGATTTATAAATAAAAGATGTTATAAATGCTAGTGGCACAAGTCTAAATATTAATATTTATAACTTTTTATTAGTTTTTTAAATAAAAAAATAGAAGTACACTCGTAATAATTTATACTAGTTTAAAATATGTAAGGATGTTTTTAGTAATTTATTGATTGAGTTGGTGCCAAGTTGATTCATAACACTAATTCAGTCATACATTTAAATAATAGTAAGTATAAATAGTTAGATTAGTTTAGGATTACTTTTGAAAAGTGTCGTGACAAAATATTTTTAAAAAAGTTGGTTAATTTCATTCAAATTAATTTTAAATAAAAAATATGCATGTTAAATCAAATTTTTATATTTTTATATTATAATTTAAAATAAACATTTTTTTCAATAGCAATTTTTATGCACTTTTCAAAAACAATTATAATCATGTCTTTAAAATCATTTAAGACATGATGTTGTAAAGTAAAAAATATATATGTAAATGATTTTTGAATTGTTAATATTATGATTTAAGAAATATATCAACTTAAATTATAATAAAAATATAAAAAAATATTATAATTCTATATTAATATTTTGATATATGAAATAGAAAATTGTATTTGAATATATAGACCATATTTAAGGTATTAAAATATAACCATTACAAAAACAAACATATATGTTATATATTTGAAATAAATTTTTTGACCAATCTCATTATAGGTTCTGATAATATCACTCTTTGACATAACACCTAGAACTAGAACTACTCACAACCCCTCCTCAACTCATAAATAAGAGGATAATACGCTTCAGCGCACTCGAATCCACAACCTGACGCATTGGCAACAATACCTATACCAATCAAATTAAGACTCAATTGGTTATATTTGAAACAAATTTTAAAATAGAAATACTTGTATATCTAATATAAATATTATAAAAAAATATTAAATGATAAATGTGGGTTAAAGACTATATTTTAACTTGATTTTCCAAACTAAAAAACTATAAATTATGAGATGAAAAACATAAAAAAATAATTTATTTAACCTTGCTTATAACTTTTAAAAAGCAATGGTATGTATGATAAAACGAAAACAAATCCTTGACAAGAATGGTCAAAATAGTTGAAAGTAATCTAGAATTTAGATGCTATATTACCAATAGTCTCCAACTACCAAGGCCTATCATCCTACAGTTTCTAACTACTGAGGCATAATTATGCATATTAAATATTTGTTGGTGGATGATAAACAATACTTTTTGGTGAATGATAAATAATATTCCAGGTCAGTGCAATTTGCTGTTTTTATTGACGTTGCAATAAGTTTCGATTGTGTTGTATTTTTTTTATCCTTTTTTAAAAAAAATTATATTATGCAGTAAAACTAGGATATATATTGTTAAAGGAAATCAGAATATATTAGTCAAGAACTTTCAAAGATTTTTTTTTTTTGTGGAGATATTTTCGAAGAGATTTAGATATGACTTAGCATCTGGATTAGTCCTTATTTCAAGGATAATTGATATGGGCGACATGTTAAAGATTAAGATTGATATTGAAGGTTGGATTTGATCTACTTCAAGTTGATTGGAAGTGATCACTCAGTCTATGCAACATTGTTTGTCTTTGGAAAGGTGAGATTTTAACGTGCACAAATTCAGACCCTCATCCCTAGATAACTTTAATTATGTGTATCAAAAGGCTTGTATGCAAGCATTCTTATAGTCCATAGATGAGAAGGCTTGAAAAATCAATTGTACCTAGTTGGGTACCCCTTGAAACTACTAATGCAAATGGCACAACCATCATGAAGCCAAAATTTTCTTAGTTTGCAAATGAAAATAAAGCTACAAGCTACAACCATCATTAAACAAAGTTGATCATCCATTCGTTTGATGCTTGTACAATAGATTTTGTTGCAGGCCAATTTTGGCCTACCATTACAAAAGCCCATTTAAACTAACCCATACCCACTAACCTAAACTTAAGCCCAAACCCCTAGCAAAACAGGGTCTTCACCCTCAACCGCCCCTTGACCTTCGGTCACCTACCCTCTGCCAAAAGCCTGCTCCGCCGCTCCACCGGTCATGTCTCCACCATCCCTCTACACCTGCAAGGAGTTTAAGATGAAAAGACAGGAAAAACAATAGAAAGCATTGTAAACAGGCTATAAAGCCGAATGAAAATTTGTAAAAAGGGACCTTTTTTTGGAAAAAAAAACATCAACAGAAAATAAAAAGAGTTTCAAATACAACAATAGCTTTCAATACAAACATACAAAAATCGTGATTCAAACAGCAAGGAGATCCGAATACCATAACCAATATTGAAAGCAAAAAGGTGATTTTTTTTTTTACCGAATCCGTTTCTTTCCTTTTCGTTTTTTTCTTTTTCTTTTTTATTCAAATACATCTATATACATATATATATATATATATATATATATATAACATTATTTAACTAAAAACAAAAAAATAAAAAAATAAAAAATAATACCTTTGGAACTTCCAGCCACCGCGTGCGGTGGCTGGCGCCAGCGACGGACGGCGGTCGGTGTGGGTCCGGTGACCGGCCCCTCCCTGGCCGGATCCCTTTTCGCTCCCCCTCTCTCTTTTTTTTTTCCTTCTCCCCTCTCAAATGTTTTTTTTTTGAATTTTAGGCTATTTATAGCCTTTCAAAACGGTGCCGTTTTGGCATTAGAGTTCAGTGCTGAAACGGCACCGTTTCACCTTGGATCGGGTCGACCCGACCCTACCCGATAGTATCTGCGTGTTTTTTAATGGAGGGGCTAATTGCGTTTTCAGCCCCTCCGCTTTCTCATGATTTTACAATTAAGTTATTTTTTTATTTTTAATCTAGCCCTTAAATTTGTTGCCCATATTAGTATCGCACATGGTCTAACACACGGCCGTATAACTCAAAATAGAGAATTAACCGGTCTAACACACGTTCATGTGACTCAAAACCCAAAAAGTCTCTCACACGGCCTGGACACATGCTTATGTCTCTTGCCCATGTGACTTTAATTCCAAAACAGTCTCTAGCACGACCTAACACATGGTTGTGTGGCGTCGCTATTCACAGAATTCTCAATTTACTTTATCCACCTGATACAGATTCAATGTAGAAGCAATAGAAAATATTTTGGAACCTAAAAACAACAATCAATTGACTATTAAGACGAAATAATCAAACCAAAACGCTAATTAGCTGATTGATTATTTCGTCTGATTTGGATATGTAGCAGGTTGATTTTTGAAGTAACAATTTGTCACGTCGCAACAACGAACCCCCGATGTCACGATAAGAAACAACTCAGGGTTCATGTTGCAACTCGAAACTTTGTAATAGTTACAATTTGATCCATATTGACCCCCAGGTTAGCAAAAGAGCTTTAGTAAGTCTGTACAAGACCCAAAAATGATTATGTATTGATTAATACACATGAATTACTTGTATTTAAATGTATAATGATGTTAAATTGAATGTTTTGATTGTAGTTGTTTCGACAACAAATGTGATATAATGTAGCTTGGACTTGGTGATTGAGTCAGGTAACGGGGTGTTACATGTACTGTCAGTTTTCCATTACTATTTAACAGTTGAGTGACCAATTTGATCAATTTCTTTTTATTTTTATTTTTTTTGGTGACCAAAATAAGAACAATCCTTATTTAGAGTGACTAATAGATTAGTTTACCCATAATTTTTTTTTAAAAAGGGAAAGAAATTACAATATAGATTGTAGAATAATGTAGTAAAAAATAATGAAGTTTATTAATGTGATTAGTGGTTGCTTGTTGGAGTCTTCAAGAGATTAGTGAATGAAGATTTGAAACCCAGGTGGACAAGTTATTAATAAATTAGAAATCGGCACTCAGCTTTTTTGAGCTTATTGATACACAGGGGCGAAGCCAAGGGGGTTGGCATGAGCCCCGGCCCCCTCTAAAATGTAAATTTGCTCTTTTGGCTCTTAAATTTTTTTTAAAATTTTAAATTAGTAAAGGTAAAATTGTACTTTGGCCCCCTCTAAAATTATAAAAATTCGATTTAATCTTTTACAAATTATAAAGATATAAACTATAAAAAAAATTAAAATTTTATCCTACCCGTAAATATTTATTCTGGCTTCGCCCCTGTTGATACGTTTTGTTGTTTCCAAACTAAGATCCCTTATTTAATAATTAATGGCATTAGTTCAAAAACTCTATTTTCATGGTTCAATTAGTTTATTTAGTCGTTACCCCAATATTTTGATTTCATGCTTTGGGTCAGATTAGCTCATCTTCTCTGTTTCGCCATCGATATTTATATATGCAATGCTCACATTAATTGTATTTATATTAAAATAATGATTATATTATATGAACCATATAGCTGGTATGATATTAAAAAACTTAATTCATTTTTATTATACAAATAATAATATAATTTTATAATTAAATTTAAAAAAAATGCGAAAAATTGGTACAAATATATATATATATATATCTTAATTCACCAAGTAATTTAATGGGTTGGTTTAAAAGCTAAGTTATCAGTGTATTAAGTTGGTTAAATATTTACTATTTTTAATACTCATTTAAGATTTATGTTCCTTTTCTAATACAACTATCAATTCAACCAAAATAATCGATTAAACTAAAATCTTATCCATTTAATCTCCCATCCCACAACTATTAACAAGTGTCTGAAGAATTGAATTTTAAATCGACATGGTTGAAAGGAATATCTCCCTCGCCTCCAACTCCCAAAAACAACCTGTAATAATAATAATAATAATAATTACAGCCTCCAAACTTAAAGTTAGGAACCAATCATAGGTACAGTTAAACCCTTTAATTAATTAGCTACAAATAAGGGTTTGCAACCATTTGGCGGTTAACTATTTGGTAGGTTGTTCATCAATAGTTATTGTTAAATGATATTTATTTCCCTTCTTTTCTAGGTTGGTTACCAAATTATTACCATGTTAAAACATGCTTTATATACTAATTGATATTAGGTCAGTGTTACATAATTACTATCCCATCTATACCATGTACATTATGCTAGAATAGCAAAAAGTTTTTAACTATAAAATACTACCTATTCGGTTGGGTTAATTATTTGTTTTTATTAAATTATGTAGTACAAATCTGAAAGTTAAAACTTAAACAAATTATATACAATCACGTAATATTTTAATTAAAAAATTAATCATATTAACTATTTGGAATAATTAATAACATTATAAAAAATACAAGGGCCAAATTACATTAGAAATTAAAGTGTAATAGTTAAATCTCAAATTTAAGCATAATAGAGGGATCAAAATTAAAATTTAATCATTCTTCTAAAATTGCAAAAAAAAAAAAAAAAGTAAGACCGATGCAAACCTAAAAGAAATAGGAAACCACATGTCAGTATGTAAGACTTTAGGGTATTCAAATTATATATAACAACATAATGTTTTAATCAAAAAGTTAACGATATTAACTATTTGAACTAATTAATAATATTATAAAAATATAGGAGCTAATTTATATTAAAAATTAAAGTATAGAGATTAAATATTAATTTTAGATATATTAGAGTGGCCAAAACTAAATTTTAACCATTTTGCTAAAATGTAAAAGGAAAAGAAAAATAACCTAAAAGTAGAGGGACCATAATTGCAATTTAACTATTCTTAACATAATGTAAAAGAAAATGAAATAAAAGGCATGAATGCTAGACATGTGTAAAAAAAAAAAAAAAAAAGGGGGCTTCCTTTTATATTTGGGTATTAGTACGATTCTCACCCATGCTTTTAATTTTCATATTTTTATTATCAATAATTTACTCATCTTTTGCATTTAACCTAATAAATATTTGTTTATTTCATTCTTCAAATGTATTTTATTGTAAGAATTAAATTCTAGATGATATATATACATGCATTATAAGTAATTTATGCACCAACGATTTTGGATCCTTATTTGAAATATCTAAACTTTATTGATTGAATCTTAGTTTGATTAGTATTGATATTATTATCAATGTATGAAGATGTTAGTTCAAACACAATGAAATATATATATCTTCTTATTTAAAAAATTAGATAGAAAATTTTAAGAATGGTATAAAAAATTCTGATGGTAAGTTACTTGCTGGTCTTAGGGGGTAAAATTTTTGTTGAAGCAATGGCCCTTAGTAGAAGAGTAGAGATATTGTTGTCCAAAAGAAATGAGAAAATGTTGTGTTTGAACTTGATGTAACTCAAGATATTTCCAACCACAATTGACTAATTTTAAAAATTAAGTATAAAGAACAGTTAACTAGAAAGTGATTTTTTCTTAATACTGACGGTGCAATGCAAATGGAATCTTAAAATATAGCTTCTAGAGGAATACTTTGTGATGAAAATAGAGGTTGGATCGCTGGATACAACCGATATCTTAGAAAGTGCTCGATTTTCGATGCCGAACTTTAGGACATTTTGAAGGGGCTTAAGCTAAGTCAACGCAAGGGTCATGATAAGATTATGATCTAATCTAACATCTTGGAGGTTGTTAAAGTAATCCAAGAAAGCACCTCCACCACTTCAAATTCGACTTTGATTAGGCGAATTCAGAATATTTTGTTACAAGAAGAACAGTGGATCTTGCATTATATAACTAGAGAACATAATCAAGTTGCAGTCTGCTTAACTAAACTAGCTTTAGTTAAAAAAGAAGATTTACAGATTTTTTATCTTCCTCCTGCGGTGATTTTAGTTCTTCTTAAAACTGATAAGTCAAAGAATATAATTAGTTTGTAATGTTATTTTTCACCAAAAAGAAATTAAAAAATATGAAATTTGCAACCCTATACATCAAATGGGTTTCACCAAATAAACTTAACAAAATGGTGGATTTTGGGCTTTATGGATTAAGGCCATGACACTTTTCCTCTTTTGAATTTTTTTCCCATTTTGCCCATTTATAATGGGTCATGAGTCACGATATAAGAAAAACAAAACAAAACCTGACATAGAGAGTATACAGATGTATCAAAGCTACATAAGAAAAACTCTACAACTTTTATCAATAAAAATGACCAAATCTTTGTACTTCAACAAAAAACTACAAATTCAGTAATGACAACTGTTTCTTTGTAGTTTCTTATGATTCTTCAGGTGCAGTTAGCGTGATCCAAATTCACCACTCAACATAAATTTTTAGACCAACCTGAAACAAATCTTTCTTTTTCAGGCCATTTTGAAAAAAATTTACAATTATAAGGGCCTTATACAAATAACAAGAATCTGTAACCTATAACTCAAAGGCTCAGCCTTTGATGCGCCGCAATGCAAGGTAAGCCATCAACCTATATCCTATGAACATTAGAATCAAGATTCCGACGCTCAGTTCAGGCCTAATTTGCCCCGCAATGTCTTGATCGATGAACTTGCAGCTAACCGTACTACTTCCACGGTGCGAGCAACCCAACAACGATGACACTTTCTTGCCATCGCCGTATTGGACGTTGACGAACAGCTTGTAGCTATAATATGTTGTAGAAGCATACTTTATCCATGCCATGCATGATGGGACCTTATGCACGTAGTACCCTCCTGTTAGAACAAATGCTAGCATTGTGACTGTAACTATTGTAGAAGCCTGTTTGGCATCCATGATCAATGCGCCTAATGCGAGGCCAAGCCCTTGCGAGACGAGCACGTAGCCGAGAAGAACCAACAATGTCAATAGGAATGCCACCAAATCGGGTTTCAATCCAGCCATCCAATATGTCACAACAAGGAAAACTGTGGGGAGAATCAGCTCCATGGGGAGGTCTCCGATTATCCGTGCCATGAAATAGGAAGACAGAGTGTACATACCCGAAGCACGCTCTTTCATGAAGATAGCACGTTCTTGAGGAAACGCGAATACCGCATTAAACGATGGCAAGACACCCCAAAAGATGGAAATAAAGAAGAGGAGGCCGAGACGGTCTTGGATGTCTCTATAATCTGAATGCCACCACATTAAACCGGCCAGTATTGCGGCGGTAATTACTTGGAAGACTCGGAGGGTGTTGAATGATTCTTGCTTTCTTTCTTTAAGGCTTCTTCGAAGCAGAATGCTGAATTGATAGAACCATGTCGAGAGATTGACTCTGTTGCTGTTCCTGCCTTGTTCGGAACAACGGGTGCTGATGAAATACGAGTCTTTTGCCGAAACAGGGGTGATCTCCATGCAAGCAGCTCTAACTTTTGGAGCCAATAGGGTATTGTAAGAAGCAATGAGGGTTTGCCTTACATTTGGCCTCTCTCTTTCGCTTACTCCATCAACTTTACACACACCTGAAACATATACAAGGAAATTTAGGATCTAATCGACAAATAATCCATTTCAGTCATGATCTTCTTTATTATTTATTTTTCTTGAGTATTCATATTCAAACATGAGTTGGGGGTATGATCATCTGTTTATTACAGACCTTTTAAAAAAAGTATTACTTATATTCAACACCACTATTTCGCTAAAAATAAACAATCTGGCATTAGAAACAAGAGTGTTGTAATGAATATGATTCTCTAAAAATTTGCATATATTCTTAAAAGTGATTAAAATAAAGCTTCATGTATTATTTTAAATTATAAAGCATCCTAGCCCCAAGTGTGGATGACAAATATCTGTCCAAAACTTTAGAATATTAAATAAAATCAGTCAGTAGTGTGAAGAACAGGGACTCTAAGCATATACTTAATGTAACGTGTATGAATATGGATGAACATGAGTTGAATCAAAGCATTTAGAATATTGTTCCAGTTATACACGTATCAAAACATTGTACAATTAAGAATTTCGATAAAGTTGGTCGAGTGGAGGTTAGATTTCCTTTACAGCAAAAAAGTTTTAAAAAGAAAATCTTGTTTAAAGAAATATCATCAACAGTAAAGTTCAGCAAAACAAGGACAGCACCATTGAAATTAAAATTTATTGTTTGACAATTTATACTAAATATTAGTAAAAGAAATAGTAGGAAAAGTAGCACCCAGTATGAAATAATTTAATGGATAATAGCATATATGGTAGCAAAGAAATTGAGTAAGGCTCAGAAAAGCTAAAAATGAAGATTAAAAGCTGACCAGTGTTGGTGGGTAAGGTGGGTCTCCACTCGGGTTTGGTGCTGCCCCTGCCACTATGGTTGGGCCACCACTTGCTTATATATATGTATGTATATATATATTGACAAATTTAATCTCCCCTTTTATGACATTGGGTGTTAGGAAGATGCAAAGAAAACGACATACGTGTTGGTCTTCAAACATATCCCAACACCTTAGTTGGAGAATAGTTGGGGTCTTAAAAGAGGGGAAAAAAAAAGGTAGAAATTATGTTTCAATCTTTATACTAAGAATGAAGGTCAAGTTTCGACAAGTGTAAAGGTGGAATAGGGACAGCCTATGGGACCAAATACAGCAATTATTTGATAAGCTATAGTTAGAATTATTGGCTAGAAAGCACCTTTAGCTTTATATACAAAATAAGATGTTTTCTAACGCTATCAATGGCGTCATTGGTCATATAACCTTTTCTTTTTCCCGTTATAAAAAATGTATACTAAAATCTTTTCCTTAAGATCATATTGTCCCAGAGTTCATACCATAAACTCAATTACTATTTGCTGCACCAAAAGAGACTCCAAAGATGGAAACATTTCCAACACCACTTCATCCACAATTGGCTACATAACATAACTTTTGTAGACTATTGGGTCAGTGACGCTCACCATCAGTCTTTCATAATATATAAATCTCTAAGTTATTAGTGAACAAGATGATGAATCAATACTTTTATCAAATTATATAAAATCAAAAGGTAATTCATCAATTGTACTTTTGTGCCTTAAATATCTTTTCAGCTCGTGCAATTAAATACTAATAACATTTCTCATGTATATAATACATGCTACAATGAATAATAATAATAATATATTATGGAGAGATATCCATGTGTAGGTATTAAGGTCTAAACCATTTTTTAAACAATTAAAAATGGCATTAGATTTTGACCTATGATTAAAAAGATTGAAGAAACAAATATTACTAAATTGATCTAAGATTAATTTCCTTTGAAGTTTGGACATTAGAAATAGAGAATGAGATCATTAAATCCAAGTCATAAATCACTTATATTGTAGTGACACCATGCCACCTACTCCCCAATGGAGGAACCCCACTGAATTAATTCCAAAAAGGAAGGTAGACAATTAGACCATTCTTGCACTCACTGCTGTGTGGTAGAAAAAAATAACCCAGATTTTTTTATGTTGTAAAATTTTGTCAAATCCAATAGTAGTGTGCCTTCTTCTGAGAGACATATAAGTGGCAAGATTACTCATTCAATGAAGGCAGACAATGGCCACCCTAAAGATTAGCTGATGAATAAATGATCAAATTCGTGGCATATAATCATCGCATGAGCTAAGCTTTAAAGCTAACAATCACGGTGCATTGGCTATGCAAAATCTTCATCAATAAAAAAGGTAGATTTCTTTGGATGGATGGAGGGGCCATTGGAAAAGACAGGAAAAAAGAATACCGCACTATCCATTTCTATCCACCTTATTATACAGTTTCACAACCTTTACTTAATACACTGACCCACCACTCATTTGCACATATTTTTATTTTTGAAATCTTTCTCCTAAGGGGAATTTATATGAGATATGATCTTTAGTATTAATGATGGAAAGTGTTGCGTTCCCCCCTATGGTTTTTCCCTCTTTCTATACTTAGTGAAAATTGAAGAAAAGAATTTAACTCTACAGTAAGTAAACAGCAGCAAGAAAACGAAAGTAGAAGGGAATTGAGCTCCTTCGTAACTATTCGAGTTAACTCAGCTATAACTAATGAAAAGAAAGCAAACAACAGAAAAAAGAAGTTGAAGCTGACGTACCGTTAGCAAGATCAAGGAGGAAATCGGCAGGGTTCATAGGGAAAGACGGTGAGAATCCAATGGACTCGAAATAACTCATAGCTTCACTCCCCTTGCCGAAATACAAGCTCCTTCCTTCACTCAAAACCAACACTGAGTCAAACATCTGATAAACTCGGCTAGATGGTTGGTGCATGGATGTGACTATGGTCTTCCCCTTTTGAGCCAACGAACCCAAAATCGAAACCAACCGGTGTGCCGCTGTGGAGTCCAAACCTGACGTCGGTTCATCAAGAAGCAGCAGGCTAGGGTTTATAAGCATTTCATGAGCTATACTTACTCTTTTCCGTTCTCCACCCGATATACCACGTATAAAACTGTTCCCAATGATTGTGTTTTCACATTTCGATAACCCCAACTCAGATAAAACCGTCTCAGCCACTGAAATCTTCTCCTTGGTCGACAGTGTGTTTGGTAACCTTAAAAGGGAGCAAAATACCAAGGTTTCACGAACTGTTAAGTGAGGGTAAAGCACGTCGTCTTGGGTGACGAATCCAGTGCGTTTTGCCATTTGTTTAGTGGGTTTTTTGTTGTTGGCAAGCAAGGTTCCTATGAAATGACCATGGCCGTGTTGTAGCCGACCAGCTAAGGCATTGAGGAGAGTAGATTTGCCGCTGCCTGAAGGACCAAGGATAGCCAACATTTCTCCTGGTGAAACCATGCCGGTGATATTGTTCAATATCGTCCTCTCTTGGGCCCTTCTCGTTGTTCCTTGATCAGAGGGTGTTGATCCATGGCTAAGCATGCGTTTAATACTGCGACCTTGAATGTTGGTTCCCTGTACCTTCACCTTATAGCTTACGTCGATGAACTGCATGAAGAAAAACATAGATAAGAATATTATTAGAAAAGGTCAAATAAGAAGTTCAAAATGAATGGTAAGAAACGAAAACGAGTCAATGATTGGTTGACTCGGGTAGCTCAACACACTGAACTCAGTCGAGATTTCTTTTTATTTACCTTGAGAGTGATAGGATAACAAGAAGCCATTAATGAAGGGAGGTGATCACGCAAATCTCGAGAAGTATCTTTTGAATGACATGGACCATCCCCAGAGGGAGTAGGACTAGGAGTCTCCAAACCACCAAAACCCGGCATTATTTTCCTGCTTTCCTTTTAACTTTCTTCTCGGGAAAGGTAAAGAAAAACTAGTGAGCAAGAGAGAGAAGAGGCACAACAAAAGGAGTTTAAGGAGAGAAATGAGGGAAGAATTTGAGAGAGGAAGGAAAATGAGGGAGGGGGGTATTTATGTAGGTAAAAAAGATTAAAAAAGGTAAGGGGAGTGGGTGCCACGCAATGGAAATTGTCCAAAGCCAAAAAAATAAGTGCTACGTGGAAGAAGAACAACACAGATGGCAGCATGGCATGGTTGGTACATGGGAAGTGCGCTATTAAACGGCGTTTCCTTCTCTCTCTTTCGTAAGTAAACTAAGCATAGGGAAGGAATTGCTGCATGTATTGTCAAAACTGAAAAAAGCTCATTTAATGAACCTAAGTTAGTGGAAGCAATTATTATTTACAAGTGTTGACGATAGGTTCGGCCGCAGCTCATTCCTCTTTCTTTTTTCTCAGTCCAGGTTCCATTAATTTATTTTATTATGTCAAAATTAATATTTTCTACAATTAAATAAATTTTTAATTTCTTTATCGTATAGGATAAATTGTTCTTCTCTGAACAAGTTTAATTGTGATGTGTGTATATATATATATATATATTATTTCATTATAAAGAGCACAAGCACTACAAAATCAAGTTAATAGGTTTTTGGCATACACTTGATCTTAAGAGTTCGACTTATACCTAATGTTAATCTGAGGTTAAAGTTTAAATGTTCAAATCAAGTTTCTTTGAGTTGGATTTATATTATTTAGTTTTTTTCCAATATAAGTCAATATTATAATGAGACATAGTACAATGCAATTTTAATGATACATATGTTTGTTGTTATAAGCTTTGATGATCAAGATTGTGACGGTTCACATAAATATGTTGAGAGTAATTTATGAGTTTAGTTGAGTTTTAAATATCTGGAAATATTTTTTTTTCTTTTTACAATTTATTAGTGAGGGGTTATATGGCTTGATGTGTGATGTGGATTTGAGTGTTTGTATTTAGGTAGGTAAGATTTGGGGAAAAATGGTTTTCCATCTTGACCCTAGGTAGATAATTGGAAATTTTTCTCTACTAAACCCTTAATCAATTTGTTATTAAAATCTAGATAATCGGTATTAAGAATTGAAAATGCCACAAAATACGAATTTTGATAAATTTTTACTTATTGAAAAAAAAAACCTCAAATTTATTAATTCTCAATGTAAATGCATAATATCTTATAAATAGAATTAGGGTTCCTTTTAAACCAATTCACAACCAATCACATATAATTACAAATTAAATGCACCGCAATCTATATAAGTAAATACCATATGAATTTACTTGGTCAAAACAACAAACAATTTAGATCTTCAACGATTAATTGATAATTTTGATTTTTCCCTAATTATATCCGACCTGATTCATTTTTTTATTTATTCAATTATTTCATTCAATTCATCAATATCAAACATTTACACATTGTATCATGATATGGATGAACCTATGAAACTTTATTTTTCAGTACTCGTAAAGTTTTACATTTTATTCAATTTAGTCTCTAAAATCGAAATAGTCATAACTTTCAATTTTGAGCTTCAGTTTGAAAAGTGACCTCAATTACATTCATTATAGTCCCTCTACGGTCTATGATTGCTAAAATTTCACATCAATTTCAAAATTAATTCACTTTAGTCCTTATGTACAAAAATAATCATTTAAACATTACAATTTAGTCCTTTTTCACATATAAGCTTAAAATCTATCAATTTGACACTAATTTCTTCAAGAAATCAACAATGATAACTTTCAAAAACTTTAATAGTTTTACAAATTGGTACATGGGTTAGCTAAATCAAGCTCTCATGACCTCAAAAACATAGAGAAAAATACAAAAAAAAGACTTAATTAAGCTTACCAAATAGTTGCCGAAAGTTGAAAACCTTTAAAACTTCATATTTATTTTATGGTGGACAGTTTAAAGGTTGGAGAAGAAGAAAGTTCTCTCTTTTTTTCCACTGAATTTGGCTTTTTATAATATAATTAAATTTTAATTAATTTTCAATTAATCACTAATTAGCTTACTAACCAAATGTTTAATGTTTAAGCCACCAAAATCCACTAAAATATTATATAAAATGGTTTAATTGTCATTTTGGACCTTTGATTAAGTGCAATTTAAGTCATTAAGTCTTTAGCCAATTAAAAACTCATAGCGATAAAACTTTTCCAATTTAGTCCATGTACCTTAACTAAGCAATTAATAGGCAAAATTGATGGACTAAACTTGAATATTTTATTATACCAACTTCACAAATATTATGAATATTTACATACTTGATTTATGAAAATAAGATTTCAAAACCACATTTTCTGACACTACCAAAAATCGCGTTGTTACATTTGGAGTGTTGTCCACTTGTTGAGCATGTAAAACACAGATGTTGCAAAATAATGCAACCTGAGCATGGTGATCATGTAGTGTTTGCACAAACAATTCATTTTGGTAAAGTAGCTACTTCACTATAAATAAGGGGAGCTTTTTTTTTTTCTCTAGTTAAGGTGGTTGACTTAGACAAGCCCCCAATTTGAGGTTATAAAGTAACCATCGTCAATAGCCAAACTTGATAAGTGGTCTTCATTAATAGTTAATTTTGATCAAAAGTCTTTATTGAGTTGTAAATTTGATGAGAGATCTTCATTAAAACGCAAATGTAACACTCCGAAATTGGGGTTAGAAGAATTAAGGTTTGTAAGATGAGTCAGTGATTTCGAATAGACTTTTATGATTTTCTTTGCGATTTAGAAACAAGAATAAGCTTGATGGTTTAATGATTGAGCATTTGGTTACTACGTGGTCTTGAGTTTGAATTCCATTATGTGCAAGTGAGAAATTATTTTTGATATTGAGGTCTCCTTAAAAAATATAGGGGTAAAATAGTAATTTTTTCAAAAATGTGTTTGACTAAATTGAATACGAATTATATTGAATTAAGTTAAATTCATTCATATAGATCCGGATAGACCTCGTACAGAGCTAAATCGAAGTAAAGAGAAAATATCAGATTAGTTGTCACCATATCTTCGTACACTTATCGAGGTAAGTTCGTGTAATTAAATTGTACATTTCTATATGTTAAATTGAATTAATATTTTGTGAATTGTACAATTGCCATGAATGAATATCGATTGCATATCTGACGATTACCGAGTCTCGTTTGAACCTTATGAAATTCGTAGGATACAAATGATAATGTCATTAGGGTTACCGATTTAGTTGAGATCTTACATGTGTTGCGGACATATCACAGCTCTCATGAGCTTCCCGATATTTAGCAATCATGAACTTTCCGTTATTCAGCTCACATGAGCTTCCTATTATTCAGCTCGGAGGAGCTTCTTGTTTACAGCTCATATGAGCATATATGAATATGAATTGACGGATTACAGTTCAGCACACCCCGTGTGTACCACCCGTGTATCCAACGATATTCTAAATGGTTCAACGGGCATAATTCTATTATCAAATTATATGATGTTTGATAAGAACTATTGCCGGTATATACATGAAATTCATGAAATGTGATTACTTTATGAATTCATCCATGTGTGTTGGATCCTTTATGTGATTTACATGGCTAACATGTTGAGGATATGTGTTTAGGCTTTTGGCCAAATTGGTTTGGATATGTTTGTATCCTTACCTTAAATGAGATTAAACGGTAAGTTAAATTATGTATTATACGAACTTACTAAGCTTAAATACTTACTCTATGTTATTTTCCATGTTTTATAGTAATTAGGAAGCTTGTTCAGGTTGGAAGCTGGTCGGAGCTATTTCACACTATCCATTGGCTCTTTTGATACTTTTAGTAAATCAATATCGAATATAATGGCATGTATAGGTTATTTTGGTCAATGTTGGTATATAAATGTTTTGTTAAGACAAGTCATTTGAATGGCTTGTGTTGGTATATTTTGATGTATATATATCAGTGACTTGTCATGTTTAATGTGTGAGTGATATGGTAGAATGAAAGAAAGTAAAATGTGGTTTGAATATGCATACATGAATTTGGTCATCTAGGTAACTTGGGATACTTGGTTGACATGTTTTTAAATTGTTATTTGAGGTGCCTAAGGGCATATTGGTTGTATGTGGTAATATTTCATGTTTAAGACATGATTTTGGCTTGTTTTGAATGTTTTGTTATGATTTGTTGATGTGCAAAATTTTTGTGTTTAGGTAGGGTACCAAATTGGGTGAGAAATGTGGCTTGGAAATGGCCTATTTTTGTCCATACGGGTAGATACACGGGCGTGTGTTTCAGACGTGTGTGACACACGGTCAGGTGACACGACCGTGTGTCCCCTATAACTAGAGGTGTTCAATTGGTTAACCGACCTGAACTACTATTAACCCAATTAACCAACCCTTTTAAACTCTTAACCGTTAATCGAGCCAAATTTTTTTCAAGAAAAATTAACTGAACCAAACTTTTTTGGTTAATTCGGTCTGTTAACCGAATTAACCAACCGATTAATTTATATTTCCAAAAAATTAACCGAATCGACCGAATACTTATATATTATAATATTATTTATCAAATTCGGTTAACCAATTGATTTCGAACCGAATTAATCATTAACTGAACTTCCAAAAAATTATTAACCGACCCCTGACCGAATTAATTTGGTTAACCAACTGATTAACCGAATTCGGTAGGTTAATCGAATTAATTCGATTTTACCCAATATTTGCACACCCTTATCTGTATCTTTTAATTGTGTAAGTTAGTATGCTCAACACGGCCTAACATACGGGTGTATGACTTAACCGTGTGACCCAAGTCAGAGTGTTACATGGGTATGGACACGGGCTGGGACACGACCGTGTGCCCTTATTTCGAATGCCCACACGGCCTGACCACACGACCGTGTGACCCCTGCATCTTTGAAGAGTTTTTATGTTTACAGAAAAATTCTTTGAGTACCCGATCTAGTCCTGACTTGTTTCTAACGTATATTTTGGACCCCGAGGGCTCAAATAAGGGACAATATGTTTGATTTCGATTCATTTCTGATATGAATGCTATGTTATATGAAATGTCTGATTAATGTATTTGTAAACTCCTGTAATGCTCCTTAACCTTGTTCTAGCGACGAATTTGGATTAAGAGTGTTATATTTATTGGTATTAGAGCTATGCTTTAGTCAATTCTCAGACTAACATAGCATACACGAGTCTAGCTATATATGCCATTATATAACCTGTGATAGTGTGATATCTCCTAACCGTTTTAAAACATGTTTTTATATAGCAATGTCATCCAACCGAGCTGATTTTGAAGAAGCTGAGAATAATACTCAAGCCTCCGTGCTTCGAGTGGTACGAGGCTCGTATCTGAGGGCCAGAGATAAGAGGCTAAAGAAGCCTTTTTTTTCAAATGATGAATGAATAGTTCTGCAAGTTCGTACGGACGAGCTCAGTTGCTCAACAACCTCCACCCCCTCATGTTCCTCAATCGGCTCCCGTTATTTCTCAAGGTATAGAACCTATCAAAGTTAGTAAGCCTCCTGTTAAGAAAATTCATAAGTAATGTGCTAAAGAATTCCGAGCTACAGCTAAGGATGATCCTGAAAGAGCTGAATTCTGGTTAGAAAATACCATTAGAGTTCTTGATAATTATCTTGTTCACCAGCTGAATGTCTTAACTGTGCAGTATCTCTGTTAAAAGATTCAACTTGCCAATGATAGAATACATTAACTTCTGTTGTGTTGAAAGAGAGATTCAAGTAAGAGATTGACAGGAAAGTCATATCATTCAGTATCGAAGAAATCAAAGAAATATCATGACCGTTCTACTACTATTGTGGGATACTCCGGTAGAGATAGAGGTACCCGACGCTCTAGTCTTAAATCTCATGCTACATCTGTAGCAAGTGTGGGTAATACTAGAAACATCAGACCCAAGTGCAGACACTATAACAAGCTATATTTTAGTGAGTGTCGAATAAAGAATGGAGCGTGTTTCAGATGTGGTTCTTTTAATCACTATCTTAGAGATTGCCCGGAGAAATCTGGAAAAGATAATATTCAAACTTCGAGACCGAGCAACACAGCTATGAGAGGTAGGCCACCTCGTAATCTTGGAAATGTGAGTGGTAGTTGTGGTGTAATGAAATATTCTATTGTAAGGTCTAAAGCACAAACACCAGCTAGAGCTTATGTTATTCGTATACGCGAAGATGCCTCTATACTAGATGTTATTACCGGTATTTTCTCTCTTATTGATACTGATGTAACTGCTTTAATTGATCCCGAATCGACTCATTCATATGTTTACACAAAATTAGTGTCTAGTAAAAATTTACCTATTGAGTCTACTGAATTTGTGGTTAAAGTATCGAACCTTCTAGGCCAATATGTGTTAGTTGATAAAGTTTGCAAGAATTGTCAGTTAATGATACAGGGTTACTATTTTTCGGCTGGTTTGATGCTATTACCGTTCGATGAGTTTGATACGGTATTGGGAATAGATTGGTTAACTCTGCATGATGCTGTAGTAAATTGTAAACGAAAGCATATTATATTAAAATGTCAAAATGGTGAGATGCACCATATTGAATCAGATAAATTGAACAAGTTACCTATTGTCAGTTATGTCAGCACAGAAACATGTGAGAAAAGGTTGTAATGCTTACCTTGCTTATGTATTGGATACTAAAGTGTCTGAGACAAAGCTTGAATCAGTGCTAGTGGTTTACAAGTATCCTGATGTGTTACCAGAGGAATTACCTGGATTACCGCCGGTCAGAGAAGTCGAATTTGTTATAGAACTTGTACCTGGAACAATATCAATATCGATAGCCTCATATAGAATGGCTCCTACTGAGTTAAAAGAGTTGAAAGCACAGTTGCAAGAGTTGACTAATAGAGGTTTTACTCGACCTATTTTTTCACCTTAGGGTGCACCAGTTCTGTTTGTTAAGAAAAAATGATGGATCGATGAGATTACGCATTGATTACCGTCATCTCTACAAAGTTACAATCAAGAATAAGTATCTACTGCTTCACATTAACAATTTGTATGACCAGTTGAAAAGTGTCACAGTGTTTTCAGAGATTGATCTTCATTCTGGTTATGAATTTTGATATATTCAGTTACGAGTAAAAGATTTGGATGTACCGAAAATGACATTCAGAACCAGGTACAGACATTATGTAACACCCCCTACCCGTATCCGTCGCCGGAATAGAGTACGAGGCATTAACGAGGACTACAAAAACACTTACAGATAATTTAAATATATTTTCATAACAACTTGTCTTGATTTCATACTATTTCATATTTAAGCTTTACTCACCAAAGTATTTGAAATATCATCTGTATGCAAATAGCACACATGAGGTACATAATTCCATAATTAAGAATGAACACATTTATCAAACATATTCCACATTCATATATCAATGTCTCACATTTTCATATATCAATAACCGTCATTTTTCTTGTTTTTTAGATAATTATGTATAACCATTGATAAGCATGCAACTCATCAAGCTTTCTTGTCAATCACAATTTCAAATGACAAATTCGTGTGAATGAGCTCAACCTCATTAGGTATTTAAATTCTGTCATTTTGATTCACATACTCATAATTTACTAACATATCCTCACAAACACAATCTCTGAATGACAAAATCACATAATTGAGCTCAATAATAATAATGATAACATTACTTACATTTTTTTTCCACATGTTACATTTACGACTTACCAACTTGTCCATTCAAGGAACAGCTTACGGATTTGAGTACATCATGATCTCAAGTCCGTCTAGCTGAAGCACATAAGTGCTAGACGGAAGCCCGAAGGCTAATCAAGCACATAAGTGCTAGACGGAAGCCCGAAGGCTAACTGAAGCACATAAGTGCTAAACGGAAGCCCAAAGGCTAACTGAAGCACATAAGTGCTAGACGGAAGCCCGAAAGCTAACTAAAGCACATAAGTGCTAGACGGAAGCCCGAAGGCTAACTGAAGCACATAAGTGCTAGACGGAAGCCCGAAGGCTAATCAAGCACATAAGTGCTAAACGGAAGCCCAAAGGCTAATCAAGCTCACCGTAGTGGAATCAAACCCCAAAAGGGTTAATTGAAACTCATATGAGTTAACGAAAGCTCGTAAGAGCTAAACGAAAAGCAAACACGAGAATTCGCAACAAATGCTGAATCTCGGTTTACTTGGGTAATATGCCGTCAATTCATCTTTTCATGAAAGATTGTACTTATTTCCTGCGTTCTGCTCCTCCAAAATTCTCAATTCAATTTCATAACTTTTGTACATAATTTACTTATTTTCAACAATTAGCATACATAAATATTAATCACCATTCATAAAATAATATTGAAATTTAATAATATTAACAAATGGTCACTAAATTTAGTTATATAAACTCACAAGTTTGATTTTTATATTATAGCGATTATCATAATTTCATAATAAATATTCCAAATAAAACATTATATCGTTTCTAATTCAACACTTATCGATTATAATCAGGCATGTGATCAATTTATACACGAGTCATTCATATATTTTTGTATATTTTCCTCCTCCTCCTCTCCATCCACATCCTTAGTATAAACAACACACTTGTAGGTAACATTATCCATAATTTTCACTATCTACTTATGTGAATATTCAAGCTGTCCATCTGTGTCATAGACACTAAATTATTTATATCTGGAGCTATAGAACTCCAAATTAAGTTCCGCTAATTTTTCCTGAAACTAGACTCATATATCTTCTTACCATAAAATTTTCATAATTTTTGGTTAGGCCAATTAATACAGTTTATTCATTGAAGTCTCCCCTGTTTCAGAGTACGACTACTCTGACCTCTGTGCACTACAAACCAAATTTCTCCATGTAAAGAATTCCAACGACCATGCCGTTTGTTTCCCTTAAAAATAGACTCAATAAAGAATCCATGAATGTAAAATATGACTCTTAATAATTTTTTTACAATTTATGGTGAATTTATAAAGTCAGGACAGGGGATCTCGAATTCATTCTGACCTTGTCTCACAAAATTTATCATATCTCATGATTCACAATTCCATTGCTTACATTATTTATTCTATAAGAAACTAGACTCAACAAGCTTTAATTTCATATTTTATTCATCCTCTAATTCCATTTCTACAATTTTTAGTGATTTTTAAAAGTTAGACTACTGCTGCTGTCCAAAACAGTTTTAGTGCAAAATGTTGATTTCCATTTTGCCCGAAATTTCACAATTCATACAATTCAGTCCTTCCTCAATTAACCCCTAAATTAAGATAATTTTCTCAATTAATACTTTTACTAAACATTATAAGTTATTTCATAACTATTAAAATTCATAATTTCCACATAACACTCTAACTTCAAACTCTTTTACATTTAGGTCCCAAACATTCACTTTCTATTCAATTCTTTCAATAAAATCAACATATAAACAATTTAAAGCTCTAATTCCATGTCAAATCATCATATACTTCCAGCACATATTCATAGCAACTTTCAATTTCTTTCATGGAATCAAAAACTAATGAATTCAACAAGTGGACCTAGTTGTAAAAGTCACAAAAACACAAAAATTTCAAGAAATAATCAAGAATTGAACTTACTTGCAGTAAAAATATGAAAAACCAGCTTGAGGGAACTCTTACCTGGTGTTTTTGCTGATGAGAATGCAGAAAAATAAAGAGAAATCTAGATAATTCCACTTTAGTCCTAACTTTATTAAGTAAATTTTGCAATTTTCCAATTTTGCCCTTAATTCTCCTTGTTTTCTTGCTGATTTCATGCCCTTGCCGTCCAGCCCAAATAGACCTTGGGTCTATTTTCCTTTTAAACCCTCTTTCTTTTATCAATTAAGCTATTTAATCATTTCCTACAATTTTGCATTTGATACAATTTAGTCCTGTTTGTTCAATTAATTATCAGAACTTTAAAATTTCTTGACGAAACTTTAATAATAACATATTAACACTCCATAAATATTTATAAAAATATTTATGGCTCGATTTAAAATTCCCGAGGCCTTGATACCTCGTTTTCGATTCTAATTATTTTAATATTTATTTTTAGTACACTATTCACTATTTCAAAATTTTTCCTAACTTCACATTTAATTTATACTCACTAAATTAATAATATTTCCTACTCATTTGTCAGATTTAGTGATCTCGAATCATTGTTCCGACATCACTGAAAATTAGGCTGTTACACATTATGAATTTTTGTGATGTCGTTTGGTTTAACAAATGCACTTGCAGTATTTATGGACTTGATGAATATAATTTTTAGATCGTATTTAGACAAATTTTTTGTGGTATTTATTGATGATATTTTGATATATGCCCGAGATGAAACTGAATATGCCGAGCATCAGAGAATTATTCTGCAAACTTTGTGAGATAAATAAATTATTTGCTAAATTTAGCAAATGTGACTTTTGGCTTCGGGAAGTTGGTTTTCTGGAACACATAGTATCGGCTAAAGGCATCATTGTTGATTCGAATAAAATTTCAGCAATTGTTAACTGGAAACCACTGAAAAATGTATCTAAAGTTAGAAGTTTTTTAGGGTTAGCTGGTTATTACCAGAGATTTGTAAAAAGGTTTTCGGTGATAGCAATACCGATGACACGACTATTATAGAAAGATGTAAAGTTTGAATGGTTTGATAAATGTCAGCAAAGTGTCAACCATTTGAAAGCCTTATTGACCGAAGCACCAATTCTGGTTCAGCCTGAATCGGTTAAGGAATTTCTGATTTACAGTGATGCGTCATTGAACGGGTTAGGCTGCGTTTTGATGCAAGAAGGTAAAGTAATAGCTTATGCTTCTAGATAGTTAAAGCAACATGAAAAGAACTATCCGACACATGACTTAAAATTGGAAACTATTGTATTTGCGTTAAAAATTTGGCGACACTATTTGTTCGGTGAAAAATTTCATATATTTACCGACCATAAGAGTTTAAAATATCTGATGTCGCAGAAAAATCTGAATCTGAGACAGCGTAAATGGCTCAAACTGCTAAAATATTATGAGTTGGTTATTGATTATCATTCGAGAAAAGCAAATGTAATTGTGGATGCTCTGAATAGAAAGTTTTTGTTTGCCTTATGAGCGATGAATACCTAATTGTCATTGTCTAATGATGGCTAAATTTTAGCTGAGTTAAAAGTCAAACTGATGTTTCTACAGCAGATCTACGAAGCTCAGAAATGTGATAATAAGTTGCGAGCTAAACGAGTACAGTATGAGTTGACTTCTGATTCAAAATTTCAAATAGGACCTGATGATTGTTTACTATTCAGAAGTAGAATTTGTGTACCAAAGAATCCAGAGCTTATATAGAAAATTTTGCATGAAGCTCATAATGGTAGCATGTCTATTCATCCGAGAAGTAATAAAATGTACAATGATTTGAAACAAATGTACTGGTGGCCGGGAATGAAACGTGATTTTTTTATTTTGTATCTAGATGTTTAATATGTCAGCAAGTTAAAACTGAACATCAGGTGCCTTCCGGATTTTTATAGTTAGTGATGATACCGAAGTGGAAATGGGATAAAGTTACTATAGATTTTGTATCGGGGTTACCCCTATCTTCGAAAAAGAAAGATATTATTTGAGTTGTCGTTGATTGTTTGACGAAGTCTGCACATTTTATTCAAGTATGTACAGATTTCTCACTTGACAGATTAGCAGAGTTATATGTTTCGGAGATTGTTAGGTTGCACGGAGTGCCAGTCTCCACTATTTTGGATAGAGATCTGCGGTTCACATCGCAATTTTGGAAAAAGTTATAGGAAGCTCTAGGTACGCGATTGCATTTTAGCACCACATTTCACCCTTAGATTGATGGTTAGTTTGAGCGTGTGATCCAGATTCTTGAAAATATGTTACGGTGTTGTGTTTTAGAGTTCGAAGGCAATTGGAAAAAATATTTGCCATTAGTCGAATTCGCATATAATAATAGTTTTCAGTCAAGCATAAAAATGGCACCGTATAAAGCTTTGTATAGTCATATATGCCAAACTCCGTTATATTGGACTAAGATCAGTGAGAAAAAGATACATGGGGTTGACTTGATTCGTGAGACTAAGGAAAAAGTGAAAGTGATTCGAGATAGCTAAAAAGCAACTCCAAATCGTCAGAAATCTTATGCGGATCTTAAACGTAAAGATATAGAGTTTCAAGTTGGTGACAAAGTATTTTTGAAAGTTTCGCCTTGGAAGAAAGTTTTTTGGTTCGGTTGTAAAGGAAAGTTCAGTCCACGATTTATCGGGCGGTATGAAATTATTGAGAGAATCGGACCTGTTGCGTATCGATTAGCTTTATCGTCAGAACTAGAAAATATTCATAATGTCTTTCCCGTGTGTATGTTACAACGGTTCTGATCTGACCCTTCACATGTTATCTCCCCAATGGACGTCGAGATTCAGCCTGACATGACATACAGTGAATAACCGATCCGAATTCTAGCACAAAAGGTGAAAGAATTGAGAAATAAAAATGTATCTTTAGTAAAAGTCCTCTAGTAGCGACACGGAATAGAAGAAGCTACTTATGAACCCGAGGAAGTTATGAGAAATCAATATCCGAACCTTTTTACTAATAAGATTTTCGATGACGAAAATTCTTTTAAGGGGGAAAGTTGTAACAGCTCGTTTTCAGTGAAATCGGAACAGTGGTTTCGGGACCACAAATCCGAAGTCAAAGAGAAACTTATTTTATTATTATTTTATGATCTACTATATGATAGAAATACAATATAAAAATTTCGTTAAAAAATTTTACTTTTTACATACTTAATTTGATGAAAAGGACTAAATTGCATTAAGTGCAAAAGTTGAGTTCTAATAACTAAAGGTATTAAATAGCTATCGAATTTGAAATTGGAGGTCCTTATATGGTACATAGACCATTAAAATGCTTATTGATCAAGCATGACTATTCATCATTGGAAATTTAATGAATTATTAAGGGTAATTTTAGAAAGTAATGATTTAAGTGATAAATAAATAAAATAAAATAAACTATTATCATTTTCGTCATCATCCACCAAAAAAATAAAAGAAAACCCTAGCCATGGAAATTTGAGTTTTAGGAAACTTATTTTGCTCAATTAGGTATGTATTCTTGTCACGTTTTTTTATGATTTCTATGTTTTCGATATTGTAGTAGCTTAATCTAACTAACTCGAAAATTAATTTGCAAAATCGTTAAAGTATTAGGGTTTTTTCATTGATGAGTATACTTGAATTATAAATTTTTATGATAGAAAATAAAATGTCGTTGTTAGATAAACAACTTTTGTAAAGAGAATTTTGATGAAATTATCAATTAGGGACTAAATTGAAAAGATGATAAGTTTGTGGTAAAATTGTGAATTTTATGAAATATTGGGCTGCTATTAATAGGTATAAAAATCGGCTAGGCTTGAGTAAGGATTAAGCTGCATGAAAGTTATTTTCTGAGCCTAGGGACTAATTTGTAATAAATTAAAAGTATAGGGGAAAAATAGTATTTTTTCCAAAAAATGTGTTAGACTAAATTGAATATGAATTATATTGAATTGAGTTAAATTCATTCGTATAGATTCAGATAGACCTCGTACAGAGCTAGATCGAGGTAAAGAGAAAATATCGGATTAGTTGCCTCCGTATCTACATACGCTTATCAAGGTAAGTTCGTGTAATTAAATTGTACATTTGTATGTGTTAAATTGAATTAATATTTTGTGAATTGTACAATTTCAATGAATGAATATCGATTGTGTAACAGCCCGATTTTAGGGCTACTGGGAACAGTGGTTTCAAGACCATGAATCCGAAGTAATAAAACTTGTTTTTTTTTATATTTTTATGGTCTACAGTTTTATAGAATGATTTCATGAAAATTTCGTTCGAAAATTTTAACATTTGGACACTCAATTTAGTCAAAAGGACTAAATTGTAATAAGTGCAAAAGTTGAGTTCTACAAGTTAAAGGTGTTCAATTGCTATGAGATTTTAAATTAGAGATCTTTATATGATAATTAGACCATTTTTAAGTTAGTGGACAAAAATAGACATGAGGTAAGAGAATTTTAGTGATTTGGAAAAACGGTATTTTGGTCATTTGGTTAATAAAAGAATAAAAAGGAAAAATAAAGCCAAAATTTGCTCATCTTTCTTCAACCTGGGCCGAAAATTGGAAGAACACCATAGCTAGGGTTTTTTCATCTTTCAAGCTTGATTGTAAGTATATTCTAGCCCCGTTTTTAATGCTCTTTATGTTTTTAAAGTCGTATTCACCCGATCTTTCTATTTCTACCATTGTTTTGAAGTAGGATTCATGTTTAAAATTTTACCCATGTATGACATGCATCTGTTTTGATGTTTTATGGTAGAAAATGAAATTTTGATGTGTAATAAACAACTTTTACTAAGTGATTTTTTATGGAAATACATAAAAGGACCTATTTGCAAAAAAAATTAATTTGGACGAAAATTTGTGGCTCGAAAATGTGTGTTTGCTTGTGTTTAAGTCCGATAATGCGTCGTACCCTGTTCCAGCTTCAAATACGGGTAAGGGGTGTTACATTTAGGAATACGGGTAAGGGGTGTTATAGATTACTTATCTTACGATACCGAGTCTCGTTTGAACCTTATGAAATTCGTAGGATACAAATGACAATGTCATTAGGGTTACCGATTTGGTTGAGGTCCTGCATGTGTTGCAGACACACCACAACTCTCATGAGCTTTCCGATATTTAACTTTCATAAGCTTCCCAATATTTAGCTCACATGAGCTTCCCGTTATTCAGCTCGCATGAGCTTCCTGTTATTCAGCTCAATGGAGCTTCCCGTTTACAGCTCGTATGAGCATATATGAATATGAATTGACAGATTACAGTTCAGTACATCCCGTGTGTACCACCAGTATATCTAACGATATTCTAGATGGTTCAACGGGCATAATTTTGTTATGAAATTATATGATGTTCGATATAAACTATTACCGGTATATACATGAAATTCATGAAATGTGATTACTTGATGAATTCATCCATATGTGTTGGACCCTTTATGTGATTTATATGCCTAACATGTTGAAGATATATGTTTAGGCTTTTGGCCAAATTAGTTTGGATATGTTTGTATGCTTACCTTAAATGCAATTAAATGGTAAGTTAAATTTTATATTATACGAACTTACTAAGCTTGAATGCTTACTCTGTGTTATTTTTCATGTTTTATAGTAATTCGAAAGCTTGTTCGGGTTGGAAGCTGGTTGGAGCTATTTCACACTATCTATTGACTCTTTTGGTACTTTTAGTAAATCAATATCGAATATAATGACATGTATAGGTTATTTTGGTCAATGTTGGTATATAAATGTTTTGTTGATATAAGTCATTTGAATGGCTTGTATTGGTATATTTTGATGTATATATATAAGTGACTTGTCATATTTAATATGTGAGTGATATGGTAGAATGAAAGAAAGTAAAATGTGGTTTGAATATTCATACATGAATTTAGTCATCTAGGTAACTTAGGATACTTGGTTGACATATTCTTAAATTGTTATTTGGAGTGCCTAAGGGCATACTGGTTGTATGTGGTAATATTTCATGTTTAAGACATGATTTTGGCTTGTTTTGAATGCTTTGTTATGATTTGTTGATGTGTAAAACTGTTGTGTTTAGGTATATACCAAATTGGGTGAGAAATGTGACTTGGAAACGACCTATTTTTGTCCACACGAGCATGTGTCTCAGAAGTGTGTGACACACGGTCAGGTGACACAGCCGTGTGTCCCCTGTATCTTTTAATTGCATAAGTCAGTATGCTCAACACGGCCTAGTAGACAGGTATATAACTTGGTCGTGTGACCCAAGTTAGAGAGCTACACGGGTATAGACACGGGCTGGGATACGGTCGTGTGCTCCTATTTCGAATGCCCACACGACCTGAGACACAAGCGTGTCTTTTGACCGTGTGAGACATACGGCTTGACCACACGACCGTGTGGCCCTTGCATCTTTGAAAAATTTTCATGTTTTTAGAAAAATTCTTTGAGTACCCAATCTAGTCCGATTTGTTTCTAACATGTATTTTGGGCCCCGAGGGCTCATATAAGGGACAATATGTTTTATTTTGATTCATTTCTGATATGAATGTTATATTATATGAAATGCTTGATTAATTGATCTGTAAACTCCAGTAATGCTCCATAACCTTGTTCTAGTGACGAATTCAGGTTAAGGTTGTTACAGTTTTATTTCGGTCCCCGAGTGATTCTTAACCCGTTTAAGCCTCTGTGAAAGTGGTTAGGACACTAATTCTATTTGAGGAAGGCTTGATTACGGGCGTTTCACCCCTCAAATGTGAATAAGAATACGTATTTATAAGATTTAATCTGTTTACTATGAGATGCTGAATTTAGAGTATGTAAATGTATGGATATGTTAAATGGAAACTGCGTACAATGTCATTCTGTTATTCTGTATCCAAATACAAGTATGTTCAATTCTATATATTTGTATTGACTCTGTGATTCGGAATATTTATGTCTAATTATGAATATATGTACTGATTCTGTTATCAAAAAATGATTGTGATTTATTCTGAACATCTATATTAATTCTATTGTTTGCATTTGTATTAGTGACTGTGATCTAAGTATGAATTGAAGGAAGTTTGATTTGGCAGTTTAATTGCATCATTTGATTTGGCGGTAAAGCCGCAATAATTTAAGTGGCAAACGACCACATAACAGTGTGATTTGGTTGGATGGGTTGACCATAACCCAAAACTGGTGTGTAGAGGATGGAAGGGTCTAGGGAACCCTATTTGGTGTAATTGGAGGGACGGAGATGGTGTGTAGCAGTTTGATAGGTGAAAATTCATTGCATTTATTCTGTATCCGATTGTATATTATGTATACGTCATATAATGACATTTGTGTATTAATTTGATTATACAATGTGTTTAGTTATATTGAACTGTTAAGATTTTCGAGTGTTTGAACTTTCATTTAACACCGCTTAATTATGTTTGTTTTGAGAATCACACTGGGTTTTTTTTAATATAAATTTCAATGCACTAATTCAGTAATAACATATTTTATATCAATTCTTTGATTTTTTTAAAAAACCTACAATAGTATTAATTTATTTTATAATATCTTATAAGGAATAATATTTAATGCATCGTCGATGCACAGGTCTCATACCTCCATCAACGAAATAACATGACACATCATTAATTAAATTAAACAAAAAATATGATCTTGTAAATAAATACTAATAATTTTATTTAAACATAAACTTTAAACGTAACTATTATAAATAAATATTAGTAACCCTCAATTCTAGAATCTTGGGTTTAAAGTTAGGGTTTAGGGTCTCAATTTTAGCGTTTTAACATTGATTTATAATTAATTATTATTTACTTATGTTTAAATAAATTTATTAGTGTTTACTTTTAAGTCCTCTGCTATTTTTTATTTTATTTAATGATGATATGTTATATTATTATTCACTGATATTGCATGACACTCATGCACCGACAATACATCAAATATTCTTCAATATTATAATATCTATAACTATAAGGTCATAAGACTTTATATGCTTAAAAGTATCCAAAAATAAAAAAGTTATTTATAGTGGAAAAGTTAAAAGTGGGTCTTTTCTGTATAATTATCTATCAAAGTAAGGTCATAGGACTTTGTATATTAACAAGTAAGGTCATAAGACTTTGTATGTTGACAAGTATCCAAACATAGAAAGGTCATAGGTCTTTTTAACAATAATATGAACTTTTAGGTGAACAAAAAAGCTTAATTTATTATTTGGCCCTTAAAGTATACTTATTTTTTCACTTTGTTAATTAAAATTTTTTGTCTCAATTTAGTACCTAAAGTATATCTCGGCTATACTTTTTTAGTCCATTTGTTTATAGACATTAAAAAATATTATGGGCAATCACAAAGCGCCACGTGGCGTCTTTATGTAAAAAAAACAAATATTTTCTTTTATTAAATGTACATACACATTAAAAAAAATAGAAATAGAAATAAATATATAAAAATTCAAATATATATAATCTAGAAAAGAAACATAAAAATTATAAAAAAAAATTTACGATAATTGAAAATAAATAAGTTGAAATTAATAATATTGTTGCAAAAAATGTAAACGAATTGTAAAAATCATAAAAAAGATTGTGAAATATTTTTAAAAAAAGTTTAAAAATATTTTTTATAAAATTCTAAAATATAATAATAATAATATTCTAAAAAGTATTTAAATTTTCAATTTTTTTAATTACTTGAAATTTAGATACCTTTTAATTTTTATAACATTTTTTTAGTTTTTATATATTATTTTGAATTTTTAAAATTTATGATTATATATTTTAGAATTTTATGAAAGTAATATTTTTAAACTTTTTTATATATATTATATATGATATTTTTTACATTTTTAATCAATATAATATATATAATATTTGAAAATATAAAAAAAGGCATGTGATGTATTCTAATAGTGCCACGTGACCCGTCAACACCCGATCAATGATCGGTCAAATTCAAAAGTGTATTATTGACCAGAGTTGACCAATGTTGACCAGCGTTAACCGACCATATGGCACTATTAGAATGCACCATGTGTCCTTTTTTTATTTTTAAAATATTATATATTATATTGATTAAAAATATAAAAAAATCATATATAATATATATAAAAAACTTTAAAAATATTTTTTCATAAAATTTTAAAATATATAATTATAAATTTTAAAAATTCAAAATAATATATAAAAATTGAAAAAAATATTATATAAATTTAAAAGGTATTTAAATTTCAAGTAATTGCAAAAAATAAAAACTTGAAATTTAAATACCTTTTGAGAATTTTATAATTATATATTTTAGAATTTCATAAAAAAATTTTACAAACTTTTTACATTTTTTTTAATAATATTATTAATTTCAAGTAATTTATTTTCAATTATTGTATTTTTTGTAAATTTTATTTTTACAAATTTTTATAATTTATATGTTTTTTCTTTATATATTTATTTCCCTTTTTATATTTTTTAATGTGTATATATATTTAATAAAAAATTTATTTGTTTTTATATAAAGATGTCATGTGGTACTTTGTGATTGGTATAAGATATTTTTTATTGTCTGTAAAAAATGGACTAAAAAATATAATGGAGGCATACTTTAGGTACCAAATAAAAAAGTGATTAATACTTTAGGTACCAAATTAAAACAAAAAAGTTTAGGTATCAAAGTGAGTCATGGGTGAAATTGTAAATTAAGCCAAAAAAACTATGAACATGACAAAGTGGCGTAGCCCTTATCTGACACTTGTCTACCCTTTTATTTTTTGTATAGATCATATAATAATGGTCAATTTCTAATTTGGCTCCCTATATTACGCTTAACTTTAAGTTTTAATCTTTATGCTTCAAATTTTTTGACATACTTAGGCACCTCAACTGTAACACCCCTATACTTGACCTGACTACCAAGTCAGATATAGAAATGCTACATTTGAGTGCTAGAGAAGTCTTGGCTAAATCATTTTATCTATACCCTTTTTTGCTCATATTTTAAACTTATTATTGTGTTATTTTCATAATACAATCGTATTGGACCAACCCAGGTAAATTTTTCTGTAAAAGATTGTTTCAGGGTCATATTTTACACAAAACAAGGCCCAGGTATCGATACTACCACTAAGGTATTGATATTTTAGCTTGGGTATTAATACCCTATATTGTGTAGATACCGTTTTGAGCTTTAAAGTTGAAAAATTCAAGAAAAATACCCAAGATATCGATACTTTCACTTAAAAATCAATACTTTGCTCCTAGTATAGGTACCAATTGAGGTTTTGTCATTTCTAGGACTCTAGGGTCTATTTTCCAGCTTAGTTATTCATATTTTTCCAGTTTTGGCCCTTGTTTACTTGATAACTTAAACCAATTTAAATTACTTAGCAATAATGCATTTTTAATCTCGATATCTCATATTCTAATACACTACTCATATAAAACATTTCGTGTAATTTTTAATAAGTTTCACACTTATTCAATTTAGTCACTTTAACATCTTTTTAACCCAACACTCACCTAGGTACATGCCATTTACTAAATCAACGGAGAATAAAAGTTTATCCTTTTCTTGGGTCCATTGATGTGATGAGATGTAGCCTATCCACTAAATCTTTTAACCGCTTCTCTTTACTTACGGGTATAAAACACGCGTTAAACTTTTGCAAGCTTAGTAAGCAAAAATAGAGATTTTCTTAACATTTCTATTATTTATCACATTTACAATTTAATCCCTTTTAGCACACGTAGTCTTTTTACCTTTTTATTTAACAATACTACTTACCAATTAATATCAGTGTTAATCCCGTAAATTACCTTCCACTTATAGCATCTTTTATTTGTTGCCCTTATTTGTCAAATTACCTCATAATTTCAAATCATCATTAATTCACTTGCCTCAATACTTCAATCATTTAACTTTCTTACTTTGGTCCCAATACTTTTCATTTTCTTACAACTTAGTCAATACCTTAAATTAATTTCTTTCTATATATAGACTTTTCCCATTGCCCTAAGTACCTGTCTCCACTGTCTTGTAACACTGATAATTTCTGATTTTCTCACATTCTGATTGGTCTATTATTTATTTATCACTATTCAAGACTCTAGAAATTTTGGGGATGTTACATCAACTTTTACAATATCATTGGTTAGCTCAAATATTTTATTTTGTTATGGCCCATTTCTACCCGGGCTTCAAACAAAGAAACAAACTAAAATAAATAAATAAAAAAACAAAATAATTAACAGGTCCAAACACTACCCTAGCCCAAAATTTTACAAACCCATAACCCCCCAAAATTAGCAGAAACGAAAACCCTAGTAGCAGTGTGCACCGCTCCCCACGTGCCTGGTTAGCACATCCAACACTCAAGACCTGACCACCCCTAGCTCTGTTGCACCAAAACAGCAACCTTTGCCCTATTCCATCATCTCCGTCAACGCCTACAAATAGCAAAAAGAAAACAAGCAAAGAGCAGACCAATAGTAGAAAATAAAAGTAAAAGAAAAACTAATATTTTGTAATATTCATTAGCTATAAAGGCCATTCCAAAACCAATGTATGGAGACAGAGAAGAAAACATAAAAATAGAGGAATAAAAAAAGAACAAAAGTTTCAAAAAGGTGATTCTTTTACTTTATTTTTTATTTAAAATAAATATTAGTAAATAACAAATATTTTTACCTTTGGTTGCTCTTCCGTCGTCGTCGTCGAAAACCTCCGGTAACCCAAACGTCATAGAACTCATTCGGGTTCCAACGAAGGTCGGGAATACAACGGATACGAAGACTCTCCTTCGTGATTTACATTTTTTTTTCTTTTTCTTTTCGTTCATTTTTTTATATATCCTAGATCTAGATTTTTTATTTAAAAAGAAAATAAGAAAAAGAATTCGAAAAGGCCTCTCCGGCCATGGCGGAGCAATGGTGGAGACTCGCCAGAGCCTGGCCGGATACTGGTTAATATTCAGAGAAAAAAAGGGAAAAGGGATTCTTTTTAAAAAAAGTTTGTTGAAAGTGCTTTTTTCTATTTTTTTATTTTATATAAGGACTAATACGACGTCGTTTTAGGCCTGAGATTCGGGCACCAAAATGGCGTCGTTTTGCAATAACCCAGAATCCGACCCGATGACCCGACCCGCCAAGCTAGGATCCGCATGTTTTCTAGCGCTTGGGTTATTTGCGCATGCAGTCCATCCTCTTTTGCGACATATTTCAATTTAATTTTTTTTCTTTTAATCTTTTCCACGTAATTTTATTTTTCTTTTATTTTGGTCCCTATGAAACGGTGTGTTTAAAGAGCCTGGGATAATTTCACATATGATCCCTATTCCTTTCTGCGCGTCTTATTCTAATCCTTGCTCCTGTTTTAATTGTTTATTTATTTACAGTTTGTTTCTTTAATTTTACTGAAGTTACAATTAAGTCCTTCTTATTTTAATTCATTTATTTATTCATTTATTTTGTTGTTTATAAATTCATCATTCGCTTTATTGCATTCATTCGCCTATTTGTCTATTATCTATATATATATATATATGTTATTCATTTATTTTTATTTTAATTCTTGTAATTCATTTATTTACTGTTTTTTCAATCCTTTTCTTTTTTATTTATTTATTTTGTTTTACTTTCACTATTATTGTTATTTTATTGCCTATTATTATTATTATTTTATTATCATGTATTTATTTGTTACCCTTTTTATCTTTTTAAAAAAAGTAGATTATTTATGTTTTTACTTGAACATATATTCTTCTTATCATTACTACTATTATTTTGTCTATTATTATTATTTATTTTTATATTCTACTACGAATTGCACCTTTAATAATTTGGTTCTTTATTTTCTAAATTTTTATAAACTACTTTCTCTTTCATTTATTTATGTATTTATTTCATTTATTTCTCTATCTTTGTTTTTCTTGGTGCATACCACGTTATTATTATCATTGTCATTATTCATTTCATTTGTCCTTGATTGTTCATATTATTAAAATAGTGTATGCGCTATGCGACTCTAAGTCGTTCTTATTAGTATACTCATTATCATTCACGTAACGATTTATTCTCACATGATCATTTTAAAAATGAAAAATACATTTCAAAAACATTTGGTATTATTCGAAAAGGAAAGTTCTCAAAATAATGCAATGATTCGTATTTAGAAATTCGAGAAGTTGTGCCTTTGATTTACGGGTTTCGATTTTCTCGTTGAACCTAAATGATCGAAGACCCTTTTAAAATTTAAATACTTGAGTTTTAAATAATTTTTTTTAAAAAAGGAAAGCTTATTCTCGAGTATTCAAATGTCGCGTCCTAACTTATGGGATGTGACATTTTGTTATCTCAAGACAAGAGGACCTTTAATGTTCGTTTCAATTTATTCAAGCTTTTCCTTTGAAAAGTTAGCATCAATAAAAAGGATCGTATTCTTTTCGAGTTTTCAACTTTCGGCATTAAGATATTAATTAATCAATTAAATATCAATTTTGGGCGTTACGAGGGTGCTAATCCTTCCTCGCACGTTACCCACTCCCAAACCAATTTACTCGAATTTCGTAGACCAAAATAGTTGTTTTAATAATCAAAACATTTTATTAAAACGATCAAACTATGAGATGATCCCATCACACCTCATAAAAAAGGATTGGTGGCAACTCCATTTCTATTTTTAAAAATAAAAGTCGACCTCTTTAATAAAAATGGTTTCAACAGCTTGGTGACTCCACTGGGGACTAAAAAAAGAGAGTCAAGCCACAAGTTGATTACTTCTTGTCTTTTTGTCGAAAATTAATAATTTGATTTAAATCTACGACCCTTTTTGTTGCATTTCATTTTTGTGGTTCATTTTGAAATGTTTGTTTTATTGGTTTGAGCCTTTTTGGTACATTTGTGCATATTGTATTACATGAATGCTCGGTTATACCTTTTAAGTGGGAGTGAGAAACTACTCCTTCGTAAGGTTTTCACCTCTACATGGGATAGCGTATCGCTTTCGGGATACATCCGTACCTATGTCTTCGTAAGATTTTCATCTTCGTGCAGCCATAGGAAAATGTATTCTCCTGAACTGAACTCGGTCCATATGAGCCTATAATAGGTGAGGATCGAGGAATCAGCTGGTTTAGGTACTTTTACTTTAAAACCAAACCGCATATAACGAGTCTTAAGAGCCCACCCTAGGTAAAACCACTCCAAACCCTAGTGGTCACCCGAATAGGTGCACTAGCTTTTTTTTCCTTGCTTGTTTTTGCTTTGTACTAACCTATTTCATTTTTGGTTATGATCGCATTACACTTTCATCATGGAAAAGAGGTGTTGATTCACGTTCAGTTACTAAATAGAGAGCTTGTCATGGAAAATAGATTTCTTGATAAAGTGGAAGACAATGCAGTCGTCTGAATATGGTCCGAGAAAACGCAACGAGAGAAGGTTGGTAATCTGATAGGAAATACACGTCTTTGCTTCGTTTCCCGATGATTCATACCGACAAAAATTATTCGAGAGCCATCAACGTCCTAACTTTCTTAAAGAAGTTGACAGGTATCACGGAGATGAGTGAGCAATGGGTCGCGGCCTAGATCAAGCAAAAAGGAGATAATAGATGTGTCTTTTGGAAAATTCGTTGGATTTGATCTTAACACCGGACATGAAGAAAAGGATCTTCGCCTGGAGTTTGATGGCAAAGTTGTATATGTATCCGTTTTATGTAAAGAAATTTGTTTTCTAGTAAAGTTGTTCTAACAGAATTGAATTAGAGTCAACACCTTTTTTTGCATTCATCCCATGCATTTGCATTACATTATATCATATGCATTAAATTTCACGAAAAGACCCTAATTAAAACAAAATTATTTCAGTTAATCTGGAAACCAACAAGAGTCAACCAACCGAACATCGTTATAGTACTCTCGCCAGAATCAAAGAAATAGACCAAAGATTGGAAAGATTAGAGCAAATGCAAAAAGGTATGCAAGAATAATTGAAGCATAGATACAAGAGTAATTAGCCAAAATTCAACAAGACATGAGGGAAGAAATGCAAGAATCTCAAAATAGTATAATAAGCCAATTGGCGCAGTTGCTAGCTAGAGAATGTGAAAAAGGGAAGAGCATTGCGGTCAATGCAGGGGATGATAATGAGGACCCTATTTACCCTCCGGGTTTTACCCTAATAAATGCCCAAGTACAACCAGATGTGTACCCACGAAGGGTACCCGTTATGATCAGACCCCAACAGTATCAAGTCGGTACCTCGGCGCCAATGAACTACCAAACAAGCTCAGGTTCTAATCCAGGGGATAATAAAACCAATCTTGTTGTTCCTGATCTGAATGATATGGTAGAAATAGAAAGAGCAAGAGTGGAACTACCAAAGCAACTTGAAGATCAATGCAGATGGTTGGAAGAAAAATTCAAAGCAATGGAAAATATTGGTTATCATTACGAAATTGATGCCAAAGATCTGAGTTTGGTCATAGATTTAGTGCTCCCCCCGAAGTTTAAAACTCCAGAGTTTAAAAAATATAATGAGACTAGTTGTCCAGAAGCTCACATCATCATGTTCTGTCGAAAGATGATAGGATACGTCAATAATGATCAACTGTTAATCTACTACTTTCAAGACAGTCTGATCGGTTCAGCAGCTAAATGGTACAACCAACTGAGTCATACCAAAATCAATTCGTGGAAAGACCTAGCACAAGATTTTATGAAGCAATATAGTCATGTGACGGACATGACAGAATCACGTTACAAAATATGGAGAAGAAGAAAATGAGAGCTTCAGGTAATATTCCAAAAGATGGAGAGATGTGGCAACGCAAGTCCATTAAGAACTGCGCCACATTTAAAAAGTTGATCGAAAGGTTCATCAAGATAGGCATCGTGAAATTTGACAATCCATCAATATCTAATGTGGCAAGGAATCTGTTACACAGTCATTCAGACCCAAGGGCAAACGTGATAATTAAGAACGGAAGAAAGAGAACCAAAATCAATGTTGCAGAAGTGAAAACCCCCACTGAAATGGGTTTTGAAACAAATGATAAACACGGGATTAATTATTCAGAATTCAGAGAAGAGACTAAAAGGAATGAGGAGCAATTGTGAGTTTCACGCTAAAGAAGGTCATAAAATACAAGAGTGCATTGAATTCAAAACTTTGGTACAAAGCCTAATGGATAATAAAGAGTTGGAATTCTTTAAAGAAGTCAAGGGCCCGGAAGAAATGTTGTGGAATCTGAACATTAACGTCATATCCGAAGAAGGAGCCGGGAATGAAAAATTATCAGGCATTTGCCCTTACATACTTGGGAGTGTTTTGAACAATGGGACTGTGGAAGAAATCCCTGTATTTTTTAGAGCTAATTCGAAGTAATGCCCAAAACACGCTTATTTCTCTAAGCCTAGGAGCAATAAGAAGCCTTTTGTGAAATAGACTTATGTCCAACATCTTTATTTCAAATAAAATATATCTTTGTGTTCCACTTTGAGCAAATATTCTTTTATTTATTTCAATTCATTCATAATCATACCACACAAATATTTATTCTTAGATTCTTTTGTTCTTTGGGTCTTTTTTCGTCCCTACAACAGGTCTCCAAATATCAATGATATAGGCGACACTACTATTGACTCAGAACCTCATTTTGAGCAAGATATGTGTCTAGAGGAACCTCAAGACTTTGAAGATGATCGAGACTGTAGCTTATCTCCTAATTTGTTAAGGATGGCAGAACAAGATGAAAAAAATAAATCCTACCTTACAAAGAATCAGTGGAAATTATGAGCTTAGGAGAAGAGAAAGAGGTAAAGATCAAAGCCTGTATCACCGCAGAGACAAAGCGAGGCTTTATTGAGTTGCTTTGAAAATTCAAAGATGTCTTCGTATGGTCATATCAAGATATACCTGGGTTACTAAGATGTGTGGACACTGTTGAGGCTAAGAAAATCTTAGAAAAAGTCTATAAGGGTGTCTGAGGAACACACGCTAATAGTTTTACAATGACCAGACAAACCATGAAATTCGAGTACTGTTGTTCCACCATGGAAGGGGATTGCATCAGTTGTACCAAGAAATGTCATAAGTGCCAAATTTATGGAGACAAGATTCATATGTCTCCTTCATGTCACGACTTCCCCATGGACTTTTTCTATGTGGGGCATAGATGCCGGCGGGCCGATCTTGCCAAAAGCTTCTAGTAGGCATCGATTCGCCTCTGTGGTCATTCATTACTTCACTAAGTGGGTGGAAACTACTTCACGTGCTAATGTTATAAAGTCGGCAATTATCAAATTCTCAAAATAAAAGAAGAAGAAGAAAATAGATCATGTGCCGATAAGGAATGCTAGAAAGGATCATATCTAACAATGCACTAAAATTAAACAACAGCATGATATCAAAAGTTTGCAATCTATTTAAGATCAAACGCCATATCACCCCAAATGAACAGTGCAGTAGAGGCAGCCCAAAAAAATAAAAAATATAAAAAACAAAAAAAATTATGGGGAAAATGACTAAGACTTGTAAAGATTGGCATGAAAAGTTACCATTTACCCTCAATTCTTATCGAACGTCTGTCAGGACCTTCACCGGGGCAATACCTTCCTCGTTGATTTATGGAATAGAAGCAGGTTTTATCCATTGAAGTCGAGATTCCTTCTCTCTAAGTTTTTGGATGAAGCAAAATGGATCCAATATTGGTTGAAAAGAAAGATTCAAAGCTATCCATCATGGTCAAATGCACCCAAAAAAATGATGCGATATCACCAAAAAAAGGTTCACCCCAGAGAATTCCATTAGGGAAACCTGGTGTCGAAGAAGATCCTTCCCACATAAAAGGACTTAAAAAAAAAAAGTGGATACCAAACTAGGAAGGACCTTAAGTGGTAAAGAAAGCCTTATTTGGAAAAGTGTTGATTTTGACCGAGAGGGATGATAAGAACTTGCCTAATCCTATGAGTTCAGATTCAATCAAGAAATATTTCATTAAAAAATAAAAAAAAATAAAAAAAAGGAGAGGTCAAGGCGAAAACCCGCAAAGGGCGCCTTGAGACGAAAGGGGTTTGAGTTGAAAACCCAGGAATGGGCAATTCAAATTTTAATCAAGGGTGGAGGCATGCGGTAGTCTTGTCTTCTCTGAACTAACAAGAATGAGGGATGCTACATTTTGGGGCAACAACGAAATACTATAGGTCTTATGAATACATATCAAGTTCAACTGGTCCTCAAGAAGTTTTGTGCAGAGAAGCTCATGCTACGATATTTGGGGCACTATTTTCATCTTATTCATTTCGTATCTTAGCAAAATTTGTTATCTTGATTAATTTATTCATTTCAAACTTTGTTCTCAATAAAATTTTATCTTGTCCATTGTGATAATCTTTTTCAAGCATTTTTTATTGAAACAATGATTATTGGACTGATAATATCCAAACAAAAGGAGTTCTGCATATTACCCTAAAAGCTTCTAAAACAGTATAAGAACCTGAAACAGAACCATTAGTCAGAACTGATCAAATTTAAGAGTTGGAAACATTTGAGAAAGAATAATCTAGATTGTGACTATTTATTCAGATTTTCTGTCAAAAATACCAGCTGAACTTGAAGGCATGATAACACATCAGTGATATAACCTTGATGAATAATAAGCAATGACAACCTAAGCATTAAAAAGGGATCATTCTCGAAAAATGACATTCTGCATTTATACAAACATCATTCATACACATCTAGTTAAGAACATTTGATTCATCTTGATCATGACATCCTAATCTCTAGGCATAAATAGGCCAATGAAGTGGATTCTACAGGTCATGTTCTCCAAAGAATGGTGTAACAAGATCAGAGAAACCATAAATCCCGCACTCCTGAAATTGTAGTGGGACAGATTGAAGCTATAATGTCAAATCTCATCTCCCTAAAGTCGCAGAGGAGTAGATTGAAGCCACTAATCTCATCTCCCTGAAGTCACAGTGGAGCAGATTGAAGTTATCACGGTGAATCTTATCTCCCTAAAGTTGCAGTGGAGCAGATTGAAGCCACAAATCTTATCTCCCTGAAGTTGCAGTGGAGCAGATTGAAGTTATCATCACAAACCTTATCTCCCTGAAGTTGCAGTGGAGCAGGTTGAGGTTACAAGTCTTATATCCCTGAAGTTGTAGTGGAACAGACTGAAGGTTACAAATCTTATCTCCCTGAAGTTGTAGAGGAGCAGATTGAAGTTATAGATCTTATCTCCCTGAAGTAACAATGGAGTAGATCAAAGATAGCAAATATTATCTCTCTAGAGTTGCAGTAGAGCAAATTAAAGCTATAAACCTTATCTCCCTAAAATTGCAGTGGAGCAGGTTGAAGTTGCAAGCTTTATCTCCCTAAAGTTATAGTGGAGCAAACTAAAGATAGAAAATCTTATCTCTCTGAAGTTGCAGTAGTGCAAATTAAAGCTACAAACCACAAATCTTATACCTCTGAAGTTACAGTAGGTCAGATCAAATCTATCATGGCGAATCTTATCTCCCTGAAGTTGCAGTGGAGCAGATTAAAGCTACAAGTCTAATCTCCTTGAAGTTGCAATGGGTTAGAACGAAGCTACTTGAAGAGAAGAAGCACCAAGAAGTCAAGATTCGGCAAGACCGGGCAAAATTAGTCCTTCTTAAAAGTCTTTGCTCTATTCTCGTTACACGACAACGAGCAAAGAGGGGCAGTTGTTATGGCCCATTTTTGCCCAGGTTTCAAACAAAGAAACAAACCACAAAAAAAAATTAACAGGCCCAAACACTACTCTAGCCCAAAATTTTACAAACCCATAACCCCCAAAAATTAGCAGAAACGAAAACCCTAGCAGTGTGCGTCGCTCCCCACGTGCCTGGTCAGCACGTCCAATGCTCGAGGCCTGACCACTCTTAGCTCTGTTGCACCAAAACAACAGCCTTTGCCCCGTCCCATCGTCTCCGTCAACGCCTGCAAATAGCAAAAAGAGAACAAGCAGAGAGCAGACCAACAGTAGCAAATAAGAGCAAAAGAAAAACTAATTTTTGTAATATTCATTAGCTATAAAGACCATCTCAAAACCAATGTATGGAGACAGAGAAGAAAACATAAAAACAGAGGAATCAAAAAAGAACAAAAGTTTCAAAAAGGTGCTTCTTTTACTTTATTTTTTATTTAAAATAAATATTAGTAAATAACAAATATTTTTACCTTTGGTTGCTCTTCTGTCGTCGTCATCGAAAACCTCTGGTAACCCAAACGTCATAGAACCCATTCGAGTTCCGACGAGGGTCGGAAATACAACGGAAACGGAGACTCTCCTTCGTGATTTACATTTTTTCTTTTTCTTTTCGTTCATTTTTTTTATATATCCTAGATCTAGATTTTTTATTTAAAAAGAAAATAAGAAAAAGAATTCGAAAAGGCCTATCCGACCATGGTGGAGCAATGGCGGAGACTTGCTAGAGCCTGGCCAGATACTGGTTAATATTCAGAGAAAAAAAGGGAAAGGGGATTCTTTTTTTAAAAAAGTCTGTTGAAAGTGTTTTTCTTTTTCTTTTTTCTTTTTATTTTATATAAGGACTAATACGACGTCATTTTTTGCCCGAGATTCGGGCACCAAAATGGCGTCGTTTTGCAATAACCCAGAATCCGACCCGATGACCCGACCCGCAAGGCTAGGATCCGCGTGTTTTCTAGCGCTTGGGTTATTTGCGCATGCGGTCCTTCCTCTTTTGCGACATATTTCAATTTAGTTTTTTTTCTTTTAATCTTTTCCACGTAATTTTATTTTTCTTTTATTTTGGTCCCTATAAAACGGTGTGTTTAAAGAGCCTGGGATAATTTCACATATGATCCCTATTCCTTTATGCGCGTCTTATTCTAATCTTCACTCCTATTTTAATTAATTATTTATTTACAGTTTGTTTCTTTAATTTTATTGAAGTTACAATTAAGTCCTTATTTTAATTCATTTATTTTGTTGTTTATAAATTCATCATTCGCTTTATTGCATTCATTCGCCTATTTGTCTATTATCTATATATATATATATATATGTTATTCATTTATTTTTATTTTAATTCTTGTAATTCATTTATTTACTGTTTTTTCAATCCTTTTCTTTTTTATTTATTTATTTTGTTTTACTTTCACTATTATTGTTATTTTATTGCCTATTATTATTATTATTTTATTATCATGTATTTATTTGTTACCCTTTTTATCTTTTTAAAAAAAGTAGATTATTTATGTTTTTACTTGAACATATATTCTTCTTATCATTACTACTATTATTTTGTCTATTATTATTATTTATTTTTATATTCTACTACGAATTGCACCTTTAATAATTTGGTTCTTTATTTTCTAAATTTTTTATAAACTACTTTCTCTTTCATTTATTTATGTATTTATTTTCATTTATTTCTCTATCTTTGTTTTTCTTGGTGCATACCACGTTATTATTATCATTGTCATTATTCATTTCATTTGTCCTTGATTGTTCATATTATTAAAATAGTGTACGCTATGCGACTCTCGTAAGTCGTTCTTATTAGTATACTCATTATCATTCACGTAACGATTTATTCTCACATGATCATTTTAAAAATGAAAAAATACATTTCGCAAAACATTTGGTATTATTCGAAAAAGGAAAGTTCTCAAAATAATGCAATGATTCGTATTTAGAAATTCGAGAAGTTGTGCCCTGATTTACGGGGTTTCGATTTTCTCGTTGAACCTAAATGATCGAAGACCCTTTTAAAATTTAAATACTTGAGTTTTAAATAATTTTTTTTAAAAAAGGAAAGCTTATTCTCGAGTATTCAAATGTCGCGTCCTAACTTATGGGATGTGACATTTTGTTATCTCAAGACAAGAGGACCTTTAATGTTCGTTTCAATTTATTCAAGCATTTCCTTTGAAAAGTTAGCATCAATAAAAAGGATCGTATTCTTTTCGAGTTTTCAACTTTCGGCATTAAGACATTAATTAATCAATTAGGTACCAATCTTGGGCGTTACGAGAGTGCTAATCCTTCCTCGCACGTAACTGACTCCCGAACCCATTTTCTCGAATTTTGTAGACCAAAATCGTTGTTTTAATAAATCAAAATATTTTATTAAAATGATCAAACTTCGAGGTGATTCGATCACACTTTATAAAAAAAAGATTGGTGGCGACTCCATTTCCGTTTTCTAAAATAAAAGTCAACCTCTTTAAAAAAAAATAATTTCGACAAATGTTATAGTTTTTAAGAATTGTTGACATTGTTAAATATAATATTTTTTTTATCTTTTAATAAGATACAAGGAAATATTAAAAATAAAAAGCTCAAGCTAAATTACGAGTTTATGAATTTATAAATTAATTTAATAAAAAACTGATTTTTTTTTCTAAAAAAGTTGCTTTTAGTAACTTATTTAATTAGTAAAGAAATAAATTCAATAATTTAATTTTTATATTAAAAATATAATCCAAAATTAAACAAACATTTAACTTAATAATAATGATTTAGTATTAATTAAAATTATATAAAGAAAATTGTAGAAGTAATGATGCTTAGAAAAGGCGGATGAATCTTTTACAAAGCCTGTCATAGGCATCGAGACAGGTACATACTAAATAATTTTGCTCTCTTAGAATTTCCAACTTCTTGCAGGCAATGTTTTCAGAAATAATAATAATAATAATAATAATAATAATAATAATAATAATAATAATAATAATAATAATAATAATAATCCCCTTTTTGTTAATTATAGTAAAAAAGTTTAAAAACGAAAATTATGAAAATAAAAATAAATAGTTTTAAGCTTTAAAATTATAAATACAAGAAATAAAACCAAATACTTACTATTATCATTTTTAAAATTCCACACTATAATTTTCACCATGACTAAAATTGATCTTGACATAAATTTATTTATTATTATTCATATATTCCATGTGATTCCGGTGATCACATTTGTTCATATAATATATAGTTTAAATATCTCTACAAGTTACACGTGCAAAATTCAATTGACTTTCTTTATCATAATTATTGGGCTACTTTTAATTCATTTAAAAGTTTTATTAAAATGTCTAATAGTAAATCTTAAAAATTAGATTTGAGTAACTCAATTTTTATTTACAAAATCCCACCTAAAACATAAAACTTTATTTTTTTATTTCATTTCATTTTTATACAATATTGAGATAAAAGATGAAAATTACACTATTTGAACTAGTATCTAATTTTTATAAAATTTAATAATATTTCTATTGTATAATTTTTATATTATTTCATTTTCAAAAAAACTTGAAACATTTTTAAAATTGAATTAGGACCTTCAAATTTAAAAGGGGACAGCATGATGTGTGGATACATGTAATAGAAGAAAAGAAAGAAAGCATCTTCTCCTAAAAAAGCACAACGAAAGGGAAGGCTTTTTTAAGGGAGAAGGGACACGTCAGGGCTGACCTTTCATCTCCGCTTTTGCTAACTTGACAGCCCCGCTTTTTTTTGACTGTGACATCCTACCATTCACTAAAGTTGAATCACACCACACTAATTATAGACCAACTCCAATATTTTATTTCATTTCTGAAAAAACTAACAACGTTTTTAATTGGTTTTTTTTCAAAATTAATAATAATTAAATTATTATTATTTATTTGAGAAACCAATTTATTTAATATAGAAATTGATACTATTATTTAAATAAAATTTTTAGTATATTACTGTAGATATTTTTATACTTTAATATAAAATTTTAGTTCCGATAACGTAATTAAGTGGAAAGCATTAGTCAAACCTAGCTAGCAATAGCCAAGTCCCCCAATCCTTTGGTTAACTTTTAGCAGTGTAAGGAGGCTTTCCTAAATGGTTGAGTCACGGGAAACAAATAGAGAGAGATGGTCGGGTCCTTCACATGTGTGGGTAGCGGGACCCCCTCCGATCGGCCATTGAAGGCGGTGACTCGTGTCAACCACACGACGAAAGTGGCACGTGATGCCCACTAACCCCAAATCACTTGGATACTTCCCATACCCTCCCCACTTGCTTTTGTTTGCGCTATTGGGCATCACAAATCAAAAATTGGATTCTCTGCCGGCACGTCATCGGCGCGTGATCATAGACTACAAATACAAACAATGCGATGGAGGTATGGGAAAGGTAAACTTTTTCTTTTTTATTTAATCTGCCCGTCAATGGACCACTTCATCCACTTTCACTTTCAACTCAGTTACTTTTTCTCATTTTCTTTCGGTTCGTAAATGTGCATATCACACCCTAATTTTGACGCAGATAATCAATCTGGACTATTTCCCCCAAAAAGATGTAGATTAAAATAATATTAATTAAGTCTTTGACTCCTTAATCTTCTGCTTAAAAATGTTATTTATATTAAAAAGTTATCTCTATTTAAAATATTAACAATTTAATTATTATACATTACATCAAATAGTAAACACGTCTTTTATTAAAAATTTCATTAATTTTTACTATTAAAAACTAATTCATGTACCTCAGTATGAGTTACACATAACATTTTTACTCATTTACTCTTTTTTTTTTTTTTTTTAAGTAAAGGAAACAAAATGTAATCTAACTCCTAATATAAAAATTTCTATAATAAATTTACCTAATCTTTTATAATCTCATATTTAGATTAATTATTCGTAATTCGTGAGTTGAATGCTTAATAAATTATGAAAAATTCAAGTTTCATTCTAACAACATATGATTCTTTTCGAGTTTATAATGTAATATGCTTTTATATTTTTGTATTGATAATCAAATTGATGGTTGAATTTATTAGATTATTGATTTTTGGTTTAACTAGTGATCCGATAATAATAAAATAAAAATAAAAAAAAATCATAAAATTTAAAAAAAGTATAAAATTAATTCTACTAATTCAACTTCTGAATTTTATTTTATTTTAATTAGTTACAAGCAAATAGTTGATAGATTGATTCAGCTCTTATATCCAAAATCAATACATCATCCTATCTAATTCAATATAAATTAACATTTGACTTTATTTATACGAAATTTTACATATTAAATCCACATTATATTATATTAACTAAATATTTGATTTCAAGCAATTGAATGGATACACTTATAATCTATTTAATTTAAGGTAATGCATATATGCATATACAAATTAAGGAGGATGGAAATAAACATCAATTATAGTGATGGGAAAGAGATGATTGAATGAAAGCATAAGGAGGGAATGGATGCAGTAGGTGCTTTAGCTTTATACTTTACTTAGTTTTCGTTCATGTAACCTTCCATATTTAGTGAAGGGATGCCTTATTTTTTTCTATTTATATTTTATTTATTTATTTGTGGGCGGTGTGTTGGGCAGGGTGGGATTTGCAAGGAACATTGTTTCGATTTGTGAGGCTATTTCAACCAACCATATGTTCTAAGCCAATTCATGCTTTAAAACAATTCCCTTTATATATATATATATATATATATATATATATATATATATATATACAACAGCTACTATAATATCTGTCCCCAATTATTTGAGATGCTTTAGTCGGAAATTTACAACCATTGTTTAAAGGACAAGTAAGCAATGAAGGTTCATTGTTGTGGGGGTTGTTTGCTACATAAAGAATGAGAGAGAAAGGAAATAGAGAACAAAAAGAAAAGAAAAAAAAAGGGAAAAAGATATCATATTTGCCTGCCATCACATTTTCATCTTTGCATTATTCATTTATATAAATTTTTACATTTATAAAATTATTTCTCTATAATAATCTTATTTATCTGTTAAAATTTTGCTCGTTATATATCTTTAACATCATACTATTATAGAGAGATAATTGTTGCTTTTATGTGTATTTTATTTTATATTTTTTCATATAATTAATTATGAAGTTTACAAATCTAATAAGTTAAATTAATTAGCATGAGTTATCTATATTTTCAAAAAAAAAGTATGAGTTATCAAATTAATTAATTAATTAATAAGGTTATAAGTTAATGATGTAATAATTTATTGAATTGATATCTTCAATTCCACTTGTTAAAAATTATTTTCATTTAATAAAATATTATTAATAGATTTTTTGTATGAAATTTAAACATTTTATTAAAAAAAATATTTTAATTAGTATCATTTTTATTTAATAAAGTATATATATAAAAAAGTTATAATTTTACAATATGTTGTTATAAAAAATTAATTTAATAAAAAATGTACTTCATAACTATAAATATTGCTGTTATAAGTAAAAATTTATTATAGAAAATTAAAATAAAACATAAAAATCAATTCTATTAGAAATTTAAGTGTTATAACAAAGTATTGGTCTAATTGTTGTATGATTTAAGAATATTTAAATTAAAAACTACCCGCTAATTATCTAGTTTTTCTTTATCAACCATCCACGTAATGAGTGTCATTATCTAGTATAAATTTTATTACATTTTTTTTTTATATCGTGTCATGTTTTAATTATTTTTTGATATTGTATTTAAATTTATCTCATATATTATATTGTTTATTTAATTTTCAAATGAACTTAAAAATTGTATTTCATATATTAATATAATTAATGTAAATTTTAGTATAGTTTCTCAAAACATAATGAAGGCATTTTCTAGTTAGCCACGTTCAATGTATCCCATAATTAAAGTCTTCAAGGTTGAATTTGTTTTTCTTTTCTTTTTTCCTTATATGGTATTAGAGATTTAATGCTCTCGATTGATTTGTTGTATTCATCTATTCTTTCCTTCCTTAATCTCTCCATCTACCATACTTGGTGTCACTGTCTCCTACATCCCAAAAAGAAAATGGCCACAATCAACCTCCTTCTCATCCTTTGATTCACAGCACCAATGTACCAAACAACACTTTAATCTCTCTCAATACTTCTGCCCAGTCTCCACTTACATCCATGAAAAAAAACTATGTTAGGTTTAGCCACTTGCATAATCTTTTATATGGTTTTATATATTAATAATAAACTGATGCTTGGGTTTAGCAATATGGTTGTACTCCTCGGATGCAAAGTTTTTAATTGTTTAGACATTTTTATTGTATTGGCTGATTATTTTTTTAATATACATTTTATATTTAACAAATATTTATAAACTAGAGATCTTCTATCAATCTCTTGCCATTTTCTTAACTTCTTATCAAAGCTCATACACCCAAATTTTCAAATGGATATAGCATATTTATCATATCGACAAAAAAACTTTATTTTTTTTAATATATAATTAACGGTTAAACATCTTTTATACAAAACAAATATTTAAACATTTTTAATTTATTCAAAACTTAAAGTGCATCATTTAAATAAATAAAACATTTTTTTATATAATTTACCTATTTGAATTTTTTATATAATTTTGGGACGGAATTGAATTAATATTTAAATAAAAAGTAAAAAAAAAAAAAAGTTGTTGGTACTTGTCGATTTTTGCTACAAATTTTGTTGCCTTTTTTTTAAAAATTTTAATTAAGGTGCTTGCTACCATTTACTACTTGTTTTGAGGTTAGTTTATGTAACTGATTTGATATGACTATTTATTATACCAGTACCAACACCATCATTGGAAACCTAACATAATAAAAAAAAAAAATTCAATATCTATACTATACATAATAAGGAGTGAAATGCAGATAACTTAGATAGCTCAATAGTAGAAGCACGACAAGTATTTCAAAACATTTTTTAATGAAGCTAGCAAGAGGGGTCGATTTGTAAGCTTGTTTCATGAGTGGACGAGGACTTTTTTTAGAAAGATTGAGTTTAATTATGTAGAAAGTATAAAGAGGAAATAGAATTTTGGATAGGTGTTGATATTTCTCTACATATAACTCAACATCTGAATTTAAAATTGATAAAATACACCGAGTTAGTTCATTTTAGTATTTTTTCTTAGGTTAATCATAAGACTCTATTTTTCTTTAGATTTTAGTATTTTAGTCTTGGAACTTAAATTTTATGATTTATTATAAGTGTTATAGAATTCAATTTCAAACATATTATTGAGAGCGACTTGATAAATTCATTGAATTTAAATTTGAAAGGATGAGTTTAATAAATGTTTTTAGTGATTTTATAGTTCTAATTCAGGCAATCTGTATTAAGATAGATTTGATGAAATCATCTATATTAAGTGTGAAAAACTAGTTATCTTTTATGAAATACATTGGACAGTCTTTCTAAAGCACTTATCGACATCCTGAGTTGTACTGGTTAAAACTTGTTGATCTATCACAAAACATCAATTGGATTTGAGATTAGTCGTGTGTCATGAGTTAACTTCTATCTTAAAAAGTTCAAAATTCGTTCACTTGTTAAAGAGAAGAATCACTCATTTCACTATGTACTAGTTCAAATCCACAAGATACTAGTACTTAAGCGGCTAATTTTGTTGTTGCTCTTCTCGCGTTTTACCTTTTTCTCATGTTTACAAATTTTTTTTTTTTTTTTACATTAGTGAGAGAATGTTAATAATATAAAGTGAGTAATTTCAGATTGATTGGAAAAAACTATTAAGAGATTAATTTTAATCGTTAAAGATACATGATTTGGTTAATGTATCTAGTAAAGTTCAATGTATCTACTTTAACATGTATTAAACTTTAAAAACACATTTTTATGATCAAAATACTTAATACATATTAACATCACTTTGGTGAATGCGGTTAAATGGTACACCAATTAACCTTTTATGTGATCATAAAAGTCGCAAATTCCAGCAATAATTTGGGGTACATCTTTTAAAGTTAGGTATAGAAATATAAAACTTAACTTTATCTGATATAAATAGATCAGATAAATTGGTTTTGTAGTGAGAATAGAATTGACACATCACATAGGAGCTGACCAGCTACCAACGATTCATATGGTTCGTAAGGTTGATTTGATGTCATGATCGGCGTCAATGCAGAGTTATATATACATATAATTCAACGAACGACAAATTAGTTTAGCAGAGAAAAGATAAATGGCACAATACATGGCAGCCAACCAGCAAGCAAGGATTGTTTAGGTGAGTGGCTTGATTTGATAGCATGATCCCCGTCAATGCAGAGCGACATTATAATTCAATGAATGAAGGTTAGAATTCTAGGACATCATCATTGATCTTGGGAAAAGAACATTTCTCTTTCGGACGAAAGCATCACCTCTTTGCCTAAAATTAGGTTCATCAAAATGTGTTTTAAGGACTTTGGGTGGCCGACAGTACACATACAACAGTTCAACCCCAAAAGAAAGGTTGCTTCGTGAATAAAATCTTTTTTAACTCATGCAATTATGTATGGGTTAGACATTATATGACTCGAGTCTCATTACTTATTAAAAAAAATAAAAAATAATGATAAAATAAGAAAATATGTGAGACGAGTAGATTGAATTGATTTCCAGTTAGACCGATTGTTATTTAATCAATTTAAGTTTTAAAAATTTTGAATTATTTCTGATTATATCTTGCTATTGTTGATACAATGTCTAAAAATTATCTACAATTCCTCCTCAATCCATAAATAAGAGAATAATACGTTTCATCACACTCAAATCTATATTTTTTTTGCATTGACAACAATATCCATACCAACCGAGTTAAGATTTAATTGGAAACTTATATTTAATACTTAAATTTTGGGTTTATACAATTTAAATTCAATAAAAATAAATATAAAAAATAAGGTAAAAGACATTTATCAAGGTTTAGTGTAAAATATATTTACCTTAAAATTTGAAAAACATTCACTTACCCTCTTCAAGTTTAAACAAAATACCATAATTTTTTTTAATATTTGTTTATTAAGGATGTGTTTGGACACCATGGAGTAATTAAATGGAAGTGTAAATATTGTAAAGTTATTAACATAGTAATACACCCTTATGCCATTACTAGAAATTCTAATTCCCAAAACATGTTCGACTAATTATAAATTATTCTAGTTTTCCATATTTGTTTGGAATATGTTGAGGAATAGAGTAATAGATTGGTGGAGAAAGGAATCGGTATATCGACAAGCTGTTGTAGTTGTGGGGCAGTAAAAGATATAAACCATGTTTTTATATGCTGTTATAAATCAGTGGATGTTGGGCAAAATGTAGGGGTACATGTTATAATTATAACTCTGTAGGAGAATTGATCCTGACATCTCTTGCTAGTTAGGATGGTATTTTCATAGAAAATGTCTTCACTTATTTATATGGAGCATCTAGTTCCATAGGAATCTACTGTGTTGGCGACAAAAGGATTTTCCAGCAGCTCATATAGTTACTTTCTTGCAGGATAGGGAAAATGGGTGAATACCAGTACATTTTTAAAAGCTATCCCCTCTTTCTCTTTCACTCTCTCTTCATGTTTGAATTATTATTGGAGATTGATGAAATCTTAATGAGTAATTTGGAAAGTATAAAATGATTATGTAATTTTTTAGAATGTAGAATGACATTGTATTGAACACCAAATGATGAAAACAAGGAAAGGGCGTGATTGGGCTTACTATTACGGTCAACTAAAGAGGCTGTAAGAGTAATAAAAAGAAACATCAGAAGATAAGCACTACCATTAATTCATACGCAAGCAGAGAGAGATAAGATTGGCACCTGAATTTGCCTCCTCCCAGGCCTGCACCGCAATACCCACTTTACTACTAACATATCTAGCTCATGCTGACCTTCCTCTTCATCATTCTGCCGACTTTAATATTTTCCCTCACCTTTCTATTTTTTAAATATTCAAGTTCAATTTGATGTCCATTTTTGGACTGATGAATTTGTGGTTTGTTTTTTTTTTTTTTTTTGCTTGTTTTTATTTTTGATATTATGTATATTCGCTTTGCAGTCTATGTTTAGGGTTTATAATTATCTCTCTTAATAATGTTATTTTTAAAATTTAAATTTATATTCTTTCGTTGATCATTTATTTTTAAAGTTATGCGTATTTATATTCAAATAAATAATATATGTTTATTGGTTTAATTTAAACCAATAATCTCGTGAATATACTTTTTAACATATAATTTAGCAATTCATGAGTGATGTTTGTAAATAATAAACAAACAATAAACATATATATCTTATATTTTAAATATAATAAGCACACGAATAATTATATGATAATGGAACAATAAAGAAGCTGTATACAAATATAACCAAGTTTACCCATTTGAAAAAGATTTGTTGTATGTTCAGTTGGTTTATAAACAACATTTAAAATACTGTTTAACTTTATTTATTTAACTTGGTAAATGATAAAGTTTTTTGTTATTCTTTTTCAAAATTAAATGTCAAAAAGGTTACCACAATTATTTTATAAATATAATTACTTAATTAAGAAGTTTTACAAACACCATACGTTTATGGTTGGAAATAGACATTATTTTCTTCAACTTCATTTGTAATTTATTAAATTTTAAAATTATATATGAATTATAGTTTGATATGTAATTGTATACATGAATTTTAATTTTATACATGAAATTTTGATTTGATTTAATTCTTATAAATTGTTAACACAATTATTGATATAACATAATTTTATGTTTATATATTACATACATAAATAATTATATTTATCCAATATAAAAATAAATTGATATATTTATTTCTTTAAATGTGTGATTATAGTATACATTTAAATCACAATTATAGTTTCACGTGTATAATTGCACCAAATTAAAATTCATGTATATAATTACATATTAAATCAAAATTTATATATAATTTTAAGATCTATCCCATACTTAAATAACTTAAAACATAATAATAATAATAATAATAATAATAATAATAATAATAATAATAATAATAATAATAATAATCTGAAAATTTGACATACTCTAATCGTACCAAAATGGAATCCCACTTTCTTCATTTTAAAAAATTTACTTAACTCAATAGAATCAATTCAATGAGAAAATTATGCAAAAAATCAAATTATAAAATAAATACAATATGTTTATAAAATTATATTAGCAATTTGATTTTTGAGAAAATCCCACTTCTATTTTTACCCTACTAGAAAACTACAACTATTTTAGTTTTTCTACACCACTTGGCTTTTTTTCTGTTCAAATCATCTCATTTTATTTTATTTTTTTATTAGTCAATATTATAATTTAATATAAAATTTGATTAACAATAATTTAATAGTAAAAAACCATATCAATTAGGAAATTTTAAAATCACTAAAGGATCTCAAGATTAATAAGAAATCTTAAACAAAGATCAATCAATATTTTAGTTTAATATAAGGTCATTGATCAAAATAGTTTAATATCATCTCTTTATATTTATTTAATGGTTAGTTTTTTATATATATATACAAATAAGGGAGACTTCTTTAATCCAACAAAAATTTGATATGCATGAATTAATAATACAATAATTAAAAAGAAAAAATATAAACAGTGTAAAAAATAACTGAATTCTGTAAAACTAATAGTTTTTCATTAGTACAAGTGAAACTCTTCTCCTGTGTTTGTTTGTGTGTGTGAATGGGTAAAAGAATACTATATAAGAAGGTAAACAAATTAAAGCAACAAACATTATTGTTTCTTTATAAATAGAAAATTACAAGCACTAATTGTCTGATGGCTACAAACTTCTATCATGCCGACAATTAGTGAACTACACTATTTATTCTACTGAAAAGCATAGCAGCTGAGCCATTTCCTCTAACCATTATTAAGCTAGGCAAGAAAATGACAGTCTTCACATTCCTAAGTAAATGAGTGAATAAAATTCATCCATCAACCTAAAGAAGCATAGACACCCTATGGCAACTCAAATGGAACGTTACGTCAGTGTAACTAACCTTCGATTTCAGTTTGACAAAGTGCAGCTAACTATGCAAGAGATTGGATTTCATTCTATGTTGTTACGACTCTCCATTTCTTGAAATACCTGTGTTCGACACCCGTTTGGGATGTGCATATTCGAACATCGGTATAGAGATATAACAATTCAAGGACCTTCTAAATACATGGAAAAACGTTGAAAATTTTAAACATACCTGTGTTGGATACATACCTGTATCCGACACTCATATCCGAGTAACATGGTTTCATTTAATATCCTGTGTTGGGTCTTTCATTCCAAAGGCATCGGCTATACTGAAGGTCAGGCTGCTTCTCAATGATCTGCTCCTTCCCATACCCCCATCACCCGTTCTCATCATTGCAGCAAACTCCCCATAGTCTATTCGCCCATCCTGCAATTTTATGTAATCATAAGAACACCTCCGAATAAGAAATTGCAATTTTGATGTTTTATCCCTACATGCTAAACTGTACTCTACAAGTAATACATTCATCTTTTCCAATATAAATATATCGATATGACCATGATGATGATATGTGAAAACCATGGCTATATAACTTCTAGAATGGAGAATGTGAAAGAATAACTTCAAACTTGAATGTCCAATTGGCCTGATATACTTACATTATCTTGGTCAATTTCTTTGATCATCTCATCCAGATGCACATCACCTAGACCAAACTCTTTGCAAGCTTGTTGAAGTTCATCAATGGTGATGTAACCACTACCATCTTTGTCAAAAAAGGAGAAAGCAGCAACTAAGTTTTCCTCTCTCTCGATCTTATTTATGTGCAGTGTAGCAGCAAGGAATTCACCATAGTCAATTGTTCCACTGTTATCAATATCAGCCTGCCAAAATACACGTGGCAATAATAACTGAAATTGTGAGACTCGACCATGTTGTAATAGTGGAGAGTACCAAACTTAGATTATAGCACAAACATTAAATTCAATAACTCAAAAAGGTGTATTTACAGCTTCCATTAAATCCTTGATTTCCGTTTCTGTAAGTTCAGATCCCACTTTCTTTAAACCATCTTTGAGTTCCTGAAATGTAATCGTCCCACTGTTGTCTGTATCAATCATTTTGAACAACTCTTTCAAGCCACCAATTTCTTCCTCAGAGAGTCTCTCTGCTATGACCTGCAAAAGAATTTATTTTCCATCAGAAAAGATGTGTGAAACATATATAAATATTAAGAAGGAATTGTATTTGCCAGAGTGACCCAAACAACCAAGACAGAAAATTAAGTCTTGTGGCTGCTTTCTTTCATGCATATGCCTATTTTGTCAACCAACACAAAGATGGCAACTGGATGTTGTATTCCTTGTACGAATATGAAGGACAAACTTTGAGAAATAAACTATTTTTCTACAATCATGAATTATAGCAGAACAATGTAACCGAAAAGGAAAACAAATTTTTTTGAGTAAAAACAGAGTTACAATAGTTTTGGCTTCTTTCCATCCCAAGCTGCAGTCCATCCCCCTTATAGTTCCCAGGAAACTACTTGCTAGCAGATTTACTTCTTAGGGTGAAAGGATGGTATGAGGTAGTATTTTATCACAAGCCCCGGATGAAGTTAATATGCATCAAAGTTTAAGAGATTAGAATCCTGACTTCTACACCAAACAACTAAAGCTCAAAAAGATGTCCACCATCGAGGCTAAGACAAGTTAAATTCCAGACTCCAGCCTCCACCCAACTAATCCCAAGCTAAGCTAGCCAACACCAAAAGTTTGTTTTGCTGGAGAAACAAAAATGAAGAATGGACGTTGCATTCTATTAAGCAGCTGACCACAGACCCAGAATCATTGTAACAAAAAAAAATATGAATGGATTAACTTGTTACTTGTGTGATAAGCTACTTTTTTTAATACCACCATGATTTATAACATCACTCAAAATGGAAATAAATTCTGCTACTGATAGCGTTGCTTCTTCCCTATCTCTAGCCCTCCCTTCGTGTGAGTTGTTGGCATGAACGGCTCCTTTTGTTTTCTCTTTTTGTTTCTTTTTCTTCCCCTTGCTTGGTGGGTGCCGATGGTTTGAAGCTTGTTATTTTAAGAAGAATGTCCGCTACACATATCTCAAGCTCAAGAAGATTTTAAGGAATAGGAAATTTAAGATTGCACCGCCACACTTCAGCTACAACCAATTGTAGCAAAAAGAGAGGCCCACTATAGGGGCTATCATTTCAGTATGATAGCTTCCTAACAATATTTCAATATTATGGACAACATAACCGCCTCCGCCTAGAAACCTTTCAAAGCCCAGACCCCTAAACTCCGTCTGACTAAGCCCTCTTTAGCCAAAACTGGAGTTTGATTCACCGCAAACAATTTCATGTAAAACAAGCCCGAGACATAAACATGAGAGTCCAACGCAGACACAAAAAATCAACAGTAAAAGTTAAGTGAAAGAGGAAGGGAAAGGAGAAGCTTGTATCTCTACAAAAACTGATAATGCCACCCAAGTGAAAAATTAAAATACGCAATAGTTGGGTTCGATATCAAATATAAACACCCAACATATTTCAATACAGAATGCATTGGATCACAGTGCTACACCATGCTAACAAAAGCTGCAAATTAAATCTTCCATGATCGAGTGTAAAATGAAGCTGAATCTTACACCTAGATAAACTTCCATTCTTATTCTCTATTTATTATGCCACAAACCTGTGCTTCAGACATAAAATACATTTTCATAAGACCATACCCATAGTTTACAGTGTGATAGCAAAAACAACATTAATACTCATATGCCAAGAACTGTCATATCTTATTACTCAACTTTGGCATACTATTTTTCTTATCTCCACAAGTCTGAATTTTATATCAGATATTACTGATCTCATAAACATTCAGGTTTTTGATGATTTTTATTCTCGTGGCCCCAGACAGGATTCATTCTAATTTTAGATATCACTCATTACTTTCTAAAAGTCACAACACAAATTAAGTAATAAAAATCCTTCAGCAAGAAAATGCTAAATTCAGTATAAAAGATAACTAAATAATGAGTTCACTATCAGATTCTGGGGAAAATTTTCCTATAACTAGAGATCATTAGTAAGACGAAAAACAGGAAAATCACATACACGCAGAGCCATCTTTTTAAGTTTGTTCATTGCTGAGAACTTCTTCAAACGTGATAATACAGCGGAATCCAGAGGTTTGTCTGGGGCAACTCTATCATCCACAATCCATGGGTGACCTGATGCATAAATCAACCCACAATTGTGACTTATACACATACAATAAAGATAGGACACTGTCATTCCCATGTTATAGAAAAGAAATAATAAAATATATCGCATAGTATTCAAATAACTTACATAGAACCTCATAGGCAGTAATTCTTTTCTGTGGGTCCCTTTCAAGCATCTTTCTTAACAGATCTTTTGCACTTTCAGAGATACTAGGCCATGGCTCAGATTCAAAATCAACTTTTCCATGTAAAATCTGTCTGAAGATTCCTGAATCAGTTTCTGCAAGTTGAGAGGGAAGGTAAGTACATTTACGATATGAGAACACAAGAATGGCACTAACTGTTGCTGGGAGTACAGTATTGAAATGAATACCTGCCCAAAATGGCGGAACCCCACTCAACAAGATGTATAGGATAACAGCAGCACTCCATATATCTGCTTCTGGTCCATAGTGCTTCAACAAAACCTCTGGCGCAACATAAAAGGGACTCCCAACAACATCACTAAAATACTGTCCTGGAATGAAAAAGGATAAAAAAAAAAGTAAGCCCCGTTAACCATGAAAGAAAACATTCACAGAAAAATATAAGGCAAAGCATTCGTGAATGCAAGAGGTGCAATTCAATGCTGATTCCTACAAGCAGAGTTTAGCAATGAAGCACAACACAATAATCTAATGGTGCTAATCTTTACATCAGCAAGGAGTTTTCCGAGAACCATCTCATTTAATATATTCAATTGAATTAGATATTTAGTGCATTAATTATGGACAATAACTGAAACAATAAAACCTTCGTAAAAGATGGTCTATGCATAACAGAACATTGTTACATTCAAAAAACCAGAACCGAAGTTCGTCAAAATTTTTTTTTTTAAATCAATATGAATTTTGGAAAATACACACCAAGCATTACATCCTAAGGGAAATTGATCCTAATGCGCAGTACCTGAAGAACATGCAGTGAATCATCACGGTAAATATTAATTATCCCAAGACCTTCAAAGAATCAATTCAATTTAATACAACATGATTACAATAAAATCAAAAGGAAATCCCAATCATGGAAACAACCAATATCAGATATCAATATCCTATCGCAAGGTGTCGAAGAATGAATAAAATCCTCAACGTCCAATCAGATAATTAAACCAAAATCAGAGAAAACTCTATTCATGGTTCTTACAGAACTACATTAATCATTCAACCAAAAAAAGCACCTTTAATTAAAGAGATTCAAGAGTAACATAGAAACAAAAGAAAACCCAGAAGCAACCTGGTTTATAGAAGACGGACAAGCCAAAATCGGTAGCCTTGAGAACGGCATCGTCAGCGGGAGTATCAAACAAGAAATTCTCAGGTTTGAGATCTCTATGCATAACCCCAAGGGAATGACAAGCCTCAACGACACCAACAATGGTTTTGATAAGCTTAGCAGCCTCTCTTTCACTATAATGACCTTTAGCCACGATCCTATCAAAAAGTTCCCCACCCGCACAAAGCTCCATAACCAAATGAACAAACACGGCATCTTCATAAGTTCCCTTGATCTGAACCACGAATGGGTTCTCAGACAAATGATGCATGATCTGGATCTCCCTCCAGACGTCATCGTAATCTTCACGGCAGACGAGCTTGCGCTTTGGGATAGATTTGCAAGCGTAACGGATACCAGTAACCTTGTGGGTACATAGGTAGGTGGTGCCAAATTGACCTTGCCCAAGCTTCTTGCCCAAGAAATAGTGGTCCCTTATTCTCTGGGTTTGGTATGGTAAAACCGTACCTGTGGGCTTTCTTGGTCTTGAGGACGAACCTGCAATTTTCTTATTCATTGCCACAAATATCTCAGATGGGATCTCTCTCTCTCTCTCTCTCTCTCTCTCTCTCTCTCTCCACTCCCCTTCAATGGAGACAACGTATTTTTTACAATTAGCCGGAAACAAAGCTTAAAGCTTCCCGATTTGGAATTTTTTTTCCTCCTATTATTACAAATTTTGCATTTTGTGAGTGAAAATAGAAATAGAAAAAGTAAATTTATTATCTATTATCTATTATTTTAAAATAAATAATTTTAATATAATAAACACTATTTTCTTTAAAAAAAAGAATAATTAAGAAGCTATATTCTGTAAATAGTTTTTTTTAATAAAACTAAAGATCATTATGTTATCACTTGTAATTTTTTAAGGTAAAATAAATTTATGTCCCTATTTTTATAATATATTTCAGTAGTTTAATTGTCAATATATATATTAATATATTTATAAACGTAATGGTATAAAATTTTATTTATAAATTTTTATTATAATGAATATTTATTTTATAATTAATTTATTTATAACATTAATTTTACTAAAATTATGAAAAGAAAATCATAAAGAAAGAAAAATTATACATGCATAATATATAAACTCGTTAAAAATCTTACTAGCAAAATTCAGTAGGTCAAAACTATTTTTAATTTTGAATTCTAACTATCTAAATTCTCATTTAAATGTATTTCCTCAACATTTATATTATTATTCTTGAGGTTATAAGTGAAGAAAATTTTACAGAGAAATATATTTCATTTAATTTATATCATCCTTTCAGTTAAATTATGTATGTAGTATTGTCTTCATGTAATATCGTCCAACTTTTTTACCATGTTACATTAATATTTTTATAGCACTGCAATATGATACTTCTACTCCAACTAAGATATAGTGCTCCTATACTAATGATTTTTTTTATCATTCTCTTCCACATGATATGTTGTGTTTTATTCACGTTTGTTCATCTCACAGCCATTAGGATATTTAATCCATGTGTTTTATTATTGAATATCGACAAAAAAAAAAATTCATAAGCTATGTATGAATTTGACACAAAATTTTATTTTTGCAACATCTTTTATCTCAAATCACTTTTTTAAATAATTTATTATTTTGTAATTTCTTTAGGAGTTTTAATAATATTTAAATCAATATATATAAAAATTATAATAAATTATAATATTGATTTTTTTATAAAAAATATAAGCATGTTGGATCATTTTGCAATCTTCATTCAATTATTTTATCACATATATCCAAATCATTTCAATCATTACACAAGCATATTGAATAATTTTCGGGATATTTTTATATGTTTCTAACATTCTAAATCTTTCAAAATTCTTAGTACTGATTTCATTATGTAGTTATACATATAAAATGTCATGACTAGAGGTGTTCATGGGCCGGGCCGAGTTCGGGCCGAGCTCAACTAAAAACTCATGCCTATTTATTGGGCCCGAGCCAAGTCGAGCCCAAAAACGAGCCTAAAATTTTACCTAAGCTTGACCCGATCGGGCCCAATAAATAGGCCTAAAATTTTGCCTAAGCCTTACCCGAATAAAAAAACTAAAACCCGGGTAACCCACCCCACGAACACCTCTAGTCATGACATGCTAAATTAATAAGACATCTAATGTTGATTGCATCTACCATTAAAAAACATTATATCTTTTCATAATCATGGTTACCTGAATTGAACCGAACCAGTCAATTGGACCAAGAATTAATCAGAGTGCTACTCTCAATTCTTGATTCGAAGAAATGCTTTAGATCAATTGAGTCGTGAGCCGATACGAACTGGTTGGCAAGCTAAATTTAATATTTTATTATATTTATGAGCTTTTAATAATTTGTTTAATAAATTTTCCAAACCGATTACACCGACAACCCAATAACCTGACTAATTCAACCACCAATTCAATTCTAAAAATCTTGTTGATAAATAATAATAAGATTTTGTTAAAACCCTCTTAATATTTAAGTCATTATTTATATTTTAAAACTTCAATTTCTTTTCATTTCCTAGACTATTAAATTCCACCCTATTGGCTTTATATTTTTAGGTGCTTGAATTATATAGGTTTAAAACCTTTACACTTTGGAATTGAATTTAATTCTATTTTAAATATGGTTTTGTTTTCATTTTCACCAATTAATTTCGTGTCTGGATTTTCAGCATCCTTCTTTTTCATTATTTCAACAATAATATTATAACACAAGAACATTATTGATAACTTTTTTTATTTTGATTTCAACTTTTCTTATAGTGACATAATTTATTTATCTCTTAATTTTAAAAAAAAATCATTTTCAAGTACTCGGAATTCTTTTGAAATTTTATGATTAGTTATGTTTTAGATCTCTTCAAGAGTATCTATGTCCACTATATAATCATCTTGATTTTGAGTTACTATTTTTCTCTTACATTGATTTTTTTTTTGAACCAATTGATCTATCATGTTAAAAATATCAATAATAGAAAGTGACTCATATCCAATATACATTCATAATCCATTTTGTTTGTTGTGGTGGAATAATTCAAATATATATTGCATATCTATATTTTAAAAAATATGAAATATTTAACTTCTAACCAAAAGTCAAATTTAATATGATTTATAAATGATTGACTTGATGCGTGCATGTATTACTCTATATAAAATATCATAATCATTTTATGTATAAGCAAATGGATTTGCAACAATTATTAAAATTGACAGACAATAATTATTAAATGCTTGAGATATAAACTCGTCATCCTAGCAAGATGGATTGCTTAATTGCATAATCTAAAGGTTTTGCTCTTAATCTAATTATTTGAGCAATCAATCGCACAAACAACAAGTGACAAGTTGATAACATACATTTGATGTAACACCCCAAACTCGGCCTAGACGTTTGGTCGAATATTGCAATGTCACATGGAATGGAATTTGAAATCGCATTTATCAAGTTAAAACCATCTCCGTTTGTATCTCTTGACAATTTCAAAATCATTTTCTCGTTAAGTTGGATTCATTTAAAAATATATTGTGTAGCGGAAGCTTTTAAAAACGTGTTATCTACAGAAAATTGTTCGCGTTTAAGAAATCATTATGTTTATTAAAACCGAGTTTTCGTTGTGGTTCAAAAGTTCATGAAAATAGTAAAATAAACCAAAACGAAAGCAAACAGTCCAAATTACAACAAAAATACTCCCAAAATGATAGGAATTAAAACCATTGAAGAAATTAAAACCGTTCAATAAACTTATGGTTACTGCTGAGTCTTTCGCCGCACTGAACCCTCTAAGTCTGGGGATTACCTGTACAAATAAAATAAAAAGGGGTAAGTTTAAGTAAACTCGATGTATAATTCCCACATATAACATGCATACAGTCAATCACAACAAACAGTCAAATGCAGTCTGGGCTTAAGCCCATTTTAGTTTCAGTAGCAGTTCGGGCCTTAGCCCATTTCAGTTTCAGTATCAAATATACATTAACCAGTAAACAGAGTCCTACCCAACCAGCCTTTACACACCATTTTCGTCCCTCCCTACACTCCAGTGGGGTTTAAAACACCCACCCATCCTTACACTCCAAGTAGTACCGAATGCGGCACATAATCAGTAATTTGGCTGCCAGATAATAGGTTTAAGAGTCTTTTAGTACACTTCCTCCAAATATCAACATCTCAACCCAATGCAATGCAACATACAGTATATGACATGCTAATACATGAATATCAGTTATACATACAGTTCAATATTCATTCATACAATCGTCATGTTCAGTACATTCATCATACATATAGTTTACGCATTTAATGGTCTAAGTAGTGCTTATCGATCCTACATTAGGTTCACAGTCGTATTGGGTAACCCGTGCAACCTTAGAACACATTTCAGTTAAATGGTCTCACACGCCCACAGCCTGGCCCAGAATCCCACACGCCTGTGTGGACCTACCGGCCCAAATCAGTCTAGCCTGTGTGTCGCACACGGCCTGACTGGCCATCACACGGCAGTGTCTTACGCGTACGGCCTAGCATCGTCGATCACGCGCCCATGTTATGGCACACGGCCTACCACACGAGCGATCACACGCCCGTGTGGAGTCGACAATGGGGTTTTCAGCTTTCGTCGAAACCCCGTTTTTTATGTTTTTCGGGTATACACTTAGTATCGATTCGATGCTAATGCAACCACGAACACTCTAAAAACCAAAAAATCGATATTCCATCACCCAAAATTAGTGTTACTAACGAAAATTAAAAGAAACTATAATGAAATGTTCAACCTAAAACCTTCAAAAACCTTACATTCGATTGAGTAACCAGAATTCCACGAACCTAAGTCTCCAAACATCGATTACGAGTCCCTGAATCTTTCCCCTAACCAGCATTTAATGATGCACATCAATAAAAACTAACAACGAAAATAAAACTACATTACTCATCTTACCGAATCAAAATGTGAACCAATGTTGCACAAGAGAGGGACGGACTGAAGAGAATATCAAAAAATAAAAGATGGCAGCAAGGAGGAGAAAAAGAAACGGCAATAAGGAGAAGGAAAAAGGAAGAGGAAAAATTTGGCAAATAGAGGCGAAGAACAACAATATATTTTTTTCTACAGAGAGAAGTTTGGGGCACCGAAGAGTTCTACCAAATCCCCACTTCATCCAAACCCTTATTTTCCTCCCTCGAATCCTACTAACCACCCACAACTTGAAGTCCACCATCAGCACAACTCTAGCTGAAATTAAAGGCAAAAATACTACCCATCGCCGTCACAGAGAATCGAACACAGAACCACCAATACACCAGCACTCCACTTAACCTCCAGACCAGCAGGTCCATTCTGATATATGCTTTCAAATAATTAAATAAAAGTCTACTGAACAAGAGTGAAGCTTCACTTAGAAAAATTTTAAAATTTTACCAAAGGTAAGGCTTGAACTTAGGACCTCACACACACACCCAGAACACTTAACCACTGAAGCAGATAAAGATTTATGACACATTTTAACCAAAACAGAAATAAAAATTTTGGGGCATTATAACTCTACCCCCTTAAAGAAAATTTCGACCTCGAAATTTACCTGATCAGAACAAATGAGGATATTGCTAACGCATCGCATCCACAGGCTCCCACGTGGCCTCCTCCGTGTTATGATTCTACCACAGCACCTTCACCAAAGGGATAGACTTCTTCCGGAGAACCTTTACATCGCAATCTAAAATCTGAACTGGCTCCTCCTCGAAAGTCAAATCTGGCCTAACCTCAATCTCTTCTATAAGGACAATATAAATAGAATCAGAGCGGTAACGCCTCAACATCGAGACGTAAAATACATCGTGAATACGGTCTAGCTCTGGAGGTAACTTCAATTGATAAGCAATTTGTCCCACTTACTTCTGAATCCAGTAAGGCCCAATAAACCTAGGGCTCAACTTGCCATTGGGACCGAACCTCAGAACCTTCTTCCATGGCGACACCTTAAGAAACACGAAGTCCCCCACAGAATACTCAATCTCACGCCTCTTCAGATCTGCATAAGATTTATGTTTGTTAGAAGCCACCTTCAGACAATCCCTGATCAGTCGAACCTTATCTTCAGTCTCAGAAACCAACTCAGGACCCAAAACTGAACGTTCACCCAACTCAATCCAACGTAAAGGAGTACGAAACTTACAACCATACAAAGCCTCGTAAGGTGTCATCTGAATACTCGACTGGAAACTGTTATTATAGGTAAACTCGGCTAACGGCAAGTAATCCTCCTAACTACCTCAAAAATTGATAACGCAACTCCTAAACATATCCTCCAGTATCTGAATAACCCTCTCAGATTGGCCATCGGTCTGAGGATGGAACGCAGTACTGAAATCCAATCTCAAACCCAGAGCCTCATGTAACTTTTTCCAGAACTGAGACGTGAAGCGAGGATCCCTAATAGGAATGATTGAGACCAGTACCTCATGCAGTCTCACTATCTCGAAAATGTAGAGCTTCACCAACTTTTGAAGAAAATAGTCGGTCCTAACCGGAATAAAGTGAGCAGTCATGGTCAATCGATCCACAATGACCCAAATAGAATCCTTCTTAGTGGGTGTTAAGGGCAACCAACTAACGAAGTCTATAGTTACTCATTCTCATTTACATAAGGAAATCTTGACTGGCTGTAGCAAACCTGAAGGTAACTGGTGTTCAGTCTTCACTTGCTGGTGTTGGAACACCGATGCCTCCAAGGCGCAGTTGAAGGACACAGTTCCTTCGAGAGTGAAATACCATGTCTCATAGGTAGGAATCCTCTCTTAGATTCTTCCATATTGAACCTTTTCAATACTTTATCTATATATGTACCTTGACTTAGACCTAGTAGTCGTCTTGATCTATCTCTATAGATCTTGACTCCTAAGATGTAAGTGGCTTCGCCCAAGTCCTTCATAGAAAAACAACTTCCTAACCAAGTCTTAATAGACTGTAAGGTAGGTATGTCATTGCCCATGATAAGTATGTCATCCACATACAGTACCAAGAATGTGACCCACTAACTTTCTTGTAAACACATGGCTCATCTTCATTTTTGATAAAACCAAACTCTTTGATTGCATCGTTAAAACAAATATTCCAACTTCGAGTAGCTTACTTTAATCCATAAATGGATCTTTGTAACTTACATATCTTTCTAGCATCCTTTGGATTGACAAAACCTTCAGGTTGTGTCATATACACATCCTCTTCAAGTTTCCCATTAAGGAAAGCTGTTTTGACATCCATCTGCCAGATTTCATAATCATGAAATGCAGCTATGGTGAGCAAGATCCTGATGGATTTAAACATAGCTACAGGAGAAAAGGTTTCATCATAGTCAACACCATGAATTTGGCGAAAACCTTTAGTGACTAATCGCCCCTTGTATGTTTGTACATTACCATCCATGTCGATTTTCTTTTTGAAAACCCACTTGCACCCTATAGGTTTAACCCCTTTGGGTGGGTCAACCAATGTCCAAACTTGGTTTTCATACATGGAATCCATCTCAGATCTCATGGCCTTAAGTCATTTCTCAGAGTCTGGGCTCGCCACCGCTTCTTGATAAGTCCTAGGCTCATTTTGATCTATAAGAAGAATGTCACCATGCGTTGTAATGAGAAATCCATATCTCTCAGGTGCATGGCGTTCTCTTAAAGATCTACGCGGTGGTTGTGTTTCTACAGCAGTTACTTGTTCCTCAATTTCTTGTGGAATTTACTATTGTTCTATCTCTGGTTCAGTGGTATCTTGTGATTCTCGAATTTCTTCAAGTTCAATCTTTCTTCCACTTCCTTTTCTAGAAACAAATTCTCTCTCTAGGAAGACACCAGTTCGAGCAATAAACACTTTATTCTCAGTGGGATTAAAGAAATAATATCCTTTGGTTTCTTTCGGATACCCCACAAAGATACACCTTTCAGATTTGGGTTCAAGCTTAGTAGACGTCTGACGTTTAACATAAGCTTCGCAACCCTAAATTTTCAAAAAAGACATACTGGGACGTTTCCCAATCCACATCTCATATGGCATCTTTTGAACCGATTTAGATGGAACACGATTTAGTATGAAAATAGCTGTTTCAAGTACATGTCCCTAAAAGAAAGTCGATAGATCAGCATGACTCATCATGGATCGAACCATGTCTAATAGAGTTCAATTTCTTCTCTCAGAAACTCCATTCCATTAAGGAGTACCAGGAGGAGTAAGTTGTGAGACAATCCCACATTCCTTCAAAAGATCATCAAACTCTAGGCTCAAATACTCTCCACCTCGATCGGATCGAAGTGTCTTAATAGTTTTGCCTAGTTGATTTTGTACTTCATTTTAAATTCCTTGAACTTTTCAAGGGGCTCGAGTTATGGCGCATGAGATAAACATACCCATATCTACTGAAATCATCGAGTGAAAGTAATGAAGTAGTGAAATCCACCTGCTTGTGTATTTATTGGTCCACATACATCTGAATATATTAAGCCCAATAAATCACTAGCTCGTTCACTTTTACCAGTAAAAGGAGATTTAGTCATTTTTCCTAATAAGCAAGATTCACATACTTCAAATTGTTCAAAAACAAATGAATCCAAGAGACCATCTTTATGGAGTTTGGATATGCGTTTCTCACTTATGTGGCCCAAACGACAATGCCAAAGATAAGTTTGATTTGAGCCATTTATTTTAGATCTTTTAGTATTTATGTTGTAAATGAGATTCATTTGATCTAAAATATAGAGGCCATTAATCAATTGTGCCGAACCATAGAAAACATTATTGAGATAAAAAGAACAACAATTATTCTTAATTATTATCTCAAAACAAATTTTGTCTAAACAAGAAATTGAAATAATGTTTTTAGTCAAACAGGGCACAAAATAACAATCCTCTAAAATTAAACCAAGTCTACTAGGCAAAGATAAAGTATATGTTCCCACAGCTAATGCAACAACTCTTGCTCCATTTCTAACTCGCAGGTCCACATCTCCTCTAGCCAAAGTCCTACTCCTTTGTAGTCCCCTGCATGCATGTAAGTACAAATATGAGAACCACAACCAGTATCTAATACCCAAGAAGTAGTAGTTGATAAATTAATATCAATAACATAAATACAAAAGCGGGCGTTAAAACTTGCTTTGGCCTTCTTGATTTTCTCAAGATAGACAGGCGCTTTCGCTTCCAATGTCCAAATCACCACAATGAAAATGGTTTCTTTCTTAGACACCCCACCTTTAGGTTTCAAAGTAGCCTTTCCTTTCCAAGATTGGGCTTACCTTTGCCTTTAGGCTTTGTCGGGACTTTAGCCTTTCCTTTGCCCTTGTTGTTACGGACTATCAGTATGGGCTTAGGTCTAACCTTTTTCATGTTGCCTTCAGCAGTTCGTAACATACTGAGCAACTGTGGCAGAGTCTTGTCAATTTCATTCATATTGAAATTGAGGACAAATCTGGGTTGTAACTATCCGCAACGATTGCGAGAATCACATCAGTGGCCAACTCTTGGCTCAATGGAAACCTAAGCTTAGATAGGCTTTCAATATAACCAATCATCTTAAGAACATGAGGTCCTACTAGGCTTCCTTCAGCCAGCTTACATTGGAATAGGGCCTTAGAGATGTCGAACCTCTCTTGCCTTGCTTGCCCTTGATATAGTTCTTTCAGGTGCTCGATCATATCATAAGCAACCATATCCTCATGTTGCTTTTGAAGCTTAGGATTCATAGTGGCAAGCATAAGACATCCAACGTCTACCATTTCATCGAGATGCTTCTTGTAAGCATCTTTATCAGCCCTCGAGGCATTAGCCGGTAGTTCATCAGGAAGTGGTTTTTCAATGACATATAATTTCCGTTCTTGTTTGAGAACAATCCTCAAGTTACGGAACCAGTCAAGAAAATTCAAACCATTCAATTTGTCCTTCTCAAGGACCGATCGTAATGAGAGTGTATTAGTGTTTGTAGCCATAATATATCTACAACAATAAAATATGCGTGTGAATAAATTTACCAAGTTTATATCAATCATTAAAATGACTTTATTAAATGATGTTCCCACTATTTTATTTCAAAATTAATAACCCTCATATATTAATTTCGGAAAGACTTTCTTGAAAGTATTTCTAGTGGGTTAAGGATCTATATTTCACCTCCTCATAAGTCAGTTTTGGCTTTACTCCCAAGATTATGGTTATTTAGGTAAGCAACACTTGCTAATTACATCATATGTAACTCCTACAATTTGGTGAACAACTCTTGTTCTAATCATCTTATGATTTATCCAAATTATTTGCCTCTAGGTTTCTAATCCTATTAGAGTAACCTAGTTAAGTCATTAACCAATTTTTAACCGGCAAATATCACTTGTTTATTCTTCGCGTTTAACCAAGATAAATACTAGTACTTCACTTTGGCAAAACCTACATAGTATTGATCGAGGCCTTAACGAGGGCATAAATTGGAAGGCCACGTTGACTTAATATTTTAATAGAGGGGTTTTATTAGAGTGTTACATCTCACCAATTATGGTCTACTTTAGTTCATTTAATCTTTTAATTGATCTCATCAATTAATGGGGTTTATTATTTCCAAATTTGCATGCTTTAGACATCCATAGCATCTCATACATGAATAAGTAAAGCAATAAATAAATGCAATAGTTATAGCCCGTAAACTATGGTGGTTCAACCCAAGCCAATGGGAGAACCAAAAGGGAACCTAAAGGTGTAAGCCGTTTCACAAGATGTCGATCCACACTGGTCGGCCCATCTTCCTTCTCGTTTAGTCCACAGCAACTTTTCCAAATTACAAAATTCAGAAACTCGTTTTACATACGAGGGAGTAAGATGAGAAGAGAAATACAGAAGAATAGTAGTAAGGCACGACACACAAGCCGTATTTATAAAATTACAACCTTTTATCAAATAGGTCATCGGGCTATAACTATGCATTTCAAACACCGTGCATTTCAAAAATAGTATACTTTATACAACGTTTTACTAAGTGAATTATAAAATATCCTTTCAACCTTTTATGGCCCAACCGCCCCCGACAGATCCCCATCCCCGGGGGTGCGGAGGCGGAGCCTCCGCGATACGAACCGCGAACCCCAGTCAAATGAAACCTCACGATTTGATAACTTTTATCAACAGAATCGTGTTTTTAGGATTTTAATCATTGAGGTTTCATATCGGAACAACCCTTGTTCCACTGGCCAGTAATCTGTTATTGGAAATTGTAAATGCCACCCCTGCTTCATCACAGGTTTCTTAAAGTTAACAGTAAAAACATAAAACTGAATAGGCCATAACATCATGATTAACATTTAATCACTTATCGAAAGGAATAATTATAAGATTTTATTTAAACGATTTAAACAGGAATAACATAATAAAATTGAAACATGCATCTCATACAATTGCATCATCCAAGTATTTAAGCCCGAGTCCATATTACACAAATGGCTCTGATACCACTGTTGGAACACCGGTGCCTCCAAGGCGCAGCAAAAAATTAAAAATCCAGCGATCCAAAAAAATTAAAAATCCAGCGATCCAAACCAAGGATCCATGTATAAGGAACGAATCGAGGTGATAAAAAGGTTTTGAAATTACCAAACTTCAATCTGAGTAGACAATGACGCCTAGGCAACAGAATGTTTGAACCACTATCGAACCAAGCCGCAACCTTTTTCCGATGTCGGCCTCTCGTGGTCCACCCGATTGACAATGAACGGTAGAAATCCCGAAAAACTATTTTCGAGAGTATTTTGCTAGGCAATTTGCTAGACCACTTTGCATATTTTCTGCTAGTTTTATATATATTCTTTTTAGGGTTTTTACCCTTGCTATATATAACTCCTCTTAATTGGTATATATTTATAACGAATTTTAATTCATTAAAATTAATCCGAACATAATAATTATCATTCAAATAAATATAATAATGTTTAACCGAAAAATTATAATTACATTAATTATAATAAAGATTTCGATAAATTATATTTATTTAAACTTATATACGAACTAAATTCATATATCAATAAAACTATGTTCTGATTATGTGTACAACATCCCTGTACATATATAGTATGTTCAACAATTTAATTGCCCAATTAAATTAATTCTATAATTAATTTAATTCATGTGACAACCAAGCAATATACTAACTATGTTTTACCTCGTTCATTTCAACCATAGGGTGTGACCCTATAGGTTCTTGTAACGTTAGCAGTAATATTAGAACGATTCTAATGTTACAAACAATGAGTGGCATCTAGCAATGCATCAATGCTACTTAAGTTACAAGAAGTCATGATTCGACATAACCTTTTGTGATTAACCTTTCATGTATTAATCCTTAAGTCCTATATCTTTGGAATGGACACAAGTCATGGAATAGTCACACTTGCATAGTCCATCCCATGTTTCTTGATACCTTGAGTAGACTATGATACACAAATAAGTATGACATCTCATATCAACTTATTTGAGCATGGCCATGCATTTCTAGCCTCACTCAATCAAGTGGCCTGAGATATTACTCCCATTATGTAGAAGGGACTTATCCTATATTGATCAACTATATCCCTCAACATAGATTGTGGTATATCCAACATTAGTCTTTATAGAACAACCAGTTACGGTGTTTGTTTGACTGTATCAAAATATACAACTTACGATGTTGAGATAAAGATGATCTCAAGTATGAGGGTCATATACATATTAATCACTATGAGTAATGTTGTGATAATTACATAATAATCCAAGAAACATACTCATAGCAGGTCAGTCCAATATGTTGTTCTCTAACACACATATTCATGCATTGATTCTGACACTCCATATCAATGACAACTCTTTATCATCAATCAACTACATGTTAGTCTTAATGCATTATTATTGTCCTAGCCAATAACAATACTTGACTAAGGATCTTTTGAGAATAATCATATTATTCTCGGGACATTATTATAAAAAACAGTTTTATTTATGCACACGAAAAAAAGCTGGAATAATAATGGCAACGCTTATATTAATAAACATGATAAACCAAGTATGTTATTACAACCATCTCGTGATTGATCTTTGGGTATACTCTTACAGCTGGCACGTCAAGCATCGAGCCACAAAGTCAGTAACCTCACGCTTCAAACCCGGCCACCTGTATAACTCACGAAGGTTGCGATACATCTTATTACCACCAGGATGCATAGCATAAGGACTACTATATGCCTCCCTAAGGATAGATTGCCTCAAATCAGAATCGTTCAGCACACAGATCCTTCCTCAAAAACACAACACACCATCACTGTTAAACCCAAAATCGACAGTAGTACCACTCTCTATCTGTCGAACCCTCAAGCTCAGAGACTCATCCCTTAACTGCTTATCCCGAATCTGCCCAATCCAAGTTGGCTTAACTTGCAACTCGACCAATAAACTTCCGTCATCGAACAAACTAAGTCGAGGAAATATCGCTCTTAGATCAGTCATCGCCCTACGGCTCAACGCATCAGCCATTACATTTGCCTTGTTAGGATAGTACTCAATGGTACAGTTATAGTCCTTAAGCAGCTCAATCCATCTACGCTGCCTAAGATTTAACTCCTTCTAAGTCAGGAAGTACTTGAGGCTTTTATGATTAGTCTAGATAATACACCTCTCACCGTATAGATAGTGCCTCCAAATTTTCAGTGCAAAGACCATAGCATCCAATTTCAAATCATGAGACAGATAGTTTATCTCATGCGTCTTGATCTGACGAGACGCATATGCCATAACCTTACCATCTTGTATTAGAGCACAACCCAAATTCATATGTGATGCGTCGTTGTACACTACGAACTCCTTTTCTGATTCAGGCTGTATCAAAATAGGAGCCTGAGTTAAAATAATTTTAAGTTTCTCAAAGCTCAATTACTGCACATCAGTCCATACAAAATAGTACACCCTTTTGTAGTAGCTTAGTTAAGGGCACTGTAATTAGAGAGAAACTTTCTACAAACTGCTGATAATAACCCGCCAAACCTAGAAAACTACGAATCTCAAACACTTTCTTTGGCTGTTTCCAATCCAGTACAACCTCAATCTTCCTAGGATCAACTCAGATTCCCTCAACAGACACTATGTGTCCCAAAAATATTACCTCTCGTAACCAAAATTTACACTTGCTAAATTTAGCATAGAGCTGCTTCTCACGCAGAATCTGGAGTACAACTCTAAGATGCTCATCATGCTCATCTTTAATCTTAGAATAAACCAATATGTCATTGATGAAAACTACGACAAACTGATCTAAATAGGGTTGAAACATTCGGTTCATCAGATCCATGAATGCGGCCTGTATATTTGTCAGTCCAAAAGGCATCACTAAGAACTCGTAATATCCGTAACGAGTCTTAAATACCGTCTTATGCACATCTACCTCTTTAACCCTCAACTGATGATACCCTGAACATAGATTGATCTTACAGAACACAGAAACCCCTCAGAACTGATCAAATAAGTCGTCGATCCTCGAAAGCGGATACTTGTTCTTAATAGTCAGCTTGTTCAATTGCCGATAGTCTATGCACATCCTCATGGTCTTATCGTTTTTCTTAACGAACAGAACTAGTGCCCCCTCGAAGACACACTTGGACGGATGAAGCCATGGTCTAACAATTCCTAAAGTTGAGCCTTAAGCTCCCTAAGCTCTTTCGGTGCCATTCGATTGGGGCAATAGATATCGGAGCTGTACCAGAAAGAAGCTTAATCTCAAACTCCACTTCCTGAATCAGAGATAAACCTGGTATCTCTACAGGAAAAACATTCGAAAAATCCTTTACAGTTTGGATGTCATTTACAGTAGAGTCCCCAAAAATAGAAACACTAATATAGGCCAACAACACCTCATATCCCTTACGAACTAGTTTTTCAGCCACCAGTGTAGAAATCACATTAGTCAAATAATTTCGACGTTCTCCAATCATGACTACCTCATTATCCTCCTCAATTTTCAAAATGACCCTTTTAGTCGCACAGTCCAGGCTAACACGATGCTTGACCAACCAGTCCATATCCAGAATCAGGTCAAACTCCCCAAATGGGAGCTCTATCAGATAAGCCAGAAATACTGATCCTTAAACCTCTAGTGGAATATCTCTATACAGTTTACAAACCCGAAACAATTGCTCTAACGGACTCAGTATAGTGACTTCACTCGTAGTGCTCTCAACCGATAACCCTAGATTTTTAGAAATAGAACAGGCTATGTAGGAATGAGTAGATCCTATGTCTATCAGAGCAAGATATGATACATAAAAAATAAGGAACGTACCAAAGATGACGTTTGAAGCTTTTTTGTCCTCTCGGCGACGAGCAGCATAAACAAGAGCAAGCTACCTTGCCTCAATCTGTTCAACACCTTTGCCCGGTACTCTCTGTCCACGGCTCATACCGTTACCACCCTTAACCTGACCACAACCCCTTGGTGGCTGTTGAACTACCCTCTGTGGCTGTGCAGTACTAGAATCCGGAGCTTGCACCTGATAGGCCCTCAGCGGACACTCCCGAATGCGGTGCTTTAATAACTCACACCTTAAACATGTCCTAGTCCTCCACCAACACTTGTTCTGATGGCGTCTACTATAATTTCCACATGGTGGCAATCCGGCAGAAGTAACAGAGGGCCCATCTCTAACCGACCTATCAGTCCTAGCCTTTTTCTTAGGCCTCTGCACCGAGCTCGAGGGATCCGAATCCCTCTTATTCTTACCCCTTTCACAGTCTCTATTCTGGTGCTTCACGCGCGCAACATTCTCAGCAATCTTAGCTTTTTCCACCAGTACAGCAAACTCTCGCTCCCTCTGTAGAGCAATCAAAACCCTTAGGTTATCCCTCAGCCTATCCCCAAATCGGACACACCTCTCATACTGATCTGCCACTATGACTCGAGTATAGCGACTCAGCCTTAGGAATTCGACCTCATATTCGGCTACAGATCAGTCTCTCTAAGTCAGGTTTAAAAACTCACGTCTCCTAGTATCAACATAACTGGCTCCCACATACTTACTCTGAAATGAAGTCTTAAAAAACTCCCAAGTCAGGCGATTAGGTTGAGTGCCCTCCTTAACAGTCAACCACCACTGGTAAGCCTCATTGCGAAGCAATGAGACTGCACCCTACAATTTTTGCTCAGGGGTACAGTCCAGATCATCCATAATCCTCTCTGGAACCTCCAACCAATACTCAGCCATATTAGGGGCGAATCCTGTGACACCCCTAAAAAGTTCAGCTCCATTGGACTGGAGTCGTTCCGTAATCGACCCTCAACCTCTAGATTCAGTGTGGGGCTTAACGACCCTTTCTAGTATCCTCAGCATGGTCTAGAACAGTGTGTCGTCTCCAACCAATCGACTCTGATACCCAGTCTCAATAGCAGGTGACACTGGAGTCTCACTCGTGTACAGATTCGGCATGCTACCCAGAGAAGAAGACTCAATTTGAGCTTCCCTACGGCCTTTACCTTTGCTTCTAGTACCACGGCCACAGTTACCTCGTGCACTCATGTCTATTCAGATTTGTCTGTATTAAGAATTTTATGAATCAGTTACAATTTCAGTATTTATTAACAGATGTTTTATGCAAAGCAGTATTATAAATTTAGAGTTCATTTTTCATAAGCACAGTCTCTATCAATTTCAGACTCACTACAGTCTCAGTATACATTAACTAAAGTGTTTTTCAGAACAGACTATCTATAATATCATAACAGTTTATCAGAATACTTACAGAATCGACGCCAGAGACTCGGTGTACCACATTATCAAAAAATCACTTCAATTCATTTCAAAATCAGTTCTTTAAAAACCAAATTTTAAAATCTAAAATCCACAGCTGAGTTTTGTAACCTAGCTCTGATACCACTAAATGTAACACCCCTAACTTGGCCTAGAAGTTATGGCCGAATCTTGCAATGTCACATGGAATGAAATTTGAAATTGTATTTATCAAGTTAAAACCGTTTCTGTTTGTATCTCTTGACAATTTCAAAATTATTTTCTCGTTAAGTTGGATTCATTTAAAAACATATTGTGTAGCGGAAGCTTTTAAAAATATGTTATTTAAAGAAAATCATTCGCGTTTAAGAAATTATTATATTTATTAAAACCGAGTTTTCGTTGCGGTTCAGAAGTTCATGAAAATAGTAAAATAAACCAAAACAAAAGAAAACAGTCCAAATTACAACAAAAATACTCCTAAAATAATAGGAATTAAAACCATTAAAGAAATTAAAACCGTTCAATAAACTTATGGTCACCGCTGAGTCCTCCACCGCATCGAACCCTCTAAATCTGGGGATTACCTGTACAAATAAAATAAAAAGGGGTGAGTTTAAGTAAACTCGGTGTATAATTCCCACATATAACATGCATACAGTCAATCACAACAAATAGTCAAATGCAGTATGGGCTTAAGCCCATTTTAGTTTCAGTAGTAGTTCGGGACTTAGCCCATTTCAGTTTCAGTATCAAATATACATTAACCAGTAAACAGAGTCCTACCCAACCAGCCTCTACACACCATCTCCGTCCATCCCTACACTCCATGTGGGGTTTAAAGCACCTACCCATCCCTACACTCTAAGTAGTACCGAATGCGACACATAATTAGTAATTTGCAACTGAGCTACCAGATAATAGGCTTAAGAGTATTTTAGTACACTTCCTCCAAATATCAGCATCCCAACCCAATGCAATGTAACATACAGTATATGACATCCTAATACACGAATATCAGTTATACATACAGCTCAATATTCATTCATATAATCATCATGTTTAGTACATTCATCGTACATACAATTTACGCATTTGAGGGTCTAAGTAGTGCTTACCGACGCTACAGTAGGTTCATAGTCGTCTTGGACGACTAGTGCAACCTTAGAACACATTTCAGTTACATGGGCTCACACACTTATGTGGCCTACCCGTGTGGGCCCACACATCCGTGTGGCCCATACAATCCAATTTGGCCTTGGTCGTATGGATCACACGGCCTGGCCTAAAATTCTACGCGTCCGTGTGGACTACTCGTGTAAACCCACACGTCCATGTAGCCCACACAGTCCAAATCAGTCTAGTCTGTGTGTCGCACATGGCCTACTTGGCCATCACACGGTCATGTCTTACACGTACGGCCTAGCCTAGTTGATCACACGCCCGTGTGATGGCACACGGCCTACCACACACGCGACCACACGCTCGTGTGGTGTCGATAGTGGGGTTTTCAGCTTTCATCAAAACCCTATTTTCTATATTTTCGGGTACACACCTAGTATCGATTCGATGCTAATGCATCCACGAACACTTTAAAACCTAAAAATAGATATTCCATTGCCCAAAATCAGTGTTACTAACGAAACTATAAGGTGATGTTCAACCTAAAACCTTCAAAAACCTTACCTTCGATCGAGTAACCAGAATTCTACAAACCTAAGTCTCTAAACAACGATTATGAGTCCATGAATCTTTCCCTTGACCAGCATTTAACGACGCACATCAATAAAAACTAACAACGAAAATAAAATTACATTACTCATCTTACGGAATCAAAACGTAAACCAATGTTACACAAGAGATGGACGGACTAAAGAGAAGATTAAAAAATAAAAGATGGCAGCGAGGAGGAGAAAAAGAGTGAGGCTTCACTTAGAAAAAAATCAAAATTTTGCTAAAGGTAAGGCTTGAACTTGGGATCTCTCACACACACACAGAATACTTAACCACTGAAGTAGATACAAATTTATGACACATTTTAACCAAAGCAAAAATAAGAATTTTGGGGCGTTACATTTGACTATTTTATAAAAATATCTATCGAAATCGTATAATATCAAAATATTTTACATAGTGGATAAATAACCCATATTCATTTCCAATATACAATAAGTTCAATATCAACTTTAGTTAGTGAAGTTCTAATTTTTTTTCTTTGAGAGTAAGCCGTACAAGTGTATTCTTTAAGAAAAAATAAAATTTTCTTTTCGTTTTTAAATCCAACACTTAACATATGATTCTTTTTCATCATTCAGCATATAAGAAAAAGATCTTAAAAGGACTTGACAACATACAACACATCCATGAGTACGAAATGGTTATAAGATCGTTAGATATGAATAAAACTCACTTTTTTGTCAATGAGAAAAAAATGATGAAGAAATACTTGATCTAGAAGTATCATATCTTAGTGTTGTATTAGCATCATTATATCTTGCTAATAACACGTTGACCAGATATAAATTTTTTTATAAATTTGCTAACAAGATTTTATGCTTCTTCATGACAAAAACATTAGAAATGGGGCTAAACACATATTTCCCCTAAAGTTTTCCCTTAAGCACAATCATTTGCAGAATGGTGATATAGATGATCAACATATTTGTTTAAGCAATAATTTAATAGATAAGTTCACTAAAACATTACCTACTTCAACATTTGAAAAGCTGATAAGAGATTGACATGTATTAACTTAGAGGTGTTAAGTGATGTTACAATAAATGAGTCATTATGTGCTATACTATTTTTTCTTTTGACTAAGCTTTCGTTCTAGTAAAGTTTTAATAAGACAACATGATATACATTCAAAGTATGTGTACTTTTTTCTTTACAAAGAAATCTTTTTTGGATTTTTATCTTAACAAAGTTTTAACGAAACTTATTATTCATCAATGAACATATAAAAGGAGTGTTATAAATATCTTATTATGAGTAGATATCTATTAAGATAAATGCTCTGATATACTATATGATGGGGATTCTAATGGATTTTAATATAACTCTAATGTCTATTGAGATTTTGTATCATACATAATTATCATATTTATAAAAATAAAATTTGGGAAAACATTGTAAATATTTTTGAGTTAATGTAGTTTTTGACCTTTAAACTTGACAACTAAATTTACTTTGATATATATATTTTTTGCTCCAGTTTGATGCCTGAACTTAATAACTAAGTCCACTTAGCACTTGAATTTAAATTGCAAAGAGCTAGATGATTCAGAATTATAAGATTAAATCATCACTTAAAAATTAAATATATATATAATTAAAAAAATATAATTTTAAAGTCCCAATGCACGATTACACTTTTATAAAATCCAAATTAGAAATTATTAGTTATTAATAAATTATTATTTAAATTTAATTATAGCACATGCAAATCTAACCATATTTATCTATTTTCTTTTTGAAAAAAAAATCCAAAGGGTATGTTAGACATTAGACAATAAAATGGATAGGATAAGTCTATTCTGCTATAGAGGTGAATGCTTAGTTCTTGCTTTTGCAGTGGGCTAATCTCATCTGCATTACTCAATACCAATGGCGTCTTCTGCTACCTTTAGTACTTTGGTTCTCTCTTCTTCTTTCGCCACTCAATGCAACGTTTCAAATCGTCACCACCAAAGTGGTTTTCTTTCTTCTCCTCCCAAAACTCCCATCTTCTCTATCCCTAAACTCGTTTCTTTGAAGCTCACTTCTCCTCCTCTCCTCTCCAAAACACCCACATTTTTTACAACCCCCAAATCTTCTGAATCCGACGCTGCCGTTGTCGATGTTGAACCTGATAACATCGAGCTCGAACCAGAACCCGAAGCAGCACCGGAACCGGAACCGGAACCGGCATCGGTTGTTGAGGCTTCCAAGGAAGAACCCAAAAGGGAAGAGATTTTTGCTGTTGTTATGGTGAGTTATGGCTTTGAGTTTAGAATTTATATGCGTTTTTGGCATTTTTAAGTGCTGTTAGTGTAGTTTAGCTTCTACCCTGAATGTATTGTTGGTTTTAATGTATAATTCGTGTTTATTTCTAACAAAATTTTATTGCCTGCTATGTGTTCGATTAATTTATTTTGGTTTTGTTTTAGATTGGGGGTCGCCAATACATTGTTTTCCCTGGAAGATATCTCTACACCCAGAGACTGAAAGGTGCAAATGTCAACGATAAGGTTGGTTATTCAGATTTTTTAGGTTTTCTTAGATCCTCTTGTGAAATTTTATTTACTTCAGGAACTGTTATCTTTGTTGAAGTATTTGAATTCCTTGCACGGTCAAGCATGGTTAAAACAAGCTTGCAGTCGTGATGTGGTTTGTAATGTTGTACTTTTGCTTGCATTTTTTAATTACATGGCATACGTGGTTATGCATAATCTTCCGGTCACAATTTGGAGAGGAGAGAAAGGCAAACAGCCAAAAGTTGTACCAAATAATTGGAATATACTTTGGCTTCCATTATCATGTAGAGGTCGTGAAATGGCAATGGTGTTATCTTTCTTGGTGGTTTTAGCTTTTGCATACAAATTTTGCTCGGTATTGTAGTCATTCAATATTTCTGAAGTGATTACTGGATAGTGTATTCTGTCTACTGGTGTATCTCCTACAAGATTAAGCTCTTGTTATTTGGCATGCATTTGAATAGACTAGAGCTGGCCCTTGACCATTTATTTGGTTGCGCTTTCCTTTTTCAAGCACTTATCTTTGGTGGAGACTTAACAGTATTTCTCCTATTTTTTTCTTCCTTGCTAGCTTTGGGCATTGTTTTTTTTCTGAAGAAAGCTTTGGGCTTCAATATCAAACATAGTGGAATGCATTTAGCTGATCCATTTGTTCTAGGAACTGCAATGTTGTTTGTTGGAACAAAGAATTGATTGATTGTCTGTTGCTTCATTCATCTATGACATGAAAATATTGGATATTTAGTTTTCTTTGTTTGCACAGATTACTGTGATGGAAGGTACAGAGCTAGTTTTAGGCATTTGGGTTTTGTCGATCAAGATTGTTATCATAGGTGAATTGCCAAGAAGGACCAGCAATCTGTAGATCTAAAGAGCATAATGAAGTCTTTGCTTGTTACATTGAAAAAACCCCAGATGTATGTGAGAGCATACCTGAATGTTTTGATAATTATAATCTAAATGACATATCTCTGATACAGTAGTGCTCTACAGACTACATATATGAGAAACGAAAGAAGAGAACACATTAGTATCGCTTTCCCACCACAAACTTAATATTGTAAAGCTAAAGATTATATGCAACATGGACTTAGCTCATGTGGTATGAAGGTTAGGCTTTAGAATAGAGTTGTTAGGTTGAACTCTAACCCTATGTTCTTTGTGAATTACCATCTTTGTAACACTTCAAATAGACGAGAAAAAAGTTTAGTCCTTGTTTTGGTATGACTATTGCTGCACTTCTCTCACGTTTTTTAAGTTAGTGTTAGAACTATGCTGTGATTTGAAGGTAAACACTTTCTGTTATGATTTGAGAAACAAAGACAATGCTTTTTTCTCCCTACTACTAATGTGCTCCCATTTCAGCCTGTGGTGGGCTTTTTCTAAATTTATGAGCTTTTATAGTTGAGTAATTTTATTGCCCTCCCTTTCAAAGAGTTCCCTTACTGATATTGAATCAGTTTAAATTTATGTTTGAAGTATTAGGAACTTAAATGAGATGCCTATCGTGGACACAGGGACCTTCCTGAGTACCTAAAATTTAAGAGCTTTGTGTACTTGATATGTTTCCCGGAAAACTGTTGCTTTCTTTAATCTTTGTAATGGCCATAGATGGTGTTGCCTGGCTGCGATAACATGTGTATCTGTTCCATCACTAGACTTGTGTGAACTTTTTATTCCAGAGTATAGTCATTTCATAGCCTGTCAACTTTCAATTTCATATTTTGTTGTCTACTTCTTTTAAAGGTCAAATTGATTTTGTTTCACAGATTGTTCTAAACAAGGTATTACTTGTGGGAACAAAAACAACTACATATATTGGAAAACCTGTGGTAACTAATGCTGCTGTACATGCTGTTGTTGAGGAGCAGGTATGTACCTCCTGATATTTTGCATTTACCCTTTTTTATCATATTGGAAAACCCATGTATTTTATTTTTACTTGCAGGGACTAAACCCAAAAGTAGTTGTCTTCAAATATAAGAAGAAGAAAAATTATCGGAGAAATATTGGGCATCGACAGGTACGACTTTTTGGCTTAAAAATTGATTGGTGAACTAGCTACTGAATATTATGATTCTGATTTCTACAGAAATATAATTTTTTATGGTGATTAAGTTGTTTGGTATGTCAAATAAATATGTTATTATGTATTATTATTCTATTTACCTATTTATTTGCCATCTGCTGCATTTGGAGAAGCAGTGAAATAAGATTAATTCTGTCATCTAGTTATCTAGTTCAACTCCACCAAACCGAAGCCTTCTTTCTTCACATGAGCTGTTGTCTCTTTTGGTCCTGGGACCTCTTCCTGAACTTGGTTTCCTGTCATTTGCTTATATCTTTTTGGAGCCATGAATTACTAGGTTGACGCATTTAGTTCTTATCATCTGTTTTCTCAATTTAACTAAACCAAAAATACTGCCCTCCTATCCTCCTCTCCATCTTTTGTTTCCTCTTCTGGCTTGATGCCACTTCCTGAAGCTGTCTTCATGCAATTTGCCGCTTGTACCCAGCTCATGGAGTCACAGACTTTGAACTAGTTGCCAGCATAGCTGCTGAGTCCATGCAACATAGTCCTGGATATTTTTACTTTCTTGATATTGACATTTCTTTCTCATAGGTGCTAAATATATAACCTCACTATTTTTTTATCTGTATATGTTCCAAAAATGCTCAGCAGTTCGAGCTATGCTAAAAGAATATTTTTAGATGTTTTTCTTTGACCTCATAATTATGTGAAGCTTTTGATGATTTACTGTTGCAGCCAAATACTCGGATAAGGATAACAGGCATCACAGGCTACCAAGACTATCCGGCTGTCACACTCGAGTCCTAAGATTCGTTGTGGAGGATTGGATGATAAGGAGTCTTAACTTATGAATGTATCATGGAGTTCCTTTCCTCCTCTTCATTTTGTATGTATTTGGAGTTGGCTTGAAGATTGATATAACTCTAACAAATCAGCATTAATTGTCAAAATGATTATTTTATGAAATTTTGATAACCAACCATTTATTTCTTTTCCTGAGTTTGCATCTGCCATACTAAAGTTCAAATATATATTGAAGGAAATGCAAAGACTGCACGTCTTAAAAGTAAGGCTGGCTTGGTAAGTGGAACTATTTTCTGAGCAGGTTCGGTTGCGTTATTTTGGATTCCTATTATTATATTGAATTTGATTTTGAGTAGACTACACTCAAGGTTACGATTTGGTCACTTAAAAATTACAAAATGATTATTAAATTATTCAAAATTTTTTATTTAAGTTACTTTGTTGTTAACTTAAAAAAAAAGAGTTTAGCTAGCGAGTTTCAAGCGACAATTTAACGATTGGTATTGATAGTACCTATTGATGAGTAGAAGAATACTTTTTAGATTCAAGTTGATCTGATGGTCAATGATGGAGATCGGAAAAAATATTATTTTTATTTTAATTCATGTTTAAAGTTGTTTTATAAAAAAAAAATGAATTGCATAAAAAAAGTGAAATGAGAGCTTTTAGTTGGTGTAAGCGATGTGAATAGAAAATGTCATATAGTAGTGATTTTAACAATCTGGTAACTTGAATAAATTTTTTGTACAGTCAAGTGATTTTAACAAAGAATATTATATAGCAGTAATTTAACAACAATATTCATATCAATTGAATTAAGACTCATTTAATGTATTGTATGTTATTTTAATCTCAGTAAAATGTTCAAATTTGAAAAAAGAAAATTAGAAGAAAAATACTAATTCAACAGAGGTAGCATGATACTAGTAGGACTTCTTTTCAACCTTAAAATTGATATGCACTGACAAATACAATTGATGCTTATACATTATCAACTACTCTCATCATAGATGTTAAATTTTAAAATGTAAACTTAATTAATGTATTTATATATATATAGGATTGTAAATGAATCGAGTTTGAACGGACGGACTCATGTTCATATTTGTTTGTTTATTTTTTAAACTTATTCATGTTTGGTAGGAATTTCAAAATTTTTGTTCGTGTTCGTTTATTTAAAATTATGTATGTTTCTGCTCATTTATTTAATGTTCATGATCATGTTTGTTTAACTTAATTGACCATGTTCACGAACATTAAACGAACGTGTCTCAAACATGTTCACGAACATTACAAGAATGTGTCTCAAACATGTTCATAAACATATAATTGAACATGTTTACAAACAAAACTGTGCACATGAGCAGTGACAATCAATAAGCAAGGAGACTCCCTCATCACTCCATTAACAATCCATATCCAATCTTCTTTCTTCAATTTGTACCAGCTCCTTAATCACCTCCTCTTCATTCTCGGTGGCTCGTAGACCTAATTTTTTACCAAGCTCTAAAGCTTCTTTTGCCTCTCGCCACAAAACCTTCTTACCATTTATAAAATCATGAGTTAGCATATTGTTGCTAGGGTTTATTTTAACCTGATTACTTTTTTAATAATTTAGTCATCAATAAACTCATAAATCAAGTCAATTAATTAATAATTTTAATTAATTCGTGCATATTTTTCATGTAACAAAACTTGAATTTAAATACTCAAAATCTCAAAATTGTCGTCTTCACTAATATAATCAAAATTTATATTATAATCAAAATATTGATATAAATACCTATTCGAGCTACCATAAAGTATAATCAAATTATTATAACATAAATAAATTAATTCCTAACATTATAAATCATATACAATCAAGTATTCAAATAATATTGTGTACACAAAAATTAATTTATATAAACTAATTATTTAACTAAGTTTTGTTAATTCAACTTCTTTTTGTGACAACCCGATTTTCAATGGTGCTGGAAAAGGCGGTTTCAAAAATGGTCCGATAATTTTGTTGAATTACTAGTTAATTTAGATGCTGAGACTAATTTGTAAAAGTCCAATCGCTAAAGTTTTTAATTGGCCAAAGACTTAAAGACTTAAATTGCAATTAGCCAAAGGTTCAAAATGGGAATTAAACCAATTTGGAATATGTGTTAGGGGATGATGGTGGCTTAAGCATTAAAGCATGATTAGAAACTTAATTAAGAAAGACTAATTAAATAAATCAAGTTTATTATGCTATAAAAGCAAAATTAGGTGGAAAGAAAGAGAAATTGTCATCTCCTTCATCCTTCTCACCCGGATCTTCAAATAAAAGAAAAGAAAAGAGAAAAGCATCCCAAGGGTTCCAAACATTCGGTCCTTCAATTGATCAAGAATTGGATCAAACTGGAGGTAATTGAGAAAAAGTCAAAATTGTTGATTAGCCCCTAAAGAATAAACTTATTTGATGTTTTGATCAGGTAAGTTCATATGGTATTTTTTTTTTACTTAGGTTGTTATGTATTTGAATTGTATGTGTGTGTGAATTGGTATGATCAGGCTAGAACTGGACTAAATTGAAAAGTGATGTTTATATGTGTAAAAGATGCTCGTGTGAACTTAGTAAATGTTAGGATATGATTGGAATGCCAATAGGGTTTTGTGCACGCTTGTAGGAGATTGATTACAGATGTTACTGAGATCCAACATTTATTTGCGGATTCTCAATTATATCTGACACAAGTTTAGCTCGGACGAGTAACCTGATGTGTTGTTTTAAAGTTTTAGCTCAGATGGGTAACTTGACATGTATATATATTCAGCTCGGACGAGCAACTAGTGTGATGTAGATACATGTGTATCCAAATCCGTTTACTAGGGTTCATCGAGCGAATCAGTTTATTGAAATTGAGAAATTGAAATGGGATGTTATTGAATGAATTGTGTAAGAAAAATTGATTGAAGTATTGCCTTTGATATATATGTAAATGTAACATCCCTTGGTTGAGTATGAATTAGACATTGTTACCTAATGTGACATGAATTGACATGTTAAGTACTTGTGACATAGTGATTTGATTACAAGTTAATGCTCACCTTGTTGATGTTTTGAATTGCCATGTCTAGCCAAACTATGCCAAGTTATGGTAGCTTATTGTATTTAGATAAAAGATACGATAAGTTTTGTTTAAAACCTATGTACTTACCAAGCATCTTATATGCTTACCTAGTTTATTTTCTCTTTTCCTTGTAGACCGTCACTTTACGAAACACGTCAAGTTAGATCATTTCGAAGCTTATGCTATCACCGAGTCGGTAGTTATACGAACATTTTGATGTAATCTTTAATGTATAAAAGTCTTGATGAGTTGAAAATGGTAATGAATTTGGTATATGATGATTTTGAATGTTGTTCATGGCAAGTGATTTGGTTAATGCTTGATTTAGCAAGATTTGATGCTTTTGGGAAGTTGAAACATGAACCTATTTAGCTTGGTATGTTTATGTTGGTAGGATGAGGTAAGTAAAAGAGCTAAGTTGGTACCTAGTTGAAAGTGGTATGTTTGATTGACATGCTTGAGATATGTATTGGTGTATATTTGAATAGGTTCAAGTTAATGCCTATAAGCCATCAAGGTATATAATGTACACATGTGTGTGAAATGGTAAGTTTCAATGTAACATAGCATAGGTAAGAATTGGTATTTGCTTGATTTGGATATTACGTTTTAAAGGCATTGAGATGTTTAAGTAAGGAATGCTTTGATGAGAGGTTTGACATGAATGTTGAGCTTGTTTCGCATGTTTTGAATCAAGTGAAGTTGATGCATGGTGCATATATTGAATGGTTGGTTGGAAACTTTGAAATAGGTACCAAAATGTTCATTTTTCCAAAAACAGGGGCTATGTTGTGACTTCGGACATTTGATGTCACAGCGTTGCTATTACAGTGAGTTACGTCATGTTGAGCTTAGGCTTGTCGTCACAACGTGACATACTGTGATGGCCACTTAATGATGAGAATCAGATTAAGTCGCGACGTCGATCCATATATTTTAAATTTTTTTACAATTTAGTCCTATTTCGTGCTCAGGTTGACAAAGGAGCTTTTGTAAGCTCAATTAAGACCCGAAAATGATTGTTTAATGTAGATTGAATGTGAATGATGTTTAGTCTCATGAGTGATTGATTAATTACTACATTTTTTACTATTGTTGCTCCGGCAATGAATGTAGCATTCTGTAGCTCGAACCCGTTGATTAGGTCGGGCAAGCATGTTGGGAAATGTGTTCATATTGTAGTAAACATTTAATTTTTTTCTATGTATTTTAATGATAAATAAATAAAGTTAATTTCACATTTCATTGTTATACCTTTTGTGTGTCTGTCTTTTATGTTTTGCATATATAGCAAAATTGTGACAAACAAATATTAGATCATTAATTGTCTAAGTTCAAACTGATGATAAGTTGCATTGTAAGAACGTTTATATTGCGAGAAAGACAACTAATTTCAGTAGATAATCTAAACGAGTTTGTAATCCCGTAAAAGAATCAAAGTGAGCATTTGATTCAAATACTTAGAAGGATTATTATGTCGTTTACAATTCCAATTGGGGAGATGACTAGTTTTGGCTATCGGAGCAGTTGACTCCACGGGTAGAGACATAGATGTACTAATTGGAAGAATAATACATTAGATTGGACCCAAGTTGAATTAATCATGAATCCTTTTGTGAATTAATTCACTTGTGACGTTAATGATGTGATTTACCTAAATCCTAAGTTAGTTACTGACTATGCGTATGTAATTCATGTGCTTTGATATAAGGAGACTTATGCTCTAAAGATGATTGAGGCCATAGCTAGTATGTTGGGTACATGACTTGTGTATGGAATGAATTTACTATCAACAATGAAATTTATAGCTCGATTAGAGAGTTAACGATATCCTCTCATTAGCATTGTGTGGACTGATAAATATGAAACGTGACCACATGTTCGAACAAGCAATTTATCACAGTTATTTGTTCAGTGATCATATTAATCATTAAGAAGACACAATGGTGACAATGAGATAAAATAGGATTGTATTGAGTGAACAAATTTAACTCAAAGAAATCAATGATATCATATGAGGGTAACACATACATGATGATGTCATTGGACAAAGTAGTTGGATGAATTGCTTTTGTAAAGAGTATACAATAAGGAGCTTTTAATCATGGTACTTCTTGTGAAATGACTCCATGATTAAATAAATTACGAATTACTGGAACGATACTTCTGGACATAATTGTAATTATTAGATCCCAATTGTAAATGTTTGATTGATCCTTCTACTAGCTCAACAAAAACTCGATCGGACTGCATATAAATCAGAAAAAAATTATACGACTTTGGAAATAGTTTAATTGAGTCTATTGGAATTAAATTGGAAGGTCGTGAGAATTTTTCAACTAGATAATTTAATTAAAAATTTTATTGAAAAATTAATTTTGAAAAATCTTAGTGATTTTTGAGAATATTAATTTTGATAAAGTAAAATTAAATTAATCAAATTAATTAAAATAAATATGATATTTTTTAAATTAATTTTCAAGTCGAACAATTGACCTAATGAGTAATTGAACTTGAGATCGAAAGTTGGAACTGAAAATAAAAAACAGAGACCGAGACCCAAAACTAGTCGAAACAGATCCGATATGTGAAACTAGGCCAATGGTCCAACCGATGGCTAGACCGGATTGGTCGGGCCGTCATTGGCTCGGACTGAACCAACTTGGGGTGACGTGAGGGTGTCACGCCTGTGATGACACCATCGGGCATAGCGGTGTCGGCGACTACGATAACGACATTTCGGTGGTTGGTGGATGGTGGATGGTTGAATCACATTCCTACTGGACTCTATCAGATAATTTGATTTTAGATTAACTATTGAAAATATAATATTATTTTAATAAATATTTATCTTTATAGTATTTTATTAATTTAATGTTAAAATAATTATCTTAATATTAAATTAAATTAAATATTTATCTTTTAGATAAATATTCTATTAATTTAATAAATTTAATATTAAAGTTATTAAGTTTGATCTTAGTTGAACTCTTTAAACTCTCCCTATATAAAGTGAACATTGAGTCATTATTTTTTACAAACTTGAATTAAAGAGAAAGTTGTAGAGAGAAAATTCTCTAAAGATATATATTTTTTATTTACAACTTAAGCTAAACGTTTAGAGAAATTGTGAAATTTCCCCATTTATAATTTTTTTGAATTTTTTTTATTCGAAGCGAGCCCGTAATTAACAGACGTGAGCTTAAGGATAGCGGAAAAGACTACTCGGTCGAAGCGTCCATTCTAAACGAATCGAAAGGTACAATTTTAATTAAGTGTTTATTACTTTAGATATCGCAACTAAATTCTTATTTTTAGAAATAAAATTAAAACTCTCATCTTTCCCTTTAAACTTATTTTCCTTTGTATTTTCCAAACTAATTTATTCTAAATAGAGGGTGCTACAGTTTTAATTTTACTTAAACTTATTTTCAATCTCCTATACCACGTAACACTAAGCAACTTTCTACAACTTTTTAAATCAGTTTAAAATTTTAATAATTTGAGTCATGAAATTAATTTATTTATATATATCATTAAGTTAAATATATTATTTTATTATTTAATTAAATTATTTATTTTTATATAATTAATTAAATCAATTTTACATTAAACACTAACCTAATATTAACATTATACCTATAAATTATCAAAGCGTGCTCAAGACGGTAGATATTAATAAAATTATTTAGGTCTAATAAATTAAATATAGTAGATATTATCATATTACTTACATTCATAACTTAGAAAATGAATAAAGATATATATTTTAGTATATTTGGTATCATAAAAATTTATTACAGAAATTAAAAATTCCAAATTAAATTAAATTTTCTTTAATATAAAATCTGAAACTATATGATTTTTAATAATTATAATTGTAGGAGAATAATATATATTTAAAAAATTTTGTAATTATATTACTATTTTTTTTTGTTTTGATCATTTAACTAAAAGAAAGTTATAATTTGATCATTGAACTATTTAAAAATTTTCATTTAAGTCATCGAACTATTCAAAAAAAATTATTTAAATCATTGGGCTATTTTTTTTTAAGTTTTGCAAATGAGCTCCAAGCAACAATTCGATAATTGATATAGTGAATCAGTACCCATTGACGAGTAAAAAAAAATACCTTAGATTCAAGTCGATCTGATGATCAGTGTTAGAGATTAAAAAAGAATTGTTTGAATTTTGGTTTGTAAATTCGTGAAGTCTAAAGTTATTTCATGAAAAAAATTGAATTATAGAAGAAAAAGGGCAAAAAAAACTTTCGATTGGTGTAGACAGTGCAAAAGAAAAAAATATATAACATCGATTTTAATAGCCCGATAACTTAACCCGTGTACCCCACGAGAATACGAACTAATTATAATAATATGTTTGATAAAATATATTATATAAATAAATAAATAAATGATAAAAACTGATTGAGTCGCCAGACTCATCCTCTCAATAATCAATATCTCTTTCAAAAAGGAAAAAAGAAAAGAAAACAATATCTCAAAACTATAAGCCATATATTTAGAACTAGATAGGTTGGTTGGTTACCTTATTTATTTCCCTCTTTCACTTTAATTGTTGTTAGGGTTTTCCTTCTTCTTTTTCTATTTCTTAGGGAAGTATATATATATATATTTTGGATCAATTGAGAAGTACACTTAGGTAACGAAAATATAAATTTCTTTGATGATCTAATTAGGGTTTTGCTATAAGAAAAATTAAATCTCATTTTTTATGAAGGTTGAATGCTGTTTTTTATTGTTTTCGCAAAATATGAGGTTTTTTTTCTTTTCTTTTTAGAATTTCAACCATATGAATTTATTCTTCAAATCAGAAGCTTAGGGTTAATATATTGAGGTATGTTAGGGTTTAGAGATACTGTATTATAATCTTGGTCTGCTCTTTCATTTATTCTAGATCCCAGTTTCTCAAGGATTCTTTTTTTTTTCTTCTGTTTCTTTGTTTTGTCATCATCAATTATGCGCATTAACAGTCTCCACAACAGTGCATTTAACTCTAGCTTGTGTTACAATCATTATTTATTTATTTATTAGAACAATTATTATTTGTGTGATATATGATGTTAAGATTTTGTTAAAATCTTTTACAGAGGTAGGAGTTTTTTGTTCTATTGTTTACCAAATTTGTGTAGAAATCAGCAATGGCATCTAAGAGAATCACCAAGGAATTGAAAGACCTGCAGAAAGATCCTCCTGTTTCTTGCAGTGCAGGTTTATTTGTTTAAGTCCTTTTCTCTTGTTTCAATTTTGGTTTCTGTTGCAGACAAACAAGTTAATGTACTTGTTGTTTACAGGTCCTGTAGGAGATGACATGTTTCATTGGCAAGCAACGATTACGGGGCCAGCAGATAGCCCTTATGCGGGTGGGGTGTTTCTGGTCTCCATTCACTTCCCTCCTGATTATCCATTCAAACCACCCAAGGTAACAAAAGGAAGCACACGAAACAATTTTAAGAAATTAGAGAAAGCTTACGTACTGATCTACCAGCATGTCATGTGCTTGCATAGGTATCCTTCAAGACAAAAGTGTATCACCCAAACATCAACAGCAATGGCAGCATCTGTCTTGATATTTTGAAAGAACAGTGGAGCCCTGCACTTACAGTTCCAAAGGTGTTATTGTCGATATGTTCATTGCTGGCGGATCCAAACCCAGATGATCCTTTGGAACCAGAAATTGCACATACATACAAGACGGATAGAGCCAAATACGAGTCTACTGCTCAGGCTTGGACTCAGAAATACGCCATGGGTTAAATATGACTTTAGACTCTACTCCAACATGCTTTTTATTTATTTATTTGCCAACTGTTTTTAATATCTTCTTCTCATTTATTATTACCAAGTATAATTAAATTTATTTCTACTTTTGGTCAATTCTCATTACCCTCCATTTAGTAGTTTATTCAAAACATATGTTGATAAAATTTGGTTCATGGCGGCAATTTTTTTGGTTTTTTCTTCAGATTTTTTAGACTTTTGATGATTGCTCTTAGCTTTGCCTTGAATATGTTCAAATAAACTGCATCAGCCAAATCTTCAAGTTAAATATATAGGGATGAAAATCATAATTAAACATTATTCAAGCCGTAGTTAAGAGCATGCTGTCGAATGAAAATTACTTCCATTGAAATGAAGTCTAATGAGTCGAAAGAGCTGTTTGTTGTTTTCAAAGTTCTTATTTTAACACTTTTATTTATAGGTGTTTGTGGATTACTAGGTTTGGTCATGTTTGAATAGGAATGATATGTTGAAATTCAATTCAACACCAAAATATTAAGCTCAATATAGAAAACATTCCATCATTAAATATATAGATAAAGATGGTATTTTCACTTAAACAAATCAGATCGAAAATATAATAGTTGGATTATTAAATTACAAAAAAGATTACATTGATCTTGGTGGAAAACAATAGATTTTTGGAAGCTTTTAAGTATATTCTCGATTAGTAAATGTGGAGATTTGAATCGTAAAATTATAGCTTTCCCTACATATTTCGAATCTATTTTTGGTGATAGAAGAAAGTTAGGCTACAATTCGTTGATCACTGCAGCTGTGCTACTGTTATGCTCATCTCATTGTTGTATCCTGAGAGACAATCAATCAACGTTTTTCCAGCATCAAAGGAATGGTCAAATCTGTCTTAAGGAAACTGTGAAAACATGCCTCAACTACCAATCAGATATCTGCCTACTTACGAGTAAAAAAAAAATCGATCCAATTTTATTTCCAATTTCTATTTTTTAGATTATACATATATATTTATATTGTTCTGGTTCGATCTTTTGATTTGAATCAATATTTTACATTACTGTTTATTTCATAACATTTGTGCAACAGATCTAAGTCGAACTCTAGTCATATTAAAATTCTTATGTTTTCATAATAAAATATAAATAAAATACTATTTTTGTATTGTTTCAAAAAGTTTGGCTTGTTAGATAAAATATAATAGTTAAAAGTTCTCCTCTTAATCTCTTCCCGTATATTATTGAGTACTTTTCATCGTCACCATAAAGTAGATAAACTTTATTAACAAAAGTATTATTGATCAATTTCGAATTTGATCTCTGATCAATCTTTACTCCCTATCTAATATATATAATATAGCAATTTAAATTTACAATTAAAGAAAACGTTCTAATGTGACATAGTTAAAATTTTGCTATTTAGCATATGCTAATTGTTTACCACATGTCTTTATTGACTAAAGTTTAAAATGAATATTATTTCAATCCAATTTTCTTATAGAAATGTATCAACGTTGAATACTCATTCATATAATAAAGATCATATATTTTAATAATCTTTGCTACAATTGATTTAGACATAACTTACGGAAAAAAAATATAAACATGCATCACTACAGCAAAATTGACTTTTAGCGGCGTTTGAAAGAAAAACGCCACTATAGATCGAGCATTAGAAATGCCGCTAAAGAACGAGCATTAGTGGCGCTTCCTAAAAACGCCGCTATAGGTTCACATTTAGCGGCACTTTTTAAAAAACGCCGCAAAACTTATGCTCAACGCCGTCGTTTTAATTAAGCTATAGTGGCATTAGCGGCGCTTTCTAAAAAACGCCGCTATAGATCGAGTACTAGTGGCGCTTTTTAAAAAACACCGCTAATGCTCGATCTTTAGCGGCGCTTTGAAAAAAAACGCCGCTAAAAATTTTGCACAACGCCTAAGCTTTTAGTGGCTTTAGCGGCGCTTTTTTTAAAAACGCAAAAAAATTTCATTTGTCTATTTATAATTTAACCGGTTTATTTATATTAAAATACAATTTTTTAATTGAATATTTAAATTCTTCAGAAAAATAATGATACGTAGAAAAAATTTGAAAGTAAAAACATAGAAAAATATTTGTTAAAAATGAAAAAATTAAAATACTATTATTTAAAATAATTTTAAAGAATTTTGGTATATGACTGATTGTTTTTTAATTTATATGTTAAATATTTTCTTATATAATTGTAAAAGAGATAGTATTAATTTTAAAATATTGAATTAATTATCATTATAGTTTAGGGTTTACAGTTTAGGGCATATGGTTAAGGGTTTAAGGTTTATGAGTTACTATTTTATGGTTTATGGATTATGAGTTTAGGGATTATGGTTTAAGGGTTGGGGATTAAGGTTTAGGGGTTAGGGGTTAAGGGTTAGGGGTCCAGGGTTAAGTGTTTATGTTTTAGGATTTAAGGTTTAAGGATTAGGGATTAGGAGTTTAGGGTTTAGATTAATTAGTGTTTATTAATTTATATGATAAATATTTTCTTATAAAATTGTAAAAGAGATAATATTAATTTTAAAATATTGAATTAATTATCATTATAGTTTAGGGTTTACGGTTTAAGGTGTATGGTTAAGGGTTTAAGGTTTATGAGTTACTATTTTAAGGTTTATGGATTATGGTTTAAGGGTTGGGGTTTAAGCTTTATGGGTTAGGGGTTTAGAGTTTAGGGTTAGGGGTTTAGGGTTAATGGTTTATATTTTAGGATTTTAGGGTTTAGAGCTTAGGGATTAGAGATTAGGGGTTTAAGGTTTAGATTAATTAGTGTTTTTTAATTTATATATTAAATAATTTCTTATATAATTGTAAAAGAGATAATATTAATTTTAATATCTTAAAATTATTATTATAGTTTAAATTATTTAAGAGATAATAGATAAATTTTATATATATTAAATGGTTTAGGATTTAAGGTTTAATTGAGATTTATTAAATGATGAAATTTTATACAACCAATTAATACTTTTATTTTCAAAAATATTTAATCTAAACCATTTGATATATTTAAATATTAGATTTAAAAAAACATTGATAAATAAATAAAAACATTGTTAACAAAAAAAAATACAAAAATAAAAATGAAATATAAAATGGAGATTAGTGGCGTTTTTATGAAAAACGCTGCAAAAGATAAGTAATAGCCGCAAAAATCATTTTACTTAAAAAATGGCGCCTTTTTATCTCCAAATTCCCCCTTGAAACCCCTAATTTTCCCCCTAAAATCGGTATCCTCAAAACACCCTTTCTCTTTGCCGCTTTTGCTACTTTAAGCTCCTCTTCTTCTCAACCACCCTCATCAACAGTAGTAACTCTTGAATTGAACAATAAAGCTAGAAGCAAAGCAAATGGAGAGTGAGATTATCTTTGTTGCTCGTTCTTCCGTATTTGTTGCTTTTTTACTCCCTTCATCGGACTCTCTCTCGTTTTATTTTATCTTCCTTTTTTTTTTATCTTCAAGCTATTTATATAAGAAATATCGAACCCGATAAAAGAAGAAGAAGAAGAAGTTAGAACGAGCAGTCATGGAATTGTCGAGTGAGCTCGATAGGCTGCTCTTTTTCGAGCAAGCTCGTAAAATTTCTGAAGCTACTTATGCTTCCAATCCTCTTGATGCCGACGTTGGCTTCCTCCTTCTGTTAATCTGTTTTTCTATTATTCTTCTTCATCTTTTTTTTTTCAATTAAAATTGATTTTTGGCTAATTTATATTTATTGTTTGCAGAACTTAACAAGATAGGCTGGAGCTTTACTTGAGTTGTCTCAGTTTCAAAGCGTTCCAGATTCACAGAAAATGATTTAAGGTTCTCATAATATATATGCACATAATAAATTTAATTTCATTCATTAGTAATTCAAATATTAATTTTCTTGGTTACTAAAAATTAATTGTTAATAGATGCTATTTCGAAGCTAGAGGAGGCTTTGTCGATTAACCCTAAGAAGCATGATGCTTTATGGTGTTTGGGAAATGCTCAGACTTATTTTGCATTTTTGACTAACAAGGAAGATGAGGCCAGGCCTTACTTCGAAAAGGCAGCTCAATATTTCCAGCAAACAATTGATGAGGCTTTTCTGTAGTTTTGTTTGGCTAAAGTATCAATTACTGCATTTATGGATAGATCTATAGATTCAATGCTTGAATGCTCTTTTTTTAACTTGGTAACTTTGTATTTGTAGGATCCCAGCAATGAAATTTACCTGAAATCTTTGGAAATATCTGCTAAGGTAGGTCTCTCTCCATACTTGGTATGATTTATTCTTTAAATAATGTTTATATTTCATTATTTGTGCCTTAACTCATAACTCATAACTTATAACTCACAATAGAATTCTTATTTTTTTGTGTTTATCCTTTTTACCAAAGAAAGGCGTTAGAAGATATGGTGTTATTGAATGTGATCCACTAGTTCGCAAAGGACTTGAGAAAACTGTAAGTAGTCTTTAATAGATGGCACTTAACAAGCATTCCATTCATAAACAGTAACCCCCTTGAATAAATTTTTCTACTTGAAAGCATATGGATATACTAATATCGCTTGTGCAAGCAGGCTAAGCACATGGTTATTCCTTATATGCCGATGTTAGTGCCTCCACAAAACTGGACAGGGTATGTACTCAAGGTCCTATCTTTGTACAGTTTATTCCCTGATGAACTTTGTGATACTTTGGCAGGTATGACCAATGTGCTTATTTGTTTTTACCATCATATGTCATGCGGACACATGGAGCAAAACAACAACGTGAAACTGTTAAAAGAACTCCAAGGAACCAATTAGAGCCTGTTTTTGAGGTTTGAAATCCTTGAGATTTATATTTATATCTCTATGTTCTACACTTCCAAGTGTCGGCTTATTTCATTTAATTTAATATGTAATTACATATTTTATTCATTTTTAATGAATATTTATTAAATATTATATTATTATTTTTATATAAGATTGTTGTTTTAATTATATAATTGAATAAATGTATAAGTTTAAACTTAAAACTGTTGTTAGTTTTGTGTTATAATTTGTTCCAAAGTTAATTTTTTACCCAGAACATGCTCTGTATTTATTAATTTGTTCCTTGAAACAACTCCTTAATTTTTTATACTAATTGTTCCTTGAAATAATTCATCTCGTTATGTGCACAAGTATTTAAATGTTCATGATAGCAATTGGTATTTTTTTTTTTTGCAAGGGAAATTATAGCTCTAATTAATTTATATGGAGGACAAAATGAAATGAAAAAGGTAGAAAGAAAGGAACTCTAGCTGTCTCAAGTCCCTAATAAATTCCAGTGCTCTAGTAGTCCTTTTGGCAACTTAGGAACATTTTGAGCTAGCCTTTAAGTATTGAAAGCATGCCCTATTTTTCCTAACTTATTGTCTTGCAACGTTTAGATGTTTTGTTGTTTTTATTAATTAGCACTAGCAATGATCTTGGTTTTCAAATTTCAACATCCTAATAACATGGTTTATCAGTTTAGGTAAGATCAATCCTTGGTGGTTTAATCTTGTCTGCTTTTGGGTTAGAAGAACTATATGAAAGAAATCGCTTAAATTGCTCACATTAACGAGGTCCGGAAGTGAGTAAATTGATGTTTGAAATATCTTTGTATGGTGGATTGAATGCTCCTATATATTGTTGCTCATTACTGAATTAATGCTGAAACTAAGCTAATTAAATGGTGGATAATTTGCTGTCAGTTATAATGGAAATGACTATTAAATGTTTAAAATTCCTCTTATTTAATTGATGGCTGCTGTTGTTTAAATGCTGCAAATTGAAGTGTTTAGTTGCTGGAAATTGAAGTGCTTAAATGTTGTAAATTAAAGTGTTTTAAGTACTGCAAATTGAAGTGTTTAGTTGCTGGAAATTGAGATGTTTTATCGCTGCAAATTGAAGTGTTTAGTTGCTGGAAAATAGATCTCTTTTCCTGCAATTTTGTAGTTAACGGATTTAGGTTTCACGTTACATTATTTTGTATGTTGTAGGTATATATTATGCACAGCCTTTTCAACGACTTTTGTATTAGCAGACTGGAGTAGTGTACAAAAATCCTTTAGACACTTTTAGACTATCCAAATCTATAATATTTTTTTCCTCTGTTTGTAGGTTCATTGGCATCTTGTCCTTATGAGAGTGTAGTTTATGAAGCTTTAAACTTTGCATTGTCCTCCGAGGTATTAGAATTCCTAGTTCAAAACTTAGCAATTTGTCTTTTATAAAAGACCTTTGCATATTAGAATTCCTAGTTCAAAACTTAGCAATTTGTCTTTTATAAAAGACTTTTGCATTTTCAGTGTTGTTTAGGTTCGCAAACAAGATCCTATATTTGGACTAGCTGTTAGTAAAAGACTTGCTGTATTTTATTTATATCTTTATATTTAATCTAATTTTTATTATTTATTTTAGTTTTGATTCTATATTTTTATTTTTATTTTAATATTTAATAACTTGAGTTCTAACTTTTGGATTTTAATTGTGTCATTAATTTAGTATTTTAAATTCTAAATTTGAATTCATCAATTTTTATATTTAGTTTTAAAGTTAAATTTTTCATAGAAAATTTAATTTGATAATGAATTTTAATAGAAAATTTTTATATTTATATCATGGATATTATTCTTCTCAATATTTTGATAATGAATTTTAATTTTTCATGACCTTTATAATATTTTATAATATATATATATATATATATTTTAAATTTCATGACTTTTAGCAGCGTTTGTGGTAAAAGCGCCGCTAAAGGTCAAGACCTTTAGCGGCGTTATCTATAGCGGCGCTTGTAAAAACGCTACAAATAGTTTTAGAAAGGAAAAAAAAATACCGCTAAAAGTCTGTTTTCCTGTAATGCATACACTTTTAATCTAATTTTAATTTTTTTAATATCAAGTCTTTATATACGGTTTTTAATATCCAATATTGAAAAATGTAAATATGTGCTTCGAAGTTTCTAAAATTTAAATTTTACACATTCATTCATGCTTTCATTTTTTTAATTATTGAAAACTGAATTTCATATATAATATATATAAAATATTTCTTTCTAGATAAATGAAAAAAATATTAAAGATATTATTGAAATCATACAGATTAATTTATTAATTTACATACAAATTTTTTATTTTTTTCTTTTTGAACCTGCGTATTTTTTTATACAACTTATTTAATGTAATTTTTTATTTAATAACTTAATTTATATAGTTTTCTTTTCTTTTTAATCTTTAAATCATAATCCACCTCTATTCTTAGGAGTAAAGCTAAAAGTAGAGTAATATCAAATAAGTATTAATTTTTTAATAATATTATTTATGAAATGTTACAAAAGTTGTACTGATTTTTAATATATTCATATAATATTTTTTAATTAATACATAAAATCAATCTGCAGAGAAAAAAATATTAATTTATATATAAAAACGATTATGGATAAAGAGAAAAAGAATTATAAAAAGGGATATAATTTTAATTGAAGGAAGATAAAGAAGTGAAACTTAATTAATGTAAAACAAACCTACTGTAATTAGGGGAATACTTATATAGACAATTAAGTTTGAGGATGGTATTCATGTTTTGTTGAATGTTGTTACATTTGAACTGTATCCTCTTTTATGTATATTTGGGGTAATTACTCCTAAAAGAATGGCTAAATTGTCTAATATTAGAAATTAGCTTCCTAAAATTAGTTTTGGGATTCATACCTCTATCCTATATAACACCCCCCCCCCCCTTTTCTTAGCATTGAAAGGAACCACAATAAAAAAGGAAAGGACACACACATAAAGAGAAACAAGTTTGAGAATGGCCACCACTAAGACAACCCTTTTGCTTGCTGTTCTTTGTCTTTTCCTAGTTTTCGAGGTACTTTATTTTAAGATTTTAAACAGCAATTTATGTTGCAATCCATCATGATTTTAAGATACCGACACAAAACTAATCATGTCTTTTCTTGACAATTCTTAGATTGGGATGCTAATGGTTGAAGCCCAAGTCCAAAGGCCAGGTAAGAGAGTTTATGAATAATTCTACACTTTGAATATAAAAAGCTTTATATATGAATATATGCATTAATGGAAAACCCCTAATCCCAGAATGCGAGGGGAAGTGTGCATCAAGGTGCAGCAAGTCATGGAAGCCGGAGATGTGCCTTAAAACATGCAACGCTTGCTGCAACACCTGCGATGGGTGTGTGCCCCCTGGCCCTACTGCTAACAAGGAAGTATGCCCTTGCTATGCCAAGTACAAGAATGGCAAGTGCCCTTGAATCACTTCTTTCTATTTTCTAAACACGCATTCCTCTCATGGATTCATTCTCAATTATCACTTCTATTTATGAGAGGATCTCTTGTATTTTAATAAAATCTCTTAAAACAAAGAGAGAAAAGAAAAAAAAATGTAATTCACTAAATAAAAATGCAAGTTTAAGCTTGCTTATTTATCCTTCTCCTTGATAATTTCAACTGGTTTTATCTTTTCCCCCTATTTATTTGATTAAGTTTATATTTGGTTGCCAGTCTAACAAGTGTAATGAGTTTGATAATAAAATTATCAAGCACATGAATAAACATGTCCTTGTTGGTACATGTTTAATTTTTTTTTCCTTTTTACACAATTAAATAATAGGATAAACGCATTTAAACATACTCTAACGCATATTTTTTTGCACTGACATTAATATTAATGTCAACTGAATTAAGACTAATATAATCTATTGAAAAAATTCATCCAACATCATCTATCGTGAAAAATTTTACTGTATAATCACACAAATATCTATGGAATATAATCTTATGTGACAACAGCGTAAAACTAGTCCTTTGACCAAATCAAAATTGTCACGATTTGGTTCATCACAGAAATGAGTTTTGAATAGGGATGCCAAATATAGGATCTTTCTTTGCATGACATAAATCATATTGAAAGTGAATAGATGATCAATAAAAAAAAAGTTTGCTACTGTAATACTTGGTTTAGTTGGAGTATTATTTTTTCCACGTATTTTAATCTTTGATTAGTTATAAATTAAATGTATTTGATATTTTTTTAGTCACTCATACGATTTGTTTGTGGTAAAAAGTAAAATTTTTTATTTATTTTGAAGATGTCTTATTTTTTTTATAAATTTTTTACTCATATTTATAATTTTATGTTTAAATGTGTATTAATTATTCTTTATTTTATGTCTAAATATTTTAAAACATGTGTGTTAAATAAATTTTTCTTCCTATTATTACACTAATAACTAAATGTAACATAAATGTGTTAAAAGATTATTTGGTTTGATTTTTACTATGACTCTAACCAAAGCAAAATGATTGAGAGAAATATTTTATGCAACTTCAAATTTTGATCAAGTGTTACGATTTCTAATATAACAAAATCACAAAATAAAAAGCAAAAATTGAAAAAAAAACCATCGTTTAAAATAAAAAGAAATTTTTTATTGAGAAAAATGAACATCTAAATCCAATATAATAAAATCTATGAAATCTTTTGATGCACTTCTTAAATGATAAATAAATCAAATTTATGAAAAGGATAGTATAGATTTAGTTTAACTATGAAAATGTGGATTGAATTTTATCTTAATTGGTATTGAAAAATATAATTTAAACGTAGTTAAATATATATATATATATTATCTTTTAGTTTAAAGGTTAGAATATTACTATAAAAATAATAAAAATAAAAAAATCAACCACTCTACTTATTCACTTGACAAATCACTTATATATAATTAAGTTGAATCGAATTTTGTTCAGATGAACATGTATTTTGGATTTCTTCATATGATGAGAAGTGGAAGTTGAAGTGAGGGTGATGACCATGAACATTAAGAAATTTGTTGATTTTCTTTTGTTTTCATCATGCTAATGTCTATTAATTTTTTTAATTAATGCAATAAGTTTTTTTATTTAATTTAAAATACACGTGGCATTTGTTTGTTGGTTAGAGAGTGTACTCTGGTATAAATTTAAAGGTTATTATAAAAGAAGGGCAAAATGTGTGACCAAATAAACGTTTCTTTTTCCAATAATAAAAAAAGAGGTTCCTATAGATACTTTTCTGGAGGAGAACTGTTTAACATTGATGCCATGCAGTAGCCTTAGGGTTGACTGTCGGCCTCCCAATCCTTGACTTTCTCTTCCCCAAGTCCTCACTTTTTCTCCGGCTCCTGTTTCAACCCGGCTGTCCTTTCTATTTTTCCTTTCTTTTGCTTCTACTCTTTCGCCTTCCTGCACTTCTTCCACCCTTCAATGGTGTGGAATCAATCAAAAATAATTTTTTATACTAAAAACAAAATTTAATTAAATTTATAATATGATGAATAGTATCGATCCTATAAAGATTGATTAATTTTATTATTTTTTATAACCAAGAATTTATGCGAATCTGCAAAAATAAAAGAGAAATTAAATATAATTATAAAATAAATAATTAAAATTTACATAAATATAAATATAAGAAAATTAATTGAACACTGTAAAAGTAAACAAGCAAAATTGAAATTGAATAAACTTATATAACGAAAGTTCCAACTTCAAACACGAATTTGATTTCAACTTCAAACAAATTCTAGACAATAGACTTTTTTCTCTAACCGATAAGTCAATTATAATGATCTAGGAACAACTTCAAACCACTAACTCTTCTGATTGTAAATTAATTGCGAGAACAACTCGACAACTAATACTTACTAAGCGAATAACCTTGAAATCAACTTCCACGATTTAATTCTTCATCAGCCTTGTGAAATAGAAGGATCTAACTTAAATCAACGGCCTCAATTGCACGAGTTGTTTAAACTTGATCGTTAACTCGCTTGACAGATCCAACCATTCATTTAATTGGTTGTGTCAATTTATTCTTTAATGGACTAAACACAACAATTTCTAATAGTACCGGGTCACTAATTATATGTCATCAACACCGAATTAAGAGGCTCTTCTCAAGTTTTTATGCTAAAATGATGTTGTAAGACGACTAAGTCTTATTTTCTAAACTAGAATAATTTAAAAACTAGTAAACCCTAAATTAAATATATAGGCTTTTTTGTGCTTCAAGATAAATTTAATTCTCAATTGAAGTCTTAAACAAATATTTTTGTAAATAAAAATATTAACTAAAATAATTTTAATGTCTAAGAATCTTAAAATCTTCATTTTAATTCACAGCTTGATTTGTTTAGAAAATTACCAATAACATGCTAAAATCAGTAGAATTCATATTAAGAAATAATTAAAATGAATAAAAAAATTTATATAAATTAAGCAAAGTATTACCCTTCCACCCCTTCCACTCGCCTTGTAGTTGTTGCTTCCCTAATCACACGGCTAGCTTTGCTCTAATCATCATGTGCTCCTCTCTCGCCATTTTCTTTCACTTTCTCCTTTTTTGATATGCTTTTGAGTTTTTATTATGTGTGTATACTGGTGTTTTTCTTTAGGATCTTTTGGGGGTTGCATTACGATTGTGCCAAAGTCTGGTTACATCAACATCTTTATTAGGTCGAAGGCGATCTTGCCGTCTATCTTTTTAAAGGGATGATTCTCTTCCAGATGTGAGTGTTTGGCCTTTTATTGGGTGGTTTCCGCTACCCCTAGTGCTTTGAGTTCACAAAGGAGTTTTAAGGTGTCTAACCCTGCCTGAAGGTCTTCATGATTGGGTGGTCTTCAATCTCATATGATGCTACAATCTCAAATGAAAGCTCTTCCTCTCTCAGCTATCCTTAGTGGTGATGATGAAGATTATATTGTTGGTTTTTGTTGATTGAGGCAAGGTTGAAGCTTTGTCAATTTTAGTCATGTTTCTTATAGTCTTTGTCAATTTTTGTTGCCCTTTTCTAGCCTATTGTTAAGTCTTTTGTGACCTTTTTCAATAGGTTGGTTGTGCCTTCTACTAAGTCGGATGTGACTTTTATCCTTAATAACGGGAAAATACTCTCTATAACACGGGTAACCGATTTTATTTTGTAAGACATTTTCTTTTCTCTTCACTCTCATTACAGTCATTAAACAATGGTTTCTTCCAATGTGCTATAGTTTTCATACAATTATATGCATACATTTTTCTCTTTTGACATGATCATTTAAATATATGTTTATACCTGAAGCATATTTACTTAAAATTAAGCAGCAAGGTAAAATCTAAATCGCAATTGGGTTTAAAAAGTCTGCCTGTTGGCACGGATTCTTTGTCTGCCTTTTGGCACGGTTTTCTTTTACTTTCTGTCTCATTTTTCTGTTTTCTCCTTCTGATTCTGGTTTCGTTTTCTTCCATTACATTTATGTTCTGGTGGGGGCTGCTGAATCACTTATGGAAGAAGAGTTGGCGAATCTGAGTCTATTAGATGAATAGGAAGAAGCATTTCAAGAGGAAGGAGTGGTGGTGGAAAGATCTTATCAATTCTGTGTGGTAGGACGTTATCTAATAGATAGTGTTGTCTATTTTCCTTCACTGCGTAACACTATGGCTGATCTCTGGCACCCTATTGGAGGGATTTGCATTACGGATCTAGGAGAAAAAATGTATCTCTTTCAAATTTTTCATGAGGTTGACATCCATAGGGTAATTGCTCGAACACCGTGGTTCTTTAATAACCATTTGCTTATACTTCAAAGACTTCCAATTGGAGAAAATCCAGCAACATTGGCGTTAAATTTTACTGAGTTTTGGATACAAGTCCATGAATTACCCCCAAGGCTCATAACTGAAATGATGGTTAAACAGTTAGGTGATTTTTGTGGTAAATTTTTTGATTATGATACTTCAATACCGACTTTGGGCCACAAGAAATATATGCGCATTCGTGTCTGTTTGGATGTATCTGCCCCATTAAAACGTAAGAAAAAGATCCAGATTGGGAAGGCTATGATTGTTTATGCTCAATTTAAGTACGAAAAGCTAAGTCTATTTTGTTTTATTTGTGGAAGGTTGGGGCATGGTGAAAGCTACTGTCCTTATCGGTTAATAATTGAACCATCAAAAATCATTTTTGGCTGGGGTTTATCAGTGCGTGCGATGCCTAAGCGTTGGTACATGGTGGTGAGCAGGTGGTTACGTGATGCTGATGGTTCACAGTGCAACAATGGAAATTTAGAAAGTCTCAATCAAAGTATTTTATTAAATGAGGGGAATGATATAGGACGGAAATTAGGGGGTAATATGGGGAGCCAGATGTCAAATACCAATTTAAATCAATTGGGATCTAATCAACAGCATATCCCTAATTGGCAAAGCCAAAGGCGTAATTGGAGCAAAGGTGGCGCGCAAAATGATAGGCTAGAGTATGGGCCTATGGATTTGGTCTCAGAAGAGGAAAATGGCCCTATTGCCACGTTGGTAGGAAAGAAGAGACAACGAATAGTGGAAGGCCCCCTTGTTCTTGTGGTTTCTAATATTGGAAATGGCTCATTGGATATATCGGCTAGCTCTGGTGACCAGAGCAGCCAGGCACAATGAAAATACTAAGCTAGAACGTTCGTGGTTTGGGGAGATCACGAACTGTAAAAAGACTCAAGAATAAGTTGAGAGCCATTAATCCCCGAATTTTGTTTCTTATAGAGACAAAATTAGGTTAAAAAAATAGAGTTGGTCAGATTGAAGTGCGGTTTTGAAAATGGAATTGATATTGGGGCGATAGGTTCTAAAGGAAGGCTATCATTGGGCTGAAAAGGAAATTCTTTTATCAGACTTAAGAGTTTCTCCTCTTTCTATATTGACGTTGAGATTCATGATAATGAAGGCGGTGACACTTGGCGGTTAACGGGGTTTTATGGAAATCCATATGAAAGATATATATGGGATTCTTGGAACTTACTTAAGAAGCTAAGCTACGACCATTCTACTCCTTGGGTTGTATTAGGGGATTTCAATGAAATTGTAAATTCTTTCAAAAAGAAAAGAGGTCATCTTAGATCAGAACGTCAGATTCTAGTGCAGCCTCAATGATTTAGGATTTATAGGCCGGTGGTTCACATGGGAAAGAAGAAGGTTCATATCTACAAATATTAGAGAGCGTCTAGATCATGGAGTGGCTACGATAGATTAGATGGATCTTTTTCTGAGTTATCAGGTTAAACTTTTGAGTCATTTATTTTCTGATCATTGCCCCATTCTTCTTGATACCATGGGAGTGAGACGGAATGATCAGTATTATAGTGCAACGACGTTTCGATTTGAGGCTAAATGGTATTTAGAAAGCTCCTTTGAGGAGATGGTTAAAAGCTGGTGGAAATATGCTACTGGAAGTATATCGAGTAGACTTGAGAGCATGGGTCGCCATATGTAAAGTTTGAGTAAAGCCGGAAGTAGGGAGGTGAAGAGAAATCGAGTTGATTTAGAAGACAGACTGTCTTACCTTTATAATCAGGATCTTTCAGATGAGATTTTAGCTGAAATCACGGAGGTTCAATTAGGGCTTAATTTGGAGGCAGATAAGGAAGAGTTGTTTTGGGAGCAACATAACTGAGTCAACTGGCTTAAGAATGGTGATCGTAATACAAGTTACTTTCATAAAATTGTAGTTCAATAGCAGTTTCGGAAGTGAATTTCTGAGCTAGAAGATAAGAGTGGAGGAAGGACTACATCGATAGAGGAGATTATAAAGATTGCCTCGGGTTATTTTGAAAATCTTTTTTTAGCTTCTGATATAGGTTTGGATGAGCACTTATTTAGTCTAGTGGAGAAAAAAGTTACTGCTAGTGTAACACCCTCTAACCCTAAACCGTCAACGAAATAGTGTTACGGGGCATTACCGGACTTATACACTAGCATTTATACAAAACCAAGTCATAAATTTTCATTCCAAATCAAATCTTTTAAAATTTCACCATAAAAACCCTAATATGGGCCTACAAGGCCCAATACATGCTTTGGAAGTGGTTCGGGACTAAATTGACGACTTTAGAAATTTTACTTTGAAGATAAGGGTACACGCCCGTGTGGCCTAGGACATGGTCGTGTGGCCAACCCGACTTGCAATTTCTTAAGTATCAAAGGGGCACATGGCCTGGGCATACGGCCTGGGCATATGCCCATGTGGCTAGGCCGTGTGGTAAACTGATTTTTCATCATTTTAAAGCCATTTTCACATGTTTTTTACACACGACCGTGCTTGAAACCCGTGTTCTTCACACGACCAAGACACACAGCCATGTCTATTGCCCATGTGCTATCCTGACTACACATTTAAGGATGCAAGGGACACATGGTCTAACAACATGCACGTATGCAAGCCGTGTGTCTCACACGGTCTGATCATACGCTCTTGTGCCAGGCTGTGTAGACTCAAAATAAGCCTTTTTGTCTCAAGTTCACCAACTCTGCAAAACTTAAGCTTCAATCTAACAATTTCCTTACTTCAGACTCAACCAGAGCTTAATTAAACACTATTAATACACATCCAATTAAGCAATAAATCATCCAACCATTGTACCCTCATTGGTATCACAATTCATATCGAATTTATATTACATTAACATACTAATCAAACTCATGTAAGTTTAACTTCCAAAATATGCATATTTCATACCATATTTCAACATCTTTCATGCTCATTCTTGTTATTTACAAAATAACATCTTAACAACCTAGGTACATGCCATTTTACCAAAGGAAAGGTACTTCACCACTTTGAGTCCGGGATTGGCTTGGATGCTGAGTCCTTAACTTTCTTTTGTACCTAGTCCTGCGCACGGAAAACAAACTGTACGCTGAGTATACATTCAATGGTATTTCTATAAACTAATACTTAACATGCATTTAAAACATAACTATAAATTCTAACAATAAGAACTTTATAAATTGTCATTCAATTATCCTTATATCACAGTAACACTTATCAATAAAATCGTATTTAATAAGAACATACAGTAACAACAGTATCTCTCAGTGTTCAGTACAGTAGTTTATCCCTATTAACATAACTCGAACCTGGACGGATACGCGGATCCAACCCACACCGAGATATTATACAGTGTTTCATCGGCCGGAGCCGGAATACACCGTAACAGTAACAGTAATAGTAATAGTAGCGGTACACAGAGTACCTCATCAGAACAAATCCGGAATAGTAATAGTAATTGACACTCATAGTGCCTCATCGACACAAATTTGGAATATCTCTGAACACTTCCAATCCTATGGCATGCTAACTATATCCGACTAGCCCGACACTGTTAATAGGGTTTCCGGTTCACTTTCTTAATTCATCATCAACAATTAATATACATTTTAATTCAACTATTCATAAGTCAACACAATACCACAATATCAATACTTACCTTAATTCAAAAACCATACATAATATCAATCATATGTTTCAAAAATAACTATTAAGTTTGGTTATAGAAATACAAACCGTAGTTCTTGAGTTTACTCGTTATTTTCGCTCACTTTCTCTTTTCCCTTCTTTGATGACGTTTCCGGTGCTACGTTAGCTATGGAAAAATTAACATTCAAATTCATCAATACATATCATTAAATAACACACTTTTCTTTCCATGTAACTTTTACTTAAATTCTAATTTAGTCCTTCCACCATAACTATTCTTTCTCTTCAAATAAATATCATATTTTCATTTAATAACTACTTTAAACAAGTTCCAACTCTTGATATTCAATATAAAAAATCAACTCTACAATTTTAGACAATTTAATCCCTACTATAACAAAACTTATATCTCTCTTTACAATTCAATCCTTCTCCCACTTCTAACTTGAATTTCTATCATTTTATCTCATAATTCATCTATTTATTTAACTTATTTAACATCTAAAAATTCACTAACTTTCAAATTTTCAACATAATTCAAGTAGAACTTTGTTCTATGATTCCAAAAATATCAAAATTATAAGAAAATGGACTAAATTGACTTACCAATTAAGCTTTAAACCTCAAAACCCTATTTTCCTTTCTTTTCCTTTCCCTTTTTCTTTCTTTTCTATTTTATTTTCATTCTCTGTTCTTTCTTTTTCTATTTTGTTTCTTTTATTTATTTTAACTATTATATTATATTATTATTATAATAACATATTATATATATTAAATATATTATACTTAAAATATAAGTAAATACATATATATTTTACATTTGTATAAATACAATTATTACAAATGTATTAATTTATGCCACACATTTGTCCCCTTTTTGGTTTATTTACTAATTTAGTCCCTTCATTTTTTTTATTCTATAATTAAACTTTTACCTTATATTCAATCTAGTCCTTTCACTAAATTAGCTTTAATTCAAGCTAATTCACTTAGCCAAAAATCTAATTAATCACACTATTAACTTCGTAAATATTTTTAATAAATATTTATGAATTCATCTTATAAAAATGGTAACCCAGAAATACACTTTTCCGATACTCATAAACTTTGGGTCGTTACAGCTAGCATGAATGACATGTTGGTAAGACAGTTTACTGAGGAGGATATTGCTTACACTATTAAGATGGTGGCGTCTCTGAAAGCACCTAGCGTTGATGGATTCCTCGTAATTTTTTTCCAAAGCTACTGGCATATTGTTGGACCGGAGATTTCCCGTTATTGCTTATCTATTCTTAATGGTCAGTCTAAAGTAGGGGATATTAATAAAACACGCATTATCTTGATTCCCAAGGTTGATAAACCGAAAAATATGTCACAATTCAAACCTATAAGCCTTTGTAACGTTGTTTACAAAATTATTGTGAAAGTATTGGTAATTCGTATGAGTTCTATTTTAGGTAGCTGCATTAATGAAGCTCAAGGGGCTTTTATCCCAGGAAGACTTTTTTCGGATAATGTGTTGATCGCTTATGAGGTTATTCATTCTCTCAAAATGAAGAAGAGTGGCAAGATAGGGAACTTTGCACTTAAACTCGATATGAGTAAAGCGTATGACCGGGTTGAATGGGATTTTCTGGCAGGTATGATGAAGCACTTGGGTTTCTATGTGGATTGGATTGTCCTCATTATGAGATGCGTATGTTCTGTTTCCTATTCTGTTAATCTTAATAGAATCAATGGTGAATGGTTTTCTCCTTCAAGAGGCTTAAGACAAGGAGATCCTCTCAGTCCCTATCTGTTTCTGATTTGTGCTGAAGGTTTCTCTATGCTGATTCAGGATGCTAAAAAGAAAAGTTAGATGATGGGTGCAACTGTTGGTAGGGAGAGATTGGCTGTTAATCATTTGTTTTTTACTGATGATTGTATCCTTTTTGGTGATGCATCGTGTGAAGGAGCAAGAGTAGTCCGAGATATCATTAAAGAATATGAGATAGTCTCGGGTCAGTGGGTGAATTTCGACAAGTCTATTATTTATTTCAGAGCTAATGTGAACTCAAATGTCAATGAGGACATTATCAACTTATTAGGAGTCCGAGTGGCTACAAATCCTAATAAGTATCTAGGTTTGCTTATAATGGTGGGTCAGAGAAAAACATGGACTTTTGCTAATTTTACTGATAGGTTCAGAAAAAGAGTTGAAGGGTGGAGTTTGCGCTATCTGTCAATGGGGGGTAAGGAGGTCTTCATTAAATTGGTCTTGTAGGCGACCCCGCTTTATGCTATGCAATGTTTTCTTTTGCCAAAAACGTTATGTTGCAAGCTTGAAGGAATTATGAATAGGTTCTGGTGGTCTAACAATAAGACATCGAAGGGAATTCATTGGAGCAGTTGGGATAAGTTATGCAAATCGAAGTACGCTGGTGGGTTAGATTTTAAAAACTTGTTTTTGTTTAATAAGGCCATATTGGCAAAACAAGTTTTGCGTATTTTATCTCAGCCTCATTGTCTATTAGCCAGAGTTTTAAAAGCCCGTTATTTCTCGTTTTTCGATATACTATCTGCAAAAATTGGTTCTTACCCTTCTTTTACCTGGAGAAGTATTTGCAGCGCTCGAGAGTTGATTGCGGAAGGGATTGTGTGGAGGGTTGGCAGTGGTGCTCGCATTAATATTTGGAATGATCCTTGGCTACCTGGAAGAGAGAATAATAGAGTTTCAGTTCAAGAGATTAGGCCTACTTGGACTACTGTTAATCAACTAATTGAAATCGAATCTAATACCTGGAATAGAGAGCTGGTTCATTATTTAGTTGATAAAGATACAACAACTCAAATCTTTTCTATTCCAATTTCTTAGAGTAGCTCGGAGGATATTTTGGTTTGGAAACACGAAGGTTCTGAGGAATACACTGTTAAGAGTGGCTATCGAGTCCTAACTACAGCTCATTTACAATACAACACGCACACTTCCTCTACTATTGATGATTACAAAGAATTTTACAAAGCCTTATGGTCACTGAATATTCCACAAAAAATTAAAATCCATATCTGGAGGCTATTTAATGATCTGTTGCCCTACTTTGGTAATCTGGCGCGCCGAACGTTGAGTGTGGAAGTCGCTTGCCCTCTGTGTAAGGCAGATATGGAGGATTTAGATCATTTGGTATGGTCTTGTGATACCTTACAGTATGTGTGGGCTTCCTTACAAGTAAAGATTCCACCACTAGAAACTTCGTTGTGTTGTAAGAGTCAATTTGCTAGAACGTTTTCTGCAACAGATGAACAACAAAAACGTATCATTTCTATTTCCGTTTGGGGGCTATGATATCGCAGAAATAAACTAATCCATGAAGGGGTCAAATTTTCTTTGTAAGAGTTTTTAGGGTTTATTCGAGGTTATGAATAAGAGCTCAGTCTTAATCAAGAGAATTTCCATCATTCTCTTAAAGTTATGGTGAAGGATTTGTGGAGACCCCCAGACGATAGAGTTATCAAGATAAACTTTGATGCGGCTTTCCAAAAAGAAGACAAAATCGCTACAATAACAGTTTTAAGATTCTACAGGAGAAATCATAAGAGCAGAAACTTATCTAATCGAGGAAGTTGCTGACGCTTTTGTAGCAGAAGCGCGGGCTTGTGAAAGAGCACTAATCTTCGCAACTGAGATGGGCTTTTGACGTCTGAGTGTGGAAGGTGACTCCTTGTCCGTTATCAAGAGTATTAAGAAGAAAGGAGAAGACAAATCAGTTCTTAGGTCGATTACTCATCATATTTGTAAAATGGGTTTGCATATTGATGAGGCATCTTACCTTTTTGTGCCCAGAATGGTTAACGGAGCAACTCATACTCTTGCGTTGGAAGGCCGGAGAAGGCAGATTTGCGGTGGATGGGTTAATGGCGTGCCTGCTTCAGTGAAGAAGATAGAGATGGAAGATCGTTTGGCTTGGATCCAGCATCTCTAAGGTTCCTCTTGTTTGCTTTGAAAATGGAGAAGGTTAGATGAATCTCCAGTGTTTGTGTTCAAAGCTTTTGCCCTCTCCTTTACTTGGTTCCGATTTTTTCAGATTTTAGAGAGAGGTTTGGCTGACATTTTGAAAATGGAGAGGTTTGGCTCAAGAGGTTTCCTTTCTTTCTGCTTTTCTTTTAGATTGGTAGTTTCTAGGAGTTCATTAATTACCTACTTTGACAGCTGTTTCCCTATTTCTTTTGCTATCCTGTCTTTTCATGTTGCCGTTTTGTGACTTTTCTGATATAGCTTTTGCGTTGAGCCTTGCAATTAATAATATCAGTCAGTTTTACTAAAGAAAAAAAACAATGGTTTCTTCCTTCATATTGTAGCTATCATATAGTGAATTATTAATTATACATTTGAATAATATTATTAATTTATAATGTTTGTGGTTTGGAAGTTAATTTATTATTATTCTATTTTTTATTTTTTTAACACAATAAAAATAATATAAATTATAAATTTAAAAATAATTAAAAAATATTTTACATTAATTCACCCAAACACAAACATAAAATAAATATGTTTTATAATTTCAAATGAAATTGATAAAATATTCATAGATAAAAAATATAAAATATTAAAATATATACTACATATCCATATTCGTATTTAATCATTTCTGTTGTTAAAAAGAACTGAATAAAAAAATAAAGTTTCCAATGTGATAGGGAGGAGATAAGCAAAATGGTCGAAGTTACAGTGGCAGCCTGGATTTCTCACGCACCTTGTCTGACCCCAAACTCATTTCATTCAATTTCAAATGGGAAATCCAGAAACAAGACAACCAAAGTTGTCCCAACAAGCACCAAAGCATGGAAGATTAGAACCGCCGTTGCTGCTTCTTCTTGTTCGTCCTCAGTTTTTGGGTCTTTTAATCAAACAGTTGGTGGGCAAGTTTTGCGAGAAGGAGAATGTCTGGAAAAATATAAAAAAGAGGGCAAAGGCAAGAAAAGGGTATTCTTTTTGGACGTTAATCCGCTTTGTTATGCTGGAAATAAACCAAGCTTACAATCTTTTGGTCACTGGGTTTCTCTTTTCTTCTCTCAAGTCTGCGTCACCGACCCTGTTATTGCCGTAAGATTTTTATCTCTTCATTTTGTTATCCCATAATAGTTTAGTAAGCATCCGGTGAATAATTTTAGTATTTAATGCTTCATTTAGTTTATCTTGCTTTCATACAGTCGCTTTTGCTCATTTAAAATAATTAGTTGTATGGAGAATCAAATATTGCTCGCGAAATTTTAAAATTGTTCACCTAGGTTGCGTTCGGTGAATGCTGCTTGTCTTTTGTTTCCAAGTAAAATCGAAAAGTTTGCTTGGATGTAAAGAAAATTATTTATGTTTTTGAAGAATTGAAAGTTAAAATATCAATTATGTCAATGGAAAAATGCGAGCTTTTACTTTTATATGATCAAATTATGTTTGAATATGTGTTACGATTTGCTTAACTGCTCAGTTTTAATAAATAAGATGTTGCTGCTTTTGCGATTTATAATTTGCTTTACCTTTCAGCAATTTTTGAAGAATGAGCGATTAAATGTAAAAAGGATGTAGAAAAAGTAAAAGCAAACTTCAATCTTATGTTTGTAGATGCAGCAACATGGTTGATGTTAGACCTTCCTTCTGCTTCTTTTCTCTCTTTTTGTTGCAGGTTTTTGATGGTGACAACTGTAATGAGCTGCGGAGACGGTTATTACCTTCATATAAAGCGCATAGGAGGAAATTCTTTCTACAATCAACAATTTCAAAGAAATATGTCAGGGGTCAAATTGGGAGATCACAGCAGCTCATCATGGATGTTCTTAGAAAATGCAATGTGCCAGTAAGTAAACCTCTTTAGTTTTATTTTCATTCTGAGAAATAGAAACGATAATAAGCTTAGATTATAAAAGTAAAATGGTTTACAAATTTATGGAAGAATGCTCTCGATTATGATTGTGGTGTTTTGGTATCCAGCATAATCTGTTTAGGTTATATAGAAACCAATTGTATGCAAATTGCCAACTTGTCCTTGCATTAAATTTACTTCAGGACAACAAGGATGATTGGTTTCATTTACCAGATGGCTAAAGAGACTGGCAACTAGCATAATTCAAATAATTGTTAAGATTTCAAATATATCTATTTTAGAAGAAAATTATACCTATTTGTTGGGAAGAACATTGCATCTTATGACTTCAAACCACATGCCACCATATTCTTCAATGTCATAGTTGTTCCGAGGACATTATGCAGATGGTTTGTTGATACTAAATTTTTGGTTGATCTATCCTTTTTGTTCTATTGGTTTCATCTAATAACCTAACTCATTCAGGTCCTAAAAGTTGAAGGAAATGAAGCAGATGATGTTGTGGCGACACTGATGGAACAAGTTTTAGAAAGAGGATATCACGTGGTTATTGCTTCTCCTGATAAGGATTTTAAGCAGCTGATTTCTGAAAATGTTCAAATTGTTATGCCTGTGGTGGAGTTGAAGCGGTGGTCCTTTTATACTCTGAAGCACTACACGGCTCAATATAATTGTAATCCACAGTCTGACTTGAGCCTTAGTAAGTTTTCATACCAAATTTTTTTTGGTGATAGCAAGACTGCAATTATTAAACCGTTGATATAATTTTAAACATATTCGTAATAATGTTGATAAATTATGTTCGATGCTATAGCTTTTTGGCTACTCTGTACTACTGTAAAATATTTTAGTAGTGTTATTTTAGGCATGCAGTACCTGGTCCAGTAAGATAAATAACCTGAAACTACCCACTTTATTTTTGAAATGTATTTACTAGGATTACTTTAGTTGCATTCTTTTGGAGAAATAATGGGGTGGAGTATGGCATGACACAGTGCCTGTTCCATAACGACTTTGAGAGGAAGAATCAATCCCGATCAAGTTAAACCAGCTAGTTACACATAGGGGATTGGTTTATGTTGGTTTTCCTCCATGACTTTTAAGGTTTATAGTAAATACATTTTTGAGAGTTGAACCTTAACATGAAAGTTCCATTATATAAAAGTAAAAAAGGTAGTACTTAAATCATATTCTTTAATGATTCCAGAAAGAAAGGTCCGAAGGGATATTCTGCTAGTGACTTGTGTGATAAGAAGAATATACTGCTCTCCAATACATATTTTTGGTTTTCAGTAAATGAATGTTCTTTGACTTTGCGTATCCTCATTTCTTCCCTAGTGTTCTAGACCACCTTTAGGATGATGTGCATAAGTAATAATTAAGTAATTTTGTAGGATGCATCATGGGTGACGAGGTTGATGGTGTTCCTGGGATTCAACATTTGGTTCCGGGTTTTGGTCGGAGAACTGCCTTAAAGCTTTTAAAAAAGCATGGTTCACTGGAAAACTTACTAAATGCAGCATCAGTGAGAACTGTTGGCAGACAGTATGCACAAGAGGCCCTCACAAAGTATGCTGATTATCTGCGGAGAAATTATGAAGTTCTAGCCCTGAGGAGGTAACATATTTCATTCCTTATGGTCAAAGTTTCCCTATGGTTTTGTTCCTTAATTATATGTGGTTCTTGATTTCCAAAGTTTCCCTATTTATTCTACAGGGACGTTGATGTTCATCTTCAAGAAGAATGGTTGCTTGAAAGGGACACAAGTAACGATGCAAATGTTTTATCTAACTTCTTTAGACTGTTGGAAGAAACTAATAAATCTTCTCGTGAAAGTAGATCTAATTTCTCAAATGGTTAAGCCCCAAGTGCTGGTAAGGTTCCAATATTACATGATTACATAAAAAACTAATCTGGAAATTAAATGACTTGGTGTCTGCTGTATTGCATAGCATACATTCTTGGCAGTTTCTAATTTTCAAGATTACTTTTGGTGTCTCCTGAATTAGGTCTTTAATAGAGTCAGGCTGAGCTTGAATAGTAAGAAACTCGAGCTCGAGCTGGAGCTTGATTTGAGACTGGCTGCTCAAAACTCAGCTCAAGATCGATTGGACACAATCATTTAAGCTGAGCTCAGCTCAAAAAACATCAAACTTTTCAAGCTTGGCTCAATTAGCCTCGTGTATGCTATTTACATTCTCGTGCTCATTTTGTATACATTCTTATTTATTTATTTATATAATGAATTTTTTAAAGCTGATGTAGTAATAAAAAAAATAAAAAAGAAGAGAAAGGAAGAAGTGATTTTACGGAGAGACACAAGGGAGAGAAGAAGGGCCGAAGGGAAGAAATTAGAAAACAAAATTTAGGGTTTGGGTTTAAGTTTATATATTTTAAGGGTAAAGTAGTAATTTAATATTAAATAATATTATGAACAAAAAGTTTGATTAGGCTCCTGAATAGCTCTAATTGAGTATACGATACTCGAACGCGGGTCACTCAATAGCTCGAGTTTGAGCTCTGCTTAACAAAGATCAAATTGAATTTGAGCTTTTTCCGAATTGAACTCAAATAGCTTACAAGTTTTCAGAATCATGAATTCTTGATTCAACTTATTTACTTTAAATGTTCTGTTTTCTCTCAAAACTAATTGTTGATGGTTGCTTCCTGTATCTAATGTGCTTATACTGAGACCAGAAAATGCTGATCTGCATACCTTTGCTTCTTTTTCTGTTCTTGTTTTCGCCTGAGATAGTTAAATAATCCTTAAATACGTCCAAAAAGAAAACAATCACTGCTTTTACCAGAAGATCAGTAAAGATTGAGAATAAAAGTATAAAACTAAGAATCTGAAATCTGAAGCTTATCATGTTTCTTTTTTTATTTTTTGATAACCAAATGTAATTTGTTGTAATGTCCGTAGATGAGGAATAACAAGATTGAAATAAGTAAGATTTTGGTTGAGTGAAAAATGAAACAACAGCTCAAGGGGCAGTGATACTTCAATGAGAGAGCTGGAGAAGCATTGTGCTTGAACTGAGAATGAACTGAATACTAGCATGTAAGGTGTAGGTATGCTCGTCCTTTTATGTAGTATCAACTTGTTTATCTATGTGCTAGTAGAGATTCATCCATCTGATTCTTGTAATGCAGGAAGACTAGGAACTTAAACGATGCGGGCTTGTGCAGTGTCGATAATGTTTCATTTGAAGATCGGAAACACGAGTAGGGTAAATTCCAAATACTTGTAATTCAAGGGGATAAGGAATTTAAACTAAAAATAATCATAGTATTTCATTGTTAATTAGTTACTTTTGGAATCTGTAATGTGACATAAAATTGTTTATACGGATAGCACTGCCTATAGAATTGTAAATTTAAACTAGTTGTGCATGAGATGAAAAGCTATTATAATTATGCACGCCCTTTGAATTGATGCTATTTTTTTTGTTTTAGTTTTATATACACCAAAAAGTTTAATATATATTATATATAAAATAAAACTTCGAGGTTGATATTTGAGGCTTTAGGTTTTCTTCAACTTTAACATCTTGTTCACTGTTCGACTTGGTGATTTACCTCAAGCTTTTTAAGTATGATACGGTGGATGTATTGTTTTTGTTCTGGTACTAATACATATTAATATTTGTGTATTTTAGTATACAATTTTAGGTTTATGGATATCTTTTAAAATATTATATATATATATATATATATATTTCAAGGATGAATATTTGGTATATTGGTAGTAAATTCTTTTAACTCATAAAGTTATAAATTTGCTATGTGTCTCATTTTTTTTATATATATATTTAAATTTCTTATTTAATCTTACTTGTGGAATTTTTAAATTTCATTAACAGTATACCAAATATTTTTCACATGCTTCAATTGCATATATACAAAAATATGCAAATATATGTGAATTACATATATAAATATAAATTTTAAAATTATTAATTAAATTTAATAATTCAATTAAATGATTATATTTTATTTTAAAATGTACTTATAAAAAATAAAAACAGTTAAAGATATAAAAATTAAAAATTGGCTTAAAATATTAAAATCTTATATTAACCAGCATGGATTGATATAAGTTAGTATTTATCGAAACAAACCAAAATATATTGAAACAATAGAAATAAACAAAAATTTTAATTAGAACAAAATTTAAATTACTTGATATTGATTTAAGATGAGAAAAGTTAATATTTATCGAAACAAATTAAAATATATTGAAATAATAGAAATACACAAAAATTTTAATTAGAATAAAACTTAAATTACTTGATATCGATTTTAGATTTTAAGATGAGAAAAATACATCAATACTGGTTTAGCTACATAAATGACATTGGTCCAAACAAATGTCTTAATTGATCATATGATCATTATTTACTCTAAATCTCTGAAAGTATATTGTAAGGATTGTTGTCTTAATTGATCATGATCCTAAGTCCTCAAACCTATATTATAGAGATTTTTTTGGGGTGAAAGTACTTGGTGGATGTATCACAATAAATTTATCTTTTTATTATTAAATATGTCAATTATATCATTGAGTTAGTGATAGATTTGCATGAATTTAAAAGTTGAATCTTTGTGTTTATAAACTCTTTCCCCCTTCCTCTATTATAATGTATAACTTATAAAGATAAATATCAAAATTATACATGAGTTATAGTTTAATGTATAATATTGTACTTTAATTTTGTGTAATTTTATCATGAAATTTTTATTTAATTTAATTCTTGTAAATTTTTAACACAATTATTGATATAACATCATTTTATGTTTATATGTTGCATGCATAAATAATTATATTTATCCAATATAAAAATAAATTAAAGTATTTATTTTTTTAAATGTGTATGATTAAATTAAAATTAATGTTTCGAGTATAAATTTGGAACACAATTAGAGTTTCCCGTGTATAATTCCACCAAATGAAAATTCATGTATACAATTGCACATTAAATTGAAATTCATGTATAATTTTGAGATTTATCCCTATCTTATACGATAAAAACTTTAAAAAAAAATACATAAATCAATTTAATCATTATAGTATTAAAGAATAAAATAAAATTAAAATTTAATAAAGTTAACATTTATTAATTAAAAAATTCATTTATTAATTAACATGATTAATGATCTAAAAAAAATTTATGGTTTGCAAATAAATTTTTTTTATATCATTTTTATATTACAATTTTAACCTTATTTGATTGTATTTAATAATAAATAATTAAATTAGTGGAGGCTTGTTAAATACTATCACTTTTCTTGTGTATTTTGATTAAGGGTGGGTTTGGAGCGGCGGTGCGGTGCGGCGTGTTTAGTTTACTTTTTGTCTTACGCTACAGTATCGTTACAGTATCTAATTCACCGCCACCGCTGTTTTTACACTAACCGCAGGTAAACGCACCGTCCATCCAAATTCACCTTAAGTTTAAGCTGAAAGTGCTAAATAAAATTTCACATCAAAATCAAATAAAATTTTAAATATTTATTTACCTGTTTCCTAAATAAAAATTAGAGATTATAAGTTTTAAATTTAAATAAAATTATTGTATTTTATCTCCAAGATTAGTGTACAATGTCCTCAACTAGACTTTTCCTTCAATCCAATTGGACATTTGTACACCAGAAGTGCACCCACATCAAGTAATTGGTCATATAAAGTGTTGTAAAAAGCTTTGGACTTTTATATGATGAAAATCTATTTCCAATCATCACCAAAATCCTTCTTTATATTTACACCAATCCATTCTACCATTTCAATCTAAATCTAAAAGTTGAAATCAAAATTTCCTCTTCCAATTACTGTAAATTGCATGTCACTCATCAAAATCTATATATTATATCAACTCTTCCCTAATTTTATTTTGGAATTAAATGATTAATTATTATTTCATAACTTTTTTTGGTCTGAGTTTAAAAGATGGTAAATTTTTTTAAAATTTTTTTTAATGATCTTTTTATTTGTAAAAAAAATTATAAGTGAGTTATAACACTATCGTATTCTTTAATCAATGGCAAATTTAGAATTTTTATAAAGACAGGTCAAAATTGAATTATAAATATTTGAGAGGTTAAAATATAATTTTATCACGTATTAATTTATAATTTTTATCATTTTCAAAAAAAAAACAAAGACACATAACAACTTTATAACCCTACACCTCTTGTATACTTTTCTTAATTTATTTTCACACCACTCATGGAATAATCATTATCCTTAATAAAAAAATGCAATAAAAAAATCAAGAGAGAGAGAAAAGGTTTTTTTTTTAGACAAACAATAAAAATAAAGAATGAAATTTAATAAATTTATAACACACGAAAAATTAGCCAACAAATTTATCTCATTCCAACCCCCCCCCCCCAAAAAAAAAAAAAAAGAATTGACTCATCCCTTATCTAACCAAAATATGAATCTGCCGTTTTATGCCTTGAAAGGACAAATGGATTTGGTGAAAAATTAGACCTTTTTTTGTGTGTAAGGAATCAAAGCAAGAAATTAGGACAAAAGTGGCTTCTTTTTCAATACTAGATTTAGGTACCAGACTAGAAGCTTCCTCTTCTATTTAAATGTGAAGAATATTCAAACTATGGGTACTAAGGTAATAACAAAACAAAAGCCAAGTAGGTTTCACCTTGTAATCTCAGCTATCTATTTTCTATAGATTTACGCTCCTTTACACCAATCTCTTTGTTTTATTTTTTTTTTACAAAAGAGGCCTAGATGAGATCAGGGGTAAGGGATTAAGTTGCAGATATCATGGTTTGAATTTCAAATTTATTAATCATCAGCTATAGTGTAGCTGTTGCTCACTTCATCTCTTTTTCTTTTTTTTTTTGGATAAAATACTCACCTCATCTCTTATTCATAAATATAGGAATTCAATCCTCGGTCCATAAGAATAAACCATATTTAATGGCTAGCCATATGCCTTTTTGGCAAGCATTCGCGAAAAAAAGAAAAAAAAAATTTAAACCTATTGAATGCCAACTTTTAAATAAGGGTGAAGTTAAGAATTTCGTGTAAGGGCGGAGATAAAATTACAAAATTTTGAAGATTTAAAATAAAAAAAATTTATGTTAAAAGGGCTTTAAATTGAATTATTAACTTTAGAATAAGAAAAAAAATTCATTTATTCAAAACTCTAAAAAGATAGATTAAATTAATAATATTATTTTTTGGAAAGGATCCAAGTTGGACAATTTCCATTTTCCCCTTCTTACCAGTTACCGCCCTTGCTTTTGAGAGAGTTGTATAAAACCAGTAGAATTAAATTTGGAGTTGTATCTCATTGTTTTGTTGAAGCACTGACTAGTGTCACGGGCCAAAGTTCTAAGCCCGTGACCATAGCACAAGATGCGTCCCATGAAGGTCGATCGATCAGATGGGGATCATTTAGCCCACGTGAACTGGCCCGATTCCACGAATTATTGGAGAAGCTCACGATTGAAGCTCGGATGGCCCAATAGCAAAGATATGGCAACTTAGGCTATTTTGGGTAACTAATCTTAAAAGATAGAGGGAATCATATCTTGTAAAGATTAGATTAGATTTGATAAGGCATATCTTGTAAATCCCTTAAATCATGGGATATCGTTAATCTCGTCCGTCAATGTAAATGTATCTTGACCATCGGTTCTGGGGGAGCTCAACTATAAATAGAGAGCCTCCCCCTCATTTGTAAACGATCCATTGTATGTTGAATTCTTAAGAGTAATAGAATTCTTGGCATTTACTCAAACACCTTGTGTGCATTCTTTCTTTGGCTTTCGTTTGCTTATTTGTTGCTTCTTTTGGCACAATCGCCTCCGCTTATTCAATTTGGTGCCTTAGAGGAGTTCTTAAGGAATCCTCATTTTTGGGAGAGAAGGCTGACTTGGGCGAATTTGGACGAGCCAATTGCCTAAGGCCGCACGGATTGCGAGACGAAAGGTCTAGCCCCGTGACAAGTGGTATCCGAGCCAAGGTTGGAACCAAGTGATATCTAAAGCTGTTGGTTCAAAGGCACCGTTGGGATGTCGAAAGAAGTTGTTGATCAGAATGAGCCGATGCACTACTGCGTGGGAGGGGTAGAAAAGCAAGTCGCCGAGGACATGTCGTCAAGATTGGAAGATCGAGTTGCTAGTCTCAAGAACCGTGAGGGAACATGAAGGAGACGCTTGAGTTGGTCGAGGGACGCACGATGGGTTTGACTCAATGGAGGAGCAACTCGTAGATTTTGTGTTGGATTCTCTCGGTGCCAATGCGTAAAAAGTCAATGAGTTAGTGAATTCCACTTCGTAAAAGTCAGCGAGAGAGAGATGAGAATCTCGAGGATATGATGTTAGCCATGAAGAAAGAGATCAAGAACTTAAGGAGGAGCTCACGATTTACAAAGTCGCTTTGAGTAATGGGATGTTGTCTTCAAAGCCAAGCAACAAGCAATGGATGTTCCCAAACCGTAGAAGTTCAAAGGTGCAAGGTCCGCAAGAGACGTGGACAACTTCTTGTGGGAAATGGAGCAATACTTTCGAGCGTTGGGCATCGAGGATGATGCAATTAAGGTAAACACCGCTTCAATCTATTTTACTCGATGTGGCTCTCTTGTGGTGGCGTCGTAGGTCCACGGATGAGAAACGTGGAGAACGCAATTGGGACTTGGGAGGAGTTCCAAAAGAGTTGAAGAAGCGCTTTTACCCACAATATGCCGAGAAGGAGGCTCGGGCTAAGTTGCGCCGCCTCACGCAACAAGGCACTCGTCGGGAGTATGTTCGACATTTAGTGAGTTGATGCTTCAAATCTCTCGACTTGAGCGAGAAAGAAGCATTCTATTGGTTCGAGGATGGGTTAAGCCGTGGGCAAAGCAAGAGTTGCGTGGCAAGGGATCACCGAACTTATCAGAGCCATGGTCAAGCAGAGTCCTTTGTTGAATTTGGTCTAACAAAAGACAAGTTTGAATCGTCTCACCAATGGAAAGGGTAATGGTGAGAGAAACCATGAAGAAGATGAAGAGGGACATAGCGACGATAGCCGCAGTATTGATAGCATAAGTGGCAATGAAAACCACGAGATGCGGCGCGGGAACTGATAAGCGCAAGTGGCAATGAGAGACCACAAGATGCGGCGGGATCCAACAACCCAAGGGATAAGGGGAAGAAAATAAAATGCTTCCTTTGTCAAGGACCACACATGTTGCGAAAATGTCCGAAGAGGTCGATGATTTCGCCTATCCAAACAAAAGTTGAGCCGAAGAAGAGGCGGCGGCCTATGGAGGAAGAACATCGAGGGTTGGTTCGATGGTTCTTATTCCTAACAAAAGGAATAATAGAGAGGGGTTGATGTTTGTGTGGACATCAACATTGCAGTCGAAGCGGAGTGCTCTTATTGATACACGGAGCTTCGACTTGTTCATATCGTAAAAGGTCGCTAAGAAGCTTGGTCCATCGATTAGGAAATCGAATAAGAAGATCAAGACAGTAAATTCGGAGGAGGCCCCAACTGTGGGAGTAGTTCGTAATGTGGAGCTGCAAATCGGTGAATGGAAAGGCAAGGAAGACTTTGAGGTAATCCAATTAGATGATTACGATTATGTGCTTGGTTTAAACTTCCTTGACAGGATTCAGACAGTTTTGTTTCCATACGCCGATGAAATCCATATTGTCACTGGTCCATCATCAAAGATTGTTGTGCCAGTGCATCGGGATATGAAGGTTTGGACCAAGGTGTTGTCGTCTATACAACTAGTCGAAGATGTTTCGTATGGGAGAAACGTTAACTCGACAGAACGGAAGACTACAGAAGCCACTTCGAAAAAATTAGTAGGGCGTGAGTCTGATATGAGGCCTGTGGAGTCGACTGGGGAGACGCCACCTTTGGGGAAGGTGGATTGTGCATCAAATTTCGAGAGGAAAGAAGCGATGCAAAAACAGTCGAAGCGAGTAAATGCCGCGAGTAAGGTACATTGCAAACACTCTGATAGTGTTTTGATTTCTGACTTGTTGGCTTGGCAAGATCGTAGGGGCCCTTTCAAAGTTCATAAGCAAGAAGGCCGATGGACTGTAGGCGAACGGCCAAGATGTGAGAATCAAGAGGATTCCAATGGGACCAAGTCAGAATTGGGGCAAGTTAAAGTAGAGACTTCTTGCCAACGAGATGTACCAACGAGTGCAACGGTTCAAGTTAAGAGGCGACGGAAGCCGACGCAAAGGTTCCGAAGAAAGGGACAACCTGATTACAAGACAAGTCGGGAAGAGGCCAAGGCAACGAGAGAGTTCCAAGGTGAAACAAGCCAGTTTCATTCAAAAGTTGCAACGAGGACGTTGCGAGAGAATGGTGGGGAGAATGTCACGGGCCAAAGTTCTAAGCCCGTGACCATAGCACAAGATGCGTCCCATGAAGGTCGATCGATCAGATGGGGATCATTTAGCCCACGTGAACTGGCCCGATTCCACGAATTATTGGAGAAGCCTCACGATTGAAGCTGGATGGCCCAATAGCAAAGATATGGCAACTTAGGCTATTTTGGGTAACTAATCTTAAAAGATAGAGGGAATCATATCTTGTAAAGATTAGATTAGATTTGATAAGGCATATCTTGTAAATCCCTTAAATCATGGGATATCGTTAATCTCGTCCGTCAATGTAAATGTATCTTGACCATCGGTTCTGGGGGAGCTCAACTATAAATAGAGAGCCTCCCCCTCATTTGTAAACGATCCATTGTATGTTGAATTCTTAAGAGTAATAGAATTCTTGGCATTTACTCAAACACCTTGTGTGCATTCTTTCTTTGGCTTTCGTTTGCTTATTTGTTGCTTCTTTTGGCACAATCGCTTCCGCTATTCAATTTGGTGCCTTAGAGGAGTTCTTAAGGAATCCTCATTTTTGGGAGAGAAGGCTGACTTGGGCGAATTTGGACGAGCCAATTGCCTAAGGCCGCACGGATTGCGAGACGAAAGGTCTAGCCCCGTGACACTAGTTGTTAGTATATGAGAATTATTTTGTATTAGAATAAGTTATCATTTATTTGATTTTTTTAATTTTATAAAAAAGAGTTATTTTAGTTATTTATTTAATTTTTTATTTATTTAATTTTTAAATTTACGTTATTTGTCAAATCACTTCAAAAAATGTAGCATACACGTGGATGTCATGTTAGCAAAGTTAATATATGTTAATTTTTCTATCCGTTTTTGAGGTGATTTGATAAACAATGCAAGTTCAAAGGCTAAAAGAGACAGAAAAAAATAAATAAATAACTAAAATCCTTTTTTATTTTTTTAATAAAATTGAAGGGTCAAATAAGTCATTATGCATTTACTTTTAAAATTATACTCACAAGTAGTGTTACAGGATTGACAAGTGTCTTATAAAAATATAAAAAAATTATTAAAAAATTAAAAAAAAAACACTTATATCAATTTATTAAAATTAAGTGTGGGATAAAAAGCACACACTGATAATGTACCAAATAATTACTCTACGTATAAATCTCATTATACCATAGTTTTATTGGTTTTATATAAAAATAAATAAAAGCACATTTACAAATGATTAGTATTTGGTTCACATGCAATGTAATTTTTTAATTCCACAAATATAGTTAAAAAATTATCACGAGTTTTTTTTTTAAAATATTTTATTATACCCTATAAGATACTTGTCATTACCCTAATCTTGCTTGTGGAGTTTAAACATTTAACGTTAAAATTATTTTTAAAAATTTTAAAATTAAAATTTAATGAAAATAACCGGGGGGATTTATTCATATGATTAAGCTAGGAATAAAAAGTTACCTTTCATTCGATTTCTTTTTCTTTTTTTTTTTAATCATGTCCATTGATTCGATTCTTTTAATCTTACCAAATATTTAACTGATATATACGAATCCTTACTTAAAAACCCTAAAAAGTAGATTCAAATCCACCAAACTAAAGCAAAGAAAAAAAAAAGGTTGGGTTAACTTTATTTTAATATCATTTTATAAACCGTTTAAAATGTAATATTATATGATTAAAAATTTATAATTTTTTTTAATAATTTTATTATAAAATTTCAACATTTTTTTATATAATTTTTAAAATTATTCACAACATCTCTCTAACTCATAACATTTCAGTACATTCAAATCCATACCTTTTTATATTTACAACCACACATGTTCTCTATCTTCCTCTATTTTAGCAATGGCTGTTGGTGCAAGTAAGAATAATGGTAGCAACAAAGGGTGATGATAAATGCTATAAACATAAATGTTGTTATCATCCCCAGCTTTTAGGGATCATATTTGTACTTGTTCTCTGTCTTCCTCTATTTTAGCAATGGCTGTTGGGGAAGTTGCCATATGTCAACCTCACACACCCATCACATATCGCATTTATCTTTGAACAAAATACTAATCCTTTTTTTTTTTTTTTTCTTTCTTCCTTCATTGTTTTAGAAGGCCATAAATTTATTAATATAGATCCTAGGTAGCATAATGCTGTCCACCAACAAATTAAGAGGATATATAAATCCAGTTTACAAGATCCCATGTTTCATGCGATATTGTTTTGGGAATCCAATGGTTGCTTGTGAGGACGCATTCAAACGTTTCTCCCAATGTATAATCAATGTATTCCTTGGATCGGCAAACTGATCCATCATTCAAGTCGTAGTATGATGATTATAGTATTTTTATATTTGTCTTGTGCAATGAATCCAAGAACTAAAATGCCATTTAAGAATCTAAGATTGAAGAATACCACTTTGATCACCCATATGATATAATATATAATAATGTTATGTGTTGCTGTCGTCCATATATTCTTCGCCTACTACAATCAAGCATACAGAATTACTTAAAACTATACCTTTATCTACCATTTTATTTCCAAACTAGCTCTCTTTTTTTATAAAACATGAATTTAAATTTTATTTATTTATAATATATACTAAAATACGAGTTTAATTAAAGAAACATTTGAAATAAAGTGAAAAATATTATGGGTTAATATTTAATATATTGATAGTATTTTTTTTTATTTTACACGCAAACTTAAAATATTATCAATACCCTAATTCTATTTATGAAATTTAAAAATTTTATTGGCGATATATCAAATATTTTCCTAAATATTATATCAATTACTATATTATTAAATTAAGTACATTTAAAAATAATTTATTAATTAACACTTGATGTCATTGAAGTAATTAAGTACGATCTATCTTTAAAAAGTTTTCCATAAAATCATATTTATATATATTATTAATTAATAAAAATTTAAAATATATAAAATCGTTAAATATAATTGAATGAATCAAAGATAATAAGATTAAATTTATATATTTAAATACAAATAATTATATCTCTTTCTTAAAAAAGAGAAAGAAAAGGAAAAGAAATAACAAACAAAACATATTATTTTTCTATTGATATTTTTGTTATTTTTATATCATTGTCAGATTTAATATATTTTTGCATATTAATAATTCTAGAGGAATGTTATGGTAAAACTTCGTTTGAAACGATATGGTAGAAAGCAATATGCGACTTGAAGGACATGATTAGCTTGAAGAGAAATATCTATTTTTTGGGGGCAAGGATCTAGGGTTAGTTAATGGAAATCAATAAGTTGGAAGAACTTCGTAAGTCTATTTGTAATATAGAAATCAAAAGGATCCGATTCAAATTATTTTAAAATAAAAAAGAAAATATATTACATATATTATTATTTTAACATTAATTTCCTTGTAAGTTCTTATCATATCTGTTCTTTTACAACTATCCATAGCCCCTCCTCAACCCTTAAATAGGAGGATAATTTGCTTCAATGCACTCGAACCCAAGTCCTACTACACTGGAAACAATGTCGATGCCAATCAAGTTAAGACTCAATTAATATACATATTATTAAATATTATGTGATAATAACAAAAGTAATTTAATCGTGATGTAGTCTCTTAGTTTTACTTCTTCTTTTTCAATAAATATGATCAAAGTCATCAAAAATCATTTGGTACACTACTAATAGAATTTTAGATTCTACAAGTAGGGTTAAGGGGTTGACAAACATTCTATAGAGGTATAGTAAAAGGAAAATTATTTAGTACACTGTCAATGAAGTTTTTAGTCCATAAGCAAGATCAGGGGTAGACAAGTGTCCTATAAGGATATAGTAAAATGTTAAAAAAATAAATAATTTTAAAAAAGAGACACATGTCAAATTTTAAGGTTGCTTGTGAAATAAAAAAAAGTACACTGTCAATGTACCACCCATAGTAAAATATAACAAAATATTTAAAAAAAAAAGGGACACATGATAATTTTGTAAGACTATTTGTGAAATAAAAAAAGTACACTGCTAGCATACCAAATACTAGCCCAAAAACTATTAATATAAAAAGTAGTTATAATTATTTTATTTCTTGAGAATAAAAACAGGGCCAAGGGACTGGCAGGGCCCGACCCCCCTAAAAATGTGAAATTTTATTTTGACCCTTTAAGTTTTACAAGATTTTAATTTAGTAAAAGATAAATTTACATTTTAACCATCTAAAATAATAAATTTTGATTTAGTTCTTTAAAAATTATAAAGATATAAGCTATTAAAATTGTGAAATTGCATTTTAATTCTCATATGAATATTTTGCTTTTATTCAGGGGCGAAACCAAAAATTTTTCTAGGGCGGAATTAAGTTGTATATTCTTATGAGAGTTAAAATGCAAATTCATAATTTTAATAGCTTATATCTTTATAATTTTTAAAGATCAAAATTTAAATACAAAGGAATAGGAGATCATGAAAAAAAGAATATTTATTTATAGGTCATTTACTATTTTTGTATGGATTATCTCGAACGTAGATCGTAACACAAACATAAAGAATACCGAAAATTATTTTCCACACCTAAAAAGAAATCAACCTCACTAGATATATTAAATTATGTTTTTATTTACCAAGAAAAGAAATAAAGCATATCCCATAGAAATGAAAATTAAATAATTATTTAATTATTTATAATAATGGAAGAGTAAAGATAAAATGTGGTTTTATAAGTAATTAAATACTTGCGTAATAGATCTAAATTATGAAGCAATATAAATTTATTCAATCATTCATTTATATAGATAATAGATATAAATATAATAAATGGATTAATATTTGATATATTATAAGTTTTTTATATTACCAATAAATTAAATCATACCAAAACTTGCTTAGAGCATACAATGGGTTTAAACCCTATATATAAATGAATAAAATTAATATTATATATTTTAAAAAAAATTTAAAAAATTTAATTCGATAAATATTAATATTTTAAAATCGATAATAAAATAGAATTTTATGATAGTCAAAGTGTTTATCGCCTCGAGTATGATCTATATTCGAGTCATACTAACCACGTTGTTGTTAAAATTTTACTTTTCTCTTATAATTCAAAAAAAAAAAGATAATAATACTAAAATTTTAATAAAAAATCTAAAGCAGTTAATAAATTTTACCCAGAATTTAATCTCAAAGTATAGGTAAGTTCTTAGACGTTATGATTGCATGCCAAATCTTAGACAGATGACAAATGACCAATTTTGAATAGAAAAATAAAAAAGTTGATATCAAAATTGCAAGTGTGGACAAAGTCTCTTATCGGGCCGTAGGTAAGTTTAGGTTTTTGATTCCTCATTTTTCCCACTGTTTTTTGTCTATTTCAATATGGCATCTTTCAACCTGCCTTCCACACAAACTCCCAAATTACATTTCACATCTCTTTTCCAAAAGCATATTTGAAATCTTCATTTATTTGAAGTGAGAAAATCAAAATGTTTTGCTTGACCTAAGACACCCAAGAAAATGATTCTTGAGACTACAATGACACCGTTTTTTTTTTTTTTTTTTATTATATTAATCTTTGGGTTCCTTTCACATGTAATGACACAAGGGAATCTTTATAGTTATCTTCTCATGCTATAGTTGCCCCATAAAAAAAGGTTTAGCCTCGTTCATGTCATAAAAATCCTTCACTTGGATCTATATATATGTTTCTTTAATTCTTTTCTCTTGAAAGTGGTCATGGAAGATGATGCATATGAAGAGGAGCCTTTGAATCTCAGCTTGGCAATTATGGCGGATCCCGGTGGGGAAAAGATTAACAGAAAGAGGAAGAGAAGGGTTCCACTTCCATCATCATATGAAGGTTGTGAAGGGAAGATATTTAAGCTTCTTCAAGTAAGAGAGGAGATGTTAAAGCTTGATCACAAGAGAAAAGGTGTGGTTGAAGATGGGAAAGCTCTTCATTTAATCCATTTGTTGCTCATCACTGCAACTTCAGTCGATGAGAATAATGTGAACTCAGCCTTGGACAATCTCACTCAACTTTATCAATCTGTGTCATTAATGGGGGATTCTGTACAAAGGGTCGTTGCTTATTTCGCTGACGGGTTAGTCGCAAGGCTTCTCACTCGAAAATCCCCTTTCTACGACATGATCATGAAGGAACCGACGGCCGAAGAAGAGTTTCTAGCTTTCACTTGTCTTTATAGGGTGTCTCCTTATTACCAATTTGCTCATTTCACTGCCAACCAGGCTATAATCGAAGCCTACGAGAAAGAAGAAGAGATCAATAACCGAGCACTGCATGTTATTGACTTTGATGTTGCTTATGGCTTTCAATGGCCTTCTCTCATTCAATCTCTTTCGGAAAAGGCATCCCGTGGTAACCGGATATCCCTTCGTCTAACCGGCTTCGGAACAAGCTTTGCAGAACTGCAAGAAACCGAGAACAGATTAGTGAGCTTTGCCAAAGGGTTTCGCAACCTGGTCTTTGAATTCCAAGGCTTGTTAAGAGGATCCAAGCTGACTAGCCTTCGGAAGAAGAAAAATGAAACGGTTGCTGTAAATTTAGTTTTTCATTTGAATACTTTGAATAACTCCATGAAAATATCAGACACGTTAAAATCAGTACGTTCGCATAGGCCTTCCATTGTTGTGTTGGTTGAACAAGAAGGTGGTCGAAGCCCAAGGAGCTTCTTGTCGCGATTTATGGAATCTTTACATTATTTTGCAGCCATGTTTGATTCATTGGACGATTGCCTCCCACTAGAAAGTGCTGAGAGGTTAAGCATTGAGAAAAACCATCTTGGGAAAGAGATCAAAATTATGATTAACTGTGACAAGGATGAGGAAAACAATAAATCAAGTTCAAGGTATGAGAAGATGGAAACATGGAAAAGCAGGATGGAGAGCCATGGATTTGAAGGGACGAAACTGAGTTCAAAGTGTTTGATACAGGCGAAACTTCTGCTGAAAATCACCACTCATTATTGCCCTCCTCAGTGTGAAGGAGAGGTTAATGGTGGGTTTAGAGTTTCTGAAAGAGATGAAGCAAAGGCTCTTTCATTAGGGTGGCAAGATAGGTGTTTGCTTACAGCCTCTACATGGCAATGTGTATAATAGTTTCTGCTTTTTTCTGTTTTTGTTCCCTAACTCATTCATATTATTCTTAATTGTAACATTTTTTTTTAAAATAATGGACTTCCATTTTCGTACCCTTTATTTTTAATCAATACAAGGCATGAAGGTACTTACCATTTCTCAGTTAATTAAGCAAAAATAAATTAGTTGTAGAATAAACTTCAAAAATAGACTTTTGGAAATATATATTTATTAAGTATAATAATTTTAAAATAAAATTAATTAAAAAGTTCTAAAATAAAAATTCCCAATTAAGTACGGTTTAATATGCTACATATCACTCCAAATCCAATATATATATATATATATATATATATATATATATTGGTAAAGAGAACACAATCCTAATATCTAGGAATGGACAACACTCGAGTTCCTCCTATATAAGTGATCTTGACCATCCTCTTCAAGCAGCCTTATTACATACTTTGGTGGACCTGGAAACATTACTATCTGCTACCTTTGCCAGACAATTAGCAACCTTATTACTTCCTCGCCACACATGTCGAAACTTCACTTTCCAATCCTTCTTACACCATTCATGAGTTAAACGGACTTCTGTAATGTTACTAATAGATGCAAACCCATTACAAATAGTATCCATAAGCATCACATTATCACAATTAATCTCAACCTGTTTATACCCTTCCACCCAAGCCAGCTTCATCCCCTCAATAACCGTTCGTGCCTCGATCCTGAAGATTTCATCCATCCCTGTTATCATATTAAAGCCCGTCAGCCACTTCCCATTCGAATCTCGTATAGCACCTCCGATCGCTGCTTTTGGAGTTATTAATCAAAACAGAGCCGTCAACATTAATCTTGACCCGTCCTAACTCAGAGCGTTGCCACCTTTGTTCAGTTTTAGAAGAGCAAGCCAGATAAGATATCTTAGTGTCGAGACCACACGACTTTGTCCAGGCAAGAGCCAATGCAATGAGATCATGACTACTTCTACTAGTACTTTTGAAAAGGATGTCATTGCGATTTTTCCAAATGAACCAAGTCACTATTGAGAAAAGGGTCGACCATTCACCACTATCAACATTTAGCATCTCTTTATTCAAGATATTCCAGTGTACCCATTCCCCAATATTGAGATTAAAAAAGACACTCTACACATTCCTCGGCAATACATGCTTCTATACCAATTGAGCAAAACCACAATCTCTCACAGCATGAAGGGTAGACTCATGCGACTTGCCACACTATTCACAAAAAGGAGAGAAACACATACCTCGTCGTACTCGTTCCGCATTTGTTAAGATCTTATTTCGGACAAGCAACCACAAGAACGTCTTAACTCTTTGAGGAGTTTTCAGTTTCCAGATGACTTCATCATCTTTAAGCTGACCGGATACGATGGGACCACAAATATGTTTGTATGACTCTCGTATAGAAAATTTCCCAGCAGACATCCACCTCCACGAAAGATGATCCACTCCTGATCTCCTTAAAAGAGGGTTACAAGATTGTATTCGATTAACCACCTCTCTAGGAAGGACTGTTAAGATCCAAGTGGAGTTCTAATCCCTTTCTACGTTTAACACATCACAAACACGAATAGATTCATCAAGAATGCCACTCCTATTGAAATGGGATTGAATAGGCTTCAGATCGTGAATCCAGACGTCATTCCAGAAATTAACAATTCGCCCATCCTGAATTATCCAAACAAGTCCCTTTTTCATTTCATCCCAGACCTTCGCAATGGATTTTCAAATGTAGGAATAGTTACTTCGATGTAAATCATTAGGTATGATCCCATATATATTATATTTGCTCCTAAGAATCCTTATCCATAATGTATTCGTGTTTGTCACCAAACTAAAGCCCAATTTTAAAAGAAATAACATATTCTGATCATGCAACCGTCGAACACCAAGACCACCTTTATCTACTGGTCTACATACATCACTCAACTTACAAGAGCTACCGATCTCCTTTCATCGTTAGAACCCTAGAGGAAAGATCGAGCTACCTTCTCAATATCCTTACAAATTATAATTGGAATTCGTGCTGTTGTCATAAAATAATTTGGAATCGACAACAAGACCGACTTTACCAACGTGAGTCTTCCAGCGGAGGATAATTTTCGAGCATCCCAACCATTAAGACGCTTCTGAACTTTATCCAGAACAAAGGAGAAAGTATTCCTCCCAACCCTATGATGAAAGAGCGGCATGCCAAGATAAAATCCCAACTCCTCCACTCTAGTGAAACCCAAATTGGTGTTTATTTCATTAGCAACCACCTCTGACACATTGCTTGAGAAAAAAACCTGTGTCTTTTGTCTATTAACTTTATGTCCAGAGAACCAATAGAAACTCTCCAACACCTTCCTAAGGTAGTCTGCTCCTTGACTCGTAGCTCTACCAAAAAGTAAAAGATTATCGGAAAAAAATAGATGAAAGATGCACGGCCATCGTCTTGAAAGCTTAATTGGTTCCCAAGCCCTTTCTTCAATCGAATTCTCAATAAGAAGACCCAGGCGCTCCATGCCAAGAACAAACAAATAGGGAGATAACGGATCCCCTTGACGCACACCTCTAGATGGACTAAATTCTTCCAAGAGAGAACCATTCCAGAGTAGTTGTAAAGTAGATGATGAAACACAGTGCATAATAGTTTGCACTAGTGTTGCCAGCAAACCAGCGTCATGCAAAGTATCCTTAACAAAATCTCACCGGATCCTATCATACGCCTTCTCAAGATCCACTTTGACGACCATCCACCCTTTTTTACTCTTTGTGGTCTTCATGGAATGAATAACTTCTTGTGTTATGATTATATTGTCTAAAATGTTTCGTGAAGCGAAAAAACTTGATTGATTTTGCTTAACCAGCATTTGCATAGCTTGTTGGAGGCGAATTACAATCGTTTTAGTGATTATCTTGTACAATACATTGCACAAACTAATGGAACGGAATTGATTGATTGTTTCAGCTCCAAAAAACTTGGGGATGAGCACTAAGAAGGTCTTGTTAACCCTTGGATCTAATCATTCTCCCAAGAAAACACGTTTGACTAAATTAAACACACTGACCCCCACAACCTTCCAATTGGCTTGGTAAAATTTGGCGTGAAAGCCATCCACCCCAGGTGCCTTAAGAGGACTTATGCTAAAAACAGCCCGACGAACCTCTTCTTCAGTGACCTCAACCAATAAGTTTGTTATGACATTGGACTCGAGTCTCGAGAAATGCCCACGCACAAGAAAAATCCCTGTCAAATAACTATCCACTGTATACAGCTTGGAGAAATAATCTGTCGCATGCCTCCGTAGCATATCATTATCAAAACACCATCAAGACCCTTCAATTAGTAGAGCTTTAATTTTATTTTGCCGCCTTCGCTTCACCGTGCGATTATGAAAAAAACAGTGTTTCGATCTCCATTCAAAAGCCATTCACTTCGAGATTTTTGAAACCAAAGTAGTTCTTCCTGATTTAGAATGTGTTCTAACTCAAGTCGAATTTCAAATTCTCTAAAACTCAGTTTAGTGCTGTATCTTCTTTCCAAAACCCTTTGCACCTGCTCAAGTTCTCTCAACTTCATCTTTTTTCCTGTCAAAGTTATTACCAAATAGCACTACAGGAAAATAGGGCTTTAGCGGCGTTTTTAGCGGCGTTTTATCAAAAAATGCCACAAAAATTGTAAAACACATAACAATGCAAAAAACAGAGCATTAGCGGCGCTTTTTGCAAAACGCCGCTAAAAACAAGAGCATTAGCGGCACTTTTGGAGCGGCGCTTTTGGTAAAACACCGCTAAAAACCAGAGCATTAGCGGCGCTTTTGGTAAAACGCCGCTAAAATTCATATAACCCCTAAACCCAAAAAAATCATAAACACTAATCTATAACCCCTAAAACAATAATTATTAAAATTTATGGTTATACAATATATTAAATATTTTCTTATATAATCGTAAAAGAGATAGTATTGAATTTAAAATATCGAATTAATTATCATTATAGTTTATGGTTTATGGTTTAAGATATATGGTTTAGGGTTTAAGGTTTATGAGTTAACTATAGTTTAAGATATATGGTTTAGGGTTTAAGGTTTAATAGTTAACTAGTATTTGAAGGTTTATGATGAATTATGGGTTTAGGGATTATGATTTAGGGTTTAGGGGTTAGGGTTAGAGTTTAAGGTGTAAGGGTTTGGGGTTAAGGGTTAAGGGTTTAGAGTTTAGTGTTTATGGGATAGGGGTTAAGAGGTTTAGGGTTTAGATTAATTAGTATTTTTTAATTTATATATTAAATGATTTCTTATATAATTGTAAAAGAGATAATCTTAATTTGAATATATTAAACTTATGATTATAGTTTAAATTATTTAAGAGATAATAGATAAACTTTCAGTGTACAAAACAATTGAGAAGTGGACAAATGTACACATTCAAGTGAACATGAAACAATAGAGGAAAACAAAATTGAAGTGCAAAAAAAAAAAAAAATGAATATATAGAAATACGATTGTAAGATTATTACAGTGAAACAAGGAATGAATTATGTGCAATATTTTTGTATATTTTAGTACCGTCATCATTTTTGTATAAGATATATTTTTTTATTCTAATAATATCTTAAAAACACAAATCTTGTATAATGTATAATTTATTGCACCTATCCTTTACACTTATTAAATTTTAAAAATTTATACAACAATTTTAAAATTTTAGCTTTAGCGATTTAATATTCATAATATTGTAGCTCAAATTATGTATGTGCCCGTATATCAATTGTGAATCCTTCTATACTATTGTACTAATAATATATATTAATGTATTATGTGCCTATATATTAATGTTAATGTATTACTGTAATATGTAGCTCAAATTGTCAATCCGTCTATATTATTGTACTAATAATATATATTAATGTAATATTGAAGAGTTAATTGATTAAAAATAATAAATGCAAGTACAAAAAAGAGCAAGGTACGAAGAGGTACAAAAAAGATTCAAAATTGCTAACAACGAGATTTGAACCCAGGTACTAAGGTAAAGAGCAAGCAAACTTAACCAACTAAGCTATAGTGGCGTTTATACTAAAAATGCTGCAAAAAATTAAGCTATACTGGCGTTTTTTTTAAAAACGCCACAAAATGCCATTATTTTACCCCCCAAAAAAAAGGGAAATCAAAATACCGCTCACTCTTACCCGCTCGTTACTCCCTCTTTTTCTCGATCTGGAATAAAAGAAAAAAAGAAACTGAAAAAGGCACAAAGGGTTTTTGGAAGCAAAGCAGAGCGAAGAACTGTGTGAAGCCAGAGCTATCGAGCATGTTCGAGTCTTAGCACATGAAATCGACGGTCGTCAAGTGAGTTGACTTATCTCTTTTAACTTTCTTTCCATCATGTCCTGTACTTTTTTCTTTTTTGTATAGCAAATTAACTGCCGAAGCTACTTTACCATGATAGTTGAAGTCCTTGAATACTAGTATCTTACATTTTTTCCTATGGAGGAAATTGTTTCTTTTCAATGTATATTTTGTTTGCTTGGCGCTTAGCCCTTTAACTCTATATGGATCTAAACAAGCTCAAAGTATCTATTTGCTTAAGTTGGTTGTTTCTTTTGTTTGGTTTTCTAAATACTAGTGTCTATTTGCGGACTATTTATAAGATTAGCTTTGGTCGATCTATCTAAGTAAGCCTATGATGACCGAGTCGGATGGTGAAACTGCGACTTTATTTCCAAAAGTGTAAGGTTGCGGAATCTCACTTACTCTGCTCCATTGTATGTCGATGTAACTAAAAGAGTTATTAAAAAGGGCATGATGGTGAAGAAGTCACCGAGACTCAAGATTTTACCAAAGTGTTCATCGGAAAGGTTTGATTTACGACCTTTCTACTTGTAAATGGGGAATTTGATTTTTAATATTGACTCTCGTATTCCCAATATTTCATGTTATTAGGTTCCTATAATGCTTCGTTCGAGTTATTGCACACTATATCAAAATTCAGAGAAGGATCTGACTGAGCTTGGGGAGTGTCCATATGATCAAGGTGGGTATTTCATTATCAATTGGAGTGAAAAAGTTCTAATTGCCCAAGAGAAGATGAGCACAAATCATGTCTATGTCTTCAAAAAGAGGCAACCAAACAAATACACCTATGTAGCAGAAGTTCGATCCATGGCAGAGTCCCAAAATAGGCCACCAAGTACCATGTTTGTGCGGATGCTTTCGCGGACGAGTGCCAAAGGGGTAAATATAGTTCTGGCATTTGGATGCTTGTCTCCACCATCTTATCATTTGATGTGGTAGTTAGTTGTAAAAGCTTATGATTTTACCGTTTTGTTGGTTTCCATGCATAAACTACATGTGGCTCTTGAGGCGATACATTCGTGCTACTCTTCCATATATTCGTACTAAAATTCCTATCATAATCGTGTTCCGGGCTTTGGGATTTGTTGCTGACAAGGATATATTAGAGCATATATGCTATGACTTCTCTGATACCCAGATGATGGAGCTTCTTCGGCCTTCATTAGAAGAAGCATTTGTGATTCAAAACCAGCAGGTTCTGTTCTTCTACTTCATCTTTTTCCAAAGTTCTCACTAGAGGTGTTGCTTAGGTTGAAATTTTGATTATAATGAGTGTTATTTGTCACTTTCATTGCCTCTGTATGAGCTATGTTCTGTGCACTACTCATTTCTATTGCCACCTAGATTTTCATGTTTACCGAAGTTGCAATTTTCCAGCGTACACATCTGAATTGTCTTGTGTAATGATTATGAGATGGTTAAAGTTAGGTCATGAATTGAGATGTTAGTAATTTCTTATGCTTATGTTTTCATGTGGCATACCTTATTGAACCTTGCTAATGTTGGTATTACCAGAGAAAAGAGGATTACGTATGTGCTGTGTTGCAAATTTTCTTGGGTGATGAAATGTTTAATGTGAATGTTCATAATGCTCATTAAGAAGCCCATGAACATCTCCTTACAGGTACGCAAAAGAGATCCTTCAAAAGGAAATGCTTCCTCACGTTGGTGTTGGAGAGTTTTGCGAGACAAAGAAAGCTTATTATTTTGGGTAGGTATAGAGGAAATTACTGTGATTGTGTTATTGTGTTGTTATTCATTCCTAATTATTGCTCTTTTTTCCAGGTATATCATTCACCTGCTGCTTCTTTGTGCACTTGGCCGAAGGGCAGAAGATGATAGAGATCATTATGGCAACAAAAGACTGGATCTTGCTGGTCCTTTACTTGGAGGCCTCTTTAGGATGGTTCGTTTTTTAGTTTGATAGTTATCAAAATTCCAATGCTCAGTATCATTTTGACTGGCTATCTAATCTTTGGTTGTGATTTCTATTGCTGCAGCTTTTTCGGAAGTTAAAACTAGGGATGTGAGATCTTATATGCAGAAGGTTCTTTCCCTTAACCATTGTTTTTTTAGATCTCACTTTGGCTTTTATTTTTCCCGCTTTATGCTTAAAGATTTTATTGCTTTGGATGCTAGTGTGTGGATAATGGAAAGGATGTAAACCTGCAATTTGCTATCAAAGCAAAAACTATTACAAGTGGACTTAAATACTCACTCGCTCTCTCGGAAATTGGGGGCAAGCAAATGCAAATGTACAAGAGCTTTGGAGTGTCACAAAGTTAGAACTGGTTATTGAGTTTTTAGTGCAAATTTATACCGAATTTCCCGATCCAAAATTTAAGCCATAGCATAAAGTACCTATACCTCCACCGCTTAGCCTTTCCCCGGTTAGAAGTCCTCATATGATGTTCTTGTTCAATCATTCTAGGTGTTAAATTGTTTGACTTATGCCTCCACGTTGTCGCACTTGCGAAGCTCAATTCTCCTATAGGGGCGTGAAGGTAAGACCATCAACGCCGTATATTAATCATCCGTCCTGCCTACTTCAACATGCGTTAGCTAATTAAGCTTTTCTTTGCCGTGAAATTGGCTAAGCCACGTCGCTTGCATAACTCACGATGGGAATGATGTGTCCAAATGAAACACCGTAAGGACAGGTGAGCATTTTAAGTAAACGCGCGGATATATTGGTTGAATTATCATCTGTTTTTTACAATGTTCCAATCATAATTGTTATTTGTGGTCGCTGCATCAGGCTTGTGGACTTGTAAAGAATCTTGCCTTGATGGTGTACATAATCGTTGGATCACCGCATATCCTATTCTTGAATTTTTGGAAGAATGGGTATGCAGAATTTTGAGGTATATACTCATCATAGTTTTTAATGAATTTATACCGCTCCTTTTCCCCCTTCTTTTTCCTTATTAGGTTTATCTGGTTTGACATTTTCATTCAATATTCGGAAATTTCACTGCAGCTTATTCCTCAAGCTACGAAAATTTTTGTCAATGGTTGTTGGGTTGGTGTGCATCGAATCTGATATGCTTGTAACCACATTGAGACAGGCTGAGAAGACGGGTATTGTATTCTTTGTATTGGGATCTTGTGCATAAAACTTTAGTGAAACTGTTGCAATGATCTTTCTGCTTAAGTGGGATGTCATCTAAGAGAAACCATTATGTTGTTTGCATGTTAATCTATGATGCTAGATTGAGAGTTGAGCTCCAGCTTGAATGAAAAGCATATACCGTGTGACATTTTAACTTGAATAGAATGATGTTTATGTGTTTGGTTGCTGATGGATCTTTAATTATAGGAATTTTTTAACTACTACATTTTTTAATTGCCTTGGTTTTTTATTTGGTGGTTCTCTACTTAGCATTCATCATTTGTGGTAGTCCTTAATTGAGTCTTCCTAGGTATAAAAGCATGGTAGAGCTATTGGTTTAGACAAATGTGTGCACGAAGACATTAACTTAGGTAGCTTTCTACCTTTGGAACCATGTTGCTTTAGTTTTCTTTCATTTTCATTTGCCGACCAAACTTCATATAAGGATATGAAGATTCAATTTCCAAATTCAAAATTTACCATTTGTTTCATATAAAGATCCTTTCATTTCCATGTTGATAACCATTTACAGAGAGTGCATTGAATATAAATTCATAGTATGTAATGTTCTTATTCACTGCTTCTTTACAATCATTTCTATTTCTTTAAGTTTTTTCAGATACCATGATTCAACGCTAGTCTTTTAGGGTAAAACGTTGCTTTTTATTGCTTTTTGTTGGCATGTAAAAATACAACCAGTATGAACAATTGTCAAATATATATATATATTATATAATTAATTTGTATTCTCGTTCTTCTACGTGTTAAATTTATAATAATATTATTTGTTTAAATATTTTAATAATTTTTTCGAAAAATCATTAATAAATTAATAAATTAATGTAATTATATATATATTAAAATTTTTAACTCATTTAGAATCAGTTAAATTATATTTACTATTAAAATAATAACGGTTTAGAAAACTTATTTTTTGCCCAAGCTAGTTAGAGTCTAAAGTTAATTGCAAAATTTTGATAAACTTTTTAGTGTTTTGTTTTAGTCTCTGATCTTGTATTTGATGGCATGGCAGAACACACTTATCCAGGATGGGAAGGAGATGGCATCAATGCTTTATACTTATCGCAGCTATGTCAAAGCACTTCCTCAGGTATTTTAGCCTTAGTTGATTTTAATTTATACATATTTTTAAGGTAAACAATGTTCTAATATAATCTGCTAGTTTTAGTGTAAAGCAATGTTCTTTTTTATGTGGTGTAGGGGGTATGTTGGAATTCACAGTTCGGGATTCAGAAACTTTCTGCTGAAACCAGAGCTGCTTCGATCTATTGTGGATTCTGGTTTTGAACATCCTTCCGAAGGCAAAGTTTTAAATTCATGTCTGATGTTAACATTCGTGAATTCCATGAATTAAGTCATTTTGTTTTTCTTGCTTTTAGTGACTTATAATGGTGGGCAGTATACAAGTTTGGTGCTTTATTATTTTGATTCTATATTTATATTTAATCTAATTTTTATTATTTATTTTAGTTTTGATTCTATATTTTTATTTTTATTTTAATTTGATAATGAATTTTAATAGAAAATTTTTATATTTAAATCATGGATATTATTCTTCTCAATATTTTGATAATGAATTTTAATTTTTTTTTATATTTTTCATGATCTTTTTTGTATATATATATATATATATTTAAAATTTCATGACTTTTAGCGGCGTTTGTGGGAAAAGCGCCGCTAAAGGCCATGACCTTTACCGGCGTTTGTGGGAAAAGCGCCGCTAATGGCCATGACCTTTAGCGGCGTTTGTGGGAAAAGCACCGCTAAAGGCCATGACCTTTAGCGGCGTTTTTTTCAAATAAACGCCGCAAAATTTAGCGGCGCCATCTATAGAGGTGTTTTTTGCGGCGCTTGTAAAAACGCCGCTAAAGGCCTAAAAAAACGCCGCTAAAAGTTAGTTTTGCTATAGTGTAGAAACTTGTTCCAAACCTGTACTGACTTCGAAAAAACCTCAAGATTTTGCATAATGCCATTGTCAGAAATCCAACCCTTCGCAACTACATCCTTGAATTTGGGATGAGACAACCAACTTACTAGAAAACGAAAAGGTCGATTGTCCTTTTCAACCTTTTTTGGATTCATGGAGACCATCAAGGGACGATGATCAGATTTTAACTTATAAAGGTGTCGAACTGTGGTATTAGGAGTAAAAGCTTGCCACACACTATTGCAGAAAGCCCGATCAAGTCTCTAGAAAAGCTGCCTCCTACTCTACATGAATTTTGGTCCTTGGAAACCCAAATCAAAGAAACCATGGTTATAGAAAAAATTCCTAAATCGAGGACATCCGATTTTACTATTTACAGCTCCACCTTGGCGTTCATCAGCACTCATAACCACATTGAAGTCACTTGCCAAAATCCAAGGTTCATTAATTCCAATAGCTAAGAGATCAAGTTCTTCCCATAACTGAGTGCTTAAGCCTGAGTGGGGACTTGCATAAACTGCTGTACATAGGAAATGTCTGTAGCACCTTCGGTCCCAGATTCGCACATGAATAAATTGAGGATATGCCTCTAGAAATTTCACACTCGAGCCCTCATTCCACAATAACCAAATACCACCAGCAAACCCCGTTACTTCTACTCTAAAAGAGTAATCAAACCCCAACTTCACAATCACAACCTCAGCCCGAGCACCACTTATTCTAACTTCAAACAGAGCAGTGAAATCTAATATAAACTCTCTAAAATATTCTTTCAACATCTTATTGAAATGTGGATGACCACAACCTTGGCAATTCTAAAATAGAAACCGAAAATCTACTGCCATAAAATCTAAAATAAAAGGAGTAGAGGAAAGCGCTTACCTCGAACTCAAACTCTATCAGCATCCTCCAGAGACTCATTATTTGAAGCATCACCCACTACTTCATTAGCCCCTTTATCGGAGTTTTCACCCACGTGACTATGCAACCCATGGATAATTCCCTTCATTGCTTCTGTAACCGGTATTGATGGCTCAAAGTTAAAATTCGAAATGGGAGGTTCTTGCCCAGTGCTTTCCCCCACCTCTCTTCCATCTCGTTCATTTAATCGTTGGCCTGAATTCTCCCCCATGCGAATTAACAAGTTAGAAGGCCTATTTTTCTGGGCATTCGTACCTACTACGTTCTTCCTTTCACTGGAGGGAAAAATCACTGCCATGTTTTTTTCCCAATCCAATTTAGGCCTGCTGCTTGAAAATGAAATTTCTCTATGTTTTCCCCAAGTAGAATGGGTCTTATCTTAGATCCATCATCAAATGGATTCTTGGCCAGGCTAGAGGAAGGCCCAATAATAGAGTTAGACGGTTTTGAAATCTTACGGCCAACTTTCAGCCCACCCTCTAGCATTGGACTCTTTCCCTTATTAAGGGATTTATTCTTGCTCATATTCCTCCCACTGACATTAACAACAGATTGTCGTTTATTTAAACTTTCCCTCTTATTGTCCTCGATTTGCGCCCTATCTTCCTCCATTTGTACTTTATCAAGCTGAATCGAATCTCCCACATTAATGTCTTGAGCAAAATCCCCCACATCATCTCCTAAATTCTCGCATAACGAAACAAATCTAGACCCTTTACTCTCGCCGACCGTCGTATCTCAAGCTGATTTTTCTGGGACCGATCGGGCTCCATTCCTATGCTTCCATTCAACTAGCATCCAAGGACCATATCTGCCCTTCTCAGCACACTTTGGGCTCTCAGACACCATCCGAGGCAAAGGGTCCTCCTCCGCATACTGTACCTTCTCTTTATCCAATCTGAAAGAGAAAATCTCCCTACTTTGCCCATACCATCTACAGTCGAAGCATACTACAGGTAAGGACTCGTATTCCACACGTTGGATCCTACCATCAATTAAGATCTTAGACACTAGCGGCTGATCCAAGTCAACATAAACCGCAATTCGGGAAATTGTCCTCTAGCTCTATTGTCGGTATTCTGATCTATTCTAGCAATCGGACCGGTATTCTGATCTATTCTAGCGATCGGACCAATCACCCCACCAATAAATTTCATTAGACTTGAGGTATACATCCCTTCCGGTAAGCCAGGAAGCCTAACCCAAACCAGCAGATTGTTGGGTTGCACTTGGTCAGTTAAGAAACACCGTGACCATGGCCTAACCATTAAGTAATGACCAAAGATTATCCACGGTCCTCTCGAAATTGCAACAATGTATTCACTCTCATTTTGAAAACGAATCGAAAAATAATCATTCTCCAGGTCAAGGACCTATAATGCTTGATTTGTTTTCCATATCGCTTAGAGCTTATTCGACATGGCGTGGTAAGAAATCTTTCGACCCAGAAGTTTTACAATTACTGTCTTGGCCATTCGTTGGGCAATGAAGTTATGAACATGTTCAGAGAAAGTAATTGAAGGTATGTCATCAATCACCGCCTTTGAAACATCACCATCATTCAACTTGAAATCTTCCTCATCCTTAGAAGGTCCATTGATCTCAACCTGGCCTAATAGCTTGTCTTTCCATGAAAAAGAGGATTTCCTCACCCCCCCCGATAATACCGTCCTACCCTGCTCATCCACAATAGGATCATTAAGATCAGGAGGTTCATTCGACCTCATTCGTCGGACATGCTTTTTTTTAGTTTTTTATCTTTTTTGTAGCCCCGCTTTCATTGTTGGTTGAAACAAATTGATTCAAAATCTGGTTAAGTTATAATAAAATTGAAGAAAAATCCAATATATATTTTATTTAAAATCTTTTAACTTCACTGATGAAGTTGAATGTAAACACATCATTTCTCTCCAAAGCTTCATTATATTTTATTCAATTGAATTTGAAATACCAAAATTTGCAATTTTAGTTTGTTTTTATATTATATGGAATCTTTGGCAATTTAGCAAATACTTCTATAACTATTTTCCTTTTTATTGATTTTGTCCATTAAAATAAACAATCTTTTTTTTGCACTCAAAGCAATCCTCTTAAGAAAAGCTATACTGTCATACAATATAAATACGAGGATTATATATTTTGATAGCCCTCCAGTTAATTCTATCATTTAAGCTTACCAAAAAAATCAGCATCTCTACACAATTACAAACATTTTTATTTTTTTTAATATAAAAAAATCTCTTTATATAAATATAATTAACAAATTCCCCAAATATAATTAATAATTAAGGATAATTAAGAAGAAAAATCTATGTTATTTGAAAAATTATCAGTGAAATAAACAATTTCCATGCATATATTAATACTTAAGGCATTCTTAAATTTGAATGGAGCATTTGCTGAAATATAATTCTTACAATCATCTTACCATTTCATCTAATTATTAAAAACTCAAAATAGACTTCTTAAAATTCACATCAATATTTTAATTAAAATAAAATATTTAGATTAACTAATAGCATTGTAAAAGTTGAGGTGTCAAATATGCCACAAAAATTAAAGTAGAGATATTAAATCTTAAATTTGAGTAGAGATCAAAATTGAAAATTGACTATTGTTATATAATCTTAAAAAAAAGAAGTAAAGAGATCAAAATTAAGACTTGACCATTATCTTATAAAGTTAAAAAAAAAAAAAAAAGACAGTAAAAGCACCATGGATACTCCTATACTAGGAGTCAGGTTACATTTTGCCACCTCTACTAAAAAAAAATAGGCAATATAGTCCATGTACATTAGATCAAAGAGCAAATTGGTCATTCTATTAAAAATTTCATCCAACTCTGTTGTTAAAATTTGGTTCTTATATGTTAGCATGAGGTAGACGTGGCACGTTACATGTTATTGTTTGATTATTCCATTAGCTATATCAGTTTTTAATAGTATAAATGAATGAAAATTTTAACTAAAGGAACCAATTTACTCTTTGATAAAACTTATAGGGACTAATTTGCCTTTTTTTTATGTAGAAGGAATAAAATCTAATCTAACTCCTAATATAATGAACTTTTATAATATTTTTACCAAAAAAACAAAAGACTTAGACACGTATCATATAAGGAACACGTTACATTACAAAAATTGAAATACCAAAATTATATAAAAAGATATTAAAATATAAAAATTAAATTTTAAACATAATATAAGAACCAAAGTTAAAATTCAACTATAAAGATAAAGATATCGAAATTAAAATTTAACCATGTATGTTAATATTTTAAAAAAATCTTTAAAACTTTGATATATATAAAATCCTTTTATATATAGTTTATAGATTAATCTCATGTAAACGAGTAAACAAATATTGTCGTATCTCATTTAAGTCACTTGAACCTTGCTTCTTAATTAATTATTTTTTTTTTAAGGTAACGATGCTTCTTAATTTACAACAACAGAATTAAAGCCCAAGCCCACCAAAACATTAACATTTTGGGATTCTTCTCTAGGTTTAATTTATAACTTGGTATTTAAAATAATTTTCTTCTTATTTTACTATTTAATTCTCTATTTTTTATAAATGGTATATAAGCAACTTGTTTTTTTTCAAGTTTCTACATCCATTAATTTAACTTTTAATCAAGTTTATTTTTTAAAAAGTTTAATCCACAAATTATTATTTAAATTACACTTTTTTTTATTAGTACCTAAATTATTTATAATATTCTTGTCACTAAATTAAGAAGTTGTTAGCAAAGACTAAAATGTTATATCTATTAAAAAATTTCAACCAATAATAGACTGCCACTTCATAAAAACTTTAAAAAAATTATTTCTATTTTTTTCTTTTTTTCTTCTTCCTTTAAAATGTTTGGCAATGTTAGCAATACTCGAAATTCACTCTCATGAGGTTGAGACGCTAGCAATTAATATTGTTTTTGAACTTCATCACTTGCTTGCTCAACTTGATGGGATTGAAAAAATTCTTTCATTGATCAAAACTAATGTTTTCAGAACTGAACAGAATCAGTTGATTGAACCGAGAATCAATCGAGGTACTGGTATGAAGATAGGGTTGAATCAGTTGACCCGCGAGTCGATACAAACCAGTTGAACTGTGCTAAAAGTTCAGTTGAATCAAATTTCTCTTTTTTTATTATTTTATTTTTATAAATTTTTAATAATTAATTTGATCAAACCAAATGAATTGATCAAATCAAGAAGTGGTGGCTTGACTGGTTTGACCATTGATCCAATTTTGAAAATCTTGATCAAACCATAAAACTCGAAATGCTTAGAAGAAGTCTAAGATAAGGAAAAAGAAAGAAAGAAAGAAAATATAAAGTATATATATAATTAGAAAGTAATATATTGTTTTTGTTTTTTTTTTGCCACATGGTTATTTTTAATTGGTTATCTTTTTTTGACATGGACTTAACAATTTGACTAACATTTGAACTAACAAGGTTGGGAAAAAAAAGTAGTTTAGATAACACTAGTGACCAAATAAATGTTTAAGTACCAAAATGAGAAAAATGAAATATTTTAGGTACCAATTTATAAATTTAGTTTTTTTTTTTTTTAAATACACTCGAAGAGATACCAACGAGAAAATTAAAAAATAACCAATGCCTCGTGTCAGAATATAAACTTTCATGACATTCTTTGGAATACAGATAATTGTTACTGCATTTTTTCCCCTGTTTTTCTGGCTTAAACTTAAGTCATTAATATGTAATGCAAGCATTTAAGTTGCTAGTATACCACATCATACTTAGGTTACCAGCATTAATGGCATTTAACTCTAATATCAGATGGAGAGGGCTTAAAAGCCTTCCATAAACAAACCTCTTTCTCTGCTCAGAACCAGAATCGCACATATAGATGAACCGGAGGTTGAAGTCTCTTTCACTTGCACCTCTTCTTTTTCTTTTTAATTGAACATAGTTAATATGCATTCCATTTTGATGAAACAACATGCATCTTTGATGCTGGAAATCCATCTACTTAAAGTTTGGCACAGCCTCAATGGTCTAACCTTTGGTTTTGCTGATGCAGTTCAAAGCGATGATTGAGTGATTACAAGCATCGGAATCATCACATTTCCAAAGCAGTTTTAAATCCCATCAACTCAACTATGTTGATATCTATAGTACAGCTCCACTGCTCTTCCCAACTTAGCCATTACCTTTGAACTTCATTTTACCCTCATCAGGCTTCCTACATGAAACAGTGTTCCTCGTAGATTTTGCTTTAACCGGGATACGACAGGTCTAAGGGTTAGCCCACAAAAGATTATCTATAAAACTCCTCACCATCCTTAATCCCAAAAAATTTTGGGCCCATAAGCATGGTAATGTTCCTAAACTTTATGGCACCAACCAGGGGCAGCACCAAGGCCAAGGCAGGGTGCTTGTATCATAAAATTGTTTTCTTTTTTCTCCCATGTAAGATTCTCGGATGATAAAATAGTAAAACTTGCATTTTACTGTTGGTAATCCAGGTGCTTTAATTTAGATTTGATTTTGAGTTATCTTTATATGTGTCGTAAAGTTTTGTAAATTGATGTCTAATAGAGTTAGGTTGACCATTATCTCTTTTAAAATTGTATCTTGATTCAATGAAAATTTAAAAAGGTAAAGGTTCTGGTTAGTAAGATTACCAAGATACAATGAAAATTTAAAATGGTAAAGGTTCTGGTTAGTAAGATTACCTTATGTAAAAGATTAAGTGTAAACAAATTACGAGAAATAAAAATCATATTTAAAATCCATATAAAAATGGTAAAAATTTAAAAATTTTTTAAAAAAAATTCTAACTTTTTTTAGAAAGATAATATGAAAATTAAAAAAAAATTTGTTTTTCTTTAATTTTTTACTTTTTTTTTAAATTAATTAATTATTTATGTGACATACATGTGGTCATCTATATGAATGGTCACTTCAGTAAAATTAACAAAAAATTATTTTTCTCATCTATTTTAGAATAATTTGATAAATAATATAATTTAAAAATTAAAAGAGATTAGAAAAATTAAAAAGAATTTTTTATAAAATAGGAAGACAAAAAATAATTATTCCTAAATAATAGTGCAGTTATCCTTAACATATCCTCAGATTTTACGTGGTTGAGACGCTTGAAAGAAATGAAACATCTGTCACCTTTCCATAAATATCTAACACTTCCCAGTTCCACAAGACTTGTCTGCTCATATTTTTACCAGGGGTTGAACGAGGTACCCTGGGACTCGCTATGATGATATTAGGATAAATTACACCATAGGTCACTTAGTTATTATCTTTTTCTTTTGGTCATTTATTTATTAATTTGATCATACAACTATTGTCTTTTTCTTTTTTCACTCAACTATTATTTTTTTAAATTTAGTCACTGAACTAATTGCGATTGTTTTTTTAGTCTAGCCCGTTAAGTGCCATTAAATATCTAATGGGAGGGTAATGTGATAATTAAAAAAATCAGTATATTAATAAATTTAGCTCTTAAATTTTACATATTATATCAATTTAGTCATAATTTTAAAATAATAACCCTCAAAATTTTACAAATAATCTCAAATTGATCCTCACAATTTACCTTCCTCTTCTCCCACCACCACTTCTGTGGTTGCCTTTTTTGTTTCTATTTGAAATAGAAATAATGGAATACTTTGTAGGATCCTCTCCTGCCCTTGGAAAGACATGAAAATTTTGAATAAATGAATACTATTATTATTATTATTATTATCTCCTTTAAAATGTATCTTAATTCGATGAAAATTTAAAAAAGTAATGGGTTCTGGTTAATGAAATTACTCCATGTAAAAAAATTACGATAGAGAAGAAGTTATATTAAAAACACATATAAAATGTAAAATTTCAGAGCTTAACCAGAAGAAGAAAAGCATGGAAAGAAACAAATAAAAGGGGTGAGAGCCATCCCACAGATGATGCTCAATGTTGCTCAATGTTGGAAGATGAATCCTTTTTGAATATTTATCAAGAGTGATACATGCATGAATGAGTAAAATTTATTAGTGAGAGCCATCCCACAGATGATGCTCAATGTTGGAAGATGAATCCTTTTTGAATATTTATCAAGAGTGATACATGCATGAATAAGTAAAATTTATTAAATTTAATCTTTTTATAGGAACCAAAAATTTATGAATTAAGTTGTGTTTTTCATATAACCATCTAGTACAACTTCATGCATATCTCATATACTCCACACGAAAGGAAAGATTAAACTATTATAATTTTTAAATAAATAATAATGGTTTAATTATCTCTTTTGGCTTTTGTACTGTAGCTAAATTATCACTTTAGTACTTATATTATTTTATTTATCAGTTTGGCCCCTGTATTTTAGTTCTGCAATCCAGTTACCCTAACTCAAAATCATAAAAAATAAAACCCAAAATTTTTAAAACTCAGACAATTATAAAAACATTTAAAAAATCATAATATATATATTTTTTGAAATTTATTAAAAAATATATAATTGTAAGTATGCAAAGCTTCAAAAATTTTAAAAATCTTGTTTGTTTACAATTTTAGCTTTTTAGAATATCTTAGAAATTTATAAAAAAAAAATTAAAGAATTTTATGCTATCTTTTAGTAAAAAAAAATTCAAATTTCTTTAAGAAATATAAAAAATTTCATAAAAAATGAAAAAACCTAAAAATTCCAGAAACTACCATAAAGTTCTAAATTTTTCCAAAAACCTTTAAAAAATTTAATGAAAATTTTTAATTTGTTTTGAAGTTTCACATACTTATAAATCCTAAAATATTTTATTATTTTAGAAATAAATTATGATTTTTTAAATTTCTAATTTTAATATTTTTTTGTTTTTAAAATTTTAAATATTTTTTCTTTTTTGACATATGGCAGCGTGTCATTAGTTGATTTACATTTTTTTAAATGGAAAATTGGATTCAGGTAACAAGCTATAAAAAATGAAAGTAAAGTACATGGGAAAAACTGATAAAAAATAGTATAAGTACTCAAGTAATAATTTAGCATAGTAGAGGGGCCAAAAGAGGTATTAAACCAATAATAAATTATCTTTAACCATATCATAATAAGGGATGACAATTTTATAGAGTTTTTATTTTAAATATAATAATGTCTACCGTTTACCAGTGTAACGGGTCAAAACTTTATTAAATTCCCGCGGCAGAGACGCTAAAACTTCCCGGATTAAACTAAACAGCCACAGCTTTACTCCCCCCCCCCCCAAAAAAAAAATAAAAAAAGAAAAAATCTCTCTCTCTCTCGCTTTCTCATTTTTCTGTCATGTAATCGGATGATTGTAAATTGGAACGGAAGGAGAAAATAAAAATCATTTCGTTTCTGCGATTTTGCATGACTTAATAGCTAAAAGGAAAAACAAACAAAATTCTATTGTAATAGGAAATTACTGTAAATCATCGAACTTTGGAAGCAGAATTAGGGTTTCTATTTTTGTTGCTCTGTTTCTCTATCCATTTGTATTTCGCTAATGGAAGCTGATGTATCCATTTCCTTCTCAAACCCCAACAGAAACATATCTCTTTCTTTCGACTGAGATTTAGGATTATTTTTGGATTTTTAAAAAAAATAATTTTTGGATGAAGATGAATGTGGTATTATTGTTATGGTTTCTCTGTTTACTGGGTGTTTGTTGGATGACATCAGCTAGTGTGGTGCTGATTGGGAACAACATTACTCTCTCTTTCGACGATGTTGAGGCTAATTTCGGTAAGCTCATTTCGTTTTTTTTTCTTTACAGATATGTTTTCAGCTTTTCCTGTTCGGATCCTGACGAAGTGTTGGAAATTCAAGAAAAAGATTGGATCTTTAGGTGTTATGAGAGCTCCAAGTTGAATATATATATTTTTTGTTCATTGTGCTTTAACTTATTTAATTTGAAGAAATATGTGATTTAATTTATTGTTTATGTAAACTGTACGTTACTGACAAATTGAAGTAATTTATGTTCGATTAACTTATTTTTATTGACAATATAATTAATTTCTTGTTTGATGTTTGTTGTTGGTTGGTACTTTTCAGCTCCGGCAATTGAAGAGACAGGAAAATGTGGGACATTATATTTGGCAAATCCTCTTGATGCCTGTTCGGATTTAAGTAATAAAGTTGAAAAAGGTTCCAATATTACTTCCCCCTTTGCGCTGGTTATTAGAGGAGGGTGCAGTTTTGATGATAAAGTAAGGAGAGTGCAAAAGGCAGGATTCGAAGCCGCTATCGTCTATGACAATGATGATGGTTTCTTGGTTGCAAGTAATGTCCTATTTCTTTAAAATCACCTTTTTTGTTTTCAATGATTGAAATTGCATATTTTACTTTTGGTATACTTGGTTTTCTATAATGATACTTGGGCCATTCAAGCAATTTATTGCCAGTAATCATTATTGGAGCACTATTTAAATGCATATAATAGACCCTTTTTTTTGTTGTCAATAGATTCTAGAAGATCTTTAACAGAATATGCTGGTAGAAATAAATTGTAAATTGTATGTAACCCGTCGAATTGCTTTTGACGTTATCTTCGACTAAGTCTTGATTGCATCAGTTCAAGTGCTCATCATTTGTTTAACCCTTGCAGACATTTTGACCATAAGCATTCTCCTAAGTTCATATTTGATGTATTTGTTGGATGATAGTTTGGTGTAATTGGTGGTCGGTAGTAGTACACCATATTTTTGTTTTCTCATAGATTATAGATAGAAATCTTCTCTTCTGGCACTCTGCAATTTATCTGGTCTCCGTGATAACATTCCACTCTTGGTTTTGTTTCTGAGGCGTTACTTGTGTGAATAACTTTGAATTTTCATTTTAATTCATGTAAAACTCAATTGTGTATTATGTGATTGTTTAAAGCAGTGTGCATATTACCCTTAAACGGTTTACTATGAAAACTCATCATGCTGATATCTTTACTTCTTTAGATTTACCTCTGGCTGAGTAAAATCTTGCACCAATCAAATTATAATTGCTTTAATTAATCACACCTGTAATTGCTGAATCATCTTCAACAAATTGCTTTTTGGATGTTGGAATAAGCTGTCTGGGAGATACTGTTTGCTTAAGCATATTGAAAATAAACTCAGAGTGCTGACATTAAAGATATATTATATAGTATAGTGGCATCTTCTTGCTGGATAATGGAAGGCTTTCAAGAAGAGTGAGAATTAGGACCAAAACTTTACCAAGATTTATTTCATCCACATCTATAAACATGCTTCCATTGTTCATTTATGCATATCTTTTTTCTGTTCCAAATTTATTATTATCTTTTAGTAATTCCTTTGTGGCATATATTTATTTCTATCAGTCATTATTATTGTCCTTGAACAACATTTATGCTTTTCTATATGGTGCCTCTAACTTTCCTTGTAATATATATATTTACAGTGGCAGGGAATGCTGCTGGCATAAAGATACACGCTGTCTTTGTTTCCAAAGCTTCTGGTGAAATACTCAAAAAGTATACTAGGTCTCCTGATATCGAGCTATGGCTAAGCCCAACTTTTGAAAACTCAGCATGGTCAATCATGGCCATCTCCTTTATTTCTCTACTTGCCATGTCAGCTGTGCTCGCGACTTGTTTCTTTGTACGCAGATATCACGTTAGGCGTGAACGTCCTCGATCTTCTCGAGTTCGTGAATTTCATGGAATGAGCAGGCGTTTAGTAAAAGCAATGCCTAGCTTGATATTCACTGCTGTCTTAGATGATAATTCTACTTCAAGAACGTGTGCAGTATGTCTTGAAGATTATACCATTGGAGAGAAGCTCAGGATTCTTCCATGTCATCACAGTAAGCTTCTTACAATACTGAGGATGACATTTCCTGCTATTTTTCGGTGGTAGTTATATTTGTTTTACTGTGGTAGTCCAGTGTCTTTTTGCATGTATGTTGCATGGTGATTAGGCCATCATTCCATGAGACATTTTTTGGTGGCTATTCTATTTCTGTTCTAGCTAAATGATTTTTTGATGTTTACAATAGGGCAATGTTAAATTTAAATGGAGATGGATGGTGCTTATTTTGATTAAGTTAGAAGCGTCAGATGCTAACAATTCTTGTTTATCCCTTTCTTTCAAATTAAAACTCAAATAAGGGAAATTGGGGGGGGGGGGGGGAGGGGTATTACTTCCGAGCCATTTCAAATGGGCCAGAGAACTCCTTTGTGAATTTGGAGTAGCTTTCCTCATCATAAACTCCTAAACTTGAAAGATTTATTTCATCTAACTCTCTTCTCATGTATTGTCCCTTGTTCATATAAAAGAATATTTCTCAATTAATTAAAGATGATGTGGCTCGTGGGTTCTTTAAGCTTTTTTTTATTGCATTAAAAAAAGTCTCAAAGTACACAAGTTAGAGCTGGACGGGAAAATGGATTCTTATATATAGTTATCCCACCAAGTGTTTAAACCTGATTATCAATTGGTACTTGCTCGTCTTAAATATAATCTCAGATAAAGAAATCTAAATTACCCATTGATGAAAGATCACATGCATACATGCACTCACCTGCTTATAATACATGTTTGCTGTCCTCAGATACTTGCACATTCCATTCTGTTTAAAGACGGGAATATGCTATTTGATGATTATGCAAAAAATATTCTTCTTAAATTAATTACTAAATAACTATAAAATCTTAGCCTTCAAATATGATCTAGATTTTTAATTACATAATGTTTCATAGCTTAGTGAACCAAGCTTTTAGTTCCGCAATACGAACTTTCTGTTTGTTGTAAGTATTTGCTAGATGTTCTTTTCCCATTTTAGTCTAATTGATCTTTCTTGCTGAATGACTATGTAGCATCATGTTCAAGGTACTAGTATTAGTCTCTAGGAAATCTGTTGGTCGGAGATTCGAATTCTTCTATCATTTTCAAAAGCATGTCTATGACTTCTTTGGCTGTTGTCTTTACCTTGAAGATAATTTATTTGAATTGTAAGGACGATTTTCAAATTAGGAAGTGCTTGGTAATCTTTGTAACAATAAGATGCAAGATCAAATGCTGAGAATATATAGTCCCGGTCTGTTTTTATTGTTGGACTAATCCTAATTCCTACACTAACTTCTACTCTAGTTATCTTGAATAAAAAAATTGTTTGAATTGTCAGGAAGATCTTAAAATTTTGATGTGATTTTTTATTAGGGCAAGAAGAAGAAGCAATACCAATGCCGAAGAGATCTGGGGTTCTTGATCTTTACCTGCTATCAAATTAATATAGAATCACACCTAGCTCGCAGAGCTATATGGTGCAGTATTATATGATAGCCAGAGTTGAGAAGTAGGTAGAGATTGTAGTGGAATGATAAAAGAAGTACTCTAAGGTTTAGAAATCTCTCAACACAGAAAATATAATATTACGGCTGAAAAAATACCAAATATTGAATATAAATCCCTAGGGTTATCCATACTAGGGTCATTAGCATATTACTAAAGCTTAGCCCAATCTTTCAAGGCTCCACTAATCTCAAGTCTAAGCCTCAATTGTAGTCATTTGACTACTTAGAAACAAATTAAAAACAAGCACAAAACAGAATAAATAAAGAACATTAAACAACTCCTGCATCACAGTGCTAAGTTTTAGATCCTTGTGCTTGGAAGTAGTGAATATCCTGTTGTTCCATGACGGAAAGTCCTTTGGGTTCAGGATATCCAGAAGTCTTAACTTCTTCCAATTAATAGTATCAAGTTCATGAAAACTCGAGCAACTGTTATGCTTTCATCGGATTGAATTTAACTAACCCCAGGTTTAGGTATTAATCCTTCAGGTGCCAGGTCATGACTTCTAATGAAATCTTCATGTAAAGCTCAGACTTCTTTCTTCTTACCTTTCAGTTTCCCACTCTGCTTTAGGTTTAAAACCAACCCTTCTGTATCCTGCATTACTTTTTTGTTGTTTGGTTTTATATTATGATTTCTAGGAATATGAAACGTTGCTTCTCTAAGAAGGTTAATGAAAATGCAGTAGTGTATGTCCATGTCTTTATGGGCTGCTTTACAAAACAAACTGTATCGAGGTTACAAGTACTTAAATTATATCCTTATCGTTCCCTCCCCCAATGTAATGTCTCTTTAGGAAAATTTAAAGGAAATATCAATTTTAAATTGGTTTTTTGTTTATTAATCACCAGTTTTATTTGGGACACCAAAACATGAGTTGTGAATGTAGACTCTTGCTATCATTCTTGCCTTCACAATGACTTCTGTAAAGCTTCTTCAACTAGTTACTTGATTTGTTTACCTTATTTTGATTTATTATTATTTTTTAATATGCATGTATGTCTTAATTTTTCCTGGCATTTTCACAGAGTTTCATGCCTTCTGCATTGATTCTTGGCTTACAACATGGAGAACATTTTGCCCTGTTTGCAAGCGAGATGCAAGAACCACCGTAGGTGATTTACCAGCTTCAGAAAGTACACCATTGCTTTCAACCAGCCCAAGCTCAGTGTCCTCTGTGCTATCATGTGTTAGATCTCGGATAGCATCATCATCATCCATACAAATTGACACAGCGGCATGGACATCTCCACCGGCTTCTCATGCTCATTCTCTTGCCAGTGTTCCATCTATTCAGCCATCAGTTAGGTCCTACCATCATTCTCCTTCCATGAGCTATAGCCGAAGCTCAGTAGACCTTAGAAATGCTTCTTCTCATTTGGTTTCACCTGCCTCATTGAATTACCCATCCATTTCACCACTTAATGCAAGATACATGTCCCAATATTTTCCAAGCCCTAGCAATGCGTCACCAAGTTTAGTCAGATCTTCCAGTCGCCGGCTGTATCCACTGCATTGTAGCGAGTCAGCTGCTAGTTTTTCACCTTTTGCATCTGCTCAATCCCTTCCAGAATGTTAATGAGGTAAAGTAATTATGAGCTGCATTTGGTAGAATGGAATGACCTACAGCTGTTAAATTATTATTCAATCCTTCGTGATACGATCGGTTGTGTTGTTATTCAATATCCAGATTTTAACTTGCTGAATTTGTACATTGTAACATAAGATTTATGAAATTTATTTTTATTTCCCGAATGATATTTTGCTTTACATAATTGAGGTACTCAAACTTGAGATTTCGAGAATGTAAGTGATTTGAGAAGAGGATTGTGAACATTGTTTTATCAGTCTTGTGAATATAGTTATGTATTACTTAAGTAGATGCTTATGGTTAGTCATGTTTATATTAGCTTTATATAATATATATATATATATATATTTCTTTTTCATGTGTGTATCGCATTTGAGCTTCTCTAATTTTAGTCTTTATATTAGCATCATTTTTGACACTTGGAAATCGCTGCATGCCTTGCTTTGTTGGTGAAGAGGGAAACAAGATAGAAGAAGAAAATGAGAATAGAAAAGGAGAGATTGTTGTTAATGTGAATTATTGCTACCTGCGAAAATTTTAGAGGAAAAAGTGGGGTATTTGGGATGTTTGCAACTATGCATGTGTTAAAAATAAAAAGAATGATTTTTAGAAAAAAAAATTATAGGAAGGATTAACTATTAAGAGCTCATATAGAGTAGTTAGTGAAAAAAAAATCATATTACTTTTTATAACTCGCTGAGTTTGAATTATTTCATATTCAACACTTCCAAATTTAGTTTATTTTGAGTCGACATTTTTGAGCAAGTTGGGGTGGGGTTAGTTGGATTTAACACTTAATTGAGTTTAACATAAAGATTTAAAGGTAGATGCCAATCTTTTATGAAGTTTGAAAATTATATTAACAATAAACCATATAGTAATCTTTAATTTATTTTCGAATGGGAAATGGTTGAAGCTATTATTTATTTCTTTTATCCAAATAAACACTAATGGTTTAAACTCTTCTGTTTTAGCGTTAGTAAAAAAAGTAAAAATACCACAAGCATTAAAGATTAATCTATAAATGTATCACTAAAATTATGGACTCAATAAATAATACAAACTCAAAATGCTTTCACTGTTAACTGACAATAATGTCATGGCTTGTGAATCTATTGGAGGCTGTGGTCGACCATTATATCCCCCAGATGTACCCTTAGATCTTTGTAACTTACTACTGTCAACTTGTTTTAAGTTAAATGGTTACATAAAAGTATACATATATATTTTGATTTTTTATGTTTATTTTGCTTATCCTATATATAAATTTTGAATGCTTATGTTTTTTTTCCAGATATTGGAATACTAATGTTTACAGTAAAGAAAAATATATTTGTATGTGTATACCATATATATTATCAGAGAAATTGAAAATAACCTATATACACTAAAAATTGGGGAATCAAAATGATAATGCAAAAACAAATTATTAGCATCATATAACAATACCAAGACAAAATTAACATATCTACCGATATACTATTGATTATCCTAAAGCAATGGTTTTTGTGCATTCATTTATCAAGGATTAAAGAATGAGAATGGCAGACTCTATACATATTCTTCTGAAACTGCTTGATTTTAGCAATCTAACTGCTTTCTTTGATAATGAAAACGCTCAGTACTTATCACCCCCCAACAAAAAAATATATTTATATATACTGAATAAAAATTGCAGAGCAATGAAAATCAAGGGGAAAAAATGTGTTTAAAGGAAAGAAAAAGGAATCATGATGAGCCAAACTATATTACTTGCCCTTGAATGCTTGATTTCTTGAAACAAGGCGCCTTGCAGTGAGTATATCATCGATTTTAACAGAGCATTGTTAACATATTTGTCTCCCTCTCTGCAACTCTATTGCCTATGTCATTTTTAAAATCCTTTTCTTACTATACCTTGATTTAATCTTCTTTCTTCCCAGGTCCATGCTGACTGCTTTCAGCCTCGGAGTTGTCAGCAAGATCAACCTCTTCACGACTGCCAACCCTGACAGGTTCATTGTCTTTACTAATAATGATTAGTAGTACAATCATCAAGATCATCATTGCAATGACGATGAAAATTATGAAGAAAGCTACGATGCCAACTACTGAGTTGAAGAAGCCCATAAATAATGGCGCTTTGACTGTTTTCTTTTCTGTTCTTCCTTGTCTATATCCTTCAAGGAATTGTGAGATTTGAGACCCCTGATCCTCATTATCAAGGCTTTCAATACCAATAACCTAGCATAGCAACAAAATATAGCACGTCAGCTAATCTGCAATTTTGCTTTTAAAATGCAACAATTATATCTCTTCCTGGATGAATAATTGTATCGCTTTTAGAAACAATTGTACGGGTTCAAAAGATGTAGGGATAGTGAATTCAAGAAACAGTGATTAAAGTTTGCATGCAAACACTTTCCTACTCTTTATAGTGAATTCAAGAAACAGTGATTAAAGTTTGCATGCAAACACTTTCCTACTCTTTCTTTAATTATCGAGCTCAGTTCCATTTTCTGACACTTAGTGACAGATCCGGTATAGAATAAGAGTTAAAGAAAGGGTTAATACACTTTAAAGAATTAGAAAGATGCATGATAAGATCTATACTGACTTATCGGATTGCTTCTTTTTTTCTATCAGGAAAAGATAATAGGGTTAAATTGCTTTTGATGGTTCAGTACCAAAAGCATTAGGTGTTCTTCAGTAACTAGATAAAGTGGTAGACTTTAAATAGATCTGTTTGAAGACAATCTAATTTTACCATGTAAAGTTCTAAGATCAATAAAATTACCTTTGTCATCAAATAATGAAGTATGCTTGATTGATAAGGGTAAACAGTTTATCAAAATTCCAAGTTTAAGTACTAGGTTGCATTTGACATATATCCATGAAGAATCTGGCATATAACAGTCAATTCTATGATTTTCCAAATTCAATAACACACTAAGAGTGGGAACTGGAGCATCCTATGTTGTTAGGCCTCATCCTTTTCTTGAATTACTTGTGTCCAAAACACGTTTTCAACAAATATTTGAACACGGGTATGGAGATATAACCCTCCCAATACATGAATAAACTTAGGGAGAAAAAAATGATTGTAACCATGACGGACACATCCATGTCTGACACTCATACCCAATTACCAAGGCTGAAAAGCAGGGGAACCGATAGCCAAAAAAGAAAAACCTAATACTGTCATGTATACTGTAATCTTTTTAAATAAGTTCTCAACAAGGCTCAACAATCTTTATTTGAATGATTAAACACTAAAAAGCTAGCAGTTAAACATGTTATGAACATGTCTATTCAAGAATGTATACCAGTGAAGCTCACCCATGTTTGAAACTCCAACTCATCTAAAAACTCATTCTGAATAGATATATTTGAACTCATTTGTTTAGTTGAATAAATAAACAAGAACAACCCAAAACTAAGCCTATTTATGACTTGTCAAGAAAATGCATCAGTTCACTTACATTACTACCCAAAACCATCACGCATTAAGCTCTATAACATGATAATAGTCCATTATTTCACCTGTCTTTTCATTTCCTCTTTTTTGGCACCAACATATATCACTTCTCAAGTGATAATGGCACTTTTTCTTTTTTTATTTTATTTTCCTCCTTTCAAACTTATGTTTATGGTCCTTCTCTCCTCAGCGCACTTCCCTTAATTTCTACCCTCTACTTAACCTCAGTCACTGCTGCTCTGAAAATGTTTCAGTTTCTCAACAAATATAACAATTAAACTCAATTTCAGCATCAGAGCAGGTGAACAGTCACTAATCTTGAGGATGGAAAATTAGACGCATTGAGAGAAAAAAGGCAGTACGAGGACAATGTAGCAATAGAGATTGGCACTCAATATTTTCTTTTCTCAAGAACATAAGATTTGAGCTTATAATCTTTAGGTTAGACTTGGATCAAGATTTAGGCTTTAGGTTGACTACAGTTGCAATTGAATTATTTAACATTTGTTTCAGACACCCAAATAGCACTCAAATAATTGTGACAGAAAATAGAGTAAATTGATCCCTTATCAAGAGTTCGAATACTTTGATTGTAAAAACTCAGGGTTATGGGACTAGATTTGAAAATAATACACTTAGCTGAAGGATCAATTTTAACTTTTTCCCTTGTATATAATCATAAACACCAAAATGTATTCACAATATCCAGTAGCTAATTATGATTAAGATGGCCATGCTCAATGATCAAAATGAAGATGACCATATAAGAATCACTACCATTAGAGGCACTAAATCTTGGATTTAGAATTGAACTATAATATGGGAAGAATTAATACTTACAGAAAAGTAGTCCTCATCTCCATCCCAGACAATAATTTTTGGTAACTTCGTCTTCTCATTAGCTTCAAATTTATCAGCGAAGTCTTCCCATTGCTTAAGCCCAAAATAACCAAACACTAAATCACGATTTGTAGATGCAGCAGCCTTCAATAACTTGATCAAGTTCTGTGTTTGGTCTTCATTCTCATCCGCAGTGATGGTTAAGACAATTTTTCTCTTTTCGTCTTTCAATAGCTTCAATGTCTCAGGGTTCAAGGGCACCACTGGAGGGAGAAAATTCTGTTTTATAAAATCCTCCAAAAATTCACCTGCATGATTGAAGCTGAAAGGTTAGATTTCTTTTTCTTTTGCAGACAGAAAATTTACAGATTGAAAGGCAAATTAGCCATCTCTCTGCTATATCCTCATTTATGATTTATTTGATTCAGAATGCTTGAGTTTGACTACTATGCATTTAGTAACCAATGTAAAAAAGAAGACACAGAAAAATATATGCCTTTAAATGAAAGCCTTGTCAAGAATACAATAAATTAAATCTTCTGAGTCCCAGACAAACTGAAATAATTAAATGCCACTACCTGAGCATGACTATAAATTTAGGAATGACCAAGCTCCTATTTACATGAACAACTAATGTTCCCAGTCTGAGGATGGACTAATGAAGCTTATTATTTGACTATGAAAGTATAATCATTTCTTATGATATAAGTGCATGCAAGCAGATGAAACAGGAGCCTTACTTCTAGTGGGTAGTAGAAATCCTATGGATAATGCCAATAAACACAAACCAAACAATCGCTGCAAGAACATGGAAATATGCTACAGCTCAACACTATCTAGACTTACGTTGTATGCCCACTCATCCATCATTTTCAGTAGCATTCTAATAGTTCCTTCTCTTTTTCTTTTCTCCTACAAGTTGCGCATCCTAAAGCTCATAAGTTTATAATAACAATAAATCACTATAAGATTATTCTTCAATGTTATAATCAAAGAGATGTTTTTAGCATTTTTTTCCCTTCATTTTACTAGGGTCAGATCCTTCTCCAAATCGACAAACCTATACAAAAATGTGACATGCCATCAACAAACCCCATGTATCATTAATCTAATCCACAATACCCTTTCCATATGTCTATAATTTCCCTTTAATCTACTTTCTTTTTATATGAAAAACATTCAACTGTACAAAATTTTTGTCATACTTTCTTCTATTTCCACATTTCACACCATAAATATCACTATTGGCTCATGTTACAGTTATCCTATCAAGTTGTCTTCCAGGTTCAAGTAAAATCTACCCAAAAATTTTAAAATTACAATAGGTCAGGTAACTCTACCAAATCCTTTAATAAACAAAATTGATTTTTTCCACAGTTCCTAAGCCTTACATGGGAAATACCAGATCAAGTTGTCTGATTGAAACAAAAACAATATAGAATGTAAAGGATATTATGTAAAACCCCAAAAAGATGAATAGGAACTCAACAACCTTCCTATGATCCACCACAAAACAAATTTCTATCATCAAAATTATAAGTACTCGTATGCAAAAACATAAAGAAATGGCAAAACCCATAGTTAATACCACAGTCGATCGTGCATGATAAAAGATAAGCGATGTGACATGACTGTAGTATTTGAAAGGCACTTGAAATGCATTGTTGAATGCTAACCTAGATAAAAAAAAACACTTGATAATAAACTAACCTTCAAAAGGGCCATAGAAAATGCTTTGTTGCTTATAATTCGGATGAATAGCTACCAAAGCAGGAACCTTTTCCATGTCATACAATACCTTGGCTTCATCAGAGAAATCCTTTGCCACAGAAAACCATGCCCTTTTCTTGTACTTAATAGCTAAGTTAGAAAGCACCGTCTCATTCAAGCCAAACCCTATGAATATAGGAAAGAAAGTACCAGCTTCTTCAACAAAATCACTAATGGCAGAGTCTGAGATAAGAATAGACACATCGGTAGAAACAAATTTCTTCAGATATTGAACAAGTGAGTCCGCTTCCCTTGGTCCATAATACTCCATAGAAACACCATGCATAAAGAGCTTGAGGGTAGGGTAGGCACTGCAAATTCCAATTTTTACTATAAATCCTAAAAGTGAAGACAATAATGGCCTAGCCTGAGGTTTATGCTTTATTTATACAAACAGATCATTCATGTTCTATGATTATGTATTAAAGGCATCAACCGATATGCATTGCAAAAAAATAGAAAGAAATGCATAAAAATAAATAATTTATTACAGTTAACAATGGGTTTTTACTTAAAAGTCTATTATTCCCAAAGCAAAGAATTGCTGAAACAGTTTCTCAGTTTTCATTTCGATTGCCAACACTACATAAAGACATTTCTGCAAACCAAATGCATAACAAATTTTGGAAATATTATTTCTAATCCACCTTATAAAGCAAAAGTGTCATAGACGCTTACTCAACATCATGTTTACTAGCAAGACGGGTAAATTTGTCAGCATTAACTTTGGCTATCACTATTGGCTCCTTCAATCCTGCAAGAACAGGAGCAGCTTCATCTAACTGCGATGCAGAAAAAGCAAATAAGCAATTTTAGGTTATTGGTACAACAATTATGGGACATTAAAAACCAAAAAGAAAAGGAAATAAAGCTATCAAATATGATTAGAATCAAACCAATTGAACTGAACTTTAAAAAACAAAAACGAAATTATATCTAAAAAACCATACAAGAATTGGATGAAGAATATGAAACCTGGGGGGAAAGGAGCTTGCAGTGGCGGCACCAAGGGGCGTAGAAGTCAACGAGGATGTAATCGAGAGATGAAATAGCTAAGTCAAAGTTGGATTCGTTTAACTCCAACACCTTCCCATCTACCTTAAACTGATCAGCTGTCGAACTAATTCCTGTTTCAAATATGCATAAGAGCAGCAATAAGATTATGGGCATTGGAGGGGCTGCTTTTATTTTCGGTTTCCTCCAGAAACACCATTTACGGGACTTTTCCATGTTTCCGTTGCTAGATCAATGCAAATATAGTTACCATATGTACATATTTAAAGTGGGGTGTATGGGTTCGGTGTTATGAATTGGTTAAAATCTTCTATCAGTCCTTGCAATTTGGTAGAATTTGAATTTTTGTTTTTATATTTAAAAAATTAAAAATTAAATACTCTTTTTTTTTTTTTCAATTCAAAATTTCTCGTTCAATCGTGAACATCAGTAGTATCTATTGTTAATTTTTTTTTTAACTTAGTATATTGATTAGGTTGCTTTCATATATAATAAGGTAATATTGATTAGGATGCTTTCATATATAATAAGGTATGTGATTCACATCAAATAAATATTCGAACTTAGCAAATTTTGAGCAAAATATTATTAATTCTAATAATTTAAATAAAAAAAGAGAAAAAAATATTTAATTTTTAAAGTATATGGATTAAATCTCTAATTTTATCAAAGTTAATAGAGACGGATCAAGTTTCATATAATAAAGAAAAAAGATGATGCTTTTAAGCAAACCAATCATGGACATGGTTTAGGTTAAGGTAGTGGAAATCCAATGTAGGAGGAGGCTTGTAACACCTTTTACCCGACCTGATTACTGGGTCTGAGTTATAGAGTGCCACAATCGTTGCCGAAGAAACTACAGTCAATTACGCATTAAAAAAAATAATTCACATATGTAGTTAAATGTCAATCACATTCACCTAATGTTAAACAATCAATTCTGAGTCTTAATTGAGCTTACGAAAGCTATTTTGTCAACCCGAGTATGAATTAGGACAAAATTGCAAAATTTTAGAAGTTCAAGGCCGACATTGCGATGTCATCTCTTCCATGTCATGACGTCCCCAAAATAGTAAGTCATGTCATGACCTCAGGCCACTCAACGTCGCGACGTCGCTTATTGTTGGCCGACGTTGCGACGAGGAAGGTTAGTTATCAAGACGTGATACCTATTTTTGGAAAAAATGAATCATTTGAACCCAATTCAAGTCATACACTTTACCTAATTGAAACAGGCCATATTATACATTCATCATCAAGAAAAATTCATGCCATTTCATGCCAACAAGTTACCAAACCAATTTTAACAAGATCCAAATCTACCATGACATTTCATACATTCCATTACAACTTCACCTATGCCAAATCTATCAAAAACTTCAACACATTCAACTTTGCAATTAAATACCTATCTATCGCTTATAGGCTTTATGCATAAACATATAAGTTCCATGTCACAAGCACATTTCAAAGTACCATTCTCGAAATACCTATTCAATTTATTCATCTTTTAACCAAGCTATCAATTCAATTTTCTACCTCAATTATGTCATTTTATATGTTATACATATAATTATAGATTATCACATCTTTTAGCATAGAAGCACTCATATATCTAACACCATATGTAATCCAAAACACCAAATTCACATAGTAGATAATGTTTAAGACAAACTTGACAAGAAGTAAACACATTCTCATACTAAGATACACACCATAACACTTATATACATGCCACAACCCTCAAACTCAAAATGATCATATAACTACCGGTTCAGTGATAGTGTGAGCTTCCAGACGATTCGACTTGACGTGTTTCGCAAGGTGACAATCTACAAGGAAAAGAGAAAAACAAACTAGGTAAGCATATAAGATGCTTAGTAAGTTTATAAATATTAAAGAAAACTTACCTTATCTTTTATTTAAATACAATAAGCTACCATAACTTGCCATAATTTGGATAGACATAACAAATCTAAACATCAACGAGATGAGTATTATCTTATAATCAAACCATATAATATCACAAATACTTAACATGCTAATTCATGTCACATTAGGTAACAATCTCAAATTCATACTCAATCAAGGGATGTTACATTCACTTATATATCAAAGGCAACACTTCAATCGATTTTTCTTACATAATTCATTCAATAACTTACCATTTGAATATCAAGTTCATTTAATCTCATTTCAATTTCTCAATTTCATATAAATTGATTTGCCTAATGGACCCTAGTAAACAGACTTAGATACACATGTATCTACACCACACTAGTTGCTCATCCAAGCTGAAAATATACATGTCAGGTTACCCGTCCGGACTAAATCTTTATAACGACATATCATGTTACTTGTCCGAGCTAAACCTGTATCACATATATTTGAGAATCCGCAACAAGTGCTGGACCTCTGTAACATCTGTAATCAATCTCATACAAGCGCGCACAAAACCCTATTGGCATGCCAATCGTATCCTAACATTTACTAAGTTCACACAGGTATCTTTTACACATATAAACATCACTTTTCAATTTAGTCCGATTTTAGCCTGATCATATCAATTCACAACCGAACACATTTGTATGTACAATTCAAGTACATAACAACCTAAATAAATTCCATATGAACTTACATGATCAAAACACCAACAAATTGATTCTTCAAGAACTAATCAACAATTTCATATTTTCTTCGATTACCTCCGGTTTGATCCAATTCTTGATCTATATAACTATTTCATACAATCCATCAATACTGAACACTTATACATTATTCCATGACATGCATGAACCTATATAATCTCATTTTTTGACACCCTTAAATTTTTACATTTTATTCAATTTAGTCCCTAAATTCAAAATAGTCATAACTTTTAATTTTGAGTCTCGATTTAAAAACCGACTTCAATTACATTCACTAGGGACCCTCTAATTTATATTTATATCAAAATTTCACAACAATTTCACATTTTATTCACTTTAGTCCATGTGTATAAAACTAATAATTAAATGTTACAATCTAGTCCTTTTCAGAATCTAAACTTAAAATCTATCAATTACATACCAATTTCTTCAAGAAATAAACAATTATAACTTTCAAAAACTTTCATAGTTTTACAAATTGGTACATGGGCTAGCTAAATCAAGCTCTATTAACCTCAAAAACATAAAAATTACAAGAAAATGACATGAATTTACCTACCAATCAAGGGTCAAATGCTTTGAGCTTCAAAAATGGTTTTTCCCTTAAGTTTTTATGCTTAGGAGGTGGATAAGAAGAAATAAAAGATGATAATTTTGCACTAATTCATCTTTTTATACTTGGATTAAATCTTCATTAACCTAAATTGATTATTTAAACATTAATCACCATTAATAAAAAAAATAGTGGAAGTTAACATCATCATCCACTATTTGATGTAACAAAATGTTTTATTTACCATTTTGAATCTTTGGCTAATTAAAAACCTATAGTGATTGGACTTTTACAATTTAGTCTCTACACCTAAATTAACTATTAAATCAACAAAATTACCGGACCGAACTCTAATATATCTTGACACCAACTGTCTAAATATTCATATTTAATATTTATGAACCCGATTTACAGAAATAGAGTTTTGAAACCATAATTTTCGGTACCACTAAAAATCGAGTTGTTACAAAGCTGATCCTCTAGAGGTAGTTGCAAGTCAACAACAAAGCAACAGCTGTAGTAGCAATAGGAAACATGAGGAAAGCGAGAAAGATGATGGTAATGTTAGAAGGGCCAGATAGTACTTGGTGGATACCAGATAGAATGGTGAGACCACTATAGTTTACAAAGAAGCTATTAAGTTGGAATAGGTCGCCCTTAACTGTTCACTATTTGCAGATTTGATAGAAATAAAAGGATCAATTGAGAAGATGGATGTTTGAGCATATAAGAAAGATTTTGTAAACTTGGTGGGAGTCTGTTGTGATAAGAAGGGAAAGGTAACTATGTAATGTGCGATAGAAATATAATTTTGAACCCTCTGCTTATCAATAAAAGTCTAATGCATCTTGCAAATTGCTGCTATTAAGTTTCTAGATTAGTCAAATAATTCTTAGCAACTCTCACACTTTTGATTGAGAGGACAATTTTAGAAAGTTCACCGACACTAACAGATAAATCGGTGGAATGATTCTTCTCACAGTATGAACCTGATCGGAGCAAATAAAACTATTAATATTCAAGAAAATTTGAGAGAGGTGTAGTTGAAACTTGATAGCCCACAGACTCTTCCAAACAAGACCTTGGATCCACATCAAAAGTTAATTACATTATGATTACATCAGTTTACAGTTAACGCTTCATTCCATATCAAAAGTTAGCATTATGATTGTAAAAATCCAAGGAAATTCGAGGTTGTCTAAACTTATATTAATGCTTCTACTTTTTAGTACTTAGTGGATTATTATTATTATTATTCTGTGTGGCTTCATAGCCATTAATGATTCTTTATTGAATTGCTAAAATAATTCTTGCGTCTCCTCTTTTTTTAGTTTTACATTTTATTCCTGCCTTCTTATTATAAGGGCAAACATATCACCCAAACATTTTACTACTGCTTTGATTTCTTTTATTAAATTAAAATTATACTTTATGGATAATTTTTTTAATGTATAACTTATTTTCAATCTTAATTGTTTTGAATTAATTTATTTTTGGATTGTATAGATTTGGATTACTTTTTACTATCAAATCACATTAGATTAAGGTTTTCTTTGCATGAAAAAAAGAAAGCAGTTCATAGCTTTTAAAGACTATATATATATTTTTCATTTTTATATTTTTTTATCTCTTTTTTTATAATTTATGTTTGATATTCAGTGTTTTTCCTCCAACAATATAATCTTTAAAGTTTGAATCTTATTCTCTCCCTAAAAGTGAATTGTGCATTTCCACTCCACCCATGCTTATCGGTAAAAAGTATTTTTTACTAACACTAACAAGGGTGAGATTGCTTCACCTCACCACCCCTTTTTCTTTTCCACTGGAACATTAAGCTTCGGCTGGTATAACCCTCCTCCATGGAGGAATTTTTTTTTTTACCACTTTGACCCTATAACAGGTTGGTTGCTTCACGTCAGTGACACCTTGTTCCAATATTACCATTGTTTAGATTCATTTTGATTGTTTTTACTTTTAATTATTTTAGTTTTATTCATTTCCTTATTTTAAATATATCTTTCATTTAGTTAATTTATTTTAAATTTTTTATTTAAAACCTTTTAAATTATTTATTTAAAATAAATTTATAAATTAGTTAATTAGTTAATTATTTAACATATTTAAATAAACTAAAAAATAAAATATACTATAATTCTTTTTTTATACAAATGTCAATAATTATTTATGCTGGTTGAGTCTTAATTTGATTGGCATCAAAATTATTACTAATGTGGGAGGACGTGGGTTCGAGTGCATTGGAACGCATTATATTTCTATCATCGTTATTTTTAATCTCACCAGAACTAATCTCATTAGTAATGAAATATAATAGAAAATTTAAATTATTTTATTTTTATGAAATTATTAAACAAATATGAATTTGTAATTTTATTTAATAAAATAATAACATGTATCATAATGCTTTTTATAAACATTCTAATTAATTATGTAATCATTTTAAATTATTTATTATATTAAATGATAAATATTTGTAATTATTTTTTATAGTTAATTCATCTATTGTAATATAGGAAAGTAATCATAATTGATACGTCTAATACAAATATATGACGGTAGCATGGCCTAGAATTAGGTATAATAGCAAACCAATAAAGTTGATGTTTTATTTTTATGCATGAATTGAATTTTAACCATTGAAAATTAAGAGTTGAGCATTTTTATTAACAGATTACACAAGGTTTTGACAAATACAAACTTTGTCATCACCATGATTAAGCAATTGTCAAGAGCTGAAAATGGACCAAAGATGTCTAAGAACATTGCTTGGCCAAATACTTAGTAAGGCTTTGAAAAGTAAACTCATCACAAGGCAGTAGAATCCTGTTCTGGTTATTGAATCCATACTCTTCTGCAGCTTTATCAAGCAATTGCTGGAAGATAGGGTTGTTGAGGAACGATGTGGGAATTACAAACCTTGTCATTTCAGTGCCTACATATACCACAAAATGGCCCTTCGGAGCTCTACTCCTTTTATCAACCTCTACCTTCTTTCGCATCATCACTCGAGAAAAAGAAAACTGCAAAAAGTGGGAATGAATTATAGATACATATATGTATTCAATAGGAAAAAATGAAAGATGTTTGGATTAATTAAAAGGGAATGCTCTACAGTATATATATAGAGAAGTTGGGAGGTGTGGCTTGCCTTCATTATAATGGTAAGATAAGGATGTAAAAGCTTTGGTTTTGAGAGAGAGAGAAAGAGAGACAGAGATTGATGGAGGGTCAGGCAGACAAGTAAGGATTGATTTTGATTATACTGTTCTTCTCTCTAGCTACAATTAAATCCCCGGGACAACTGTTGCTAATGTATTGAAGCTGTGATTTGGAAAAGTATCCCATGCAAGTTAAACTGAGGGTAGTTTTTAGACATGAAGAGTTATTTTGTTTTTTGTTATTTGGTATTTAAATGGATTACATTTAAGTTTAATAAATTTATACATTGAGCACTTCTTTAAAAACCATTTTCAACTTATAACATCACATCATTTAACATAGTTTCAAAACACGTGATGTCGTGTTTCTTCCATGAATCATGTCCTGCTAATTGTTTCTTCCATGCAAAATTCATGTTGCAAAATAGACTTGTTATACTTATACGTGATGAGTAGGCCACGTGGTAGATTACTGGTCTTTACATGGGAGGTAGAATAAAAGAAATTTTAGTATACGAAATGCATTCATATTTACTACCATTTATATTAGTAGTTATTTAATTTTTTTTTTATCACTCAACTATGAAAAATGATCATTCAATTATATAATTTTATTTTTTTTAGTTATTCAATTATCTTGGAGATTTTGGTATTTTTATTTTTATGTTAGTTAGGTAGTGAAAAAAAAAAAGAAAAATTGGATGACTATTTTATAACTTTTCATAATTGAGTGATAAAAAAAAGTATAGTTAAATGAATACTAATGTAATTTACACTAATGATTTGTTAAGATAAATATAAATTAAATACATTAATCATATGAACAGATTTATACGTTCATGCATGCTGCAGAGTTCATATAAGCCACGTGCCTCCCATATCTCATGAAATTAAGATAAGGTCTGAAAGAAATATGGAGAATATTATACATTGAGAGAAAGAAAGCGAGTCGAGCTCTTTTCACTTGCAGTCTGATATTGGCACACCCTCCATTCCTCCAACTGAAAAACCACATTTATGATTTACCAATGACAAAAACTTGCCATAAGGTCTTAGAGGGCTTGAAAACGAACTACAACCCCACTTTAAATTATTGAAGTTTCATGTCGGTTATTTGGGCTCCAACTAAACTGACACATCGGCCATCCTATTTATTTTAGCATACATGTCTATATATACACGTCAACTTCAAACAATTGTTACTTCGAAATCAATCCAAAAGGCATCAGCCATGAAGGCACGGACCATGCAGATGAGGCCGACGTGGAATTGAGCACTAGCTGTAACCAGCTTTTGGTTTTAGGCTCAGCAAGTTGGTAATCAATTCATTCATCCATCTGAAAACACTTTTTTCTGATACAGTACACATGACATGGTATCGATAAAAATCCTTTGTCATATGATAGTACATGCATGGAAGTGATGGAACTGAAAGCGGACTATGGAAATTTAATTTGTCATATATATGCTAATGGTTGTCGGTTTGTGCATTATATATACAAAATTATATTATCATTTTTGGTGACGTTTTATGGCTTTTTTAGCTTTTGTTTTTCTAATGAACCTCCTAAAAGATATAATGGTGAGAAAATTTATATTTTTTTTTAACATACTAGAATTGCTCATAGCGATTGCGACATTCTTATTTGGTAAAAATTTGAGTTAATCTGAGAATAATTTATACCTAGACGAGAGAAATTGACATCCATTCTTGTTAATATATATTGAGGAGATGTTGGAGCCTCACTTGGAGGAATCGGTTAATATGACTCAAACCTAATGTAAGCTCGACGGACTTCGTCCTATTGATTTGAAGGGTAACCACAAATAGATTTTTGAAGTCCCGAATCACACTCTAAAGAAGAAGCATTAAACTCCTTTATTTCGACTCTTGGCATCTTACGAGGATGTTCAAGAACTTAAGAAGACTTGATATCTCATTTAGGATTTTGGGATTGATAAGACTTGATATCTCATTCAGGAACTTGAGAAGACTTAATATTACATTTAGGAGCTTGGGAATATCTAATATTTGATTTTTCTCCACTAATAACAGAAAGTTGAGGAACCGACTAATCATTATTATTTTATGACACGTTTTTCTTTAAAAAAGATTCGATATTTTTGTTGACAATAATTTAATCGAAAAACTTGAAGATTGTAATAAAATATTAAACAACAACATATTAGGAAAAAGGAAAAAAATAATAAGTCAAATAAATAAATAACATAACTTATGTAAAAATATTTACCGAGAGGTCTTCTGTGTAAGAAGTCGAGAGGAAGATAATTTGTCTTTTTTTACTTTGTGACACCTTACCATAAGAAGATAATTCCTTAGCAAGACATATAAATCAAAATAAAAAAAAAAAAGTCACTAGTCTAATATGTATGGGTATGAGCCAAATTAATAAATTCTAGAATTTGACTTTAAAAGTTCATATTAACTTTAAAATTATTTAACTAAAAGGGACGAATGACATCAAATATACAATACATGATAATTTATATATATAATTTAAAAAATCTAAAAAATTCAAGGTACCGCCACCGCGTACCCCTGGATCCATCCTGATCAAGCTCATCCCTATCGTAGAGGCTAGTTGGTTCATTGATGATTTTTGGAGGGGATATTAATATTTTAAAATTTAAGGGGTGAAGCCATAATTTATTATTAGGAGGTGAATATAAAATTCTAAAAATTCGGGTCAAATTTTTTTTAAAAAAAATTATTTAAAAATGAATTCTGAGATTGGTGGAAATAATTTAATGATATCGTATTGAATGACCTCATTTTGATTTGTGATGCGTCTAAAATGCAAGTTAGGAATATCAAATGGGTCTTGCCTTCGCCTTGAAACTGAACCTTTTTAGAATCAATGTGGAGAATTCTGAGATTCGAGAGATGGGCTGCCTGCATCCCATATAATTCAATACCACAATTACAATTTACAACTTATAATTTAAAATAAATAATTATTTTATTTTATAAGAATTAATTTTTATTAAAAATAAACTCAAGTGCTGTTTGGTAGGCTCTATAGTTGTACCAAAAGTTTAAATATTGAATTAATTTCTTGTTTTATTTGGTAAATTAAAATTTTAAGTATTGAAAAATTAAATACAAAAAATTTAATTGTTAAATTTAAGTTATAAAATATATTTGATATATTACTTAAAGTTTATTATTGAATATTATTGAGCTGTTGTAAATTTTAAGTTATGAAAAAAATATTTTTTATCCTTGATTTTTAAATATTTTATGTGATTTTAAATAAAGTCAAAATTTTAAAAACTTTAAATATAAATTATTATAAATATAAAAAAATAAATATTATATCAAGAATAATGTCAAATCGGAGTTTAAGCTCTAAAGAGAAAATAAAAAATTTAAATGATTTGATTTGTCAATTTTCTATCGTAAAATTTTGATAGATTTGTGATTCTCGCCCTCCTACCTATGGTTGCCATCAATGAGATCAAAACTTTCGAACAAGCTTTAGCTATTGAATCTGTTTTTTATCCTCCACAACTCTACTCAATAAAATAAAAGGAGGAAGAGAAATTTAAAAAAAAAAAATCGACTATGTTTATATTGGGAAAAAGGAAAAAAATGTAGTCTTTGACCCAACCACAAATCTAAAAGGTAAGCACAACTTCAAAAGTAGCAAATTTGTTCTAAAAAATAACTTAAAAATATTAATTTTTACTTTTTTTAGTCTTAAGATGTAATCTTTGACTCAACTAGAACATGACGGTTGTTAACATTAGAAAAAAAAAAAAAAAGAAGAAGAAGAAGAAAAGTTGAATCTGCTTAAGTTTTCATATTTTTTCCTTAAATTATTTTATTTATAAAAGTATTTTTTAATAAATAAATATCATATTAGGAAATGAGAAAATAAATATATTTTGATAATTTTGTATGTACTTTTTCATAAAATGTTATGTATTTTTATTAAAAAATAATTATCGCATACCCACAATATGAGTGAAAATAATTAGGTAACATATTTATTAAGAATTCACTTATAAACCAAATCTTAATTTAGTTGAATGGCAAGGTTGGGAGAGTGCATTTTTAGTGTTTTGGGTTCGGATCTCATCGTAAACTTAAATTTTTCTATATTTATTTAAAAGACAAAAGTATAAAGTATCCTTAAATTAACATTTATTGCTTCGTTAAAATAAGAGTACTTTGGTAATTTAATAATTGAGTTGGGACTGGGTTATGAAAATTACAAAAATATCATTTCGTAATAAAATAAGTCATATTATTCAAGGGTATTTTAATTTTTTACTTTTTAAAAAAAATCAATAAAAATTTTAAATGTGATTGAATTTGAACCTCTACTATCTTTATCAATAAAATATAATCTTTACCACCAAAGCTTTATTTAATATAATATTTTCATTTTAATTGTATTATGCATATTTTATTACCTCAATTAATTGTATATATTGATCATTTCATTATATATTCACTATATGTTATTTTTAAACATAAATCCATGTTTTAAATAAGTGGTTTCCACATGCATACATGTATGATAGAATTTTTAGTGATGTATTTATGTGTTTAAATTTTATTTTACTCATTATTTAATCTTTTTTTTTATTTTAATATTGTACGTATTTCATATGTTATTATTTATTTATATTATTTTTAAACACCCCTCTATGTTCTAAGTAGGTAATTATCACATACGTATGTGGTAGAATTTTTAGTATTAATAATGTTGATTGAGTTGGTGCCAAAAGTTAACTCGACATCGACTAAAAATTAATGACAACACCATAATAAACAATTGTACTCATTAATAATATTATTATTTCTTTTGTACAATGATGGTTCAAACCTAGGCTATTTCTGGTGAAGATAAACACTTGGCAAATAGACCACAACTTGGGTTCACTTATTAGTATTCTATGTATTTACGTGTTTAAACTAAATTTTACTCACAATTGAATTTTTTTTTCATTTTAATATCGTACATATTTCATGTGTTATTATTAATTAGTTTCAAACCATACATTTCAATATTCATTGTATGTTATTTTCAAACACACCTTTGTGTTCTAAATTTAGCCCTAGAAGCCTCATTTTTATATTGATATTCAATGGACAATGAACAAGTCCACTCTTGCTTTATACATTACTCTTTTGCAGTATAAAGAGATGATTCTAAATCATTCTAGGAATTTTAAGGTACAAATTTAATCAAGTGTCGTAGATAGAATCGATATATGGAATAGTATGTCGCTCTGTAATGGACTAATTTACCTAAAAAGGCTCATTTCCAAGTATATTTACGGAAATGGGCCGATTTTAGTATTATTTATCGAAAAAGGCCGGTTTTGGCAAAGCGCGTCCACATAGGAGCATTTTAAGGGGAAATTTCTAACAAATTGAGCCCTTGGGGGAGCGTTTTTGCCATGTTAGCATAAAACACGCTGACGTGGACGCGCTTTGCTAACGTGGCAAAAAAGCTCCCCCAGGGGTGCGTTTTGCTCCGTGTTTTTGTCCCCTAACGACTATTTTTTTACCGTTATGGGGGTCCACTGGAAAAAAAGAGAGTATAAAACCCCTTCCTATTATTTCACACAATATTTCTTAAAATTTTAGCAAAAAAACTCTCAAAATTCTCCCTAAAGCTCTCAAATTTCTCATTAAATTTCTCAAAGCTCTCTTTAATTATTTATTTACTTTAATTTTTTTCTAAATTAGTATTATTTTTTTTTATAATTTCAAAAATATTTGATCATGTTAGTAATGGCTAGGGAATTAATTCGTCTCAATCATATACATATCTTCATAAAACAAATAAAAATGGTAAGGGTTAATTTTAATTTTTGAATATTATTTTAATTTTTTTCATTTATGTAATTTTAATTAATTTGTATTTTATAATTTTTTATAACAGTCTGTAGATCGGGTGTTACAATGTTATATTCGTAATATGTCTAGTCCTCCATCACTGTTGATAGAAAATTACTTGAAGGAAACGGGTTTTTGGCATGCGGCCACTATAGGTCAGAGGTGCAAATTGGACCCGAAACTCATTAGTGCGTTAATAGAGAGGTGGAGACCCAAGACGCACACATTCTATCTTCCATGCGGAGAGTGTACTATCACTTTGGAGGACGTCTAGTTATAATTAGGATTGCCAGTGGATTGGTCCGCACTCACCGGGTCCGTTCAAACTGTTGATTGGGAAGCCATATGCTACGATCTTTTGGGTGCGATTCTGGATAATATTTACATAGGTCGGATCGAGATGGGCTGGTTACAAGACACATTCTCGGAGTCGGGGAATGATTCGACTGAAGTAGAAAGAATACGATATGTTCGAGTATACATCCTTGAGATGATTGGAGGTTATTTAATGTCGGACTTGTCACGAAACCTCATACATCTAAGGTGACTGTGAAACTCATTGCTCTAAAAGCAACTAGCGAATTAAGTTGGGGGTTTACTATGTTGGCAACATTGTATCGGGAGATATGCGGGGCGACGCCACCAAATAAAGCCAAAATCGAAGGTTGCCTATCACTACTACAATCATGGGCTTGATTTTGCTTTCCATTTTTACGTCCTCGAGTGAACCATCCATATACATTCCCACTCATAATGAGATAAAATTTTTATTTGATTTTACAATTATTACATAGATTTAAAATAAAATTGTATGCTAAAATTTTATTTAATTAGGTGGAACCATCTGACGAGTTATGTTAGAATACCTACCGCTCTTGAAGATATACGGCTTCGATTAGACCAACGGTCGGAAGCACAAGTAAGTATTAAATAATATATATACATAAAATAGTTGTTTCATATTTTGTATTTAGTATTTAGTATTATGTATATAACTAATATTTTTATCATGTTCATATAGTTTCAATGGACATCATATAAGGATCTGATAATACGGGCAGTAATTCTGGAAGAATTCTTTCAAAATTCAAACATTTGGCATGTTAAGGTCCCATTGGTCAACTATGCTACTGTCGAGATGCACCAGACGGATAAAGTGTTGCAGCAATTTAGATTTTGACAACTGATTCCCGAGGCACTTGAGGTGCTCGATAATGAGCACAAAATTGACTTACGATAAATGAATACGAATTGGCAGGTATTCTTCTCGAAATGTATCGAAATTTAAGAAAATCAGTATGATTATATACCTACTCGCAAACCGATCATCGTCCCTGAGTTAGCGTGCACATCGGATTACATGCCATGGTTTAGGATCCATGGTAAGCCATATTTGCTGTCGAAAGAGCAAATGCGTCAACAAATCCATGTCGAAAAGAAACGACGGGGCTCTTTAAATCCAAGGAGAAGGGATGACGGCACAGGCCCATCAACAGCGCCCACTCAATCACCTGGTCTAACTCCTCAACCGATGACACCCACAGCACAACCTCTTTAGATTATGCCAAATGCGTATCCTAGCCCTTATATGTATCCTAACCCTTATATGTTTCCTTTTTCCAATCCTATACCAGGTTTGGATGCATGGCTCGGTGCATCTTATTTCTCGATGACTCTGACTCAACCGATGATATGTAGGCCATCGTCGTTGGAGGGATCGCACGAGGCACCGTTGGGGAGCTCATCTTATTACCAATCCCCATCGCCTTATGGGATTCAAACACTTCCGCCGTAGGTGATGTAAACACCTCCACATTCTTTATGCTATCAAGCTAGGTCATCCTTCCAACACCCACAACTGGAGCAACCACAACCCCCGCCTGAGCAACCATAACCCCTGTCGAAATTTGAACTAATAAGGAATCCAGTGCGTAATCGTCGACCACCCTTATGTGGCACTGATTTCGACCGGTATATACATTGAATTTTTTAAATATATTTGTATAAACTATTTTTATATTATTTCATTTAACAAAATAAAAGTTGTTTTTAATATTTTAATAGTAAATTATTTTTATATTTTTATCTTGTGAAACACCTGTCAATGAAGCATGTTAAATAATGCAACATTAAGTAATAACATTATTATTTAAAAACCCTAAACACCCATTGATACTATACCAGCAACACATGTATGTAGACCTTTATACTTTTTTATCTCCCACAAGCCTGTCTTTTTCCTACAAGAAGCCATGATTTTCCATGAACATGTACCGTCTTGCATTGTACACTTGACCTCGAACTTCTCAGATTTGGATTTAACCACGTTGTAGTTAACCCCGTGATTGATGTATGTTATTTCAAAGCACCAAGAAAAGTATCCTTACTGGAAAACTCCTTACCAATTAATGAAAAACCTCTACGGTCATGCCTTCTGTGCAGTAGATCTAGAAACTCCAATGCATCATCTGCCTATATATCGATATTATGCATGTGGGCTGGAGGCGAGTACGCCTTGAATCGTGGATCTTTTTCTTCTTCATCTGAACCCCCTTCAACATATTCAAGTTTGGATGGAATAGGCTCTGGTTCAGAAAATAATGCAACCTCTGCACCATGAGAGCTAGGCTCTCAAGGTGGATCCACATAGGACTCATTATCCAACCCACTATTATTCTGCAACGTATGAGGTCTCCTCATCGGTGGACGTCGAAGGGAGTACATCATCCCTTCTTGTGGACGTTCTGTAACGTCCCTAATCAGATGTGAATTGCCAACCACTAGAAGTTGATGTCATTCCTCAATACGTATTTCCAGTATCAAACATCGACCCACCGATGTGCATGTCTAATCCACTAACCGAGTGTCGTGTAGGAGTTGTATTTTTCATACTGCCACCAAACACGGATGCTTCTGTGTTCTGCCTCCCACTAATAGAGTGTCGGGTAGGGGTCGTGTATTCCTCTCGAACAACAGTAGATGTTGAACTCGTAAATGTTTCATTTGGCGATTAAAATTGTACATATAACTCAAGATAGGATGATCTACTAGCGAGATGAGTCTGCACCATCGCCTCAAAGCTACGACCACCTTTGATATCAAATGAGTCATATGTCACGGGATCAATCGAAGCACAAAATCGATACTTAATAGAAAAAACCCTCATTGGCGTCTTTCCGAAGATTTTGCGCCTAATTCTTTTACGAAATTCTGTAAAATCTATACTCTGATTAAAAACCATTCGCGTTATGTTCTCCGATTAAAAAATAACGCCGTTCTTGGTGTCATGGACCTCACCATCGTAGTAAATAACAACGCTAATATGTTCGTTCATCTTCATTTTCTATTCTGCTTAGCCTCTCTAATTTTTCTTACTGTAAGTTATGCAACCTGAGAATGAAATTTGCCTCATTTATAGCCTAAGGCCAAATATAAACTACTATAGAAAAAGAGCGTCCACATGGGAGTATTTTTCAGTAATTTTGCTAACAGTACATCCTGCTTGAAGTGTTTTTTACACTATTTGTTCAAAAACGTCTTCTCAAAATCATTTTTTCAGGAACTACTATAGAAAATAGCGTCCACATGGGAGCATTTTTTAGTACTTTTGCTGACAGTGCATCCTGCTTAAAGCGTTTTTGACACTATTTGTTTAGAAACGTCTTCTCAAAATTATTTTTTCAGGAACTACTATAGAAAAAGAGCGCCCACGTGGGAGCTTTTTTCAGTAATTTTGCTGATATTGCATCCTGCTTGAAGCGTTTTTAATACTATTTGCTCAGAAACGTCTTTTCAAAATTATTTTTTTGGGGTAAAAATAATCAATTTTGTTAAAAAAAACTAAACACAATATTATTTTTTTAAAAACTAAACCCTAATCTAATTAATTTTAACCCTAAACTCTAATACCTAATTTAATTAATTTATTTAAAACCCTTAAACCTTAATTTACTTAATTTATTTAAAAATCATAAATCCTAATTTATTTTTTAAAAAAAGACTAAATCATAATTTATTTTTAAAAATTTCTAAAACCCTAAACCCTAAATTATTAAACCTTAACCTTAAATTATTTTAGCAAAACTCTAACCATAAAAACCCTAAACTAAAAAACCCTAGGGGATAAACATGCAAAAGGCCCTAACCTAGAAAACACACAGAGCAAATCGCGCCCCTGGGAGAGTGTTTTTGTCACGTCAGCAAAGCGCGTCCACGTCAAAACGTTTTGTGCTGACATGCCAAAAACGCTCCCTAAGGGCATGATTTGCTGGAAATTTCCCCTTAAAGTGCTCCTACATGGACTTATTTTGCCAAAATTGGCCCTTTTCAGTAAATAATTCTAAAATCGGCCCATTTTCATAAATATACTTGGAAAGGGGCCTTTTTAGGTAAATTAGTCCTCTATAATGATTTATTTAATTTTCTAATTATATAAATAAGTTATTTTAGTCCTATATTTAATTTTTTAATTCTTTTAGTTCTTAGATTTAGATAATTTGTCAAATCACTCAAAAATAAATGAAATAGTTAATGTTTGTTAACTTTGTTGATATGACATACATAGAGATTATAAATGGATGCAATGCCAACAATTAATAAATTTTTTAAAATTTAAAAATTCAAAAAAATGATAAAAAGTATTAAAAAGTATACAAATTATAAAAATATATATATATTTTAAAATATTTTTAATTGTAAAAAATTTAATTAATTACTAAGTGGCATAAATGTGACCTGTCACGTGAATGTTGTATTACAATTTACAAGTTATAAATTATTTATTTTATAAAAGTTGTTCGGTAGGCTCTAAAATTAAGTATCAAAAGTTTAAATATTGAATTAAGGTTTTATTTGATAAATTAAAAAATTAAGTACGGAAAATTTAACTGCTAAATTCAAGTTATAAAATATATTTGGTATATTACTTAAAATTTATTACTAAGTATTATTGGATTGTTTGATAAAGGTAAATTTTAAGTTATGAAAAAAATTATTTTATATTTTTATCCTTAATTTTTAAATATTTTATGTGATTTTAAATGAAGTCAAGATTTTAACGACTTTAAATATAAATACGATATATTTTTAATAAATTCCACGCTATTAAATATAAAATATAAAAAATAAATATTATATCAAGAATAATGTGAAGCTCTTAAAAGAAAATAAAAAATTTAAATGGTTTGATTTGTTAATTTTCTCTCTTAAATTAATCATAAAATTTTGATAGATTTGTGATGTTCGCCCTCCTCCCTATGGTTGCACTCAATAAGATCAAAACTTTCGAACAAGCTTTAGCTGTTGAATCTGTTTTTTATCCTGCTCAAATCTGCTCAATCAAATAAATGGAGGAAGAGAAAATAAAAGAAAAAGAACAATGTTTAGAAGAAATTAAGGAGGAGGTTAGCATTCAACAATGCATTTCAAGTGCGGTTCAAATACTACAGTCATCTCACGTCGCTTATCTTTTATCATGCACCATCGACTGTGGTATATTAACTATGGGTTTTGCCATTTCTTAACGTTTTTGCATACGACTACTTCTTAGAATTTTGATGATAGAAATTTGTTTTGTGGTGGCTCATAGGAAGGTAGTTGAGTTCTTATTCATCTTTTTGGAGTTTTACATTATATCCTTTACTTGCTATATATTGTTTTTGTTTTAATCAGACAACTTAGATCTCTGGTATTTCCTATGTAAGGCTTAGGAACTGTGGAAAAAATAAATTTTGTTTATTAAAGGATTTGGTAGAGTTACCTAATTTATTGCAATTTAAATTTTTTTGGATAAATTTGACTTAAATTTAGAAGACAACTGAATACGATATAATAAGAATATGTGTGAAATTTGAAAATAAAAGTAAGTATGACAAAATTTTTATGCATCTATAAAAAGAAAATAGATTAAAGGGGGATTATATTCATATGGAAAGGGTATTGTGGATTAGATTAATGATACATGGGGTTTGTTGATGGCATGTTACATTGTTGTACAGGTTTTTCAATGTGGAGAACGATTTGACCCTAGTAAAATGAAGGGAAAAAAAAGAGGCTAAAAACATCTCTTTGATTATAACATTGAAGAATAAGCCTATAGTGATTCATGGTTATTATGAACTTATGAGCTTAAGGATGCACAACTTGTTGGAGAAAAGAAAAAGAGAAGGAAATATTAGAAGGCTAGTGTGGGTAAAATGAGAAAAAATGATGGATGAGTGGGCATACAAGGTAAGTCTAGATAGTGTGAGCCGTAGCATATTTCCATGCTCTTGCAGCGATTGTTTGGTTTGCTTCTAAGTCTACCGTATTGAGAATTAAACATCTGATTGAATTGGTTAAGTTACTACATTATTAATTTGATTGATCCATTTAGATCAATTGAATAAAAATTAAAAAATTGGTTCAATTGTTCGGTTTTCAAGTTAATTAGTTAAATGGTTTTTTCTAAATTGATATCCTTGTTGGTTTCGGTCTAATCGATCCAATCAACTAATCCAATCTAACTTAAGTTTTTATGATTTTTTATATTTTTATAATTTATATCAATTTTAATATTTTTTTATTTTTTTATGATTTTTATAGAATTTTAATATGTTCTTATAATATTTTAAATATTTTGGTTACTTTTATAGTTTGTTAGATTTTTTATATCTTTTACAATTCTTATAAATTTTTATAAGTTTATATCAATTTTCATATATTTTTAATATTTAATAATTTTCATATTTTTTTTTTATGATTTTTAAGGGAAAATATTAGATTAAAGTAGAAGTTGACACGTGTTATCATATGATTAGTCACTCAATTTATTTTAATGATCAACGTGGTTAAAGACAGAACTGAGAGACTTAATTGATTATTTTAATTAATGGAAAAAACTTAATCAAATGCAAATTTAATACAAAAGTTTAATTAATTTTTTAATATTTTTAAAGATTTTTGTTATATATATAATCCAATGATTTATTATAAATGAAATGGAATTCCTTTTTTTATAGAAAAAACACCATTGATTTAAAAAAAAAAATCCTATTCATTCACAGATACAAAGAAGTACAAACTAAATTATAATATATAGTTATTATAAATGAAATGCATAGTAAATTTTTTGGCCCTTCAACTTTATAAAAAAATATCATTTTAGCTTTTTATTTAATTTTTTGCCATTTTTAGTCTTTAAACTTGCATTTTTTTGTTAAGTCACCTCAAAATTGATGAAAAAGTTAAACGTTAGGTACATCTTAAATAATTTGAAGATATTCTTTATGCTTTCAAGGGAAGATTGATTGTAATTGCAATGGTATGTTAGCAAGTCTCAATTACTTATGTATTGAATAGACTTGCATAGGCTTAAGACAAAATTTGATACTTGAGTTTAACATTTTTTTAATTTGATACTTGAGTTTAACTTTTTTTTTTCCTAATGTGGTACTTGTATTTGACAAAAATTATACGTTTTGATATATGAAAGTAACATTATTAATTTTTTTAGTATTTAATTCGTGTTTTAAAGTTGATTTGCTGAAAATTTATAATTAGCTAATAATATTAGCCATTAACTTTCATCAAATCAACCCTAAAACCCAAATTAAATAACATTCATCGGATTGTATTTGATAAATTAAACATAAAATTAAACAAATTCACAATTAACACTAAATTCATTTTCTTAATAAAATAATTAAAAATTCAACCCTAATAATATTAGAAACTTTTCATCAAATCAACCCTAAAATTCAAAATTAAAGACTGAAATGTTAAATATGTTACCTTTGAATATTAAAATATATAAATTTTGTCGAACATAAATATCAAATGAAAAAAATACATATATTAAATTAGATAGAAAATAATACAAATATCATGTTAAACTTGAATATCAAATAACATATTACAAGTAAGCTTTTAAATTTTTTGTAAATCAGCTTTACAATTCTCTGATATTCACTGTTTTCATAGTGAAGTTCTTTATTATTATGATTTTTATGTGCTCTAAAATTTGTGGTAGGTTTTGCGAATTGAAGCACAGTGGTTGGTTAGATATATACCTTGTAATGCCTCAAATTTTAAATGCTTGACTAATGGGTTCTATTGTAGTTAAATCTATGTATTTGTAGCTATGTGCTCTTGTGTATGTGTTTGAGGTTAGGGGTTCAAGTTGTGCCTCAGAAAGTTTTGTTATTTTATTCTACTCTTGAACTATTAACTTGAGTTTAATTCTATGCAATTTTGTATTAAGAATGAGCCTACTGGTTCTTTCTTCTTCCTCTTTTCTTTTCCTTCTTCCTTTCTTTTCTTTCTTTTCTTTCCTTGTTCTTTTTCTTTTTGCTTGTTTTCGTATCTGTATCGGACCAAATTAAGAATTCTAGGTTGTCGTTGCACCAATCGAGAGGTAAATTTGTAAGTTCTGTCGTTGAATTTTCGTTAACTCTCGCTATTATTTGTTTTTGTCAAATGTAGTTTTTCTGATTATTTCGCCCGAATTCTTTATCTATATATTTGATTGTGGTTCATTAGGAAAAGGTCTCACGGATAACATTTTCCCCAACATTTGTAGCTCGTGATCTAGTTGTCCTGTGCAAAGGTATTGTTGTTGTTCAATTGGAAGTTTGTGTCGAAATCTTCGACGAGTTTTGGTTTTTTGCTCTAATCGAGCGTTTGATGAGTTAATTGAGTGATTGAATATTGTTTTTAGGTTGTGGGAGTCTTGGGATTGCCCTTGCACCGACGCTACATTAGGTAGGTACCGAAAACTTTTCTTCTTCGAGTTTTAGTTGTCAAACAATGAGACTGTCGATGCCACACGGTCGTGTGCCAAGCCATGTGAGCCACACGGCTGTGTGGTAGGCTGCGTAACTCACTATTCATGAATTAGAGACACACAGGCTAGGGACACAGGTGTTTGTCCAGACCGTGTGTGAGAATTTTTAGTGCAGGGTTCACATGGGTTAAAGACAGTCGTGTGCCTAGGCTGTGTAACTCACTATTTGCAAATTAGAACCACACGGACAGGTGACGTGGGCGTGTGTCAGGCCGTGTGGAGCCACACGGGCTAGCTATCCAAGCCGTGTGAAACCACACGGGCGTGAGGACAAAAAATGTGGAATTTTTTTCTCGGGCCACAAGTGTCGTTTGAAACGAATGTAAGCCTTATGTGGGGATCGTATGATCTGACTTAAACTATATAAATTTTTATTTTGCGATCTAAGACTAAGTACTGGAAATCTGTATGTGTGTACTGTGTATAATGTCTGTTAATGATATTAATTATTCCGTACGAACATGAAATGTATCTGAACGATCGTGTAGGCCTCTATATTAGCTAATATTTGAAATTTGCATCTGCATTGGGTGGGAATTGAGCAAATGAGGAAGTACCCTGTTCCGAGGTAATGGCTAAATCACTGGTATCTGTATTCTGATTCGATAGCTAGTATGCAATTATTGGAATGTGTCATACCAACATTGTGTGGTGTGTAGGGTTGGATGGGTATTCAATACCCTATTTGGTGTGTTTGGTTGGTGAAGATGGTGTGTAACGGTGGGGAATAGGAAAACTGCATCTATTCTGATCTGTTTTGTATTTGAGAATAATCTAGCTTGCTATCTGTCAGAATTGTTCTGTTCCGTTAAACTGAATGATTTACCTACTGGATCTATTTGTGTTCTAAACTCAAATTTGGGACTTTACTGATTCTAACCTAAATCTATTTGAACATATAATTATTTATTTATAAGATCATTAATTTATTTCTTCTGTTGACTGAATTATAGGTAATCCACAGACTTGATCAGTCGACAGATCAGGAGCTCAGTCATACTATTTATTTGCTTTATTATTATTATTATTATTATTATTATTATTATTATTATTATTATTATTATTATTATTACCATTGGCTCATTTCCAATAGCTTCAAGACATATGATAGTTAAGATACTAGTTTTTGTACTACGTGTTATGTTTGTTAAACTCTGGTTTGCTTTGGAAAGACTTTTAACTAAGATTGAAAAGTTATGTTTTGTGTGATTTTCGATATAACTCTTTAAACTTAGCTTTATCATCTAGGCCGGATATGGGTTGTTGCATTTCAAAAAGAAGATAATCAAGTCGTTAATTGCTTAGCTAAATTGACTTTAAGCTGGAATACAAGTCTACGTGTATTTAATGACGTCGTTAATGAAACTTTAGGAACCTTACATCACGACAAAGCTAGTGGTGCTTGTAAAGCTAAATGTGTGCATCTTTTAGTAGGAAAAAAAAAAAAAAGAAATCCTGCTCATGCCAAACTTGTAATGGGACATCAACCCAAAAAGCTTGCTTTGTTTAAATATATTAAAATATAAAATTTTATTCATGATAAAAAATTAATTTTTTGCGTTAAGTAAATAAGAATAAAGATTAAGTATAAATCTAAAATTAAAAGCAAATAAAAGAATTAACAAAAGTACTCAAACCTAAAAAAGACAAGTACTCAAAATTAAATGAAATTATAATTGACTACAAAAGGCTTAAAAACTAAGATATTAAAAAATAAATTAATTCATTTAAATAAAAATAATATTTTTCATCTGATTTATTTTAAAATAAATATTTTTATTAATAATTTATTTAATTATAAATAAAAAGTGAAGCTTATTTTACCATAAATTAAAAGTTGAAGATTTATTTTAAATATTTAAATGTAAAAATTATCTAAATAAATCAGAAAATTTCAATTAACTTTTAATTATTTTAGGCTTGAATAATATACCATTTGTTACATGTGTTCGATCTCAATGATTAATTTGGTACCTAATTTTTTTTGTCTTAATTTGGTACACGAGTTTGGCTTCGATGTTTAATTTGTTACCTAGACTAAATGATATTATGTGATCTAATGAATATTTGACTTGTATGCTCTAGTAAAAAGACATAGGTACTTAATTGGGACAAAAAAATTTAAATACTAAATTGGATTTTGAAGCTAAACTTAGATACTTAATTAACACATACAAAAAGAAAACTCAAAGTATTAAATTCAAAAATCTTTGGTACCAAATTGAACGTTAGAAAAGTGAAACAAAAGAAATTCGGGTAACAAATTAAACATTGAATTCAAGTAGATTAACCCAAAATTAGATTTAGGAACCAAAATCAATTAAAAGCGAGGTAGTCGGTACTATACCGATACCAATCATATCGACTAGTGTCACAGGCCGCGTAAAGGAACCAGCAATTGAGATGCATATTTCAAACCCTTCATGTTCACTTGGGATCATTCGGTCCGACATGATTAATCCATTGTTTGAAAGAGACTTAAGGCCCGTTTACTTGAATTCTAGTTGAATTATAAACATTTTAGTAACTTGTATTTTACCAGGATAATTATCTTAAAGGATAAAAATATATAGAGTTTAAATCCTTTAAGGCTCTCGTGATAGACAATAATCCCAGCCATTGGTATAATCCCATCTATACTGTTAGATCTGAGGGACCTTAACTATAAATAGAGCCTTCGCACTTCATTTGTAATCACTTCATCCTTGACTTAAAAATATATTTGAGAGCATTTATTCAAACACCTTGTGTGCATTAAAAATATATTTTGTGGCTTTTTTAGTTCTTTCACTTTGAGTTTGTTTTTGTTTTATTTTGGTGCATTAGAAAATTTCTGTGAGAGTTTTCATCTTCCGAGAGTTAAGCTAACTGAGGCAGATTTGAAGCTAACTTTTTACCTAAGACCGCATTGTTTGCCAAACTAATGTTCTAGTCTTATGACACTAGTACGTATTGTTTCTGTTTTCAATCAGTACCAAGTAATCTAGGTTCAATTTCGATGCATTTCAACTGTTTCAATGTGTTTCAACTTGTTTTAGACAATACTGACTTATATAATATTAGTTGGTACACAATTTTGATATTAAGAAACTAAAAATTAGACTACACATATAATATTTTTACATGTAATTGAAATATATTTACATGTATCTATAATACATATAACTTATTAAGTGACTAAATATTAACCTATAAATATGTGTGAAAAACATTTATAAACATCAATAAATTCGAAATAATATATCAAAATATATCGATATCCATGCGGACCAATATCAATAAAAAAGATACCTTAACTAAAACAATAAGAGTTGAAAAAACAAACCAACCTATGCTAATAACCTTTTAACTTTACAAAAAAATTTATTTTAATCATTTATTTAAAAATAAACATTCGTAACTCTGCTGACTTGACATTCACTATACTACGTAAGCAATTAATTAAATATTTAAAAATTTTAAAAATAATTTAAAATTATTAATAATTATTATAAAAATTAAATAAAAATTAAAATATTTTTTTTTGTAAAATTGGAAAATCAAATGTATTAAATAAATAGAGGTGAAAATAAAACTTCTGCCTTATTTCCAAACAATGTTGTCGGGTAACGCGTGGGACATTCTACACTTGCTTTCACCGGCTATTACCGGTAAACTAAGTCCCATCCCATCATTTCCTTTTTATGTTGTTCAAAGGGCAGAGAAAGACACGGTAGTCGTACGGTTGTAATTATTACAACAATTGTTTTTCTTTCTCAAAAGTCTTTTCTTTCCCTCACTCTATAAATATCATATCTTCACACCATTCTTGTTTTTTCTTCTCTTTTTTTCATTTTCCTTCCTTTTTCTCTCCTTTTTGTTTTTCTCTTTTCCTTTCTCCGACCATTTTCCGGCCAAATATTCAGTAATTTTATCTCGGTTGGGCTTGCCTGAGATTTCACTTCTCCGACTTCTTTGCTTTCTTAAAGGGTTGCTTTTCCTATCCTTATTATTATATGAATCTTTACTTTCTTTCTTTTTCCTTTTTTGGGAGGTGTTTCGGTGTTTTGATTTGTTTCTTTGATGTTTTGGCTGACTATCAGATCTGGTTTTACTTTTCATGTGACTTCATCTGTATTATTTCTTTTGTTTATTTGTTTTTCATACTCTTTGTTGGTTTTTCTGCAGCTTAATCTGTTTCCTTCAATTTTTCTTAATCTTGATTAATTTGTTTTCCTTTAGTAAAGTATAATGCTGTAAATTACTCAAAACATATTCATTTAATGTCCATTAACCTCAAATCCATATTAATGATGATTTTGTTGATTAAATTTGATTTTGTTCTCTGCACTGTGACAAAAAGGCAAATGATTGTTTCTTCTTTATAACATTTCAATGGGAAGGGGAAAAGGGTTTCCAAAACGCAAGGATCCTGATCTCATGCCAATCAACTTGAATTCTACACAAGTTTGCCACTAAGCCATTGGCGTGATTGGCGCAAATGATTGTTGAATGGATAACAAAGCAAGGCTTTTATTTCATCAACTTTTAGATATAGTCTTAGCATTTCAGTTTCTATATAAGAATGTTTCTTTGCTACTCTTGTATTGCTGTTATCTAAAATATTTTGGGATCTAATCCTTTTATCTTCTCTTTTTTGAGCATAAATCTCTTCTGAAACTTGAGAGTTGTATTTTTTGTGCAATTTAGACAAAGAAAATGGATGGGACTAAAATGATGGGACTTAGAAATGTGAGCTCAATTTGTTCCCTCTCTGAAATGGATGATCATGATCTCTCACGCCTCCTTGATAAGCCAAGGCTTAACATAGAGAGGCAAAGATCATTTGATGAAAGGTCACTCAGTGAGCTCCCTATGATTCTCACAAGAGGGAGTTATGACAATTATGAGGGCATGCACTCGCCCTGCGGGAGGTCAGGTATTGATACTCCGGCTTCTTGGGATAGAAACTCCTTTGATCCGCACCCCATTGTGGCTGAAGCGTGGGAGGCTCTCAGGAGGACTTTGGTGTATTTCAGAGGCCAACCAGTTGGTACCATTGCTGCGTATGATCATGCTTCCGAGGAAGTTTTGAACTATGATCAGGTAAAGTTCTCATCAGATAGTGGGCATCCTTTTTAGCAGTATTGAAATTCTTGTTGCGTATTTATGAAATTATAAATGATGACAGCTATTATTGAATATGATCATTTGTTAAGCATCCATCCTAAAATTAATCGGTCATAAATGGAAAGCTTTCCTGGATATAAGGTTATAACAAACTCAGGCCTTAATTGAATGTGGGACAAGATCATTTAATGGTACAAACCTTGGTCCAAGTTGAATAAATTTGACTACGTGAAACTTAACACCAAACATGAACAATAATTGAACTTTAAAATGATTTAGGAGTTCTGATTGTTAAAATGAGGTTTGGTAGGGAAAATGGGAAGATTAAGTTAAATGATCACTGACATTTTTGTTTTTAAAATATTTTTATTTAAGTTAAAGATTGAGGAAAATTCAAAATATCTGCAATTATGTTTAATGCCGAAAATCTATTACCATCTGGTGAGTTATGAGATTGAAAATTTCTTGGACTGTTCATGTTTTAATAAATTGTTGATTTGTTCAGGTTTTTGTTAGAGATTTTGTACCTAGTGCTTTGGCTTTTCTGATGAATGGAGAGCCTGAGATAGTCAAGAACTTTCTCTTGAAGACTCTACAACTTCAAGGGTGGGAGAAAAAAGTAGATAGGTTCAAGCTAGGAGAAGGAGCAATGCCAGCTAGCTTCAAAGTTCTACATGACCCTGTACGTAAATTGGACACAATTATTGCTGATTTTGGAGAGAGTGCCATTGGAAGAGTTGCTCCAGTTGACTCTGGATTCTGGTGGATCATTCTGCTCCGTGCATACACAAAATCTACTGGGGATTTATCACTAGCTGAGAGGCCTGAGTGTCAGAAAGGGATGAGGCTTATACTTACTCTGTGTTTAGCAGAAGGATTTGATACATTTCCAACACTGCTTTGTGCTGATGGATGCTCTATGATCGATCGAAGAATGGTAACCCAGCCTTCACTACTTAATCTTTACCTCTATTTTGTGCATCTTTGTGTGCTTTCCTTTTCGTAAGTTTCCTTACCAGTCTTGTAGTTTTTTTATGTGAGATATGCTAGGAAGTTGAGAAATAAAAAGTGTAACATTATGAAAATTGGAATTTGGATAGATATGGATAATTAATGCAAAAAATAATGTACATCCCATTATTATTTATTGCTACTGCCGAATAGCAGATAGAATAGAGCAGTATGAAATAAAGAAATATACTCTTAATTGATAACCAATCTTGTAGGGGCTTGGTAAGCCAATCGAGCAAGTGAATTTGGCATTATTTAATATCATATATATGATATGAATATATGTGTAAAATAGTCATAGTTTACCAATAATACATTGTTTGTCTCAAATGCTCTTTTGGCTTTGATTAACTATTAAGGAACAATGTTCTTTATTTTCTTCTATAGTGATTACCCAACCTTTAAGGTATGGTATGTTTTGGCCAATTGGGTGTTACAGTTTTTGTCGTATCGTTACACTTAAGTCTCTATTTATATTCCTTAATTCATTACAAATTTCCAATATGGGATTTTGGGTTGTTAAATATTCATCAAGGAAACAATTTGTATCTGGATTCTAAATTGTATTTGCCTATTGAAGATTGATCACCAAGTGATGCTTGTACTTTAGTGCTAATTGTTGCATTCATGTTTCCCTATAAATCTTTTTAGCTATTGTCTTCCCCTTTTTTTATTGATAAATGGATCTTAACTGCATCCTTCAAATTTTCCTCTTACTTGATGACTTATGCTGATGAAAAATACTTAAGAAGTTAATTTGCTTTATGCCTCTGCACTAGTGCTTTATGAACTCCTTATTTTCTTTCTTTTCTGAATAGAAAATCAAACAGAGGTGATGGAGATTGATATTTTTGTATTTATCGTCACCAGTCCTTCCCTTTATGGGACCAAGGAGTCTTAATTGCATGTTCCAATTATGATGTGAACTTATTTTACAGGATGTTTATGGTTATCCTATTGAAATTCAAGCGCTTTTCTATATGGCTCTGAGGTGTGCATTATCAATGCTGAAGCAAGATGCCGAAGGAAAAGATTGCATTGAAAGAATTGAGAAGCGTTTACATGCCTTGAGCTATCACATGCGTAGTTACTTTTGGCTTGACTTTCAACAACTAAATGATATTTACAGATATAAGACTGAGGAGTACTCTCACACTGCAGTAAATAAGTTTAATGTTATTCCCGATTCTATCCCTGACTGGATATTTGATTTTATGCCAACACGTGGTGGCTACTTTATTGGGAATGTTAGTCCTGCAAGGATGGATTTCCGATGGTTTTGTTTAGGTAACTGTATAGCAATTTTATCTTCTCTTGCAACACCAGAGCAATCAGTGGCTATTATGGATCTTATTGAAGCCCGTTGGGATGAGCTTGTTGGAGAAATGCCTTTAAAAATAGCTTATCCTGCAATAGAAAAACATGAATGGCGAATTGTCACCGGTTGTGACCCTAAGAACACAAGATGGAGTTATCACAATGGAGGATCTTGGCCAGGTATTACCATCATTCTCTAATCTATTATCTATCTTCACCATTATAGTGCTTTTGATCTTATAAGAACTGAAGTTATTTGTTTTATGGGTAACTCGTGTTGTCTTATTGACAAAACAATTTATTATTGTTTGTTATTAACTCGAAATTTATTGTTGGTATTTTGTTAAACTATGAAGCTGGTAGAAAGTAGTTGTTGCCATTTAGATGAGTGGGATTTATGTTGTTTCAACTCTTCTTTTTTCTTGAATTATCTGTATTTGACATTCAACATTCATGAACTAGGAATCATGGGGCTACCGATGTATTAACATTTTCATCTGCATTTTTCCAACTGAAGATATTGCTGAGTTTATTATCACCTTTCTTATTAGAATTATTGGATGTTAGAATGTGACCGTTTGCAATTTTCCACTATTTCGTATATGCAGTGCTTTTGTGGTTACTAACAGCTGCTTGCATCAAAACGGGAAGGCCACAAATTGCAAGGCAGGCAATTGATCTTGCGGAGACACGATTGTTGAAAGATGGCTGGCCAGAATATTATGACGGAAAACTCGGGAGATTTATAGGCAAACAAGCAAGGAAGTACCAGACATGGTCAATAGCTGGATATTTAGTGGCGAAAATGATGCTAGAGGATCCATCACACTTGGGGATGATCGCTTTGGAAGAGGACAAACAGAGGAAGCCAATGATAAAGAGATCATGTTCCTGGAATTGCTAAACACTAAACTAACAAAACAAAACGTGAATGAGTAGAGGGGACAAAACAGACGGAAGGTAAGAGGACCTTCAAATTTCATTATAACACTATTCTTTGGCATTTGCCTATTTAGGGTATGATCAAAGTTCGATTTTTTTGTGTATAGTAGCTGGTCTTTCTTTACATTTATAATAAAATGATACATTTTGCTGTTTCAGGGTCAGATTTTTAAGGCCGAAACGGCAAAGGAAATTTTGTCTATCTAAAAAAGAAATATGAATATAACACTGAATGTATCAACTTTTAATGTTTTTGGTTCTATCATGAAAATTTTGATTACGAAGAATGGAGATTGCTCCTTTGTTGTCCCAATACACCTTGTAATCCGCAACACTTCACAAACTCCATGAGCAACTGATCTAAATATCAGCCTCTGCACTACTTTAAACAACATTTTGCTTTTTAGATTTCGTTTATAGTCCAAATTTGAATTAATGAAATTATTTGTTAAATGTCTGAACTTGATAAAAATTAAATACTGAATATCTAATATTTGAATTCACATATTCAAATTAAATTTGAATTTGTAAAAGAAAAGAAAAAATAAGTTAAGTATTTGTAAATATTCGAATCCACGAATAATTATTTATTAATTTGGGTTTAAACCAAGTTACTTGAAGCTTAAGAAACTTTATTCCTTTCTATTTATATCTTTGATTGATTATTTTAAACCATGCTATCCTTCTGAAAAGTACTAAACCGTCGATTGTTGGATTACTTATAAAAAAAATCAAAATATTCAAAGTTGAAAATCGAAGCAAGCTTTTATTATGAGTCATGACATCATGGTCTTCGTTTTCCAGTTAAATAAAAGCTAAATAATAACATAAAATGGGAACCATAGAAGAAAATCCCCAAAAGAAAGCTATTCATCAAATTCCAAATTTGTCCCTCCTTACATACCAGATGACGGTCTTTTCCCTTTTAAGTTTGTCCTAAAATATTCAATTTTGAAGGCGGCTCCCTTGATTTATGGCGTACCATTTATCCCCCTTCCAACTAGTTGATGCCATCCTCAACAAATATTTTGTAATTTTCTCTACTTTTTATTCCTTTTTTCAACATTAAGTTCGATATGTGTCATTAGTTCAAGTACAGGCTTCTATTTTGTCCAATTTGACTATTATAATTTGTTAAACTCTGCTATTACTCCTTATACTTTGTAAAAGTTGTGAATTTAGTTTTTACAATTTAATTTGGTCATTTTTATGCAATGTGCTTTTTAAATTTTTAAATTTCAGTTATCACCACATGATAACTGTTAAATCCATTGAGTTAATTTTTTATTTATTTCTAAATCTGATGCGTCAAACCTATTATCATATATTTAATATTGTGTTAGCTTGTTATTTCCACATATTCTTCATTGAAAAAAATCAATTAATGGATTAACAATCTACAACAGTATGTATATTGCATAACTAGTAATTGAATTTAAACAAACAGCTTTAACAGCGATTGTTTGGGCCAAGATTAAAATTTCAAAAATTTGAAAAGTACAGGGACTAAAATTGATCAAATTAAAGTACGAGGACTAAATTTAAACCATTTGTAAAGGACAAGGATTAATAGAAAATTTTAACCATTAGGATTATGATTATTATCATATGAAAAACCTGATGACCAACCTTTAACAAATCCTAAGTCTATGTGCTGATCCCCCAAATTCAAAAATATAAAAATAAAATTAGTGCTGATTTACCATCCACGTGGTTCAACTTGGTCTACAGTCAATTTTATAACAATTCTGAATTCCCAATCTGTTTCTAACTCACAATTTTTTTATTATGAAAAGAAAATTAAATTTTAAATGTGACATAATAATTTATGTTGTATTAAAAAATTTAATAAAATAATCAATTGAGTTTCAATTCGATTGATATGATATTATTGTCAATATGATTGAGGATGTGAATTCACGCTGAAACACGTTTTCTTTTTATTTAAGAGTTGAGAAAAAAACTTTAAATATTTTATCGAAAAGAAGAAGGAAATTATTAAAAAAAAAGTTAAATATAAAATATATATCATCAAACAACATGTTTTAATTACAAAAGGATTGTAATATGAATGCGGACCATTAGGTGAATATTTGGATCAAAACTTCGTCTTTAGGAAAAAAGTCAAATAAAGGAAGCTTCTATCGTATGACTTAATCAATAGCTTCCTTCCCCTGCTCTATATTAATTCTATTTTTCTCAAGGTTCATTTTAGAAAATAAATTTATATGGTTACCTTCCCTTAGAGGCTTGAATTGAATTGAATACATCATCAATGGCGGACCAACAGAAAATCCATCCCGTCCCAGACGTGGAAGCGCCGCCAGAAACCTCCCCCAGTGCTCCCTTGGTTCCTCTAGGCACTTCTAAATCCGACACCGGTAACCCTGTCGAGCAACATCCACTCAACTCCCGGTCCCATGGCCCTTCTCCTGTTAAGCATTCGACAGCTTCCAAGAAAAGAAGAAGCTGTTGTTGCAGGTGCATGTGTTGGACGCTGTCTCTTCTCTTGCTTCTGATCGTCATTCTGGGGATTATCGTCGGCATATTATTCCTTGTTTTCCGACCAAAGCTACCCAAGTATTCTATCGACGGCCTGCGGGTTTCGCAGTTAGATCTCAGCTCAGCCAATTCCAGCCTATCTGCTAGCTTCGATGTTAACATCACCGCCAGAAACCCCAATAAAAGAATTGGAATATATTATGACGGAGGTAGTCATATAACCGTATGGTACAATGAAACCCAACTATGTGAAGGGGCGTTACCCAAATTCTACCAAGGTCATCGGAACACGACCGTGCTGGTATTGCCGATGACAGGGCAAGTCCAGAACGGTACCGTGTTGCTGACGGCACTGCAACAGCAGCAGCAGATGACGGGGAACATACCCTTGAGGCTGAGGGCTAAACAGACTGTGAGGGTTAAGCTTGGGAGCTTAAAGCTCATGAAAATGAAGTTCAGGATTAGGTGCCGCCTTGTGGTGAATGCTTTATCTGCTGACAGTGCCATCAGAATTTCCAGCAGTAGTTGCAGCTTTAGGCTTAGACTTTAGAGTTTATAACTACGGCCATGGGGGTTGGGATATAACATATCATTTATATTACTTGATCCACATTTTTTTGTTTATGTTCTTTAATATTGGTATTGCCATAAGAATGGAGGATTTTTATGAGGTTTTGTCCGCCATATTATAAAATAAAAACACTGGTTTGTTTGCACCTAGCTCTGTAATTTCTTATTTATTTCTAGACCTATATAATATACAATAGTATTACCATTTTTATTTTTTTTGGTTGAAGATCATAATAGTAATATCCTATTCTGTTCAAAATCCGAAATTTGGGAGTGATGACAAAAATATTAGATTCAGGAAACATTTTTTAAAAACAAAATTGTTGTTTTAAAATGGGTCAGAGCTTCGAATAGTATTGACTAAATATTGAATGTTAAAGCCAAAATGATTTAAGAGAAAATAGATTCCGTTCCCAGGCTTGGATTTGTCCTCCTTGCCAAATAGATGCTACGAAGTGACATCTTGTACTCTTCAATTCACTTGTGCATATTCAAATATACTCAGCGGAACAAAATGATTGAACCACATAACCAACAGTATCATTTGACAGCAAGGACCATCTCCATTCATAGACCATCAACGCTGCAATCACCTTCATAGAAAACTTGGCACCAGGTTGATTATTCTCGTCTCACTCCCACCTCCCACCCCCATTGCAGCACATCATGTTGTAGGTATTATCCAAGCTGACACAGAAATAACCAGCTGCACAGCCTGTAAAGCTATCACTCTCTAAAATGATCTTCCTAAATCCATTTGCCAAGCCATCCATTACTGACAGAAGCTCTGCTTTTAGCACGGGTGCAGGCCCAACATTTCGACCAAAACCAAGACCCCTGATTATCCCGATTGAAGTAGACCACCCGTTGCTGCTACACCTGAATTATTATCAACAGCAGCATTCTTGTTTAATTTAGTCCTCCCCTCTCGGTGGTAAACACCATCCCAACCCCTTGTTATGTCCTCTACTTCCCCTTACATATCTCAAAAAGTCATTAAAACTTCGGACAAAATCAAAGCTGTCACAGGTTTTTTGCTCAATTAGCCTTACACACCTTTATTCATATTTTCCAGGTTACTATAACATAGTTTACCACGGCAGATCTCTAAACTCCAAATGAAATTGAGCATCCCAGCAGCCCTCCGAAATTGCAGATAAGTGTCGGCCAACAAAAAAATTACCCGAATGACTTCCTTTAAATTAAATAACATCTTCCTTCACGGGTCAATATCACAGGCTGCAGATCAAAACACGTAACCAACGCGCACAGAAAGTTCCATAGACATCAACAAATGAATTGGGACTCATTTGATTTACTTAAACTGACCCGATTCGTGGAATATAAGCAAAAACCCATCTACTTGAATCCTGGTTGAATTGAAACACTCTAATAAATTGTATTTTATCATGATAATTCTTGTAAATCCTAAAAGATAAACATGTATAGAATTTAAATTCTGTAAGATTCCCTTATCGTGTAGATGAAAACTAATTTTATCTGTTAATGTATATCAATCTGTACCGTTGGATTCGGAGAGTTTAACTATAAATAGGTGTCTCCCTTACTCAAACACTTAGTGTGTAATCACTTTTTGTGGTTTTCTTTGTTCGTGGTTTCTTCTTTTTCTGAGTTTGCTTTTGTTTTACTTCAATGCCTTCTCAGTTTTGAGAGTTAGGCTGATTTAGGTTCATTGGAATCGAAGAAATTGCCTAAGATTGCACGGATTGCGAGATAAAAATTCGAGACACAGCCAACCTGCTTTCCTTAAAATGAAAAATTGCACTTTAATCTTTCTAAAATCTAAATATTTATAAATATATATATTATAAAATTATATTTTATCCCTCCTAAAATGATAAAATTATGAATTAAACTTTTTAAAATTTATAACTTTACAAGCTTACAAGAAAAAAATGCATTTTGGCTCTCCTAAAAATTTATAAGTTAATTTTGACAATTTTGATCTAGCACCTCTTTCTCAAGGATATTATCTAAAATATTTTAGGTTTTGGTGCGACTTATCTCAATCCTGAGTAAGTAATTGATTATATCTATCACAGGCCGTATCACAGGCCGAGACTTTAGCCGGGAATCTCTTGACTTGGGTTTTCTTGTGCTTGCATCATTTCAGACTTGATCTAGTTCTTGGATAACTTTATTCATGGGTAGTTTGTGATATTCTCCCCACTCGTTCTAGCAATGCCCTCGTTGCTAGAGAGTTCCGTGCTTGGTACTTGGATCGTTGCCTTCTACGCGAGTGACTTCTTTGGGGTCACTATGGCAGGTCTTCTACCCTCGGCTTCTGTCAACCATCGCAACTCTCGTAACCTTCACTCTCGGTTCCTTTACTTCCACGATGCGGACACTTAATTCACTCCTTTCTTTGCACTCTTGCTGGAGAGGTTAAGACTTCTTCGATTGCACATTCTCCCTTGGAGGCCTCCGCCTTAGGACACCCTCGTGCTCCATGTTTTCCAACCAAATTAACAGCACTTTTCGTTGTTGTAGTAGTACTAGTAGTATTACTCACAAATGTTGTTGAAGCTATGTCATTATCTGCAACAGGGGACTGAGCCTTGACGACTTCTTTGCAAGCACTGCCTCCAAGAGCCATTGCTACTCGACATGTCCACTACTGCAATTATTTTATATTTATCTACTTTCAGAGGCTTCACTCTCTATTTCCCTGTAATAAAGGATGAAAAGTAGATGTCAGAAAAGGAAAACGAAAACGAAAACTGAAAAATTCTCAATCTTGTTAATGAAACATTTAGCTACAGCAAAACTAAAGATGCAAAGTACAATGTTATTACATTCCAGCAGGGCAACCCAATATCCATGGCAATGATTGTATTATAAAACATTCGACTTAAAACCATCTCAATGTTCTTCATTCCAAAAGATAAAAGCAAACTTTAAAAACAACTTCTAATTCCTCTGATGGTGCTGTTATTACATAATTTTCTATCTTTAAGCAAACAAGAGGAAGGACCATAGATAAAAGAACCATGGATAGCTAAAAACTACCTTCAACAATTACAATATTTGGTTGGATAAAATATTGACAGGAAATAAGCAAGGAGTAACTTGAAAAGAAAACATTTTTACCGTATAATTATAAAAAATTATATTTTATATAAATGTAAATTAATTATATTTGATAATAAAATATAAATAAACTAATACAAAAATTTATAAATAACATTGGATAAAACTAAATTATATAAATATTGTATTAATTTTTCTTATAATTTACTATATTAAATATAATTAAAAATTAAACAAAATATTATTTGTAAGTGTGTTAAAAATAATATTCTTTAAAGTATAAAATATTTTCATTTTTATATTTTATATAATTAATATATTATATTTGAAAATTACTTATAAGAAAATTATATAATATTAATATATTAAAAAACAAAATAAATTTAATTTGTTTTAATTTTTTAATTTTATTTTCTCTCTCCAAATTCGAGTGTATTTTCCACCTTCTCATCTTTTCTCTTTTGCCTAAAATAATCAGTACCGCACTGGTGAACGCATTATTTTTCTACTGAAACTGATAAGTATTGTACCGATTTGTTTCGGTGTACTATTGTATATAAAAATACTTATAAATATTAAATAAATATAAATATTAAATAAATGATACTGAATAAATTTCAAGTATAAAACATTCATCAATTATATAAAATACTCATTAATAAACTCCACAAATAAAAATACATCATTCAATAAAACCAAAATTAACAAGAAAAAAGAAACTGAAGGGTGAGTGGGGATTTTTTTTTTCTTTGATAATTGAGTGAGTGAATTTTATTATTATTATATTTTAGTTTTTATATTTTAAATGTGAAAGTGTGTCCCAAAAATTTAAAGTTTAAAAGTCTTTTTTTGATTGTCAATACATTCTAATTAAATTTTTATCATAATAGTCAATGGTAGATCTTATGACTAAATTTTGGGGGGTCTAGTAAAATTTTCAAAAATTTTAAAAGTTTAATGAATTTTTTTTAATTTAAAAAAATTTAATTATAATTATAAACATTTGAAGGAAGAATTGAAATTTTTCAAAAAAATTGAGAAGGCCTAATTAAATTTTAAAATTTTGTAAGGAAAAATGAGTTTGCCTCAAAATTTTGAGGCCCCCTCAGTCTAACAATAGTAAATTGTAACACTTCTAACCCGTATCCGTCACCAAAACAGGGTTACGAAATATTACAGGACAACGAAATAGTAAATCATTCAAATCATACATTAATACAAACATAATCAAATTGCTTGGACCTTAAGAAACTCAAATACTAACCAAAATACAAAATTAAAATGACATTAATCGGGTTAAAAACACATCAAAACCAACCTAATATGTTCCTAACCAATGTACCCTCATTGGTACCACAATTATATACAATTTAATCTCAAAATACACATTAATTCAATTCATCAACTCATTCAAGCAATATCAAATCAAAATACCTAACAAAGTTACCACAACCACAACAAATCAAATATATGTAAGCCATACATACAAGCATAACAACTATACCTCATTCTCATACCCTTTGCAAATTGGTTATTTACACAAAATATCATTCATAACATTTACATAAGCCAAGCATTAACCAAAATAGCACAAGAGCCTATACATGCCATATAATCCGAATTTAACGTTTCAAAAACTACCGAGATAAACTGGATAGTGTGACTTGAGTGTCGATCTGGTCGTCCAACCTTCCGAAAATCTACAATGACATTAAACAACACAAGTAAGCTTAATGAAGTTTAGTAAGTTCGACGAGACAAACAAAAATCTTACTGAACTAACTATAATAAATCAAATAATAAAAATCATCCAAGACAACTCCCTGTCATTCACAACTTCAATTGATAAATACATCTGTATTCAAATCAATACAAAAATAAACTACATGTATTTTAAATTCATTAAATAAATCAACCGAGATTTTTCCATTTGAAGAACGACTTATGGGTAAGAGTACATTGTCAACAGAAGCTCATAAGAGTTAGTCCTCCTGAATACGCCAACAGAAGTTTGAAAGCTGAACAGAAGCTCGTAAGAGCTGTTCCATCCAATCACGCCAAACATAAAGTAAAACATGAGAGTTCGCAACAAATTCTAAATCCCGGTTTACTTGGGTAAAATGCTAATATCTCCCTCCAATACCAACTCCACTCCAAATCCTCGTCATACACCAAATCATGAATGTACTTAAATCCCGCGTTAAATTCAAACCAAATATCCAATTTAATATTATAATTCAAACAATAATTCATTTCCAACAATAGAATATATGCATAATACCAATCATCAATTTATACAAATGTTAAATTTTAACCGTACAAACTTGCGTAGACTGAATTGTAGTAATTGCAGAAGTTCGGGGACTATTTTGCTATTTTTCCTTTTCCACGAGTATCTACGGGATTAATATCCTTTTATTTTTTGAATTTACGTAATTACCCTAAACTTTTACAATTTTTGCAATTTAATCCCTTAATTAGTTAATCTATCAAATTAACTAATTTTCTCAAATCAATAATCTATCCAAATATTCTAGGCCCACAGCCTCTGATAAACCTAAAATTCACTATCAAACCCTAATATTTTGACATTTTCACAATTTAATCCTAAAATCAATATTTAACAAAAACCACTTTACAAAATCATCATACAACACAATCAAAGCTTCAAATCCATGTTATTCATAAAAAAAATCTAATATTTATCAATGAAAACTTCCAAAATTTTAAACAGAATAAAAAATGAAGGTACGGGTTAGCTGGACCTAGTTGCAACGATCTCAAAAGCATAAAAATTATAAGAAACGGGTAAGAATTGAACTCACATGAAAGCTCCTATGCTCAACCAATTCTCCAAGCTATTTCTATGGTGTTTCGACAGTGAAAAAGAAGAAAATGAAGAAGAAAACCTATTTCTTCTTACTTAATTTTGTTTTAATTTCAACTAAATTACAAATTTGCCATTATAATTTCATTAGTTTGTCCTTATCCATCAATTTTCCATCCCACTATATTATTTAGGGCTTAATTATCACTTAAGTCCTTCCACAATTAATAATTAGACCATTTATCACCTAATTGCTATAATTAGTAAGTTTTGCACATTTTTCAATTTAGTCCTTTTTCTTTAATTAAGTAACTAAACATTAATATTTCTTAACCAAATTTTAATACGACTATAATGACTCTATAAATATTCTAAAAATAATATTTATGAGTCGACACGACGGAAATTTGTGGTCCCAAAATCATTGTTCCATCACCACTAAAAATTGGGTTGTTGCATAAATAGTTAAAATTTTATAATTTTTACTATTATTCATGTATCATATTTCGACCAGTGTGATCGAAATTAACTGGAACAAATCGGTGTAACCAATACAAACTAAAATTTTTACCGATGCGAAAAAATAGACTACTTGTCTCGCTTTAGCACTAGAATAATAGGCATCGACCAATACGACTACATCCAATACAGAACCAACTACCATGATTTTCTCTCTTTTTTTATTATGGCCTAAAACTTCAAAAGCCTCCATTTATATATATTTAAAACTTCAAAAGCCTCCATTTATATATATTTAAGAGTAGCTATTGCGATTTTTTTTTTGTCACAATTTCGTCATCTTTGGCCTGTCAAGGTTATATCACATGACGAAAATTGGTATTTCATTTAAAAATCATAAAATTATACAAAAAACATATTTAAAGTTATAAAAAATAGAAAACTACAAATTGATGTTCGATAAGATCTCCTCTCAGTCTCACTTATTTTAAATTTCCTTTAGGGTCATCAATTGTAAGTTTTTAAGTTTATTAAATTTAGTCTAGTTTTAATGATTTAGTCCCTAAACCCAAAAATCAATTAGCCATCACTTTCATCAACCAACCACTTAGGATTTATCTATTCGTGCTCATATTTGAACCCATTAACAACAAGAAATCAAAGAGAAACACCATTAACTTAACCTAAAAGAAAGTTGATAAAAACTCAAGCTTTCTTGCAAAAGCTTGAGTAATACAATAATGGCAGAAAAATATAAATAAAAACACCCAAGATAATATTTTTTAACAAATGAAATATAACAAACTTGATTGGTATTAAACTAATGGATTAAAGTGCAAATTCAAGAAAGTTTGAAGGGTTTAACAAGTAAATAAATCCCAGCTATAATAATAACTAGTTTAACTACCAACTAAGGAAGTAAGAAAAAACTAGAAAATGAACAAGAAGATAAACTCTAAGCTATGGAGAAGAAGAATTAAACCCTAAAAAAATGAAGAGAAAAAGGTAAAACTAGCTAACGTGAAGTTTGTGTCTCTCTTAGACAATTTAACCTCTTTTAGCATTTTTCTGACCCGTTGTATACTCACAATTACTGACAGCGTACTAACTTGTAACAGTGGTGGCTTATCCACAAACTGGAGTATCTAGGATATAAGAATTATAAGGAATTCTTACTGTGGAGTGTAGCGGTGGGGTAGGATTTAATTATACAGTTAAACTGAAATTGCTAAATGTACTACATCATCACACATTAACATGCTTGAATAAACTGCCAATTTCTGCTATGCTATATGAATACTAATGTATTGAAAATTGTTATTATTTATGCTTGGATTACTGTTTGGCACTAATTTACTTGTGATGAGCGTCATAGCTCACTCCCCCTTTAATCTTCATCCAGACAGATAATCCACTAGGTTAGGACGTAAACGCGACATTTAAAGAGTCTCAACTTTGCTTTTACTAAAATATTTTAGAGTTATTATTTCAATTATTAAACCATATTATCTTATTTTGAACCATGTCATGGGATTTAGGATTTTATTTTGCATGACACTTAATTTTATTTTAGGATAATAAGAGATGATTATTTATAAGCTATCATGAATGATAAACATGTTAATTTGCATATTTTCGGTGTTAAATTTGGCTTATTTCTGAATTAATCCCTGCTTAATTGGTGTTTTTATGATTTAATCTTGTCAGGGATGTAATTGGTCAAAAACGAGCAAAAATGAGCCAAATTGAAAGACAAATCGTTAAGTTGGGGCCAAATCATAAAGATGGGAAGGCCAAGGACTTAACATCAAAGTTTGACTTTGTAAAAATCTAAAAATAGAATATTTTATTTTATTTTATTTAGTTTTATTATTTATTTTTATTTATTTATTTTTAATTATTTTATTATTTTAGGATTAAGCTATTTTTAGTAAACCCTATCTATATAAATAGAGGCTTTTAGTTCTTAGAAAATCATCTCTTGTCCTTGTATTCCTACTTCTACTTGGAATAGAAATACTCTCCTTTTCCCTTTTCAAATTGGAGTTTAGCATTCTGTCAATTTTCATTTGGTTTTGTTTCTTTTCTCAAATTGGGCTAATTACCTTCCAAGTGCTTTTCCTTTCCAATTTCCATCACCTTTCACATAAATCCATCATCATCACTTTCAAGCATGAATAAATTCATGCTCCATTAAATTTAATCTTAGCTTTAGACCGGTGTTCTTTCTGGTCGAGAATTGTGAGATTCGTACTCGCGCCTAAAATTCTTCCAATCGGTATTCACCTTTTGCCTAAGTATTGGGATAGACCAATCATCCCTTAAAGTTGAATTCGATTTCAAGTCAAAGTGCACGTTGGGTTGGAGTTGTGTTTGCTTACAGTTGGAAATTCGAGTCGGCCGTGTTGTATTCGGATTTCCGAGAACAAATCGAGGAAGAGGTGATCGGGTTTAAACGACCCACGCGGTTGAGGCCGTTGATTCGAGTTGGGTTCTTCAGAACGCAAGGCTGTCAGAATCTTGAATCGAGAACACGTGTATCTCGTTAGATAATTGGTAAGGGTTGGTTTGCAGGTCGTACTGGAACCAGCTACTAGAGGAAGAATTGGTGGTTAGGACGTTCTTAACTGCTATAACCAGCTTATCGATCAGAGGAGAAGATTAATTTTCGAGGATCGATTCTCAACACGGAATTCACCGAGTCTAAGGGCTAAGGCTCATTACATTTGACTGAAAATCCCAATTTAATTTCTGATTTATTTAATTATTTATCTTAGTAGTTTTAATTATTTAATTTCTAATCAATTTCAAAATCCCTCACTTTACTTATTTATTTACTTCTTTTTCAGTTGGTACGTTTTGAGTCGTGGGCAGGACTCTAGCCACGATCCTTGACACGACATCCTATTCATAAGCCAGACTCAAAATTTGATTATCGCATCCAATCCCTGTGGACTCGACCCTACTACCACTCTACTATTAATTAAAGTTATTTTGTAGGAATTATTTTTGGTGGATTCGACGCCCATCAAATTTTGGCACCGTTGCCGGGGATTGGAGATATTTTTTAACTTTTGTTTGTAAACGGCGTGGTAGTAGGGTAAACAGCGTGGTAAACGGCCAAATCCTAGATTTGAAACTATATCTTACACAGAAGAATTTTTTGACAAACCAGACGAGATAGCTGAACAAACTATACGCCAGCTCGCAGCGGCACCGGATGAACAACAACTCTTATGCATAACCTATCCAGTAGGAAGAACGCCGTTTGAGCTAAAGTCGGTTTGATCCACCTATTGCCCACTTTTCGTGGACTACAAAACGAAAATCCGCACACCCACCTTAAAGAGTTCCATATGGTGTGCACAAGCATGAAGCCTCAGGGAGTAACAGAAGACCAAATCAAACTTCGTGCTTTTCCTTTTTCATTAGCCGACTCTACTAGAGAGTGGCTATTTTATCTGCCTCCGGGATCTGTCAATACATGGTCTAACATGTCTCGTTTGTTTCTTGACAGATTCTTTCCTGCAGCCCGAGCAGCCGAACTAAGGAGAGACATTGTAAGAATCTGTCAGAAAGACACTAAGTCGCTTTACGATTACTGGGAGCGATATAAAAAGTTGTGTGCAAGCTGCCCGCAACATGGACTGACTGAACAATCACTATTGCAGTATTTTTATGGGGGTTTACTCCTGATGAAAATGAAAATGATAGATGCTGCTAGTGGGGGGTGCTTGTTAACATGACGCCTCAGAGAGCGAGAGAGTTGATTTCAACTATGGCTGCCAACTTTCAACAATTTCGACCGGTTACAGAACCCACGAGACGGGTTCATGAATTAAGTTCTTTGTCTCTGGAGGATAAGATTGATAAGCTGACTAATGTTGTTCAAACTTTGCTTTCAGATAAAACAGGCCCAGCACGGTTATGCGAAATTTGCGCCAAGCCAGACTCATGTCCGATTTTACAGGAGGATTCAGTGGAACAAGCGAATATTGTCGAAAACTTTCCAGGACCGCCCCAAAGACGGTATGACCCTTACTCGAACTCGTATAATGTGGGGTGGAAAGATCACCCAAATCTTAGTTATGGGACGAATCCACGGTTCAATCAACCGTTTCAACAGAGGCCACTGCAGAATCAACAAATGCCACCCCCGAAGTCATCCTTGGAAGCCATAGTGGAAAGGTTAGCCAACAGTACTAAGAAATTCCAACAAAAAACTGACATACATTTGCAGGAGTTGGACAAGCAAGTAAGCAAACTCGCGCTCACGGTTAGCCGTTTGGAGTCCCAAGGTAAGCTGTCATCCTAGACTGAGCCAAATCCACGACACAATGCAGCTCTATGACGCTAAGGAGTGGGAAGGTTTTGAAGCCCGTACCTGACACAAGTCGTGGCCACGACACTAGTCGCGCCCACGACGCAAGTCAAGATAAGGAGAAACTTGACACAGAGGCTCCAGTAGAGTCAGCACCACAAAAGTCATTTGCAGTACCACCTTCGTTTCCCGGACGACTAGTCCAATGTAAGAAGGAACGAGATGAGAAGAAGATCCTCGACACTTTCCGAAAGGTAGAAATCAACATACCTCTCCTTGACGCGATCAAGCAGATCTCACGATACGCCAAATTCTTGAAAGAATTATGCACAAGTAAAAGGAAACTCCTGAGAAATGAAAAGGTAAGTGTCAGAGATAATGTCTCCGCCGTTCTGCAATGGAAAATACCACCCAAATATAAGGACCAAGGTATGTTTTTCATATCCTATAAAATAGGTAGTATTAGTATTAAAAAGGCAATGTGTGACTTAGGCGCATCAATTAATGTTATGCCTTTGTCAATTTATAAACTACTTAACGCGGGTCCTTTAAAGGAAACATGTGTGGTAATCCAGCTTGTAGATAGATCTGTGGTACATCCGGAGGGCGTATTTGAGGACGTTCTTGTCAAAATAAGCGAGCTAATATTTCCTGCAAACTTCTATATTATCGACATGGAGGATAACAATTCGGCAAATTCATCTGACATACTCCTCGGGAGACTATTTTTTAGTACCGCTCAAACAAAGATTGATCTACGAAGTGGAATACTCACTATGGAGTTCGATCGAGAGATGGTGAAATTTAATGTCTACGAGGCCATGAACCGTCCCAGCGTGATTTCTAACGTTTCTAACACTGATATAATTGATCCCTTCACTGAATTATGCTTAGAATATCATGATGAGGATGAATTACGAACCGTTCTATACAGAAGTCTAGACTTAGACACCATTAAGGAACTGGAAGAATGGATAAACTTAGAAGATTCGATTCATGAAACGGTGGCTCATATAGAGGCGCAACAACAATGGAGGAGAACCCAGGTAAATTTCTTGAATTAACTCCATCACAGACTAAGCTCGTACTATCTGTTTTGCAAGCTCCAGAGTTGGAACTCAAACCTCTCCCAAGCCACTTGAAGTATGCTTTCCTCGGTGAAGAAAATACACTACCAGTGATAATCTCGAGTAAACTCTCGAGGGTAAAAGAAGAAAATTTGGTACGAGTCCTTAGGGACCATAAAGAGGTAATTGGGTAGACAATAGCCGACATTAAGGGATTGAGCCCGTTGACTTGCATGCACAAAATTCAGGTTGTTGATAATGCTGTTCCCAAAAGAGAGGCTCAAAGGTGTCTCAACCCGCCTATGATGGAAGTAGTGAGAAAAGAGGTCCAAAAGCTACTTGACGCCGGGATGATCTATCCCATTTTCGATAGCAATTGGGTTAGGCCAGTCCACGTAGTCCCAAAAAAGACCAGTGTGACCGTAATTGAGAATTCGGCAGGTGAGATGGTTCCCACTTAGGTCCAAAATGGGTGGAGACTCTGTATCGATTACAGGAAGTTGAATTCTTTAACTCGGAAAGATCACTTTCCACTTCCTTTTATTGACCAGATGTTAGAACGATTAGCTGGAAAGTCTCACTATTGTTGTATTAATGGTTACTCAGGTTTTTTTTAGATTCTAGTGGCACCGGAGGATCAGGAGAAGACAACATTTACGTGTCCATTTGGCACATTCGCTTACAGACGGATACTATTCGGACTCTGTAACGCACCAGCCACTTTTTAGAGGTGCATGATAAGCATATTTTTATATTACATTAAGAAAATTATCGAGGTGTTCATGAACGACTTTACCGTACATGGGGAGTCCTTCAAGGTATGTCTGACTAACCTTGCAAAAATTTTAGAAAGATACTTAGAATTTAATCTTGTTCTAAATTATGAGAAATGTCATTTTATGGTAGATAAGGGATTAGTTCTAGGTCATATAATTTCTGCTGAGGGAATTTCTGTCAATAAAGTAAAAATCGACATCATTAACTCACTACCATACCCCACAACTGTGAGGGAGATTTGATCTTTCCTTGGTCATGCAGGTTTCTACAGACGGTTCATTAAGGATTTTTCGAAGATTGCGCAACCTCTCTGCCACCTATTACAGAAAGACAAGGAGTTCAAGTTTGACCAATCGTGTAGAGAAGCATTTGACACACTCAAACATAAGCTCGTTTCGGCACCAATTGTTTAACCACCAAATTGGAGTTATCCTTTCGAGATAATGTGTGATACTAGTGACCATAGCGTGGGAGCAGTCCTTGGACAAAGGATAGAAAAGGAACCACACGTCATCTCCTATGCCTTTAAAACTTTGGACGCTGCCTAAATCAATTATTCAACCACTGAAAAGGAGTTTCTAGCTATAGTCTTTGCCTTAGAAAAATTTCGTTCATATTTGTTAGGAACTAAGATTGTGGTTTTTCTGAACATGCAGCCCTTAAATATCTGATCGGAAAGAAGGAAGCAAAATCGAGACTTATAAGATGGATACTACTTCTACAAGAATTTGATCTCGAAATAAAAGATAAAAAGGGACGTGAAAATTTGGTGGCTGACCATCTGAGCCGAATTCCTCCATCAAAGGACGTAACACCACTTAAAGATGATTTTCTGGATGAAAATTTGCTTGCTGCTTAGACGATTTTTCCTTGGTATGCAGACATGGTGAATTATCTTGCTACAGGTATGGTCTCTCCTAACCTTTCGCGATCTGAAAAAGACAAGATAAAACGTGAGTCTCGATACTATATTTGGGACAACCCCTATCTTTAGAAGTACTGTTCTAACCAGGTAATTCGTCGATGCATTCCTGAAATCGAGGTAACATCAATTCTATCCTTTTGTCATTCTTATGCATGTGGTGGACATTTTGGCCCTAAACGAATTGCGCATAAAGTCCTCAACTGTGGACTATATTGGCCAAGTATTTTTCGTGACGCATATCTGTTTTGTAAAACTTGCGAAAAATGTCAAAAGGTAAGGAACTTGAGCCGAAAAAATGAAATGCCTCTAAACCATGTACATGTCTGTGAAATTTTTGATATATGGGGCATTGATTTTATGGGCCCTTTTGTCTCATCGTTCGGTAATGTTTATATTATACTTGCCGTTGACTATGTGTCAAAATGGGTAGAAGCAAAAGCTACTCGTCGTGCTGATGCCAAAACAGTAGTCGATTTTCTGAAAAGTTGTATTTTTTCCAGATTTGGCACACCGCGAGCTTTGATCAGCGATCGAGGGACACATTTTTGCAATAAAGTAATTGATACGCTCTTGAAAAAGTACGGAGTAGTGCATCGAGTCCCTACAGCTTATCACCCACAATCAAACGGTCAGGCGGAGGTGTCGAATCGGGAAATCAAGTTGATTCTGGAGAAGACCGTTAAGCTAAATAGGAAAGACTGGAGTTTACAACTTAACGATGCATTGTGGGCATACCGAACAGCTTATAAAGGACCTATAGGTATGTCTCCTTATCGACTAATTTTCGGTAAACCATGTCATCTCCCTGTTGAGCTAGAACATAAAGCGTTTTGGGCGGTCAAACTATGTAACATGGAATTAGAAGCTGCAGATAAGCATCGTAAATAAAATATACAGGAACTTGAGGAAATTCGACGAGAAGCATATGAGAGTGCCCAAATTTACAAAGATAAGGTCAAAGCGTACCATGACCAAAAGATAAACCGCAAACAATTTATGGTAGGCCAGAAAGTATTACTTTATGACCCTACATTGAGAATTTTTACAGGTAAGCTATGGACTAAGTGGTTAGGGCCTTTTATTGTTACTCACGTATTTTCACACGGTGCAGTCGAAGTCAAAAGCGAGGAATCTGAAAAAAATTTCAAAGTCAACGGGCAACGCTTAAAGCATTTTTACGAAAACTTTCAAGTCCACTTGGTTGAGGAATTAGTCCTCAAGGAGCCGGTTAAATAAATTTTCAGGTCGTTGAGCTAACGACGTTAAAAAAAACACTTTTTGGGAGGCAACCCAAATTTATTTTCATTTATTTTCTTTTATTTAATTTTTAGTTCAAGTAGAATTTAGGGTGTAAATAAATAAAATTTTATTTTAGTTCATTTTGATGTTTTCAGGAACGTAAGGAAGGATACGAATTTTCGTGGATAATGATGATGGCGAGGGCACGACTTGCTAATTTGGTGATAGTAAAAAAAAAACCAACATCCACTAAAATTCCTACCGAAACCGAATTACCCACCAAAACTCAAACCCAACACCCATCCATAAAAATTCCTAACCAACCTAATTAACTTACCATACCCAATACCACATAAACCCAAACCCAAAATCAACCCAATACCCACCACCCAACCCACTTCCCTTAAACCCAATTAAATCACCTACCCAAATAAACCAACAACACCAAACACCCACACAAAACCCAATACCCAAGGTTGGCCCAACCAACACCTAACCCAATTACCCCACCCAACCTAAATAACCTACATAATAATAAACAAAAATAAAAAAATTTAAAACACCCACAAAATCCCTAATTTCCCAAATTCTTCTCATCTTCTTTATCTTCTCCATATACAACATCTAACCCCAAACAATCCCCAAGCTGCCGGCCGACACTGTCGCTCCCTTCGCCGTCGTCAGAACCACCATCGCCGGGCTCACACCGTCGCAACCGCCATGCCACCCCGCGCTACCGTCGACGAAACCTCCCCTACGACCCACCTCCATTTTTTTCCTCCTATACATTTTTCTTTTCTTTTTTTCCCCCACCTACAACCACCATCGTCACCGACTAAAACTTCTACCACCACCATCGAGCGCCGCCGCTCTCTTTTCCTCCAACCCCCATTTTTCCCTTTCTTTTTCTCTTACTTTGAACCACCCAAACTCCCACCTCCCACCGTAACCGACGCCGACGCCGACACCCCCACCATCACCATTCAAAAAATCAGCCAAAAACACACCACCCATCTTCACCATCGCTGTTGCTGCCGTTACTACCGCAGTGCGCTGTCGTCGTCCGCCACTGCCGGGCTCGCCGTCGTTTTTTCACCAGAATTGACTACTCGTGACACTCGCACGGACACCATGGTTCGAACTCGGACCAAGCAGCAGACAATATCCCAGTTTCACTCAATCGAAATCGGCACTGATTCTCCGCTCATCCTATCGTCGATATTGACGATGATGAACTTCCTCCACCGCCTCCTAGAAGAACAGCTCCACCAACGAGAGCACGACGCTAGCAAAGTTTGACTCCGGTCGAACTAGAGCATTCGAACAGCAGCCCCGATAGTCCCGAGAGGTCGACCCTTAACCCTCCATCTAATCTACCTTTATTGACATATCATGCAGGTAACTCGAACGAGGCTCAGACATCTCGCGACCACGTTGAGGCTCCTTCGACCACGAATGCGCGTGTTAGTCAAAGACAAACACGATCGTCCACCACTCAAATCCATCGACAATAGACACGTGAACCAACGCCACCGCCGGACAACAATACTGATGCTGCTGAAACTTCAAGTCCACCCTCCTCACCTGACGCATATGTTCGACTAGCACAAAATAGCTAACGTAATAGACGAGGTCATGCCAACACCGTTCCCACAGAGAGTCGATTGCGAGGTTTTTTAAATTTTTCGACCCAGAGCATTGCACACGTTATGACGAAATTCGACAACGTCCAATCCCGGTCTGTAAGCAAATCGATTCCACCACTCTTGATTTTTTAGATATTCATGATGCTGTAATTAATTATTTTGATGCTATTGGTTGGAGCTCATTTGCAAATATTTCTTGTCATGCATATTATGAATTAATCTATGAGTTTTACACCATATTTAGCTTCAATGTTAATGCATTACAGACAGTTGAAACACAAAGCATTGTCTGCTTTCATCTACTTGGAAAGGATTTTCGAATGTCGATATCCGATTTCAATGTTGCCATGGGTTTCGTTGATCCTGATAATATTCAATCTGATTCCTATCATACTACTCTATTAGACATTCCGAGTGACTTTAATACTCAAGGTGCCTATCGTGTTTTAACCAATTCTAATCAACTTTATAATTCGAAAACCACAAAAGACTTATTGGTGCATGAACCTGCTTTAAGATATATTCACCGATTTTTGGCATTTAGTTTTTCGGGACGAAATGATTCATCTGCTGTTTTAACAAGAACTGAATTATTTTTCTTGTGGTGTATGCATTCCGGTTATAAAGTTAATTTAGGATATTGGTTTGCAAAAAATTTTCATGCCGTTTTGTGTTGTAAACGTCCTCTAATACTTGGGTCTTATATCACAAAGTTAACCTCTACACTTTTTCCTTCTGAAATTGATTTCTCGTCCTTGACATGTGCATATCATATGGACAGCCTAGATAAATATTGTTTGGATTCTATGGGTTTGCTTGCCGGCACCCCTACTGCGTGTTATTTTGTTCCTCCAGGTACACGGACTGCTCGTGGGAATATGGTTTTTCGCCAACGCCTACATTTCACTACTCGAGAACAAGAGGAACAACCTTCGACCGTAGAGGACCGTTTAAGCCGAATCGAGGCTCGACTTGGAATAATGGAAACTCAAGTCTCCACAATTCTCGACATCCTACAGAGTCGTTACTCCCAACATCAACCACGTCATTAACTATATGGGGAGTGTTCTAAACTTTTTCTTTTTATTTGGGCTGCTGACTTTTATTTCATATAATCCATGCTTGAGGGCAAGCATGAGCCAAGTAGGGGGGATGATAGATGGTAAACATGCATGATTTTTTCTCTTTTGCATGTGTTAAATCTTGCATTAAGTTCATTCGACAAATTTATTTACACATTGAGCCTTTAATCTCATACTCAGTTAATTTGGACAAATTGGGCAAAGTTTGAATTAAAATGTTCAAGTATATAGGTTAGTCAACACTTGTGTCTTAAAATTGATATATGTAGCTAGATTTTTTTTCATAAATTGATTGTTTGGAAAATTGTATTTGCTTATGCATTAATAAATAAGTGAGTAAATCAAGGTTCAAGTTATGAATAAAGTTTCGAAAATGTGACCGGATTGAGTAACCGGGGTAAGGTGCTTGGGTTGTCATCTTATCTCGCGTAAAAAGGTTCGAATGACAAGTCGATAACTTATAACATTCCGCTAATTGAGCTTTCAAAAAAAATGTAAATAAATAAATTTAAGACGGTTTGAACTGAGTAACCGGGATAGGGTGCTTGGGTTGTCATCCTAGTTCGCGTAAAAATGTTTGTCCACGTCAATAATTTTATTTCTCTAATGCTTAGTTAATTAAATAATGCCTTGTAATTTATTGGATTCAAACTCAATTTAGTAAAATTATTTAGTTCACATATTTCAATTTTATGACACTTAATGTTCGAACTTTGTATCTTGAGCATTTATTTATTTTTGCCTAAGTTGTTTACATTGATTATGTATGCGGAAAAAAGGCTCGATTTTTAATAAATTGTAGAATAAATTTAATGTTTGAAAGAACAAACATGCTTGAGGGCAAGCATGAGCCAAGTAGGGGGGATTTGATAAACATGTTAATTTGCATATTTTTGGTGTTTAATTTGGCTTATTTTTGAATTAATCCCTGCTTAATTGGTGTTTTTATGATTTAATCTTGTCAGGGATGTAATTGGTCAAAAGCAAAAAGGGGCCAAATTGAAAGACAAATCGTTGAGTTGGGGCCAAATCATAAAGATGGGAAGGCCAAGGACTTAACATCAAAGTTTGACTTTGTAAAAATCTAAAAATAGAATATATTATTTTATTTTATTTAGTTTTATTATTTATTATTTATTTATTTTATTATTTTAGGATTAAGCTATTTTTAGTAAACCCTATCTGTATAAATAGGGGCTTTTAGTTTTTAGGAAATCATCTCTAGTCTTTGTATTCCTACTTCTACTTGAAATAGAAATACTCTCATTTCCCTTTTCAAATTAGAGTTTAGCATTCTGTCAATTTTCATTTAGTTTTGTTTATTTTCTCAAATTGGGCTAATTACCTTCCAAGTGCTTTTCCTTTCCAATTTCCATCACCTTTCACATAAATCCATCATCATCACTTTCAAGCATGAATAAATTCATGCTCCACTAAATTTAATCTTAGCTTTAGGCCAGTGTTCTTTCCGGTCGAGAATTGTGAGATTCGTACTCGCGCCTAAAATCCTTCCAATCGGTATTCACCTTTTTCCTAAGTATCGGGATAGACCAATCATCCTTTAAAGTTGAATTCGATTTCAAGTCAAAGTGCACGTTGGGTTGGAGTTGTGTTTGCTTACGGTTGGAAATTCGAGTCGGCCGTACTGTATTCGGATTTCCAAGAAAAAATCGAGGAAGAGGTGATCGGGTTTAAACGACCCACGCGGTTGAGGCCGTCGATTCGAGTTGGGTTCTTCAGAACGCAAGGCTGTCGAAATCTTGAATCAGGAACACGTGTATCTCGTTAGATAATCGGTAAGGGTTGGTTTGCAGGTCGTATCGAAACCAGCTACTAGAGGAAGAATTGGTGGTTAGGACGTTCTTAACTGCTATAACCAGCTTATCGATCAGAGGAGAAGATTAATTTTCGAGGATCGATTCTCAACACGGAATTGACCGAGTCTAAGGGCTAAGGCTCATTACATTTGACTACAAATCTCAATTTAATTTCTGATTTATTTAATTATTTATCTTAGCAGTTTTAATTATTTAATTTCTAATCAATTTCAAAATCCCCCACTTTACTTATTTATTTGCTTCTTTTTCAGCTAGTATGTTTTGAGTCGTGGGCACGACTCTAGCCACGATCCTTGACACGACATCCTTTTCATAAGCCAGACTCGAAATTTGATTATCGCATCCAATTCCTGTGGACTCGACCCTACTACTACTCTACTACTAATTAGAGCTATTTTGTAGGAATTATTTTTGGTGGATTCGACACCCATCAATGAAACTCCAATTTTTATTTAAAAGCATCCACTTATCACTTTTCTGCTGCTATATCTTAATTAAGGTTTTGAAGAATTAATTGATATGTAATTAATATTCCTACTAAATTAAACAAAGGTTTTAAAAAAGATTATTTTCAAAACTGCAACAGCTCACCAAGTCACTTCAGTGGCTAATGTATTCTTTCGAATTCGAGTCTAACGTCTAGGCCGGGTTGGGAAGGTTACAAATGTTGAGCTCATTTTGTATTTGTTAGGGTTTAACTCTTTATCAATAAAAATTAATTATAGATATATTAATCATAAGGTTGGCATGGTGGTTGTTCACCTCATCTCTTAATCATGTGGTTGAAGGTTCAATCTCCACTCATAAGAATATAGTATATTTTGTAATCAACCATTTATCTCTTTGAAGAACACCTACAGTGAAAAGATTAATTTTAATTTTAAAAAAAATTTAAAGTTATTACTCTGATTCCTCTAAGACGATAAATACTTTAATTCATAATGTAATTTAAAGACCTCAATACTATTAAGTGTCAAGATAATTTTAAAAAAAGTCTCAAAAATAAATTAAATTAAATTTCAAAATTACTTGATTAAAGAAATAATGATAAATCCACTAACTTTGAAGTAAAAATGGTAAGTATTGTATGTAATTTTATATATTGTAATTACTTTAAGGAAATTATTTAATATAGTGTAAATAAAATTTGTAGACTCTATAAATAAGATTAGAAATTGATAAATATATTATAAAAATATAATAAAATATTTAAAAAATTAATTTTTAAAATTACTAATAAATTAAAAAGAATACACTACCAAAACTATATCAGGGTTGTTGGGCAGCGTCATCATCGTTGTCATTATCAGCAATAACTCAATCAGTGAGCTGTAAGTGAAAAAAAAAAAAAAGAAATCCTGCTTTAAAAGATATATTAGTCTTGTGTGTTTCTCTTTTTACATTTTCAACATTTCACACCTCTAACTCGTTCCTAGTCAAGTTGAGCATGGATTCCAATCTTTATTTATGTTTAATTTGGATTGGGCAGTTCAAATCTGTTCTATTATTTTTTTTTAAACACCATAATCATTATTTAAAATCAGAAATAAAATTTGAATTAAAAATTCTTCCATTTCAATATTCAAATTAGGATCTCAAAATTTTTAAAAATTTTAATTTTATCATTAAACTAATAAAATTATTATTTTAAAAAAAGAAAAAAGAAAATTAAATAGGGCAATTATTTTTGTAATAGGAACATAACACACTAAAAGACATTTGACAGCAATTCAAATTTGTTGAAAATAAGTGTGGTTCTGGAACCTTATTGGTGATTGGGGGGTAATGAATTATCCAAGTTTTAAAGTTTGTCGGAACAATAAATATAAATATTTAGCAGTAGAAAGATAAAAGGGGTTTTACCAGATGTGATATTATGATTGAAGGCAGGGGCCCCCACGAGTGGGGTAGTGCTAAAAAATTTACTGTTTCTTTTTTTAAGCTTTAATTTGGATTGGCTCTAGTTGCTGCTTCTCTCACCTACTCCTCTTTAGTGGATAGCATAGCGTAGCAGCAGTCAATCACAAGGAAGAAAAGAAGATCCTCACGCACTAACATCGGTGGTGTTGTTAGGATCACAACTCATAACCCTCCCTTTACACATAAAATAAATATTTATATAAATGAGATAGTAAAACAAATAAATAAAGTAAAATAAATAATATATGGCCTTCCATTTTTTGAGATGGTTTAATTTGGCAGACAAAGAAATCCTTGGAAACCCCATATGCAGATAATGGAGTCACAGAGCAATAAAAGCAGCAATAGCAGTGAGCATCATCATCATCACCATGGCCAAAAACAAGAAGCTTCACTGCAACTAGTCTCCCGTGATGGTCAACCACAAGCTGCTGCTGGTGCCGCACATGGGACCTCCTCTCATCAGGCTCAGGCTCAGGCTCAGACTCAGGCACAGCCTCAGGCCCCAGGTCATCATGTCTCATTCATGGGCTCCATTTCCAACCAAATTGGGGTTCCCTCTTCCTCCCCTACTTCCACTTCTTCCCTCGCTAAGCCTCCTGCTGCCAAAAGACCCACCAAAGACCGTCACACCAAGGTCGATGGCCGCGGCCGTCGCATCCGAATGCCCGCCGTTTGCGCCGCCAGGGTCTTCCAACTCACCCGAGAATTGGGTCATAAATCGGATGGTGAGACCATCGAGTGGCTGCTTCAACAAGCGGAACCTGCCATCATAGCTTCAACAGGAACCGGCACTATTCCAGCCAATTTCTCCACTCTCAACGTTTCACTTCGCAGCAGTGGATCAACCATTTCAGCTCCTTCATCAAAATCCGCACCTCTCTCTTTCCACAGCGCTTTAGGTTTTTACAACAGTAATGGAGATGAGGCCAGAAGGATCGGCAACAGTACCGCCATGCTAGGGTTTCATCATCAACTTTACCCTCAACTCCTTAACCCCGAAACTCACATGAGAAGTGGCAGTAACCCTAACGACAACTACGCTACAAAGCCATTCAGAGATGACCTTTTCAAAGAAACATCTCAGCACAATACCGAAACGGGTGCCATAGACGCGAATTCTCCTAAACCGGAGAGAACCGGAATGCCAGAACAAGAACCCGGTTTGTTTCAAACAGCCAACGTCATGCCAGCTCCAGCTATGTGGGCCGTTGCACCGGCCACCACCAATGGAGGTAATGCCTTTTGGATGCTGCCGGTAGGCGGTGGCGCCACAGCAGCTTCAGCCACGGTGCCAGAAGCCCAGATGTGGACATTCCCGGCTCATTATTCAGGTGGGGGTAGAGGGAATCCGGTTCAGCTGGGCTCAATGATATTGCAACAACAGCAGGCCGGGGGTCAACAGCTTGGTTTAGGAGTGACAGAGACTAACATGGGGTTACTTGGCAGTGGAATGAATGTATACAGCAACAATAATAGAGTGGGTTTAAAAATGAATTTGGAACAGCAGCATCATCATGAAAATCAAACTCAAGGCAGTGACAGTGGAGATGAAAATCCAGCTACAGATTCTCAATGATACAATTCCCAAATTCAGCTCACATATTTCTACTTTAAATTTTTTTTTTTTTGACCTTTTTGTAAATGCATGTGTTTTGTTACTATTTTTGGATTGTTGATTGCTAGCTATTAGCTTTGATCCTCTAGTAGGATGCTGAACTGTTGTAATTGATGTGCAGTTGGGTGTCAAAGATTACCCATTAAACTAGCACATCCCATCATTTCCATTTCCCAACTATTAGAAGTGTGAAAATATGGAGAAGAAAACGATTATAACAAAATAAAGAATATTTTCATGCCAACCTTACTTTTTGGTGCAAATAATTTCTTTTCTCATTTATTAATTTATTTTTGGCAATCTACCTACATACTCTTTTCTTCTCTTATTTCTCCTATCTGATAGGCGTATAAGCTTTTCAGTATTATGCTTAAAATAAATTAAACTCCTTTCTAATTCACCCAATCAACTGTATCTTTCATCTAACATTTCTTTTCTACCCTACTTCCAATATAATTTATACAGCTTATTATGGTATTCATATTATAGTAAACTTTTATGATGCTATTCATTATAAATACCGTAGTAGGCCGTAGGCTGGGTGGGCTACCTCACTCAATCCATCCTGTCTAACATGATATTTTAAATTAAAAAAAAAAAACTTATGTAACAATTAAATTTATATTTTTAAATTGAAAAGCAAAGATCCTTGAAAGGATAAAAAAGGTATTTAGGATGTATCATTTAGTGAAAGAGAAGAAGAAGAAGAAGAAGAAGGTTATGAAAGAATTATTCTCTCAAAGAAAGTAGGAGAGTTGTGAAGGAAAGAAGGGGGAAGTAGGGCAGGTTTGGTGTATGCTGCTCAATGTGAACCACATGTCTTGATATCAAAGGATTAGGTTTTATATATATCTTTTCGCACTACTATGTTGGATTGGGGTTTCCATTAGTTGTCCATTTCTACAATAAAAGACAAAGGAAATGGCAATTGAAAAGGAATCTTGCCACTTGCTTCATGTCTAACTGTCTTTCTCATTTATCAATTAATTACAAATCAAGCTTTAAGCCTTGCTTTTCAAAACAATAATTGCCCTATGTTTAATTATCAACACAATTAAGTAGCTGGATTTTTTCTCTTATCATGGAATTCTATTTCAGCTGTTCTTTTCCTTAATTAATAAAAATATAAAATTTGGTTTTAAGTATATTTTTTTATTCTTAAATATTTCATCTGAATCGAAATTTATGGTTCAAAATTATTCTCTATAATTTTATTAAAGGAAAGGTGATTAATCTTCGAATTCAAAGCAACATCCTCAAATCATAAAAAAGAAAAGAATTAACAAATTTCAACTTAAGTGTGAATTTAAATTATTGGAGTTGGAATTAAAGTATAAATGTTAATTTTATTGCTTGATAAGTGTGAATAAAGAGGTAAACATTTTTGGAGTGAATTCAAACTCTTGTATCCTACAGCACAAATATTTTACTATTAAATTAAGAGATTATTAGCCAATTTTACTGAAATTTTAAATAATTTTATTGATTTTATTTATGTTATAGTTAACATTTTGTTTAGAATCATTTTAATACTGGATCTCATTATTACATTTGGAAGGAAATTAAATTTTAATATTCGTAATTATTTTGTTTCAACTTTTATTTTGTAAAGTTATTAAAAGTTAATGAGATAAATGGTAATTATAAAAGAAGCATAATGATATTAAAAAATTGCATATGTTCTTACAACTATATGCAATGGAGTTTATTTTTAGAAATTAGCAGTGGGGTGAGTGTTAAATCAAATTGAGTAAAAAAAATTTGAGTTAATCAAGTTGACGATTCTTATTTTATCATTCTAACTCGATTTGAAATTTTTTCGAATCCAATCGAGTGAAAGAGTAAAATGAAATTCAAATTGAATCGAGTGAAATTATTCGAGTTAAATTAAAAAATTAAACATGTCAAATTAAAATCTTATTACATTATAACTAATACCATGTTAGAGCACATAAATTTGAAATCATATATATTTGAAAACTTTTTGCAAAGTAAAATAATAATAAATAATTTATTTTAGTATGATAAGCTTGAAACATTAATTAACTTATTTAGGTCTCCAAAATAATTGTTTTAGAAATATTTTAAAATATAACTTTCTTTATATATTCTTTAGATTTTTTATATATATTTTTAAAAATATAAAGTTTAGATTTTTTATGAATATTTTGAAATTTTTAAAATTATTTTGTAATTTTTGTTGAGAGAGAAACCAATTTACTCATTTTCAAAATTGACAGGCACCAAAGAGGTATTTACACTAATATATTATTTAAATTATTTGAGTTAATCAAATTGTAAAATTCAACTCTATTCAATTAACTTGATATTTTAATTTTTTTTAATCGAGTTTTGTTCATCCTTAATTAGCAACACTCCAAAACGCTACAAAAGATAGTGGCTAATGAGAAAAGAGTTAATTCCATTGAATACCCCTAAATTATGACCTTCATTTTAAATTGGTTCTAAATTTCAAATACTTTTAAGTACATCCCCAAACTATTGTAGTTATATCATTTGAGTTCTTCCATTACTAAAATCATTAATTCAATTGTTAAATGACATGTCAAACGTTATGTGATTTAAAATGAAAATTTTAAGAAAAATAAATATCGTAAAAATGAATGTTTTAAAAATCTTAATTTTTAAAGTTTTCGAAGATTTTATAAAAACTCTATTGTTTACTCTCTTTATTTTTAATTTTCACTTAATGCAACAATAGTTAAATTAAAGGCTCTAATAATAAAAGGACTTAATTGAAATATTATTGATAATTTAAGATATAATTAAAATATTTTAAAATAAAGTTTATAGTTTGAAAATATCTAATACAATTAACTGATAAGGTAAAGATGGGATTAAAAACTCATGGTGTTTATCCAAAAAAGGTTGCATCTCTAATAGGTACCGCCCACTTAACAAAATCATACCACGTATTTTCTTAGTTGCAACTTTTATAACAATTCCTCACATATAGAATAGAAAATTGAATATCGAGAAGGATTAAACTAACCTAATAGATTGAGTTTTATTGAATTAACATGATTTTTTCATCAACTAGTTCTTTGTTTTTGAGAAAAAAAAAACATATTAAATTTTAAAAAAAAATGAATTTAGAAAGGAAAAAGAGATCCATAAGTTGCAATTTGATTTAGATTTAACTTTTTCTAATATATAAATCTTACATTCATCATATGTTTACATATAAAAAAAAATAAACAAATTCAAGATTAAGAGAATAGTAAAGTATTAAAAATAAATAAATATTTAAAATTAAAAATATGTCCATTTTTTTGAAGATTACCTGTAGATAGTGAACTAAATACTAATTCAAAAATAAATATAAAAATTTAATCTTGATAAAATTAATATCTTAGATTTAATTTAAGAGTCAATTTTTTCTGTTAAAATTCAACTCAATAAACTATAATGTTTTTGGAACTTGATAAAACTAGCTAATTATTTGGTTTAATATTGTAGATTTACTTTAAGAGATAATTTTTTTTTTAAATTCAACTCAATAAATTATAATGTTTTTGGAACTTGATCATATTAACTAGTTGGATCGATTGAATTAAGAATTTGTCAGTATGTCGATTTGAGCAAAGAAATCCCAAAATCAGTTCAATCATAAATAAATAAATAATTAAAAATTATTTAAAAATTATAAACTAGTTTAATTAGCTCCGGATGCAGATCATAATGGTGGACAAGGCAACCTTGGCCCCCCAAAATTTTGAGAAAATTTCATTTCTCCATTAAAATTTTTAAAAAATAATTAAGCCCTAAAATTTTGAAAATATTACATTTCTCCCTCAAAACTTTTAGAAGATTTAAATTACCCCCCCAAATTTTTTTAAAAGAATTCTCATTAAACTCTTAGAGATTTTGAAAATTTTAATTAGGTTCCCCAAAACTTTGTCTCAAGATCTACCACTGATCAGTTCAATCATTGACATTCTGTCCCAATTTCCAATTCTTTATCAAGTTCGAGCAATTTGCTCAGAAGCTAGTTCAATCCCTTTGTTTGAATTAATATATCAACCAATTTTCGATTCAATCGATCTGATCCGATTTTAACAACACTCTAGTTTAGTTAGTGAGTTACATCTTGACAAAAAATTTTGCTTCTTAAATTAAATCTACAATATTAAACCAAACAATTAACTTTATCATGAATTAATTTTTCATATTTACTTTTTTTTATATAAATAAATACTAAATAGAAATTTATATATTTAAAAATGTTATATCTAAAGCAGCCTATGAATTTTAATTATGATATGATTTTGTTAAATGGAGTAGGGATGGGGCAAGCTTTGGGGACAGGGGATTTTCTGTAACCTTTCCAATCCAGCCTAAACGTCAGGCCCGAAATCTAAAGTTTACATTAGCCACCGAAATGGTCCAGTAAGCTATCGAAGTCTATAAATAGTCATTTTAAAACATTTATTTATTTAAGAAGAAAAATTAACCTATTTTCAAAAAAAAACTCATGAATTAGCTAATCTGATTAAATTTAACATTTTTCTTGTAACGGTGATTACCTTTTTAAAACTCAGTTAATTTCTAGCTTACATATTTATTGCTCAAAATTTAATTATAACCTAATAGTGGAAAAGTGATATTCAATCTAGTTTTAACTGAGTTAATTCAGAATTATTTTAAGCAAGACAAGAAAGTAAAGGAAGAACTAAATCTAAACTTAGGAAGAAAATATAAATAAACCCTAGCTATAGTGTTACCTAACTTAACTACTACAAGAACAAGATGAACAACAAGAAAGTAAAGGAAAAACTAAATCTAAACTTAGGAAGAAGATAAAACTAAAAACCTTTAAAAAAGAAAAAGAAAACTCAAGAGAAACCTAAGTTAAAACTACCCTAATGTGGCTCTACTGGGGCTCTCTTCTCTTTCGACCAAATATTGGCTAATATAGCAACTATTCTGACCCAATTCTTGTATTCAAAGTGCCCTTGAACGGGCCTTCAATTATTGGTGCTTCAGTTGGACAAAGGCTATTTTTTGCGTAATTTTTTGACCCCTCATGAAAAGGTATTGCGATACGCAAGTATGGATGTCACGACACCGTCGGCAGTTTTCAAATGAGGCCTTCCAAGGGAAGTGGATATCGCAATACCACTATAGGTGGTCTTCATCAAGGTCTTTGAGTGTGTATCATGATCTTCGTGCTTCGATGTCGCGATACCCCTTCTTTTGGTGATAGTTTTGCATAGTTTCTGGCCTTCGATAAGCACCTATAACACTCGAAAGAACGTTAGGGCCTCCAATTGCACAATTGGCCAATTTTGGGTCTTAAAAATGAGTAAAACGATATATTTCCACTTATTAAGTTGAAATCCTAAAACTACGAAAAGTTACAAAAAAGATACTAATTTGCTTGGAAACAAGCTTATAGGTGTACGGGGAAGGCTAATTTGACATATCAAATTATGGTAGATCAATAGTCTAGATCTATATTTTGGAGTTGCAGATTTTCGGGTTAGTGCTATGGATTGTGAATTAAGGCGTTGGTCTTTCCTTTTGATAAGTTAATCTTAAAATTTTAAAATACGTTTTAAAATGGTAGTTACCCTTGATGGTTTTGGCATGACCGAATGGCCTAATTGCTAATAAATGGAGTGTCGAGTAAGGTACTGATAGCAAGCTAATTTTGTCTGTTTAATGTACCTAATTTTGGTCAATTTTTTAATAGAATGCTACTAAGCTTGTGTTTTCTTGATTAAATTTTATCAAGAATGCAATTAGAGTGTCAAAGTTTAAAAAAAGAAGAAGCAAAAATCGGGCTAAATTGGAACAAAAAGCAAGTTGGGGACTGAATTGAAAGTTTCAGAATTATTTTTGGGCTAATAAAAATATCAGACTTTTTGACTTTGACAAATTCTATATTTAGAAAAATATGATTTAATGGTTGGTTGTTAAGCATAATTTTAGGCATAAATCATGTAAAATTGGTTCTTTAAGATGTGTATATAAAGGCTTGTCATTTTGGCATTAGAACATACTTGAATTTAAAAAGGCAATTAGCATATTCTTGTGTCAAACATTCTACCATTTCTTTCCTCTTTTTATACTTTGGTGCAATTGCTCTTTTAGTCATCTCCCTTCTTCACTTATTATCTTTTATTGAAATCCACTCTCATAATCCAATCAAGTATGATTAATTTCATGCTCAACTAATCTCCGTTCAGCTTTAGGTCGGTTATTATTCCGATCGAAAATTGTGAGAAATGAACTCACACTAAAACTTTACAACACGGTATTCATTATCTCTTTGGAATATGGGATAGTTACAATTGTCCCTTAAAGTTAATTCAATTTCAACTCAAAAAGCGCGCATTAGATTAAAGTTGTTTGCCGCCTTCGGGTTTCCACGAAAAAATTGGCATTTTCAAGTGGGAAAAGGCTAGTTGGCTTTCGTCAAGGGACATAAAATGACCTACGCAGTTGATGTTGTTAATTCAAGTTGGGTTCTTCTAGATTACGAATGCGTGTTACGCGGTTAGATAGTCAATAAAGGTTAGTTTGTAGGGCATCCCGGAATCAACTACACAATGAAGAGTTGGTAGTTAAGGTGTTCTTGATCGCCATAAACAGCTTACTGTTTGAAAGGAAAAATTCACTTTCAAGGATCGATTCGAGTTTAAGGCTAAAAATTCGCATATTTGATTATCTAATTTAATTTTGATTATTTAATTTTATTTTGCATTTATAATTCAATTGTTATTTTGTTCTATTTATTCCCATATTTTTAATCCTAATCAACTAAAACTTGTCCGTTTTATTTTTTAGCATAGCACATTACAAGTCGTGGGCACGACAGCTACCACGACCTTAGAAACTAGTTATGCAAAAATAATATTAGGAATCCTAATCCCTATAGGATCGACCTTACTTCTTTAAACTATTGTTTAGTTTAGTTAGAGCATAAAAATTTATATTTGGCGGCCTCAACAACCATCAATACATATTTAAATAGGAATCCAAATTGTAGAAGGCTTTGTTGGGATTGATTGAATTGTGTACGAATTGTATGTAATGTATTATTTTGTGCTATAATTTGGTTGACCATATGTTTGATATGTTATATCTCTGATTTCTAAATCCATGGTGAAAATTGTGTGTTGAATGCATGTATAACATATTGAATTTTTGAAACATTGTGTGCATGTAGTATGCCATGATTGACATTGAGCTTGTATGTATTTAAATTACATACCATATGTGATATTGATTGTATAGAAGGCATGTTGTTACCATTAAATGAAAGGTAAGCAAGGCATACACCAATATTGTTTATTGATATGCATGTTAAGCATGTCATTGTATCGAAATTGTTATTGGAAGCATGATGTGTTTACTGATTGTATGACATATTGCATTTGCATGGGGTGGGTATTTGTGTTTGATGAAGGAGTTCTGTGGAGTACCAATGATATTTAAAGTCTACAATATTGTTCTTAGTGCACCACATTCGGGTACCGAGGAGATTAGGTGATTTAATCATATTACTAGCATCTTGTCTGCAATATTAGTGGCTAGTCCACATTACTAGCAGCTTAACTGCATTTTTACCGGTAATTTACTTGGTTTACTATTATTGTTGGTTTATCCACATCGAGTTTCATCTCGCACTGTTTGGAGTTCAGTAGATGAGTTTTGGAGAGCTCGTGGTGTGTAATAAATGATTGGGTAGGAACCTTTTGCATTGCATTGTGCAACATAACATGCTTATACACTAATTTAATATTGCTATGCAACAATATGACGTTGACTATTATATTAGATATGAATGATTATATAATGTTCTATAATTTTGACTTACACTGAGCTTTCTTAAGCCTACCACTCTAGTTTTAAACTTCTCAAGTAATGCTCGAGACTAGGATTAGACCCGACATGTGGACAACCTTTCGGACTTCAAACTACTTTATTTTTAAAATAATTTCCAATAAAGTTTTTCACTGGTTGGGGTTGTGAATTTGTTATTTGGTTTATGGCTTGGTGGTTTTTGGTTTGGGATTTTTATGCATGTATTATTCATTTGAGTAGTTTGAATTTAATAATCGATAATTGGATATTATTTTATTTAAATAAAATCTAACATAATTGCTGATTTTCCACTACATTATATTACCACGAGTTTTACAAAATAAATTCATTACATAATGGTTTTATTAAAACATCACTATTAACAATAAAATGAATCCTGAAGTATAGATGACCTGAAGGTTTTAACCTGACTCAAAGTAACAACCACGATTTTCTTAAAATTAGACAGGTTAGTTTTTTTTTTTAAAGGTTAGTTGGTCTTCTTAGCTATTCCGGCGGCTAATGTACCCTTCTCAATCTAGCCATAATGTCCAAATTGGGTTAGAAAGGTTACAATATACAAATCTATTATTCGAATAACTGAATTATTCAAGTTATTCAAATTGTAAAATTTAACTCGATTCAGACTCAAAGTAATTCAAGTTGCTCGAATAACTCAATTTGATTAGCTTAAAATTCAAATTTTTTTCCAAATCAAATCGAGTTTTGCTCACCCCTAAATTAATTTAGAACTCTGAAAGGAAATTAAGTTCTTCTCTACTTATAAACACATATGTTTAGTTAAAATTTGACTATCAAGTATTAAAGGAAAACTCCACAAAAATTATTGAGTATTTTATTTTGGGTAATTTTTCTTATACTCAAATAACTTCTTTTTCGATTCTAAATTAGGAGTAATTATAATTTGTATTTGGAGAGTTGAAAATTTTGGTTTTAATTATAAAGGTTTGCGCAAAAGGCTTTTTGAAGGGAAAGTCTCGATTTTGTCATGTATTTAGTTCTTTAAGTTTGAGTTTACTCTCTAAGCAAACGTGAGTTTGAGAATAGTAGAAAATATCAATTTTTTGAAAGTTTGAAAAGTTCAAATTTTAGTTTGGGTTGATCGAAAAGTTAAAGCACCTTCATAGAGGAGTATTGCAACAAGGACATCTCTTAAAGGCCTCAATACAAAAGTGATTATTTGATCAGATTTATTATTTTAGATATCACAACAAAAGTTTGTTTTATATTTAAAAAAAATTTGTTGTGTGCAAATCAGACATAATTTCTAAATGATTTTCTAACAAGAAACTCTTCGTTACTAAAGCCAATAGAGTTTGCACTCCTAAGCTTGAAAGAATATGGTCACTTGAAGAAAAGCAAACAACTAGCTACAACTCAAAGGCCTTAAATATTATCTTTAATGTGATAGGTCCTCAAGAAGTTCAGGCGTATTTCCAAGTGTGTTTCTACTTATGAAGGTTGGACCATAGGGACAACTAATATGAAGTAGTCAAATCTCCAAATGTTAACTACTATGTTCGAAATGTAAGAATTTATGAGGATAATACTCTTTTTTTTATGCTAAGCTATATGATATTACTATTTAAGGTTTTACATTTGGTGTGAAATATTCAAATGCAAAGTTGGTGCTCAAGGTTCTTAGACCTCTTCTAGAAAGAATTTTTATCAAAGTGGCAATCATTGAAGAGGCAAAAAACAACAACTCTATGAGAACTAATTAGTTGATTAGATCACCTCTAACCTTAAAATGTATTTTGGAGAAAATTAGAAAGGGTAAAGTCAACTTAAAGAAAAAAAACCTAACTTCAAACATTGCATCTTTAGTTTAAATTGATGCTGAAATTATTGTTGAGAACTTTCTAGAGCAACTAGCCCTTCTTACTAAAAATTTCAATCAAGCAATCAGGAAATTTACTATAAGGAATAGGAGTAGTGCAAGAGGATGTGTTGCCAATAAAAGTTATAGAGAAATCTATTGCCATAGATGATGAGTTTAGAGAATAGAATAAAGGTATTCAATGTTACCAGTGTGAGGGATTTGGGTACATACAAGTTGAGTGTACAAACACTATGAAAATTAAGTTTTCTAATATGACTTGAAGAGATGAATACTTGTCGAGTGAGAATGATGAAGATGATGAGCACATAAGAAAAAAATTTGCAAAAACATGCTTGACAAGTGGGATCAATAACGTAAAATTAACATAAAGGTAATTGAGGAGAATTTCATGCTTAAAAAAAATCAAAATTTGTTGAAAAAATTAAAGAAAATACTTTTTATCGATTGAAAAAAGAAAAAGCAAACCTGATGATACACTTACTATTCCTTCGAATTGTTAATTATCATTAGTGAAGATGATAAGCATATGCTTTTTTACTCTTTTTTTTTTGTTGTTGTTTTGAATCATTAATGGTGAGATGCATTTGCAACATCTCACCACACTCTCACCTCAATTTTCAACTGAAGATTTAAGCTCCAAAAGGAAAAGAAAAACATTCCCACTCAAAAAGTTCTTGTACCATTTTAACCATCATTTTTTTATTGAAAACTGAAAGGATGCCATTATCATGTAAAATAATTGCATGGCTGCATGTGTTACACGTGTCACTCGAATGCTATGTAACACCTCTCACCCGTATTCAACGCCAGAATAGGGTTACGGAGTATTACTGGACTTATAACACATATAAACATTCAATTCACATATAATTTCACATTTTATGCAAACATTATTCAAACTCAAGCACAATGTCACTATAACGAGCCTACGAGACTCTAAACATGCTTTAGGAATGGTTCAGGACTAAACCGATAAATTTGAAAACTTTCACGAAACCTTAAAAATTTTTCACAAAACAGGGGACACATGCACGTGTGGCCCACCCGTGTGTCTCACACAGCCACTAGACACGCCCGTGTCACAAGCCGTGTGGATATTCGAAAAGGAAGCACATGGCCGTGTCCCAGCCCATGTCTGACCCCGTGTAACTCTCTGACTTGGGTTACACAGCTAACACACACGCCCATGTGGCTAGCCCGTGTGCCTTAAAAATGGCCATGCACGCCCGTATGCCAAGCTGTGTACTAAGCCGTGCCAATCTTATAGGGTATACTGACTTATACCACAGCCATGTCACACACCCATGTTTGAGGCCATGTGGAGTAGACTGATTTGGTTTCAAAATCAACACTAGGGGACACACGGCCGTATAACCTAACCGTGTGTTACACACAGCTGAGACACACACCCATGTCTCTACCCGTGTGGACAAAAATAAGCTATTTACCAAGCCATCATGCCAACGCAATTTGCATACACCTACATAATTCAAATGGTACTCATTCATAGCATAAGTGTGCATCCAATTCAACCACAATCAAGGCTAAAACATACCATTTCAATGCCAACAACTAACATGCTTATAATCTCATGTTTTACTCATTCAAATCATACCAACTTCACATATTCAAATCATCTAATTAAACATTTCCAAACATGCATCATCATGCACCAATTCACAAGCACATAGCTTCTTAATTATCAACCATTTGACATTCAAATTACCTATTATCAATAAGCATCATGAATCCAACCATAATCACATAACATAAACTATATGTACACATATATATAAATACATAACCACATAAACCAAAATAAACCAACTCAAATGGCTATATATACAAACCAACCTTAGACATTTACAAGCCAATTCAAATGGCTAAAGTCCATTATTAACAAAACATGTTGACTATCATTAGCCAAAACGACCTATACATGCCATTATAACCAAAATTATAAAACCAAGAGTACCAAAATAGCTGATAGATGGTGTGATAATGTCTCTGACACCTTCCAACCCGAATGAGATTCCGATATCTAGAAACACAAAGAAATTAAAACAAAGTAAGCATATAATGCTTAGTAAGTTTGTAATTCAAAGAAATAAGCTTATAACTTCACTTTATAAACATAATCATCTTTAGCCAGTTCAATATATCTTGGCCTTAGCCTAAACAACATTAACCTTTCAATTTTTAGTTATCACATAAACTAACAATTTATCTCAAAACATCATAGCATAAGTACCCACTACTTAGTGCATTGACATTTTCAAGCATGTGTCTAATCATATTTGGATCATCTAATAACTCATGCTCTTTCCATGCTTTCGATAGCAATTTTAATCGAAGAATTTGACGATCTTTACCTTTTTCTCATATTCGTTGAACCACAATTTAAGTGAGTAAAACAAGGCATGTCACAAATCAATTTGGCCCAAAAGCCTAACACATAATAATCAACCAAGTTCACCATTCAATCACCATTCAAGTAATATAACAAAATATACTACCAAACCATTAAGCACAATATTATTACATATTCATTCCCATAATGATCATGAACTCACAATTTCATGGATTCAATACTCAGTTGAATTTCTGTACATACTTGTACCAATATATGAATATTTCTCACCATTTTTTATCTTTGATACACTCGTTGAACCAATTGGAATAGAAGTATGATACTTAAGAGTCTCGCTCACTAAGTACTTATACCATGGCCCGAAGCCAAATCAAGGTAGCTTATATGTGAAATACTGATATCATGACCCGAAGACAAATCAGCCGATATTCATGGCCTGAAGCCAAACTGGTATAACTCGCACCCGAAGTGCTAATATCATGGCTTGAAGCCAACTCAATGTATTCTTTAATAACATGTCACTAGTATCCTAAATTATTCCTAAGGTTCAACCGGGACTTCCAATGCCAAATCGTCGAAAGTGTCCGTAAAATCGTAAATCACAATTTATGCAATATCAAAGCATTTAAACACAATTATAATAAAGGTCATTGCATACGAACTTACCTCGGGTTCAAAAATGATGAAATTGATCGATTAATTAAATATTGTGTCTTTTCCCCAATCTAATTCTAAATTCCACTTTTCTTGATCTATATAATATCAAATTCAGCTCATTTAATTATCCCTCTATTCAATTTAGTCCAAAACACACTTTAAATCACATTTACACTTTTGTCCCTAATATTTTAACATTTTTACAATTTAGTCCTTGACTCATAAAATGCAAATTCATGTAATTTTAATCATACCCAAGCTAGTTGAATTATCACTATCTCCATAACAGCCCATAATTCTCATTATTTCATATTTCTACCACACAATTTATAAATTTCTCAATTTAATCCTTATTTTGCATTTTTCTCAAAAAATCACTTAACAAAACTTGTATAATTCACATCAAACATTCATAATCTATAATAAAACATCAAAACACATGTTTATTCATCAATGGAAACATTCAAAATCTTTAACAATTTTACAAAATAGTCCCTGGGCCATCTGGACCTAGTTGCAACGATCTAAAAAATATTTAAATTATTAAAAACGAATCAAAAATCATACCATGCGTTCAAGTCTCCATAGCCGAATTTTCAAGCTCCCATGAATGCTTTTTATTTGAAGTTTCAGTGGTGTGTTTAGTTTAGGAAGATGATGTTTTGATTTTGTTTTATTTAATTTACTTTTAATTACCAAATTGCAATTTTAACCTTGGCTATTAACATTAAAATTCATTTAATGCATGTCCATCAATGTCCACTTATGCAACCAATGGTCTAATTACTATTTAAGGACCTCCACTTTAATAATCCATAGCCATTTAATACCTTTAGCTAATGGAACTCAAGTTTTACACTTTACACGATTTAGTCCTTTTTATCAAATTAAGTGCTTAAACAATAAAATTTCTCAACGAAATTTTCACACAATCATATTATCATGCCATAGACATTAAAATAATAATAAAATAATTATTTTGATCTCAGATTTGTTGTTCCGAAACTACTATTCTGATTTGACTAAAAACGGGTTATTATATGCTATCACCAAAACAGATTGTGACTGTCCCCTAATTAAAGAAAAGTAAAAACTTACTGAAAACCTAAAAATACTTTAATTTAAAATTAAAGCAAAACCAACAGTCATTCAAGAACCCCCAAACAAACCACCAGAAAAAAATAAAGCAAACTAGAAAACCAAAACATGAATTTGAAAGAAAAAAACAGTCCAACCTCTCTGTCATCCCTCAATATCTTCTCTACTGCCATCGTCCATCCCCAAAGATCCATTACCCTTAGTATTCATGATGGAATTTTAAAGAAACTAAAACCGTTGGAGTCATTAAAACCCATCTCCTCGTTATCTCGAAGACCTTCTGTCTTCCTCAGCCGCAACTTCTACTCTTGAAGACACCTCCTCAACCTAAATCCTCAGCGATGACCATTGTTTTCCCTCATCTGCCATCATATGGGCTGCATGGTTCACCGGTCGACCCATAAAACAACAAGTAAATCCTTTAAATCTTTAGGCCCTTTCTTTTACTTATTTTACAATCACATCTATGCTCGATTTGTCCTCCTCTATTGACCGAGCTTTTTTAATAACTTTTAACTCCACTACCAATATTTAGAACCCCAGTTCTTCAGCCACTGTCATTGCTTGTAAGCAGGCTCTCACCTCAGCTATAGTTGCATTGGCCACATAATTGTTCGAGTAATTACAAGCTAACAGGATATACCTCTTGTTAACTCTAAAAATTATTCCAATCATCGAACTAAGCACGTACTTGTCAAAAAATGCGTCAAAATTACATTTAACTTCATATAACCTTGGTGGAGTCCATGTACTATCATTTTGACCTATGCTTGTTATTTTCGTTAGTTCTGTGTGAAAACTCTCTGTGTAATATGTTTTAATAAATGTGACCAAGTCAACTATACTCTGTCTTTCACCTTGATGATAAACCTTGTTTCTGTGCTGCCAAATTGCCCAAAAAACAAAGGCTAACCATTTGCATTGATCCTCTCTTGTACTAACAAACAAATTTGCTAACCATGTTTTCCAACTTTGTCCTTGAATATTGCGTGGGACATTAATCCCCACCTACTGCACGGCACTTTTGATGAACGTGCAATCCTGGAAAATGTGGCTCACTAATTCTTCAATTGTACAAAAGAGAGGACAAAAATTTACCACCAACAATTTCCTCAGCTATAAATTGTCAAATGTAGGAATGTAATTATTAGCCAGTTTTCATATTGTAATTTTAACTTTACTCGCAATTTGTTATCTTCATAATTTTTTTTGTAGAAATTTTGTAATAGATTAGATTATTGTGTCACTTCCCTATGTGATCGTGTTGCATCCTCATTTAGTAGCCATTTATATCCACTTTTTGCCTAATACACATTTGCATTGTCACCCCTCCACACCTTCTCATCTCTAAGATCAACTTCAACAACTAGGATAGTCAATATTCTGTTTACTTACTCTTCAACAAAAAGCTTCCTTAAGGCCTCCAAATTCCAAGTAGCCAACTCTATATTAATAAGATCTGCTATTATTGTATAATTAATATCAATATTCTCAACTGTTACTTTTCCATGTCTAGGCCTTGGTAACCAAGCATCATTCCAAATATTTATTAATTTGTCATTTCCAACTCTCCACCCTATGCCTATTTCTAGAAGTCTCCTCGCACCCCAAATGCTCCTTCAGGTATATGAAGGGCTAGAACCTAAACTAGCACTCATAAAGTTGTTTTTTGGATAGTACTTTGCTTTCATGACACGAGCAAACAAATAGTCCAGTTTCATAATTAATCTCCAGTCCTGTTTTGCAAGCAATGTTATGTTGAACTTTTTCAAATCCTTAAACCTCAATCCTCCTTATGCCTCTGGCTTGCACATCCCCCTCAATCACTCAAATGGATTCCCTTCCTTGTTTTAGAATTTCTTCACCAAAATTTACTAATAATACTTTCCAATTCATGACATATTGTAACATACAATAAAAAACATTGCATTATATCAACTGGGATAGCTTGTAAAATTGATTTTATAAAAACTTCTTTATATCCAAGTGACATACTTTCCAATTCATGACATACTTTCTATGCGCTTTATGAACATGTAATTATTATAAGGTTAATACTAATTAATTTAACAAATAATATAAATACATAAAAATTTATTTGATATAATTTATTTTTAATTATTATATGCCATAATATAATTGTAATAAATTTTTATTATGTGTTAAGTCTATAAATTAAAATTTTTATTCTACATATTTTAATCTTTGTCTTTGTAATAATTCAATTCACCGCTGTCATTGAATCCAAATACATACTTAACCATTGACTTTGGTCTCACAACTACAGTATCTAATCTCACAACTACAATAACTAATTTTGCTACCAACATTATTTTTAATCTCACCAAAACCGTCTATCCAAATGGAATATTTGAAAGCCTGCATCACCTCACACACATACACATATATATATATATATATATATATGAAATTTTGGTACACTACCAATGAAGTTTTTAGACTTCATAAGTAGGGTTAAAGTGATAACAAGTATTCTATAAGATATAATAAAATATTTAAAATAAATAAATATATATATAAAAAATGAGAGACACATGACAATTTTTAAATTTACTTGTGGAATTAAAAATACATACTGTGTACCAAATTTTTTTTTAATTTCATTCGTATCCTTTGGTGTATTTTCTTTGTGAAATGTAGGGATGACAAAATTTTCTAAACCCGACGGGTTTCGGCCCAATCTAATTTGATCTAATAGGGTCAATCTTTTTTCAATTAATTGGGTAGGTTTAGAAAAAATTCGCATGCTCATAATAAAATTATGAAAATTACAAAATTAATGGCATATGCCACTTTATTTATTTTAAAAAATAAACGGATTAACCCTTTTTATTAACACTATTTAGTAAAATTGATTGTTTTTGCTGACTGAACAACATAGGCAAAAGTGCCTTGTAAAACCCGCCTTTTGAAATACATTTAATACAAAATATACTTTTCTTTGATATGTCAGTAAATGCGGGTGTCTCCTCTCCCAAATATGAAAAAAATGAGAATGTCACCATTCAACCTCAAAAAGAAAAAGGGTAAAAACCATCCATTTCTTTAAATAATGTAGGAAGTAACATACATTTTCGAGGAGTTCAAAGTAGATAAATTAATATTTAATTTCAAATCAGATAGGATCAATAAAGGTGTCTCGAGTCGAAATTGGGTGGCACAAAACCGCCTCATCCCGCACTGCAAAGGTGGACCATGGTGGCATTTTCGCTTTAAAACGCGGCTATAACTTGAATTTGTTGTAGATATATAAAAATATACTAGATTTTCTTGGGGGGCTCAAAAGTGATTAGAACAACCGTCGTTAGAAGCAGAATACCACCTAGCAGCTTATAGAGGTACTCTTGACAAGTGCCTCAAAAACCTAGAAGCTATAATGCATGTAATTATAGTGTGGTACAGGTAAACTAAACTCTGCTGAGAATGTTAGCAAGAGAAGATGGGTGATCCCTCATATAGTTCATTGGCCACATCTTCTAAATGACTTCGCCTGCTACCCATCGTTTATTTTTTTACAAAATATTTACGAGCAACGATAGATATTTTAATTTTTCTTAAAAAAAAATCATATTTTTAAGTTTTTATTGATGTAGTAGCACCATAACCATATGAATAAAATGAAAAGGAGTTTAAAAAATTTTAAACTAAGTGAAATTTGAATAATGAATTTTATATAAGAGAAATTTAAGTTCAGAATTTTGAGATGTTGAAATCTTAATTGGAAATTTCTCAAAAATCTTCCATACTTTTACCTAAATAATTTTAGTTTTAGACTCTTACAAGTTTTGATAGAATAATAATTAAGTTTAATGAATAAAAAATATTTTAAGTCTCAATTTAAATTTTTGTCTCTTATTATTCTAATTATTCTAATTCTATGTATTTCTTTTTTTAATAAATTATTAATTTTTTTTATAAAATTATTCATTATTATGATTATAAATTTTTATTTACCTATGTCTAAATGAGTCAAAAATATATTCTATTTATCTAGTTAGCTAAAAATATTTTTTTTTCAATTGAAAATTCTCAATAATAAAAATTCTTATTAGAATTAGGGGCAAGTTTTATGTAAATGACAAAATATCTCATTTGTTGCAACACTCCTTTAAACAATAAATAAGAAATAAGAGGTTCTCTTAAACTAAGAAGGAGAAGGAAAAAAGCGAGTCGGTGTGATAATTCCTCATCCTCAAATTAATCCTTTCCATGGATTATTGTCCCAACAAATAATTAATTGTAATTCTTGAATTTGTATTTTTTGTCAAATTAATTCAAAATATATGGAAAAGTTAGTGTTTATTAACTTTGTTGATGTGGCATGCACGTGGATGACATGTCAATATTTGATTAATTTTTTAAAATTTTAAATATAAAAAAATATTTTTAATATTTTTAATGTTTTTAATTTTTTTAAAATATTTTTTAAATTTTTAAAAATTTAATTAAATGATAATGTGCTATCCATATGACAATCCAATAGAAGAATGACAAATTAGATTTTTTCTCTTGATTTTTAACTTTTTTTCTCTTGACAAAATTCAAATCCAACTAAAAATACTAAAAATGAAAAAAAAAATGATTTATCTTTTTCCTATGAATAAAAATATGGTAGAATCAGATACAATCCTTCTTCCCAAACCTCTCACCAAAACATAGCCTTAACGTCTAATTAAGAATTTATGTCTTGCTATTTTATCTTTTTATGATCAAAGCGTTTAGCTTACTTGTACAAGAACGATTAGCTTTGTGGTTGAAGCATGATTACCATCCAAAGAGTTTAGCACTGTATTAATCAAATAACTAAATGATGTTATGAAGACAATCCTTGTTTAATTCTTGTTAAATATGTATTGAAGGTTAAATTTTGTTATTAATATGTATTTTTTTTTTATAAAAGATGTAAATTTAGTGGCTGTACTAAATTTGATTAATTGTTTTCTTTTTAATTTTCGAATTGATCTTTTTTAGTCCTTATACTTTTAAAAAATTAAAATTTTAGTCCTATCCCAAATAATAGTATTTAAATTTATTTGATTAAATTCAATTATTAGTCTTGTACTATGCGTATAATTGTATATTTGACCCATATTCTCCAATTGGATCATTCTAAGTTTCCATACTTTTCAAATCTTGAAATTTTATTCTCAATGCAAATGATAGCCGTTAATTCATTAATTGAACTTTTTAGTGAGTAATATGTGGAGATAACAAGTTGATATGGCATTACACATATGATAATATGTTTCACGCATTAAATTTTAGAAATAGCAAGACTTAATAAATTCAATAGGTATCGTTTAGTGAGGGCCGAAATTTTAAATTTTAAAAAAAAATATAAAAGTTGAAAATAACCAAATTAAAGTATAAGAATTAAATCCATAACTTTCATAAAATATAATAACTAATAGCAGAATTTAACCATAAATAAAGTAGGGGCCTATAGGAGAAGAAGTTAAAGACAACTAAGGGAACTGAGGTGTTGGGCTGCATTTCACACCATCGTTAGACTTCATTAGCAAGAGGGTGCCATCCTTGATTGAAGAGAATATTAATGTGCTAATAATATATAAGGTTTGGATATCCGTTCTATGTTGGTGTGGAGTAGGAGCACTAACGCTTCAGCAAAGGGATATGGTGGTACTGGTTGTTGGTCCCTCAAAACAATGGTCTTTCACCAAGGCTCGGTGTTCTTTTTGAAGGCCACACACATGCTAGTAAGATGATGTTTATAGTGAAAGTAGGATTTAAAGGGGTTTGGTTAAGCCTCCTTAAAAAAAAAACTAAATCAGATCAATCCATTGTTTGTGTTTAGTGACTATCTATTCAATCTAAGCTGGTGGCATTGCCTTCAGGGCTCCTGCACCTGTAATTTATAGGTAGTTTAGATGGTAAAAGTTTATTTGAGGGACAAAATATTTTATCACAAACTATTCATGTTTTTGCAATGTTTGAATCATTCTCAAGGCTGATGTCTATGTTTTAAGATATGAATTTCATAATCATTTAATTAACAGAGTTATTTTAACTAATTAAAAGAGAAAGAGATTTCATTATCATAAGTGTGAATTTGATTGGAGGTTAAATTCTTCTAAACTTTTCCATTATAACAAATTTAAAGAGTAAAAATAACTTAATTACCAATTAAAGTAAATAAGAAAATATTTATTGTTTTTTTTCGTGTAAGTTTTGTTTGATTTTTTTAAATTCGAATTAATTCAAATGTTATAGGTTGTACAACGATACTGATTGTTTAGAAAAAAGGAAGGTATGAAATTGTTAAATTCAAAAGAAAAGAAAGTAGAGGTTGATGTCGTGGTATTGGATCAATATGATGATGTTAAATCAAATATGGAAAGTGTACAACACTTTTTTGAAATAAATAAATGGGTTTGAAAATTATGAGCCCAAAGGAAATAAATACAAAAACAAAACCAACCCTGTTGCTTTCGCTCTTCATTTTCTTCAGTTCTTTTAACTCAATTCAGCTTTTCCATCCTTTTTTCGTTTTATTGGTGCTAAATGCTAAAACTCATCTTGAAACACATATGTGGTGGTTGAAACTGCCATATTATTTTGTACAAAAAAATGTATTTAGTTTTTTATTATATTTTAATTATTTCAATTTGTTTTTATTTAAAGTAAAAATAAATAAATCTATTTATATCTAATTAATTAATATTTTAATTCAAAATTAATTAGGTTTAGAAGAGACCAACCAACCTAGAGTTTTGCATGCCATTATAATCATCTCCCAAGTCCCAATTTTTTTTTTTTGGGGGGGGGGGGGGGATTAGTCAACACATGAAGATCAAGTGGTAGCCTTGTTGCACAATTAGTCAAGCTGTCAGCTACATAATTACCTTCCCTGTAGGATATAATCACCTCCCCGTCGTCTCTGCTGAGTAGATCCCAGATGCATCTAAGGATTGCATTTCAAACCTGTCTATCATTCTCAACTGCAGCTAAACTGTAAAGTTAATTTAGAAGTTACAAATTACAAACACATTTATCTTCTTGTGTTCATTTTGTTCCCATATTCATCACTATCCCCACAAAAATATCTAAATTCTACTCTATGAAAATTATGGTTTCCTTAGAGGTCATATTTGTTGGAAATGTGAGATATTTCAAAATAAATTTCACATTATCCCACATCAAATAGTTAGGGATTTTCAAGTTTATATAAGAAACTCAAGTCCTTGGTTTAAAAATGTACCAAGTGAGCTTTTCACTTTTCCTCTTTTCCTCTTTTTGCTAAGCATTTTTTTTTGGGTGTTGTTGTTCATGCTTCTCTTCTTATAATAGAAGTTGTTGAAGCGGATTCGTTCCCTTAAGGCTTAGTTTTTGTTTTTACTTTTCCTTAAAATTTCTCAATTTTCTAAGAATGAGTGTTGGCTAGGAATGATTATATCTAGAAAAGACTTGATACATGGTGTCGTGACTCCTTTTTTCTTGGGAACATACCAATGTTTCTAATGCTGATGTTACCAATACCAATGTTTCCACAATTGTTGTCGCTTCACATGATGCTAATGCTATTACAATGTCAATGCTACCTAACTTTGAGCAAAAAGGGAACTGTGACGAACCAGGTCATCTCGCACATCAGTGCAGAAACCAAATGGAAATTGTGACCCCTGTCGTGTAACTTATTTTATTTTAAAATATAAAAAAATTGCATGCATGTAATTAAAATTTTGTTAATATTTATCAACTCAAAGAAAAGTTAATATTTAATAAAATTTCATGTGCAATTGTGGTAATAAATATATGACGATTATTCGATTTTTGTATGTGAGTAATAAATCAACTTAAAGGAAATTTTATTGTTCAACATATTCTTGTTATTAATGTTTGATTACTACAATCGGATGTCACTTACAAATTAATATTTTGTCCAAATATGAAATATTATTAGAGTGACCGATATCTTGATATAAGATTTACCTTTATTTCAATTATTTTGATTTAAATTTGAAGTCTTATGTGAGCTTATTTTGACTGATTTAGCTACTATTATAACCAATGTTTTTTTAAATTAGATTGGTGGTTGAGCCAGCCAAACCAACTGGTCCAATTGGTTTGATTAAAAAATTATTAAAAATTTCAAATTTAAAAAAATCTTGGTTCAACTAATTTTTAGTCGGTTCATATCGATTCTCATTCTAATCAGTTGAAAGCCACACTCCAAACCAATATCCTAGTTGATTTTTGGTCCAATTAGTCTGGTTCAAACAACACTGGTTGTATTTGCCTAACATCCTTACATGGATTGAAACATTCAGGGGCATTATGTCTTATAAGATTAAAACGACTAAAGAATTCATTCCTGACATTGAAAAGAGATTTGTCAAAAACGAAAAGGCTAAAATTGGTATGTTCTTAACAAATCTAACTTCAATGTGGTATTAAAAAAAAAAAAAGGAAAGTTGCGAATATGACACTGCAAAAGAAACAAAAAAAAAAGGATTTAACTAAGGATGTCGTTTCTCTTGTGGTATGAAAGGTGCACCACTTAATTTTGTTTGTTCTAAGGTTAATTACCTTTGGTATCTAAAAACACTTAGTAGATAGATTCTGGTGCAACAACTCACATTAGTGTCTATGCAAGGTTGCCAAAATTACTGAAAGCTAAGGATTGAATTTTATTTGGATTTTAATGAGACTTTTATTGTATTGTTTTTTAGGTGGAACTTGATTTCCATTTCAGCATTGGACAAATTCAGCTATTCTTGTTCATTTGAAAATGGAAAATTGAATCTATTTCATAATTCAAATTTGATTGGTTTTGGTTCTTTATTAGGTTATAATAATCTATATTTACTTGATACTGTTGCTTCATTTAATGATCCTTGCATACTACCGTAATAGGTAAAACATAAATTAACCAATGAGAATTCGGCTTCGTTGTGGTACAAGAGATTAGGTCATATCTCCAAAAGGAGAATTAAGAGACTTGTGTTTAACGGTATTCTTAATCTCCTTAATTTTTTGAATTTTGATGTGTGTGTAAATTTTATTAAGGGGAAACAAACAAATATTATGAGATTTGGTGTCAACATGAAACTAGACGTCTTAGAACTAATACACATTAGATGGATGTCAAGACTACGTTTCTTAATGGTAACATTGATGAGACCATTTATATGGTGCAACCAGAAAACTTTGTGCTTGGTGAAGCAAAGTCAATAGTTTGGAAATTAAATAAATTCATCTATGGGCTTAAGCATACCTCTCATTAGTGGTATTACAATATTTACCAAATGGTTATCTCATTCAGTTTTGAAATGGTTTTGGTTAATGATTGTATATATCAAAAGTTTAATGGGAGTAAACATAGTCTCAATCAATGCCCCAAGAATGATTTTGAGATTATGAAAATGCATAAGATTCCCTACATTTTAACAATGGAAAGCCTAATGTATGTTCAGGTTTGTACGCATTCACATATCGAAGGTCTGATAAGTTAGAGATTGTTAGGTATACAGACTTCAATTTTAATGGAATATGGATGCAAAATTTTTGTCACTAAGGTGCAAATTGTAACTATAATTTGTAACCCTTTATTGCAATAACAACAGGAGCACATCGAAGTCAAAAGCACATAAATTTTAAATTTTTGTTATTAAAGTAAAAGTTCAAAGTGGTTAGGTGTCTATAAAGCATATTGGGACAAACTCTATGATTGCAGATCCACTTACTAAGAGACTACCACTCAAGGTTTTTATGAGCACATTGCTCATATAGGTGTAATGTCATTTTAAGATATTCAATTTTAGTGCGATTTTGTAAATTTAAATTCTTTTTTTTTTGTTATAGATGCATTTTTAATTGTTGTAGTTTATAAATATTTTAAGGTTATTTTTTACAGAAATAATATCTATTTATTTTATCCACACTCTAATTTTGGTAAAATTTGATCTCACTAAGGTTAAGAAGGACCAGTTGGGAATAGGCAAGTTTATATCACATTGCATGTATTTCCATGCTACACATCCATACAGATCTATGTCATTTGGTTGTATTAATATTTGTGACCAATGATGGATTTTGTTACGATATTTGTAACGAAAGTCACATTAGTTCTATGTTAACATAATTAAAGGAAGAAATTGTTTGGAATGCCTTTTGGATATGATAATAAAGTTTTAAACTCATAAGATTATAAAATGACATGTGATTATAAGGTAATTAGTATATATATATATATATATACGTAGTCCAAGGGGGAGATTGTTAGATTGTATGGACATTACATATATAATAAGAATAATTACATATTATATATTTACTATCATAAAAAGTTAGCCCAAATTAAAAATAACCTAATTTGGTTAAGGCTTATTGAACTTCAGTTATTAAATAAAGTATGCCTCAAATAAGTATAGATACTTTAGTAACTAGTTTTTAATTGATGATAATGTGTAAAAATTATATATGAGGGTTATAGTCTCCAAATTACATATATTTAACTTTTTTGACATCCCACCTTTAGGAAAGAGAGAGTCACATTCCTTAAATTACTTGTGTGCTAATTTAGAATATCAAAACCACAAGATTCAAAGATTTCAAAAAATTGATAGATTCAAGTACGCTTCTACGTTTAATTTTGTTTTTAATTTATTCTTGATGATTTGACACGACATATCCTTGTAAGACCCAATTTGTATTTATTCTTGATGATTTGACACGACATATCCTTGTAAGACCCAATTTGTGCCCAGGCTTACACAAAAGCTAAAAAACAAATCAAAATATAAAAAAATAATAATAATAATCCAATGTCCATTTCTTACATAACCCAGCAACCAAAATAAACGGGCTCAAATTATTAAACTTAACCCACCTAGCCTAAATAACCCAAAATACCCTAGGCCCAAAACACCTATGGAATTTTCGGCAGAAACCCTAGAAGCTTCAGCCACCGCAGCCTCTAGCCGATTCTTCCACTCGTGCCATGCTCCATGAATAACTCCTCTACGCCATGCACACCTGCAACAAACGAAAACCACAACAGCAAATGACAACAAATAATAACATATTACAGCAAGGATTTTCTGTATTTTTATTTATTTTATTTACTTTTTATTCGGCTATAAAAGCCTGTGAAATGGAATGTAAAAAGGGGATGCATACCAGTCTATACAGAAATTGATTCAAAAAGTTTGAATAAAAAGAGAAACAGTCTCTAAGAGGTGATTGGAGATTTCATTTCTTTTCGATTTTGGTTTTTTTTTTCTTTTTTCTTCTTGTCACAAAGAGAATAGCAGAGAAATATATGCGAGATACTACTAAAAATCCATTCAAATTAGCTTTAAGGTGATTTTAGATTGTATTCTTCTTTGATTTTCATTTCTGTTTCGTCATTCTTTATCTACTGCATGAAAATAAATTTATAAGAAAGAAAGAAGACTTATCTGTTGTTGAAGGAGGCTTTGAGCTCCTTGTTTGCTTCGTTGAAACTAAAATCAAGGCGAAGATTTTGAAGCCCATGAGCAAGGCACTCAGATTTGTGGTCGAACGGGACTAAACTTGGCCCTTGCTTCATGGCCGTTGGCGAATATGGAGGCAAAGCAAAGGAGAGAGAAGTCTCTTAGGTTCGACCAATTAAATAGGGAATAGGTCTTAGGGTTTTTCTTTTTTTATTTTAATTGGCATTTAAATGGCTGCATATTGGATTTTAGTTTTTAGAATTGATTGTATGCACGAATTCAAAAAGCGGTGCTATAAAAATTTGGATCCACGCTCTGGCGCTTGGATGGTTAATTTGCGCATATAGTCCTTTTCTTTTCGCACTGATTTTTAATTAGTCCTTATTCACATTTTATTTGTTTTAACTTTCTCCTTAGAATTTGCGTGGCATTTTAGTTTGGCCCGATTTAAACATTGTGTATATTTCAGTTTGATCCTGTACATTCTTCTCGCATTTGCGTTTTAGTTCTTTTTTATTTCAATAGTTTAATTTATTAATTATCCCTTTCATTTTAACTTTATTTAAATTGAGTTTCTTTATTTCTGTGTAATTCATCATTATTTTTTAAGAAAAATCCACTTAGTATTCAATTTTTTAATTCTTATTTATTTATTTTTAGCTACTTTGATAATTTTATTTTATTTTTAAAATCATTATTGTAAAGTTTTTATATCATATCACTTAACATTTCGTATATAATATTTTTTCTTAATGTTTTTATATTATTTATATATATGATTCATGATAGAATGCTATGTATATTATTAATTTTATATTACTTTATACATGTGATTTCTTTTAAACTTATCCTTATATTTTGTTATATATATTTTTTGATTATTTGAAGGAAAAATCCACATATTTTGTGTATTATTTAAATGATTATTATTCACATAATTGGTGCATATATTTGATCATATTATTTTAAATATATATATATATATTTTCTTTAAAAAAAAGGAAATCCATTTGTATATATGATAATGTTGTTAAAATATATTACGTATATAGCTTATGATAAAGTTAATTCAATCTTATAGTTTATATTTTAATTCCATGATATTTTATATAATTTCTACTTGTATTTCTTTCCAAATTTATTATATGCATAATTTATTCTTTAAAAAAATATATATTATTATTTCTCTGTTAGTTAAGAATTTTCATGTACATATAATTTTATTATATATTGGTCTATTCATCTCTCATGTCTATTGTTCATTCCTTATTTTTATTGTATCTTCATTATATATTGTTTACATCGATATTTTTTTTATTGTATGTACATTATCACCTTTAAATAGATATGTATTGTTTTTAAAATATTTTTGTATGATATTTGCTCCGAATTTCTTCTTTCACAATATTTTTATTTTAATATCCATTTACATATTTTTAAGTTTTCTTTTATATATGTAAACCATTGTCAAACCCTAGCATGCATTATTTATTTGTAAGTTTTTCATATAGTTTTTAAATTGTTGTGTATTATATTGGCTCTTAGTGTCCATATTGCTCTGTATATTATGTGTTGTGTTTTATTTTTCATATTATTTTATATATTATTATTGTATATTCTCAATCAGTCTTTTGTACTATTACTTCAATTTCTGTTCGTCTATGTTCGAAACTTGTTATATTTTATTCTAATTTATTATTTGGATGTGAGCTCATTGCTATTGTGTGTACGTTAATTTGTTCTTTTTTGTCCACTTGTATAATATTTCATATATGTATATTGATCCATGTTTGTAACTTTGATTTTTTCTATATTATTGCACCGTGGTTCAAGTTTCAATGTTTTGATTGATAATAGTCGTTTTTTTATTTTCAAGTCGAATAAAAGCGTTTTGAGCAAATTCTTAATTTTCCTTATCATTCAAAAATTCTGAAATAAGGCCATATCGAATATTTGGGGAGTTCGGAAAATCGTGCTTAATCGTACTGGTATGATTTTTTCGGTGAACTAAATATTTGGATAACCTTTTATAATTTTAGTTTCAAAAGTCGAAAATCAATCGTGTTTGAAAGGTATAAGGGATCGTATCCAATCGTGCTGGGTATGATACTGTATATCTTTGAAGCGAGAGAATTTTGACCACTAATTTAAACTATTCGAACATTTTAAAAAAAAGTATCATACTTTGGGGAAATCTTTTCTTTAAAAGGCCCTTTAGCATAAGGATAGCATCAAATCAATTTGGTACCAATTTTTGGGCGTAACGAGGGTGCTAACCCTTCCTCATGCATAACCGACTCCCGAACCCACTTTTTTGATTTTACATGAATAAAGCGTTTTAGTAGGTGGCCCAATCACACCTAAATCAAGAGATTGGTGGCGACTCCACATTTTTGTTTTCAAAAGTCGATCCCCATTGTTTTTAAAATAAAAAAGGGTCTCGACAGCTTGGCGACTCCACTGGGGATTGAATAAAGAGAGTCAGGCCATAAAATTGATTATTTGCTGTCCTTTTATCAAAGAATTGAAAATTTGTTTTGAAAGTTATGATTCTTTTAATTGCATTTGTTTGCATGATTGTTGTGGTTCGAGTCTTGTAGAATAATATGGCATTGCATTGCATGACCGCTGTGGTTATACCTGTTAAGTGGGAGTAAAAAAACTATGCTTTCGTGAGGTTTTCACCTCCGTATGGGCTAGTGGATTGCTTCCGGGATACATTTGTACCTATGATTTCGTGAGATTTTCATCTCCGCATGGTCATAGGGAAATGTATTCCCCTGAATCGAACTTGATTCATATGAGCTTATAATGGGTGAGGATTGAGGAATATGCTGGTTCAGGTATCCTTTCTCTAGAACTGAACCACATATAGTGAACCTTGAGAGTCCACCTTACGCAGAACCTTGCCCAAATTTAGTAGGCACTTGAATAGGTACTTTATTTGATATTTATTTCACTTGTATTAACGTGTTTTGTTTTGTTTTATTTATAATTGCATTGCATTACATCCTCATGGAAAGGAGGTGTTGATTCATATTTGATTGCTAAATAGAACAGTTTGTCATAAGAAAATGAATTTCTTGATAAAGTGGATTATAATACGGTTGTCTGAATTGACGGAAGAAGGCTGATAGTTTGTGGAGAAAAACAAGTCTTTACCTGAAGATTCAAGCCAATAAAGATTGTTTGAGAGCTGTCGGATCTTGATTTTTCTTAACGGAGCTAATCAACATCGTGAGGATAATGAGTCGTGCCCTGGATCAAGCCAAGAAGAGCTAGTGGAGGCATTTATTAGAGGCTTAAGAGATTTGGATTTCACGAAGAAAAGGGATCGGTGTCCTCGCTTGGAATATGAAAGCAAGGCCATATATGTAGTCCGTTTTATGTAAAGGAATTTGTTTTCTAGAAAAGTTGTTCTAATGGAATTAAATTCAAAATCAACACCTCTCTTTCTTTTGCATTCATCCCATGCATTTGCATTGCATTGCATCATTTCATCATTTGCATTAAATTTTCATAAAAGAGGTCCCTAATTAGTTAAAATCATTTTTGTTAATCTGGGGACCAATAAAAACTTACCAACCAAGCGTCGTTACGGTACCCGTGCTAAGATAAAAGATATGGACGAAAGATTGGAAAGACTTGAACAACTTCAAAGAGAGATGCAAGATCAGTTACAAATACAGATGCAAGAGCAACTAGCAAAGATTAGGCAAGATATGAGAGATCTAGTGCTAGAGTCTCAAAGGAATATGTTGAACCAGTTGTCTCAATTTCTGAAAAATGGGCTTGAAGAAAGAGAAAGTTCAGTGATCAATATTGGGAAAGACAATGAGGACCCTCCAGGGTTTACCCCGGTAAGTGCTCAGACGTATCCGCAAGGTGTACCTATTGTCAAAAATCAGCAATATCAGGCCGGTACCTTTGATTATCCGACAGGTTTAGGCTCTAATCCGGGGGGCAACCTAACTAATCCTGAAGTTCTTGATCTAGATAAAATGAAAAAAACAGAGAGGGAATTGCCAAAACAACTTGAGGATCGGTAGAGGTGGTTGGAGGAAAAATTGAAGGCAATAGAGAATGTTGACTTCTATTTTGGGATTGACGCTAAAGATCTGAGTTTGGTTCTCGATCTGGTACTTCCGCCAAAATTTAAAACTCCAGAGTTTGAAAAGTACAATGGGACTAGTTGTCCTGAAGCTCACATCACAATGTTCTGTCGAAGGATGAGATATGTTAATAATGACCAACTGTTAATCCATTACTTCCAAGACAGTCTGATCGGGTCAGCAGTTAAATGTTACAATCAATTGAGCTGTGTTAAAGTCCATTCATGGACGGACTTAGCACAAGCTTTTATGAAGCAGTATAGTCATGTAACAGACATGGTACATGACAGAATTACCTTGCAGAATATGGAAAAGAAGCAAAATGAGAGTTTCAGACAATATGCCCAAGGATGGAGAGAGGTAGCAACACAAGTCCAACTGCCTCTTCTGGAAAAGGAGGCCACGATGCTTTTTATCAATACTTTGGAAGCCCCGTTCATTGACTATATGTTGGGAAGTGCTACTCTGAGCTTTTCAGATATAGTGATATCCGGTGAGATGATTGAAGATGCGATAAGAAATGGGAAGATAAATATGGGAGAAAGCTCCAAAAGGTTAACCCCGATTAATAAGGAAAATGAAGTAAACATTGTGAGCATGCCTTCTAAATTGGTCAACATAGGCCAACCGAGGGTTGTAACCACTAGTTATCAAAGAGAATTTGAATGACATATCCAAAGAGAGGTCCAGGGAATAAAAGTTTCCAAACCCTTATGTACTTGGGGGTGTTTTAAGCAATGGGACTGTAACAGAAATCCCTGTATTTTAGAGCTAATCTAGAGTAATGTTCAAAACACGCTTGTTGCCTTAAGCCTAGGGGTAATAAGAATCCTTTTGTGAAATAGGCTTGTGTCCAAAAATTTTTATTTTAATAAAATGCATTCTTTTTAAATAAATATTCTTTCATTCTTTGTATATTCTTTTGCTCTTTGGACTATTTTATTTTTAAACTTGTTTTCATTCCTTGTTCCTCATTCCTTATTCATGATCATACCATACAAATAATTATCCTTAGAATAATTTATTCTTTAGAATTGGCTTTTATACCTAGAATAGGTCCCCAGATATCAATGACATGAGCAACGCTGTAACTGACTCCCTTTTGGGGTGAGATAGGTGTTTAAGCGGATCTCAAGACTTTGAAGATGACAGAGATTGTGACTTATTTCTTGATTTGTTAAGGATGGTAGAACAAGATGAAAAACAAATACTATTTTACAAAGGGTCAGTGAACATTGTGAGCAGGGGCCAAAAATTGAAATCTGAGTCACCACAAGGACAAAATGAATTGTCTTTGAGTTACTTTAAGAATTCAAAGATGTTTTCGCATAATCATGTCGAGATATACTTGAGATACTAAGATTTGTGGACAATACAAAATGTCTATACGGTGCCAGAAGGACACATGTTAATGGTTTCATGGTAGCCACGCTAATCATGAGGTTTGGGTATTGTTGATCTACCATGGAAGAGGATTGCATTAGTTAAGCTGCATTTAGGGAGACAAGCCTCATTCATTTCTTCAAAGACTTTCTCTATATGCAGCATGGATGTTATCGGGCCATTCTCGTCTAATATACATCTGAACAGTCATTGATTACTTCATGAAGAGGGTGAAGGTCACTTCATATGTCAATATTACAAGATTGATAGTCATCAAATCTAAAAAAAAGGGGGAGGTTGTTGACAAGTAACTTCAGAAATGATCATTTCTAATACAACTGCACAATGTCAAAAGTTTACAGTCTGCTCCAAAATCAGACATCATATCATAGTGCAACAAAGGCATCCAAAAAGAAAAACAAAAGTACAGCAAAAAAAATAATAAAACAAAAGTCATAGTGAAAAATGACTGAGTCTTGTAAGGATTGACATAAAGAAGTTATCATTTACCCTCTATGTTTATCGAACGTGGGCCGAAACCTTCACCGGGGCAACACATTGGTTTATAGGGCTGAAACAGTTTTTGAAAACGAGATTCCATTTCTTCGAGTCCTGGCAGAATTAAAGTTGTGATTCAATCCTGATATGATCAGTTAAATTTAAAGGATATCCGTCACAGTCAGATGATGTGGGTTTATGACAGAAAAGTTTATCCTCGAGAATTCCAGGAGGGGAGCTTGATATTGAAGAAGATCCTTCATATACAAAAGGACTTCAAAGGAATAAATATGCCAAACTAAGAGAGATCTTATGCAAAGAAGGTTTGTTTTGGAGGAGCATTGATATTGAACAGCAGGGTTTGCCCAAATCGGGGAATTCAAAATGCATTCAAAAAGTATTCTACCTAAAATGGGAGAGGCCAAGGTGAAAACCCACAAAGGCCGCCTTGAGACCTTTTAAAAAAAAGATCGAAATAAAAAAATAAAAAAGCAAAAAGAAGAAGAAGAAGAAGAAGATTTAAAAAAAAAAGAAAATAAAAAGAAATAAAAATAAAAAAAGAAGAAAGAAAAGGAGATGCCAGGGCGAAAACCCGCAAATGGCGCTTTGAGACCAAAGGGGATTTGAGTTAAAAACCCAAAAAAGACGGCTTAAATTTTGAACAAAGTGGGGCATACAATAGTCTTGCTGTGCCTGAATTAACAATGAAAGAAGTATGTTACATTTTGGGGCATTGACAAAGTACTTCGAATCCCCTAAACACAGATTGAGCTCAGAATGGTCCTCAAGAAGTTCGTACAAAGAAGCTCAAGCTGCGATACTTGGGGCACCTAGCTTTCCATTTTTACCTATTTCTTTTTTTTATTATCTTTGATTACTTTATTCTTTTCAGGTCACGTCCAATAAGTTACTTTCTTGGTTGCATTTGCTTATTTGATTCGAGAAATGTTCTCAATTAATTTCTTTCTTGTCCATAGTTATGATCTTTTTCTAGCATTTTGCATTGAAATAATGATTTTTGGACTAATAATACTTTCATAAAGGAAGTTTCGCGTATTACTTTGGGGAGTTTCTAAATAGTACAAGAGCTTGAAACGGGACTATTGTTTAAAACTCACCAAGCTTAAGGGTTGGAAATATTTAAGCCCAAGTTGAGATTATCTCATTGGATTTTCTATCAAAGATATTAATTGGTGTTATAATCTCGGCAAAGAATGAGCAACGGGATTGTTCTTGAAGAAAGAAAATGGTATTCTGTATTTATGCAGATATCAGACATATATGTCTGTTCATTATACCCAGGGAATGGTATAACAGATCAAATTGATTGAAAATCCTATACCTCTGAGTTGTCACAGGATGGATAGAGGAAATCAAATGTTTATTCCCCTGAGGTTGTAGCGGGAAGTTCAAACTTTATGTCCCAGGAATTACAGTGTAAGGGACTCTGAAATTACAGCGGGGCAAGCTTGCTGGGCAAAATGTGATTGTTTTTTTGGGTTTTTTTGTCAAGAATACCAAATTAACAGATGGCGATAATAATAATCGATGATAATGCTCTGATAAACAACGAGCGATAATACCTTAAGCATTTTTAATAAAAAAAAGAAAAAAGAAAAAGAAAAGAGAGATCATTGAAAAAAGATCAGTTTTTTTTTACATTCATATATCATTCATAACACATTTAGTTAGATGCATTTGACTCATTTCGATCATAGCATCCTAATTATTTGACATCAGCATAACACATCCAATTAGAAGCATTTGATTCATTTCAATCATAGCATCCTAATTATTTGACATAAGCATCACATTTAGTTAGGTGCATTTGATTCATGTTGATCATAGCATCCTAATTATTTGACATAAGCATCATATCTAGTTAGAAGCATTTGATTTTAATCATAACATCCTAATTATTTGGCATAAATATGATACATGAAACCGAGTCTACAGGATAGGTCCGAGAGGACGGTGTAGTAACGTCGATGAAGTCAGATCTTATATCACTGAAGTTGCAGCGGAATAGCTCGAAGATTACTAATCTTATCTCCCTGAAGTTGCAGTGGAGCAGGTTGAAGTGTCAGTTGCAATAAAGCAGATCATAACAAACCATATCTCCTCGGTTGCGGTGGAGCGCGAGTTGAAGTGACAGTCTTGTCTCCCTGAAGTTGCAGTGGAACAGACTGAAGATAGCAAATCTTATTTCCCTGAAGTTGCAGTGGAACAGATGAAAGTTATAAATAAACAGATCTTATCTCTCTGAGGTTGTAGTAGAGTAGATCATAACAAGCTTTATCTCCCTGAAGTTGCAGTAGGGCAGGCTCAATATACAGGTCTTATCTCCCTGAGGTTGCAGTGGAGCAGACTGAAGATTGAAGATCTTATCTCCCTAAGCAGTAGCGGAGCAGATCGAAGATGGTGAATCTTATCTCCATATATCGACAATGGAGCAGATTTTACCACCAACCTTATCTCTTTGAGGTAGCAAGAGGGCAGGTTGAAGAATGAGTCTTATCTTTCTGAGGCAGCAAGAAAGCAGACTGAAGATTAAAGATTGGAAATGGTAAATCTTATCTCCATGTATCGGTAATGGAGCAGATTTAAGCCCCAAGCCTTATCTCTCTGAGGTAGCAAGAGAGCAAAGTTGAAGATCAAGTCTTATCTTCCGAGGTAGCAAGAAGCTGCATCAAGATTGAAGGTTGGAAGAGGCGAGTCTTATCTCCATGTACCAGCAATGGAGCAGATTTAAGCCTCAAGACCTTATCTCTCTGAGGTAGCAAGAGAGCAGGTTGAAGATTGAAGTCTTATCTTCCTGAGGTAGCAAGGAAGCAGACTGAAGATTGAAGATTGGAAAAGGCAAAACTTATCTCCATGTATCGGCAATGGAGCAGATTTAAGCCCCAAGCTTTATCTCTCTGAGGTAGCAAGAAAGCAGGTTGAAGATTGAGTCTTATCTTTTCAAGGAAAGCGGATTGAAGATTGAAGATTGAAGATTTTATCTCCCTAACCAATAGTGGAACAGATTTTAGGCACTAGCCTTATCTTTCTAAGGTAGCAAGAGCGCAGGTTGGTGATTTTGGTCTTGTCTTCTTAAGGTAGCAAAGAAGCAGACTGAAGATTGAAGATCTATTTCCCTAAAACAGTTGCAGAGCAGATTGAGGATGACGAATCTTATCTCTATGTATTGGCAATGGAACAGATTTAGGTCACCAGTCCTATTTTCCTAAAGTTACAGTAAAGATTCAGCAAAACCGGGCAAAATTGGTCCTATTTGAAGTCTTTGCTCTATTCTCGTAACACGACAATGAGCAAAGAGGGGCAGCTGTAAGACCCAATTTCTGCCCGGGCTTACACAAAAGCTAAAAAACAAATCAAAATATAAAATAATAATAATAATAATAATAATCCAATGTCCATTTCTTACATAACCTAGCAACCAAAATAAACGGGCTCAAATTATTAAACTTAACCCAACTAGCCTAAATAACCCAAAATACCCTAGGCCCAAAACACCTATGGAATTTTCGGCAGAAACCCTAGAAGCTTCAGCCACCGCAGCCTCTAGCCGATTCTTCCACTCGTGCCATGCTCCATGAATAACTCCTCTACGCCATGCACACCTGCAACAAACGAAAACCACAACAGCAAATGACAGCAAATAATAACAGATTACAGCAAGGATTTTCTGTATTTTTATTTATTTTATTTACTTTTTATTCGGCTATAAAAGCCTGTGAAATGGAATGTAAAAGGGGGATGCATACCAGTCTATACAGAAATTGATTCAAAAAGTTTGAATAAAAAGAGAAATAGTCTCCAAGAGGTGATTGGAGATTTCATTTCTTTTCGATTTTGGTTTTTTTTTCTTTTTTCTTCTTGTCACAAAGAGAATAGCAGAGAAATATATGCAGATACTAAAAATCCATTCGAAATTAGCTTTAAGGTGATTTTAGATTGTATTCTTCTTTGATTTTCATTTCTATTTCGTCATTCTTTATCTATTGCATGAAAATAAATTTAAGAAAGAAAGAAGACTTATCTGTTGTTAAAGGAGGCTTTGAGCTCCTTGTTTGCTTCGTTGAAACTAAAATCAAGGCGAAGATTTTGAAGCCCATGAGCAAGGCACTCAGATTTGTGGTCGAACGGGACTAAACTTGGCCCTTGCTTCATGGCCGTTGGCCGAATATGGAGGCAAAGCAGCAGAGGAGAAGTCTCTTAGGTTCGGCCAATTAAATAGGGAATAGGTCTTAGGGTTTTTCTTTTTTTTATTTTAATTGGCATTTAAATGGCTGCATATTGGATTTTAGTTTTTTAGAATTGATTGTATGCAGAATTCAAAACGGTGCTATAAGCTGGATCCACGCTCTGGCGCTTCAGATGGTTAATTTGCGCATATAGTCCTTTTCTTTCGCACTGATTTTTTAATTAGTCCTTATTCACATTTTATTTGTTTTAACTTTCTCCTTAGAATTTGCGTGGCATTTTAGTTTGGCCCGGATTTAAACATTGTGTATATTTCCAGTTTCGATCCCTGTACATTCTCGCACATTGTGTTTTAGTTCTTTTTTTATTTCAATAGTTTAATTTATTAATTATCCCTTTCATTTTAACTTTATTTAAATTGAGTTTCTTTATTTCTGTGTAATTCATCATTATTTTTTTAAGATAATCCACTTAGTATTCAATTTTTTAATTCTTATTTATTTATTTTTAGCTACTTTGATAATTTTATTTTATTTTTTAAAATCATTATTGTAAAGTTTTTATATCATATCACTTAACATTTCGTATAATATTTTTTCTTAATGTTTTTTATATTATTTATATATATGATTCATGATAGAATGCTATGTATATTATTAATTTTATATTACTTTATACATGTGATTTCTTTTAAACTTATCCTTATATTTTGTTATATATATTTTTTGATTATTTGAAGGAAAAATCCACATATTTTGTGTATCATTTAAGCGATTATTATTCACATAATTGGTGCATATATTTGATCATATTATTTTAAATATATATATATTTTTTCTTAAAAAAAAAGGAAATCCATTTGTATATATGATAATGTTGTTAAAATATATTACGTATATAGCTTATGATAAAGTTAATTCAATCTTATAGTTTATATTTTAATTCCATGATATTTTATATAATTTCTACTTGTATTTCTTTCCAAATTTATTATATGCATAATTTATTCTTTAAAAAAATATATATTATTATTTCTCTGTTAGTTAAGAATTTTCATGTACATATAATTTTATTATATATTGGTCTGTTCATCTCTCATGTATATTGTTCATTCCTTATTTTTATTGTATCTTCATTATATATTGTTTACATCGATATTTTTTTTATTGTATGTACATTATCACCTTTAAATAGATATGTATTGTTTTTAAAATATTTTTGTATGATATTTGCTCCGAATTTCTTCTTTCACAATATTTTTATTTTAATATCCATTTACATATTTTTAAGTTTATTTTTATATATGTAAACCATTGTCAAACCCTAGCATGCATTATTTATTTGTAAGTTTTTCATATAGTTTTTAAATTGTTGTGTATTATATTGGCTCTCAGTGTCCATATTGCTCTGTATATTATGTGTTGTGTTTTATTTTTCATATTATTTTATATATTATTGTTGTATATTGTCAATCAGTCTTTTGTACTATTACTTCAATTTCTGTTCATCTATGTTCGAAACTTGTTATATTTTATTCTAATTTATTTTTTGGATGTGAGCTCATTGCTATTGTGTGTATGTTAATTTGTTCTTTTTTGTCCACTTGTATAATATTTCATATATGTATATTGATCCATGTTTGTAACTTTGATTTTTTCTATATTATTGCACCGTGGTTCAAGTTTCAATGTTTTGATTGATAATAGTCGTTTTTTTTTTATTTTCAAGTCGAATAAAAGCGTTTTGAGCAAATTCTTAATTTTCCTTATCATTCAAAAATTTTGAAATAAGGCCATATCGAATATTTGGGGAGTTCGGAAAATCGTGCTTAATCGTACTGGGTATGATTTTTCCGGTGAACTAAATATTTGGATAACCTTTTATAATTTTAGTTTATAAGTTTTCAAAAGTCGAAAATCAATCGTGTTTGAAAGGTATAAGGGACCGTATCCAATCGTGCTGCGTATGATACTGCATATCTTTGAAGCGAGAGAATTTTGACCACTAATTTAAACTATTCGAATATTTTAAAAAAAAAGAATCATACTTTGGGGAAATCTTTTCTTTAAAAGGTCCTTTGGCATAAGGATAGCATCAAATCAATTTGGTACCAATTTTTAGGCGTAATGAGGGTGCTAACCCTTCCTCATGCGTAACCGACTCCCGAACCCACTTTTTTTATTTTACATGAATAAAGCGTTTTAGTAGGTGACCCAATCACACCTAAATCAAAAGATTGGTGACGACTCCACATTTTTGTTTTCAAAAATCGATCTCCATTGTTTTTAAAATAAAAAAGGGTATCGACAATCCTGATTTATTAAGTTTTAAATCAGATTTATTGATTCTAACGAAATACACCTTATTAAGTTTTATTCTTGATAACTTTTTTGCACATTTAAAAAATATGAAAAAAGGAAAAAATGCATAATATTTATTTGGATATAAAAAGAATACAACAAAGTATATATCACATCACCAAAATGTTTAAAAAAAGAAGACACGTAAAATAATTTAATGAAAGTAAGGAAAAAAGTTAGTATCATAACTAAAAATACATCTTTTGAAAAGTAAAACTAAAAATATCAAATTATAGGAACAAAATTTGAAATGAACATCTTTTATACGATAACAAATAATAGTACTTATACTATAAGTTTATAATTGAAAATAGTAGAAATGTGTTTTTAAATACTAAGTGAATTTTTTTGGGTATAATAAGAGCCTAAGTACTAGTTTGGCTTAGTACAAATTCTCTTTGTACATCCTATCTGAGTAATACATGGAACCTAGTGATTCCAAGGTTACAACAATTTGTCAATATCCAACAAGGTAATGTGCCACCATATTGCCTCTCTATGAACATGGGAAATCTTCATTTTCCGATCTCTTTGGCACAGTTCTTTGACGCTGCTCACTACCTCCAGAGTTTGAATAGCTCGTGTCTTCTCTGGTTAGCAGCTCCACCACCTTTTTATTGTTGTACATACATGAAGCCTGCACTAATGCATTCAATTTCATCATAATCTCGAAATTAAGCATATTCGGGCAAGAGTAATATTAAAATGGATGACCTCTTGAGATATTTTAGAATTGTACCCCTATTAATTAATAAATAAATTTTAAAAAAAAAAACTTTAAACAATATAAAAACTTAAATGATTCATAAGGTAGCCTTTAGTTGAATTAGGATTTCAAAATTTTACCTTTAAAATTCATGATTTATAAATTCTTTATTTTAATTAAAATATTTAAAATTTAAGATTTTTAATTAATCCAAATTCATTGTTTGGGTAATTGAAATTTAGATTTGGATTTCAACCAATTCTCACCCTTGAAAATATTTTTTTAATTTAGTTATTCAGGAGGATTTTGAATATGGTTACTTGAATTGGACCAGAATGGCCGACCCGACTAGTTGAATCAAGAATTGACTAGGGCACCGATCCAACGAAAGGCACTAAAACGGTTGACCCGGGAACTGGTAATGACCAATTGAACTGAATAAAAATCGGTTGAACAAGAACTTTTTTATATTTTTATTTTTATGAATTTTTTAAAGATTTATTTAATCAAACCGGACAGACTAACAAATCGGTGGCATAACCCATTCAAACATCAGATCGATTCTAAAAACCTTGATTTTGAATAAAAAAAAATGGCTTTTCCACTTTGTTATGAGCAATTTAAGATGGAACTTATTGCTTCTATATATTTTTTTTAATTATAACTTGGCCAACAAAATGTAACTTTTAATTTTTATATTTTTATAATTTTTTTAGTTAAAATATTAAAAAGAACTCTCAACTTTATCGTATTATGTATTTAAGGATTTTATATTTTATTTACACCTGAATAAAATCATATAATTTGATTTGTACCTAAATAAGAGCACTTACATAGATATAAATTAAAATTGTGAAAATTATTATATAAATGAAAATTTTAATATTTGTACTATACTAAATTATATATATGAAGCTTTATTGATGATACATTATAAGTAAAATTAATTAATCATTTTTTCGAGGTTTTTGAAACCAATATAAAAGAAGAGAGAACAAATAAATTATCGTGTTTTTTTAATAAATCTTGAATTTTGAAAAGTCTAAATTTTAAAATAAAAATTTTTACTCTTATAAAATTAAACTTAGATTTTCTAAATTTAATTCCAATTTTTTATTTGTTATCCAACCAAAGAAATTTGATTTTTCATTGAAATCTAAATCTTTTGACCCAAATCATGGTTTCAAATAGGTCATAAATAAATTTGTTTAAAAATACATACCCTACATATAAAAAAGCCTCTACCAATAACACGTGTACCAACTTTTTCTAAAAGTCATTAAACGATAACGGTAAAATTCCAATTTTGATCTCTTTACTATGTTTCTCTAGTTTTACATTGATATTAATTAATCTAAATAATTAAACATCCTTAATTATTTTGGTTAATTGATGATGTGGATTTAAAAAAAAAACATTTTTCTAACACACATAAAAAAAAAAATTTAGACATTATAAGTTAGAATCAATATTTCTAAAAAAATAAAATTCAGCATTAGTATTTTAATTGAATTAATTGAGGGTATCAACTATTTTAATTAACTAATGGTATTATGTATATGAACTAAATTATGTCAAATTAAAATGTAGATATTAAATTCTAAATTTAAAAATATTAGATGACCATAACGATAAATTAGCCTAAAACAATCTATATATAACACAATTATTTGTCATTTGATTTAATAAAATATTTGATTTTTTTTTTGAAAAAAATTAATTTTATTGAAACGAAACGGGATAACAATTAATTAATATAAATAAATTGAATGGAGTTTGTTTGTTTAGAACTCATATAATAAAATAATTTTAAATCTTATTTATAACTATTTAATTAATTTGACAAATTAACAAATTGAAACATAATATTTTTTTATCTACGCGTTTGATTACTAGTATGATAATATGAGAAAAGAACTCATTTATTTTTTTTATGTATTACAATAATTAAACATGAAATAAAAAATAATTAATAAAAACTTAAAATTAAAATTAAAAAATAAGTAAAAATTATTGTAAAATATAAAACCTCATAAAATAAAGTTCCTTTTTCTCTTAACATAAGTCATATGAATAATTATAAATTACCAATTAAATTTAATTTGCTATTAATTCATATAGATGAATAAATAATACTTTTTGGAGATGTAGTAATAAAGTTTTAAATTATTAAATATAACTACTATACCAATTGGAGGTTAATTTTTATAATAAGAAAAAATTGTATGAAATAAAGATATTATTCCTTTCTAATAATTTTATGTCATTTTATTATTAATTTTAAGATTTAAATTTATATTTAATTTTTTTAAAATGAAAAAACTGGAATTCAAAATAAAGAGATAAAATTATTTAAAAATACAAATGACATGAATTTACTATTACATATTATCTTATCTCTGTCTTATATAAGAAGAAGATAGTTATCTACAAGGCTTAGTGGTTGATGCAGTCACAATCTATCAAATCAGCAAATGATAGAATTGTGGCAAAGGAACAAAAACATTGGTCACTGGTAATAGGTTCTTTCCTTTCTTGCTGTGGTCTGAAGAAGGAGAAGGAAAAGGAAAATGGGTTTTCCGCCTGACCTTCTAGATTACTGCCTTTTTCTTCTTTCTTTAGGATTTAAATCCAATTTTCTTTTATACAATGATTCTGCTATTATTGTGTCCAATGACCAATGTTTATAACCATATTACCAAAATCTATTTATTTATTTTGGATTTTGTAATGTAATTTTAAAGATAACGTTTTTTTTTATTTGTTTAAAATTTATTATATGTTTTTTTATTGTAAATATTTATTTTAAATAATTTATTATACTTTTATAAAATATTTGTCAACTATTTGATTCGGCGTATTTTCTTTTTTTTAAAAATAAATTATTATATATAATTAATAAATTATTTTAATTTTTAATATATGTTAATATTTGATATATTTATAATGTATTTTTTTATTCTACGGAAAATTTTAAAAATTTATCATGTGTCAATTTTTATAAAGATTTATTATTTTTAAAAAAAATTAATAAGAAATGAAAATATGATGAAAAAGAAAATAGTTGATTAATAATTTGGGTGATATGAAATGAAAGCAATGGGAAGAAAGAAAGAGAAGGTGTGGATAAAGGGCGAAAGAGGAATGATGATGAGAAGAGACAAAAGTTGTTGCAAAATGCAACGTCAGCCAAATCCTAATCCTACCAAACCTCCACCACCGCTTTTTCTTTTCCATATCCATATTTTCCTTTGTTCTTATCCTTTATGTTGCCTTTCCACTCACCTCTTTCTCCTTACGGTTAAAATACGACAGAACTGACTTTCTCTTTTTCTTATTTAATACAACCAATTATCACTCAACTCATTTTGTTGTATTTTCATTCTATCCACCATTTTTCATTACAAATGACGTGGATTCAATCAAATCTTATAACTTCTCCAAATATTTTAAATGAAAATTGCAAAATAAATCTTTAAAATTTCTAAAAATTACCTAAATTTCTCATTCACTTTTAAAATTATAAAAAAATTCATTATTTTATAAGAATTTTAAAAAATAAGAAAATAGTAAAAAAAATCATAAAAATAATTGAGAAAGGGTTAATTTATCATTAAGGTTGAAAAATAATTTTGAGAAAATAAAATATTTATTTTAAATATGATGTTGTAAAGTAAATAATATTTATTTAAATTCGTTAATATTATGATATATGGAATATATAAACTTAAATTATAATAAAAATATTAAAAATAAGTTATTAAAGAATTAATATTATGATATAGGTAATACATTAAATATATAAATTGAAGTTATAATTAATTACAAAAAAAAAATTATAATTGACTCTAATATAAAGTATCATCATTTTCACATGTTATTGTTAGTATGATGCTAAGTTATTATTTTGATATTAATAAACATTCAACTTAGATTATAGTAGAAATATAATAAATTAATTTTTGGTAACTCATTATTAATATTATGGTATATGAAATATAAATTTTAATTTTTTTAAAATTAATATATATATAAAAATTATATCCTAATTTTTAGTTTAGTTAACTATTTTTGCATACGTATATAAAAATATAAAAATATAAATATCTAGTATCCAAACTTTTTCAACATCCTTCTATGCCTAGTTGAAGGAAAAGGCCCAAGACAGAGACTATTATAAAGGTTAGCCTTCGCCATGGATGATAGCTTAGTCGGTTGGAAGGGATGAGCAAAAAGTAGTCCTCTAGTATTACCAGCAGCATGGTTGTTTAGCATCAGTTGTTGGAACTAAAAATTGATTGATATATTAGTTTTAAGAAAGGAATTAGATCAACTGAATCACAAATTTAGAGTCGATTAAATTAGTAGAGTCAGGTTTTATGTTTTTAGCCTAAATAAAAAAAGCCCAATTTTAAACTGACTAATAAACCGACCCAAGCCCAACCCAAGTCCGGAAAAAAAAGAATTTGTAATGTATAATTATATAGTTAAGTTTGTTAATGTTTTAAATTTGTAACGTAAAATTGATGTTTATGTCATTATTGTTATTTAATTATATTTTTAATTTTTATAATATAATTATTTGTTTAAAGAAAATTTGAAAATAAAAATTTAATAATTTAACTAATTTAACTATCTATCTAATTTTAAAAACATTTACCAATACATAAAAGTTTAACCTTAGGAACAATTGAAGTAGATTTATGCGCCACATAAGGATAGTATGTTGAAGATAAACACATAATGATATAATTGGACCTTAGGAACAACTTGAGGGATAAATGAGGTTAAATGAAATGTAGATGCATATACCAAAGTACATGGCAAGCTCTTGGTCCACCACAAACAACAATACACTGTGGGAAATTAAATATTGGCAGGCCAAAACTAAGGTCCCTTCATAACCATCCTTAAGGCAATCGGTATACCAAACTGAGCCGAAATGACCTTACTAGCTTGTGGCCACCGATTATGACACTTATCTGATGCAGGCAGGGAAGGTAAAAAGGTCCAATATGCTAAGCCATATATCCCAATTTACTAGGTAGCGTGTAATCTGTAAAATATATCCAAATATAAAAATATTTCAGTTGGTGTGAAAGCAAAGGAAACAAGAGGAATTAGGCAGCAGCTTAGGTATGGCTAAAATTAAATAAAATCGACTTTTCTTAAAAAGGAGGTGAGGCCATGTTTGGGTGCCCATTTCCGTTCCCCCATTAATGCTGGATTGGAATCTCATTCTCCTACCTAACTGTATCACATGTCCCCATGTTCTTCCCTACTATACCCTCTTTTGGTTTTTCTTCAACTACCTACCTTTAACTGCATTTAAAGTATACTTTATCAATACAATACTTTTAACTAAAAAATAAATATAATTAGTTGATTGAACCTTAATATAATTGGCATGAATATTATTATTAATATAATAAAATGTGAGTTAAAGTGCGCTAAAATATATTATCCTTCTATTTATGAGTTAAGGAAAAATTATGAATTAATTTTAGATATTATATAAAATAAATAAATATGATAACAACTTATATTAAAATTGTTAAAAGAATAATTTACATAAAAAATCTACTTGTAACTAACGAAATGTTATGGTTTCTTTAATGGTATTTTCTTTTTGTTTAAATACAAGATTCGGTTACCTACCTCCCAAACATGTCACATGCTGTTCCTCTATCTCTTCCCATTTTATATTTCGCTCTCGTCCAATCAATCAAAGATGCTTAAATTCCATTTTTTTTATTAATAATTTACTTTAATTATCGTAATTGTCTGCCATTGACTTTCTATTTAGGAATTAATAACTTTAAACCTTACTCCATTCCGTTAGCCTCACCACTCGGCATCACATGATGTCTATTTGGTCTGTTTACGTTATAAGCTAACTTGTCACAATATTTTTAAATGAATTTTTAATACATTTGATCATTTTCTTACACGAATTTGATTCTATTATATAATTAAAATATAAACATAATCACAATACAAATGTACAAAAATATATTAAAATATATAAATTAAAATTCTTTTTAGGTAATTTTAAACTAATAATATCAATTTAAAATTTAAATATATATACGCATGAATTATGGAATTAAAAGAATTTCATTACCAATATATTATTATATAACGTTCATTTCACTATTTTCTAATTGGATTTAATTTTATTTCTTCTACGTTTAAATTTCATCTTTGATTTCTATATGTTAATTAATGAAAGTGAGCAGAGGAAGAAGATGGTAACTGAAAGAGGAGGAGGAGAGGTGAAAGTTGGGAGAGAGGTTCCTGTTATGGAAAAAGTAAGGGAATTGAGGAAGAGAGAATGTAGCGAGTCTATGTGAGCTATTTGTATGACTCTTTCATAGTGGAAGATAAATTTGGATTTGTGTTCCAAGTATAGTGGTTAGTAATCAATTACTTTAACTCTTCATGTGGTCTTTATATAGTGATATCTAATTTTGAAGTTCTTCAAATTGAAGTTCACAAATTAACCCTAAATTTATAGTGTTGTTGGTTCAATGGAAAACACATGTATAGTTCTCTACGAGTATATTATGAGATTTGCAGAATATATTAAAAGGTCCACAAAGTTTGCTACATGAGATATAATAGTATGGTATTTGAGATTCTGAGTAATTAGTTGCTTATTATTTGCGGTAAAAATTTAAGTTGAATTTTTATTTTTTTAAAACTATACTTTAAAAAAAAAAACATAATTTATATGGAATAGATTAAATATTTATTTAGCTCTCATGATTGTTGATGACACCTAGGTTTGGTATCAAACTTAAGTAACAACGAGGCTAAATGAACACTTAAATTAATTTACATTTGATATGATAACTTTAGGATATCTATAAATTAACTTTTATATATCCTTGAGTTTTAGCTATTGAGACATTAGTTTAATGACCGACCGAATTTAGGTTATAAAAAAAGAAAAAGCATAGAAGGGTATATCTTAGATGAAGTGAAATGGTGCTTTTAGGTGGAGAAAGAACCGCCATCGTTAGTGGACCCTCTTTTAAGATACCATACACGTGGGTCATGTTTGATTAAATTCATAATTTAATTATTTTACTATTTGAACAACTAATCATGACATTTAACCACATGATCCTACTTGCCAATCATGTTTTAGTGTATTGTTGATGATTAACATCAACATCTTTGGTTCCCATTTATATATAATTATTATGCTTCATCCATAAATTGTCGATTTTTCTCCATTATATTAATTATTTTATACTATATTAAAAATTACATTATAATTAAGTTTTTGGTTCCCCTACAGCTACAAAAACCAATGTATTCAATTTTTATTTTTTGAAATCTATTGGTGTTGGAAAACTAGGATTAAATTTTAAATTAAATTAGGTTAGATCCTTATATACAAATGTACAACTCTTCCATAAAAATCAAACCTCAGACATATTATTATTTATTAAAATTGATGAGAGTTTGAATATTCATTAATGTAAATATGAAAGGGTGTTTGAATTCCGGACCTAATCTAAAATATTCATCGCTTTTTACAAGGAGATTCCACTAAGATAGGGTTTTATCTTTGCAATTGCATATATTCTTCTCGTTTCAATTCCTCCAAACAATGCCCAGTTATATTTGTGATCGAATGCAAAATGCTTTTAGGATAAATTCCCTTCCATTCTCTAATATATCAATCCAATGACCCCAAATGTTATTTTACTAGAAAGATAATATGATATCATTCTCAAACACTGTCATATAGATTAAATTATTATAATATATAAAATATCAATTTTAAAGTATTTTTAAACAATTAATAAATTAAAACATATAAATCATATTCTTTATATTAAAATCACATATAAACATAATTTTTATAAATTAATAAAATATTATAAAGTGATGCAATAATTTATTCAAACGAATGTTGTTGCTGTTGTTGTTATTGCTATCACCACCATCATATCATGTTTGTATTATTTTGATATTAACAAATATTTATAAAAAAATAATTCAGGATAATCCATTAATGTTATGATATGTAAAATATAAATTTTAGATACCTTTTAAATAATTAATATAAATTATTTTTAAATTTTAATTTAAATGTATACATTGAGATTAGAAAAACAAAAGCAATATTTTATTATTGTTAAATTTTATAAATTAGGAATACTTTATTACTAGATTATTATAATTTTAAATACACAAAATAATTTAACATAAAAATAAATATAATTTGATAAGTTTATTAGAGTATAAATGGATAAAGTTAGTATAATAGAATCTACTTTCTATAGTTTAGAGGGAAGATTGTAAGTCCAAACATAAGAAATGATCATATTAGCATTAAATATTAATTTACACTTTTTATTCATGTTGAATTAGAATTTTGTTATAAATTTATAAATAATTATAGGAAGTATGAGTAAGTGAGATAATGACTCGACTCCATCAAGTAGGAGGAGGTGGAGATAGAAGTTGGACTTCCAAACAAAGGATTAAAATAAGGATTTCATTTTGTTTACTTTACCGCTCACCGCCATTGCGGTGCAATCAGATTAATCCTTCTGTATTTTTAATTGGTATTAAAATTTTCATGTTAAAACTTAATTAAGATTAGTTGGTGTATAAATTTATATGGTAATACAAAACCATTTATCATTAAACAATTACCCTCACATGGATAACTCTTAATCCACATCAAAGCTGCACGTTGACATCAATAACTTTTTAGTAATAATTTCTAGATTTCATTTTGTTTTCACATTTGAAGTTTTCTAATTATGAAAATAAGGTTAAAAGAGGATAATTTGATTATGTTGTGCTATATGTGTCAACTTATTAATTTCAACATTTAAAAAATATAAAAAAATAGCTTTCAATGAAAATAAATAAATAAAAATAAAGTAAATTACATCGTTAGTTACTAAATTATAAATAAGTTTTTATTTTAATAATTTAATTATAAAAATTACAATTTAATCATTAAACTATTCAAAAGTTTTTATTTAAGTTATTAAGCTATTAAAATAAATGTTATATAATTTTTTTTATTCGCACTATCTGCATCAATTAAGAATTCAGTTTCTTTTCATGAAACAGCTTTTATCTCTAATCCCATTGATTGTCTGAATGATTTGGATCTAAAGTATAATTTTTTATTCGTTGATGGGTACTAATCCACCATATCAATTGTTAAATCGTCGCTTAGCACTTATTGGCAAAATCTTTTAACTTAAATAAAAACTTTTGAGTAATTGAGCAGCTTAAATAAAAACTTTCGAATAATTTAATAGTAAAATTATATTTTTTTTTTATAAAAATAAAAAATTATCCATAGTATAATCTTATAGTAAAAGATAATAAAACCATTATAGATCAGTTGATTGGGTTACGTATTTTAATTGTATTTCTTTTTTAAAAACGGCAATTTATATTGATTTTAATTTTTATAAAATTCAAGGAAATTTGTAAATGTTTTGGGAGCTTTATTATTATTATTATCAAATTTGATATAGTGTAATTTGAAATTTCTTTTTCCTTCAACAAATTCAATAATAAAGCATAGCAAACATCTTCTGTTTGTAATTTAGCTTGGGTTAGTAAATTAAGCATTTATGTCTACCTTTTTCTCAAAACAAGAAAAATAGAATAATATTGAGCACTATATGAATCCCAAGGTCAACAATATGTATTAAACCCATTTGTACTTTGACAGTTCCTGCAAATTTCACTTGTTCCGAACCCTAACTGGCAACACAAACAGACTGCTTTAGCCGCCATAGCTTGTCCAAGAAACTGGAAATTGCTTTTGTCTAACAGCGGTTTGGATTCGGCTGAGTTAGCAGTTGAAACCCCGGTTGAGTTGTTGTTCTTTCCGGATGAACTAATCCCAATTGATAGCTCCAAATCTAACTCTTGACTTTTACCTGCATACTTGTCCTGTTGTTGTTGTTGTTGTTCTTCATCAGTAGTCATTCCACTGCTGCTAGAGTTGCCTTCTTCAATGGATTCTGCTTTGGCCTTAACTTGAAATTCATTGAAATTGAAATCCCGAGATGGGTTTGGAGCAAAGTTGGATTTTGAAGCTTTGGGTACGTTCCTGAAATCCAATTCAGTGGATTTATTGGTGTTGGTGGGTTGATTGAGTGGACCATGAGTTTGTGGATCGATTCCTCTGCTTATAAGCTTCCTTTTGATGTGCGTGTTCCAGTAGTTCTTGATCTCGTTGTCAGTTCTTCCCGGTAATCTCGCAGCTATTAAAGACCATCTGCCATTAGAGATTCAATCTGTCAGAAAAAAAAAATGCAAAAGTTGCTTAATTTCGTGAAAGAAGAATAAGAAGTCTCACTTGTTTCCAAGTAAACTGTGGAGTTTGATGATAAGTTCATCCTCAGCTTCACTGAAATTTCCTCTCTTAAGATCAGGCCTCAAGTAGTTTATCCATCTTAACCTGCAACTCTTACCACACCTAAGCAGTCCTGCATATATAATTCAAGAACCCAAATTACTAAAAGAAGCAAAAGAGAGAGAGAGAGAGAAGAAAGATTTGGGATTATTGGGTTAATATTAGTACCAGCAGCTTTGGGGAGGGAACGCCAGCAACCTTCACCGTGGAGACGGATGTAGTCAATGAGGCGTTGGTCTTCCTCTTTGGTCCAGGCACCTTTATTGGTATGTGCCTTTTCACAACAGGGTGATCGTCCCATGATAATTCCGATTAAGAGAACAACTTTGGGATATGCATATATGTAGGGGGGTGTTTTGTTTGAAGGGAAAGGACGGATGCAATAATTATTTGAAAGAAAAGGGGAGCTTGTTTTTTGGGAAAGGAAGTGAGAAGGGAGGATTTATTATAGGGTGGGGAGAGAGAAAGGTGGGTTCCCAGGGCCAATATATACAGTCTATGTTGTGCTGTTATTGTAACTCGTAATTTTGTTTAAAATATTGATTTAAAAAAGTATAGATTATAGTTTTGGAGGAGAGGTGGGATTTGACCAAGTTGGTAGGATATAGGAGAAGAGAGGAGAGGCAGATGGGGCTGGATTTGGTAGGTATGTATCTATCCACTTTTTACTCACTTTCATTTAAAGGCCTTTGTTTTCGGGTTCTTTTTTGGGGGGGGGACTTCTTTTCTTTCTCTTTCTTTCTTTTTCATTTTGGGTAACGGGTTTGCTGTCATTTCAAAATCCATATGGTAGTGTTCTTCTCACGATTAAAATATCTAAAAGGGTCTTCTTAGAAAAATAAATAAATATGCATTTCATTCTCTCTATTTCATATTCCCTAATTTTTAATGCATTATTTTAATTTTTATTTTTTTAACTTTGATTTTTAATGTGTTTTTATCCTGATTAATATTTTAAAAAAATATTTTTTTAGGTAACTAAAATGAAAGCAACTTTAAAGTTGAGAGATCAAAATGGAAGCATAAACATGATATGGCGTGTATAATCAATCACTTTTAGAGATTTAATAATTGGATGACTAAAATAAAAGTATTCTAAAAGTTGAGTGACCAACTAAGTAGTTTATCTTTTCTTTTAACGGTTTTAACTTTTTATGATTTAACTATTTAAGACTATATCACATGATAAAATTGCCATATCATCATCACCTAAAATTATTATGAAAATTTTAAAAATATAAATAAATTTAAAAATAATGTAAATATTTAAGAAGTTTCTAAAATTCTAAAAATATATGGTTTTTAAAAAAAAAAATCTAAATCTGAATCTAAAAATTGAAATCTTTATTTTTTTGTTTTGAAAGTTTCACTAATACAAGAAAATATAAAGACGAGTATAAGATAAGATACAAATTACAAATACAAATATATGTTTGTCCAACTACAATATCGAATCAACGAATATAATACGTAGTGATTAAAAGATTATACTGAAGATAAATAAATTCTCAAATAACCAAACAAAACCATTAAAAATAAATACAGAGACTCACACATAGCAAATATAGATGGTGAAATTAATAGAATCCATAACGTATCAAAACTCCTAAATACATTAAAAAAAATGAGAAATTTGTTGTGGAAGAAAAAATAATAAAAAGCCTAAACGAATAAAAAAGAAAGAAAGTAGACTCTATAAGAGAATAATCCATTAATATGAAAGAACACAAGTTTACTAACACCGTTAAGAGGTGCAACCACCGTCCTTATAAATTCATGCTCAACTAACCGGTTTTTCCAAATTTTAGGCGCCAAATCAAAGAGATTACGCCTATAATCAATCTGGCATTTTAAGACCTTAGAACACTTTTTTGCTCCAAAATTACTCTATAAATTTATAAACAACCCCACAACTTTCTAAAATTTAGGAATGGATTCAGAATGGTTTTTTTTTTAACGAAAAAAATATCAATTCTTCTTGTATACTTTTTTTTCTTATCAAATAAATTTAATTTAATATTTTTAAAAAAAAAGTATGAACGATTTAATTGTAAAGAAATTTTTAAAAAAAATCACACTATATAAAAGTAAATATTTCTTTCCAATATGCAATAATTAATACTATACTAAAAATTTCATAAATATCATTATAATTCTAAAAATTAAATTAAAAAAACTTGGCCTTAGTCTTATTTTTCAATACTAGATATCCTAAATTGCACGTTCCACTTTTTCATAAGATCAAACTCATTAATGATAGAACCTGTTGAAAATTCTCGAGAGGTCTTTCGAGCAAGGAGCCGAGAGGAAGATAATTTGTATTTTTTTACTCTGTGCTCTCAGTCTCGACCTCAAACTCCTTTATTTTTCTCTCAGCAGCGTCAGCACCTTATTAGAGGAAGATAATTTCTTAGCAAGACATACAAATCAAAATACAAGAAAATCACTAACCTAATATGCATGAGTATGAGCCAAATCTATTGATCCTAGAATTCGGCTTTAAAGTCCATATTAGGTCTATAAGTTTAGTCTTTTAAAACCCATCATACATTAATATTTGATTATTATTAAAGCTATATAATTAAAAACTAAAAATTACTTTGTTAATATAAAATATAATATTATGGCTTCAGGGGGAGAATTATATGAAATACAATATGACCTAAAGGAGTGAATGTTATATAACGTAAACACCAAATCTAAAATACATAATAATTTATATATAAAATTTAAATATTTCATTCCTACTAAAATCAAACCATCATCTTTAAATCTCAAAACATAAACTCATAAATCATAATCACAGCTCGAAAAATATAAAAAAAAAAAAAGCAACCCAACAATTTTTCGACAATTTCTACAAATTGCTATGCTAATATCCCTCTTGAATCACATTGATTTTTGTCTCTTTCTTTCAAAATAAAAATAAAAAAATTATAATCTTGCTTATGATTCTATCGTTTTCTCCCTCCCAACCACTCTCTTGAAAACATAAAAGAAAATCATGTTTCAGTATATGTCATATTTTGCAATCTAAAGCCTTTACCTAGAGGTTGAAATCACTGAAACAAAATATGGAATGTTGAGATTTTAGGCGCCAACTTGAAAGAAAGATGAAGAAAAGGAAAATATTTATGTGTTGAAGGTAAAGGGTTTATCAATAACTTTAGATGGATGACGTTAAGGTTTTGCGATGGATTTCTCGTTGCAAGCTCAATTTTAGAAAAGAAAGAAAATTAGTAGAGAATTGAAAGAGAACGTAAGAGCAGGAGAAAAGTGTGAATATTCCTTTGTCCATTCAACATTGCAGTTGCATCGTATAATATTTGACTACATTTCCACATTCTTTAAATCAACAAACTTCTTGAGAAATACAAAAAATGCCACAACAGTGACCTACGGTAGTAATATTACTTAAACTCCCTTTTAAGAAAAAAGCCTGCATTAATACCCTTTTGTTTGACCAACCCTTGGCCTCAAGGAATCCTATGTTGCAATTCATGTAAAACCTCCCAAGTAGCATCCTCTGTAAAAGTATTAGTCCACTGTGCAAGAACTCGAGTCACTGCTTTATTGCCTGCCGTCCCAAAATCTGACTCGGTTCCTTCACCATGGTTCTATCAGTGCCTAGGGTAGGTAGTTGCTATTGAGAAGGTTGTTTGCAGATATATGCTGCTTCAACTAAGATACGTGAAAAGTTCAGTGGACTTTAGAACCTGCTGAGAGTTTTAACTTGTAAGCCACCTTACCAGCTCTTTTGAGTAGGTGAGTGTTCGAATGAATTGAGTAAAAAAATTTTGAGTTGATGAGTCTTATTTTATTATCTTAATCCAAATTGAATTTTTAAGACAAATCGAGTGAAATTGTTTGAATTAAATTAAAAAAATTAAACATGTCAAATTAAAATATTGTTCCTACAGTACATGGAGCTCCTAGCTACTTTAATAATCAAATATATATAACCCTTTCATCAAAATTAAATCAACGGTTAAGATTAATATATTAGTTTAATTTAAAATACCCTTTTTATTATTGTCGGAATCTTTTTTTTTGAAAGATCGACTTATACTTTGAAAACGAAGATGGAGTCGCCACTAATCATTTTTGTGAGGTGTAATTGGGTTACCTCGTAATTTGATCATTTTAATAAAAGGTTTGATTTACTAAAACAATGATTTTTGGCCTACGAAATTTGAAAAAAATAGGTTCAGAAGTCGATTACGCATGAGGAAGGATTAGCACCCTCGTGACGCCCAAAATTGGTACCTAGTTGATTACTTGATGTTTTAATGTCGAGAATTGAAAATTTAAAGGAGTTTAAAATATGATCCCTTATTAAAACCTTACTTAACTAAACCAATTTTCACGAAGAAGACTTATTTCAAGTTAATCGAGAAGGAAGGATCATGTCCCGTAAGTTAGGACACAATGCCTTAAATCCTCGAGAACGAGAATAAATGCCGATTGATCATTACTTAACTCTCATTTTTTATTTTAAAGTAAATATTCGTATCTTGGTTTTAGAAGGAAGTTATATTCCGTGAGTTAGGAACATAATTTTTCTAATTCCAAAATAACGAACATTTGTTTCGGTTTAAAAATTTTCCTTTTTTATGCATTGCTCGAAAAAAATGTAACATTTGAAATGACGTGTATTTAATTTATTTAGGTATAGTATAGAAACGAATAAATATATTTGAACATGATTTGTGACATGGTTGGAGCAATAATAAAATAATAGCGTGCATAAACGAAATGATGATATATGAAAAAAGAAAAAAGAAACAAAAAAAAAACAAAAATCATACTAATAAATGATGATGATATATCTATAATAATAAAACAACAATGGCAACAATCATATTATAGTTATTAATTCTAATACTAATTAAATAATAATAGGAAAAATAAATAATAATAATAATATAAAAAAAACAAGTGTACGAATAGAGAAAATATAAACATCATAGTTTTTAAATATAAAAAGGGTAAAAGATAATAAATAGATAAACAAATAAATAAAATAATATATGCAATTACTATTCTAATTCTAATATAAATAATCAAAACAAAGTAAATAATAATAATAATAATAATAATAATAATAATAATAATAATAATAATAATAATAATAATAATAATAATAATAATAATAATAATAATAATAATATGGGCAAGAATGCATAAACAAAAATAAATAAAAACATTACACATTTTAAATATTATAAAAAGGGTAATAAGATAATAAATAAATAAATGAATAAGTAAGATAAAAAATCTATAAAGGGTTGCTATTAAATAAATGAGGATTAATTGAAATTAAAATGAAATTAAGGAGACAAATTAAAAAAAAAAAACTTAAAAAGCAGAAAAAGGATCAAAATAAAAACACGCGAAAAGACGCAATGATTAAATGGGAAATTATCTCAAACTATCTACACGCATCTTTCCAGGGGACCAAATTGAAAATAAAATCAAAATTTCATGGCATAAATTTTAAATAAATAAAAAAAGGAAAAAAAGGACTGGATTGAAAACTGCTTAAAAAGCGGAAGGATTAAAACTACAAATATACCCTCTTAATAAAAACACGCGGATCCCAGAGGTGGATCGGGTCGGGCCACGGGTTGCGTCAAAACGACGTCGCTTTGACATCTAGAATTGACTCAAAACGGTGTCATTTCATGGTGCCTATTTAAACCCAAAATTTAAAAAAACAAACTCATTTTTGCTATCTTTCAAAAAAAAAAAAGTTGAAACCTTCACCTCTTTTTTTAAAAAACTTCGTCCCTTGGTCGGCCTTTGGCTCTGGTGAACCCCGTGACAGTCACCGATCGTCGGCAACGGGCTCCACTGTCCTCGATGGTCGAAAAACACCAAAAGACCCCGCTTTCAAGCGCTTTAACCTCCCGAGTCCAAATATGAGGGAATATTTCCCAAAAATCTTTTAAAAATCACAAAAACCTTAAAAAAATTTGTTTTTTTTTTTTTTTTTGTTTCAAAAACCCTAAAAATTACCAAACCCTTCACCCACAACGGCGGAGTGCAAGCGTTCTGTAAGTTTTTTTTGAAATATTTCTCTCTTCTCTTTTTGTATTTTTTATAAAATATAAAAAAATAGAACAATTAATAAAGTCAACTTTTTGAAGTTTTTGTATTTTGTTTTTCTATTGGCCCTCTCTTCAATCTTACAAGAACTCGGCTTTTATAGCCGTTTTAGATTACAGCATGTCTTTTTCTTTTCTTTTCTTTTTTTCTCTTTGCTATGCTACTCTTCTTGCTACTATTTGTCTTCACTTCTTTTCTGTTTCTTGCGCTGTTTTTGTTTTCTTTTTTGTCATTTTTGCAGGTGTTGGCAAGGTCAACGGAGGGGAGACGCTCTTGAGGCATCAAGGGCGACGTTCGCGCTGACAGTAGTGGCTTAGTAACTAGGGTTTTTTCTGAAAATTTTGGGCTTTAGGATTTAGGTTAATTTTAGGTCATATTGGGCCATTGGAAATTTGGGTTGTAAATTTTTGGACTTATTATTATTTATTTTATTTCTTGGTTTATTTTTTATGGGCTCGGGCAAATTTGGACATTTACAGCTACCCCTCTTTGCTCATTATGCCTCTTTGCTCATTGTCATGTAACGAGAATGAAGTAAAGACTTTAAAAGGGCCAAATTTACCTGGTCTTGCAAAATCTCAACCTCTTTGGTGCTTCTCTTTTTCAAGTGGCTTCATCCTATCCCACCGTAACTTCAAGGGTATAGGAATTGTAGTTTTAATTTACTTCGCTTCAACTTGGGTGGATAAGATTTGTAACTTCAATTTAATCTACTACAACTTCAGAGAGATAAGATTTGCTATCTTCAATCTGCTCCATTACAACCTCAGGGGGATAAGATTTGTAGCTTGTAGCTTTAGTCTATTTCACTACAACTTCATGGAGATAAGACTCGCTATGGTAGATGTAATCCGACCTACTGTAACTTCAAAGGTATAGGACTTATCATTTCAATCTGCTCCACTGCAACTTTAGGGAGATAAGATTTGTAATTTGTAACTTGAATCTATTCCACTACACTTTAGAGAAATAAGATTCGCTATCTTCAATTTGCTCCACTACAACTTTAGGGAGATAAGATTCGTTATCTTCAATCTGCTCCACTACAACTTCAGGGAGATAAGATTTGTAGCTTGTAGCTTTAATCTATTCCACTGCGCTTTAGGGAAATAAGACTCACTACGGTAGATTTAATCCGACCTACTGCAACTTCAAAGGTGTAGGATTTATCGCTTCAATCTACTCTACTGCAACTTCAGGAAGATAAGATTGGCTATCTTTAATTTATTCTATTGCAATTTCAGGGAGATACGATTTGTAGCTTGTAGCTTTAGTCTATTCCACTGCAACTTCAGGGAGATAAGACTTGCTATAGTAGATTTAATCCAACCTACTACAACTTCAGATGTATAGGATTGTGGCTTTAATCTACTCCACTGCAACTTTAGGGAGATAAGATTCGCCATGTTGACTTCAATTCGTCCCACTACAACTTCAGGGGTATAGGATTTGTGACTTTCGCTGATCTGTTACGTCGTTTTCTAGGGAACATGACCTGTAAAATCTATTTAATGGGCCTATATTTATGCCAAGAAATTAGGATATTATGATCAGAATGAATCAAATGCTCCTAATTAGATGTGTATGAATGATATTTACATGAATGCCAAATGTCATTTTTCGAGAATGATCCCCTTTTAATTCTTAGGTTAACATTGCTCGTTGTTCGTCAAAGTTCTATCACTGACGTATTACCCTGCCCTCTTGTTCAGTTGGTACTTTGACAGAGAACCCGAAAAAATAATCACAATTTAGATTATTCTTTCCCAAATATTTTCAACTCTTAAATTTGTTCAGTTCTGACCAATGATTCTATTTTAGGTCATTGTACTTTTTAGAAACCTTTCAGAGTAATATGTAGAAATCCTTTTACTACTTTCACATTGTTAGTCCATTAACCATTATTTCAATGCAAAAATGCTTGAAAAAGGTCGTAAAAAAAGAATAAAACTAAAATTTATTGGGAGCAAAGTCCTTAATGAAAAGATTAATCAAAGTGGCAAACATTGCCAAAATACAAAATGAATAAGATGAAACTAGGTGCCCCAGATATCGTAGCATGAGCTTCTCTGTGCTAACTTCTCGAGGACCTTTTTGAGCTTGATATGTATTTAGGAGATTTAGAGTATTATGTTGATGCCCCAAGATGTAAAGTTTCTCCTCTTTGTTACCTCTACAGGGAAGTGACTATTTCATGCCCATTCTTTGGTCAAAATTTGAGCCACCCTTTTCGGGTTTTCAACTCAAAACTCCTTTGGTTTTAAGATGCCTTTTGCAGGTTTTCGCCTTAGCCTCTCCTTTTACTCTTTTTTCTTTTCTTTTCTTTTTTTAGGTGAAATACCTATTGATTGAATTTGAATTCACAGGGTTGGACAAATCTCTACCATCAATCTTGGTTAAAATCAACGCTCCTCTAGGAAAGGCTTTTTTCATCACATAAGATTTTTCCCAATTCGGTATCCATTTTCCTTTGAAGTCTTTTTGTATGGGTAGGATCTTTTTCAACACCAAGTCCCCCTCATGGAATTTTCTAGGGCGAACCTTTTTGTCATAAGCTCGCATTATTCGCTTTTGGTATATCTGACCATGATGAATAGCTTTCAATCTCTTCTTATCAATCAAGTTCAACTGATCATATCGAGATTAGATCCATTCTGCTTCATCTAACTTCAGTTCTGACAAAACTTGGACAGAATGAATCTCAACCTCAATAGGCAGAATCGCTTCCATTCCATAAACCAATAAGAAGGCGTTGCCCCGGTGGAGGTTCTGACAAGTGTTTGATAAGCATAAAGGGCGAATGGTAACTTCTCACGCCAATCTTTATAAGTCTCAGTCATTTTCCCCACAATCTTCTTAATGTTCTTATTGGCTGCATCAACTGCACTGTTTATTTTGGGCGATATGGTGACGAGTTGTGGTGTTTGATTTTGAACTGACTGCAGACTTCTAATATCGTGCTATTGTTTAAATTTAATGCGTTGTCAAATGTGATTCTTTTTAGCATCCCATACTGACATATGATCTCTTTCTTCAAAAATTTGCTGACTGTCGACTTTGTAACATTAGCATATGGAGCAGTATCTACCCACTTGGTGAAGTAATAAATGACTATGAAAATGAACTGATGTACATTGGAAGCTTTCGGTGAGATCGACCCAATGACATTTATGCCTCACATGGAGAAAAAGCCATTGAGAAGTCATAAAATGAAGAGGTGAATGAGGCACATAAATTTTGTCTCCATAAATTTGACATTTATAGCATCTCTTGCCATAACTGATACAATCCTCTTCCATAGTGGACCAATAATATCTGAATCTCATGATTTGCTTGACCATTGTAAAACCATTAGCATGTGTTCTGCAGACGCCTTCACGGACGTCTTTCAACATCTTCTTGGCCTCAATGGCTTCCGCACATCTTAGTAGCACTTGATCTTTTCTTCTTTTATACATGATCTCCCTATCTAAGACATAGTCATTGGCCAGTCTCCTCAGCGTCCTTTTATCATTCTGGGTCGCCTGATCAGTGTATTCACGGTTCTTTACATATTTCAGTATATCATGGTACCAAGGGTGATCCTCATTTTCTTCTTCATCGATGTTGTAATAATGGGCTGGAGCCTCATAAATACTCATCTGGATGAGTTTTATATCCTCTTGTTTGTTCATTTTGATCATGGAAGCTAAATTAGCCAAGGCGTCAACCATCTGGTTTTTATCTTACGAGAGGTAATTGAAGGTGATGTTATCAAACTCCTCAATTAACTCAAGAACCAGCCTTATAATTGATCAATTTGGGGTCTCTCATCTCCCATTCACTTTTGAGTTGATAGATCACTAATGCAGAATCCCCATATACTTTTAGTACTTTGATCTTGCGTTCTATGGCTACACGGGTACCCATAATGCATACTTCGTATTCTGTCATATTGTTCGTGCAATCAAAATCCAATTTACTAGTGAATGGATAATGATATCTATTTGGGGATACCAAGACTGCCCCAATTTTGTTACCCATAGCGTTTGAGGTTCCGTCAAAGTTTAGCTTCCAATGATGACCTTCTTGAGAGTCTTTTTTAGTGGTTGCAACATATATTAGATCTTCATTCGGGAAATCAAAGTTCAAAGGCTCGTAATCTTCTAGAGCTTTACTGGCCAAAAAATCTACTATTGCGCTCCCTTTTATAGCCTTCTGATTCAAGACTATATCAAATTTGGAAAGTAACATTTGCTATGGGGCCATTCTTCCATTCAACGCAGTCGACTCCATCATGTACTTTAGAGGGTCCAGTTTTGAGATGAGCCAAGTTGTGTGGTACAACAAGTATTGTCTTAGTTTTCGAGTTGCCCAGATCAAGGTGCAATACAACTTTTCAATTGGCGAATATCTTGTCTCACATTGAGTGAACTTCTTACTGAGATAATATATCACTCTCTTTTTTTTCTTTCTGACTCATCATACTGGCCAAGCACGTATCCCTTGAAATTCTTGAATACTGTCAAGTACAGTATCAGCGACTTATCTGGGCTAGGAGACATCAGCATTGGGGCATTGGACAAGTAATGTTTAACCTTGTCAAAAGTTTTCTAACATTCCTCATCCCATACACTTGGATTGTGTTTCTTAAGGAGACAGAATATGGGGTCGCATTTCTCAGTTAATATGGGGTCGCATTTCTCGGTTAATTGTGAAATTAACCTAATGATGTAATTTAATCACCTTAAGAAATCCTGGACCTCCTTTTAAGTGCGCAGTAGAGGTAACTCCTCTATAGCCTTGACTTTGTTCGGGTCAATCTCGATCCTTTTTTCACTAACTACGAATCCTAACAATTTTCCTGACCTAGCTCCGAAGGTACATTTTGCTGGATTGAGCTTTAGTTGGAATTTTCTCAATCTCAAGAATAATTTTCTCAAGACTTGTACATGATCCTTTTCTGTTCAGGACTTCGCAATCATATCGTTGACATAAACCTCGACCATATCATGATATAAAGTTACCATGGCTTTTTGATATGTCAATCCCGCATTTTTAGTCCAAATGACATAACTTTATAGCAAAATGTTCCCCACATGGTTACGAATGTGGTCTTCTTCATGTCTTCAGGATGCATCTTTATCTGGTTGTATCCCGAGAAACCATCCATGAATGAGAACAGTGAGTAACCTACCGTGTTGTCCGCTAAGGTGTCAATGTGAGACAATGAGAAATTATCTTTTGGGCTAGCTTTATTTAAATCCTTGTAGTGTACACACATTCATACCTTCCCATCTTTTTTAGGGATGGGGACAATATTAGCTACTCATTCTAAGTATTTAACCACTTATAGGAAACTAGCATCAAATTGCTTCTTAACCTTTTCTTTTATTTTTAACAGGACGTCGGGCCTCATCCTTCAAAGTTTTTGTTGAACTGGCTTGCATTCTTCTTTTATGGGGAGCCAGTGTACCACGATATCAATACTTAACCCAGGCATATCTTGATACAACCATGCAAAAATATCTTTGAATTCTTAGAGTAACTAAATAAGGTCTCGTTTTGTCTCTACGGTGATGCAAGCTCTGATCTTTACCTCTTTTTTGTCTCATAACCTCACAATTTCTACTGACTCTTTATGAGGTAGAATCTGTTTCTCATCTTGCTTTACCATCCTTAACAAATCAGAAGACAAGCTACAATCTCGCTCATCTTCAAAGTCTTAAGGTTTCTCTAGACACATATCTTGCTCGAAAGGGAATTCTAAGTCAGTAGCAGCGTTGCTCATATCATTGATATCTGGAAATCTGTTATAGGAATGAAGGAAGACCCAAAGAACAAATGAATTTAAGAATAATTATCTGTGTGCTATGAGTATGAATGAAATAAAAAATAGAAGAATATTTGCCAAGTGGGAAACAAAGATGCATTTTTTTATTGAAATAAAAATAGTGAACATATGCCTTTTTCACAAAAGGATTCCTATTGCTCCCAGGCTTAGAATAACAGCCGTGTTCTGAATACTACTCTGAAATGGTCCTAAAAATTATAGGAATCTCCTCCACAGTCCACTTGTTCAGGACACCTCCGAGGATGTAGGAACAAATTCTTGATAGGTTTTTTTTTGTTCTTTCTTCGAAGGCACAAACATCTTTCCTTTCTGAACTTTCGATATCTTCAAAGAATTCCAACTCTTTATTATCCATTAGACTCTACACTAGAGTTCTAAACTCGACGCACTTTTGGATTTTATGAAACTTATTGCATGCAATGAAATGTAATATTAATGAATGGAAAAGATGCATGCAAAAAAGCGTTGATTCTAGTTTAATTTCATTAGAAACACTTTACTAGAAAACAAGTTTCTTTACATAAAGTAGATGCATATACGACCTTGCTTTCACATTTAAAACCTTAACTTTCCTAGAAAACAAAACCAATTATCGACTTTGATCTAACTCCGATTCATATTTCAGGCTTTGAGCGGTTAGGGTCTGCAAGTGGTCAGCCACTTCTTGTAATCGGACCAATGCTTCACTCATAACGTGGTCCATATCTCTGACTTGCCCCTCTCACAGGCTGTCACCTTTCTCTTGTTGCCTTTTCTCAGACAATATTCGCGTGGCCATGTTGTCTCCACTTTACTAAGAAACCCATTTTCCATGACAAGCTCTCTATTTAGCAAACGAATGTAAATCAACACCTTTTTTTTATGATGAAAATGCAATGCAATTATAATCAAAACAAAATGAAACAAGTCAGTATATTTCATGCAAAGCTAGAATTTAAAGCAAGCAAGCAATAATAAATAAAGCACCTATTCGGGTGACCACTAAGGTTCTTTATGGTTCTATCTAGGGTAGGTTCTTAGGGTTCATTATATGTGGTTAAGTTCTAAAGTAAGGGTACCTGAACCAACAGATTCCTCGATCCTCACCCATTATAGGCTCATATGGATCAAGTTTAGTTCAGGGGAGTACATTTCTCTATGGCTATACGGAGATAAAGATCTCACGAAGACATAGGTATGGATGTATCCCGAAAGTGATTCACTATCCTACACGGAGGTGAAGACCTCACGAAGGAATAGTTTCTCACTCCCACTTAAGAAAGACAAAATCGAAAGATTATGCAAATGCAATATACCGAAAACACACAAAAAGAAGTTTTAAACAGATATACTAGATTGTTATACAACTCGAGATATCAAAACATGAGGGATGAAATGCAATAAAGGAATCGTAAATTTAATTATCAATTTTCAACAAAAAGACCAAAAAGTAATCAACTCGCGACTTAACTATCTTATATTTTTCCCTAGCGGAGTCCCCAAGCTGTCGAAACCCCCCTTTTTTTGAAAGATCGAGTTATATTTTGAAAAAGAAGATGGAGTCGCCACCAATCATTTTTATGAGGTGTGATTGGGTCACCTCGTAATTTGATCATTTTAATAAAAGGTTTGATTTACTAAAACAATAATTTTTGGTCTACAAAATTTGGAAAAAATATGTTCGGGAGTTGATTATGCACGAGGAAGGATTAACACCCTCATGACGCCCTAGAATTCGTACCTAGTTGATTACTTGATATGTTAATGTCGAAAATTAAAAATTTGAAGGGAGTTTAAAATACAATCGTTTATTAAAACCTTACTTAACTAAACCAATTTTCACAAAAAAAGGCTTATTTCAAGTTAATCGAGAAGGAAGGTGTAACACCCCTTACCCGTACCCAAGACTGGGATGAGGTACGAGACATTACCGGATACATACACGGACACTTTCGAAAAATACAGGTTATAACATTTCATTCTAATTTAAAACCGATTAAACAACATCATGATGTCCTAATTACGAACTTATAAGGTCTAAAACATACATTAAAAGAGATCCAGGACTAAACCGAGAGCTATAGAAAGTTTTAGTAAAATTCCTAGGGTTATGCCTCACACACCCGTGTGGAGGCAAAGCACATGCCCGTGTGCTTGGGGACATGCCCGTGTTGAATTATTTGGATTTATTTTTCATTTCAAACTTACAAGAGTTTTCACATGGCCAAGCACACGCCTGTGTCCCTGGGCCGTATCCCTCATACGGCCTAGACACGCCCGTGTTATCACCAGTGTTCAAAAACTCGAACATTCTGTTTATGACGTCATCATTCACTTTGAGGCACACGGGCAAGGCACACGTTCGTGTACTAGGTCGTGTCCTCCATACAGTTGAGACACGCAGCCGTGTTTCTGCCCGTATGTTTACTACCATGCAATCTGACCTATAATTCTAGGTGCAGGGGACACAAGGCCACACAACACCCCCATGGGGCTGACGTGTGTCACACATTGCCTAGACACACGCCCATGTGTCTACCCGTGTGGACCTTTTTGGAGGCTATTGTCAAGCCAATGGTCACCCTCAACATCCACACACATTTGTGAATTTTAATGGTATTTAACATGACCTAATTATGCTCAATGACTGCCTTCAATGGTCTATTGCATGTTAACCTCATCTCATCGATTTTGTGCATGCTAAATTATCCTATTTGTATTAAGGACTACCATATCATATAATACATTTAAACTTGGCTCATTTTATAACTCATTGCCAATTATGACCTAGCCATTTCCAAGTGATTTGGCCACATTCCATATGTCCATTCAGGATATACCACATTTAACCATTTCATGAACATTTAAACACCAACATGCATAATTAGTAGGTTACAACCTACATCAAAGTGAGCCATATCTTATGGCCATATACAAAATGAATAGGTATATCATTTAAGCCTTTTCATCGACTAACCAATGACACATATAACAAAATAACCAAAAACTTATACATGCCATTGTAACAAAGTATAAGTATCTATATACCAAAGCAAGATAAGCTGATAGTGTTGAAAATACTCCAATCGTCTTCCAATCTTCACGAGTCTACGAGCTGTGTCAAATAAGGCAAAGAAAGGAGTAAGCATTAACATTCTTAGTAAATCCGGATAACAGGAAGGTAAACTTACCGGTTATTTAGCATACAACCATAAAAGATATTCATGCCAAGCATACATAGTATAAATCCCCCTATCACATACACTCAATCATCAAGTTAGTTTCATCTTAAGCAATATAGCATTAATCTTAGGTGAGCTCATCAATTCAAAATTTCCATTCTTGTTTGTCATTATAGTCCCATTGAATTTCTCAGAAATCTCGATGGATGGACATTACCGTCAAATATTACAAGTGATCATCTCAAATACGCACTCCCGCGAACCTTACATCTTACGGCAGAATTACTAGTCTAAGTTAATTCCCCTGTAGTATAAACTCATAGAGCAATGTCGAGATTACCAATCTAGGCTAAATCCTTTTCAACGACAATTGCTTTAATAAGTTCGGATCTGAATTGCCAGTCCAGGCTAAATTCAGTCCTCAATCGGATTACCCGTCGGGGCTAAATCCTTAATGCACCTATATTCATCTAGAGGTTTGATTACTCAAGAAACACCCGTCCGGGCTAGATCCTTTTTATTTTGAGATCAACGGATTACCTGTCCGAGCTAAATCCTTTTCTGCAACACATGCAAGATCTCGTGTCATGTAAGCCATAATTTATCCACCGGATTTCCCTTTTTGTTTCAACCGGGACATTTATCATTTTTTTCATTTATATTACCACATTTCATGGATTATCATACAGTGAATATCTAAAATTTTCATACATTCAAAACATACATTTTAAGTATACTAAGAGTTTACTTCGGGTTATACGGACTTACTTGGTAATTGTTTCAGTTTTGTATTTCGGTTATTCCGAAACCTTTCGTTTTCAATGGTCAACCTCCGAAATTTGTTCCTCGGGGTCTGTATCAATAAAATTAGATTATCAATACATCACATTATTCATTTTTAGGCCTAAAACTCACGCCGAGCAAAATGACCATTTTGCCCCTAACCTATCACAATATTTACAATTTAGTCCTAAGCCTCGTATAATGAAATGCATGTAATTTCTTGGCTACCCAAGCCTAGCCGAATGTTATTCACACTTATAGAAACCCATGTTTTTCCCTCATTCTATATTTTTCTACCCATTTCCACAACTTTTATAATTTAGTCCTTTAAGCCATTTCCATGAAAAACTACTTAGTAAAAGTTGTTTATCATCCTTAAAACTCTTATATTCCTCCATAAATCATCAAAACACAAGCATCTCATGCATGGGTAATTTTCTAAACATGAACCCTAGCATGAAATATGGGTAGAAATAGAAAGAGCATGTTACGAGGATATTAAAAATACGAAGAACACTAAAAACGGGGCTAGGGAGCACTTACTATTGAGCTTGAAAATGTTGAAAACCCTAGCTATGGAGAATCCTAAATTTTTGGCAGCATGGAGAAGAAGAATGACTTATATTAGCTTGATTTTTCCTTTTTATTTCATTTATTACCAAATGACCAAAATGCCCTTCCTTACTAACCTTTCCAAAATTTTCATGTATGCCCATTTTTGTCCAAAAACTTAGAAATTGAGTAAATTACTCTTTAAAGACATTTAATTAATATTCCAAAGCAATTTCATACAAATTGCTTCTAATACCCGAGTTTTGTAATTTATTCAATTTGATCCCTAATTTCCAATTGGACACCTTACACATAGAATTTTTTTCATGAAACTTTAACAAATGCATGTTTTCATATCCTAGGTCTCGTAATGATCATAAAATAATTATTTTAACGTCAGATTTATGGTCCCGAAACCACTGTTCTGACTAGGCCCTATTTTAGGATGTTACAGAAGGATCATGTCCCGTAAGTTAGGACACAATGCCTTAAATCCTTGAGAACGAGAATAAATGCCGATTGATCATTACTTAACTCTCATTTTTTAGTTTAAAGTAAATATTCGTTTCTCGATTTTAGAAGGAAGTCATATTTCGTGAGTTAGGAACACGATTTTTTCTAATTCCAAAAAAAGGAACATTTGCTTTGGTTTAAAAATTTCCCTTTTTTATGCATTGCGCGAAAAAACGTAACATTTGAAATGACATGTATTTAATTTATTCGGGTATAGTATAGAAACGAGTAAATATATTTGAACATGGTTCGTGACATGGTTGTAGCAATAATAAAATAATAGTGTGCATAAACGAAATGATGATATACGAAAAAAGAAAAAAAAACAAAAAAACAAAAATCATACTAATAAATGATGATGATATATCTATAATAATAAAACAACAAATAAACAATGGCAATAATCATATTATAGATACTAATTCTAATATTAATTAAATAATAATAGAATAAATAAATAATAATAATGATAATAATAATAATACAAAAAAAAACAAGTGTTCGAATAGAGAAAATATAAACATCATAATTTTTAAATATAAAAAAGGTAAAAGATAATAAATAGATAAACAAATAAATAAAATAATATATGCAATTACTATTCTAATTCTAATATAAATAATCAAAACAAAGTAAATAATAATAATAATAATAATAATAATAATAATAATAATTATTATTATTATTATTATTATTATTATTATTATATGGGCGAGAATGCATAAACAAAAAGAAATAGAAACATTACACATTTTAAATATTATAAAAAGGGTAATAAGATAATAAATAAGTAAGATAAAAAATCTATAAAAAGTTGCTATTAAATAAATGAGGATTAAACTGGAATTAAAATGAAGTTCAGGGGACAAATTAAAAAAAACTAAAAAATCAGAAAAATGATCAAAATAAAAACACGCGAAAAGACGCAAGGATTAAATGGGAAATTATCTCAAACTATCTACACGCATCTTTCTAGAGGACCAAATTGAAAATAAAATCAAAATTTCGTGGCATAAATTTTAAATAAATAAAAAAGGAAAAAAGGACTGGATTGAAAACAACTTAAAAATCGGAAGGATTAAAACTATAAATATACCCTCTTAATAAAAACATGTGGATCCTAGAGGTGGATCGGGTCGGGCCACGGGTCGCGTCAAAACGACGCTGTTTTGACGTTTGGACATTGACCCAAAATGGTGTCGTTTCATGGTGGCTATTTAAACCCAAAATTTTAAAAAAAAACTCATTTTTGCTTTCTTTCCAAAAAAAAGCTAAAACCTTCCCCCCCTTTTTTTTTTTTAAATTTCGTCCCTTGGTCGGCCTTTGGCTCCAGCAAACCCCATGACGACCACCGGTCGCCGGCGATGTGCTTTGCCGTCCCCAGTGGCCGGAAAACACCAAAAGATCTCGCTTTCGAGCGCTTTAACCTCCTGAGTCCAAATCTGAGGGAATATTTCCCAAAAATCTTTCAAAAATCACAAAAGCTCCAAAAACTTTTGTTTGTTTTTTTTTCTTTTTTTTTCTTTTTCAAAAACCCTAAAATTACCAAATCATCCACCCACGGCGGCGGAGTGTAAGCGTTTCGTAAGTTTTTTTGATATCTTTCTCTCTTCTCTTTTTGTATTTTTATAAAATATAAAAAAAATAGAACGAGTAATAAAGTCAACCTTTTGAAGTTTTTGTATTTTGTTTTTCTATTGCCCACCTCTTTAATCTTACAAGAACTATGCTTTTATTGCCATTTTAGATTACAGCATGTCTTTTTCTTTTCATTTTTTTTCTTTCTGCTATGCTATTGTTCTCGCTATTGTTTGTCTTCGCTTCTTTTCCATTTCTTGCGTTGTTTTTGTTTTCTTTTTTTGTCATTTTTGCAGGCATTGGCAAGGTCAACAGAGAGGAGATGCTCCCGAGGCATCAAGGCGATGTTCGCACTGACAGCGGCGACCTAAGAACTAAGATTTTTTTGTTTTTTCTGAAAATTTTAGACTTTAGGATTTAGGTTAATTTTGAGCCATATTGGGCCATTAAAAATTTGGGCTGTAAATTTTTGGACTTATTATTATTATTTATTTTATGTCTTGGTTTATTTTTTATAGACCTGGACAAATTTGAACATTTACAATTATAATTTACCATCTTTTTTTATTAATTTCTTCCCTTTCAATATGTATGAATAAAACTTTTTCTCTTTTGTTACATAAATTTTCTAAAATTTAATATATCCAAAATTACTATAAATTTGATTTTCCAATCTCTTTCTCCAACAATAATTCTCTTCAATCAAGTTGGATTTATATTTTATTCAATGAAATGAAATAATCTTTAGAATTATAACTCATATTTTAGATTACAATGAATAGAAAAAAAATGAATGTAATGTCATTGTGTTTGCTCACTAGTCACCCTCATCTTATATATATAATGAATGTATTTCTTCTCAACATAACTATTATTTGCTGGGATTGATTGACTGTGGAAGCATAATTCAAATTTCAGGTTTTTTTTTTTTATTGCAGTTGTCTTTACTGAAGGCAAAAATAATGATGCTATTAATTTTTAAGTGAATTTGGATCTAGATTTTATTTAGTTTAAAAAAAATTCAAGTGACATAATGAGTCAATAGAGTCTTTCATATTTATTTATTTTAATTATAAAACTAAATAATATCACATTTTTATTAACATGCAATTAATTCGAACGGGTTATAAAATTAATTAGTGCTAATATATAAATAATGAAAGTAATACTCTAAAAGCAAGGGTAAATTTATATATAATGGATTCAATATATAGTTTCATACTTAAACTTGACATTTTTCTTAATTTAGTATTTATAATTTTTTTTTTACCAATGTTATTCTTGAACTTAATAAAAGTTACACGTATTGCCGTAATGAATTAATACAACTACAGAATGAGATAGTAAACAAGAAAAACATGAATATTTGTAAAGACATTAAAATATATGAAATATCTACATCGTTTTTTAATGAAAATAGTGGCTAAGGAGTTGTATATTTCTCTTAATCTAAGATCAGGTTGATCATATTTTTGTAAACCATTGCTTGAATTTCTTACAAATTTTGCCATATAATCAGTTATTTGGTTGCAAACCCTCGAAACATGTCTAATTGTTGCTTCCTATTGCCTAAGAAGCATGCTCTTCATACGTAAACCAAGAGAACATATATCCAGTCATATTCACATATGTTACTATTTGAACAACCTTTACACAAGTCACTTGCAAGCATAACCTTTAGAAAACTTTTATATTCCAAATCACCTCCAAATCACCACGAATAACTCATAGTTTCGAATGAAGAATCAAGGCAGTGCCAATATTCCTACTAAAGCTCGATATCTATACGCCTTGTGAATCTTGAATAACACCACCATCTTTGGCATTACTCGTTTGCACACCGGTTGCTCCATGACCATTGACTTTGACTCATCCTTGGTTAGGTGGTGTCCACTTCCTAGGTCTTGCATCAGTTGATCTCTTCTTTTTGTTTGCAACAATTTCAAATCCACGAGCCAAGCTCCAGCAAAGTTTATATGGAAAGGATAGTAAAGTTTGTCTAAGTCGCAGATTTGACTTAGGGCTCTAGACATTGATAAAGAAACTTAGATTTTGACATACCCTGAAACGTAATCAAATTCAAGTTAGATAAAATAATTAAAATAAGTAGCTAAGATAATTAAAATAGAATAATAAATCTAAGATTAGAACAATAAGGAAGAAAATAAAGAAGACAGATGGAAAGATAGAACGTGGTATGTAAAAATCCTAAGAAGCCTTGGAAACATGAAGAACCCGCAACCCCCTTCAAGCGACTCTAATTTCCCCTCCAAGAAAGAAAACTTGGCAAGAAAAAGTTTGAAAATGATCCCACAATCTGAAAAGATTGTTAAAACTCTTCCAAAAGAAACTTAAAAGAAATTCTTGAAAAGAAAAACTCAAAGAGAACTTATTAACTCAAAAGAGAAGTTGAATAATGATGAATTGTGTACAATGCAAAGGCCTATATATAGGCTAGCTAAATAAATCTAAATAAAACTCTTAAGTATAGTAGAACTCTAATTAATCTAAATAAGAAGTAGTTTTAACTAAACTTTCTTTTTGACATAAAACTCCTAAATAACTTAAACTACTTAATAATTATTAAAAATTTGGATAATAAAATGATAAAATATTAAGAGCTGATAAATACAATATTGTCTCATATATAATAAAAATTAAGCACAAAACTCAATCCCAATATGATTTAAACTCGAATTAAAAGCCCGAAACTCATAATTCCTGTCATAGTACGTCTAGGAATTCTGCTCACACAGTCTATATTAAAAAGGTCATAATTTGAGCTCTCGAACCCGAAATTGAGTGATTCAAAGTGTGTTTCAAAGCTAAGAGGTAGATCTTCGAACGCCATGAAGACATCTCAACCCATAAATGTTTGGATTCCATCCAAAAAGTCTTCGTGATTCTATTGATTTCCCAAACTTGAAAATTGGCAACTTTGGTGAATAGAATTTAATAAATTTCATCCCATCCATGCATGTATCATTCCCCTTTTCCTCGAAAAGATTCGCCCTCGAATATTGGTTTGATTTGCTTGGCCTTTGACATTATTGTTGGGCCTTGAGGTAATGTGAGCCCATCACATCCATGGGTCTGAAATTGGGCCTGAAGACTCGCATCATTCCCTCTTCCTCAAGAAGAGTTTTAAACTAAACTTTCTTATTGACATAAAACTCCTAAATAATTTAAACTACTTAATAATTATTAAAAATTTAGAATAATAAAATAATAAAATAATAAGAGCTGATAAATACAATATTGGGCTTATATATAATAAAAATTAAGCACAAAACCCGAACCCAATATAATTTATCCTCGAATCTTGGTTTGATTTGCTTGGCTTTTGACATTTTTGTTGGGCCTTGAGGTAGTGTGAGTCCATTACATCCATGGGTTTGAAATTGGGCCTTGAGACTCACATAATTAAAATAATAAAAGAATAAGAGCTGATAAATACAATATTATGCTCAAATATAATAAAAATTAAGCAGAAAACTCAAACCCAATATGATTTAAACTCAAATTAAAAACCCAAAACTCGTAATTCTCGTCATAATCAATTCCAGAAATTCTGCTCGGGCAGTATTAATTAAAACAGTCATAACTTGAGCTCCTGAACACGAAATTAAGTGATTCAAAGTGCATTTCGAAGCTTAGAGATAGATCTTTGAACTCCATGAGACATATCAACCTAGAAATGCCTGGATCCCATCTAAAAAGTCATCTCAAGTCTACTGATTTCCCAAACTGGAAAATTGGCAGCTTCGGTGAATGAAATTTAATAAATTTCACCCCATACGTGCATGTATCAAAAGTGATATCAACCTATCAAAGTTATAGTTTGCTTGCTAGAACAAAAATAAGTTGCACTACTTCAAAATTTCCTTGCAGATAAAACCAAATAGTGTACATTACTCTTTTAGGCCTTATGTGAAAGAAATTCTTCGTGTTAACCATTAACCATTCTTGTGTTGTATAAGAGAAGAAACTATCATAATAATCTAATGTAACACCCCACACTCGACCCGATTTTTGGATTTGGGTATGGAGCACCATGAGTCAAACTGTTGAAATCATTAAACATTGTCTTTTAAAACCAACTTTCCAATTTGACAAGTACCTATTTACCAGAGCGGTGTTCCGTAAATTTGAAAAAAAATATATAATTGAAAATGAAATTTAAAATGGTACCACACCACTCAAGAAGGTTAAAGATACAAGTAAATAGCCTTTGACTGCAGCTTAGAAACTATCCATTAGTTCATACGAAATTTCCTTTTGAAATACTACTTGAGTTATAGTTTAAAATTCAACTCAATTTAATTTAATAACACCATAAACCAGAATTAATAATAAGCAGCAAGGTTGCCAATAAACATTCAAAAGTAAAAAATATAGTTTTCAAAATACAGTGTGGTTTCTTTTAAATGGCGGCATCTAACGATCATCCTAGTACCCCCAACAATTACATGTCACATAAAGAAAATCAGAAAGGCTCACAAATGGTTCACTAGTTTGGTTGTTCCCTTACTACCACCATGTTTAACTAACGACTTGAAAGTAAGAAGAAGAAACTAGTTAAGTTCGAGAGAACCTAGTGAGCTTCTGGGAAATGAATCTCATAAAAAACACCTTCAGACATTGAGAGGTTAAACTCAAACTAATGCCGATTTTGGCGGATACAAATCTCTCTCTAATCTGAAGTATCCGCTGGCGGATACTACCGTAATCAGACTTAACCTATTAGCGGACACTAACTATTTTGGTATCTTGAATATGAAGGACACAAGAACATCTGTTTTGCGTATACACCACTTATATAGACTACCTCATTTTAACTACTAGGCTTACTGTTTACATTTCATGCAACATGCACTTATTATTTTACACACATGCACCTCTTTTTCCTACATACTCCCTTCCTTGTACCAGCTTCTGATCCTAGTTTCGAAGAACCATTTTTTGTATCTTCACGCTGATCATTAGAGTTATTTACCAGTCATCACCTCCGTACCCCCTAACACCCATCATTGTTTTTGAACACACGTGTTGCCTCACAAGGCTGGGTTTTCACCAATCATAGTTTGCACTAGAGTGTCATACCAGAGGTAAATCATATTATCATGTATCTTATTTCATCATCATACACAACATCTCTCTATTGCCTCTTTACACCAGTTTAGATATGGAGCTTGTGCACCAAAGAATGAGCGTTTACACCATGTATATATCAGATTTTTGGGTCTGTTTAATAGTTTATATCCTTGCATGCACTGATTCTTTGAACGCACTACTTTAGACAAGAGCACCAGAACTAAAGGACAAAACGACTTACCTGGTTGTACAGTGATAAATGTTAAATAAAATAATACAAATATCAGATTCAAGTTATCAAGGAACTTACCAAATTTCTTTACACGAAGCTTTATCTACTCTACAGGTTCCTTCCTTTTGGTACTAGGACCTCCTCCCATTTCTTTGGCTAAAAGAAAATAAAACGACTTCTTTAATAATAAAAAAAAACAACCAAAACTTTACGAAATAACAAGAATTTGTAGACATGCAAATAGTTTCTTGATAGAAGTTTCCTCCCTATCTAGTATCCAAATGAAAATCCTACTGAACCACTCTTACAACAACTTCTTTCTATTTGGTAGAACTTAAAAGAAGGTTTAAGAGTTTACCAGCAAACAACTTAGGACAGAAGCTCTCTTAAGCTTAATAGGCAACACTTTCATTAACGATGAAGAATTCTCCTAGTTTTTCTTCAATGATAACAAATACTAGCAGAGAAGATGAAACGAAAATCTTCTCTCCACTTCTAGGCTATCCTATTTATCAATAACTCACACCCAAATTCCACCCAGGATTAGCTCTAATCAGTCATTATTCTCATATGCTTCCACTAATAATCACATCCTACGAGGCTCCCTAAGTGTCATAATTATTGACACATTACTGTAACTGGAAACACAAAAATATACACACTTTTTCATGCCCTTTTTAACTCAAATTCATGAAAGTTCGGTAAAATTCTTGTCGAAAAATGTATAATTATTATAAAATAATCATTTTGTACTTAAATTATTAAAATAATTAATTTTAATTAATTTTATAATTAATTTTGATTAATTTTGATTATTTTTGATAGATTTGCACAAAGGGAGAAAAATAGCTCAGCAGACACTGCTAGAAGCGCAAAACCGAGAAACAATTTTGAAGCATCAAGGTGAATTAATTTTTTAGCCTAAGACGGTCCAAATTATGTGTATTAATTCATATATAATTAATTTTAATTTATATCCAATTTATTTTTGGTTAAATAAATTATTATTAATTAATTATGAAAAGTGGCCCAGTTGAGCTGAACCTAGAAAACCGAACTGACCGAGTACTGGGTAGCCCAAAACCGCCTCACATGCTGACCCAATCAGCTTGCTTGGCTAATTAATTAGCTTGCAAAATGGCCCTTGAAGACTATTTCAAATTGCAAACAAACCCCTTCACTATTTGTGCCTTTCTAGATTTACCCCTACTTTAATATAACAAGTTTGAAAACTTCAAACTTGCCACATGTGTGGCCGGCCCTAGGGGGGCTCTTTTGCTGCTGATTTTGGCTATTTTTATCAGCCCTCTCAACTTATAAAAACCCCCCTTGGCTGTTCATTTCAACACATCTCAACTTTCTCATCTCTTATCTTCTCTCTCAATTTTCTCTCTTCATTTCCCATCCATTTTTCTTTATTCTCTTACCGATTTCACCTCTTGAAAAAGAGTCATTCATCTACCATTTGGAGCATCATTATAGTGTTCGTAGTAGCCTCGGTTTGACAAGAACAAGCGGAGAAGGAAGAGTGGAGCAAACCAGTCAAGCCACGGAGAAACACCGGATTTGATTCTTGTTCCCTATCCTTTTAATTTTTGTTGTTGTTATGATGAACATGTCTATGAATATTTGTGACGTTGAAATGTTTAATTTAATTGATATGGCTTAAATTTAATTCATGTTAGGTTGATTGCATTTCATCTACTTAAATTATTAAAATTGTGTTTGTGTTGTTATAGGCCTTGGTAAGATGTTTGATTAAGTAAAACCATGACTAAGTTATTCTTGCATTACAATTGTAAGGTAACTAATGAATTAATTATTTAAACGGATTGAAATTGTAATTAATTGACGTGATACGTAATTAGTGCATGTTTAATCATCTAAGGTAGCTGAAGGTTAAATTAGCAACGATATCTAATGATACATTTGCCTTGCATAACTTGCAAGATTATTGTAATTAAACTGTTTCAAGGTAGAAATACATTATTACCTCACGTAATCTTTTATGTGCTTATGAGATTGAATTAATTGTTTGAATTGGCATAGAGATATTTAGAAGAGATTATTTTAATTTCATAAGTACGTATATGCATTAACACATTTGATTATTACAATCTATTTAATCAGTTGAATTGACATAGGGATATAGTCAAGAGATAAATGGATTTTGGTAGGTAAGTATGTTCATAAGTTAGCAAATTACCGAGTTTCCATGAATTTATTCGTAACAACATAAACATGAGTTTAATAATTCTAAGTTAAGAGATGTAATTAATCTAGCACAATTATGCCATCTTGATTAAAATCACATTTTAAAATCGTGTATTGGAACTTTTATTTTATTTTTATTTATTTTACTTAGTTAAAATCCTAGTTTTTAATCACCTCTTCAAATAAAAAATATTTTTCTTCACCAAAATGTTTTTCAATTAATTTCATAAATAATTCTTTTCATAGTCCCTGTGAGTACGATAACTTGACATTTACTTGTCACTTTATTACTTGTTGCGATTGTGTACACTTGCACATTTCCATCATTCCAGTAACAACCCCAAATTCTTGCGTCAGCGTTCGAGCGTTGACCTGGGTTGGTGATGGATAAATTTATTTTGGGATTGGGTTTTGTTGAAATTAATTTGGGTGAATTTTAGACCTTTTTATAAGAAATTAAGGATGTTGGGAAGCTTGTGTGAAGTAGGGGGAAGATGGATGGCTAATATGGTGATTTTACTATTTTTGAATAAAAATCTTCTCCCAATTAATGGGAAAAAATGGTTTGGCAGATTGAGGTATGGGATGAAGTGGATTTGTCCCCATTTTTCCTTATATTATAATCACCCTTTTTTTTTTCTTTCCACATTTCTTCAATTCTTTTTTTTTTCTCCATCTATTTTCCTTAGCAAGCCATGTAGAGGGAGAGAGATTTGAGGGATTTCTCACCTTTTTCATCCTCCAAATATCAAAAAAGGTAAGGGTCTTAATCTAACGTTTTTTTTTAAAGTTCCATGGAAAAAAATCTATGTTCTTCGAGGATGAAGGTGGAGGTTATTAGGTATTTTAAGAGGGTTTGAGTTTGCGGAAGTCTCTACCCATCTTCTCATATTTTATTTATTTATTTATTTAAAGCATGTATTTTTGCATCCTATCGACTCTTATTTTTTTGTGGGAAATCTTGTGTGTTACATGGTTATTAGCTAAAGAAGGTAGTGAATCTTCTAAAGCTAAGGGTAAAGGCAAAGTGGTGGAGAGCTAGGTAAGAAACTTTGTTGGTGTTCTTCCATCAAGGTGGTACCCTCTAACTCTCCTATGCTTCTTGATAAGTCATAAATATGATGCTTGTATGATAATTCATGCATGTTATATGTCTTTAGGTGGAAATCATGTTCGGATAATTTAAAATGAAGCTAAAAACTTAGTTGTGAAATCCGCCATAAACAAATTATTACATGAATAGTAAGTTTGAAAATTTTCCATAAATTCTATAAAAATAATTAAGAAGTAATCTATACATTGTTGTAACCTTGAGTCAGTCTAGTTTCGTTTAGAACAAACGAAAATCTATTTTAAAAGATATGAATTTTTTAGTGTTGAAAGATCATAAAAATCTGGCAGCAGAATTCTAATAAAACAGATTTAGCAGTGACTTTGAAAAAGTACCTAAAATTTCACAAGATAAATAGGAAGTGAGCCTTATATCTCTGAAAGCGTATAGAAGTCTAGTTTCTTTTAAAACATACGGTGTTCAATTTAGAGTTATATATTAAGAATTATTAATTTTTGAATGAAAAAATGTTAGAATGTCAAGGTAGCAGACTGTCACATCTCATTAGTTAATATTTTAGTTGGAATGATAAGCAAGTTGAAACGGGTATGAGACTTGAATGTCATGGATGTATTTTTGTGATTATATTTTTGATGCTTTGTTTGCGCTCAGCCTTCTAGCTCTAACCTAACTAGCAGCCATGAGCGGCGCTCAGGATAACCTTACGGACACCCAGAATTATTTGACTAGCGGCAATGAATGGCACGGGACTATCTGGATACCCGATTATTTGAGCAGTATGTGCAATCTAACAAGTTTGACAAGTTTAATATGTAAGTGATTTGGTTATGTAGATTTAATGATTCATGATTTAATTATTTGATACTCATGTAATGCTTCTATGTATACATTTGATTTGCATACTTATATTTATGAATTGCTTAAAGTATGGTAGATTTTTTGTATACCACTAAGGCTATAGAGCTCAGCCTTCGAATTGTCTTCATGTTTAGATTTGTAAACTTTTGTTCGTGTCCGAGGAACATCATCAATGAGAGACTTCTGGCATTACGTATTTAGAGTACAATACCTTATCTATTAGTGGGCATTGTATTCTTAAAGCCTTACTTGTATTTTTTTTTTGTAGGTCTGTAACTCATTTATCATTTTTGTTATTTTGACTATTTTGATATACGATGATATTAGAGCTCCACATATTTTGTATAACTACTTTTATGTATGGTATTTTCTCTTATATAAAATGTACTTCAATGTTTTAAATTATTTGAAAATTTTGTTGGGTTGCTACGGTGACCTGATGTAGCACCGTAGTATTCGAGTACTCTGTATTCGAGATTATGGTGTTATAATTACCTTCATTAGGATGCTAAATAACTTAAATGTGCCTTACTAACTGCTACACTTACATTAGCAGCGACACAAAAACACAAGTGGCAGTCTTATTAGCGGAAAAGTCTATCTATTAAGGTTCTTGCCACAACCAAGAACTCTTCATCCCTTGAAGTGAAATTCCGCAGTATTGATGAAGTTCTACAAGATACTTTGCCATGAAGTTACCATCCTTACCCTATTTAAGTCTCGCGACTTAGGCAATCTTTGCCAGCGTAGTTTCTCAGACCGATCTAGCTTGCCAAAAGGGGGTGTGACATCTAATAGGATAAATTTTCACTATATAGTCTTGGCAAAACAACAATCTTGTAATACACACAGAATTGTTTCTTCAAAGCAGCCACAAAAAATACATGATGGACCATCGATCATTCCCCTGTTGCATCTCACACGATTAGTCAATACATTCTTATACATTAAATCTCTATAAAAGGTGCTTCACATGATTGGTTAATACGTTCTCATAAAAGGTGCTTCACACATTGTGCTCCTAGTTACAACTTGCCATCGATTTATAAGCATTTGCCACAGAGAACTTGCCCGAATTTATCAACTTCCACATACATACATAAGATCCTATCTCTCCATTAGGAGTAGGCATAACTACTATTTTGTCATGAATTCCTTGGCCAAGTCTAGGAGCAAAAAAATTCCAATTCCATTCATTACTGTCATCTACCATATCAGCTACCTTTATATCATCTAAACTATTGTATTCAAATGAGATGTGCTTTCAATGGACACAAATTCGAGATCCATTCGTCAACCCAAAAATGGGCAGACTTGCCATCTCCCAAAAGCTAGTTCAAACATTCTTGAAAATCACCTCGTAACTTTGATAGGGTGTGTCATAGATAAGAGCATTGTGCTATTTGAATACTCATTAGGCATCCATCACTAACATTGTATTTGGCCTTCAGTACTCACACCTAGTATGCTTGAGGCTTAGTGACAATGCTAAATCCCAATTTGTATAAAAATAACTTATTATAGATCAATAGTCATTGGATACCAAGTCCTCCATGTTTGTTAGGATGACACCAACTTTTCCAACTAATCGATGCTATATTTCTTCCCCTATTTGTGGCTCCCCATATAAATTCATGTGCTAGTTTTTCAATCTCAAGATAGGTTCTAATAGATAACAAAGAAGTTTACATGAAATAGTTTAGGATGATAACAAAATTGATCTCGCTAATGTAACTCTGCCAGCTATAGATAACAGTATTGTATTATACCTTTTAAGTTACCGTCACACTTTATCAGCAATAAATTGGTAAGTGCTTCTAGTGACCTTTTTATGTAGTTATGATATTCCCAAATAGGTTCCCAAGTCACCCATTTGTTGAGAACCTAGTACTTATTTATTATTTACTCATATTAGTGGAAACAAATTCTTAGTCTTTTTGAGCATTCACCTTGTGTCTAAAGAATAAGCAAAACTGGTAGAAAATTGTCTTGATCACTTATATGCCGTAAATTGATACGTCAAATTAAGTCATTTTTTACACTTAATGGGTTTGAATTTAAGTATTTTATGGCTTTATTAGTACTTTTTAGTAACTATTAGATTTTTAGAATTTAGTTTTTATGCATTTTGAGTAATTTTTAGGACCAAATGGCAAAATCATGCCTTTAGAAAATTAATTGTTAACTTGAGTTGATACAGGAAGCGATGAAGGCCAAAACTTGAAGAAATGTTTCCCTTGTTGTCAAGGTCGTGACATCAGATCCTTGGTGTCACGACATTGAAGCCTTCCATCCCCACGAGGACTTAAACTTCAACAAAATCACATTACAGGTAAGCTATTGATGATGTCGAGACATCAACAGAGTGATGTTTGGGCATCAACCTTTAGGATTACGACATTGAGCCTTTAAAGTCATAACATTATGGGCAATCACCAGATTTGAGGAGTCCAAGTCATCCAAAGTTGCAAGTCGCAATATTGGAGATCATGGTCACAACATTGAAGATGACAAACATCCCTAGGAGTAGATTGTTGAGGATGTTGTGACATCGAAACATGATAAGACAAAGTCTGTAGGGGCAATTCTCAATCAATTCAAACTTAAGTTAGCTGTTAAGTAGGGGCGTTTTTGTCTATTTTAGGTCAACATATGTCAGACTATTTAAGCTACTTTAAGAAATATTTTAAAGAAAGCTTTTTCATTAGAGTAATCCTTATGGTTTATTTACTACTTATTTTATATATAATTTTCTACACTTTTCTTTTGGCATTCAAAGGTACAAGGACCTTTTACATCCTTTGAGTTTTGCACCAAAGTTCAATAGATTTTTTATTTATTTCTCAATCCAAACTTGCAATTGAATAATTGGGGTTGTGGATTTCATGTTTATGCTTTATTTCAACGATTAAATCGAGGACTTCATCGCGATTTTTAAACATTTCTAAACTCTATTATGATTATGTGATTTAAGTATTTAATTTAATATGAAATTGAATGGGATTTTTTTGTTGAATATGGGTATGAACTAATTTTCTATTATAGTTGTTAATTGGAATGTTAATTAATTAATCTAAGGTTTAGTGACTAAACTGAAAGGATTTGGACTAAATTGAATAAACATAAAAACTTAGAATTTACGACTCTAGGTGAATAATTAGATAAGTGAGACCGAAAGGAGACCTTATCGAGTATATATTCAATTGTTCCTATTTAGTCTAAGTGATATCGAGAGATTAATTAGTAATCAAAAGGTAAAATTAAACCGATTAGAAAATTTATCAATTTAGCTCCCTAATTTGAGAATTGGTTATTAACGTAGGGATTAATCAACTATTACATTATTCTCTGATTATTTCAATTATAATTTTGGTACATTTAAATTTCAGTCATTTATTTAATACATTAATTTAATTCGACAATTTCATGGTTTGCAGTACTATGTTTTTTAGATATTAGATAGCTAGACGTTTTAGTTGCATGCTTTATTTTTATTAATTTATCATATCACCTAATCTCTTTTGGGTTCAATATTTGGAATACTTACTATTCCATTGAAACACATAAATCTTATAATTAGACATGTGACACCTGCTGAATACCGCATTTTATCTTATTTGTTTATAATTTTCTCTGCTCGATGTATGTATGCTGAAACACAATCAATTACCTTAGCTTGGTCAGGATACGTTTTAATGAAAAGGACTGAATCATTTACAAAGAACAAATATGAGATATTAGATCCTTCTTTCCCAAGCTTAAAAAGTGTTAGAATTAAGTGACATGAATCCTTATTTAAATAAAATACAGTGGTAAAATAAAATAAAAGAAGAATCCATATAGAATTATACTTATTTTATTTTATTTTTAGAATAAGGTTTTTTAAACCTTATTAAATTTCATCTATTTGATATTGATTAGAATAGTCTATTCCTCTTGTAATTAATTTGAATTTGACATAGTGAATTTTCTTCTCCTCTGCCCGTGGTTTTTTCCCAAAAGGGTTTTCACGTAAAAATCTATGTGTTCTTTATTTTATTTTCACAAATTGGTATCAGAGCTTCTGAGTTATTTATCTCGATTACAGTAATGGCGACTTTGAAGTATGAAATTTCGCTGTTGGATCGTAACATCAGATTTGTGTTGTGACAGATTAAGATGCAAGCAGTTCTTGCGCAGATGGATCTAGAGGATGCCCTGCTAGGGATAGATAAGATGCCTTCGACATTAACAGATGAAGAGAAGAAGCGTGAGGGTCGAAAGGCATTAAAACAATTACATCCGCATTTGTCCAATGAAATTTTACAAGATGTGATGAAGGAGAAGACCACCGCTACATTATGGAAGAGGCTAGAACAAATATGTATGTCGAAAACTCTAACAAGCAAGTTGCATATGAAGTATCGTCTTTATGCTCATTGTTTGGAAAAATGTGCATTTATACACGAACACTTAACAGTGTTTAAAGAAATTCTCTCAAACTTGGAGGCCATGGAGGTTCTGTATGATAAAGAAGATTTAGGGTTGATTCTACTTTATTCGTTGCACTCGTCTTATTTAACCTTTAGAGACATGATTTTATATAGCCGCGAGTCTCTTACAGTTGATAAGGTTTATGATTCTTTGACCTCGTATGATAAGATGATGCATCTTGTAGTTAAACCCGACTCTCAAGGAGAATGTCTCATTGTTCGTGGGAGACAAGATCGAAATGTTGAAGATGATCGTGGAAGGACATAGGAACAGAATTCTCGTAGAAAATCTAAAGGTAAATCGAAGTCTTCAAACAGAGGCAAAACTTGTAACTTCTATAAGAAGAAAGGGCACATTAAATCTGAGTGCTATAAGCTACAAAATAAGATTAAAAGGGAGGCTGCGAATCAAAAGGGAAAACAACCAGAAAATTCTGGTGAAGCTGATGTTGTAGAAGACTATAGTGATGGTGAACTTCTAGTCGCTTCTATCAACAATTCTAAAGTGAGCAAGGAGTGGATACTTGATTCAGGCTGCACCTTCCACATGAGTCCCAATTGGGATTGGTTTACAACTTACGAAACAATGTCTGAAGGTGTTGTTTTGATGGGAAATAATGCTTAATGTAAAATCGCAGGTGTTGGAACAATTAAAGTTAAGATGTTTGATGGAGTTGTTAGAACATTTAGTGACGTACGACATGTTCCAGAATTAAAGGGGAATTTAATTTCGTTGAGTACTCTAGATTCAAAATGGTACAGATACATAGCTGAAAGTAGGGTTTTAAATATTTCCAAAGGTTTCCTTGTTGTGATGAAAGGACAGAGAAAGACTATCAATTTATATGTTTTGCAAGGTTCTACTATTACTGGTGATGTAGATGTCGCTTCCTCTTCCTTGTCAGATGATGATATTACTAAACTTTGGCATATGCGCCTAGGGCATATGAGTGAGAATGACATGACATAATTGAGCAAAAGAGGACTTCTTGATGGGCAAGGAATTTGCAAACTGAAGTTCTGTAGCACTGTTTTTTGTTTTTGGGCGACGAAGATCATCGCATATTTTTTTGGTGACGACCTCATCGCATATTTTTGATCAACCGATCTCCATCCGTTGCCATTGAAAAAAAGACTCCACAAGAGGTATGGTCTGGTAATCCTGCTAATTATTCTGATTTAAAGATCTTTGGGTGTCCTGCTTATGCTTATGTTGATAATGGAAAATTGAAATCGAAATCCATTAAATGTGTTTTTCTTGGTTATAAAGCTGGTGTAAAAGGGTATAAGTTATGGTGTCCTGAAAATAGAAAAGTTGTGATTAGCAGAGATATTTTTGATGAAACTGCTATGCTACCTAACTTATCTCTTAAAGACTCTTCCAATAAAGAAAATCAAAAGCAGGTGGAGCATCAGATTAATACAGAGTCGACTCCTCAAGCCATTACAAAAATTGAGAATAGAGTTGCTTCTTCACCACAATACTCTATCACAAAAAACAGAACTAGAAGAGAAATTAAACCTCCAAAGAAGTATGCCGAGGCTGATCTAGTTGCTTATGCTTTAAATGTGGCTGAAGATATAGATGCGAATCAAGAGCCATCTAATTATTCTGAGGCAGTTAGCTGTGAAGACTCAGAAAAGTAGATGTTTGCTATGCAAGAGGAGATGAAATCACTCCACAAAAACAGAACATGGGATCTTGTGAAACTTCCTAAAGGTAAAAAGGTTGTTCGTTGTAAATAGGTGTTTAAAAAGAAAGAAGGGACTCTAGGAGTTGAAGAACCCAGATATAAAGTAAGGCTTGTTGCAAAGGGTTACAGTCAAATTCTAGGAGTGGACTTCACAAATGTGTTCTCCCCAGTTGTTAAGCATAGTTCGATTCGAGCTTTGCTTGGTATTGTGGCCATGCATGATTTGGAGATTGAGTAGTTAGATGTAAAAACTGTATTTTTGCATGGAGAACTTGAGGAGGACATTTGCATGCAACAACCAGAGGGTTTTACAGTATTAGAAAAAGAGGACTGTTTGCTTGCTGAAAAAGTCTCTTTACGGTTTGAAACAGTCACCAAGATAGTGGTACAAGAGGTTTGATTCCTTTATGACTTCTCATGATTTCAAAAGAAGTAATTTTGATAGTTGTGTTTACTTTAAGAAAAACAGTGATGGTTCTTTTGTGTATCTACTTCTTTATGTTGATGACATGTTGATAGTAGCAAAAGATAAAAGAGAGTTAAGAAAGGTCAAAGCCCAACTAAGTGAAGAATTTGAGATGAAACATTTAGAACCAGCAAAGAAGATACTTGGTATGGAGATTCTCAGAGATAGAAATACAAGTAAATTGTACCTAAGTCAAAAGGGGTACATTGAGAAAGTTCTTTGCAGATTTAGTATGCAGAGTGCTAAGCCTGTTAGTACTCATTTAGCAGCCCATTTCAGACTTTCATCGGCTTTGTCTCCACAATCAGATGATGAGATTGAGTACATGTCACATGTTCCATACTCTAGTGCAGTGGGATCTCTCATGTATGCTATGGTTTGTTTACGTCTAGATTTATCATATGCGATCGAGTCTGATTAGCGGATATATGGCGAATCCCGATAAAAACACTGAAAGCGATTCGATGGATTTTAAGATACTTACGAGGTACTATCGATGTTTGCTTACAGCTTGGAAGAATCAAGATGGAGTCATTGGGTATGTTGATACTGATTTTGTTGGAGACCTTGATAGAAGAAGATCTCTAACAGTTATGTCTTTACAAAGGAGGTTGTGCAATCAGTGGAAAGCCACTTTGCAAACTACACGCTTTGTCTACCACTGAAGCTGAGTACATGGCGATTACTGAGGCTTGTAAAGAAGCTATTTGGTTGAAGGGACTCTTTAGTGAACTCAATGAAGACCTTCAAATCAGCACAATATTTTTGTAACAGTCAGAGTGTCATCTTTCTTACAAAAGATCAAATGTTTTATGAGAGAACAAAACACATTGATGTTCGATATTATTTTGTTTGTGATATTATTGCTCGTGGTGATATTGTTGTGAGCAAAATTAGTACTCATAAAAATCCTGCAGATATGATGACTAAGTCACTTCCTATAACCAAGTTTGAGCATTGCTCAAACTTGGTTGGTGTTCATTGTTGAAGTTAAACCCTTAAGGGGTTTTATGGAAGAGGTGGAGAACTTGTTCGTTGAGAGTTTGCGAATAAGAACTTGTTCATTGAGAATTCGTGTCAAGGTGGAGATTGTTAGAATTAAGTGACCCGAATCCTTATTTAAATAAAATACAGTGGTAAAATAAAATAAAAGAAGAATCCATATAGAATTACACTTCTTTTATTTTATTTTTAGAATAAGGTTTTTTTAAACCTTATTAAATTCCATCTATTTGATATTGATTAGAATAAGGTGTTTCAGTCTTACTAGAATATGGCTTTACAAACCTATAAATAGACATAGTCTATTCCTCTTGTATTAATTCAAATTCGACATAGTGAATTTTTTCTCCCCTGCCCGTGGTTTTTTCCCGAAAGGGTTTCCACGTAAAAATTTGTGTATTCTTTATTTTATTTTAGCCTATTTTATTTTCGTAAAAACATTTTAAAACTTTAACAGTTTTGAAAGCAAAAGTATGGGTTAGTTAGATTAAACTATAACGATCTCAAAAACATAAAATTTATGAAAAACAAGACTTACAGAGGACTAACAGGTACAGACACAAGCTTGGACGGATGTTTGAACTTCAAAAAAGGTGGTTTTGTGTTTTTGTTTCGGTGAGAAGACTCAAAATGAAGATGATGACTTCATTTTTATGTATTAACCATTATTTTATTAACTTTAATATTAAAATTTAAATAAAATTTTAGTTATAAAGTTCAACTAAAACATATAACAACCGACCACTATCAAATAAAAGGGTAATTTGCTACATAAAACCCTTAACATTAATTAATTTAGCCTTTTAACAAATAAAAATAAATATCGATTAACTTTTATAATTTTTATAATTTAGTTCTTTTTCCTTAATTAACTATCAAATCATCAAAATTTTTTGACCAAACTTCAATCCACCTATATAACAGCTCATTAAATATTTAATAAAAATATTCAGGGCCTTGGTTTTCAGAAACAATGTCTCGATATCTCATTTTTCAAAACCACTTGACTTTTGATACACACTACTTGTACCTTGACTAACTAACTAGTTAATAAAATCTATTAAATCTTAATTCACTATTACACAATATTGAACTCATAAATATTAATTAAATATATCTACAGACTCTATCGTCGAAATTGTGATCCCAAAATCACTGTTTCCAACACTATTAAAAAATGAGTTGTTACAAGGGGAACCTTACATCTTTAAATGCATCACTCATTAAGTCCTAACACAGTCTATCATAAACCTTTTCCAAGTCAACTTTGATTTCATCCAACCTTTTCGGCAGAGCTAGGAGGTAAGGGCATAGCTCTCCCTAAAATAGAAAATTTTCTATTTAGACATTTTATAATTTGTAAAATTTTAAATTAGTAATAATAAAATTGCACATTGCCCCTCAAAAGATAAAAAAATTAATCTAGTCTTTTAAAAATTATAAAGATATAAACTATTAAAATAATGAAATTATAATTTTACTATCATAAAAATATACTATTTAATTTTGGCCATTCAAAATACTAGGTAAGATCGATTTTAACCTATTCACAATTTCCTTAGTCAGGATTTTATACGGCACTGTGCATAAATTGGTCGGGCAAAATTTTAAAATAGACTTTGAATTAGCCTTATTGGGAATAAGAACAAATAGTGTCCGGTGAAAGAAAGGATTTAGTTTACCACCACTAAAAACACCCGGTATCAAGCTGCAAACTGATTGCCCAACCACATCTCATTATTTCTGATAGAACTGAGCATGTAATCCATTTTCCACTAGGCTTTAAGAGTTCACATGTCAAAGAGAGCTTTTTTGATCCCTTCCATTGTCATATCAACATTTAAGGCCTAATACTAACCAGGGGTTAGATTCAGATACATAGTATGCAAAGGGAAAACTCCATAACAGTAGCTCATTGCTTTAACTTCCAACTTATTTCCCTCGAAGCACCATAATGTATCTTCAAAGAAAAGAGCTCTAATTTGATCCTTCCGTCTTCTACAAAGAGCTTTACTATGGAAGAATCTAGTATTACAGCCATCTTTTCCGTACCAGTCCATCCGAGATCTTTGTCACCACAATTACTCTCCTTGATCAAGAACAGTCTCCAACTCAATATTCAAGTCTCGATCCACCTTTTCTAGCTTACAAGAGTGATGCCTCTTGAGTGCTGCTTATACACTCTGAAGTTTCGCTATCAGCTTCTGTTTCTTGAACCGAATGCTCCCAAACACTTTTGAGTTCCACTATCACAGCAGCTGCAACGTTCTTTATCGTGTTTGACTAAGCTTTGTGATTGTCCCAATTTGCCTTAACTTGCTCATTAAAACCAATATGTGAAAGCCATCCGGAGAAGTAGTGAAATGGTTTAACTTTAGTGTCTCTGCTATGATTTAGAGTCTTCAGTAACAGAGGTCTATGATTTGGCTTTATTCTTGGCAGATGGTACATTATCAACATAGGCTCCAGTAGTTCCCAAGCCAAATTACGTTATACTTTATCAAGACGTTCATAGGGGACCCTCCACTCCTTGTAAATTTGGGTCCTGTGAAACCAAGATCCTTCAGGTTATTATTAAACACAAAATTCTTAAAAGCTTGCAGCTCAACTTCCGGAACCACCCTGTGTCTCATTCTCGTGTAATAAAGCATTAAAATCTCCAAGTATGATCCATACTACCGTTGACTGATGAGCAGCACAACTTAATCTCTCCCATAATAGTCTTCGTCTCAAACCATTCGGGATACCATACATTGTTGTGAAAAAGAATTTCAATTTATCTAAAGTATATAGGCAAATTTAAAAATGGATTTAGAGTATTGAAGAAATTCATAATACTTATACTGTAATATACTTTATATAAACCATACGATTCTCAATCTAGTGTACATTTTGAATTAAAATTTTTTTATTCTTAAGTATTTTATAAAATTTGTAATATGAATTACTTTTATACATTTTTTTTTGTGTTTTTTAAACTTTTCTATTTTTTTGTTTTAAAAAAAATGTTTATACTAAATATTTTGAATTTTGATTTTTTTTTTTTACTTTTTTAAACATTACATAGCTTTAATCTTAGTTCACCAATCTATTTGCATTTTTCAAGAGTTTTCTATTTATAAAACTATTTATACTTTTTTTTCCGAAAAACCATCCATACTTTTGAAACTTAATTAGCATATTATTTTATTCTATTATTTACTTATTTTTTTATTTTTCATTATATTTATTTTATTAATCCATTTTATTTAGTACACGTAAATATCATGTTAATAAAAAATAACTATAAATGAATATTTCATTTATATTTTATATTTTACATTTAAATTGTAGTACAAAATTTAGTATTAATGCAATTTTATTGAACAATTATAAATATGAGTAATCTATAAAAATAGTCACTTTTGTTTGTCTCAGGTTACATTTTAGTCATTTATGTTTAAAATGTTACGTTTTAGTCACTTATATTATTATTTTGTTACGAAGTGATCACTCTATTGTTAAGTTCCGTTATCTCTCTAATGGTAATCCTAGGTGGCAGTCCAACTAGATTTTAGGTGCCAACTTAGATTTCTAAATGGGATGAAAATAAATTTTTAATTAAAAAAAGTAATTAATTAAAATTTTCAAACCTAAACCTTAACTAAAAAAACTGTTAATCTCCTCTTTTTAATTTTTCTTCTGTCTCTTATTTTTTTCAATGGTTTTTTTTTTCATTTTACTGGAAAAACTATTATTAAGATCAAAATATTTAAAATCAAATTGACTGCTTCATAAAGATGGATTCAATGGAGGGTTCAGATATGTCTTATTTTCATTTCTCTATCTTTTTTATTCAATACTGAAAAATAAAAGATTATATTTTTTATTGTTTAATGAAAACCCTAAATTAAAATTCTTGATATTTTCTTCTACATTTAGAAATTGTTTGTAAACATGTATTTTATTTTGCATCAGTAGACATCCCATAAAATACAACCAGAAACATGTTTTCATAAACATGTTTCATTCAAGCTAATTTTAAAATTTTCAAAAAAGGGCTGTTACTTTCACTGTTTTTCTTTCTAATTATTATATTTTCTAGTTCTTTTACAGTTCTTGAATAATTGGTTTCTCAATCAAATTTTGATCTTAATAATAGTTTTTCCAGTCAAATGAGAAAAAAACCCATTGAAAAAAAGAAGAGATGAAAGAAAAATTAAAAAGAGGAGATAAACAGTTTTTTTAGTTAAGGTTTAGGTTTAAAAAATTTAATTAATTAAAATTTTAATTAAAAATCTATTTTCATCCCATTTAGAAATCCAAGTTGGCACTTAAAATCTAGTTAGACTGCCACATAGGATTACCATTAGAGAGATAACGGAACTTAACGATAGAGTGATCACTTTGTAACAAAATAATAATATAAGTGACTAAAATGTAACATTTCAAACATAAGTGACTAAAATGTAACCTGAGGCAAACAAAAGTGACTATTTTTGTAGATTACCCTACAAATATTGTTAAATTTTTATAAGGTTAATCCGCACGGAAATATTACTAATTAAAAAAAATTATGGTTCAAATATTAAATTTGTATATTAAGTACTTTTAATTACAAACAAAAGCATTTAGAAATTCAATATTTTCAACAAAATTGGATGGGCCAATCCCGTCTATTAAAACATTACCTTCCAAGGCAAATACTTGGGTAGTTAGGGTATATATTAATATCTTGTGTCTCCAGCGTAGGGTTTCCAGAGCGGCGCGCCTGTTTGCTGTCCTTAACAACCAGTCTCTGCGAAAATCCATTAAAAATGGAAGAAGAAAAAGTAGGAGGAGCCATCTTCAAAGACATAAGGCGTTATTACTGCGAATTTTGTGGAATCTGCAGATCTAAGAAGTCTCTCATCAACTCTCACATTCTCACTCATCATACGGTACCTGCCAATGGCTTCTTCTTTCTTTTCCCTTTTCAATTGAAAATTGGCTTTAAGTCTGAAGATTTATTTTTGTTTTGAACTGTGGGTTTGGTTCAGGACGAAGTAAACAAAAGGGGAAAGGAAGAAGAGGGAGCTTCATCTTCAAATACATGTGAAGAGTGCGGTGCTTCTTTCAAGAAGCCTGCTTATTTGAAGCAACACTTGCAAAGCCACTCGCTTGAGGTACTTTTTAACTTGTAATTTGTTTCACGGTAAAAAATTTCTTCTTCTTTTTCTTTTTTTTAAATAATCCTTTTGATTGCCCAATAACTAATACTTTGTTAACTTAATCTTAGTTGATACTTTGCTATCTGCTATATTTAGATATATAGAAGAATGATAGTTTTTGAAGATTTGGCTTACTCATAAACCAACTTCACGGTTAAACATGATTTTGGTATTTGTTTTATTTGCCTTAATTTTATAGCAATTTTAAAAAATCATATGATAAGTGACTAAACAACCTATCTCTGTATCCTGATGTCTTGTATCTTACTACCACCTCTCTTACCTGTTTGAGTGTAGGATACGAGTATATGTTTGATATAGATAAGCTCAATTGTTTCAAGTTTATTTATATATTTGGAGGATCACACCTTCATGCTATGCAAGACAAGGTTGCAATAGTGAAAATGAAGAGCCTGTGTAACATAGATTACCACTTATGATTTATGACATACTTTTTTGCAGGAGTCACTTCATTTTATAATGTAACCAATGGATATTATAGCGTGAAGCATTGGATCCCACAAAAAGAACTCCAAAATGCGAGAGGCTACATTGTTGTAACTTGAATGGACCAGTATCAGGTTGGGAGACCTCCTGAGAAGCTCCATCAAGTGAGCCTCAATCACGCGGTGTGGTATACTTTTGAGGTTTGAAGACTTGTTAATGTGCATGCATGCATCAATATTGGTTGCTATGCACTAGTAATTCTAATAATCTTTCTTTTGTTACAGAGGCCATTTGTTTGTTCGGTTGAAGATTGTCATGCTAGCTACAGGAGGAAAGACCACTTGAATCGCCACCTTCTTCAGCACCAAGGAAAACTCTTTAAGTGTCTGATTGAGAATTGCAATAGAGAATTTGCATTTCAAGGCAATATGAAAAGGCATATAAAAGAGTTTCATGATGAAGAGTCATCTGACTTGGATGCTGGAAGTCAGAAGCAATATGTCTGCCAAGAAGTAGGATGTGGAAAGGTGTTCAAATTTGCGTCAAAGCTTAAAAAGCACAAGGATTCTCATGGCAAGTTTCTTTTCGTTTACAGTTTTCAAAATAGTAGCAAAGTGTCTTATTTCATGTTTCTAAAACTGAGTGGCATTAATAATATAATATCTTAATTCATTTTAATCTTATATTCCTTATTTTTAAAAAAGAAAAAGAAAACAGACATGCACTCTTTGATTGAATTGTAGTAGTCAACATGTTATCTAATGAATGCCTTAATTGTTACAGTTAAGCTGGATTCAGTGGAAGCCTTCTGTTCTGAACCAGGTTGCATGAAGTATTTTACTAACGAGCAATGCCTTAAGGCTCATGTGCAGTCGAGCCATGCATATATTAACTGTCAAATATGTGGAGCAAAGCAGCTGAAAAAGAACATCAAGAGGCACCTTCGATCACATGAACCAGGAGGGGTTGAATCAGAGAAAATTAAGTGTGATTTTGAGGGTTGTCTTCATACATTTTCAACTGTAAGATGTTGTGAACCTTGGATTAATTTACACATAAGAAGTTGAATGTGAAAATTTTGGACTAATCGAGTATTCATACTACAATCATTTTTTGATCAATTACATTTTTCTTTTTCACTGACATGTTGAAATATTCTTTTACAGAAATCAAATCTTCGCCAGCATGTCAAGGCTGTGCATGAAGAACTCAAGCCTTTTGCATGTAGTTTCTTTGGTTGTGGTATGAGATTTTCATACAAGCATGTTAGAGACAACCATGAGAAATCAGGGTGCCACGTTTATACTCCTGTAAGTTATTTGTTATCAATGGCTCAATTCTATTGTAGGTTTTTGTCTTGTGTTGTTGCTATTTTTCATGTTAGACAAAGTTTTATGGTTTTTGAACTGTTTCTTGTGCAGGGCAACTTCTTGGAGACTGATGAGCAGTTCCGCTCAAAGCCAAGGGGCGGGCGGAAGAGAACATGCCCCACTGTGGAAATGCTTGTTCGAAAAAGAATAACTCCACCACAAATGGATGCGATGATGGATCTGGGGCCAGCTCCTGCTTGTTCGTAATATGGATACAATGAGTAACCTCTGAGTAGTTTGGTGCTGGAGTTGAACAACGTGCTGTGGAAACCATAGCTGTATTGAACTTTTCTAGTATCTGCAATCTCAACCTATCCTTGTAGCAGTAGGTGTAAGTATTCTTAATTTTTTATTAGTTGATGTAAGCCTTTTTTTTTTATGAATTGCTTCATGCCGTTTTCTTCAATAGGAAAACTTTGTAATGAATGGGCTGTATATTAACAATATGGTGGGTTCTATATTTATTCTTGTAAGATTATAGTTTGTTTCCGATGAAACAAAGGCAAACATTCATTACATATCCTAAGCAGAATGCTCGAAAGAAGCTATAAAACAATGAATGGGGGAACGGCAAGCAAGGAACATCAAAAGGGCGCTACATGAAATGGTTGCCTGAAACATAAGGAATGGTTCAAAGAGTGAAGGGAGCCTAGTTAGCATGTTTTGGATCAAATTAAGCCGAATTTCATCATGAGATGAGACTTGGTGGACCGGTCGTTTTATAATCCTTGGCAATCGAAAATTTTTTTTCCTTCCAATTTTTAGCTCTTTTTAATTTTTATCTTTCTTAGCTATTGAATTTGAATTGTTTGTCAAATATGTGCACCACATTAGTAATTAATAAATTTTTAAAAATAAAAAATATAAAAAAATATTTTTATACTTTTAAAATAATGTTTTGAATTTTTTAAAATTTAAAAAATTAATTAATTGTTGACATGGAATCTATATATGTTATGTTAACAAATGGCGACTTTTCTATTCATTTTTGGATGATTTAACAATCAAAATGACTCTAATTGTATTTTTGAGCCTTGTTTGGTTATCAACCTTTGTTTTATTTTTCAAACTGTTTTTTTTTAAACAGATTTGATGAAAGTAACGTTAAAAAAAATTAACGGGATGATGTAGAATATTTTTACTAAGATGTAATTTATTATTTAGGTAACCTAATAAGATAATTACATGTGAAAATTAATAAAATAAATAAAACATACATAAAATTAAAAAAATAACTCTTAATTTAAAGAAATAAATGTAATTATCTAAAAAAGGTTTCAAAATGAATGCAGACGATTGTTTACTGAGAGGTTTCAAAAAGATAATAAATCAAACTGAAAATATTGAATGTGTACATTCATTTTGAAATTTTTTTAGATAATTATGTTTATTTTCTTTAAATTAAGAGTTATTTTTTTAACTTCATGAATTTTTTATTTTATTATTTTCTACATGTAATTATTTTATTGAGTTATCTAAGTAATAAATTACATATCATTAAAAATATTTTACATATGAAATTCCACATTATCCTGTTAACTTTTTTAATGATAATTTTATCAAATCTATTAAAAAGAATAAATGTTGATGGCAAAAAAAGACTCAAAAATACAATTACGACCATTTTGACAAATCGTGTAAACGTTAGTGGCCAAATTTGCCATTAAGCCTAATTATAATAAAGATAAACTATCTGAATCGTCCTACTTTTAAGCCGTTTTTATTTTGGTTATTTAAGATAAAATTATTGTAATTTTGTCACTTAATTTTTAAGGTGCTTTCATTTTAGTCACCTAAGTATTAAATCTTTAATGACAGTTAATTATATACGCCACAATTGTTTACACATTCATTTTGGACACCCAACTTTTAGGTCACATTTATTTTGATCATCCAAGTTCTAAATTATTTTTATTTTGATCACTTAAAAATATTTTTTTTTTATGTATAGGTTAAAGTAAAGAAATATTAAGGATTAAAATTTAAAAAAAAACTGTAAAAATTAAAATAATACACCAAAAAAAATTGTGTTATAGAGAAATTTATGATCAACCTTGAACCTTTCCTTTTTGTTCGAACAATTGAACCAAGTTATGACAACTTATTTATAAAGGTCATCAGTTGTTTTTTTAAAAAAGAATTTGGTAGTTATTATCAAAAGTGATGTGAAACCAAAATTTTCAAAAAATTGACTGACATACATACATGCACGCAAATATACAGGCATATCCATATTAAAACTTGCAATATCCTCTGATAAATAGAATAGAATTACACTTACATTTGCATGGGAAATAATTATCTTTTACAAGAAAAAGGAGCTAACTTTTTATTTTAAATTAGACTAATATTTTATTTACACAATTAAGATTATATTAATTAAATATTAAAATCGAAAAGTAAGATGTAGTATCATTCCACTTGAAAATATGTAATGATAACTTTTTATCGACATTACATGATAGATGGAAAGTAATGTGATCACGGGTCATTTGTCTTAGTGGTATAAATAATTTAATTACTATTGTCAAAACCATTTTTAAGTTTGAAAAAATGGGACCGACTTTGAAAACGTAAATGGAGTCGCCACCAATCCTTCTTGAGGTGTGATTGGACCACCTTAAAATTGATCGTTTTAATAAAATATTTGGGCTTATTAAAATAATGATTTTTGGTCTGCTAAATTCGAGAAAACGGGTTCGGGAGTCGATTACGTACGAGGAAGGATTAGCACCCTCGTAACACTCAAAACTGGTACCTAATTGATTAACTAATGTCTTAGCGACGAAGGTTTGAAAAGATTTTAAAATGCGATCCTTTTATTAAAAGAAAACTTGAGTAAGTTAGGCGGTAAATTAAGACCTTCTCATCTTGAAGAAATAAAACGTCATACCCAGTAAGTTAGGACACAACACTTCAAGACTTCGAAACCAAGCTTGCCTTTGAATTTTTAAAACTCATGCATTGAGGTTTAAGAAAAGGGTACTCGGTCATCCGGGCCTTATGAGAAATTGGAACTCAGTAAGTTGGAGCACAATTTCTCAAAATTCCCGAATACAGACTATTGCCTTGATTTTGGAAATCCCTATTCTCAATACAACGAAATACCACACCCAGTAAGTTAGGGTGCAACGTCTCGAATTTTCAAGAATAAGTTTTTATTCGAACCTCATACACTTGGACTAGAGAAGGGTACTCGGTTACTTAGATTCAACGAGGAAAATTGGAACCCAGTAAGTTAGGGCACAATCCCCACGATGCTCCTAAATATGGAATATTGCCTTTATTTTGGAAACCTTTTTTATGAGTTGGAGTAAAAATTTTATGACCGATATTGATCTAGTAAATCCAAATTTGAGTCACCATGTGATAATAGGAAAACAAATGCATAAGTGGAAATAAGGAGTAATAATATAAAACAACCCTACAATACAACTACATCATAGAACTATAAAAGATCAAAAATGTAAAAAATTGACAAATATCATGCAATATTTAACAAATAATGTACATCTAAGAACACTTTAACACAAGTGAATTGTAAATATAACAAAGGGAAAAAATATATATGTATAAAGGAATGTATTAAAAACAATAAGCTTTATAACATGAAATCCCTAATGCAAAGTAATGTTAGCATACAATAAAAATGATTTCGGGTATAAAATGAAAGGACTTAATTTAAATAAAGTATATACATAAAAATATTAATATAAGAAAACATTTGAAATAAGCAAGATATCGTTTAAAATGGGATCTTAAAAAGAAATAAATTGTATATATGAAAATATAATATATATAGATAAAGAAAGGATCTATACAAAAAATAATAATATGAAAACAATAATATATATACATATGGAGGGATAAAACAAATTAACAATGTAAAATCAAATTAAGAATGCAAAATGACTTGTTTAAAGCGAATTTTAAAAGAAAGACTAATAGGTAATAGAACAATAAAAGGGAAAAGAATAAATAAAACTAATAAAGAAAACATAAAATGAAATAGGTAAATGGTAATACTAATAGTAAATATAATTGTAATTATATAAAAACATGAAAGTGGAAAAAAAATATATATTAGTAAGCTTAATAATAGGTTTTAAAGAAATAAAAATATTGGATAAAAGAATGATGAGAATATCTATTAAATAAGGTATAATAATATATTAATAATATAGTAAAACGTAGCAATACTAAAAAAAGTAATAAAATAATAAAGTCATAGTAGTAAATATAAAAAAATAAAAACCTAATGTGATAAAAACTGCACAAAGTTGATTAATTTAACAACATGATAATTAATAATGTTAATAAGATAACTAATTTAATATGAAGTAAGCAAAATAGCTAAGAAAGGACTAAAATCGGGCCAAAAACAGGAATTTGGGGCAAGTTTGAAAAAAAACAAATATAAAACATTGAAAAGATAGAAATCATAGAAGGATCAAAAGCACAATAAAACCAAAAAGTAAAGTGGCGTTGTTCCCTTTGTAATCAAAACCAGAAAACCAATGGTTGTCTGCCATTTTCTAAAGCAAAATTAAAAACACCCCATTTACCAACCCATTTGCCGAAATTGAAAAAAACAAAGGGGCATTCACCCTTCTTCCTTCTGCTAGGGCTAGTGAACGCGCCCATCATCGCTAGACCACCACCAAATCTAGTGGTCGACATCGCGCAATAGGGATCTTAACCCCGATTTAAATCACGCGGTAAGTGTATTCACTTTTTCCCCTTTTTACTACTATTTTTGAGAAAGAAAAACAAATCAAAACTTAAAAAGAGTGAGATCCAAATGAAAATCACCTAACAATCAATTTCTCTGTGATTTTCCTCTGTGACTTGTGGTATTTGTTCGTATATTCTCTTTTTCAAACAAAAAAAAAAGCCTAAAAAAATACACTGTTTAAACGAGTTTTTATAGCCTAATTTCTAACTAATTGTTGCGTGCTTGTTGGTGCCAAGCGGAGATCGCGAGGAGGTGGTGTGGCGCAGGATTCGGAGTTGCGTGACGTGCGGCGCCCGGATTCGGGGCTTGCGGCGCTGGCTTCCCTGATGATAGGGTTTCTCATTTCCTTTTCTGTTTTATTGGTATTTGGGCTAGGTTTTATGTGGGCTTGTGTTTTGTTTTGTATTTGGGTTTTAACAGGTTTTGGGCCGGGCAAAAAATTAGGTCCAACAGCTGCCCCTCTTTACTCATTATCGTGTAACGAGAATAGAGCAAAGACTTAAAAGGGCCAATTTTGCCCGGTACTGTCAAATCTTGACTCCTTAATGTAACCTCATTGCGACCCACTGCGTCTTCTTGCTTCAAGATGCCCCATTGCTGCTTCGTGGAGATACAATTTATTAAAATTTGATTCATTCCACTCCTGTTCAGTGGGGTGTGATTTGCTAAAATTTAATCTGCTCCGCTTCTGCTCAGCAAAGACAAAATCTACTGTATTTACCCTGCTTCACTCCTGCTCAGTGAAGATAAGGCTGGTGGCTGAAATCTGCTCCATTGCTGATACATGGAGATAAGATTAGAAATCTTCGGTCTGCTTCCTGCAACTTCAGAAAGATAAGACCTGTATCTTCAACCTACTCTCTGCAACTTCAGAGAGATAAGGCTGGTGGCTAAAATCTACTCTATAGTCGATACATGGAGATAAGACTCGCCATTTTTGATCTGCTTCATAGCTAATACATGGAGATAAGGTCAAAATCTGCAGTGCCTTTCACCTGTAACCAGAGAGATAAGACTCAGATCTTCAACTCCGCTCTCTGCAACCTCAGAGAGATAAGGCCGGTGGCTAAATTCTATTCCATAGCCGATACATGGAGATAAGACTCGCCATTTTTGATCTGCTCCATAGCCGATACATAGAGATAAGATTTGAAATCTTCAGTCTGCTTCCTACAACTTCAGAGAGATAAGACCTGTATCTTCAACCTGCTCTCTGTAACCTCAGAGAGATAAGGCCGGTGGCTAAAATCTACTCCATAGCCGATACATTGAGATAAGACTCGCCATTTTTGATCTGCTCCATAGCTGATACATAGAGATAAGATCTGAAATCTTCGGTCTGCTTCCTGCAACTTCAGAGAGATAAGGCCTTTATATTCAACCTGCTCTCTGCAACCTCAGAGAGATAAGGCCGGTGGCTAAAATCTACTCCATAACCGATACATGGAGATAAGACTCGCCATTTTTTATCTGCTCCATAGCTGATACATGGAGATAAGATCTGAAATCTTCCAGCCTATTACCCTACTACTTAGGGGGTTAAGGCTCGTGAATTTCTCGATGCCACTGCACTGTCCTCTGAGGAACATGATCTGTAATATCAGTTTCCTGTATCTGTGTTTTTGTCAAACAATTTAGGATGCTATGTCAAATGCTCCTAACTAGATGTAATACTTAAACAACTAGGATGCTATGATCAAAATGAATTAAATGCTCCTAGTTAGATGCATTATGAATGACATTGGTATGAATGCAAAATGTCATGAGAAATGTCTTTTTATTGTTCGCCGTTTGTTCTTGACGTATTTCTTCCCATTTAACCGACTCGCATTTGAAGCAATAGTCTTCATTTAAACTTTTTATTTTTTCAGTAACTTTGACCCTTAAGCTTGGTGGGTTCTGAATAATTGACCTGTTTCAGGTTCTTGCACTACTTAGAAGCTTCTAGAATAATATGCAGAACCCCTTTTTATGAAAGTGTTATTAGTCCAGTAACCAAATATTTCAACAAGAAATGCTTGAAAGAAGATTATCAATAATGGACAAGATGAAACTTTATTGAGAGCGAAGCTCAAGGTAGGAAATTAGTTAAAATAACATATTTGGCTAAAGTACAAAAAAGTATGACATGAAAAAAAGAAGGTGCCCCAGATATTGCAGCGTGAGCTTTTCTATTCGGACTATTCGAAAGCCCTTGAGAGCCAGATGTGTGTTTAGGAGGTCCAAGATATTTCGTTGATGCCTCTAAGATATAGTGTTCCTTCCTCTTATTAACTCTGGTAGAATAAGGTCGCAACGTGCCCCATCCTTGGTCATAATTTGAGTTGCCCTTTTTCGGGTTTTCAACTCAAAACCCCTTTGGTCTCAAAGCGCCCTTTGAGGGTTTTCGCCTTGGCCTCTCTATTTTTTTTTTCATTTTTTGAAAGCGCCCTTTGCGGGTTTTCACCTTAGCCTCTCCTTTTTCAGGTGAAGTACTTCTTGACCGAATCTAAATTTATCGGGTTGAGGAAGCTTTTGCCGTCTATTTCTGCTAATAATAGTGCCCCTCTAGAAAAAGCCTTCTTCACTACATATGGTCCTTCCTAGTTTGGCATCCATTTCCCTCTGAAATCTTTTTGCATAGGGAGAATCTTTTTCAATACCAAATCCCCTTCCTAAAATACCCTTGGGTAAACTTTCTTGTTGTAAGCTTGCATCATTCGTTTTTGGTACATTTGACCATGACGAATAGCCCTTAGCCTCTTTTCTTTAATCAAGTTCAACTGGTCGTACCGGGATTGGACCCATTCTACTTCATCTAGCTTCAATTCAGATAAAACTCAGAGAGAAGGAATCTCGACTTCAATAGGTAAAACTGCCTCTATCCCATAAACCAATGAGAAAGGTGTTGCGCCGATAGAAGTTCTGACTGACGTTCGATAGGCATAGAGAGCAAATGGTAACTTTTAATGCCAATCTTTATAGGTCTCAGCCATTTTCCCCACGATCTTCTTTATATTTTTATTAGCCGCCTCAACTGCCCCATTCATCTTTGGGAGATATGGTGATGAGTTGTGGTGCTTAATTTTAAAGTGACTACAGACTCCTACTATCATGCAGTTGTTCAAATTTAATGCGTTGTCAGATATGATCCTCTTTGGCATGCCATATCGACATATGATTTCCTTTTTCAAGAACTTGCTGACTGCCGACTTCGTGACGTTGGCGTATGAAGCAGCCTCCACCCACTTGGTGAAATAATTGATGACCACAAAGATGAAACAATGACTGTTAGAAGCCTTCGGTGAGATCGACCCAATGACGTCCATGCCCCACATTGAGAAAGGCCATGGGGAAGTCATAACGTGAAGAGGTGAAGGAGGCACGTGGATCTTGTCACCATAAATTTGGCACTTATGGCATTTCTTGGCATAGCTAATGCAATCTCCCTCCATTGTAGACCAGTAATACCCGAATCTCATGATTTGTCTAGCCATTGTGAACCCATTGGTATGCGTTCCACAGATACCCTCATGGACTTCTTCCAAGATTTTCTTTGCTTCGACAGCGTTAACACATCTTAGCAGTACTTGGTCGTTCCTTCTTTTATACAGGATTTCACCGTCTAAGATATAGTCACCAGCCAGTCTCCTCAATGTTCTTTTATCATTTTCAGTTGCCTGATCAGGATATATACGATTTTTCACATATCGTAGAATATCCTGATACCAAAGATGAACATCCCTATCTTCCCCATTGTCAATATGGTAGAAATGAGCTGGAGCATCACAAATACTCATATGGGTTGGCTTCATATCCTCCTGTTTATTTGCTCTGATCATGGAAGCTAACGTAGCCAGGGCATCAGCCATCTGATTTTCATCCCGTGGGAGATAATGGAAAGTGATATCATCAAACATCTTGATTAAGTCTAGAACCAGCTCTCGGTAATTGATCAACTTTGAATCTCTTGTTTCCCATTCACTCTTGAGTTAATAGATCACTAATGCGGAATCCTCATACACTTCTAACACCTTAATTTTGCGCTCTACGGCTGCACGGATGCCCATGATACATGCTTCGTATTCTGCCATATTATTGGTGCAATCAAAATCCAATTTGCAAGTGAATGGATAGTGATATCCATTTGGGGATATCAAGACTGCCCCAATTCTATTGCCAACGGCATTTGATGGTCTATCAAAATTCAGTTTCCAAGGATGATCTTCTGGAGTGTCTTCTTGAGTGGCTGCCACATACATTAGATCTTCATTAGGAAAATCAAAGTTCAAGGGCTCGTAATCTTCTAAAGCTCTACTGGCTAGAAAATCCGCTATCGCACTCCCTTTTACAGCCTTTTGACTCACGTAAATTATGTCGAATTCGGAAAGTAGAATTTGCCAACGGGCCATTCTTCCATTCAGAGCAGCTGACTCCATCATGAACTTAAGAGGATCTAATTTCGAGATTAACCAAGTTGTATGGTACAACATGTACTGCCTCAATCTCTGAGTTGTCCAGACTAAAGCACAACATAGCTTTTCAATTGGCGAATATCTTATCTCGCACTCAGTGAATTTCTTACTGAGGTAATATATCGCATTTCCTTCTTTCCTGTCTCATCGTGTTGACCAAGTACACATCCCATTGAATGGTCAAATACTAACAAATACAATATTAATGGTCTACCCGGGCTAGGAGGTGTTAGCACTGGGGGATTGGACAAATATTGTTTAACTCTGTCAAAGGTCTTCTGACACTCTTCATCCCATATGCCTGGATTGTGTTTCTTGAGGAGATAAAATATGGGGTCACATTTCTCAGTTAGTTGCGAAATAAACCAAGCGATGTAATTTAGTCTTCCCAGAAAACCTCAAACTTCCTTCTGTGTGCGTGGCGGGGGTAATTGCCGTATAGCTTTGACTTTATCGGGGTCAGCCTCGATTCCTTTTTCACTGACGACGAAATCGAGCAACTTCCCTGATCTAGCCCCAAAAGTACACTTCGTCGGATTGAGCCTTAACTGGAATTTCCTCAGCCTCAAGAACAATTTTCTCAAAACTTGTATGTACTTTTTTTCTGTTCGAGATTTTGCAATCATATCGTCGATGTAAACCTCAATTTCCTTGTGTATCATGTCGTGAAACAAGTTACCATGGCTCTTTGATATGTTGCTCCCGCGTTTTTTAACCCAAATGGCATCACTTTATAGCAAAATGTTCCCCACAAGGTTATGAATGTGGTCTTTTCCATGTCCGCATGATGCTTCTTTATTTGATTGTATCCAGAAAAACCATCCATGAAAGAGAATAATGAGTAACCCGCAGTGTTATCTACCAGCGTGTCGATATGGGGCAACGGGAAATTGTCCTTTCGACTGGCCTTGTTTAGGTCTTTGTAATCCACACACATCCGCACTTTTTCATCCTTCTTAGGGACAGGGACAACATTGGCAACCCAATCCGAGTAATTCACCACTTGTAAGAACCCAACGTCGAATTGTTTTCTGACCTCTTCCCTTATTTTTACTGCAACATCAGGTCTCATCCTTCGAAGCTTCTGCTGAACAGGCTTGTACTCCTTTTTTATGGGGACTCGATGTACCGCAATGTCTGTGCTCAACCTAAGCATGTCTTGATACGGCCATACGAAGACATCCTTGAACTCTTGTAGCAATTTAATGAGGTCTCGCCTTGTTTCCTCGGTTATACAAGTTCCAATTTTCACTTCTTTCCCTTATTCCAAAGTTACATTCTCGGTTGTCTCCTTATGGGGTAGAATTTGTCTCTCTTCCCGTTCTACCATCCTTAACAAATCCGGAGATAACCCACAACCTTCGTCATCTTTAAAATCCTGAGATCCTTCTAAACACATATCTCGCTCAAAAGGAGACTCTGAGTCTGTAACAATGTCACTCGTACCGTTGATATCTGAAGACCTATTGTAACATGAAAGAAATATCTAAAGAATGAATCTAAGAATGACTTGGTTGTATGGCATGATTATGAATATGATGAGAACATGAAAAAAGATTTGCCCAGAATGAGACACAAAAAATACATTTCTTATTGAAAACAAAAGTGTTTGAACATGAGCCTATTTCACAAAATATTCTTATTGTTTCTAGGCTTAAAACAATAAGTGAGTTCTGAATATTACTCTGTACTACCTCTAAGAACTACAAGAAATTCTTCCGCAGTCCAGTTATTCAAGATACTTCCAAGCTCATAAGGGCGGATGCCTGATAGGTTTCCTTCTATTGCCCTTTTCTCCGATATGGCGTTAATGCTTAAACTTCTCATCAGCTCTTCAGCTGTCTCTTCTCTTGTCCTCTCTGATTCAAGATGAATAATTCCTCCTGACACAAATGTATTGGATATATGAGGGAAGGTCATTGGCTCCCACTTGACCTCTGCCCCACTCAGTCGTACCCTTCGTCTCCCTCGTTTCTTTTCTAGCTCTTTCTTCTTCTGTTTGGCCTCCGGCTTATGTCCCAAACCAAAACGATCCCATTTGTAAACCAACATCGGTACTTCGACTCGTCTGTGAAGGTATTTTCTGAGCCCCTTTCCGAGCAATGCTCCTTTTCCTACCATCAGTTGTAAGCTCATCCTTGTAGCTTCAGATATCTCTGGCGTTGAATCCTGCCTCCTTCAATGATGTAAGTTGCATTTACGAACTCCAATGACCGAAAGAAACACTCAATTGCCTCATCATCACTCTCGATGTACGGCGTATCACTAGCAACGGATGCGATAATGTCTTCCTCTGTATTTATAGTTATCAACCAGCCCTCCATCACTAACTTCAGCTTCTGGTGCAATGATGACGTTACTGCTCCTGCTAAGTGAATCCAAGGCCTACCCAGTAAACAATTATAAGAGGGCCTGATGTCCATCACGAGAAAGTCTACCTCGTATGTGTTGGGTCCGATCAGAAGAGGGATCTCAATCCTACCCATTACTTTTTTCTCGGTGCCATCGAACGCTCTCACTATGTTCTGGCATGTCTTCATATGAGAACTATCTATAGGTAACCTATTCAATGTAGGCAGGGGCAAGACATTCAGTGCCGACCCATTATCAATTAATACCCTAGGTAACGTATACCCTTTGCACTGGGTAGTGATGTGCAGAGCCTTGGTGGACCCCATGCCACCTGGCGGGATCTCATCATCGCTGAAAGAAATGAAGTTATCAGCGTATAGATTACTGATGAGACGGTCTAGCTTGTTCGACGAAATATTTTCAGCGACATAGGTTTCATTCAACACCTTCATCAACGCATTACGGTGTACCTCCGAATTTTGGAGCAAAGCTAGTACCGAGGTACGTGCTGGCTGCTTGTGTAATTGCTCCACAACACTATCCTCACTGTGTTTCAGGAACTTCAGAAATTCTTTAGCTTCAACCGCTGTTTCCGGTTCATTAACCAGTGGTTTTATCCTCTCTCCTAGTGACGTCATATTACAATTATAATTCCAAGGCACCCTTTTGTTATCTTTGTAAGGGAAAGCCACCGGTTTCTGAATCACCATTTTTGGCGTCATTCTTACACTGACTTCATTTACTCTCGGTCGTGAAATGATCACCACCGGGTGATTGACCTCACAGACCTTCTTTACTAGCCCCTCCTCCGAGGCGTACACCTCTTTCTCCTCAGCGAACTCAAAGAACTCCAGCTCCTTGTTGTCCATTAGACCCTTTACCAGGGCTCTAAATTCATTGCATGTTTCAATCTCATGATCCTCCTCTCTGTGGAACTCACAATAGTTCCTTACTTCTCGGGACTTTCTCCCAAAGTCTTGTATGATTAGACCTCTCCCTACTATCTTCTTCAAAACCTCCCTCATCGGGGTCTTTACTTCCGCAACATCCAACTTAACTCTTCTTCCCATATTCTCGTCTATCGAGTTCACTGCATTAACAGTATGAACGGGTAACGGGTTTTTCGCACCTGGAGTATCATCGAACTTCATAATACCCACGTTGATAAGCCTTTCGACTACTCTTTTGAAAGAAGTGAAATTCTCTATCGAATGTCCTGCAATGCTCGCATGATATTCACATTGGGCATTTGCATCATACCATTTGGGGTACGGGGGTTGCAACGGTTTTAAGTAGAACGGGGAAATGACGTGTGCGTCGAATAAATTTTTGTACAGCTCCCGATACGTTATAGGAATGGGAGTAAATTGGGGCTTCTCCGTATTCTGCCTTGTATTGGGTTCCTGTCTTGACGAAGCTTGCTGACCTGTGACCGTCGTTCTTGGTTGATTAACTGTGATTGGTTTTACATGACCCATGCTCACATTGCCGACCTCATTTTCCCTCTTTTTTGGGGCTGACCTCCTGGCGCTCTCCCCAGCCTCTATCTTTCCACTCCTTATTGCATTCTCTATCATTTCACCGGACATCACTATGTCTGTGAAACTTTTGGTTGCACCTCCCAGCATGTGATTAATAAAAGGTGCCTTCAAAGTATTACTGAAAAGCATGGTCGTCTCTTTTTCTAAGAGAGGCGGCTGGACTTGTGTAGTGACCTCCCTCCATCTCTGAGCATACTGCCTGAAACTCTCATTTGACTTTTTCTCCATATTCTGTAGTGTGATCCGATCAGGCGCTATGTCCGTCACATGGCCATACTGCTTCATGAAGGCCTGTGCTAGGTCTCTCCACGATTTAATTTGGGCGCAACTCAGCTGATTGTACCATTTGGCCGCAGCCCCACTCAGACTATCCTAGAAACAGTGGACTAACAACTAATCATTGTTGACATGACCAGTCATCCTCTGACAAAACATTGTGATGTGGGCCTTGGGACAGCTGGTTCCGTTGTATTTCTCAAACTCCGGCATTTTGAACTTCGGAGGGAGCACTAGATCTGGAACCAAACTCAACTCTTTAGCATCCATACCACATTGATAATCTGCGCTTTCTAGCGCCTTCAATTTCTCTTCCAGCCATTTGTATCAGACTTCTAGCTGCTCTGGGAGTTCTCCTTTTGCTTTCCCTACCTCTGCCATCTCATCAAAGTCGAGGACCGAAGGATTTACCCGATCATCCTTGGGTTTAGAACACGAGCCCACCGGGAAATTTATTGGTGCTGAAATTCCAGTCTGATACTGGGGATTGATATTGACAGACACCCTTTGAGGTGGTAATGGGGTATCCACTGGGGTGAAACCTAAAGGGTAAGTAAGGATCTCGCTATCACCCTCTGGGTTGACTATAGGGCTCTTACCTTTCCCTGGCCCCCCGAGCAAAAACTGAGTTAGCTGATTCATCATGTCCTTTTGAGATTCCATCATTTGATCTTTCATATTTTGCTGAATCTTGGCTAATTGTTCTTGCATCTGCACTTGCATCTACTCCTGCATCTCTTTCTGCATTTGTTCCAACTTCTCCAGCCTTTGATCCATAGCTTTGGTTTTTTGCGCGTATAGTATTGGTATTCCAGGGTAACTATAATACAATTACTAGTTAATTAGGGTTCCTTTGTGAAGCATGATGCACATTGTAACGCCCCCACGCCCGAGACCATCGCCGGAGTCGAGTATGAGGTGTTACTAAGCTTAATTTAACATTTTTAGAACTTTGGATTATTTGTTTCTACATTCACAGCTTTTAAGCTACTTGCATCACAGTCACAAGAAAAATCATATCTCGAGTTACGAAACTCGAAATCAAGATCCGTAAATTTTTACTGAATCTAGACTCATATATCTATCTACTAAATTTTTTCTAGAATTTTTGGTTGGGCCAATTAGTACAGTTTATTAGTTAAATTTACCCCTATTACAGGACTTGACTGGACTGACCTCTGTTTACTACGAACCACATTTCTCTCTGTACAAAATTCATATGACTATGAGATTTGTTTCTCCTGAAACTAGACTCAATAAGGATTCTTAGAATATAAAATAAACCATCTAATTATATCTGTAAAATTTATGGTGAATTTTTAAAGTTGAAACAGGGGATCCAGAAACTGCTCTGACCCTGTTTCACTAAAATTCAGATATCTTCTAACGTATAATTCCTTTACCTGTTTCATTTGTTTCATGTGAAACTAGACATAATAAGCTTCAATTTGATATTTAATTCATCACCAAATTCAATTTATATGATTTTTAGTAATTTTTCAAACTCACATCAGTGTTGCTGCAATATTCTGTTTATGGCAAATTTCGCCCCTTTTTATGGGTTTTCATGAATTGGATATCCTAATAGCTCTCCACAACATCAAACATAATCTAAACTAACCATTTCCATAATTTATCATTATCAAGCATTTTCTCAACCATTCCATCACCATATCATAAGATCATTTACACAAAATAGGTATATTGCTATACATGCCATACTTAAATTTACAAGCCATTTACCAAAAGTTCTTCCTGATAGTGTGGTGATCCTTCGACCTATCCCGACTCTGAGCTGGCTTGTCCAAAACTACAATGAGTAAGAAGGAGGGAGTAAGCATAAATGCTTAGTAAGTTCATATGCAAATAATAAGTAACATAACAAAGCAATCATACCAAACAACATTAGCATGGTATCACCAAAACATAAAATCTCATTTCTAATCATCATTCATCATTTTACTACCTTATCGTTATTGTATCAATACTCAACCCGAGGGTTAAGTACATACCTGTCCGAAGTATCCATTTCACATCACTTACCAATACGTCTCTTTTCATCTCAAGTATTCTTCCATTTGAGTAGAACTTTACCCGTTGAACTCATCGGAATATAATTCGGATACATGGATAACTTGCACATAAGTGCCACATATGCAATCAAGCAATCATGTAACCCGCCCATAAGCGAACTCGGACTCAACTCAACGAGCTCGGTCGTTCGCATCCATAAGTGAACTCGGACTCAACTCAACAAGCTCGGATGCCTAGTTACATCTCACGAACTCGGACTCAACTCAACGAGTTCGGACATTCGCATCCATAAGTGAACTCGGACTCAACTCAACGAGTTCGGATGCTCAACCATCCTAGTGACATGTCACTTGTATCCTAATCTATTTCTAAGGTTCAAACGAGATTTTCTGCGAACACATATCCTTGCCGTCTTCCGTAGAATGCCGAAATCAATACTCGGTAACATTTTATATTTAACAAGTAGCTCACATAGTTTACATTTTATTCGAAAATAACAACAAAGCATATATTTCATGATAAAAATCAGCATATCACATAATTGACATCAATAACTTAAAAATAACAATTATGCTACATTATTTACACATGAACTTACCTTGATACCAAAATACAAAGATTTTGCAATTTAGTCCACAATCTTTTCTTTTCCTCGATTGGGGTCGATTCCACGTCTTTCTTGATCTAAAATAACACATTTAGCTTATTTAATGCTCACATTATCAAATTAATCCTTAATTCAAATTTTGGCAAAATTACAATTTTACCCCTAAACTTTTGCATATTTACACTTTTGCCCCTAGGCTTGGGATTAAATTTTATTCCTTATTCTTATGTTTTATAACATGCTGATCACTTTTCCCTTCTATGGCAACATCAAATTCTCACTCTAACATGTACTTGTGACTATTAGGTATTTTTACCGATTAAGCCCTTTTACTCGTTTTTGCTTAAAATTGAGTAGTACAAGTTGTCTAACATAATTTAAAACTTCATATTCTATCATAAAACATCAAAATACACAAATTTCACCTATGGGTATTTTTCCAAATATAAACCCTAGGTTAAATTATTGCTAACATAAGCTTAATCGAGCTACCGAGATATCAAAAACATAAAAATCATTAAAAACGGGGCTTAGAATCACTTACTATGAAGCTTGAAAGTTGAAGAAACCCTAGATATGGTGAGGTAGAGCATTCGGCAGCAACTAAATGGGGAAGATGACTATTTTGTGTCATTTTTCCCATTTTATTTCATTAATTATCCAAATGACCAAAATGCCCTTAATACCTTTCTTTGAAAATTTTCATATACAAGCCCATTTTTGTCCAAAATTTTAGAAATTGGTCAAATTGCTATTTAAGACCTCCTAATTAATATTTCAAAGCAATTTCATACTAAAAAACTTCTAGAATGCAAGTTTTGTAACTTTTTCGATTTAATCCCTAACTTCAAATTAAGCATTTTATGCATAGAATTTCTTCACAAAATTTTCACACAATCATGCAATCATATCATAAACCTCAAAAAAATTATAAAATAATTATTTCTATCTCGGATTTGTGGTCACGAAACCACTATTCCGATTAGGCCCTAATTCGGGATATTACACACATGATGTAATGTGATGCAAATGCATGAGATGAATGCAAAACTAAAGAGGCGTCGATTCTGATTCAATTTCATTTTAGAAAACTTTATTAGAAAACAAAAATCTTTACATAAAATAGGTCATATATACGGCTTGGCCTTAATGCTCAAAGTTTTAATTCTCTTAAGGAGACAAGCCAACTCACGACCCCGGTCAGACTTTAACTCATACTTCACACTTAACACATCAGCCTGAACCGCTATAGTCTATAAATGATCGGCCACTTCTCGTATCTGAGCTATAGCTTCGCCCATGATATGATCTCTATCCCTGACCTGGTCTTGTGATCGATGGAGCTACTCCTTCCACTGCTCATTACTCGACTCAAGGAATTCGATTCGAAGTTCACAATTTTGTAGCACTGCTTCAAGTTCTTCTACCCTGCCTTTCAAATCCTCAATTCTGCTCAGTCTAGCCCTTAGTTCAATATCAAAGTTATGACCGCAACTCTGATCCAAAGCCTTTTCTAACTCCGCTACCCGAGCTGTTAATATCTGCTTCTCATCTTGGCCTTCGACCAAACTCCTCTTTAAGGCGATTTCACGTGCTCGAGCATCATGGAATTTCTTCTCCCACTGATTGGCTTTGGCCTTTTCTTTTTGAACTTCTCGTCGCCACTATTTTGATGTCTTTCCCAATCCAGCTGTTCTCATTGACATACGTATCTTTTTGTAGTCAACCTTTAAATTGTCCAATTCTTCTTCGGCCTTCCTCTTTCCCTTCCTTAGCTTCTCGGCCTCGATCTTCTGGACATCAGCATCCAGCCTCAAATGCATTTTTTCTTCCTCCAATTGCTCTATCTTTTTTCCTAACTCTAACTTTCTCTTTTCGAAGTCTTGCTTTATGATCTAACTCGGAAGGGACTACTTGCAGGTATTCTTCCATCGATCGAGCTCCTTCTTGTCTTGGTCGAGGGATGTTATCATTAACTTTTCTACCCCACCAACCATCATATTCGGGGGTAGTCATCGGACCTACAGCAACTCACTTCATCCGGCGAGTCTGGTTCCAAGCAGTAGAAATCTCCTTAATCCTTTTCTTGCAATTAACTCCCCCATACATGAATCCAAATTGAGCTAGCCCATGCGTTATCGGTATAAACTGTCTCGATCTGTATTGCCTTAGTACGAGCAAATGAGCATACCCAACGGCTCCCCAAATTTCGAGCAGAGGAACCCAGTCAAAATTCCTACATCGGAAAAGAATTTCATCAGGAATTAACCAAGGAGCTCTCCACTCAATATCCTCCTCCTGGAGATTTTGAAGGAGTGAGATCCAATTCTCTTCTGATATGTCGTCTCTCCTGGGCGTGGCCGCTATCTCCTTTAGTGGGGAATAATTATCGGAAAAAACCCGTAAAGAAACTTTATCCACATTCCAAAAATGGCTATGGAACCAAGCTAAAAATAACTGCACACATCCTATAAATCTGCCCTCGCCGGCTCTCCTACATGCGTTCAAAGATCTAAATGTCTCAGCCAAGATTGCAGGAACAGGTGTGACTCCTTTGTCAAGTCGGTCAAAGAGATCTGAGACCGCCTCATCTACATACCCTAATGCCCTAGGGAAAATCATTAAACCATAGATGCTCAAAGCAAAAATGTCAACTCTCCTCTTCATATCAGGATGTAATAGAATCAAATCCCTTAAACTTCTCCATGGGATGCACTTACGTTCCCCTTTTTGCTTGACCCTTGTAGCAACCCACTGCTCGCTCATCCCTGTAATACTCATCAGTTACTTCAAAAAGGCTAGGACATAAGCGGCTCTCGAATAAGCCTTATCGACTTGGATCTTCGAACAATGAAGCAAAGCTATATATTCTTCTACGGTAGGTACCAAATCTACCCTCCCAAAGGTGAAACAACTATAGGCAGGATTCCAATACTAAGCGAGGGCCCGGAATAAATGCTCGTCTACCTTGATGTCAAATAAGTAAGGCAAATCCCCATAACTACCATAGAACAACTACTTGGTCTCCTCATCCCACTGGTCTCATATCTCCTTTAATTCCCGAAGGTTATTTTGCGTTACACTGATACGAGTGTAATCACACAATTCTGATGCATATCCCTCGGCTAGACTGTCCCCTTTCTCTAATTGTGTTTTCTCTGACCATACACGGATAGCCGCATTATCCTCCACTTTATCAAGAAATTCGTTCCCCATTCCTTAATTAGTAATCGAACGTGAATTGACACCTCTTTAAAATGGAATGACATGCAATCATGGCAAAAAATAAAACAAAACAAGTCAGAATCATATACTAAATATAAAAGTCAAAGTAAATGGAAAGAAATAATCAAACACCAATTTGGGTAATTGCTAAGGTTTGGAGTGGCTTTACCTAGGGTGGGCCCTTAAGGCTCGTTATATGTGGTTTAGTTCTAGAGAAAAGGGTACCTGAACCAGCAGATTCCTCGATCCTCACCCATTATAGGCTCATATGGACTGAGTTCAGTTCAGGGGAATACATTTCCCTATGGCTGCACGGAGGTGAAAACCTCCCGAAGACATAGGTACGGATGTATCCCGAAAGCAATCCACTATCCTATACGGAGGTGAAAACCTCACGAAGGAAATAGTTTCTCGCTTCCACTGAAAAGGTGCGACCACAACGGTCATGCAAAATGATGTAAGGGGACATAAAAACTCAAATTACAAAACATGAACAAGATGATGAACCAGAAAACCAATAAAATGCAATGAAAGGATCGTACGTTAAAAACCAAATTTTAAATTTCCGACAAAAAGACAGAAAATAATCAATTTTGCGGCTTGACTCTCTTATTGAGTCCCTAGTGGAGTCGCCAAGCTATCGAAACCATTTTTAAGTTTGAAAAAATGGGACCAACTTTGAAAACGTAAATGGAGTCGCCACCAATCCTTCTCGAGGTGTGATTGGACCACCTTAAAATTAATCGTTTTAATAAAATATTTGGGCTTCTTAAAACAATGATTTTTGGTCTGCTAAATTCGAGAAAACGGGTTCGGGAGTCGATTACGTACGAGGAAGGATTAGCACCCTCGTAACACCCAAAATTGGTACCTAATTGATTAACTAATGTCTTAGCAACGAAGGTTTGAAAAGATTTTAAAATACGATCCTTTTATTAAAAGAAAACTTGAGTAAGTTAGACGGTAAATTGAGACCTTCTCATCTCGAATAAATAAAACGTCATACCCAGTAAGTTAGGACACAACACTTCAAGACTTCGAAACCAAGCTTGCCTTTGACTTTTTAAAACTCATGCATTGAGGTTTAAGAGAAGGGTACTCGGTCATTCGGGCCTTATGAGAAATTGGAACTCAGTAAGTTGGAGCACAATTTCTCAAAATTCCCGAATATAGACTATTGCCTTGATTTTGGAAATCCCTATTCTCTATACAATGAAATACCACACCCAGTAAGTTAGGGTGCAACGTCTCGAATTTTCAAGAATAAGTTTTTATTCGAACCTCATACACTTAGACTAGAGAAGGGTACTCGGTTACTTAGATTCAACGAGGAAAATTGGAACCCAGTAAGTTAGGGCACAATCCTCTCGATGCTCTTAAATACGAAACATTGCCTTTATTTTGGAAACCTTTTTTATGAGTTGGGGTAAAAATTTTATGACCGATATTGATCTAGTAAATCCAAATTTGAGTCACCATGTGATAATAAGAAAACAAATGCATAAGTGCAAATAAGGAGCAATAATATAAAACAACCCTACAATACAACTACATCATAGAACTATAAAAGATCAAAAATGTAAAAAATTGACAAATATCATGCAATATTTAACAAATAATGTACATCTAAGAACACTTTAACACAAGTGAATTGTAAATATAACAAAGGGAAGAAATATATATGTATAAAGGAATGTATTAAAAATAATAAACTTTATAACATGAAATCCCTAATACAAAGTAATGTTAGCATACAATAAAAATGATTTTGGGTATAAAATGAAAGGACTTAATTTAAATAAAGTATATACATAAAAATATTAATATAAGAAAACATTTGAAATAAGCAAGATATCGTTTAAAATGGGATCTTAAAAAGAAATAAATTGTATATTTGAAAATATAATATATATATAGATAAAGAAAGGATCTATACAAAAAATAATAATATGAAAACAATAATATATATACATATGGAGGGATAAAACAAATTAACAATGTAAAATCAAATTAAGAATGCAAAATGACTTGTTTAAAGCGAGTTTTAAAAGAAAGACTAATAGGTAATAGAACAATAAAAGGGAAAAGAATAAATAAAACTAATAAAGAAAACATAAAATGAAATAGGTAAATGGTAATACTAATAGTAAATATAAATGTAATTATATAAAAACATGAAAGTAGAATATATATATATATATATATATATATTAGTAAGCTTAATAATAGGTTTTAAAGAAATAAAAATATTGGATAAAAGAATGATGAGAATATCTATTAAATAAGTTATAATAATATATTAATAATATAGTAAAACGTAGCAATACTAAAAAAAGTAATAAAATAATAGTCATAGTAGTAAATATAAAAAAATAAAAACCTAATGTGATAAAAACTGCACAAAGTTGATTAATTTAACAACATGATAATTAATAATGTTAATAAGATAACTAATTTAATAATGAAGTAAGCAAAATAGCTAAGAAAGGACTAAAATCGGGCTAAAAACAGGAATTTGGGGCAAGTTTGAAAAAAAATAAATATAAAATATTGAAAAGATAGAAATCATAGAAGGATCGAAAGCACAATAAAACCAAAAAGTAAAGTGGCGTTGTTCCCTTTGTAATCAAAACCAGAAAACCAATGGTTGTCTGCCATTTTCTAAAGCAAAATTAAAAACACCCCATTTACCAACCCATTTGCCGAAATTGAAAAAAACAAAGGGGCATTCACCCTTCTTCCTTCTGCTAGGGCTAGTGAACGCACCCATCATCACCGGACCACCACCAAATGTAGTGTCCGACATCGCGCAATAGGGATCTTAACCCCGATTTAAAGCACGCGATAAGTGTATTCAGTTTTTCCCCTTTTTAGTACTATTTTTGAGAAAGAAAAACAAATCAAAACTTAAAAAGAGTGAGATCCAAAAGAAAATCACCTAACAATCAATTTCTCAGCGATTTTCCTCTGTGGCTTGTGTTATTTGTCCGTATATTCTCTTTTTTAAACCCAAAAAAAAAACCTAAAAAAATACACTGTTTAAACGAGTTTATATAGCCTAATTTCTAACTACTTGTTCCGTTCTTGTTGGTGCCAAGCGGAGATCGCGAGGAGGTGGTGTGGCGCACGATTCAGAGTTGCGCGACGTGCGGCGCCCGGATTCGGGGCTTGCGGCGCTGGCTTCCATGATGCTAGGGTTTCTCATTTCCTTTTTTGTTTTATTGGTATTTGGGCTAGGTTTTATGTGGGCTTGTGTTTTGTTTTATATTTGGGTTTTAATAGGTTTTGGGCCGGGCAAAAAATTAGGTCCAACAGCTAGTTGGACACTTATTGAGTGACTTTCATAAAAGTATATAATAAGGGAGAGATCAATCATGAATAAATAAAATTGTAATTAACAGGGAAAGAGCTGGAAGTTAATTACAAATTATTTGAGCTCCTTATGTACATATATCCAATCGGTTCCTCTGCTAACTCGAGATAAGTGGAAACAAATTGCATGTAGAACCAATAATATGAAATGAATGAAAATGATGAAATAAAAGAAATAGATCACACATAACACTATCCGCACTGAATGCGTTTTCTCAATAAGTACAAAAGATTACTTAGAAATTAATTTAGGTTCTTCAAATTATTATTTCATTAATTGTAATTAATAATTGAAGTTCAAAGTAAGAAATAAATCAATTAATTATCACAAATTTGCTGAATAAGAAACTTAAATATATTTTCATCATAGATTCTAATAAACTAAAGTTTCAATAACTTTAATGAAATTATAATTGTATTGAGAAAATAATTTAACTAAGAAATTAATTTAGTGAATTTAATTAATTAAATTATTTGATTAAATAAATAATATTTTGGAAAACAAAAAATAAATAATAGATTGAATAAAAGTCTAGAGAACACTTATAGTTTGGCCCAATACATGAAAAGTTTAATTAGGCCTTATTACATACAACGAGCGAGAAACCATAGTATCTTATAGGGTGTGTCATCGCCCCTTATACTTCTACTTAGGGTAGAAGTAGTATTTTCAATTAAAATATTATTATTTAGTTAGACCTTATTCAAATAGAACTCTTGTATTAATTCTCAATAAATAGGAATTATGTGTTAATTTTTACACACATTATTCTTTCAAAAAATAGTGGAAATCTATTTTATAGAATAAATTTTATTTTTTTGGAAAAAACACATAATTCTGGTTATAGAGAAAATTAATTTTCCTACTGAAATTAAAAAAAAAATCATTCTATACAATTGACTTGTGACACTTTGAACTCATGCTCAAAGTACTTCGTCATTCGAGAATAGCGAAAAAAGCCATTAAGTAGAAAGTTGGGATCAACTTAACCACCTAGTACAAAGTAAATGTATAATTTTAGTTAATGTTTATTGCTATAAATATCACAATGGCTCGATTGCAAACATTATTTTCTAAACTAATTTTTCCAACATTGTTATTTTTGAGAAACAATTAAAATTTTAAAGAGTTCGAGTAAGAAAGCGGCCTTACACCTGATTTTACAAATTTATTTAATTTTAGTTCAGGAATAATTCAAACTATATTTTAGATATATTAGTTTGGCACAAGATCAATTAGAGAAACATATTTGTATGTAATTGAATAATTATTAAAATACTTAACATTTAAAAATAAATTACTAAAATATTAAATTAAAATATCAAAATATTATTTCATTATCCATCACAATAATATTTTATCGTTGATGAATAATTTTAATTTTCTAATATCCAAGCAATGAAATTGCTTAGATCTCTTTAAAACTTTATGATAAGGTACATAATATTGTACAAACACCTTTTTCTCCTTGTCGGTGAATTATTAGAAGTAACGAAGAATATAGAACAAAGATTTGTAAGAGAAGAACCGAAACTGAGTAGGTGAAAGCACGAAATGTAGGTGTTGAAGTGAAATATTGATAATCTCACTGATAATTTTAAAGGAAAGTGTAAATTGCACTTTACAAATTGCTAGTTTGTGGTTGAATTTTCTTTTTGTGGGTTTCAAAGTTGTAGCTTTGCTGTTTAGATTTCACTTTTAATGTTTTGATATGAGATTTGGATTTCCCTTTGATTTGTGGTTTCTTTTTTATTATTAGTTAAATCAAGTTACTTGTTTTTAATGCAGCTTTTCATCTCAGTTTTGTTTATCTCGTTTGAATTTTAGTAATTTTTGGATGATTTAAGGTATAAAACAAGGGATTCTCTCGAAAAATTAAACGGACAAAACAAGTAATTAAATATTTAAATGGGTGATTTTTTTTTAAAATATTACATTTTTAAAGTTTTCATTTATTTTGTTTTTAATTTAGAATAACTTTTTAATATTTATATTTTTATAATGTCACGCCACATCAGTAAGTAAAAATGAGATGTCACTCCATGTCAACAAAAAAAAAATTGACCATTAGTTTACTAACAGTTTCCATCTAAACCAGGCTTATTTGACAAAAATCGAAACGATAAGGGTGACATTGTGAAAAGAAAAAAATAAGGAGAACACTGTGAGAGGTAGTAAATGTTAAGGGCAAATATTGTCATTATGCCTATTTTATTTGCATAACTAGGATTAGATTGATTAAAATAATAAAAGCAAATTCCAAAATTGTCCAAAATATTTCATATTATGCTCGAAAAGTAAGATAATCTAAGGAAAATATGATATTTACTTCTTACATTCACGAATATTAATATTGTTGAGAATGTGAGACGATGGCCTCAAAGGAATGCTTGAAATCCAAACATGGTAATTAATCACATTCTAGAGTCTTACATCACCACCGAGATTGTAAGATTTTGAAAACCAAATACCCCCTTAAAGTTATAGGTTTTATTTTCTTCATCATAATGCAAAAAGTTGTATTGAATTTGAAAATTCTAGATTTATTAACAATTGTGAAATTAGTGAAAGTTTTAGAAACACCGTAAATTAAAAGTGCAAAAAGGTTAGAATGCGAACTTCTTTTAAGATTGTTGTTCCTATAATTATTGAACAATTTAAAAAAATTGAAGAATAATAAATGATTAACCAAACTCATCTTATGATGAAAAATAACTGATGAACCCGCATTAAATAAAGCAAAAATTAACATGAAATAATATTTTTACAATACAGTTTTGAAGTAGTTTCAAGGAGATAAGATTTTGATATTTTAATCTAAGTATCTTATTATTTAAGAATGTAAATCAATATTTTAAAATAACTTTATATATTTAAACGCATTTAAATAAATAAAAAAATTTCTCAAAAACCCTAACTAATTATATATATATAGATTATAGATTATAAATAATTAATAAAATATAAAAAAAATTATTATTACACAAGAAATCAAAATTTTCAAATTCAATTTATATCCTAACTCTAAATATATAAAAAAGAAATTAAATCTAAGTAGTTTTATTTGTTTTCCCTTTTGAATTTTGAAAGAAGCGTCAATTAACCTTCTTCTTTGTTCTTTTCTTTTTGCTTTTCACTTGGAATTCTGCTTCTGCTGACACATTCTCATACAACAAACAAAGAAACATGTCCGAAGAGACTCCAGCCCAAGAATCCCGCTATTGCAGCAGAGGCGCCGACGGTGATCGACTCTGACTCACCTGCTGGTTTAGAGCCCTTCCCTTCTCAGCCAGCCAGCCAGCCATACCATCTCATGTAGCAGCTGAAAATGAAGAGAAGACACCGCTGCCTCTGAGTTGCAGCAGGAGTCGGATGGAGAAAAAAGAGACGGGAGCACCACCAGAACTAGTGCTCAAGAAGCTAGGAGGTGTTGTTGAAGAGAAAAAGTCTTTCAAACGGGAATGCAATTATCTGATTTCGAAAAGGAAATTAAGTTTTGGAAGCAGTTTGGTAAAGAAGCAACAGACTCTAACCTTTTCAATTCAGAATCCAAGGGTGAAGAAAACCCAGAACCCAATCCAACGAGCTATGAATACAATTATTTTGACTTATACTGCAATTTTTTATTTTCAAGCTCATCAACCCAAAACTACAATCGTATTTGCCACCAAAGATTGTTGAAACTCGAAACCGAATGTCAGAAACATGCAATTCTAATTCTAAAACAACCAAAGGGTGGTTCGTATATTATATGGTTTTTGAAACTTTGGTCCCTCACTCCATGATGGAACATGGGTTGTATTTGCCACTAAAACATTGTTCTGAAAGTCAAAACCAAATTCCGGTAACTCTACAATATATCTACATGCATATAAGTTTTAATAAAACTTTAATATTTTGCCCACAGTTGTTTCGAATTCTTCTCAACAATGAAAATCTTCAAGTCAAACGTGGGATATAGAATAAGACTTTTTATGCTAAAATTGCATGGAGAAGACTACGTAAGTCCACCGCCATCACCATCATCACCTACACCACTACCAAGTCCCAAGAGCATACACACTCTCCCTTCGCTTATAATCCTCTTCTCGACCCTTCTTTTTGTGACAAAACTACTAGAATTTAAGCTAACTTGGAGATATTTGAATAATTAATTTCTAAGGGTGAGTTAAAATATTAATTTCAAGTTTCTTGTTTTGATTTGTAACACCTATAAATAGTCTGCTCAGCCTTAACCCACTTTCCAACAACAAGGCTTGCTTTAATTGAGGTTTGAATATGGGAAGTTCTAGGGTTATTGGTGCTACATTCTTGGTTCTGCTCCTTGTGGATTTAGCTTTCGCTGCTAGGTCACTTAGTGGTGGTGGAGGAGAAGGAAGTGGTGGAGGTGGAGGTGGCGGAGGGGGTGGTGCCACAGGTTCTGGATATGGTTCAGGGTATGGTTCCGGGAGAGGTTCCGGATATGGTTTGGGAGCTGGTGGTCTTGGAGAAGGTGGAGGTGGAGGTGGGGGTGGGGGTGAAGGAGGCGGTGGTAGTGGGGGTGAAGGATCAGGATATGGGTCTGGGTATGGGTCAGGATCCGGATCGGGGTATGGGTCTGGTGGTGGGATAGGAAGTGGTGGAGGAGGTGGCGGTGGTAGCGGAGGTGGTGGCGGCGGAGGTGGTGGCGGTGGAAAAGGGTCTGGATATGGGTCTGGATCCGGATACGGAAGTGGGTCTGGGTCCGGATACGGAAGTGGAGTTGGTAGTGGCAATGGTGGAGGAGGTGGTGGCAATGGAGGTGGAGGCGGTGGAGGAAGTGGTTCGGGCCAAGGATCAGGCTATGGAAGTGGTTCAGGTTATGGCTCCGGGTATGGTAGCGGTGGAGGGTGATTTCCCACATAGGTTCAAACTAAGGTTGAATTCTAGTTGCTACTTATCGTTTTGTAATCTTTAAAATAAAGTGCAGTGTTTGCCTACGAGCACCGCATGTAAATGTTTTAAAGACTTTCAAGTCTTTTGTAATCATATCTAAATATTTGTTATCCTAATATTTCAAATAAAATAAAACTTTTATTTTTACAACTTGCATTGCTTTGAGGAACTTTTTAAATTCAATGCTTTAGCATCTTGACAAAAAAAATATATTTTTAGTAGGAGATTAATTGATTTAGATTTATAAATCAATGTATTTTTTATGTGTGTATGTGCATTTTCTCATGTCATATTTATGCTTATATTATTTTACATTTATTAAAATTTGAGAAATTAATAATATTCCGCTATAAAGATTTTGGCATGTTTATGTATCCATGTCATGTATTCATTATTTTTTACTCTCTTTGTCTTGTGCTTCTAGTGTATTTTAGTGTGATGTTCGTGTATTTGGTTTGTTTAAAGTCGCTTGCTGCGAAAAAAAAATTGCAATATAATAATCTCTTTATCTCTTTATTTTTTTAGAGTAAACTATAGAACTAGTCAATCAACTATTAGAATGTTTCTGTTTTGGTTACCCAATTATGAAAATTTTCAATTTAGTCACTAACATTTTAGATAATTTCTATTTTGGTCACTAACATATTATATCATTTTTTTGTCACAGCCCGTTAAATGGTTAACGAAGTGATAAAGTGGCTATTTTTCTAATTGGTATATAACACATTTAGTCCTCAATACTTGCACATTCTATCAATTTGATACTCAACCACATATAATTAAATATAATTGTATTTAAACACATATAATTAAATCTTGAGTGTCATATTCAGTGTAGATACCTTTTCCTACTTGTTGGTAGATTATTAGAAGCAACTGTCTCACCCTGAAATTTGGGGTTAGAAGCTTTAGTCTGTTGGGTGAGTCAAGTGGTTTTGGTTAGGCATTTATGTTTTCTTTTGCATTTGAGAGATAACGATGAGCTTAGTGGTTTAGTGGTTAAGTGTTAATTTCTCTTTAGGTCTCGAGTTTGAATCCTTTTGTGCACTGTGTAGGAATTACTTTTATCGATTTTATTTTATTGTCTTTTAGCTTGCTTAATCTTGAGTGTCATATTCAGTGTAGATACCTTTTCCTCCTTGTCGGTAGATTACTAGAAGCAACTATCACACCCTAAAATTTGAGTTAGAAGTTGTAGTCTGTTGGGTGAGTCAAGTGGTTTTGGTCAGGCATTTATGTTTTCTTTTGCATTTGAGAAATAACGATGAGCCTAGTGGTTTAGTGGTTAAGTGTTAGTTTCTCTTTAGGTCTCGTGTTTGAATCCTTTTGTGGACTGACACTATATCGAACAGGACCCAAGTAGAATATACTCTAAATTCGTTTATTAATTTATTCACTTGTGACATTCATAATGTGACATACCTTAATCTTTAGTGGATGATGGACTATATATGTGTGACTTGTATACTTTGATGTAAATTGAAGCCCGAGTTCAAATATATAAGGAACTGAAAGCTGGTGCGCTGTGTATACAACTTTTGCATGATGTAGCATAATTCCACAACAGTGGCATTCATAGCCCAATAAAGGTAAATGATAACCTCTAATCGTGATTGCATTATAGATTGAAAGTGACGTGGTTACAGGTCATTTTTCTTAGTGATATAAATGATTTAATTACTATTTGATAGTAATTGGCTTTTCATGAAAGAAGGTGTAACGATTACCATAATACAAAATAGGATAATATTGGAGAACAACTTTATCCAAAATAGATTTAGGCATATCCCAACACACTTACGACAAATATCATTGGACGAACAGTTATTTAGTGTCTCTCGTAATGGTATATAATAAGGGAGAGATTAGTCCTAATACTGTAGTGGAATGACTTCATGACTAAATAATGTTGAAATTCATAGGGGAAGAACCAAAATTTCTTTACAAATTATTTAAGTCCTAAGTATATATGTCCAATGGTCCTTCTACTAGCTTAAGATGACTTGAAACGAATTGCATGTAGAACTAATAATATGAAATGAAAGAAAACGATGAAGTAATATAAATAGATCACACGCATCACTATCTGTAGTGAATAAGACAATTAATTAACTGTAATTAAATAATTGAAGTTCGAAGTAAGAAATAAATCTATTAGTTATCACAGATTTGTTGAATAAGATAATTGAATATATTTTCCTCATTAATTCTAATACGGTAAAATTATCATGATTTTAATGAAATTATAATTAGGTTGAGAAAATAATTTAATTTAAAAATTAATTTAGTTAATTTAATTAATTTAATTGTTTGATTAAATAAATTATATTTTGGGAAATATAAAATAAATAATGGGCTGTATAAATTATAAGTGTCGAATAAAAGTCTGAATAACACTTATAGTTTGAGCCAATACATGAAAGGCCTAATTAGGCCTTATTACATGCAAGAGGCGAGAAACCCTAGTGTCTTATAAGTTATGTCGTTGCCCCTTATACTTCTTCCTAGGGTAGAAGTTTTATTTTCTATTAAAATATTATTATTTAGTCAGACCTTATTCAACCAGAACTCTTGTATTAATTCTCTATAAATAGGAATTATGTATTCAGCTTTATACACAAATTATTCTATGTCGCTATTCTCTCTGAAAATATTGGAAACTTATTTTACTGGATAAATTTTATTTTCTACGAAAAACGCATAATTTCAATTATAGAGAGAATTAAAATTCCTAAAGAAATTTTAAAAAGTTCCCATTCTATACAGTTGATTTGTGTAACACCCCATACCCGGCTTAGAAGTTAAGGCCAAGTTTGGAGGCTACATCAACTTATATGAAAACAAATCAACCTTTAACTACTTGAAATTTAACATTCAGAAATCATGTAATTAATTAAACCAAACATAAAAATTCAGACTTTCGAAGCGTAATCCAAAATAAACACATGGTAGCATAAGCTTATAAAAATAGTAAAAACTAAAGAGAATTGACTAAGCTCCTGCCACGCCGACCCACCTAAATCTCTGGGTTACCTGTAATCCAAACAAAATGACTAAATGAATTTGTAACTCAATATGTGTAACTTACATTCAATAATAAACGACAGTACAATAGATATGATTTCAGTTTTTCATAAATCAGTCGTTTATCAGAATAAAATACAGAATCAGAAACAAATTAAGAACATCATATATAGATGCAGATTTCTATCCCCATCTGCTACACACCATTTCCGTTCATCCCAACCCTCCATATTGGGCATCCAATATCCATCCATCCCTACAGACTGCGTGGTAACTGTATGTCACATTTCAGACTAATTGCAGCCTAGCTGCTAGATCAGAATGCAATAAATTGTCAGAATCAGAAATATTTGTGGCATAGCCACCAGATTTGGCAGATTATTAAACTATTCACACTTCATTCTTTATACAGTCCCAATCCTGATGCATATGCAGATTTAACATATACCAGATATAAGTATATAATAATACAATTTCAGAACGTTTTCATGTAATGCTATCACACTTACTTATCAGATCTCATATCAAGTGTGTGTGTGTGTGTGTGTGTGTGTATATAAGAATAACAGATTATTCAGTAACAGATTGTCGAATAACAATTTTAATGTCTAGTTGAGATCATACAGGCCCTACGGTAGGCCTAAGTTCGATTCAAACGACGATTATTGATAAAGGATGAGAAGGATGAACGTGAAAGCGGATCGTAAAGTTTGTCAAAGTCGCAGATTTGTCTTAGGGCTCTAGACGTTCGGAAAGAAACTTAGATTTTGACACAACCTGAAACGAAATTGAATCCAAGTCAGATAAAACAATTAAAATAAATAACTAAAATAAAATAATAAATCAAAAATTAAGGAAGCGTATAAAGAAGATAAATGGAAAGATAGAACGTGGTGTGTAGAAGTTCCTAAGAAGCCTTGGAAACGCGAAGAATCCACGACCCCCTTCAAGCGGCTCTAATTTCCCCTTCAAGATAAAAAAAACTTGGCAAGAAAAAGTTTAAAAATGATCTCCACAATCTAAAAAGATTGTTAAAACTCTGCTAAAAGAAACTCAAGATAAATTCATAGAAAAGAAAAACCCAGAGAGAATTTATTAACTCAAAAGAGAAATAGAATAATAATGAATAATATGTATTGTGTATAATGTAAAGGCCTATATATAGGCTAGCTAAATAAATTTAAATAAAACTTCTAAGTATACTAGAACTCTAATTTAATCTATACAAGAAGTAGTTTTAAACTAAACTTTCTTGTTAACATAAAATTCCTAAATAACTTAAAATACTTAATAATTATAAAAAATTTGGAATAAAATATTAATAAAATAATTAGAGATGATAAATAAAATATTGGGCTTATATGTAATAAAAATTAAGCCTAAAACTCAAACTCAATATGATTTAAACTCGAATTAAAAGCCCAAAATTTGTAATTCTCGTCATAATCTCGTTCAGAAATTTTTCTCGCGCAGTCTTTACTAAAATGGTCATAACTTGAGCTTCCGAACTCAAAATCGAGTGATTCAAAATGTGTTTGGAAGCTAAGAGATAGATATTCAAATACCATAAGACATATCAACCCAGAAATCCAAGATCCATCCAAAAAAGTCATCGCAAGTCTGCTGATTTCCTAAGCCTAAAGATTGACAGTTTTGATGATTGGAATCTAATAAATTTCACCCCATTCATGAATGTATCATTCTCTCTTTCCTCAAAAAGATTCGTCCTTGAATTTTTTCTTTGATCGAGTCCTAATTTGATTTGCTTAGCCTTTGACATTGTTGTTGGGCCTTGAGGTAGTGTGAACCCATCACATTAATAGGTTGAAATTATGCCTTAAGACTCCCATCATTCCTCCCTTCCTCAAGAAGGTTCGTCCCCGAATCTTTAGCTTCTAGCACCTGTAGAGAATTATCAATGTTCAACTTACCTCTTTCCCACAAGTAAAATCGTCTATTGACGTTTAAAGTAATATAATTGAGAGCTCATCAATGGATCCTTGAAACCCTATAACAAAGAAACACCACTAAACAAATTTAAGTTAGAGTTAGTTAAAATAGAATCACTCCTTACTTTTGTATGGGTATTTTCTTGCTTTTTATTTTCTTTTTCCATTTGAGAACTCTCCAATTTTAACTCATATGGATTTTCACTCACAAAATTTGGACCATTAAGTAGACTTTTATCATTCAAGGTCTCTTTTCTCTCTGTCTTTTTAGATGATTCTTCCTCACTTCCCATATCCCCCTCACAAGTATTATGAATATTCAATTCAATGCAATCAATCTCAATAGGAGAACATGACATTTCTATCTCATCTAACTTCATAGATTTGAGGAAGAAATTCTCATTATCATCTTTTTTTGGTTCATAAAGTTCGCCATCTTCTTTGATAAACAAAAGTCTCGTGTTGGCACAATCACGACTATAGTGCCCATGCCCTTTACATGTAAAACATTCAATGTCACGAGCTTTTTGTTGTTTTGGTGAAAAATTAATAGAAATAGGCTGCTTGAAAGATGTAGAAGAATGCTTTGCAGGAGCCCCACTTTTCCACCCAAAAGGTTTAATCTCAGCATGTTTTAGCAGCAACTTATTAGTAGCATAAAGAGGTTTCGAATTCTTAAAAGTAGAATTAGAACTTGTACCTCGATAATAGTGTGATGCTCCAAATGGATGAGATTGATGTTGCTGAAATTGTTGCTCAATCTCAATTGCCTTGTGTGCCATCTCCTCAAGATCAATAGATGTGTGAAGATTAAGAGCATTGGCTATCAAAACATTCAAACCATCTACAAATCGCACCATGATATTTTCTTCATCCTCTTTTATATTTACTCTTTGCATAAACATCTCCATCTCTTTAAAGTACTCATCAATAAATCGATTACCTTGAATAAAGCATTGAAGTCTCATTGAGACTTCCCTATAGTAATGAGAAGGAACATAATGCTTTCGCATCACTTGCTTCAACTAGTCTCATGTTTCAATTACCCTTTTGCGGTTTATTTTACGATCAATTCCAAGTTGAATCCACCAACTCAACGCATAATCTGAAAATCCAAGGGTCGCCAATTGGAGTTTTTTTCTCTTCTTGCATTTATAGTAACGAAACATAAGGTCAATTTTTAATTCCCACTGACAATATGCTTCGGGATCATACTTCCCTTGAAATGATGGAATGTTGAACTTTGGTTTAGCTAAAAAATGTTGCTTGGGGTCATTATTAACCAAAGTCTCATCATTTACTTGAGAGACACATCGAGCATTATTTGCACGAAGATGAGGCAGATCAATCTTATCTCCCTAATTGCGATTCGAAAGCTCAATTTTTGTATTTAGACGTTCTAAATTTTTGTTGATCGTGTCTAAAATAGTGTCACATTTTGATCTCGAGCATTTCGAACCTCTTGATCTTTTCTTAACTTTGCAATCATAGTATTGCGAATCATTATGAAAGCTTGGAAAGAACACAACACTCAAGAAAAGAAAAATTAAGCAAACCTCATTGTTATGCACTCAGAAATAAAAATCAAATTCTCAATGAGGTAAGAATTAATCTTGTGAGTCTTTTAAAAAGTGTCGATATCAATCAATTAGAATGTATTAGAATCAAACTAACAAACCAAACCTGAGAGCATTATGAGTCCAAAATCGGCTAGACATAAAAAAATTCTGTTGCACGGAGGAAGGAATGTGCAACGTGCTTTAACCTACTAACACAAGAAACAAAAAAGTGTTAGAATGCATAAAGGAACAATAAAAAGAAAAAAAAAACAAATGAAAACCTAAGGCTAAGAGTCAATGAAAATTGTTGAAACCTGAAAACCCGAAAAATTATGAAGCAACTTGATAAACTTCGTTTGAGGTGTTCCCTTTTTCCAAAAATTATGCAATTTAAACTGGAGCCGCCTCAAATAATGTAGATCTGATCTGGAGAGTTTTGGCACAAAATTCAACCCACAGAATATTTTTTTACTTTTTTATTTTTTTCATATTTTATTTTTTTACTTTCTTTTGATCACTTTTTTATGTGGGAAATATTTTTTTATACTCTAAAATAGTGCCAAAAAATATTATGTAAAATTTCAGATTGTTTGAAAATCATTTACCCATTGAAAAATATTTTTTTTGAAAATTGTAGGCGAAAAAAATTGTTTTGAGGTTGTTTTATAAAAATCAGTTTATAAGAGAAAAAGAACACCTAAAACTCCCAAATCTGATACCAAATATTAATTTTTGGCCCACACGCCTATGTAGATTCACACAACCTACGTGGCTGGCCTGTGTAGTCCACACGACCTAGGACACGCCCGTGTGGCTCTCTTAATGTCACACACGGCTTGTCACACGGTCAAGTGGCTCAAAACAGTGAGTTACATGGTCTAGCACACTGCCAGGTGGACGCCTGTGTGACTCAAATATCAAAAATATCTCTCACACGACCTGGACACACACCCGTGTCCTTGACCCGAATGACCATAATTTACAAACAGTGAGTTACACGGCTTGGTACACGGCCACTTGGCCTCGACAACCATGTTTTCTAGCATTCGATATTTGCAGAAAATTGGGTTTTCATTACACACCTGGTATAGTTTTGATGTAGGAGCAACACTGTAACACCTCAAACCCGGCCGAGACATTATGGCCAAGTCTGGTGTGTCACATTGAAGTGTTTTTCAAAAACCATGTTTTCATTGAAAACCCTTCTTGATGTTTAGAAACTTTTACCGTTTAAACTTGTAAACCTTTGTAGTGGCAGAAACATGTTATTTTAAAAACAGTTAAGTATCGAAAAATCAAACCTTCTTTGTTATGGCTTAAAGCAAATGGATACTACGCACCAGGTAAGATTCAAGAAAAGAGGAGGTGAGTCAATTAGACTACTTAAGTACCTAGCTCTTCCATGGATCCACTCCTAGACATGCACACAACCATTGCCACACTTTAACTGAATGATTGTTCAGGAAAAACCATTTCGTTTTAAGCCATTGAAAGCACTTGTTAATTTTTTTAAAACGTTTTCGTTGCGGAAGCTTTGTCTTGTTTCACGATATTTTGAAATCAGATAATTTCTTTTAAAAACGCGCCCTAGAGCTATTCAATTCGAAACCTTTAAATCCATATCATGCCTAAGCTAATAATCATACTAAAGCAATTAAAAATAATTAAAGCGGCCTTATTACAACTTAAAACCCGAAAACATAAAAGAAGTAATCTAGAATAAAAGTGAAGGCATAAACACTTATTTTAAACAGTCCACATGGCCACTCTGAATCCCTCCAGCTCCAAGTCCACCGATCTAAGGCTCACCTGCAAAGATGGGAAAAAAGGGGTGAGTTTGGAAAACTCAGTGTGTAAAGTATCCCAACCAGAGCCCAAATTAGTTCAAGCTTTACTAGGCCTAAGCCCTATTCAGAAATCAGAGCTAACTGGGCCTTAGCCCATATCAATATTAATCTGGGCCATAACCCCTTATTACAAGTCGAGATATATTGGGCCTTGCCCATATTAACACAGTTGGGCCCATTACAATACAGTTGGCCTGTAACAAAATAGTTTCATAGGATTAATGCATGATAACCCCATCCAACCCTGCACTTGCCTCCGTCCATCCCTACACTTCTTGTGGGGATTAAATCACCCACGCCATCCCTACACTTACAGTGTTAGCACCGATTGCGGCACTAACTATAATCCGCAGCAAAGCTGCTTATATCAGAATATGTGGCACAGCCACCAGAACAAGTTCTTCCTCCATAACAAAACCCAACCCCATGCAGTATGACATGTATGCAGAATATATATAATTAACAAGGCATGCTTCAGAAAGACGGTCAGATTATAGCGTAAGAACAATTATTTACCCTCGAGGGGCGTAATCGTGAACTTACCCCTTTAGGGGTATTACGGTAATTCCACCTTACAGAGATATTTCAGTAGTTTTATCAGTCTTTTTAGGGTTTCATGCTCATTACAGTTATTAACGTACTATCAGCAACACTTACCGAGTGTTTTTACCGAATTAGGCCCGTTGGCCCATTAACTCGATTTCGGCCCATTAAGCCAAATATACCGAAGTGCACGAAATTGCGCACTCTGCAATTATACTGCTTGCGATTACAAAAAATTAACAACCAAACTACCTCACGAGCGCTCGCACGCTCGCAAGTTCACAAATACCGACTTTTTGGCTTTTCGGCTTTTCAGCTTTTGCCGATCTAGTCTATGAGTGGGTGTCGTTTACACACGACTAACTTACCACTTTACGATTTCAGATCAAATGATTTCTAAACGTCTTGTGAGCATTCGCACACTTACAAGCCCACGAAATGCCAGAATTTTGGCATTTAGGCTTTTGCCGAATTGATCTATGAGAGGGTGTTCGATACACACCTGTTTCGTGACGACTGTTGCTGAGATCCCTTACGATATCCTACAATTGATTACCACAATTCTTAGATTGCAAACCACAATAACCAATCCCAATATTCACCTACCATAATCGAACCATGCCCCTAAAGCCTTTAGAATCTTACCTTTTTGCCGAAAACCGATGACTAGTCTAAGTCTAGTTGTTTCAAAGATCCAAGCCTTTGATCCAACCTCTAGAAGACACTAATCACCAAAATAAATCATCGGTTAAAGACCCTTAAAGCCCTATGCCCAAATCGACAGCCTCCCTAGATTTTAGAGACTTCGACATTTTCTAAATTGTAAAATAAGACTAGATCTGAGGTGATGAGCACTTACCACTTGTTCCTCTTTGATTTCTATGCAGATCTGATGCAGATCTATCCTCTGAATGATAGTAGAACTCGAATCCAGGAGATCTGAAGTTTCGGCTATAAGTCCCTAAATCTATGGTACTTTGGCTTTTTAAGTGATGAAGAAGATGACGATTTGAGGCTATAAATTTGAAGTAATGTTGCCGACAGATACTAAGGGTTTAGAGAAGATGAAAGTTAATCAAAAGGAACAAAAATAACTGAAGGATTTTGGCTTGGAGAAATCGGCACAAGAAGTGAGTTTTCGGGATTTCGGCTTTTATGGCGATCGGCTATGAAGGTTTTGTGGAGGATGGGATCGATAGAGGAGGTGAGTAAGGTGATCAGAAGGTTTCGGCTAGAAGAAAAAGCAAAAGGGAAGAAAGAAAATGGAGGAAAAAGAGAGGAAGAAGAACTCGGCACCAAGGAGAAGAAATTTGTGTTTTCGGCTTTTGTGAGAACTCAGAAAGGATGAATGACAGTGAAAGCTTTCAGGTGGCTAACCCTAATTCTCCAAGACAGAAAAAGAAAATAACCTAACCCTAATATAAACTAAAACAATCGGCCCAACCTCCCTAAGGCTCTTGCCGGAATTCACTTAAGTGATCACATGCCCGACACATGCCTAAAATTAAAAAGTAACAGTATGCCTACCTTGCAACTAGAACCCTGGACCTTTAATTCCTTCCCAGGCGCCATTTTTTTAGGAACTTAGTGGCACCACCTTGCCACTTTACCAAGGCCGTATTTGTGTCATAATTTACCACCTCAATTTTAAAAGCCCATATTGCCAGAACCCTCTTTCTCCAAAATTAAAAATTCAGGAATTGCCCCGAATTAAATTTACTCTTGGGACTTTTTCCCACAGCATAACCCTTCGTAATTTATTTAATTACATACTAAATAATAATAATAATAATTAAAACATCCAAATTGTTCGGGCCGTCTTCTACCTGAACCTAGACTCAAGGCCCATTACTCCTAGGCCCAAAAATCAGGGTGTTACAAACGCAGAAGAATCTCGAAACCTAAAACGACCATTCAACAATCAATTAAACTACTTAATTGACAAAATTCGCACAATTTAGCACCTAACTAACTATGTTGAAATCCTCGACGTAAAACCTCTAACGAAACTAATGTTTACCGATGAATCACGACAATTACTCGAATTCGCGGGCTGCAGATCGTTACCTTCAACATCTACGCCTAAAAAAGAAATCAAACGAACGCTTAACATAGAATTCAAACAAATCAATCAGAAACCAACTTCTATAGAGATGAACGAAGTTAAATGTTTAACAGAAATTTTACAACAAAACCCACAGAATTAACCTTTCAGTCGACAAAAAATGAAAGGCGTACTTACCCAACCACACAACAATGAAAATTTAACGGCAACTTCAGCAATTGAGAAAACAAAAAAGAAAAGAATAGAATAAGGGAAAAAGAACGAATAGAAGAGGGAAAGGAAAGAAAACAATTTATTTAAAAAAAACAATTAAACTAATTTTGCAGAGTAGTGAAAAGAAAAACACATCTCCACTTTGCTCACGCAGAGACTCAAACACTAAACCAAAAAGTAACAAATACTTAACCATCAAACCAGAAAACTCATTTTTAACACAAACTAACGCAGAATTAAACTTAAGCCAACCGTTCAAGGATAAAGGTTAAGTCAAACAAAATAACAAAATTTCTAAATATGAGATTTGAACTCCTGGCCTCTAATATCTAAAGAAAGCACTTAACAACAAATAAAAAGACTTAATTATATTAGAATTTAACAAACAACACTCTAATTTTTGGGTCCTTACAATTTGTGACACTTTGAGCCCACGCTCGAAGTAGATCGCAGTTTGAGTATAGAGAAGAAGATCGTTCAGTAGAAAGCTGAGATCGACCTAAACCGCTTTGTATAAAGCATATGTATACTTTCAGTTAATGTTTCTTGCTATAAATTTCATAATGTTTTGATTTTAATGAAAAATTTTAAACTTCCACTGTGCCTAAAAGCATTGTTTTCTAAATCGATTTTTTCAACGTTCTTGCCTTTAAGACACAATTAAAAGTTTAAAGAGTTCAAGTAACAAGAAAGTTGCCTTACACCTAATTTTGCGCATTTATTTAATTTTAGTTCAAGAATAATTTAAACTTTATTTTCGGTTATTAATTATTTGGCACAAAATCAATTAAAGAAACATTTTTGTATGTAATTGAATAATTATTAAAATACTTGACATTTAAACACAAATTATTAAAAAATTAAATTAAAATATCAAAATATTATCTCATTATCCATTGAAGTAATCTTTTGTCGTTATTGAATAATTTTAATTTTATAATATCCAAGCAATGAAACCACTTAAGTCTCTTTTAAAACTTTATGATAAGGTACATATTATCGTACATACATCTTTTTCTTGAAACATGATTTTTATTAAAATTATGTTGATATCACTCTTCCGCTGCTAAATTGTAAATGTGTTTTGTTAAGAAAATATTTCAGATTTTCAACTAAAATTTCAATAGTAAACATTATTATAGTGAAGATGTTAAACTTAATTGTTTTTCTTAAAACTACTGAGTTTTTCAGAAAAGAGACCAAAACTTCCTTCTAAAATAAATAAATATTTAAAATTAACTGTTTTTAAAACTTCGATAATTCTGCCAGGACATTTCGGTGGCCGATGTAATCTCCCAAATTCGGGTCTAATGTCTAGGTCAGGTTGGGGAGGTTACAATCTATTTTACAAAATAAATTTTATTTTGTTTTGGGGAAAAACACATAATTCTAGTTATATGCAATTAATTTGTGACACTTTGAGCTCACGCTCAAAGTACTTTGTGGTTCGAGAATAACAAAGAAAGTCGTTAAGTATAAAGCCAGGATCAACCTAAACCGCCTTGTTCAAAGTACACGTATAATTTCGGTTAATGTTCATTACAATATATATCACAATAGCTCGATTTTAAAGAAAAAATTTAAACTTCCACTATGCCTGAAAAATTATTTTCTAAACCGATTTTTCCAACATTCTTACTTTTGAGAAAAATTTAAAATTTTAAAGAGTTCGAGTAGGAAAGTGGCCTTACACCTGATTTTACACATTTATTTAATTTTAGTTTAGGAATAATTTAAACTATATTTTGGATTATTAATCGTTTGGCACAAGATCAATTAGAGAAACATATTTGTATGTAATTGAATAATTATTAAAATATTTGACATTTAAAAATAAATTACTAAAAAATTAAATTAAAATATCAAAATATTATGTCATTATCCATCACAGTTGTACAGGCCCAAACCTTCTACCTCCCGTGAATGGGAGATAAGAGACCCCAAATTGATCAATTATCGAAAAATAGTTTTGTAATTAATGAAGGAGTTTGATAACATCACTTTCTACTACCTCCCGCGAGATGAGAACCTGATGGTTGACGCTTTGGCTACCTTAGCTTCTATGATCAGAGTAAACAAGTAAGAGGACGTGAAGCCTATCCAAATGAGTATTTATGAGGCTTCGACTCATTACTACAACATCGACGAAGAAGAGGAAAAAGATGATCACTCTTGGTATCACGATATATTGCGTTATGTGAGGAATTGTAAATACCCAGACCAGACAACTGAGAATGATAAAAGGACGTTGAGAAGACTAGCCATTGACTATGTCTTGGACGAGGAGATCCTATACAAAAGAAGAAAGGATCAGGTGCTATTAAGATGTGTGGACGTTGTAGAGGCTAAGAAAATCTTGGAAGAAGTCCATGAAGGCGTCTGAGGGACACACACTAATGGCTTTACAATGGCCAGGCAAATTATGAGATTCGGTTATTACTGGTCCACCATGAAAGGGGATTGTATTAACTACGCCAAAAGATGTCATAAGTGCCAAATTTATGGAGACAAGATTCATGTGCCTCCTTCACCTCTTCGTGTTATGACTTCTCCATGGCCTTTCTCAATGTGAGGCATGGATGTGATTGGGCCAATATCGCCAAAAGCTTCTAATGGGCATCGATTCATCTTTGTGGTCATCGATTACTTCACCAAATGGGTAGAAGCCGCTTCATACGCCAATGTCACAAAGTCGACAGTCAGCAAGTTCTTGAAGAAAGAGATCATATGTCGATATGGAATGCCAGAAAAGATTATATCAGACAATGCCCTAGATTTGAATAACAGTATAATAGTGGAGGTTTGTAGTCAATTCAAGATCAAACACCATAAATCATCGCCATATTGCCCAAAAATGAATGGTGCGGTGGAAGCAACCAATAAGAATATCAAGTAGATTGTGGGGAAAATGACTGAAATTTACAGGGATTGGCATGAGAAGCTACCATTTGCCCTCTATTCTTATCGAACATCTGTCAGAACCTCCACCAGGACAACACCTTTCTCTTTAGTCTACGGAATGGAGGCGGAGCAGACTGAAGATAACGAATCTTATTTCCCTGAAGTTACAGCGTAACAGATTGAAGCTACAAGTCACAAACCTTATCTCCCTGAAGTTGCAGTAGAACAGGTTGAAATAACCAATTCTTATCTCCTTTAAGTTCCAGCGGAGTAGATCGAAGCTACAAATCTCTTCTCCCTGGAATTACATTGGAGTAAACCGAAGCTATAAGTCTCATCTCTCTGAAGTTGCAGTGAATCAGAACGAGACTACATGAAGAAGGGGATCACCTAAAAAGGGTCGAGGTTCAGAGGCCGGACAAGATTGGTCCTTCTTAAAAGTCTTTGCTTCATTCCCGTTATACGACAAAGAGCAAAGAGGGGCAGCTGTACAGGCCCAAACTTGCCGGGGCCCATACAAATACAAAACAAAAATAAAAAAGAACAAATTAATAAAAATAAATCTAAATCAGTAGTCCAAGTCTATTACATTACCCAAATGACCCATCAACAAAAATAAACCCAAGTCTAAACCCATTACAGACCCAAGCCCAACTTCACCATTAACAGAATCCAAAAATAATAAAAACCAAAGACTTAAATCCCTAATCCAATTACATTGGCCTAAAAGGCGCAAGACTAATCATAGACCCAACCCTGAATTAAGCCAATGTTCAGCAAACCCTAGCAGCTGTTGCGCCTTTCGTGCCTCCGTATGCCCATGCACTGCCCTCGTACGGCCTCCGCACCTCCATGTCAATCTCCGTCCTCTAGTGCCTGCAGAAAAAAAACAAACAACAACAACAAGGAAAATGAAAGCAAAAACAAAAGTGGAAATATTGTAACAGAGATTGGCTATAAAAGCCCCACAAAAACGAATGTATTTTGGTTACAAAAAAATCAATACAAAGGAAAGAAAGAACGATTAAAAATAAAAAAAGGTGTTTTCTTTTTTTTTATTAGTGTTTTCTTTTTACTTCGTTTGCGACTTTTACTTCTTTTTTCTTCCTTATTGCTTTCGAATCTCATAAGGTGTAAAAAATAAAATTTTTACCTATTGCTTGGTGTCGACGTCGGCCGTGTTCGCTTCTCCGATCCAAAGGCGAACGGATCTCTAGGGGTCCGATTGAAGCCGCAGCGGAGGAGGCCGAGGGTCGAATATTTCTTATGGCTTTAAGGGATTTGGGGCTCGATATAGGAATTTTCGGCCCTAAATATTTTTTTTCTACACGAAGAGATGACTAGTTTAGGCTTGCGGCGCCAGAGCTAAGCATGGAACCCTAGCAGAGAGTGGTGAAAGGGTTTCTAAGTTTTTAGAAACGGTTTCTGAAATACATTTTAAAAAGAAAATTTTTTTGGATTTATAAAAGAAGTAGACAGCGCCGTTTCAGGGGATGTTCTCAGAGGCCAAAACGACACAGTTTTGGGACTTTGACCCGAAATCCGATCCATACTCGCCTAGGATCCGCGTGTTTTTGGACTGAGGGTCTATTTGCGCCCTCAGTCCTTCCGCTTTTGAGGCTGTTTTTAATTTGATCCCCATTTTAGTCTTTTCAATTTTTGAATTTGCCCTTGTAATTATTCAGTTGTTTTATTTTAGTCCCTAATAGAGCCGTGCGTTTTGGGGGGATGGATTTATTTCCCATCTGGTCCTCCCATATTATTCGCGCGCTCGTTCAGGTCCTGACCTGTATTTTGTTATTTTCTATTTATTTTATTTTATTTTGATTTTGCCCTTTTAATTTCTTTTTATTTGTGATTAGGTCCTTTTAGCCTTTTAGCCTCAAATTATTTCATTCATTATTTATTTTAAATTGATCTATATATTATTTAATTTAAGTTTTTATATGTTACTTAGCTTGTAATATCTTATTATTATTCATTTTAAAATTTCATAAATTACTTGTGTTAAACCATTTTGCACCCTTGTATATTATTTATTTTGTATATTATTTTAAACTTTTTTATGTGGTCTTAAATTGTTCCTTTATTATTTATCTTAAGTTGTTTTATACATCACTCTATTTTAGATTGTTTCGCATATTGATCACTTTAAACTGCTTTGCGTTATTCATGTCAAATGGTTCTTTTTATGTGGTATCTATTTTAAATTTTTTATTACTTATGTAAAATTGTCTTGTTATTTAGTTTACATTAATTTATATTATTTATTTCATTTTTGCTTGATTAGTAATATTCGCATCTCAATGTTGTATGTTGTGTAATTATCACCATCACATGCACTATGAATTGTCCACTAGTATATTCTTGATATCGACATCCATTAATATGATGTTTTAATTCACTTATCATTTTTTAATATTGCATTAATTTTACCCAAATACATAAAAAACGGAAAATAAAAAATCGGTAATATCTCGCGTTTTAGAAATACGAAAAAATCGTGCCCTAACCTACGAGGTTTCGATTCTCTCGTTAAACCAAGCTAGTCGAGTATTCCTTTTTAATTTCAAAATACTTGATTTTTAATAAAAATTTTCAAAACAATGCAATATTTCGCGTTTCGGGAATTCGAGAAATCATACCCTAACTTACGGAGTTTTGATTTTCTTGTTAAACCTAAACAGGCCAAATATCCTTCTATTCTTTTTAATACATTAATTTTAAATAAAAATAAAGGCAATTTCCTGTGTTTAGAAACTCGAGAAGGTCGTACCCTAACTTACGGGATTTCAATTTTCTCGTCGAATCTAAACGACCGAATGTCCTTTCAAAAATCAAAGCATGATTCTTAAACAAAACAATTATAAGGCTAGCTTGTTTACGAGGGTTTAAATGCCACGTCCTAACTCACGGGATGTGACATTTTGTTATCCCGAGACGAGAGAGCCTTCAATACTGGTTTTAATTCATTCGAGCATTTTTTATCAATATTAATCAAAAGGAGAGGATCGTATTTTGAATTCTTTTCGAGTTTTCAACTCTCGACATTAAGACATTAATTAATCAATCAGGTACCAATTTTGGGCGTTACAAGGGTGCTAATCCTTCCTCGTACGTAACCGACTCTCGAACAAGTTTTCTCGAATTTCGCAAACCAAAATCGCTGTTTTAGTAAAACAAAACATTTTATTAAAACAATTAAATTACGAGGTAATCCGATCACACCTAAACAAAAAAAAAATTGGAGGCGACTCCTGTTTTCATTTTCAAAATAAAATGTCGACCTTTTTTTTTCAAAAGAAAAAATTAGTTTCGACAATAGTAATATTTTATCGTTGTTGAATAATCTTAATTTTGTAATATCCAAGCAATGAAATCGCTTAGATCTCTTTTAAAACTTTATGATAAGGTGCATATTATCATACGTACACCTTTTTCTCCTTGCCGGTGAATTGTTAGAAGTTTCAATGACTTTAATGAAATTATAATTGTATTGAGAAAATAATTTAACTAAGAAATTAATTTAGTGAATTTAATTAATTAAATTATTTGATTAAATAAATAATATTTTGTAAAACAAAAAATAAATAATAGATTGAATAAAAGTCTAGATAACACTTATAGTTTGGCCCAATACATGAAAGGTTTAATTAGGCCTTATTACATACAACGGGTAAGAAGCCATAGTATCTTATAGGGTGTGTCATCGCCCCTTATACTCCTACTTAGGGTAGAAGTAATATTTTCAATTAAAATATTATTATTTAGTTAGACCTTATTCAAATAGAACTCTTGTATTAATTCTCAATAAATAGGAATTATGTGTTAATTTTTACGCACATTATTCTTTCAAAAAATAGTGGAAATCTATTTTATAGAATAAATTTTATTTTTTTGGGAAAAACACATAATTCTGGTTATAGAAAAAATTAATTTTCCTTCTGAAATTAAAAAAAAAAATCATTCTATACAATTGACTTGTGACACTTTGAACTCATGCTCAAAGTACTTCATCATTCGAGAATAGCGAAAAAAGCCATTAAGTAGAAAGTTGGGATCAACCTAACCACCTCGTACAAAGTACATGTATAATTTTAGTTAATGTTTACTGCTATAAATATCACAATGGCTCGGTTGCAAACATTATTTTCTAAACTGATTTTTCCAACATTGTTATTTTTGAGAAACAATTAAAATTTTAAAGAGTTCGAGTAAGAAAGCGGCCTTACACCTGATTTTACAAATTTATTTAATTTTAGTTCAGGAATAATTCAAACTATATTTTAAATATATTAGTTTGGCACAAGATCAATTAGAGAAACATATTTGTATGTAATTGAACAATTATTAAAATACTTAACATTTAAAAATAAATTACTAAAATATTAAATTAAAATATCAAAATATTATTTCATTATCCATCACAATAATATTTTATCGTTGATGAATAATTTTAATTTTCTAATATCCAAGCAATGAAATTGCTTAGATCTCTTTTAAAACTTTATGATAAGGTACATAATATTGTACAAACACCTTTTTCTCCTTGTCGGTGAATTATTAGAAGTAACGAAGAATATAGAACAGAGATTTGTAAGAGAAGAACCGAAACTGAGTAGGTGAAAGCACGAAGTGCAGGTGTTGAAGTGAAATATTGATAATCTCACTGATAATTTTAAAGGAAAGTGTAAATTGAACTTTACAAATTGCTAGTTTGTGGTTGAATTTTCTTTTTGTGGGTTTCAAAGTTGTAGCTTTGCTGTTTAGATTTCACTTTTAATGTTTTGATATGAGATTTGGATTTCCCTTTGATTTGTGGTTTCTTTTTGATTATTAGTTAAATCAAGTTACTTGTTTTTAATGCAGTTTTTCATCTCAGTTTTGTCCATCTCGTTTGCATTGTAGTAATTTTTGGATGATTTAAGGTATAAAACAAGGGATTCTCTCGAAAAATTAAACAGACAAAACAATTAATTAAATATTTAAATGGGTGCTTTTTTTTTTAAATATTACATTTTTAAAATTTTTATTTATTTTGTTTTTAATTTAGAATAACTTTTTAATATTTATATTTTTATAATGTCACGCCACATTAGTAAGTAAAAATGAGATGTCACTCCATGTCAACAAAAAAAAGTTGACCATTAGTTTACTAACAGTTTCCATCTAAACCAGGCTTATTTGACAAAAATCGAAACGATAAGGGTGACATTGTGAAAAGAAAAAGATAAGGAGAACACTGTGAGAGGTAGTAAATGTTAAGGGCAAATATTGTCATTATGCTTATTTTATTTGCATAACTAGGATTAGATTGATTAAAATAATAAAAGCAAATTCCAAAGTTGTCCAAAATATTTCATATTATGCTCGAAAAGTAAGATAACCTAAGGAAAATGTGATATTTACTTCTTACATTCACGAATATTGATATTGATGAGAATGTGAGATGATGGCCTCAAAGGAATGCTTGAAATCCAAACATGGTAATTAATCACATTCTAGAGTCTTACATCACCACCGAGATTGTAAGATTTTGAAAACCAAATACCCCCTTAAAGTTATAGGTTTTATTTTCTTCATCATAATGCAAAAAGTTGTATTGAATTTGAAAATTCTAGGTTTATTAACAATTGTGAAATTAGTGAAAGTTTTAGAAACACCGTAAATTAAAAGTGCAAAAAAGTTAGAATGCGAACTTCTTTTAAGATTGTTGTTCCTATAATTATTGAACAATTTAAAAATTTTGAAAAATAATAAATGATTAACCAAACTCATCTTATGATGAAAAATAACTGATGAACCCGCATTAAATAAAGCAAAAATTAACATGAAATAATATTTTTACAATATAGTTTTGAAGTAGTTTCAAGGAGATAAGATTTTGATATTTTAATCTAAACATCTTATTATTTAAGAATGTAAATCAATATTTTAAAATAACTTTATATATTTAAACGCATTTAAATAAATAAAAAAATTTCTCAAAAACCCTAACTAATTATATATATATATATATAGATTATAGATTATAAATAATTAATAAAATATAAAAAAAATTATTATTACACAAGAAATCAAAATTTTCAAATTCAATTTATATCCTAACTCTAAATATATAAAAAAGAAATTAAATCTAAGTAGTTTTATTTGTTTTCCCTTTTGAATTTTGAAAGAAGCGTCAATTAACCTTCTTCTTTGTTCTTTTCTTTTTGCTTTTCACTTGGAATTCTGCTTCTGCTGACACATTCTCATACAACAAACAAAGAAACATGTCCGAAGAGACTCCAGCCCAAGAATCCCGCTATTGCAGCAGCGGCGCCGACGGTGATCGACTCTGACTCACCTGCTGGTTTAGATCCCTTCCCTTCTCAGCCAGCCAGCCAGCCATACCATCTCATGTAGCAGCTGAAAATGAAGAGAAGACACCGCGGCCTCTGAGTTGCAGCAGGAGTCGGATGGAGAAAAAAGAGACGGGAGCACCACCAGAACTAGTGCTCAAGAAGCTAGGAGGTGTTGTTGAAGAGAAAAAGTCTTTCAAACGGGAATGCAATTATCTGATTTCGAAAAGGAAATTAAGTTTTGGAAGCAGTTTGGTAAAGAAGCAACAGACTCTAACCTTTTCAATTCAGAATCCAAGGGTGAAGAAAACCCAGAACCCAATCCAACGAGCTATGAATACAATTATTTTGACTTATAATGCAATTTTTTATTTTCAAGCTCATCAACCCAAAACTACAATCGTATTTGCCACCAAAGATTGTTGAAACTCGAAACCGAATGTCAAAAACATGCAATTCTAATACTAAAACAACCAAAGGGTGGTTCGTATATTATATGGTTTTTGAAACTTTGGTCCCTCACTCCATGATGGAACATGGGTTGTATTTGCCACTAAAACATTGTTCTGAAAGTCAAAACCAAATGCCGGTAACTCTACAATATATCTACATGCATATAAGTTTTAATAAAACTTTAATATTTTGCTCACAGTTGTTACGAATTCTTCTCAACAAAGAAAATCTTCAAGTCAAACGTGGGATATAGAATAAGACTTTTTATGCTAAAATTGCATGGAGAAGACTACGTAAGTCCACCGCCATCACCATCATCACCTACACCACTACCAAGTCCCAAGAGCATACACACTCTCCCTTCGCTTATAATCCTCTTCTCGACCTTCTTTTTGTGACAAAACTACTAGAATTTAAGCTAACTTGGAGATATTTGAATAATTAATTTCTAAGGGTGGGTTAAAATATTAATTTCAAGTTTCTTGTTTTGATTTGTAACACCTATAAATAGTGTGCTCAGCCTTAACCCACTTTCCATCAACAAGGCTTGCTTTAATTGCGGTTTGAATATGGGAAGTTCTAGGGTTATTGGTGCTACATTCTTGGTTCTCCTCCTTGTGGATTTAGCTTTCGCTGCTAGGTCACTTAGTGGTGGTGGAGGAGGAGGAAGTGGTGGAGGTGGAGGTGGCGGAGGGGGTGGTGCCACAGGTTCTGGATATGGTTCAGGGTATGGTTCCGGGAGTGGTTCCGGATATGGTTCGGGAGCTGGTGGTCTTGGAGAAGGTGGAGGTGGAGGTGGGGGTGGGGGTGAAGGAGGCGGTGGTAGTGGGGGTGAAGGATCAGGGTATGGGTCTGGGTATGGGTCAGGATCAGGGTATGGGTATGGGTCTGGTGGTGGGATAGGAAGTGGTGGAGGAGGTGGCGGTGGTAGCGGAGGTGGCGGCGGCGGAGGTGGTGGCAGTGGAGAAGGGTCGGGATATGGGTCTGGATCCGGATACGGAAGTGGGTCTGGGTCCGGATACGGAAGTGGAGTTAGTGGTGGCAACGGTGGAGGAGGAGGTGGCGGCAGTGGAGGAGGGTCTAGATACGGGTCCGGATCCGGATACGGAAGTGGGTCTGGATATGGAAGTGGAAGTGGTAATGGTGAAGGAGGAGGCGGAGGTGGTGGCAATGGAGGTGGAGGAGGTGGAGGCAGTGGTTCGGGCCAAGGATCAGGCTATGGAAGTGGTTCAGGTTATGGCTCCGGGTATGGTAGCGGTGGAGGGTGATTTCCCACATTGGTTCAAACTAAGGTTGAATTCTAGTTGCTACTTATCGTTTTGTAATCTTTAAAATAAAGTGCAGTGTTTGCCTACGAGCACCGCATGTAAATGTTTTAAAGACTTTCAAGTCTTTTGTAATCATATCTAAATATTTGTTATCCTAATATTTCAAATAAAATAAAACTTTTATTTTTACAACTTGCATTGCTTTGAGTAACTTTTTAAATTCAATGCTTTAGCATCTTGACAAAAAAATTATATTTTTAGTAGGAGATTAATTGATTTAGATTTATAAATCAATGTATTTTTTATGTGTGTATGTGCATTTTCTCATGTCATATTTATGCTTTTATTATTTTACATTTATTAAAATTTGAGAAATTAATAATATTCCGCTATAAAGATTTTGGCATGTTTATGTATCCATGTCATGTATTCATTGTTTTTTACTCTCTTTGTCTCGTGCTTTTAGTGTATTTTAGTGTGATGTTTGTGTATTTGGTTTGTTTAAAGTCGCTTGCTGCAAAAAAAAAAAATTGCAATATAATAATCTCTTTATCTCTTTATTTTTTTAGGGTAAATTATAGAACTAGTCACTTAACTATTAGCATGTTTCTGTTTTGGTTACCCAATTATGAAAATTTTCAATTTAGTCACTAACATTTTAGATCATTTCTATTTTGGTCACTAACATATTATATAATTTCTATTTTGGTCACTAACATATTATATCGTTTTTTTTGTCACAGCCCGTTAAATGGTTAACGAAGTGATAAAGTGGCTATTTTTCTAATTGGTATATAACACATTTAGTCTTCAATACTTGCACATTCTATCAATTTGATACTCAACCACATATAATTAAATATAATTGTATTTAAGCACATATAATTAAATCTTGAGTGTCATATTCAGTGTAGATACCTTTTCCTACTTGTTGGTAGATTATTAGAAGCAACTGTCTCACCCCGAAATTTGGGGTTAGAAGCTTTAGTCTGTTGGGTGAGTCAAGTGGTTTTGGTTAGGCATTTATGTTTTCTTTTGCATTTGAGAGATAACGATGAGCTTAGTGGTTTAGTGGTTAAGTGTTAATTTCTCTTTAGGTCTCGAGTTTGAATCCTTTTGTGCACTGTGTAGGAATTACTTTTATCGATTTTATTTTATTGTCTTTTAGCCTGCTTAATCTTGAGTGTCATATTCAGTGTAGATACCTTTTCCTCCTTGTCGGTAGATTATTAGAAGCAACTGTCACACCCTAAAATTTGAGTTAGAAGTTTTAGTCTGTTGGGTGAGTCAAGTGGTTTTGGTCAGGCATTTATGTTTTCTTTTGCATTTGAGAAATAACGATGAGCCTAGTGGTTTAGTGGTTAAGTGTTAGTTTCTCTTTAGGTCTCGTGCTTGAATCCTTTTGTGGGCTGACACTATATCGAACAGGACCCAAGTAGAATATACTCTAAATTCGTTTATTGATTTATTCACTTGTGACATTCATAATGTGACATACCTTAATCTTCAGTGGATGATGGACTATATATGTCTGACTTGTATACTTTGATGTAAATTGAAGCCCGAGTTCAAATATATAAGGAACTGAAAGCTGGTGCACTGTGTATATGACTTTTGCATGATGTAGCATAATTCCACAACAGTGGCATTCATAGCCCAATAAAGGTAAATGATAACCTCTAATCATGATTGCATTATAGATTGAAAGTGACGTGGTCACGGGTCATTTTTCTTAGTGATATAAATGATTTAATTACTATTTGATAGTAATTGGCTTTTCATGAAAGAAGGTGTAACGATTACTGTCGAGACCATTTTTAAAATCGTGTTTTGGAAAATGGGAATCGACTTAACAAAACGAAAATAGGAGTCGCCACCAATCTTTTTAGGTGTGATTGGATCACCTTTAAAACATTTTGTTTTAAAATCATTAGTTTTGGTCTCACGAAATAAAAGAACGGGTTCGAGAGTCGGTTACACATACGAGGAAGGATTAGCACCTCATAACGCCCAAAAATTGGTACCTAATTAATTATCAAATGTCTTTAAGGTCGGAAATTTAAGAATTTTAAGATACAATCCTCTTTAAAATATTTTGATTTTGAAAGTTGGGGTTCACTTGTATCAAAATATTGACACTAAGTTAGCATTTTGGAAGTCCCTATCTCAAAAAACAACAAAATGCCATATCCATGAAGTTAGGACACAACACTTTGAAATTTCCAAGACAGTTGCTCGTATTTTGAAAATGTTTAAAAACTTAGAAGGGTACCTCACTTATTCGAACTCAACGAGAAAAGTTGCAACCCAATAAGTTAGAGCACTACTTTTCTCGAAGCTTCCAAATATCAAGCATTGCCTTTTTATTTTTTGAAAACTTTGAAGTCTCTTTTTAAAACCGATGCATGAAGGAGCATATTAACATAACATACGAGATAACATATAATTCAACATAAAACATAATACATATTTGAAAAGAATAGATAAAAATTCCTAAACACGTAATTCAACATATATTTAAACACAAATGATGTATGAGATACAAAATGCATTTGAAAATAAATTACAAAAGTCTAAGATATTACATAACATATAAAATACATAACATAACGATAATACGTTAATTCTAAAATAAAAGCAAATGTTGTATAATAATAAAAACATAAGTTTTTTTAAAAAAATATGTATAATATAAACAATTGATAAATAGAATGAGCATATAAAATGTGATATTTAATGATAGATTTAAAATATAATATATATAACAAAAATTATATTTATAAGAATAATACTTATATAAAAATATAAAATATATTGGTTTAGAAAAATAATGTATAAAATATCAAATGTATAAAAGAATTTATATTTATAATAATTATAATATATATAAATATAAGTTTAGAATAATGTGAAATAAGTAATTAATGATGAAATATACGTATTATACAAATTACAATATTATAATATCTTCAAAATGTGTAATAATAGAATATAAATAAAGTAATTCTTAACATATAAATAAAAATAAATATATAATATAAGTTAAAACCTTTAATGATAATAATGTATAAATAAAAAAACATATAATAGTATAAAAAAATGACATAATATAAAATAATTATAATATATAATATGAAAGTATATATGTAAAAAATAATGTATAATATATAAATAATTAATAAAGATATAATACAAGTAAAAATATATAAATAATAATGTAAAATAATAATAATTTAAAAATATATAATATATAATAATAATATGAAATAGTATATGGTTAATACAATAGTGTAAAGATATATAAACACTATGTGATAAAAATATACTATAATAAATAATAAGTAATGATATATGTTAAAATATATATTAATATGATAATAGGAAGATATTAAGTAACATAATAAAATATAAGTAAATAATATAAAATATAATACATATATTCATATTAAAATATAATAGTATATGTATAAAGTTTTAAAATAAATAGGTTATAAGTAGATTAAAAGGGATAAAAGGGACTAAATTGAATGTAAATAAAAAGTCAGAGGCTAATTTAAAAAGAGAATAACTGAGATCAGACCTAATTGAAATGGCCATTGAAACCCTAGGGACTCATTGGGAAATTTTTCCTTGTCCCTAAACGGCATCGTTTTAATCCAAAATTTAAACAGTTACTATAAGGACTAAATTAAAACTGAAGCAGAAGCAGAATATCAGGGCTAAATCATAAATAAAATAAAATAAAATTTTAAACACAAAAAGGTGGAAGGACCAATTGGGTAATTAACCCAATCCTCAAAAAACACGCGGATCCTCCCCGGGTATTCGGGTCAACGCGCGGATCTTGGAGCCTTAAAACGTCGTCGTTTTAAGCTTATCAGACTAAGCTAAAACGGGGTCGTTTCTCTTGGCTTATATAAGCCAAATTTCGACCAAAAAAAATCATTTAGAAGCTGGTTTAAAAAAAAAACTCAGAGAAATCCTCTGTGGGAGGATTTGGGGTCGGCCTTAGAGCCTTGTTGGGCCCCTGTTCTCAGTTGTTACGTGCCCACGCGCCACCGCAAGGGCCTCCGCGCACGGTGATCGGAGGGCTAAAAAACCCTTGTCCTTTCTAGGCGAAAATGTAGGTAACTCTTCCGTTTTAATATTTTAGTAGTCGATTTGCTGATGATGCTAAATATTTCATATAAAAAAAAGAACATGAAGTATATATATCACCTTAAAACTGCTTGTAACCCTCTGAATGAATATGTGTAAGTATATTTTCTATTTTGTAAAAAATCCGGTCCCCTTTACATTGTTTTGATTTGGGCTTTTATAGCCACTGCTGTTATTACATAAACTAGGAAAAAATCTTTTTATATCTTTCCATATTTGTTTTTGTTTGCTGCTGTGGTTCTTTCCTTCTTTTGCAGGTATCAACGGAGAATCGCACCGGAGTTGATTCGTAGTAAATTACTGGCGAGGCCAGTCACACAAACGATCATGAGAGGGACAAACTTCTGGACAACGCATTATGGTGCGTCAATGTGCATTGATGGCCTTAATTTGGGGAGTTGAACAGATGCTCCCTGAGGCTTCCAGAAGATGCTGCGGCGCTGCAGTTTTCAGGAAACCCTAGGGTTTTCTGTTTCTCTAAAGTCACTTGGGCCTCTTGGGCCCCTGGGTGTAATGAGTCTACTGGGGCCATTGTGTTTTAGTTAACGGGTATTAGGGTAGTTTAGGCTATTGGGTTGTAACCGGGTATGGGACTTTTGCATTTGGGCTTATGAGGTCCTGAGGCCTATTTATTCTAAATGGACTGTTTAAATAAACATTCATTTATTTTCTATTTTTGGTTTTATTTATTTAACCATGGGCCCGGGCAGATTTGGGCTATTACAATTACCATAATACAAAATAGGATAATATTGGAGAACAACTTTATCCAAAATAGATTTAAGCATATCCCAACACACTTACGACAAAGATCATTGGACGAACAGTTATTTAGTGTCTCTCGTAATGGTATATAATAAGGGAGAGATTAGTCCTAATACTGTAGTTGAATGACTTCATGACTAAATAATGTTGAAATTCATAGGGGAAGAACCAAAACTTCTTTACAAATTATTTAAGTCCTAAGTATATATGTCCAATGGTCCTTCTACTAGCTTAACATGACTTGAAACGAATTGCATGTAGAACTAATAATATGAAATGAAAGAAAACGATGAAGTAATATAAATAGATCACACGCATCACTATCTGCAGTGAATAAGACAATTAATTAATTGTAATTAAATAATTGAAGTTCGAAGTAAGAAATAAATCTATTAGTTATCAAAGATTTGTTGAATAAGATAATTAAATATATTTTCTTCATTAATTCTAATACGGTAAAATTATCATGATTTTAATGAAATTATAATTAGGTTGAGAAAATAATTTAATTAAAAATTAATTTAGTTAATTTAATTAATTTAATTGTTTGATTAAATAAATTATATTTTGGAAAATATAAAATAAATAATGGGCTGTATAAATTATAAGTGTTGAGTAAAAGTCTGAATAACACTTATAGTTTGAGCCAATACATGAAAGGCCCAATTAGGCCTTATTACATGCAAGAGGCGAGAAACCCTAGTATCTTATAAGTTATGTCGTTGCCCCTTATACTTCTTCCTAGGGTAGAAGTTTTATTTTCTGTTAAAATACTATTATTTAGTCAGACCTTATTCAACCAGAACTCTTGTATTAATTCTCTATAAATAGGAATTATGTATTCAGCTTTATACACAAATTATTCTATGTCGCAATTCTCTCTGAAAATATTGGAAACTTATTTTACTGGATAAATTTTATTTTCTACGAAAAACGCATAATTTCGATTATGGAGAGAATTAGAATTCCTAAAGAAATTTTAAAAAGTTCCCATTCTATACAGTTGATTTGTGTAACACCCCATACCCGGCTTAGAAGTTAAGGCCAAGTTTGGAGGCTACATCAACTTATATGAAAACAAATCAACCTTTAACTACTTGAAATTTAACATTCAGAAATCATGTAATTAATTAAACCAAACATAAAAATTCAGACTTTCGAAGCGTAATCCAAAATAAACACATGGTAGCATAAGCTTATAAAAATAGTAAAAACTAAAGAGAATTGACTGAGCTCCTGCCACGCCAAGCCGCCTAAATCTCTGGGTTACCTGTAATCCAAACAAAATGACTAAATGAGTTTGTAACTCAATATGTGTAACTTTCATTCAATAATAAACGATAGTACGATAGATATTATTTCAGTTTTTCATAAATAAGTCGTTTATCAGAATAAAATACAGAATCAGAAACAAATTAAGAACATCATATACAGATGCAGATTTCTATCCCCATCTGCTACACACCATTTTCGTTCATCCCAACACACCATATTAGGCATCCAATATCCATCCACCCCTACAGACTGCGTAGTAACTGTATGTCACATTTCAGAATAATTGTAGCCTAGCTGCTAGATCAAAATGCAATAAATCGTCAGAATCAGAAATATTTGTGGCATAGCCACCAGATTTGGCAGATTATTAAACTATTCACACTTCATTCTTTATACAGTCCCAATCCTGATGCATATGCAGATTTAACATATACTAGATATAAGTATATAATAATACAATTTCAGAACGTTTTCAAGTAATGCTATCACACTTACTTATCAGATCCCATATCAAGTGTGTGTGTGTGTGTGTATGTGTATATAAGAATAACAGATTATTCAGTAACAGATTGTCAAATAACAATTTTAATGTCTAGTTGAGATCATACAGGCCCTACGGTAGGCCTAAGTTCGATTCAAACGACGATTATTGATAAAGGATGAGTAGGATGAACGTGAAAGCGGATCGTAAAGTTTGTCAAAGTCGCAGATTTGTCTTAGGGATCTAGACGTTCAGAAAGAAACTTAGATTTTGACACAACCTGAAACGAAATTGAATCCAAGTCAGATAAAACAATTAAAATAAATAACTAAAATAAAATAATAAATCAAAAATTAAGGAATCGAATAAACAAGATAAATGGAAAGATAGAACGTAGTGTGTAGAAGTTCCTAAGAAGCCTTGGAAACGCGAAGAATCCACAACCCCCTTCAAGCGGCTCTAATTTCCCCTCCAAGATAAAAAAAACTTGGCAAGAAAAAGTTTAAAAATGATCTCCACAATCTAAAAAGATTGTTAATACTCTGCTAAAAGAAACTCAAGATAAATTCATGGAAAAGAAAAACCCAGAGAGAATTTATTAACTCAAAAGAGAAATAGAATAATAATGAATAGTATGTATTGTGTACAATGTAAAGGCCTATATATAGGCTAGCTAAATAAATTTAAATAAAACTTCTAAGTATACTAGAACTCTAATTTAATCTATACAAGAAGTAGTTTTAAACTAAACTTTCTTATTAACATAAAATTCCTAAATAACTTAAAATACTTAATAATTATAAAAAATTTGGAATAAAATATTAATAAAATAATAAGAGATGATAAATAAAATATTGGGCTTATATGTAATAAAAATTAAGCCTAAAACTCAAACTCAATATGATTTAAACTAGAATTAAAAGCCCAAAATTTGTAATTCTCGTCATAATCCCGTTCAGAAATTTTGCTCGCGCAGTCTTTACTAAAACGGTCATAACTTGAGCTTCCGAACTCAAAATCGAGTGATTCAAAATGTGTTTGGAAGCTAAGAGATAGATATTCAAGTACCATAAGACATATCAACCCAGAAATCCAAGATCCATCCAAAAAATTTGTCACAAATCTGCTGATTTCCCAAGCCTGAAGATTGACAGTTTTGATGATTGGAATCTAATAAATTTCACCCCACTCATGAATGTATCATTCTCTCTTTCCTCAAAAAGATTCGTCCTTGAATTTTTTCTTTGATCGAGTCCTAATTTGATTTGCTTAGCCTTTGACATTGTTGTTGGGCCTTGAGGTAGTGTGAACCCATCACATTCATAGGTTGAAATTGTGCCTTAAGACTCCCATCATTCCTCCCTTCCTCAAGAAGGTTCGTCCCCGAATCTTTAGCTTCTAGCACCTGTGGAGAATTATCAATGTTCAACTTACCTCTTTCCTACAAGTAAAATCGTCTATTGATGTTTAAAGTAATATAATTGAGAGCTCGTCAATGGATCCTTGAAACAAAGAAACACCACTAAACAAATTTAAGTTAGAGTTAGTTAAAATAGAATCACTCCTTACTTTTGTATGGGTATTTTCTAGCTTTTTATTTTCTTTTTCCATTCGAGAACTCTCCAATTTTAACTCATATGGATTTTCACTCACAAAATTTTGACCATTAAGTAGACTTTTATCACTCAAGGTCTCTTTTCTCTCTGTCCTTTTAGATGATTCTTCCTCACTTCCCATATCCCCCTCACAAGTATTATGAATATTCAATTCAATACAATCTATCTCAATAGGAGAACATGACGTTTCTATCTCATCTAACTTCATAGATTTGAGGAAGAAATTCTCATTATCATCTTTTTTTGGTTCATAAAGTTCACCATCTTCTTTGATAAACAAAAGTCTCGTGTTGGCACAATCACGACTTTAGTGCCCATGCCCTTTACATGTAAAACATTCAATGTCACGAGCTTTTTGTTGTTTTAGTGAAAAATTAATAGAAATAGGCTACTTGAAAGATGTAGAAGAATGCTTTGCAGGAGCCCCACTTTTCCACCCAAAAGGTTTAATCTCAGCATGTTTTAGCAGCAACTTATTAGTAGCATAAAGAGGTTTCGAATTCTTAAAGTAGAATTAGAACTTGTACCTCGATAATAGTGTGATGCTCCAAATGGATGAGATTGATGTTGCTAAAATTGTTGCTCAATCTCAATTGCCTTGTGTGCCATCTCCTCAAGATCAATAGATGTGTGAAGATTAAGAGCATTGGCTATCAAAACATTCAAACCATCTACAAATCGCACCATGATATTTTCTTCATCCTCTTTTATATTTACTCTTTGCATAAGCATCTCCATCTCTTTAAAGTACTCATCAACAAATCGATTACCTTGAATAAAGCATTGAAGTCTCGTTGAGACTTCCCTATAGTAATGAGAAGGAACATAACGCTTTCGCATCACTTGCTTCAACTCGTCTCATGTTTCAATTACCCTTTCGCGGTTTATTTTACGATCAATTCCAAGTTGAATCTACCAACTCAACGCATAATCTGAAAATCCAAGGGTCGCCAATTGGAGTTTTTTTTCTCTTCTTGCATTTATAGTAACGAAACATAAGGTCAATTTTTAATTCCCACTGACAATATGCTTCGGGATCATACTTCCCTTGAAATGATGGAATGTTGAACTTTGGTTTAGCTAAAAAATGTTGCTTGCGGTCATTATTAACCAAAGTCTCATCATTTACATGAGAGACACGTCGAGCATTATTTGTACGAAGATGAGGTAGATCAATCTTATCTCCCTAATTGGGGTTCTGAAGCTCAATTTTTGTATTTAGATGTTCTAAATTTTTATTGATCGTGTCTTGAATAGTGTCACATTTTTTATCTCGAGCATTTCGAACCTATTGATCTTTTCTCAACTTCGCAATCATAGTATTGCAAATCATTATGAAAGCCTGAAAAGAACACAACACTTAAGAAAAGAAAAATTAAGCAAACCTCATTGTTATGCACTCAGAAATAAAAATCAAATTCTCAATGAGGTAAGAATTAATCTTGTGAGTCTTTTAAAAAGTGTCGATATCAATCAATTAGAATGTATTAGAATCAAACTAACAAACCAAACCTGAGAGCATTATGAGTCCAAAATTGTCTAGACATCAAAAAATTCTGTTGCACGGAGGAAGGAATGTGCAACGTGCTTTAACCTACTAACACAAGAAACAATAAAGTGTTAGAATGCATAAAGGAACAATAAAAAGAAAAAAAAATGAAAACCTAAGGCTAAGAGTAAATGAAAATTGTTGAAACTTGAAAACCCGAAAAATTATGAAGCAACTTGATAAACTTCGTTTGAGGTGTTCCCTCTTTCCAAGAATTATGCAATTTGAACTGGAGCCACCTCAAATAATGTAGATCTGATCTGGAGAGTTTTGGCACAAAATTCAACCTACAGAATATTTTTTTACTTTTATATTTTTTTTGTATTTTATTTTTTTACTTTCTTTTGATCACTTTTTTATATGGGAAATATTTTTTTATACTCTAAAATAGTGCCAAAAAATATTATGTAAAATTTCAGATTGTTTGAAAATCATTTACCCATTGAAAAATATTTTTTTTGAAAACTGTAGGCGTAAAAAATTGTTTTGAGGTTGTTTTATAAAAATTAGTTTATAAGAGAAAAAGAACACCTAAAACTCCCAAATCTGATACCAAATCTTAATTTTTGGCCCACACGCCTATGTAGATTCACACAACCTAGGTGACTGGCCTGTGTAGTCCACACGACCTAGGACACGCCCGTGTGGCTCTCTTAATGTCACACATGGCTTGTCACACGGTCAAGTGGCTCAAAACAGTGAGTTACACGGTCTAGCACACGGCAAGGTGGACACCTGTGTGACTCAAATATCAAAATATCTCTCACACGACCTGGACACACACCCGTGTCCTTGGCCCGAATGACCATAATTTACAAACAGTGAGTTACACGGCTTGGTACACGGCCACTTGGCCTCGACAACCATATTTCTAGCATTCGATATTTGCAGAAAATTGGGTTTTCATTATACACCTGCTATAGTTTTGATGTAGGAGCAATGTTGTAACACCCCAAACCCAGCCCAGACATTATGGCCAAGTCTGGTGTGCCACATTGAAGTGTTTTTCGAAAACCATGTTTTCATTGAAAACCCTTCTTGATGTTTAGAAACTTTTACCGTTTAAACTTGTAAACCTTTGTAGTGGCAGAAACATGTTATTTTAAAAACAGTTAAGTATCGAAAAATCAAACCTTCTTTGTTATGGCTTAAAGCGAATGGATACTACGCACCAGGTAGGATTCAAGAAAAGAGGAGGTTCGTCAATTAGACTGCTTAAGTACCTAGCTCTTCCATGGATCTACTCCTAGACATGCACACAACCATTGCCACACTTTAACTGAATGATTGTTCAAGAAAAACCATTTCGTTTTAAGCCATTGAAAGAACTTGTTAATTTTTTTAAAACGTTTTCGTTGCGGAAGCTTTGTCTTGTTTCACGATATTTTGAAATAAGATAATTTCTTTTAAAAACTCACCCTAGAGCTAGTCAATCCTGTAATAACCCAAATTTGACCGGGCCTTGAAATCCAAAACCAAAAATTAAATAATAATAAATAAATGTTTATTAAACAGTCCCTTTACAGCCCAAAAGTTAAAACCCAAATAGACCTGTTACACCCGGTAGCCCAAATACCCCGAAAGCCTATCCTATTCCCATTACCCCTTTGACCCAGTACAACGGCCCAAAATGAACTAGGCCCAAAACCCAAAATTTCCAGCTAGGGTTTCCAACCCTAGCTCTGCTCCCTTGCGCCGCAACTGCTTCTGGAAGATTCGGGGAGCGTATGTCCGGCTCCTCAATCAAGGCCATCACTCAAGGTTCTGCTTCCGTAATCAGCGCCTCACCGACACCATCACCAGACTTCAGGCCTCCATCGACGCCAGCAATCCTTCCATTGCCGGATTTTTCGCAAGTACCTGGAAGAAAAGGAAAGAAAATCACAGCAGACATGCGAGGTAAATACGGAAAGAAATTGGAGATTTCTTTCCAAAACTTGTAGTAGTTTATCAAAGCTATAAAGCCTTCTTTTTAATCGGTAAAGAGGGGGGGAAGAGGATACAAAAAAATATTGTACACAGAATCCTTTTTTGCAATAATATACCAGAGATTTTTTACATAAGACAAAGGTGACATATTTTTATTTCTGTTTCATTCTCTTAATCATGAGTTTATGCATATAATATATTAAACAAATAGAGGGGGAGAATACCTAGAGAATCGCCTTGAAAAGTGAAACTTTTCAAGTTCCGACTGTCGTATGTGGCGGAGTCGATGGCGGCGCGTGGATCCCAATCTTGGGTCCGATGACCGTAGCCGATCGGCTAAACGCAGGCTTCGAGAGGACCAGGGATCCTTTTCAGAGGTTTTTTTTTTTTTTTTTTTTAGAAACTGAGTTTCTAAATGATTTTAAAGCTAAAGATTTGGCTTATATAGCCTTGACAAAACGACAGCGTTTTAGACCCTCAGGATCCGCGTGTTGACCCGATTACCCGGGGAAGATCCGCGCGTTTTTATAACTGGGTTAATTTCTCAATCAGTCCTTCTAATCCTTTTTGCGTTTACAATTAAAACCTTATTTTATTTATGATTGGGCCCTATTAATTTTGTTTTAGTTTTAATTGAGTCCTGATGGCTATTAAATTGTATTCTGGAAAACGTCGCCGTTTTAGGAATAGGGCAATTTGCCCAGTGAGCCCTTTGGATTTTGCACGTGTTTTAAATAGGGCTTTAATTCAATTCTATTCCTTTCAAAATTTGCCCCATAATTTAGCTAAACTTTAAATTCAGTCCTATATTTATTTTATTATCCTATATATATATTTATTATTTGTTTTATTTTAATTTTACTTCTATATTATACATTATAAGATTATTTTATTATAAGTGTTATTTTTATTTGTTATTTTTCTCAAATTATTATTTTATATCATTTTTTATATATATTGTTATATTTTCACATATATTATATATTTATTATTTATACATTATTTTACATTTAAACTTTAAGTTATTTATGTTATATTTATTATATTTATTATTTTCTATATATTTTATTATATAACATTTATTATGTTTTATTTTTATACCACTTATTATTTTTATAAATATTATATATCACATATTACCAATTATATTATTTATGTTTATATCATATATATATTATTTAGAATTCATAAATTATTATTATTAAATTATATTTTAAACTCATACTATATACACATTTCATTATTATTTATTTATTTATCTATTATATATTATTTCATTTTAAAATTAATATCGTTATATTATGATTTTTCTTACATACTCTTTAACCAATATATTACCATATAATTATTATTCTTGTTATTATATATTATATACTATTTAAAAAATTGTTATGAAGTATCTTATCTTTAATTACAAATATTTTGCTAGCAATCAATCATTCTTATTTTTTTATCAAGTATGTGTTAAATGTTATTATTATTATTATTATTATTATTATTATTATTATTATTATTATTATTATTATTATTATTATTATTATTATTATATGTTATATTTTGTAAACATGCACATTGACACTATGTTTCTCCTATTTTTATATCATACATTATTCGATTATGTTTTGTTCATATCATGCAAATATCATTTTGTATGTTTGTATACTTTGATTATTCATTTTCAATACATGCCATATATATATCTTTGTTTGCATTTTTTTTTGCTTTATATGTATTATTCTTTTTATCGTAGTATTCATTTTTTAGTACAGTAATATATTATTATGATTTATAATGTTAATACAATTCTCCACGCATCATCTTTAAAAAGACAAAGCTCCAAAATTTTCAAAAAAAAATATAAAGGCAATGCTTGGTGTTTGGAAATTTCGAAAAAGTAGTGCCCTAACTTATTGGGTTGCAACTTTTCTCGTTAAGTTCGAATAGTCATGTATCCTTCTAAGGTTCTTAAAGGATTTCAAAATATAAGTGACTGTCTTGGAATTGCAAAGTGATATGTCCTAACTTACTAGATGTAGCATTTTGCTGTTTTGAGATAGAGATTTCTAAAAAGCTAACTTATAGTTAATACTTTGATAAAAGTAAACCCAAATTTTCAAATACTTTAAAGAGGATTACATCTTAAAATTTTTTAATTTCCGACATTAAAGACATTTGATAATCAATTAGGTACCAATTTTTGGGCGTTACGAGGGTGCTAATCCTTCCTCGTACGTAACCGACTCCCAAACCCATTCTTTTATTTCGTGGACCAAAAATAATGATTTTAAAACAAAATGTTTTAAAAGTGATCCAATCACACCTAAAAAGATTGGTGGCGACTCCAATTTTCGTTTTTTTAAAATCGATTCCCATTTTCTAAAACTCGATTTGAAAATGGTTTTGACAGCTTGACGACTCCGCTGGGGAATAATAAGAGAGTCAAGCCGTGTAATTGATTATCTCTTGTCTTAATGTCGGAAATTTAAAATTTTAAAATTTAATCCTCTTTGAATTACATGTGTTTGTATTATTGCATGTGTTGCTATATTCTGATACACATTGCATTTGCATGACCGTTGTGGTCACACCCATAAGTGGGAATGAGAAGCTACGCCTTCGTGAGGTTTTCACCTCCGTGCAGGATAGTGGATCACTTCCGGGATACATCCGCACCTATGGTTTCGTGAGATTTTCATCTCCGTGTAGCCATAGGGAAATGTATTCCCCTGAACTAAACTCGATTCAAATGAGCCTATAATGGGTGAGGATCGAGGAATCTGCTGGTTCAGGTACCTCAAACTTTAGAACCAACCTCATATAGAAAAAAATCGTAAGAGCCCAACTTAGTTAATGTTAAACTTTAGATATTACCCTTATAAATTATTGTTGAGATTTATTGATATCATGTGATACTGACTATTTCTTTTCTTTTGTTTGCATAACATTTTGCATTTTACAAAGGTATCAATTCACGGTCAGTTTCTAAGTTAGAGAGCTTTGTTATGGAGAACGGACTTCTTGATAGAGTGGAGGGCAACGCCAACGTCCATAGATGGTCTGAGCAAACTCAATTAGAAAAGAGAGATAGTATAGTCGGGGATATACGTCGGAGTCGTCGGGATATACTCGCATCGATGTCACGTAGAATAATCTCCAAGAGCTTAAGGAGATTTGGGATCAATGGGGCAATGAGACCAAACAGCTTATTCTACGGTAATTACGGAGACTTACCTTACTTGCTCGATGTTCAAGTGGATGAGCACTTGTTCCGAGCCCTCGTCCGATTTTGAAACCAGTGTCATGAGTTGTTTCACTTTTGGGGAGGTAGACTTGGTGCCTACCGTAGAGGAGTACACTGCCTTGTTACATTGTCCCAGGTTCTAGGTTGATAGAATCTATTCTCGAGCTGCTAATGTCCCTACCTTTTGGAAGAAATTGATGGCTATTACAGGATGAGTGAGCAAAGGATGGATTACTGCTTGAATTAAAGAGAAGGGTGAGTGCAAGTGCATTTCATGGGATGCTTTGAAGGGTCTGATTTTGACGCATCCCGATGAAACAAAGAAGGTAGATGTTTTTGCCTTAAGTTTGTACAGATTGATGGTGTTTCCTAGGGCTTTGGGATATGTGGATGAGGCAACCACGGATATTTTCCATAGACTCAGTAAGAGGGTCACTTCTGTCCCTGCAATTTTGGCAGAGACATTCAGGTCCTTAGGCACATGTAGGAAAGCTGGTGCAGGCAGGTTTGTTGGTTGTGCACAGTTGCTTCTAGCTTGGTTCTATAGTCATTTTCGGTTGATAGATAAGGTCGTTTGTCGGGTTTTCTTCGAGGATTACTCACCGCTGAAGGACATAGTCGCTTCAACTAGGAGAGTTAATGTTCCGGAGGAGAATTGGATAGCACTACTTCAAAATCTTCAGTCGAAAGATGTTGAGTGGAGAGCTCCGTGGATGATTCCCGGTGAGATTCTTTACCATTGCGGCAGTTTCGATTGGGTCCCTTTATTGGGAATTTGGGGTGCCATTGGTTATGCCCCCTTGCTTGTGTTGAGGCAATTCAGTTTGAGGTAGTTCATGCCAGCAGCTCATGGGCTAACTCAAAGTGAGTTTGCATATAGAGGAGCTGATTACAAGAAAAGGGTTGGTGAGATCTCTAGCGCTTGGAACAAGACGTGTCGGTTGAAAGGAGTAGCTATTGGCCCTGCTACGACTCCAGAATATGTTGAATGGAGAGGTAGAAGGATCAATGATAATATTCCTGAGCCAAATGTGGAAGGAGCTAGACCGATAGAAGAATATCTGCAAGTGATGCCCTCGGAGTTGGAAATTATGAAGCAAGAATTTGAGAGGAAAAATTTGGAGCTTGAGAAAAGGATAGCAAAGCTTGAAGAAGAAAAGATGTACTTGAGTTTAGATATTGATGTCCAGAAGATGGAGGTCGAAAAAGAAAGAAAGGAAAAGAGAAAGATTGAAGAGGATAGAGATGACTTGAAGAAACACTACAAAAGGCACACAGTATCCTTGAGAAGAGCGAAAAGTAGGAGGGTCTTGGATCGATTGCAGAAAAGATGTCCAAGAAGGCAAGGCTAGAGCCGAGTCTTCGGGAGAAGAAGTTTCAGGAGATACAACATCGCGGAATTTGGCATTAGAAGAAGTCTAAAATAACTGAGCTTGGAAGATCCCTTCGTTGGCATCGCAACCATGATTCTACGGTCGAGTTAAAAGAGCTAAAGAGTAAAGTTGAAGGTTTGGAAGCAGCATTGCAGGAAGGTAAACTTCGGATGGAGCAACTCGAGACGTAAGGAGATTATCTAAAGGGAGAGCTTCATCAGCCTCTAGAGGCGCGGTTAGAGAAAGGGATCATGTCATGGGAGAAGCCATAGCCCAGATTCGAGAGGTTGCTGAATATGTGCAAGACTTGGCAGTACGAGCCGATGTATTGAGTATGATGTGTGGGTCGTCGTCATACCTAGGAAGAGAGTTAGCCCTTTTACTAAATAAAGTTAAAACTTTGGGTATTAGGGCGAAAGCGTACTTGTAATCCATTTATATGTAAAGATATTCTTTTTCTAAATAAAGTTTTCTAAATGAGATTGAATCGAGATTGATGCCTTTGTTGCATTCATACATTTGCATTACATCATATCATATGCATTCAAGGTTATAGAAAGACCCTAATTAGTTAAAGTTTCTTTATAAAGGTAGAAAAGAAAATTTGGAAATCACACATCCTTACGGTACTCGTACTAAAACTAAGAACATGGATCAAAGGTTTGAGCAGTTGCAAAAGGATATGCAAGATCAGTTCCAAGAGCAGTTGGCTAAAATGCAGAATGAGATGAGGGAGCAAATGATAGAAGCTCAGAGGAATATGATGGCCGAAATGGCTCAGTTACTGAGGGCCACTGATAAAGGAAAGGCTCCTATGGCCATCACTGAAGAGGAAAATGAGGGTCCTCCTCCAGGTTTTACACCGCCGCATGTATCATCACAAACTGAGGCACCTCCTAGAAGGCCATCTACTACTGTGAGGCCTCAGCATGGGCCAATGGATGCTGGTGTCCATGTGAATTTCTCGGTTGGTTCAGGGCTTAATATGGGTGACAATCATGCTAATCCTCTTGTTCCCGATCTAGATATGGTGGAAAAGGAGAATTTGAAGGCCGAAGCTGCAAGACAATTGGATGAACGCTGTAGATGGTTAGAAGAAAAGTTCAAAGCTTTGGAAGGCACTGGCAATAATCATGGAGTTGATGCCAAGGACTTAAGTCTGGTCCCAAACCTAGTGTTACCTCACAAATTCAAAATGCCAGAATTTGAAAAGTACAATGGCACTACTTGCCCAGAGGCCCACATCACAATGTTTTGCAGAAGGATGACGGGGTATGTAAATAATGATCAGCTGTTGATCCATTGTTTTCAAGATAGTTTGATAGGAGCGGTAGCTAGATGGTACAACCAACTGAGTCGGGCTAAAATAAGTTCATAGAGGGATCTTGCACAAGCCTTCATACAACAGTACAATCATGTAACAGACATGACCCCTGATAGGATTACCCTGCAAAACATGGAGAAGAAGCCTAATGAGAATTTTAGGCAATATGCACAGAGGTGGAGAGAGGTTGTGATGCAGGTTCAACCGCCGCTGTTGGAGAAGGAGACCACTATGTTATTCATTAATACTCTGAAAGCCCCATTTATTACTTATATGATTGGAAGCACTACTAAAAGTTTTGCAGACATAGTTATGGCAGGAGAGATGATAGGGAATGCCATAAGAGGGGGAAGAATTGAGGGGGAGGGAACCAAAAGATCAGCCCCAAGAAGAAAAGACAATGAGGTAAACAATACAAGTGGTTTTAATTCAAAAGCAGTCACAGTTAGCCAGCCCAAAGTAGCCACAGTTGGGCAACAAGGCTCTCAAAAGCAGGAATCCAACACTAGGCATGAGAGGATGCAATTTACACCTATACCTGTGACGTATAGGGAGCTCTATCAAAATCTATATGATGCACATGCTATAGCCCCTTTTCATTTAAAACCATTACAACCTCCGTATCCTAAATGGTATGATGCAAATGCCAGATGTGAGTATCATGCTAGAATATCGGGGCACTCAATCGAGAATTGTACTGGATTCAAGAAAGCCGTAGAGAGGTTGATCAAAAATGGGGTTTTGAAATTTGAGAGTACTTCAAATACTGAGAATCCTTTGCCGAACCATGACAATCGTGGAGTAAATGTCATTGGTGGCCCAGCCGGAAAAAAAGGAAAAGGAAAATATTGATGAGATAAGGATGCCTATGAGGGTAATCTGAGAGGAGATGATGAAGAGAGGTATGTTGACCTCTAAAAATACGAAAGAAAGAACGTGGGGCTACGGTGAGTTCTGTGAAGATTGCAAGGAATTCAAGGCCTTGGTGCAAGGCTTCATAGACAACAAAGAGCTATAGGTTTATGAAGGTAGCTCTAGTCAAAAGCAAGTATGTGTGCTGGAAAATGAACAGCAAAGAACCAGTAGACCAAGGATCATTATCTCCCTGCCAGGGAATAATAAAATGGGGACACCAGCAGCGCCCAAGGTTATTATCCATACACCTACTCCTTTCCCTTACAAGGATAGCAAGAAAGTACCATGGAGTTATGACTATAGTGTGACGGTGCCGGGAGAAGGAAACATAGCCAGCGCATCTAAAGATATATGAGATGAAGGTTTCCATACGCGGAGTGGGAAGCGTTATGATATGGGGGACGTCAGAGTGGAGCCCACAAAACCTAAGAATGTTGAAATTGAGAAAAAGAGTGAAGTACCTGTTAACGAGCCAGTGAGGGAGGAGGAAGCTAAGGAATTTCTAAAGTTCCTTAAGCATAGTGAGTATAGTGTGATCGGCGATTCACGTAAGCAACCAAAGACGCATATCGGTTTTAGCCTTACTGATAAGCTCTGAAGTGCATCGAGAAGCGTTGTTGAGGGTTCTCAACGAGACATATGTCACTCATGATATATCTGTCAATAAGTTGGACCGGTTGATAAATAACATCAGTGCTGATAATTTCCTTTACTTCAATGATGACGAAATTCCACCTGGGGGCATAGGGTCAACTAAGGCTTTGCACATCACCACTTGTTGCAAAGGATACACGCTTCCAAGTGTACTCGTTGATAATGGGTCCGCTTTGAACATCCTTCCATTATCTACATTGAACAGATTATCCATTGACAGTTCGCACATGAGGACATGTCATAATGTGGTAAGAGCCTTTGACGGAACTGAAAGGAAAGTAATGGGACGAATTGACATCCCTCTGGAGATTGGACCAAATACGTATGAAGTTGACTTCTTGGTAATGGATATCAAGCCCTCCTATAATTGTTTGTTGGGGAGGCCATGGATACACTCGGCAGGAGTGGTACCTTCTTCACTACACCAAAAATTGAAGTTGGTGACAGATGGACGCTTGATAACCATCAATACAGAGGAGGACATCATAGCAGCCGTCACTAGTAAACCTCCTTACGTGGAGACAAATGAGAAGCCTATCGAGTGTTCTTTTCATTCCATGGAAATTGTTAATGCTACCTTCATTTCGGAGGGAAGCGAGGTGCCGGTTCCCAAAATGTCTGGAGCTACAAGGATGGCCCTGCAAATGATAATGGGAAAGGGGGTATCATTGGGAAAAGGACTGGGAAAACAGTTGCAAAGAGGGATTCAAATCCCAAAACTGACGAAGAAGAAGGATCGCTTTGGTTTGGGTTTCAAGCCAGACCATAAACACAAGAGACAGGAGATGGAAAAGCGTCAAGCAAGAAGGAAGGTGCGTTTGAACGGAGGAGAAGTAGAGTGGGAATCGATGACATTCCCACCTATATCCAAAACCTTTAAGTCAGGAGGGTTGCTAGTAGAAGAGAGTCATCAAATCAATGTTGTACATAGTGAGTGGTTGGGACAGGAAAACCTTGAGGGTATTCGCCCTTACGAACCAATGAGCTCTCTGAACAATTGGACTGCGGAGGATCTTCCTGTAGTCTTTAGAAATTTTTCAGAGTAATTCTCGAAACATGTTTATTACTCTAGGGCCTAGGAGTAGTAAGATTACATTTGTGAAAATAGGCTTATGTTCATCTATTATTATTCAAATAAAACATAACTTTTACCAATTTAAAAGAGTATTGCCTCATTTTTTATCAACCAATATTCCTTTAAATTCTAACAACTCTTATTCTTTTATTCATAGCACATAAACGATCATTCTTAAATTCATTCATTCTTTGTATATTCTTTAATATCCCTCACAGGTCTCTAGATATCAATGATATGAGCGCTAATACTGCCGTTCCTGATTTCTCTTGTGAGCAAGACATGTGTTTAGAGGAGCCTCAGGATTTTGAAGATGTTCAAGATTATGATGTATCTCTCGATCTGTTAAGAATGGTAAAGTAGGAGGAGAAACAAATCATGCCACATGAGAAAGAGGCAATAGAGAACATAGTCTTAGAGGAAGGAAAGGAGGTGAAAATTGGAACACTGATCACTAATGATACAAGGCGTAGCTTGATTGAGTTACTTCAGGAATTCAATGATATCTTTGCATGGTCTTATCAGGATATGCCCGGATTGAATACTGACATTGTAGTACATCGTCTTCCGATAAGACAAGAATGCAAACCGGTCCAACGAAGTTGCGAAGAATGCGCGGACATTGTCCTGAAAATAAAAGATGAGGTCAAGAAGCGGTTTGATGCGAGATTCTTGCAGAAGTGAAGTACTCGAATGGGTAGCTAATATTGTACTGTCCCTAAGAAGGACGGGAAGGTACGAATGTGCGTTGATTACGAGAGATCTAAACAAAGCAAGCCCAAAGGATAATTTTCCTCTCACCACACATCGACACTTTTTAGTAGACAACACGATGGGATATTCGTTGTTCTCCTTCTTGGATGGCTTCTCGTGATACAATCGAGATAAAGATGCATCCAGAGGATATGGATAAAACTACTTTCGTAACATTGTGGGGCACCTTTTGTTATAAAGTAATGCCGTTTGGGTTAAAGAACGCAGGGGCAACATACCAACGAGCCATGGTATACTTGTTTCACGACATGATGCATAAGGATATTGAGGTATACGTTGATGATATAATCGCCAAGTCGCGAACAGAAAAAGAACACATTAAGGTCTTGAGAAGATTGTTCTTAAGGTTGAGGAAATTTCAGTTGAAGCTCAATCCAGCAAAGTGCACCTTTGGAGCCAGATCCGGGAAGTTATTAGGCTTCGTAGTTAGTGAAAAGGGAATTGAAGTTGACTTAGACAAGGTCAAAGCCATACGAGAGTTACCTCCACCACGTACTCAAAAAGAAGTTCGAGGATTCCTAGGAAGGTTGAATTACATTGCTCGGTTCATTTCACAATTGACTGAGAAATGTGATCCTATCTTTCGCCTCCTCAGAAAGCACAATCAAGGTACTTGGGATGAAAAATGCCAGAATGCTTTTGAGAAAGTCAAGCAGTATTTGTTGAATGCTCCAGTGTTATCTCCACCTTGTCCAGATAAACCGTTAATACTATACTTGTCAGTGTTTAGCAATTCTATGGGATGTGTGCTTGGTTAGCATGACGAATCAGGGAAAAAGGAAAAGGCAATTTATTATCTCAGTAAGAAATTCACTAACTGTGAAATGAGATATTCACCAATTGAAAAGTTGTGCTGTGCGTTGATTTGGACCAGACGAAGATTAAGACAGTACATGCTATACCATACTACTTGGCTCATCTCAAAACTGGATCCATTAAAATACCTGATGGAATCAACGGCTCTAAATGGAAGAATGACGAGATGGCAAATTTTTCTTTCAGAGTTCGATATAGTTTATGTAAGTCAGAAGGCTATCAAAGGAAGTGCGGTGGCAGACTTCTTGGCCAGTAGAGCTTGGAGGATTACGAGTCATTGAATTTTGATTTTCCAAATGAGGATTTAATGTGTATAACAGCAACTGAAGATTCTCCATGGAAGCTAAATTTTGATGGGGCTTCTAATACAGTCGGAAATGGAATTGGGGCAGTCTTAGTGTCCCCGAATGGCGACCATTACCCGTTCACGTGCAAGTTGGATTTTGATTGTACAAATAATATAGCTGAATACGAAGCATGCATCATGGGGCTCCAAGCAGCCATAGAAAGAGGCATAAAAACCCTAGAAGTATATGAAGATTCTGCGTTGGTAATCTATCAGCTAAGATGTGAATGAGAGACAAGAGACCCTAAATTGATCAATTATCGAATGGTGGTTTTGGGGTTACTAAGAGAGTTCGATGACATCACCTTCAACTATCTCCCACGAGATGAGAATCAGATGGCAGATGCTTTAGCAACCTTGGCTTCAATGATTAAGGCAAACAAAGAGGAAGAGATGAGACCAATTCAAATGAGTGTTTATGAGGCCCCAGCTCATTGTTGCAACATTAAGGAGGAGGAAAAAGATGTAACCCTTGGTATCAGGATATATTGCGATATGTAAGAGATCGTAAATACCCAACACAGGCATCCGAAAATGACAAACGAACCCTGAGAAGGTTAGCTTGTGACTATGTTTTGGATGGGGAGGTTCTGTACAAGAGAAGGAAAGACCAAGTACTTTTGAGATGTGTCGACGCTGTGGAAGCCAAGCTAATTCTAGAAGAGGTTCATGAAGGTGTATGTGGTACGCATGCAAATGGGTTCACGATGGCAAGACAAATCATGAGGTTTAGCTATTACTGGGCCACTATGGAAGGAGACTGCATCAACTATGCTAAAAAATGCCATAAGTGTCAGATTTATGGGGACAAAATTCATGTGCCACCCTCACCTTTACATGTCATGACGTCTCCATGGCCGTTTTCCATGTGGGGCATGGATGTCATCGGACCAATATCGCCGAAAGCTTCGAATGGACATCGGTTTATCTTCGTAGTGATTGACTATTTTACAAAATGGGTAGAGGCTGCTTCTTACGCAAATGTTACTAAGTCAGCTGTAAGTCGATTTTTGAAGAAGGAAATCGTTTGTCGGTATGGAATGCCTGAGAGGATCATATCCGACAATGCATTGAATTTGAACAACAAAACGATAGCAGAGGTTTGCAACCAGTTCAAAATCAAGCATCACAACTCTTCACCCTATCGTCCAAAGATGAATGGGGCAGTGGAGGCTGCCAATAAGAACATTAAGAAAATAGTGGGAAAGATGACTGAGACTTATAAGGATTGGCATGAAAAGCTACCGTTTGCACTCTTGGCCTATCGAACATCTATCAGAACTTCTACTGGGGCAACCCCGTTCTCGTTAGTTTACGGGACGGAAGCCGTATTACCTATTGAAGTAGAAATACCTTCTCTCCGGATTTTAACAGAGATACGGTTAGATGAAGCAGAATGGGTTCAGTCCCGATATGACTAGCTAAACTTGATTGAGGAAAAGAGGCTGAAAGCTATCCGACATGGTCAGATGTACCAGAAGCGTATGATGCAAGCTTATGATAAAAAGGTTCGTACAAGGGAATTCCATGAAGGGGACCTTGTGCTAAAGAAAATCCTTCCCATTCAGAAGGACTTTAGAGGAAAATGGATGCCAAATTGGGAGGGGCCATACGTCGTGAAGAAGGCTTTTTCTGGTGGTGTATTGATTTTGACAGAAATGGATGGAAAGAGCTTACCCAATCCGGTGAACTCAGACTCAGTCAAAAAGTACTTTGTCTAAACGAGAAAAAAAATCCAAGGTGAAAACCCGCAAAGGGCGCCTTGAATTTTGAAAAATAAATAAATAAATAAATAAAATGGAGAGGCCAAGGTGAAAACCCACAAAGGGCACCTTGTGACCAAAGGGATTTTGAGTTGAAAACCCGAAAGGGCAACTCAAATTTTGAAGGGCACACAGCAACCTTGCTATATTTGACTTGACAGAGAGTGAGGCACAGTGTACATCGGGGCATCAACAAAATACTTTGGATTGTTCAAACACATGTCGAACTTAAGAAAGGCTTCGGGGAACTAATGTATAGACGCTCAAGCGGCGATATTTAGAGCATCTAATCTTTATCCTGTTTGCTATCTTTAGATTCTATTTCTTCTTAAAGATATGCTATCAGACCTATTTCTTTTGTACTATTAACAATTCAAATCCAATTATTCTCAAAGATTTAACCATCTTCCGATATTTTTAAAGAATGTTGCATTGAAATAATGATAGATGAACTAAAATATTTTCTCAAACGAAGTTTTGCACATTACTTTGGAATTTCTAGATAATGCAAGAAACTAAAACAGGACAATTGTTTGAAAAATTCACGTAAGTAAAGGATGAAAGAACTCGAGGGGTTCTTTCTTCCAGTCCAAAAAGAAATGGATGATTCAATTCTTACAGACATCCTCAGTAGATCATAGCATTGAAGGAAGGCCTACAAGCTGAGTAAGGATAAAATTTTGAGGAAGACAAATGAAGGAATGAATGATGATACCTGAGATAGGGGTCATATTCATAGCACTTTGCATCATAACATGTTAAGGACATTCGACGCATTTCAATCATAGCATACTTAGGCATAGGCACATACTCATCTTACAGGTCATGTCCTCTAGGGGACAATGAAGATTAAGGATTTCAATATGGCATCCCTGTGCTTATGGGAAACAAATTGAAGACAGCAGATCTAGACTTCAGACATTTATACTGAAGCAGATCCAAGATGGTTTGGTATTTTTGTGTTTACAGGAAACAAATCGAGGACATAGTAGATTTGACTCTCAGATGTTCTCAGTATAGCAGATCTAGGCTTCAGATGTTTATACTGAAGTAGATCCAAGATGGTTTGGCATCCTTGTGCTTACAAGGAACAAATCGAGGACATTGCAGATATGACTCTCAAATGTTCTCAAACAGACTCAAGATGGTTTGGTATTCTTGTGTTTACAAGAAACAAATCGAGGACATAGTAGATATGACTCTCAAATGTTCTCAAACAGACTGAAGATGGTTTGGCATTCTTGTGCTTACAAGGAACAAATCGAGGACATTGCAGATATGACTCTCAAATGTTCTTAAATAGATTCAAGATGGTTTGGCATCCTTGTACTTACAAGGAACACATCGACGACATTGCAGATATGACTCTCAAATGTTCTCAAACAGACTCAAGATGGTTTGGCATTCTTGTGCTTACAAGGAACAAATCGAGGACATTGCAGATATGACTCTCAAATGTTCTCAAACAGACTCAAGATGGTTTGGCATTCTTGTGCTTACAAGGAACAAATTGCAGATATGACTCTCAAATGTTCTCAAACAGACTCAAGATGGTTTGGCATTCTTGTGCTTACAAGGAACAAATCAAGGACGTAGCAGATATGACTCTCGAACGTTCTCAAAACAGACTCAAGTGGATTTGGCATCCCACAAATCGAAGAAGCAGATTCGACATATCTACGATCGGCGGGGAGCAAATCAAAGATATCAACATAGCAGTCATAAAATTGAATTCCATTATTTGATAAGGCCGGTCAAATTGGGTCTTTCTATGAGTCTTTGCTTGATTCCTATTACACAGCAATAAGCAAAGAGGGGCAGCTGTAATAACCCAAATTTGACCGGGCCTTGAAATCCAAAACCAAAAATTAAATAATAATAAATAAATGTTGATTAAACAAATTCCTTTACAGCCCAAAAGTTAAAACCCAAATAGACTGTACACACCTGTAGCCCAAATACCCGAAAGCCTATCCTATGCCCATTACCCTTTTGACCCAAAGACAACGGCCCAAAATGAACTAGGCCCAAAACCCAAAATTTCCAGCTAGGGTTTCCAACCTAGCTCTGCTCCTGCGCCGCAAATCGCTTCGGAAGATTCGGGGAGTGTATGTCCGGCTCCTCAATCAAGGCCATCACTCAAGGTTCTGCTTCCGTAATCAGCGCCTCACCGACACCATCACCAGACTTCAGGCCTCCATCGACGCCAGCAATCCTTCCATTGCCGGATTTTTCGCAAGTACCTGCAAGAAAAGGAAAGAAAATCACAGCAGACATGCGAGGTAAATACGGAAAGAAATTAGAGATTTCTTTCCAAAACTTGTAGTAGTTTATCAAAGCTATAAAGTCTTCTTTTTAATCGGTAAAGAGGGGGGGAAGAGGATACAAAAAAATATTGTACACAGAATCCTTTTTTGCAATAATATACCAGAGATTTTTTACATAAGACAAAGGTGACATATTTTTATTTCGGTTTCATTCTCTTAATCATGAGTTTATGCATATAATATATTAAACAAATAGAGGGGGAGAATACCTGGAGAATCACCTTGAAAAGCGAAACTTTTCAAGTTTCGACTGTCGTATGTGGCGGAGTCGATGGCGGCGCGTGGATCCCAAAGGAGGTCCGATGACCAGAGCCGATCGGCTAAACGCCGAGCTCGAGGACCAGGATCCTTTTCGAGGTTTTTTTTTGTTTTTTTTTTTAGAAACTGAGTTTCTAAATGATTTTAAAGCTAAAGATTTGGCTTATATAGCCTTGACAAAACGACAGCATTTTAGACCCTTAGGATCCGCGTGTTGACCCGATTACCCGGGGAAGATCCGCGCGCTTTTTATAAGCTCAAGTTAATTTCTCAATCAGTCCTTCTAATCCTTTTTGCGTTTACAATTAAAACCTTATTTTATTTATGATTGGGCCCTATTAATTTTGTTTTAGTTTTAATTGAGTCCTGATGGCTATTAAATTGTATTCTGGAAAACGTCGCCATTTTAGGAATAGGGCAATGTGCCTAGTGAGCCATTTGGATTTTGCACGTGTTTTCAATAGGGCTTTAATTCAATTCTATTCCTTTCAAAATTTGCCCCATAATTTAGCTAAACTTTAAATTCACTCCTATATTTATTTTATTATCCTATATATATATATATTATTTGTTTTATTTTAATTTTACTTCTATATTATACATTATAAGATTATTTTATTATAAGTGTTATTTTTATTTGTTATTTTTCTCAAATTATTATTTTATATCATTTTTTATATATATTGTTATATTTTCACATATATTATATATTTATTATTATTTATACATTATTTTACATTTAAACTTTCGTTATTTATGTTATATTTCTTATATTTCTTATTTCCTATATATTTTATTATATAACATTTATTATGTTTTATTTTTATACCACTTATTATTTTTATAAATATTATATATCACATATTACCAATTATATTATTTATGTTTATATCATATATATATTATTTAAAATTAAGTAATTATTATTAAATTATATTTTAAACTCATACTATATACACATTTCATTATTATTTATTTATTTATCTATTATATATTATTTCATTTTAAAATTAATATCGTTTACCATATAATTATTATTCTTGTTATTATATATTATATACTATTTAAAAAATTGTTATGAAGTATCTTATCTTTAATTATAAATATTTTGCTAGCAATCAATCATTCTTATTTTTTTATCAAGTATGTGTTAAATGTTATTATTATTATTATTATTATTATTATTATTATTATTATTATTATTATTATTATTATTATATGTTATATTTTGTAAACATGCACATTGACACTATGTTTCTCCTATTTTTATATCATACATTATTCGATTATGTTTTATTCATATCATGCAAATATCATTTTGTATGTTTGTATACTTTGATTATTCATTTTCAATACATGCCATATATATATATATATATCTTTGTTTGCATTTTTTTTGCTTTATATGCATTATTCTTTTTATCGTAGTATTCATTTTTTAGTACAATAATATATTATTATGATTTATAATGTAATACAATTCTCCACGCATCATCTTTAAAAAGACAAAGCTCCAAAATTTTCAAAAAAAAATATAAAGGCAATGCTTGGTGTTTGGAAATTTTGAAAAAGTAGTGCCCTAACTTATTGGGTTGCAACTTTTCTCGTTAAGTTCGAATAGTCATGTATCCTTCTAAGGTTTTTAAAGGATTTCAAAATATAAGTGACTGTCTTGGAATTGCAAAGTGATATGTCCTAACTTACTGGATGTAGCATTTTGCTGTTTTGAGATAGAGATTTCTAAAAAGCTAACTTATAGTTAATACTTTGATACAAGTAAACCCAAATTTTCAAATACTTTAAAGAGGATTACATCTTAAAATTTTTAAATTTCCGACATTAAAGACATTTGATAATCACTTAGGTACCAATTTGTGGGTGTTACGAGGGTGCTAATCCTTCCTCGTACGTAACTGACTCCCGAACCCATTCTTTTATTTCGTGGACCAAAACTAATGATTTTAAAACAAAATGTTTTAAAGGTGATCCAATCACACCTAAAAAGATTGGTGGCGACTCCCGTTTTCGTTTTTTTTAAATTGATTCCCATTTTCCAAAACTCGATTTGAAAATGGTTTCGACAAATCCGAAACCTTTAAATCCATATCATGCCTAAGATAATAATCATACTAAAGCAATTAAAAATAATTAAAGCGGCCTTAGCCCATATCAATATTAATCTGGGCCATAGCCCCTTATTACAAGTCGAGATATATTGGGCCTTGCCCATATTAACACAGTTGGGCCCATTACAATACAGTTGGCCCATAACAAAACAGTCTCATAGGATTAATGCATGATAACCCCATCCAACCCTACACTTGCCTCCGTCCATCCCTACACTTCCTGTGGGGATTAAATTACCCACGCCATCCCTACACTTACAGTGTTAGCACCGGTTGCGGCACTAACTATAATCCGCAGCAAAGCTGCTTATATCAGAATATGTGGTACAGCCACTAGAACGAGTTCTTCCTCCATAACAAAACCCAACCCCATGCAGTATGACATGTATGCAGAATATATATATAATTAACAAGGCATGCTTCAGAAATACTGTCAGATTATAGCGTAAGAACAGTTATTTACCCTCGAGGGGCGTAATCGTAAACTTACCCTTTTAGGGGTTTTACGGTAATTCCACCTTACAGAGATATTTTAGTAGTTTTATCAGTCTTTTTAGGGTTTCATGCTCATTACAGTTATTAACGTACTATCAGCAACACTTACCGAGCGTTTTTACCGAATTGGGCCCGTTGGCCCACTAACCCGATTTTGGCCCATTAAGCCCAAATACACCGAAGTGCACGAAATTGCGCACTCTGCAATCATACTGCTTGCGATTACCAAAAATTAACAACCAAACCACCTCACGAGCGCTCGCACGCTCGCAAGTTCATAAATGCCAACTTTTCGGCTTTTTGGCTTTTCGGCTTTTGCCGATCTAGTCTATGAGTGGGTGTCGTTTACACACGACTAACTTACCACTTTGCGATTTCAGATCAAATGATTTCTAAACGTCTTGTGAGCACTCGGACATTCACAAGCCCACGAAATGCCAGAATTTTGGCATTTCGGCTTTTGCCAAATTGAACTATGAGAGGGTGTTCGATACACACCTATTTCACGACGACTACCACTGAGATCCCTTACGATATCCTACAATTGATTACCAAAATTCTTAGATTGCAAACCACAATAACCAATCCCAATATTCACCTACCATAATCGAACCATGCCCCTAAAGCTTGTAGAATCTTACCTTTTTGCCGAAAACCGATGACTAGATCTAAGTCTAGTTGTTTCAAAGATCCAAGCCTTTGATCCAACCTCTAGAAGACACTAATCACCAAAAGAAATCGTCGGTTAAAGACCCTTAAAGTCCTATGCCCAAATCGACAGCCTCCCTAGATTTTAGGGACTTCGGCTTTTTCTAAATTGTAAAATAAGACTAGATCTGAGGTGATGAGCACTTACCACTTGTTCCTCTTTGATTTCTACGTAGATCTGATGCAGATCTATCCTCTAAATGATAGTAGAACTCGAATCTAGGAGATCTGAAGTTTCGGCTATAAGTCCCTAAATCTATGGTACTTCGGCTTTTTAAGTGATGAAGAAGATGACGATTTGAGGCTATAACTTTGAAGTAATGTTGCCGACAGATACTAAGGGTTTAGAGAAGATGAAAGTTAATCAAAAGCAACAAAAATAACTGAAGGATTTTGGCTTGGAGAAATCGGCACAAAAAGTGAGTTTTCAGGATTTCGGCTTTTATGGGGATCGGCTATGAAGGTTTTGTGGAGGATGGAATCGATAGAAGAGGTGAGTAAGGTGATCAGAAGGTTTCGGCTAGAAGAAAAAGCAAAAAGGAAGAAAGAAAATGGAGAAAAGAGAGAGGAAGAAGAACTCAGCACCAAGGAGAAGAAATTTACGTTTTCGGCTTTTGTGACAACTCAAAAAGGATGAATGACAGTGAAAGCTTTCAGGTGGCTAACCCTAATTCTCCAAGACAGAAAAAGAAAAGAACCTAACCCTAATATAAACTAAAACAATCGGCCCAACCTCCCTAAGACTCTTGCCGAAATTCACTTAAGTGATCACATGCCCGGCATATGCCTAAAATTAAAAAGTAACAATATGCCTACCTTGCAACTTGAACACTGGACCTTTAATTCCTTCCCAGGTGCCATTTTTTTAGGAACTTAGTGGCGCCACCTTGCCACTTTACCAAGGCCTTATTTGTGTCATAATTTACCACCTCAATTTTAAAAGCCCATATCGCCAGAACCCTCTTTCTCCAAAATTAAAAATTCAGGAATTGCCCCGAATTAAATTTACTCTTGGGCCTTTTTACCACACCATAACCCTTCGTAATTTATTTAATTACATAATAATAATAATAATAATAATAATAATAATAATAATTAAAACATCCAAATTGTTCGGGCCGTCTTCTACCCGAACCTAGACTCAAGGCCCATTACTCCTAGGCCCAAAAAACGCAGAAGAATCTCGGAACCTAAAACGACCATTCAACAATCAATTAAACTACTTAATTGACAAAATTCGCACAATTTAGCACCTAACTAACTATGTTAAAATCCTCGACGTAAAACCTCTAACAAAACTAATGTTTACCGATGAATCAACAACAATTACTCGAATTCGCGCGATGCAGATCGTTACCTTCAACATCTACGCCTAAAAAAGAAATCAAACGAACGCTTAACATAGAATTCAAACAAATCAATCAGAAACCAACTTTTATAGAGATGAACGAAGTTAAATGTTTAACAGAAATTTTACAACAAAACCCACAAAATTAACCTTTCAATCGACAAAAAATGAAAGGCGTACTTACCCAACCACACAAAAACGAAAATTTAACGGTAACTTCAACGATTGAGAAAACAAAAAAGAAAAGAAAAGAAGAAGAGAAAAAGAACGAATAGAAGAGGGAAAGGAAAGAAAACAATTTATTTAAAAAAAACAATTAAACTAATTTTGCAGAGTAGTGAAAAGAAAAACACATCTCCACTTTGCTCACGCAGAGACTCAAACACTAAACCAAAAAGTAACAAATACTTAACCATCAAACCAGAAAACTCATTTTTAACACAAACTAACGCAGAATTAAACTTAAGTCAACCGTTCAAGGATAAAGGCTAAGTCAAACAAAATAACAAAATTTCTAAATATGAGATTTGAACTCCTGACCTCTAATATCTAAAGAAAGCACTTAACCACAAATAAAAAGACTTAATTATATTAGAATTTAACAAACAACACTCTAATTTTTGGGTCCTTACAATTTGTGACACTTTGAGCCCAAGCTCAAAGTAGATCGTAGTTTGAGTATAGAGAAGAAGGTCGTTCAGTAGAAAGCTGAGATCGACCTAAACCGCTTTGTATAAAGCATATGTATACTTTCAGTTAATGTTTCTTGCTATAAATTTCATAATGTTTTGATTTTAAAGAAAAATTTTAAACTTCCACTATGCCTAAAAGCATTGTTTTCTAAATTGATTTTTTCAACGTTCTTGCCTTTGAGACACAATTAAAAGTTTAAAGAGTTCAAGTAACAAGAAAGTTGCCTTACACCTAATTTTACGCATTTATTTAATTTTAGTTCAAGAATAATTTAAACTTTATTTTTGGTTATTAATTATTTGGCACAAAATCAATTAAAGAAACATTTTTGTATGTAATTGAATAATTATTAAAATACTTGACATTTAAACACAAATTATTAAAAAATTAAATTAAAATATCAAAATATTATCTCATTATCCATTAAAGTAATCTTTTGTCGTTATTGAATAATTTTAATTTTATAATATCCAAGCAATGAAACCACTTAAGTCTCTTTTAAAACTTTATGATAAGGTACATATTATCGTACATACATCTTTTCTTTGAAACATGATTTTTATTAAAATTGTGTTGATATCACTTTTCATTGCTAAATTGTAAATGTGTTTTGTTTAGAAAGTATTTGATTTTCAACTAAAATTTCAATAGTAAACATTATTATAGTGAAGATGTTAAACTTAATTGTTTTTCTTAAAACTCTTGAGTTTTTCAGAAAAGAGACCAAAACTTCCTTCTAAAATAAATAAATAAATATTTAAAATTAACTGTTTTTAAAACTTCGATAATTCTGCCAGGACATTTCGGTGGCCGATGTAATCTCCCAAATTCGGGTCTAACATCTAGGCCGGGTTGGGGAGGTTACAATCTATTTTACAGAATAAATTTTATTTTGTTTTGGGGAAAAACACATAATTCTAGTTATATGCAATTAATTTGTGACACTTTGAGCTCACGCTCAAAGTACTTTGTGGTTCGAGAATAACAAAGAAAGTCGTTAAGTATAAAGCCAGGATCAACCTAAACCGCCTTGTTCAAAGTACACATATAATTTCGGTTAATGTTCATTACAATAAATATCACAATAGCTCGATTTTAAAGAAAAAATTTAAACTTCCACTATGCCTGAAAAATTATTTTCTAAACCGATTTTTCCAACATTCTTACTTTTGAGAAAAATTTAAAATTTTAAAGAGTTCGAGTAGGAAAGCGGCCTTACACCTGATTTTACACATTTATTTAATTTTAGTTTAGGAATAATTTAAACTATATTTTGGATTATTAATCGTTTGGCACAAGATCAATTAGAGAAACATATTTGTATGTAATTGAATAATTATTAAAATACTTGACATTTAAAAATAAATTACTAAAAAATTAAATTAAAATGTCAAAATATTATCTCATTATCCATCACAATTGTACCGGCCCAAACCTTCTACCTCCCGCGAGTGGGAGATAAGAGACCCCAAATTGATCAATTATCGAAAAATAGTTTTGTAATTAATGAAGGAGTTTGATAACATCACTTTCTGCTACCTCCCGCGAGATGAAAACCTGATGGTTGACGCTTTGGCTACCTTAGCTTCTATGATCAGAGTAAACAAGTAAGAGGACGTGAAGCCTATCCAAATGAGTATTTATGAGGCTTCGACTCATTACTACAACATCGACGAAGAAGAGGAAAAAGATGATCACTCTTGGTATCACGATATATTGCGTTATGTGAGGAATCGTGAATACCCGCACTGCATAACCGAGAATGATAAAAGGCGTTGAGAAGATCGCCATTGACTATGTCTTGGGCGGAAGATCCTATACAAAAGAAGAAAGGATCAGTGCTATTAAGATGTGTGGACGTTGTAGAGGCTAAGAAAATCTTGGAAGAAGTCCATGAAGGCGTCTGTGGGACACACACTAATGGCTTTACAATGGCCAGGCAAATTATGAGATTCGGTTATTACTGGTCCACCATGAAAGGGGATTGTATTAACTACGCAAAAGATGTCATAAGTGCCAAATTTATAGAGACAAGATTCATGTGCCTCCTTCACCTCTTCGTGTTACGACTTCTCCATGGCCTTTCTCAATGTGAGGCATAGATGTGATTGGGTCAATATCGCCAAAAGCTTCTAATGGGCATCGATTCATCTTTTTGGTCATCGATTACTTCACCAAATGGGTAGAAGCCGCTTCATACGCCAATGTCACAAAGAAGAAAGAGATCATATGTCGATATGGAATGCCAGAAAAGATTATATCAGACAATGCCCTAGATTTGAATAACAGCATAATAGTGGAGGTTTGTAGTCAATTCAAGATCAAACACCACAATTCGTCACCATATTGCCCAAAAATGAATGGTGCGGTGGAAGCAGCCAATAAGAATATCAAGTAGATTGTGGGGAAAATGACTGAAACTTACAGGGATTGGCATGAGAAGCTACCATTTGCCCTCTATGCTTATCAAACGTCTGTCAGTACCTCCACCAGGGTAACACCTTTCTCTTTAGTCTACGGAATAGAGGCGGAGCAGACTGAAGATAATGAATCTTATTTCTCTGAAGTTACAACGGAACAGATTGAAGCTACAAGTCACAAACCTTATCTCCCTGAAGTTGCAGTGGAACAGGTTGAAATTACCAATTCTTATCTCCTTTAAGTTTCAGCGGAGTAGATCGAAGCTACAAATCTCTTCTCCCTGGAATTACATTGGAGTAAATCGAAGCTACAAGTCTCATCTCTCTGAAGTTGTAGTGAATCAGAACGAGACTACATGAAGAAGAGGAGCACCTAAAAAGGGTCGAGATTCAGAGACTGGACAAGATTGGTCCTTCTTAAAAGTCTTTGCTTCATTCCCGTTATACGACAAAGAGCAAAGAGGGGCAGCTGTACAGGCCCAAACCTGCCCGGGTCCATACAAATACAAAACAAAAATAAAAAAGAACAAATTAATAAAAATAAATCTAAATCAGCTGTCCAAGTCTATTACATTACCCAAATGACCCATCAACAAAAATAAACCCAAATCTAAACCCATCACAGACCCAAGCCCAACTTCACCATTAACAGAATCCAAAAATAATAAAAACCAAAGACTTAAATCCCTAATCCAATTACATTGGCCTAAAAGGCCCAAGACTAATCATACACCCAACCCCGAATTAAGCCAATGTTCAGCAAACCATAGCAACTGTTGCGCCTTTCGTGCCTCCGTATGCCCATGCACTGCCCTCGTACGGCCTCCGCACCTCCATGTCAATCTCCGTCCTCTAGTGCCTGCAGAAAAAAAACAAACAACAACAAGGAAAATGAAAGCAAAAACAAAAGTGGAAATATTGTAACAAAGATTGGCTATAAAAGCCCCACAAAAACGAATGTATTTTGGTTACGAAAAAATCAATACAAAGGAAAGAAAGAACGATTAAAAATAAAAAAAGGTGTTTCCTTTATTTTATTAGTGTTTTATTTTTACTTCGTTTGCGACTTTTACTTCTTTTTTTCTTCCTTATTGCTTTTGAATCTCATAAGGTGTAAAAAATAAAATTTTTACCTATTGCTTGGTGTCGACATCGGCTGTGTTCGCTTCTCCGATCCAAAGGCGAACGGATCTCTAGGGGTCCGATTGAAGCCGCAGCAGAGGAGGCCGAGGGTCGAATATTTCTTACGGCTTTAAGGGATTTAGGGCTCGATTTAGGAATTTTCAGCCCTAAATCTTTTTTTTTCTACACGAAGAGATGACTAGTTTAGGCTTGCAGCGCCAGAGCTGAGCATGGAACCCTAGCAGAGAGTGGTGAAAGGGTTTCTAAGTTTTTAGAAACGGTTTCTGAAATACGTTTTAAAAAGAATTTTTTTTTGGATTTATAAAAGAAGTAGACGGCGCCGTTTTAGGGGATGTTCTCGCGGCCAAAACGATCGATTTTAGGCCTCGACCGAAATCCGATCCATACCCGCCTAGGATCTGCGTGTTTTTGGACCGAGGGTCTATTTGCGCCTCGATCCTTCCGCTTTTGAGGTTGTTTTTAATTTGATCCCCATTTTAGTCTTTTCAATTTTTGAATTCGCCCTTGTAATTATTCTGTTGTTTTATTTTAGTCCCTAATAGAGCCGTGCGTTTTGGAGGGATGGATTTATTTCCCATCTGGTTCTCCCATATTATTCGCGCGCTCGTTCAGGTCCTGACCTGTATTTTATTATTTTCTATTTATTTTATTTTATTTTATTTTAATTTTGCCCTTTTAATTTCTTTTTATTTGTGATTAGGTCCTTTTAGCCTTTTAGCCTCAAATTATTTCATTCATTATTTATTTTAAATTGTTCTATATATTATTTAATTTAAGTTTTTATATGTTACTTAGCTTGTAATATCTTATTATTATTCATTTTAAAATTTCATAAATTACTTGTGTTAAACCATTTTGCACCCTTGTATATTATTTATTTTGTATATTATTTTAAACTTTTTTATGTGGTCTTAAATTGTTCCTTTATTATTTATCTTAAGTTGTTTTATACATCACTCTATTTTAGATTGTTTCGCATATTGATCACTTTAAACTGCTTTGCGTTATTCATGTCAAATGGTTCTTTTTATGTGGTATCTATTTTAAATTTTTTATTACTTATGTAAAATTGTCTTGTTATTTAGTTTACATTAATTTATATTATTTATTTCATTTTTGCTTGATTAGTAATATTCGCATCTCAATGTTGTATGTTGTGTAATTATCACCATCACATGCACTATGAATTGTCCACTAGTATATTCTTGATATCGACATCCATTAATATGATGTTTTAATTCACTTATCATTTTTTAATATTGCATTAATTTTACCCAAATACATAAAAAAGGGAAAATAAAAAATCGGTAATATCTCGCGTTTTAGAAATACGAAAAAATCGTGCCCTAACCTACGAGGTTTCGATTCTCTCGTTAAACCAAGCTAGTCGAGTATTCCTTTTTAATTTCAAAATACTTGATTTTTAATAAAAATTTTCAAAACAATGCAATATTTCGCGTTTCGGGAATTCGAGAAATCATACCCTAACTTACGGAGTTTTGATTTTCTTGTTAAACCTAAACAGGCCAAATATCCTTCTATTCTTTTTAATACATTAATTTTAAATAAAAATAAAGGCAATTTCCTGTGTTTAGAAACTCGAGAAGGTCGTACCCTAACTTACGGGATTTCAGTTTTCTCGTCGAATCTAAACGACCGAATGTCCTTTCAAAAATCAAAGCATGATTCTTAAACAAAACAATTATAAGGCTAGCTTGTTTATGAGGGTTTAAATGCCACGTCCTAACTCACGGGATGTGACATTTTGTTATCCCGAGACGAGAGAGCCTTCAATACTGGTTTTAATTCATTCGAGCATTTTTTTATCAATATTAATCAAAAGGAGAAGATCGTATTTTGAATTCTTTTCGAGTTTTCAACTCTCGACATTAAGACATTAATTAATCAATTAGGTACCAATTTTGGGCGTTACGAGGGTGTTAATCCTTCCTCGTACGTAACCGACTCCCGAACTCATTTTCTCGGATTTCGCAAACCAAAATCGCTGTTTTAGTAAAACAAAACATTTTATTAAAATAATCAAATTACGAGGTGATCCGATCACACCTAAAAAAAAATGGTGGCGACTCCGCCATTTTCAAAATAAAATGTCGACCTTTTTTTTTCAAAAAAAAATGGTTTCGACAACAATAATATTTTATCGTTGTTGAATAATTTTAATTTTCTAATACCCAAGCAATGAAATCGCTTAGATCTCTTTTAAAACTTTATGATAAGGTACATATTATCATACGGACACCTTTTTCTCCTTGCCGCTGAATTGTTAGAAGTAACGAAGAATATAGAACAAAGATTTGCAATAGAAGAACCGAAATTGAGTAGGTGAAAGCATGAAGTGCAGGTGTTGAAGTGAAATATTGATAATCTCACTAATAATTTTAAAGGAAAGTGTAAATTGAACTTTACAAAATAAATAATATTTTAGAAAACAAAAAATAAATAATAGATTGAATAAAAGTCTAGATAACACTTATAGTTTGGCCCAATACATGAAAGGTTTAATTAGGCCTTATTACATACAACGGGCAAGAAACCATAGTATCTTATAGGGTGTGTCATCGCCCCTTATACTTCTACTTAGGGTAGAAGTAATATTTTCAATTAAAATATTATTATTTAGTTAGACCTTATTCAAATAGAACTCTTGTATTAACTCTCAATAAATAGGAATTATGTGTTAATTTTTACACACATTATTCTTTCAAAAAATAGTGGAAATCTATTTTATAGAATAAATATTATTTTTTTGGGAAAAACACATAATTCTGGTTATAGAGAAAATTAATTTTCCTACTGAAATTAAAAAAAAAAAATCATTCTATACAATTGACTTGTGACACTTTGAACTCATGCTCAAAGTACTTCGCCATTCGAGAATAGCAAAAAAAGCCATTAAGTAGAAAGTTGGGATCAACTTAACCACCTCGTACAAAGTACATGTATAATTTTAGTTAATGTTTACTGCTATAAATATCACAATGGCTCGATTGCAAACATTATTTTCTAAACTGATTTTTCCAACATTGTTATTTTTGAGAAACAATTAAAATTTTAAAGAGTTCGAGTAAGAAAGCGGCCTTACACCTGATTTTACAAATTTATTTAATTTTAGTTCAGGAATAATTCAAACTATATTTTAGATATATTAGTTTGGCACAAGATCAATTAGAGAAACATATTTGTATGTAATTGAATAATTATTAAAATACTTAACATTTAAAAATAAATTACTAAAATATTAAATTAAAATATCAAAATATTATTTCATTATCCATCACAATAATATTTTATCGTTGATGAATAATTATAATTTTCTAATATCCAAGCAATGAAATTGCTTAGATCTCTTTTAAAACTTTATGATAAGGTACATAATATTGTACAAACACCTTTTTCTCCTTGTCGGTGAATTATTAGAAGTAACGAAGAATATAGAACAAAGATTTGTAAGAGAAGAACCGAAACTGAGTAGGTGAAAGCACGAAATGTAGGTGTTGAAGTGAAATATTGATAATCTCACTGATAATTTTAAAGGAAAGTGTAAATTGCACTTTACAAATTGCTAGTTTGTGGTTGAATTTTCTTTTTGTGGGTTTCAAAGTTGTAGCTTTGCTGTTTAGATTTCACTTTTAATGTTTTGATATGAGATTTGGATTTCCCTTTGATTTGTGGTTTCTTTTTTATTATTAGTTAAATCAAGTTACTTGTTTTTAATGCAGCTTTTCATCTCAGTTTTGTTTATCTCGTTTGAATTTTAGTAATTTTTGGATGATTTAAGGTATAAAACAAGGGATTCTCTCGAAAAATTAAACGGACAAAACAAGTAATTAAATATTTAAATGGGTGATTTTTTTTTAAAATATTACATTTTAAAATTTTCATTTATTTTGTTTTTAATTTAGAATAACTTTTTAATATTTATATTTTTATAATGTCACGCCACATCGCTTAGTAAAAATGAGATGTCACTCCATGTCAACAAAAAAAGTTGACCAATTCACTCCATGTCAACAAAAAAAGTTGACCATTAGTTTACTAACAGTTTCCATCTAAACCAGGCTTATTTGACAAAAATCAAACGATAAGGGTGACATTGTGAAAAGAAAAGATAAGGAGAACACTCGTGAGAGGTAGTAAATGTTAAGGGCAAATATTGTCATTATGCTTATTTTATTTGCATAACTAGGATTAGATTGATTAAAATAATAAAAGCAAATTCCAAAGTTGTCCAAAATATTTCATATTATGCTCGAAAAGTAAGATAACCTCAGAAAAATGTGATATTTACTTCTTACATTCACGAATATTGATATTGTTGAGAATGTGAGACGATGGCCTCAAAGGAATGCTTGAAATCCAAACATGGTAATTAATCACATTCTAGAGTCTTACATCACCACCGAGATTGTAAGATTTTGAAAACCAAATACCCCTTAAAGTTATAGGTTTTGTTTTCTTCATCATAATGCAAAAGTTGTATTGAATTTGAAAATTCTAGGTTTATTAACAATTGTGAAATTAGTGAAAGTTTTAGAAACACCGTAAATTAAAAGTGCAAAAAGGTTAGAATGCGAACTTCTTTTAAGATTGTTGTTCCTATAATTATTGAACAATTTAAAAAAATTGAAGAATAATAAATGATTAACCAAACTCATCTTATGATGAAAAATAACTGATGAACCCGCATTAAATAAAGCAAAAATTAACATGAAATAATATTTTTACAATATAGTTTTGAAGTAGTTTCAAGAAGATAAGATTTTGATATTTTAATCTAAGCATCTTATTATTTAAGAATGTAAATCAATATTTTAAAATAACTTTATATATTTAAACGCATTTAAATAAATAAAAAATTTCTCAAAAACCCTAACTAATTATATATATATATAGATTATAGATTATAAATAATTAATAAAATATAAAAAATTATTATTACACAAGAAATCAAAATTTTCAAATTCAATTAATATCCTAACTCTAAATATATAAAAAAGAAATTAAATTTAAGTAGTTTTATTTGTTTTCCCTTTTGAATTTTGAAAGAAGCGTCAATTAACCTTCTTCTTTGTTCTTTTCTTTTGCTTTTCACTTGGAATTCTGCTTCTGCTGACACATTCTCATACAACAAACAAAGAAACATGTCCGAAGAGACTCCAGCCCAAGAATCCCGCTATTGCAGCAGCGGCGCCGACGGTGATCGACTCTGACTCACCTGCTGGTTTAGAGCCCTTCCCTTCTCAGCCAGCCAGCCAGCCATACCATCTCATGTAGCAGCTGAAAATGAAGAGAAGACACCGCGGCCTCTGAGTTGCAGCAGGAGTCGGATGGAGAAAAAAATAGACGGGGCACCACCAGAACTAGTGCTCAAGAAGCTAGGAGGTGTTGTTGAAGAGAAAAAGTCTTTCAAACGGGAATGCAATTATCTGATTTCGAAAAGGAAATTAAGTTTTGGAAGCAGTTTGGTAAAGAAGCAACAGACTCTAACCTTTTCAATTCAGAATCCAAGGGTGAAGAAAACCCAGAACCCAATCCAACGAGCTATGAATACAATTATTTTGACTTATAATGCAATTTTTATTTTCAAGCTCATCAACCCAAAACTACAATCGTATTTGCCACCAAAGATTGTTGAAACTCGAAACCGAATGTCAAAAACATGCAATTCTAATACTAAAACAACCAAAGGGTGGTTCGTATATTATATGGTTTTTGAAACTTTGGTCCCTCACTCCATGATGGAACATGGGTTGTATTTGCCACTAAAACATTGTTCTGAAAGTCAAAACCAAATGCCGGTAACTCTACAATATATCTACATGGATATAAGTTTTAATAAAACTTTAATATTTTGCCCACAGTTGTTACGAATTCTTCTCAACAAAGAAAATCTTCAAGTCAAACGTGGGATATAGAATAAGACTTTTTATGCTAAAATTGCATGGAGAAGACTACGTAAGTCCACCGCCATCACTATCATCACCTACACCACTACCAATTCCCAAGAGCATACACACTATCCCTTCGCTTATAATCCTCTTCTCGACCTTCTTTTTGTGACAAAACTACTAGAATTTAAGCTAACTTGGAGATATTTGAATAATTAATTTCTAAGGGTGAGTTAAAATATTAATTTCAAGTTTCTTGTTTTGATTTGTAACACCTATAAATAGTCTGCTCGGCCTTAACCCACTTTCCAACAACAAGGCTTGCTTTAATTGCGGTTTGAATATGGGAAGTTCTAGGGTTATTGGTGCTACATTCTTGGTTCTGCTTCTTGTGGATTTAGCTTTTGCTGCTAGGTCACTTAATGGTGGTGGAGGAGGAGGAAGTGGTGGAGGTGGAGGTGGCGGAGGGGGTGGTGCCACAGGTTCTGGATATGGTTCAGGGTATGGTTCTGGGAGTGGTTCCGGATATGGTTCGGGAGCTGGTGGTCTTGGAGAAGGTGGAGGTGGAGGTGGGGGTGGGGGTGAAGGAGGCGGTGGTGGTGGGGGTGAAGGATCAGGGTATGGGTCTGGGTATGGGTCAGGATCCGGATCGGGGTATGGGTCTGGTGGTAGGATAGGAAGTGGTGGAGGAGGTGGCGGTGGTAGCGGAGGAGGTGGCGGCGGAGGTGGTGGCAGTGGAGAAGGGTCTGGATATGGGTCTGGATCCAGATACGGAAGTGGGTCTGGGTCCGGATACGGAAGTGGAGTTGGTGGTGGCAACGGTGGAGGAGGTGGTGGCGGTAGTGGCGGTGGTGGAGGTGGTGGCAGTGGAGGAGGGTCTGGATATGGGTCCGGATCCGGATACGGAAGTGGGTCTGGATATGGAAGTGGAAGTGGAAGTGGTAGCAGTGAAGGAGGAGGTGGAGGTGGTGGCAATGGAGGTGGAGGCGGTGGAGGAAGTGGTTCGGGCCAAGGATCAGGCTATGGAAGTGGTTCAGGTTATGGCTCCGGGTATGGTAGCGGTGGAGGGTAATTTCCCACATAGGTTCAAACTAAGGTTGAATTCTAATTGCTACTTATGGTTTTGTAATCTTTAAAATAAAGTGCAATGTTTGCCTACGAGTACTGCATGTAAATGTTTTAAAGACTTTCAAGTCTTTTGTAATCATATCTAAATATTTGTTATACTAATATTTCAAATAAAATAAAACTTTTATTTTTACAACTTGCATTGCTTTGGGTAACTTTTTAAATTCAATGCTTTAGCATATTGACAAAAAAAAAATTTATATTTTTAGTAGGAGATTAATTGATCTAGATTTATAAATCAATGTATTTTTTGTGTGTGTATGTACATTTTCTCATGTCATATTTGTGCTTATATTAATTTTACATTTATTAAAATTTGAGGAATTAATAATATTCCGCTATAAAGATTTTGGCATGTTTATGTATCCATGGCATGTATTCATTTTTTCTTTTACTCTCTTTGTCTCATGCTTTTTTGTGTATTTTAGTGTAATGTTCGTGTATTTGGTTTGTTTAAAGTCACTTGCTGCAAAAAAAAATTGCAATATAATAATCTCTTTATCTCTTTATATTTTGAGGGTAAACTATAGAACTAGTCACTCAACTATTAGCATGTTTTTGTTTTGGTCACCCAATTATGAAAATTTTCAATTTAGTCAATAACATTTTAGATCATTTCTATTTTGGTCACTAACATTTTATATCATTTTTGTTTTTGTCACAGCCCGTTAAATGGTTAACGAAGTGATAATGTGGCTATTTTTCTAATTGGTATATAACACATTTAGTCCTCAATACTTGCACATTCTATCAATTTGATACTCAAACGCATATAATTAAATATAATTATATTTAAGCACATATAATTAAATCTTGAGTGTCATATTCAGTGTAGATGCCTTTTCCTTATTGTCGATAGATTATTAGAAGCAATTGTCTTACCCTGAAATTTGGGGTTAGAAGTTTTAGTCTGTTGGATGAGTCAAGTGGTTTTGGTTAGGCATTTATGTTTTCTTTTGCGTTTGAGAGATAATGATGAGCCTAGTGGTTTAGTGGTTAAGTGTTAATTTCTCTTTAGGTCTCGAGTTTGAATCCTTTTGTGCTTTATGTAGGAATTACTTTTATCCATTTTATTTTATTGTCTTTTAGCTTGCTTAATCTTGAATGTCATATTCAGTGTAGATACCTTTTCCTCCTTGTCGGTAGATTATTAGAAGCAACTGTCAAACCCTGAAATTTGGGTTAGAAGTTTTAGTCTGTTGGGTGAGTCAAGTGGTTTTGGTCAGGCATTTATGTTTTCTTTTGTGTTTGAGAGATAACGATGAGCTTAGTGGTTTAGAGGTTAAGTGTTAGTTTTTCTTTAGGTCTTGAGTTTGAATCCTTTTGTGCGCTATGTAGGAATTACTTTTATTCGTTTTATTTTATTGTCTTTTAGCTTGCTTTTGGTTTCAATTCATTTAAAAATAAATCTGATTGGTTTTGTTAAATATTAATTAAATTATTAATATCTTATTTTTATTAATTTGTTAGTTTAATTTGAAATAAAAAAATTCTAGCTTCACCCACGTTCTATATATTTTTTTTCCCTTCTCACGATGGTTCATTCTTCTCAATTTTCAGATTTTTTATTCTTTTGCCATAAACTTTCTTTTTCTCATCATTTTTGCTTTACTTTGAAGTGTCTTTTGGTTGCTTGGATTGTTATCTTGTTTTGTTTCACTCGTTGGTATTTGAGTAAGGTCAAGAAATCTTGTGCTGTTTTTATTTTTCATCTTGCCGTTCTCTTGAGTTTTTATTGCTTTCTTTATTTTTTTCACTCAACAACGTGTTGAACAAGTGATAACTCTTGGAAAGAGTTATATTTTATCCGTTTAGACTTGGTTAATTGCCTACACTTAGGTAAGTTTAGTTGCATTTTAGGATTTTCCATTAGTGTCACTACAGGAAAATAGGGTTTTAGCGGCGTTTTATGATAAAACGCCGCAAAAATTGTAAAACACAGAGCAATAGCGGCATTTTACCCTAAAAATAGAGCATTAGCGCTTTTCAGAAACGCCGCTAAAAACTAGAGCATTAGCGGCGCTTTTGGTAAAACGCCACTAAAAACCAGAGCATTAGCGGCGTTTTTGGTAAAACGCCGCTAAAAACCAGAGCATTAGAGGCGCTTTTGGTAAAACGCCGCTAAAAACAAGAGCATTAGTGGCGCTTTTGGTAAAACGCCGCTAAAAGTCATATAACCCCTAAACCCCAAAAAAATCATAAACACTAATCTATAACCCTAAAATAATAATTATTAAAATTTATGGTTATACAATATATTAAATATTTTCTTATATAATCGTAAAAGAGATAGTATTGAATTTAAAATATTGAATTAATTATCATTATAGTTTAAGGTTTATGGTTTAAGATATATGGTTTAGGGTTTAAGGTTTAGGAGTTAACTAGTATTTGAAGGTTTATGATGAATTATGGGTTTAGGGATTATGATTTAGGGTTTAAAGGTTAGGGTTAGAGTTTAAGGTGTAAGGGTTTGGGGTTAAGGGTTAAAGGTTTGGGGTTTAGTGTTTATGGGATAGGGGTTAAGAGGTTTAGGGTTTAAATTAATTAGTATTTTTTAATTTATATATTAAACGATTTCTTATATAATTGTAAAAGAGATAATATTAATTTGAATATATTAAACTTATGATTATAGTTTAAATTATTTAAGAGATAATATATAAACTTTATATATATATTAAATGGTTTAAGATTTAATCTAAAAATATTTTGATATATTAAAAATAATTCAATTCAAATTAATTCCTCTACACTTAATTTATTTAAGTGAAATTTAAAATTAAAATTTAGTTCTTATATTTTAATTTGATTAGTTTTAGTCCTCAGATTTTTCAAATTGATCAATTTTATCTTTTGTACTTTTCAAAATTTAAAATTTTAGTCATGATCACTCAAATCATAGCAATTATATATGTTAGGTTAAATTTTGCTATTAGTCTTGGTATTGTGCGTAAAGTTGTAGGTTGAGTTCATGTTATCCAATTAGATCATTCTTGGTCCCTATACTTTTCGAATTTTGAAATTTTAATTTTGACACAAATGACAACCAAGTAAATCCAGTGATCGGATTTTTGTGAGTAATATTTGAAACATTGGACTTGCCGGGTTAAAAAATATAGGTAAGAGAAAATAATTTTAAATTACCAAAAAGCAAATACGTAATTAAACGCAAAATAAGCCCAATTATTTTCAATTGTTTATATGTTTAAAAACAACAAATTTTCAATTTTCAATTGTTAATTATTTATTATTTTCTTTTTCCTTTTCTTTTCCCTTTCACTCATCGAAGGCCGGGGAACGACAAGCTCTTAGCGCATAAAATAGAAAGAAGGAAAGGAAAGAGAGAAAAAGAGAGTAAAGAGAGGAAAAATTAAGGTTTCTTCAGCTTACGTTAATGGCGGTTAGGGTTTTCTATTGATCCCCTTCCCAAAAGGAATTCTTATTCTCTCCCGCCTATTATTTCAAGTGCCCGCTCTTTTCTCTCTCTTCTCGCCTTCCCAAAAGCCCTAATTCGAGGTCGTCTCTCTAATCTCTCAATTTTAACTTCAATTTTCAATATTGACGATTCTACAGGATTATTTGGGATTTGAAAAGTTTTCGTAATCTGAGACCGAGAAGCTTCGATGGGCGCCAAGAGAAATCCCAAGGAAACTCCAATTCATTTGCAGATCGCTTCATATCTCTCTCTCCTCGTTTGGACCCTAGAATTTTGTTTTACTTTTTGCTACATCACTACTAGGATGAGTTAAGGTATTAATTATAGCTTCTTCTTTTTTTATTGAGAAATGATATATGAATTTACAAAGTGAAGTTCTAATCTTTCAATTAGTTTTGAATTATTTTTTGCTTTATAGGTAAAGGTGTGACTCTTTTATCTATTCCATAGTATTAGTCATTAGGTTTTGGTTTTAAGTGTTTGGAGAAGTGAATTAGCTTTAAGTGGGGTGCCGATTGTTTTTTTTCTGAGCTGTTAGAGAAATCGGTTTGAAGTTTATGTTTTTGTGCTTTTTCATGGAATTCCCCCTCGATTCGGTGCTTAATATGGGTCCAAATGCATTCTGGCCGTGTTGTAGCCTTTAATCAATTTTACGCTCAAGAAACTTGGAATAAGTTATAGTAGACACTCAATTTTGTCCGCCCATTTCAAGATTTAAAATAATAAACCCAAAAAAACGAAGTCCAAGTTCACCTGCATTACAAATATAATTTGGCCCGATTGGAATGACCCATTATTTGAAAAGATTTAAGGTCCATCTACAAGCTTGACTCAGTATGGAAATATAATCTTCAATGATATGCAATCTTAGATGTGATATGCAATCTTAGATATGATACAATCTTAGATATGATTGCAATCTTAGATATGATACAATCTTAGATATGATTGCAATCTTAGATATGATATACAATCTTAGAAGATATGATTTTGTAATCTTGGAGATTTAATTTATAGATATCCTTTAATCTTAACCGTTGATGTAATTGATCTGCATCATCGTTGGATTTGGGGAGGCTCAACTATAAATAGAGGCCTCTCCCCTCATTGTAAAGACGGAGGGAAAAGAACTGAAAAATCACTTGAGTTTTGGAAAACAATAAGAATTCTTGAGAGCATTCACTCAAATTTTTCTCCTCTTACGTTCTTATTTTCTCATGGTTTGTTCTTATTTTATTCTTAGTTTATCTTTGTTTTTTCAACCTTTTTATTTTAATTTAATCCATGTTTCCTAATTTTTTTATATTTTTTAAATAATCTTAGTATCATATCAAACTTTTTTTTGAATATTTTTTAAAATATTACTCTTAGTAAATTGTTTTTAAATTTTACTCAAATCATTGTTCTAAAAATATATTTCATTTAATTGTTATTTTTATCCAAAAATTGTTTTTTTAATTAAAGGCAATATTTGGCATTTAGGATTTTCGAGAAAAGTAGTGCCCTAACTTATCAAGGTTGCGATTTTTCTCACAAATTCGAATATCCAAGTACCCTTCTAAATGTTTTGAGTTTTAAAATATAAACAACTATTCTTGAGATTTCAAAACATTGTGTCCTAACTTACTAGATATGGCGTTTTGTTGTTTCAAGATAGAAATTTTCCAAAGGCAAGCTTAGCTTCAAACATTTTGAAATATTGCGTCAAGCTTAGCTTCAAACATTTTGAAATATTGCGTCCTAACTTACTGGATGTGATGTTTTTGATTCGCTTGAGATAAGTGAATCTTAGTTTTCAAGTTCATGCATTCAAATAGTTTTCTTTCAAAAGAGGATTGCATTTTAAAATCTTCAAATTTCCGACATGAAAGACATCAAATAATCAATCAGTACCAATTTTTGGGCGTTACGAGGGTGCTAATCCTTCCTCGTATGTGAACCGACTCCTAAACCCGCTTTTCTCAAATGTTCAGTAGACCAAAATGTTTTACAAGGTGACCCAATCACACCTAAAAGATTGGTGGCGACTCCTGCTGCGTTTTTAAAATCGATTCCCATTTTCTAAAAATCGATTTGAAAATGGTTTCGACAGCTTGGCGACTCCGCTGGGGACTAATAAGAGAGTCAAGCCGTGTAATTGATTATCTCTTGTCTTAATGTCGGAAATTAAAAATTTTAAAATTTAATCCTCTTTGCATTACATGTGTTTGTATTATTGCATGTGTTGCTATATTCTGATACGCATTGCATTTGCATGACCGTTGTGGTCACACCCTTAAGTGGGAGTGAGAAACTACGCCTTCGTGAGGTTTTCACCTTCGTGTAGGATAGTGGATCACTTTCGGGATACATCCGTACCTATGGTTTCGTGAGATTTTCATCTCTGTGTAGCCATAGGGAAATGTATTCCCCTGAACTGAACTCGATTCAAATGAGCCTATAAGGGTGAGGATCGAGAATCTGTTGGTTCGGTACCTCAAACTTTAGAAACAAACCACATATAGAAAAATCGTAAAGAGCTCAACCTAGATAGAATTATACCAGAATTATTACCCTTGCGAGTTATCTTTGAGTTTATTATTATCATGTGATACTAACTATTTCATTTCTTTTGTTGCATATCATTTCGCATTTAAAAGGTATCGATTCACGGTCGCTTTCTAAGTTAGAAAGTTTTATTATGGAGAACGGACTTCTTGATAGAGTGGAAGACACCGCTAACGTCCCATAAATGGTCAAAGAAATGCTTTGGATACACATCGAATTATGGGGTTACACTCGCATCAAGATGGCGCAAAATAATCTCCAAGAGTTAAAGGAAATATGGGATCAATGGAGTAATGAAGCCAAGCAGCTTGTTCTACAATAACTAAGGGAACTTGTGATTTGCTTGATGGGAGGATAGATGAGCAATTCAAAGTGAGTGTGAGAGTATTGATGGACACTTCTACCATTATAGCATTTCTCTTTCATATGAAGACGGTTGCCATGTGGATGGTAAGGGTGTTGGAAGGAAATGATTGATAGAGTGCATGAGACCTACAAAAATGAGTTGGAAAGAATTTTGCTTATAATGGTAAAAAGCTCGCTTTACTATAGGACCGCTACCAAACAACAAGTATGAATTTACTATGTTGCACTTATCGTGAGACAATGGAAATGCAAGCCACGATGGTCATCAAAATGGACGCAAAACAATGAGATTAAAGAAGATCATATCATTTAAAGGCCTTTAATGTAGAGATTAGCTATGCTACGAGGATACCCATACAACCAATGCTCATGCGGGGAGTAGAAATCAAAAACTCTCAAGAAGCATTGAGGATATAGGATATCATTTTAAGGCGACATCTTATCATGAATGTCCATGCCTGCTTGTTCACTATTTTCTCTCTCAAGATAATCGAAACAATTTCACAGTATTGGAGGAGGTGTCTCTAGTCACACGGATTACCCCACAAGTGAGGTCGTAGCTCAAACTCGTGGAGGTAGCTGATTATTTACGAGACATTGGCGGTACAGTGACATATTGAGCACCAATATGATATACAATCGGATCGTGGCTAAGAGTTTGTTTTAAAGCTTTGGGCATTAGGGGCGAAAGCGTATTTGTAATCCATTTATATGTAAAGATATTCTTTTTCTAAATAAAGTTTTCTAAATGAGATTGAATCGAGATCGATACCTTTTGCATTCATGCATTTGCATTACATTACATCAAAGAAAAGAAGGTGTTGATTTGAAATTTGATTCCTAAATAGAATAGTTTGTCATAAGAAACGAATTTCTTGATAAAATAGATTATAATGCGGTCATCCGAAATATAGTCTAAATAAACGACGAGAGAAAGTCGATAGTCCATGGAGGAATACATGATGTGATTGCCGAGAGATTCAAGCCAACAAAGGTTATCCAAGAGCACGACGAGAGAAGCCTAAGTCTACGAAGGAATACATGACTTGATTGCCAACGAAGATTATCCAAGAGCCAGCATTTTTTGATGAGTATCATGGAGATAAGCGAGCAAGAGATCGAGGCTCGAGACAAGCAAAGAAGGAGCTAGCAAAGGCATCTTTTAGAGAATTTACAGGATTCGACCATGAAGAAAAGATCAACGCTTACTTGGACTATGAAGGGCAAGACCACATATGTAATCTATTTTCATGTAAAGAAATCTATTTTCTAGAAAAGTTATTCTAATGGAATTGAATTCAAGATCAACATCTCCTTTTCTTTTGCATTCATGCATTTGCATTGCATCACATCACATGCATTTAAATCCATAAAAAACCCTAATTAGTTAAAGTTATTAAGAGAAAGAAAAAGAGAGAGAGAGAAGAGGGTCACGGCTGAGTGAAAAAGAAATTGAATGGGAATTAACGACGTTCCCTTACATATCCCCGACTTTTGTATCAAGAGGGATAGCTTACCCGGAGAAGGGGGTGTTTGGAAATAAAAATCATCCCATCAATGTTATACGTGAGGAAGGGAATGAACAAAGAAACCTTGAAGGCATTCGCCCTTACGAATCGGGAAGTTCTTAAACAATTAGGATCGCAGAAGAACTTCCTCAGTAATCTTTAGGAATTTTACGGAGTAATATTCGTAACACTCTTGTTGCTCTAAAGCCTAGGAGTAATGAGATTTCTTTTGAGAAGTGGGCTCATGTTCGGGACATTGTTATTTTCAATAAAACATACTTTTATTATTTATCCGAGTAAATATTCTTTCATTCTGATTCTTTTGACCTTTGACATTCTTTATAAATTTTCATTTCATGTAAATAGTCATTCTTGAATTCATTTATTCCTTGTATATTCTTTTGTGTGCCTATCATAGATCCCTAGATATCAATGACACGGGCAACGATACTATAGATTCAGAGTTCCTTTTGAGTGCGATTTGTGTTTAGAGGAATCTCAGTACTTTGAAGGTGACAGAAATTGTGACTTGTTTTTGAATTTGTTGAAAATGATTTTTACCCCATGAAGTGGTGGCCTTAGAGGAAGGAAAGATTGCGAAATTGGAATTAGTTGAGGAGACAAAACAAGACCTTGTTGAGACTATTATGGGAATTCAAAAATGTGGTCCAAAGACGCATGCAGGAGGATTTGCAATTGCTAGGATAAACATGAGGTTTTGGGGGCACTGTTGGTCCACTATGGAAAGGGATCGCATCAGTTGTACAATGAATGCCAAATTTAAAGGAGTCAAGACTTATGGGGCATGTATGTTATGGGCCCGAGCTCGTCAAAAGTTTCAAGTGCGACAATGACTCATCTTTATGGACGTCAACTACTCTATTAAGAGAGGGAGATAGCTTCATATGCCAATATTACAAAGTCAAAAGTCATCCATTCAAAAAAAAAATTATATATAATCGCACAATGCCAAGAGTTTGCGCCTCTTTTCAAAGATAATGTGCCATACCACAAGACAACAAAAGTTGCCAAAAGAAAAAGAAGAAAAAACAAATTACGTAAGATGACCGAGGCTGGTAAAATTGGCATAAGAAACTACCGCTACTTTCTATGCTTACTACTGGGCAAACACCTTCAATTCCAGTTGTTTCAAAGGTTTCGACCGTCATCATTGGAATGGGTGCATTGTTTGGCTTTCCTGAGCAGTCTAATGTGCCGTCAATAGTTACGATGGTTAGCTCCAGACAGTGGCCATTGATTTCCAGCTATGGGGCATCAGGCCGTACACAGTCTCTGAAGCTTAAAATGATAGATTCTTTCTTCAAAACCAGTTTCTGACAAAGTGGATGACGGTATCATGAAGGAAGACTTCTATACAAGTTCAAAGAAGAGGAAACCTAATCAAATCATTATTTTCAGGGATGAGGTTAGCAAGTCTCAATTCAATCAAGTTTTGATCAAGTTATTGAGGCTTGCAAGTTCCTTGACGAGAAATGGATCCCTAAAGATTGTGGTTATTGTACGAAAAACCATCATACCAAGTTTTTTTTCAGCAGGGATCTCCTGACAATTTGCTACATGGTACTGCCATTGACAACAAAGTATGCCATCCAAAGAACAATGATTTTTACCTTGGTACCCATGCTTTGGAATGATTAGAATCACGAGGCGGACCCACTATCATGTTCTCTTAGACCAGTGCAGTTTTCGATGATGATCTGCAAGAGTTTGTTCATTCTCTACCCTATATGTATCAAAGGAGCACCACAAAGATATATTTGTTGTGGCTCCTATTTGCTACGCTCATTTGGCACTTCACGGTTAGGGGCAATTTATGAAGATTAGGGATGCTTGAAACATCATCAAGTCATGGTGGGATGTATGCTCAGGAGTAATCTCTGTACCTCAACTTTCCGAGGTTTGACAAGCAACGGCCAGACTATTACTCTGGGGCAATCCTTTCTCATGAATCAAGATTTTTCCTCCAAGCCTTGATGGAGTCAAGAATTGAATACCTCTAGTAAACTTAACTCAAAGTATTCATCCTAAGCAAATGTACCAAGAATGGATGACACAGGACTTATGACAAAGAAGGTTCGGTCAAAAAGAATTTCATAAAGGAAACCTTGTCTTTGAAAGAGATCCTTCCCATGCAAAAGGATGCCGAATTTGGAAGGGCCATATGTTGCGAAGAGGCTTTCTCTAGAGGTGCACTCGATTTTAACAAGAAATGGATAGGAAGAATTTATCCGATCCAATGAATTCGGACTCGGTCAAGGAGTACTTTGTCTCAAGAAGAAGGGAAGCCAAGGTGAAAACCCGCAAAGGGCACTTTGGGACTCCTATTTCAAAAAAAAACAAAAAAAAAGAAAAAGAAAAAGAAAAAGAAAAAGAAAAGAAAAGAAAAGAAAAGAAAAGAAAAAAAAAAAAAAATGGAGAGGCCAAGGTGAAAACCCGCAAAGGCGCCTTGAGACCAAAGGGGTTTTGAGTTGAAAACCCACGAAAGGGCGCACTCAAATTTGGAAAGTCACACGGTAATCTTGCTATATCTAATTCAACGAAGAGTGAGGCGCGTTGCATATCGGGGCATCGACAAAGTACTTTGGGTCTTTTAAACACATGCTGAACTCAAGAAAGTCTTCATGGAGCTGGTGTATAGGCGCAAAGTGTATTAATATCTCAGGCATCTAATTTACTTCTATTTATTATCTTTGGATTCTTTTTCTTTGCAAAGATATGTTCTCAGGTTAATTTTTTTTTTTTTTTGCATTCCTTCCAATAATTTGTCCAAATCTAATTATCCTCAGGATCAATTTATTTGTCTACCATTATTCATAAAGCATGTTGCATTGAATAATGATAGATGAACTAAAATATCTTCACAAACAAAGTTTTGCATATTACTCGGAAATTTCTAAATAATGTAAGAAATCGAAACAAGACAATTATTTAAGGAATTCCCATATGTATGGGTTGGAGATACTCGAGAGATTTTCTTTTTCGACCTAAAAGGTGGTTGGGCGTTTTAAGCAATATTGACCCTAAGAGAGGGTCATTTCACAAATATCTCCAAAGTGGGTCGTAACATTCGGGAATGGTACAATAGACCAAATTGATGGGAGAAATACAAGACACACAAGTAGAGTATGATTGATACGCCGAGAACAACGAAGTGGAAATCTCGATAGATGAATGAGTGATAACATATGAAATAGGAATCATTCTTATGACATTTATTGCATCATAGTATGTTTAATTAGGAAAGCATTTGACTCATTTCAATCATGGCATCCTAATCATTAAGCATAAGCATTCTACGGTTATGTCCTCTAAGGGGACAATGTAGATCGAAAATTTCAGCATGGCGCCCACGAGTTTGCAGGGGAATAGGTGAAGATTTCAGCATGGCATCCTTGGTTTACAAGGAGCAGGTTGAAGAAAGCGAGATCTTGACTTCCCGAGTTTTGCGGTGAAGCGGATCGAAAATTTCAACAT